>JAVTVJ010000138.1:4800000-6211522 GCA_034509425.1 Eopsaltria australis
ATCCACTGGTGTCACTGCGAGAGAGCTGCTCCCATGGGAGGGCACTTGGGAGTTTGGTGTGGCTCCCTACTTCTTCAGGTGCCCTTGAGTAGCAGTCTGGGAGACAGGGGGCTTATGCAATGTGCCTGCAGTGTCTGTCTGGGGCTGCTTGAGAAGCATCAGGGCTGTGAACCATGGGGTGCCCAGTGTGGATTTGGGGCTCTCACTGGACAGGAGGTGAGAGATCCTCCCTCCTCTCTCAGGACAGAGTCAAGGGCCTGGGTGTGCCCACAACTTCTTTTTATTTTTTAGCTTAGTGGCTGTGTGATGGTATTGTGGGGTTTACATGTTTTACCAGAGTTCAGCAGAGAATTAATGTGTAGTTCCAGCAAACGAGGGGTTTGCAAGTGAGCTGCTCTTCTGTACCTGATAAATGTAACCCATAGCAGGTTTTTGTCATCTATTGCACACACATCTGCTTTATTGGTGTCCATTCAATGATTGTAGATGTACATTACATATCCCTTATATATAAGATTCCCCCTTGATGGCTGGTTTTACAATTCAGCTATCAAAATCATGCTTTGTGATCATAGCAAAAAGTAAGCCAGGCTGTGTTCATCATATTTGCGAGCCATGTCCATCATAAATGGTCTCGTTTCTGGAGCCATCTCTTTTGCCTCATATGCCTTCATTAACTCATCCTTGTGTGACTGTTCCACTGGTTTCAATGCCTCCCTTGGACCACCAGGCCTGCTCAGAGTCTGGAGCTGTGTCTCAGAGCTTTGGGCCCACTGGCATCCCAAGCCTCGTGAGCAGCATCCCTGAGGTGTTGGGGCTCAGCAGTGGCAGTGAGCAAGGGAGACCTTTCTGGCCAGGGAAGGGCCCCCATTCCCATACAATGGAAAAGTGAAGTGGTTTGTGTCAGAATATGGTCACATTCTTCTGATTAAACCGACTCAAAAAAGACAACATTGTAATATTTTCCAATGACTGTTTATCATGAATTACGTCAGCCTTAGTTTAAATTGCTATTATTTCTCCTTAATGCTTCTTGGTGCCTGCATAATTTACAGCATTGGCAGCTGTGGGACTATGAAATAACCTTTCACAACCACCATACAATAGTAAAGAACATGAAGTTTTTGTTGTTAATTATTATGGGACTCCTTTAACTTTTTTACAAAGTGATATAAAATATTGTTGAGGTATTTACAGTTAAAGCTACTTTTACGTGGATCTATTTTGCTTCTGGCTAGTTCTTAACTAAAGCAGTCATTTGTGGTTATTATGCCTAGGGAGATATTATGTCAGAACTGGTTTAACAGTATTATTATGTATCACATGTCATATATTACATGTCAGCACTTGAGGCTCTCTTTGAATAAAAACAAATGTAATTTTAGTTAATGGTCTTTTAGGTATCGGCCATTTGTAAACTTACCTGAGTTCATTTGAAGGTATACTAAAAACCTTTGTTCTCCGAGAGTGCACTTGGGTAATTTCATTTTGACTTGAGATGGAATTTCCAAAATATTTATCATTATTTCAGTCAGAGAGTGCTGCCTCTAGAAAGCAAATAGTTTCCCAATACCGAGGTTAATGTACACATTTTAAGGAGCTGTAACTGTTACTCATTACTTTGTTTAGTTTTCCCCCCTTTGGAGCTCAGGCTTCCCAGGTTCCCTACTGGTCATGCTGATAGCAGTATCCCAGGCAACTAAGCCACCTAATGATGATACTTCACTGTGCTGCTTAAATGAATAGCTTATACCTTCTGCATAATCCGTGGGTGAAGGGGGGGAGAAATCAGAGGTTCAAGGTGAGTTTCAGGTTTCCTTGAAGTTGCATTTCAAATTTGGAAAACGAAAACTTACACAAAGTAAACTTCAAATTAACGTGTCATTCCCCTTGGTTCCAAATACTATGCATATTTTCCACTACTTACTTATTTAAAGCAAGAAATGAAGCATATAGGGTGTGCCAGAAAGTTTACACAAAGAATGAAAACACATAAATGACTCATGAGAACTTTTTCTGTGGTTCTTTTTTTTTGTTGTTGTTGTTCTTAATGTGTAATTATTTAATTACTGGCAGGCAGTAAAAAAAAAAAGAAAAAAAAATCATGATTTCTCTCTCTCCCCCCCTCTCAGTCTGTGCTTCAGCACCATAAAATTATCAAAGCCTCTATTTGTCTCTAGTTGTATTTTCCTCCATGGGATTGCTGGTTTTGGTGACTCTATTGTAAGAAACTGAAACTCTGCTGGACAAAAAAATTGAGTTTCTGTCCCCCCATAAATGCTCAGACCAAAGAAGTGAAGATGCAAACATGAAACTGAAAAAGCAAGCAAGAAGCAGGGGGAGGATTTTGTGTGTTGCTAAGGTGAATTTAATAAGTGGAACATAAAATGGAGCTAAACTTGCCTGGATGCCATGAGATTTTTTAATATTAGGCAGCATGCTTGATTTCCCTGGAAATGAGTGAGCAATCTGAATTTCGAGTTGTTTGGCCGGGGGAGGGGGTGCTTCGTTCTCTTGTTCAATCAAAGGCATTTCACAAGCCGATTGCATGTGAAAGGGGAATCTATCATTATGTAAGAATGTAACAAACTTTTCCTTTTAATGAATGAATATTAGGTATTTCAGAAGCCCATAAAAGATGGTAAAAGAGAGAGACAGAGCTGACGTCTGAAAGATTTTAATAAAGATTGAAGTTAGTAGTGAAAAGGTCAAAGTGCCATTTGTTGAGCCCCTGCTTCTGGCATGGTTTCAAAGCTTGCAGTGCTGACTGGGGGGTTGTGATGTGTGTTAATGAACAGTTGTGGCACTTAACTGAGATCATGGGTTGGTCACATGAATATATATAAAAGATATGAGTGAACATTTTCCCCCTTTTTGCAGCAGTTTGCCTCTTGGAAGGACTAAACAATTAAAAGAAATGTTTGAAATGCTTGAACACCACATTAAGTCCCCTAGTCTGCAAGGAAAATGAGCTATGAATAATAGAACACTGCTCTAGTTAAATATAGTTATTCAGAATTGTTTTTAGCTACAGATGTTATGCCATTTTAGAAACTTAGACTAAATAATGTCAGATCTTGTTTGCTTTTTTAGTATGTTATTCATTTATTGGGAAATTCAAAATTTAAAACAGCTGGGAAAGAGTTTGGTGTTCACTAAGTAATCTTTAAAATGTGTACATTTCAGACTCACTCTTACAGTGCTGTTTAGAAAGGACTGAATTGTATATTATAGTTATAAAGTTCTGTAAACATGCTCTACCATGTAGATGACGGGGAAACATGAAATGGGAAAATGAGATAATTCTGGAGCCAAATTTTATGTATTACAGACGTGATAAAACAGCAAATGGCTTTCTCAATTTAAATAATTTGTAACTTTCCAGGAACGTTCGTGGATGTTATGAACAGTATGTCTAAAATAGCAGCAGAAAATAATGTTCATTCTCCTTTAATTCTCCCTTTGATGTTTATGTCAAAACGAAGAAGTTAATTTATCTAAGAGTTTCACTGCATGAGTTGGACTGTACAAAACCAATCATGTAGAAATAATAGACTACCATTGGAAGTGCTGTACTATTGCAGTTTTAATAGCTCTTCAGTTCTGCTCAACAATTAGTCCATACATTTTATAGCTGTGTCTTTAAGAAACTGGCACACTCAGCAAAATCACAGTAATTGGGAGATGATGCAATGTGGAGAGAAATCAGAGTAAGAAAATTAATTGAAAAATAGTGTTTTGTTCAGGTTTGGGTTTGTTTTCTTTTAAAATTTTAAACACTGCAGTAGTAATTGCTGGTGGGTGAGACTTCTGCAGAATTTAAATTCCACGTGGCTGGGTTTTTGTGAATTCGCTTTTAAATGAAATTGCAAAAGAGGCAAAATAGGTCATTAAAATTCTTGCTATAGTTTTCTCTCTCTGAAATCAAGTGAGGGCGTTGAGGGGGACCCAGAGTAGGGCTTTTTCTCTCTATTGACAATAATGCTGTTTAAGTTCTCATTACCTATCAGCATCTTTGTAAACCTGATCAAACAGATCACGGGCAATTAGTTTATCATTTACACAAATAGCTTAAGAGACCTCAGCATTCCCTTCTTGCTTGTGTCCATAGCCAGTGGATGCTGGTAGTTTCTTCCTAGGACCTTTTTTTTATGCATAAATCCTGAAAGTGAAGGCAAATTTTAATAAAAGAAGTAGTGTTGATTTTTTGTAGGTTTATCATTGGAAATTATGACTTCATAGTGAGTTTTTAAGTTGATTTATTGTCCATGATGGGCCAAAGGCGAGTAAAGCAGTGATAGTCTACATTTCAGCTGAAGTTTGGGCCTCAGTATTAGGTACAGGTGTATCTTGGTCTTTTAGTGATCTGGCAGCATTTCCTTGTGCTTCAGGGCTGTTGTGTTGGTCTTAATGGCATAAATTACTTGGGGGTAATGATAGATAGGCAATTGACTGGAATAGGAGAGCAGACCTGCTTCTTGGATTAATAAGCAGGGAATAGAGAGAAGAAACAGAGAGATGTTACTACTCCTGCCTCTAATGCTAGAGGAAATCATTATCAACCCCCTAAGAGCTAACATTTTTGGTTAGTCACTCAAATGATGATGGCTTGCTGCAAAAAGAGTGGTACAATTTCATGGAATAACTGCACTACTAATACTCAAATGTATTATTCTGAACTATGGGCTTGTAGAGGAGCATGGAAGAGCAGGAAGAGTTTTATTAGAGAGGTTTTTCCCTACTTTTATCTTTGTACCTGTTTCTGATGCCTGTGCTCTGCATATTCAAATACTGGACAAGGTTAAGGAAGGGCTCAAAAAACAGTTAATGGGACAGAAAACCTGTTTCTAAGTGAAAGACTAAAGAATGTCACTCCATTTAGTGCACAGAGGAGAAGACTGAGAATGGGCCCAATCACAGTCTGTTAGTCCTTCTGTTAGTAGTAATTTGTGGCAGTGGAGGTCTCTCTACTTTGGCAGACAGACACATAGCAAGACCCCGTGCTTCAAAGTGGAAGCAGATAAATTAATTGTGAAACTAAGGCACAATTACCTGTCAGCAAGGGGTAATTAACCATGGTAACAACTTAGCTAGGAGTAGCATAGATTCTTTTTAACTTGAATCCTTTAAATCAAGACTGCTTTGCAAAAGACAGGACCCTTACTGAAAGAAGAGATACTGTCTTCATCCAGTAGTATCTGCAGAAGGTGAACAACCTGCTAATATCCTACTAATTCCCTCTGGCCTTAAAATCTGTAACATTATTAATATATGTAATTTATAGCATCTGGGCCAGTAAAGGCTAGACTGTACTGGGTCTTGTGTCCATTACACAATAAAACAAACCTTCAAAAAAATTTGCTTGCAGTCTTAATTAGACAAGGCAGAGCTTTGCATCTGTTCTGTGGACAGAATGAGGAGCAGGATTATGGAGGAAGCTGGTATGTCAGGAGCTAATCAGTGTCTTCACTAATGCATGCTGGTGGCTGTTGATAGATTAGGTCCTCTTTGTTCTCCTTACCTGTCTCCATCCACCACGAGCAGTTGCCTGCCTCAGAGCACTGACTGGGCAGTGTGCTCCTCTGCTCTGGTCTCTGGGATCTGATCAATTCCTGGCCTCTTCTCTCTTCAGGAGATCAGCTCAGGGAGAATTTTAGGTCCATTTTGGGCCACTTTTAGTAACTTCTGCAACGGGCTGTCTCCTCAGGTGAAGAATGGAAAACGTAACCCAGTAGCATCTCATTTAAATGTGTGACAACACACTGCAGGATCATCTGCAGACTTAAGGTATCTGCTTCATGAGTCTTCCCTGATGGGTCCTTCACAGACATCTCTGGTCACCTTAACTTTGTAATAGCTTTAAAGAGATGTTAATTAAAAAGAAGGTGTTAGAAACAAGTGGATAGTAGAAGAGAATGAACTGATTTGAAATCAGCAGTTTTGGGTCACAGAAGGGGTAAGAGAATATGTGCAAACACTAAGGCTGATCATCCTGCTAACATAGGTGATACTCACAGACACGGCTGCTGCTTCAGCAGAGAGGTACTGTGGGATCTTCCAGCTCTGTCATCACCCTCCTGTGTTTCACTCTGGATTTGCAGCTCTAGTGGAAGTTGAACTCCCAGTGAAAAACAGCTGTTTGCTGTGGGGTGGCATGTTTACTTTAAGTAGGTGTTGATGATTCTACTTCTCACTTCCCTGATTAAATAAGTCCCTTCACCTTCAAGTCTTTCAAACCTCAGCTGAACTTTGCGGAGTTGAGCCTGTGTCCCATTACGTACTTTCACAGAGGCAGAGCACAAGTTTGAAAAATGGAAAAGATTGTTTCCAGGGTCTTGAGCAGCTCTTAGCTCAGAACACCATGTTTAAAATTAGCAGTATAGTTGCCCTCATTCTTTTATAGCATCCCGATTTTGCAATGAACCATAATCGTTCTACTCATTTGCCAAAAAATGATGGTTCTTCAGGGGGTTTTTGGTGCTGGTTGTTTTGAAAAGCAGGCTGTAATTAAGATGAATACATGTACATGGTGAATGTTTAGTTATGGTGGAGATGGGGTTTTTATAAAACAACCCCAGCCCCCCCTAAAAATTACCTAGCTGCAAATCCTTGCTGTTGCTTAATTTAGAAGTTTAAGTCAATTTATGGAAGTCTGTGTTTACTGTCTTTAGAGCTTGATCATGACATTGGAATGTATTTTGGAAAAAAAGACCCTATAAAATGAAATCCACATTTATGGGTAAGGAGCACAGAGCACTTAGGATCAGCAGTGAGACTACAGTATGTCTTTGAAGTGTAGCAAAGAGGAGTACTTGATGGTGCCATGTTTGGTTTAGAAGGTACTGAATTGATGCACTCCCTATGTTCTAACACTGGAACAGCAGCTGGACCCAGTGCAATTAATTTCGTGAAAATGTGGACTGTGATATCCTAATGACAGCAGTCAGAAGATAAAACTAGATCTGGAGCACTTAATTTAAAATAAAACTTTATTATAACGTCAGGTCTGCTAAGATGCTGCTTTTGTGCTGTGCTGCATGTGAGTAATCTGAGTGACTCATCTGGCCTCTGATATACTGCAGCCTTCAACATTCCCAGCCACGAGTGTTGCCCTTCATAAAGGAAATATCCTATTTTTGGTATGGCAATGTCCTCAGTTTTAAAGAATTTTCGTCTTTTAAAGTGCTCATACAATTAATGCCTCATGCATGTATTCAACAATAGTTGCCTAGCAACCATCAGAAATATTCGGGAGAGCAAAAGAAGCCAAGATGAATGAGCAGTAACATCAGCTCCCATTTCAGGTGAGCTGGAGATGGCATCAGGGCTGTACTGACTGGGTCTAAGGATCCAGATCCATGAAAATCAGACGGGCCCAAAGTAGCAAATACAAGCTCCAGTTGGCACATCAGTCAAAGGCAGAGATGAGGTGGGTCATGCAGCCAGAAGCAGTTGCAGGAGGCTGCAGTTGGATGGATTTTTGCAGTTTCAGAAGCCTTGACCAAAGCAAGGTGACAGTGGTTAAAATAGATTACAGGAAGTCAACAAATACTCCTTAGTGGCTGAAGAGAGTTTTGCCACCTTGTCTTGCATTCCTGCAGCTAGAGAATTGGTGAGGTTCCTGCTTCCTTTGATAGGACCATTTGGCCATGGGTCTAAGCTGCAGGCAAATCCCTTGGTAGGGCTTGGCTCCACCCCTTCTCTTGCACTGCTCTTGGTTCCCACTTCTTGCTGCATTTTGTTTCTGGCGTAACTTTTACCTCACACAAAGTTGTCTCGTTCTACTGAGTCAAGTCCTTCATGTTTTTTTTTTAACACTGGAAGATGCCATCTAAATGAAATGGAAATCTTTTCCGCAGTAACAGCTCACAGCCACTATATGTCTGTTTGGATTTTGGTCTTTTTTTCCCCTTTTTTTCTTTCTTTTTTTTTTTCACCAGAAAGGTTGAAATTAAATGCTTGGTCTAGGATTGGAAGGATTAGGTTTTACCATAGGTTGACATATTCTCAGAGCCAGCACTGTCACAGCTGGTGCTAGTGTGGCCATGTCCTGGCCATCCCTGTCTCTGGATGAGTTTTGGTGCTGTTCCACAGTTTCCCTGGTCATTGTTCATTGCAGCAGCTCAGGGAACTCAACGCTCGCTGTTCAAGCACAGGGCTTTGGGCCCACATTCAGTGGGATGCACTGTCTTGTCAAAACCATTTGAGATGAGAGTTCTAATCTGTATAAGTATTTCCAGTTGTTTTCATTAGACATGTTAAAATTAAAAAGCCTATTGGTGTTGCTCAGAACATTTTTGACTGCCTGCCCGATTTGAAGAAAGTTACGAAATTCTGACATTTTTCTGTTGGATAGGAAAACCGGATTTATGATCATCTCTACTTCAAAGGTAAAGGTTAAGAACAAGATTAGGATTTCCTTTCCTCTCATGTAAATCCACAGGAGTCAATTACTTTGAATTGACAGTGCTGTGATTTAGATCAGAATCTGGCATTAAAGCTTTTTTGGGGTTTGCTCTTATACCCATCAGCTTCAGTGCCACTCGAGTGCCAACTCTTTGCTTTTGGTATGTGGTGGTGGTATTTGCATGTGGAAGTGCCTCAGGGGCCCCACATAGAACATTGCTTCACTAGCTTTAATGGGATTTTTTAGATTAGATGTTAAAATGTTGAAATCAAAATATGTAGAGGGTGGTCGGGAAGTATCAGGCACACAATGGTAGTCAGAATAATGTGATTTTTGAGTTGGAATATCTCATGACTTAGCTGAAAAAAATCCCTCATGTATCTTGGAGCTCTGAGGCTTTTACTCTTTTTGATAATAACAGCTATTTTATTTCTGGCCTTGATGGTTGATGAGATATCAAACTTAAAATATGCCATGATCCTGTAGTCTGGTAGTGCTTTCTGGCACTGGTCAGTGACTAAATATAGCCAGTTTTGAACCTCTGTGATAAACCTGGAAATAATGCTGAGCAGAAAATTCTCAGACAATTCCATAGACAAATGTGGAATATGAAATTACTTTTCTGGCTCACATCTCATTTGTAGTGTGTATGTTTTTGTGCCCTGTGTCTCTCATGCCCAAGTTTTCCAACTGCTATCCTACGAATGTTTTGTGGTACAGCTATATCTTAACTAAGGCATCTCAGTGGTTCATGTTGGTTCATGCTAAAGCAAAAAATAACATGGGTTTTAAACCCTAGCTATTTCATGCATTCCTTTTGGCTTTGTAAACCATTTTGCTTTGTTTTTACGAAAAGAAAGCGTATTTTAAAAAACCCATGCATTTCCAAAAATCACTGATTGTCTTCCAGTGAGCATAGTCCAGAAACATGCAGATTCTTGCATTGTATTATGGGATATAATACAATGCAGGAATGAGTGGTATTCGTCTGTCATGCATAATGTAGAGGTGATAGGGGGGGAAAGGAACCTTTTAGAAAGGATTTTTTTTTTGTTTGTTTGGGGTTTTTTAATTATTCATTTGCATACATTTGTTTTCTTTTCATTGTCTTTGATTTTCTTTTTGGTTGTTATTGTTGTTTGTTTTTTTGGGGGTTTTTTTCCTTTTTTTTTGTTTTGGCTAGTTTGGTTTTTTTTTTAATTTTAAACTTTTACCAGGCTATGTTTAATTTCTAGATGATGTCTTTGCTAGAAACATAATCAAATGTAATGTCTTCCACAACCTCTTCATATGCATGACTGCATAAAGCTTGTATAACAGTTTATTATTATAAAATTAGTATAGCATAGCATAGAGCAAGCTGGGCCTCTGGCCAGATGAACTAGACAATGAATAGTTATATAAGGTTTTGAGGCACATGTATTAGAACACAAGCGCCCTGTATTTTCTTCTCAATTGTCTGCTGTTTGTTAATGTTTCCCTTTCAATGTGATTGCATCTCAGTTTAATAGCACTTGCCATTTCAGGGTTTACTGTGCCAGCGCTCACATAGTTACATCCCCTCTGTGCTGCAAAGCCTGCATGTATATTAAAACTGAACTAGGCATGGTTAGCTAATGGGTACTTGGAGAGATACGCACTTATAGAATTAAGTGATGTATGTAATTGTTAATTTTGTGTTAACAAGTTTGAAAAATGTGTTTCACCAATAATTGTAATGCTCTGTTCTGTGCAAAGTGTGACATTTTAATTCTTGTTGAACAGTTTCGTACCTCAGCTCTGTGTTTTTATGGCAGGGTATTATTTTGCAATCAAGATAAAAGCATTATTTATTAAAGTTCTAAAATACTACATTACTGGAAGTTATAAGCTGCAGATCAATCTTCTCTTTCATAAAAGCATTTCATTGATTTTATTTTTTTTTTAATTGGCCTTCGAATTTAAACTTAAGTTCCATATTATGGATTGCATATGATTCCAGAAGCAGAGAAATGTTTTAATGGAGACTTGATGCTGTTTTAAAGGCAGCAGTGTACCTGTCACAGAACTGTGGGAAAGGCTTGCATTTGGCTTATGCAGCTTTGGGACTGTCAGATCCCAGCCTGCTGCATTTTTTGGCACAGGGAGCCCATTGACTTGGGCTGTGGGAAACCTACATTCAGCACTATCGGTCCTTGTGTCTTTCTTTGCGCCTCCAAAGGAATTTCTGTTAGACTCCACATCTTTGGGAGTCAATTAACAACTCCTTCATGCTTTCAGTGGTGTGACACAGCCTTTCCATGGTGAGAGGGTGCTCCATAGCATCAGGCTGCAGTAGCCCAGGTGTCTCTTGGTGACACTTCCACCTGCCTCGGGAGTGCTGGATTTAACTGCTTTCTGTGTGTAATCCAAGCACTTCAGAAGTGCAGATCCCCCAGTACCTATTGCTTCAGTCCTCCTACTCTTCAGTTCCTCACCTTTGCCCCCCCTTGCCACATGGTCCCATCCCCATCCTGGTTCCTTTTGCCATGCCAGGGCTATTTCTCCTGTGGCAGCCCTTGGTTAATTCATGTCATTGCACATGTGAGACCGAACCCTGCCTGTTACTCACTTCTGCAGTGAGTAAATTAATTCTTCCATCCCCAGTAGGCCTAACTATGAAACAGCACAAAGCAAGGCTCATATTTTTCTTCCAGTTAGCAGGCATTTATTTCATTTGGCCCATCTGTGTCATCTCATCAGTGTAGTCTGACCTTGTGCAGACTCACTGGTTGGCAGCAGTTGAGGACACCATCGCCATCCTCCATGGAGTTAAGGAGCGGCTGTGTCTAGGATTTGACTTCCCAGTGAAGCCAGTTTCCCTTACTTGCCAGTAAGAAAAGGAAAGGGCAGGGTGGGAGGAGCATAATAGCCTCAAAACACAATAAAAATAGCAAAGGAAACAAACAGTTTGTGCCTAATTTGAAACCAGCAGATCTCCATGGTGATTGCAACAAATCCGCTACGTTTGACTGTTAGTGAAGACAAAAGGTTAGAAATAGGAGTTCACCAGCCATGCTGGACTGTTTGAATGAACATTGGAGTAGGAGTGTTAAAATCTTCCCAATGACTGAGTGGCTGTGTGAAGGTGCTGAGGGAAATTCTGGGAAAAACCTCCCTGAAAATGCATCCTCGTTGAGGATGCAAGTGTCTTCCTTCATAGTGCATCTTCAGAAAAATCAGCTTCCAGCAAGTTTCCTGGAATTTTTGCTTCAGCAGTGCTGTTATGTGGAAAAGAGTCCATAGCACTGTGGCTTCAGACAAAAATAGCATGGTGGAAAATCTTCAGAAAGCAGGCAGTAAGCTTAAAACCTCAGATAAATAATAGGACTAATATACTTGCCACAGTGAATAATAGGACTATAACCCCCCCAAAACTCTTTTTTAGCATTGCACCAGTGTAAATCTTTTTGGGAAATAGAAGCTAGAGATAACATTCCAGTCTTAATTTACAGATACTTGAGACAGGGGAAGAAGGGACTGCATTAGTCCTTACCAAAAAAGAAATTCTGTTTGTGGTAGTCTGAAATACTGTCATGAAATTAGAAATGAATCAGAAAGTTTTTCTTGTTCACATCTTCAGAGTTCAGGGCTACAGAGTTTTGGCATGCAGACTGGGCATATAGCATTTGCAAATCAACACGTGTCCTTTTGCTCAGGCCATTGGCACAGAAAGCTTCCTATTTGCAGTAGGTGTGTTTGAGTTTCTGGTTTTTAAATACCAATTTTGGAGGGGAGAAGATACTTTTGTAGTATTTAGTCATAATGAAAAGATCTTCAGAGATAGCTGATGAAGACATTTAGAGTGTATGTTACACTGCATCAAGATTTAGTTTCTTGAGTAAATATTGACCAACTTGACCTTTGCTTTTCCTCAGTCAATATTTATCTCTTGGGACAATGAATCTTCATATTCACCTTCGCTGAAATCCAAGTCTTGCTTAATAGTATACTTGGAAATCCAGAAGAGGTGATGATTTGGCTTGGTGCTGCATTTATCTATTTAAAATTAGATATGTAGGTTTGGCCACCCATGTCACTTTGTCAGATTTCCTAAACAAAGTAGCTTCAGGTCATGGCTGATGGGGAGGCTTCTAGGAAAAACTTAAATCCATCAGAAGGAAGAGTGGGTAAATCTGGGAGTGGAGCAAACTCTTTATTAGAAATAAGGATGAGGATTTCTGTACAATGTCAGAGCCCTTCCAGATGCTGTCAGATGCACCAGCGGTTCTGGGACCATACTACCCCCTTTATTATTTAATGGCAATTTCAGTATTTTGGGGCTCTGGCTTAAATTGAAGCTGAGACACAGCCTTCCTCTGAAAAACGGGGGTGTTGGCACAGCACGTATGGCTGGAACCACTGGGTCAGGGTACCTGCACAGGTCCTGCCACCTCCTTGCCTGGATGCACAGTGTCACCTCTTCAGAGTCCCACAGCTGCTGTTGGAAAAAGCCTCCTCTTACCAATTGGGGCATCACTTTGGGGTGGAAAGTGCAATTACTATGCTTGTGACTATGCTGTGAGAGTGAGAGCAAGAGAAATGGAA
Organism: Eopsaltria australis; assembly: GCA_034509425.1. Taxonomy (NCBI): domain Eukaryota; kingdom Metazoa; phylum Chordata; class Aves; order Passeriformes; family Petroicidae; genus Eopsaltria; species Eopsaltria australis. Next base: position 4,812,974 of record JAVTVJ010000138.1, read on the forward strand.
AGTGCTGTTCAGGCAGTAGAGAAAGGCAGAGCCTTACAAATATCTGCATATGCAAATCAAATCATTTGTCTTCTGAAATGTTCATTTTGCCTTTTCCCTGATTATATTTTCTGCATTGCCATATGTACTTCTTGTGATATTTCAGTCTTGTCAAATTAAGAAGAGAAGGCCTTATAATTAACTTAGGATATATACCAAATAAAGTAATGTTTGTCATTTTTACTGTCTAATCAGTCAATAATATTACAGGGGGCCTGTAAGTTTAAAAAAAAAAAAAAGTCTAAACTGTTTTTGTAACCTTATAACTATCAAAGGTATTTGTTGGGGAAGAAGGCATTGAGAAAGAAGAGAATTTTAAAATTGCACAATTACAGTTAAAAAAAACAGAGCAGGCAACGTCATGTGTTTCTGAAGAGCACACTGTTTAATTTTATAGTAACAGTATTTTAAGAATGCTGACAGTACACAGGAAGGCAGTGAATAATTCTTATTGCAAAACCCTGATGATTTGCTGTGTTCAAAATGTTAAAACTTAGTCAGCCCTGGATTTCTCTAAGGAAGAACAGAACATTTGGGGGGGAAAAAAAAGCCAGTTGAAGCAGTAGTAATGTATCAAAGCAGCATTGAAATAAAATAGAGGTTTGGCATCCTTACTTAGAATAGACTGGAAAATGCATTTGTTTTCATGTACCTTTTTTTTTCCTGTTGTGCCTGATTGACTTGTTTTAATACCGGTGTTATTTACATTTCAGGGATGGGCCTCTATTATGCAGGAAATTGTCCAAACCCCTACAGCTGTATTTTAAATTGAAATTATTTTTTTTTATGAAGTGATTGTGCAGACTTAATTTAGTAATCTATTATTAAATATATAGTTTCAGGCTGTATAAAGTCTTTATATAGAACGAAAATGGGCACGTATGAAGATCTAGGCTATATATACACCTGGTTCTGTATATTAAATCTTTTACATATGTTGTCCATTTTCAGAAACAAATAAACTGCTGCTTTTGAAAACTCAGCTTCTCTTCCATATTAGGGAATTCTGCAGACTCCGTATGTTCCTTAGCTTCAGTATAATGCTAAATCAGTTTGTACATTAGTCTATTTTTAGTTATGAATGAACTTTATGGAGTGCAGCACACAGAGCGATTTCAGAGATTCTCACTCATAAAACCCGTGTGTCATCGCCGCAATTACAGCTGTAAACATCATGCAAGCTCTGGGCTTCCCGGGCCCGAGCCCTGAAATTTCCAGGGGGAAAAAGCATCCCCCCTCGCCCTTTTGTGAAAAATACTGGGCAAATAGTAAATCTGGCAGCGTGAAATCAGGTTAAATTGTGTGACCTTGGCTGTGGCAGGCGGGCTGGCTGGCGTGGCAGCAGGGGGACACTAGAGGGCAACTGAGAGTTTTCTTTAAACCAGCCGAGCTGGAGATGGTTTTAATATCAACTGTTTAAACTCAGCGAGGATTTATTTTCCTGTCTGCAGATTTCACTTAAGTAACCTCGGAGTTTCCATTGACAGCAAATAATAATCCAACTGGAGTTCTTCTGGGGGAAAATGCGGCGGGAGCGGGTCCGGAGCCTGCTTTTGCCCAAATAAGGCTTTTTTTTTGCAGACCCCATGTGTTAGATAATGATCAACTGACAGTCGGTCATGAGTTAATAATGCTGGATGCTGAAATATGCATACCATGTGGTATACAACAGTTCTGCGGGGAGAGACAAACACAGCTATAATTAGACATCTGAAACACAAGGAAGTGTGTAAATTGTTTAATAGTCTTCCACTTAATTCACTCAGATAATTTCCTAAGAACCAGTATTGACTACGGAAAAATATTGCACAACTGATTGCATATTTAGTTTAAACCCTGCCCTGCTCAGATAAATTTATGGATACAGCTCAGTTTTATTTGGATTTTACTGAGTGCTAGAGATTTGCTGGGACTGAAATGCAGAGATGGGTTCAGTTTTGTTTGTGTTGATGTTTGGGACGATTACACCGAGTCCATGGGGTTTACACTCATTTAAACTGGGCACATGGTCTTACAGCCAGGACTGGTGGCAGCTGAATGTAGGCATCAAAGGGGGGAGCTTACTCTAGTTTCTCCTTGTCACTTTACTAATATCTTCATGCAGGTTGATTATGCCTAACAAATTTTGATTACTTTGCAGCACAACGATCAAGTGCAAAGGAAAAAAAAAAAAAAGGAAAGGAAATGATAATATTCTTACACAAAAAAAAATAATCTTATATAATCAGTTACAAATCAGAAATGCAGGAAAAGATTTAAATAACATATTGTCATTTTCACATTGTGCACAACTTGATGATCATTGCTTCCTACCTGGTGTTGTCATTCCTGAAAGCAAGGTCTTGGATATTGTCCATTTTATCCTTCTGGCATGAATTTCTGCCTGTTTATATTCGTGCACAATGTCCATCAGTCAATTAGCCCATCTCATCCGTCTATCTACGTGGATACGACTGGTTACATATCTATTGTATTTCTGAGATATGTAGGTCATGTCTCCATTGGGTACTGCTGACTCTGCTAGACAGCAATTACACAAACACTGGCTTTTACTGGAGAGAAAAAGAAACATTGTTAGGAAAGCCGCCTTAAGATTTGCCTTTTATTTTCTACAGCCCTCTAATGGAAGGTCTACCTTGAGCTTTCTGATGAGTTTTGATCAGACAGGCTGACTTGGATGAGTTTGCTGTGCATTTTCACTTCTTGCTGCCATGTTTGCATTGCTTTTGTCTTGGCAATTACATAATCTGTTAGAACCTGCTCATTTGCTCACTTTCCTTTCTTTGCTTGCTTGCTTTTTTTTTTTTTAGCCCAGACTGTTTTGAGAAGTCAGACCTACACGTCTTGAGTGTTGCTCTGACCCTCCGACAGGAACTGAAGGAGGTGACCTTTGGGGATGGAGGGCTTTGGAGCTGGGGATTGACTGCAGATTTCTGAGGGAAAGGGAAATTTGATGAACCCATGTCTGATCCTGTGATGCTGCCCAAGCACACGGTGTTTCATGATGAGATAGGACGATGTCTTTGTTCAGAATGCTTCTTTCCCATTAGTGACAGAGAAAGCCGTGCTGGCTTGGTTGTGTTCAATGCTTAACACAGGCTCAGCCTCAACTTTGTGAATAGCCCCAGCAAGGTCGTCAGAGGTCTTTGCATGCTCCAGGTCTTTAAAAATTAGGCATGGACTTTGCTGAATCAAGGCTGTAGCTCTTCATGTTCCTTGTCCTGCATTGCTCAGTACTTCACTGTGTTTGATCCTATGTATATTCATGCAGTTTCTCACGAGAAGAACCACTGAGTCATCTAATCTGGTATGAACCCCAAGTAGTGGCTCATCAGCCAAAATTGCTGGCAAACTCTTTCATCCAGTTCACCACCTTTTTTCTAAAGGAGAAGGGAAACAGCTGTTTGGGCAAGGAGCACAGCCAGACAGCTGGACGCCTCGCCGTGCAGCCAGCCAGGCTGCTGCAGCCGCCCGCAGCGGCCAGCCTCTCCTGGCAGCAGCACGGGCCCGGCCCTCGCCGTGCCTCAGGCGGGACACCCAGCTCCAGGCTGATATCCCAGCCCTCCAGACCCTCAGATCCATGTGTTACTTCCTGCACCATGCACACCAGCTTGTGTCTGGCTCAGGCTTTTCCCAGGGGCCTTGAGAAAGCCGGTTAAACGCATGCCTCCATATTCTGGCACTGGGTCAGGTATGGGGACTGCAGTGCCTGGGCATGCCTGGTTATGCCGCCTTTCTCCTGAGTACCAGCATTTTCTCACCTTTGAGGCCCTCCTTTTACCTGGTGAAGTGACTTCTCAGTCATTTTTGCTCAAACCCAGCCCAGCATGAGTTATTCAGACCTCCCTGAAGGCAGATGTCCCGTTGGCCACAGCATCTTCCTCTCCGCATATGTTGAATTCCAGTGGGGAGTGGCCTATGAACAGTCACCCTTGGCTTGGTCAATGGGACCTGTAATCCCTGTTTGCAGGTTTCATGCTGGAGCTGTATTGAGGAGCATTGTGTTTTCCTGGTCTGTTTTCCTTCTGATTACTCATTTGTATGAGTCAGTCTTAGCATTGTGCCAGTCCTGGTGTCAGTGTGAACTTAACTGTCAGGGATTTTATATTTATTTCACTGATGAAAATTTGTAATACTTACAAGGTTAGGAGTAACCCCTGTGGAATCCCACCAGAAATCTTTTCATTTGGTAGAAATTCCCCACTGATGCCTACATTTATCCAGTTCTTAATCCATTCAATATACGCTTGAATAAAATTATGTAGTGCTGTTTTTAATCAAAGTATTATCTAACATTAATTCAGCTGTCTTACTGAATGCAGGTAAGTTCCATGTGTGCAGCTAGTTTCTCTAACCAAGCTTATAGTTTCAAAGTGTAAAATAAGGTGCTTTGTTTGTTTTTCTTTCCTGTTTTTTAAGATCTGGTTTCTGTAAAACCAAGTCAGTTGACTGGCTTTAATTATATTCTTTTGCAAGCATATCATCTGGCTTCTTTGCAAATATGGAACAAATATTTACCAAACACCTCTGCCTCTTTTTGAATCATTAGTAATAATCCTGTCATCTGTAGCCAGTAATAGGCCTACACCGGATTTTTTTGTTATTATTATTTTAATTTGCTCTAAGGTCTACTTGAATGTCACGTATTTGTCAAGCATAGATTTTTCTGAAGTCTTCAGCTTCCCTTTTCAATTTACTGCACTTCATAATTTCAAACACATGTATAGATTTTGTCCAGGAAAAAAAAAAAAAACAACAACTTTTTTCCATTTTTTTTAAAACCCACATTAGTCAGCAGGACATAAAGAAATCCAGATCAAGAAAAAGTCTTAACATCCAGCCATGCTGAAATGAAAAAAAAGAGTCCTCAAGCCTCATCCTGAACCTTGTCTCCATCTTCCATGGATAAAAGAAGCATTCAGTTTTTGGTAAAATTGACCAACCTGATGTTTGCATTGCCTCTAAATTTTCTGTTAAAAGCAATGCTAGTCTGAACTGTAATTCATGAAAAATACTAGCATTTTGCTTTCTTCAGAGATTGTCTGATCAGGAGGGGGGTCAAAACAACAGTCTGCAGCTAGTCATATGTCTCCACATTAATCCACACAAGGAAGTGTCTGTTTCACTTATTTCCAAATGGGGAATGTTTTCTTTTGAGAGGTAGCAAATTGATTTTCCCCACATGGAGCATGGGATATCTCATTTCCAAAACAAAACTTTCAGAAATGGCTACACAAGTCCGCTCTTTCTCCATGTGGGTTCGAAAGCAGCATGGTTCCTTAATGTTTCCTGCGAGGTTGTTCACTGGTGCTCTGGATGTCAGGCCTGGCATGTTCAGTTATAAAGAAAAGAAATAAACAAGTGTTTTCATTCAGAAAAAGCTTAGTAAAAATAATTTCAATATTCAAGTTGTTTTATGTCAGCTTGAGTAAGCGTGAGGGAGGTGTGTGTGTTTGTGTGACCTCCACAGCTTGGTGAGAGCTTGAGTTGTTGGTAGGTGCTCATCATTGACTTCCATAGGTGTACTTAGGATCCTTGGAGACCTTCCCCAAATTGAATTGATACTGTTTCCTAAACACAGGTCTGGGGGTTTTTTTAGCATTGTCTGATCTTTTGCCTTATTTACCAGCCACTTTAATTTCTAACTTTTTGATGCAATATTAGGTTACTTACAATTTGCTTCTCTTCATCAGCTCAGCATGCCTGGGCAATAAATGCCCCAAGCCCTCCTTTTTGGACAGAAGATTTTAAATAAACTTCCAGGGGTGAAAGGGAAATAAATTAAATGTAAGGTCCCGAAGTCAAAACGCAGAAAAGGGAATCAGCGGAAGGAGATAAAATAAAGAGAATGATGGTGATGGGGAAATCAAGGAAGCAGCTGCTACTCCACAAAGTATGCAAGACTAACTAAGCTTTGAACAGTTTTTGAGACCATGCTTAAACACAGCAATATGCTTTTCTTAACTTCCAGATATTGCAGACTGCCGGAAGCCCCCTAGAGGGGTAAGTGTTAAAGCCATTAAACCTGTTAACTTTCTATTCATTACATTTTAAAAGGTGCAACATATAACCATGCTTTTCAGCCAAGAGCTAACTTTTGCCAGGGATGTCCTCAGCAACCAGCTATTTGCCACTTGCTAGCAGGCATGGTGAGTTCATGGATTTTGTGGAGATCTGGGGCCATTCCTCTCACCTTGACTTCGATGCCAGGCACCTCCGTGTGCCTTCTCCAGCTTCTCTTTGGCAGCTGAATCATTAACAGCTCTGGCATCCGACACATCCTGCCATTTCCACCTGCCTCCAAGGGGAGATCTCCTAATCTGTTCTGTGCATACTGATGGTTTTACAGCTTAGGGCCAAGGATTCTGGTATCACAGCTTTTGTGCATGTGTGCGAAAACCAGAAGACACATGAAGGGCTGGCACAGTGGGGAAGGATTCTGTGAGGGGACATTGTGCAAGGTGTTCTTCAGGGAGGAGTGGCTGTGGATGCATTTGGCAGCTCTGCTGCCACTCTGTCTCATGTCTCTTCGAAACCCAGCACCACTGTTCATCCCTGTTTATTCACTTCTTGCAACTTCACTGCTCCACCTAAATCCTGGTTTGTGATTACCTCCCTCTGGTACACTCCCACCTTTACATTTAGAGCTCACCTGGCTCTGTGAGCCCACCTTAAATGTAGACCCAGATCTTCTGCTGGCCCTTCTTTGTTGATGGCCATGGAGATTTTTAGAAGCTCAGTTATCTTTTTTTTTAATTGATTTTTGCAGTTGGCAGAAATGCTGTTGTTCTTCCTTCATCTTTCCACAGAAACATGGTCACAAAAAACAGCAGGCAGCCAGAAGAATCTGGTTGGCAGTGTAAGTTTTAAGTCCATTAGCAGTGCTGAGTACATTCCTCAGCAAAATATGGCAATGGCCTTCTTTTCCTTTTATTTTTTTCTTTCTTTTCTCCTATTTTTGAAGTGTGTCTGAGAAACTGAAGTATCAGCAAGCCAGAATCAAAAGTCATATCAGGAAATAGTTCAGAGAGGCCTGGAAAGGTGAGAACTTTGGTCATGGGCATTACAATTGCTTAGATGTGCTCTAGAGTAAAAAATGTGGAGCAAGCAATTAAAAGATACATGTTTTAGACATGAGTACAGTACTTGTTTACTTACATGGTTTGCTGCGCAGCCAGCAAGGTCCAAGGTTATTTTGGTCTCAGCATGGGTAAGTGATCCAGGTATGACAAATGAGGTAATGCATTCCAGGCTCATTAAAAACTCTTGGCTACACCACTGATTTTGACAAAGTGCCAACATAGCTTGACCTCAGCTCTGTGAAGGCCACTATTTTTTTTTTAACAATCTCCCTATAACAACAAATCCTTTGCATTGGCCAAAATATGTGAATGTAGAGAACAGTGTTATTAGAAGGGTTGAACTCACTGGACTTGCAGTGATAATCAGACTCGTAAAAAAAGAGGTAGTTTTACAGTAAGTGACCTGCTAAATTCAGGTACCCCAAAATCACAGCCAGTATTTCTTGACTTATTCATGCCTCTAGAAGTGGTCCCATGAACACAGTATATGGCATTATTGGCATGGGTGCAGCTGAGGTGAGGCTGACCCGGTGCCAGGGCGATGGTAAGCCCTGTGATCACTTCCCCATCCTGGACACATGGGAAAAGAAGGTGGCAGATGGATGTGCTGTCTTGCGGCAGCCTGTGTTTTTCCATTCTAGTGTTAATGGTCATGGTTGACTTTGGCAGCTCCACTTTTGGGTACTTCTCTTCCCCTGCGTAGAACTTGCCTTTCTTGGTTAAAACCAGAGCTGGAAGTTGTTCTAGGCAGTGAGGCTTGGAAATGCTCCTGTTCCTTGTGTCCTGCTGAGCAGGCTGTATCTCTGAAAGTTGAACATCTGAGGACGGTAGTGACTGGAGAACAGTAGCTACAACCTTACGAATTCTCTGAGTAGGTGAGCAGGGTAGCTGCCCTCTCCCTCTCCTTCTGGCCTGTCCCAATCACCTACAGTATTTTGAAGTGTGCACAGATTGGTGAGTGCTGGAGGGGAAAATGTAATTTCTGAGCAATGATGCTCTTTCTTGGCTTCATGAACAGTAAGAACTTCTGGCTTTGAGGAAGCAGCTAGCTAACCTGAGCAGCATTAGCCTTGAGCTCGTCTCTTTTCTGTGTGGCTCTCTTGGTGGGTCGGATCCTGCTCCTGATCTTATCTACGATTCCTGGTCTATTTCTCTGGATATAGATGCCTCTGGATTGTCCTTGTTGGTTTACTGTAGTTTGTAGCTTGTGCAAGAACAGGCTTTGGAAGCATCAGGTCACATTCTTGCTGGGATATGTTTGCACAGCAAAGATTTGCCTGTCTCCATCTACACGTAATGTAACTGGTGCTGTGGATGACACAGGCTATGCATTTAACCTCTCAGGTGTAGCAGTTGGCAGTAAAAACATGTAAGGCATTGCTGGTATTTTGGCAGTACAGAGCACAGCCACGGTTTGGGGACTCCTCCGGGCTCCAGGAGCGTTGGCTCGTGCTGTGTGCATTTTGCTGCTGGCTGTGTTTTACCTGGCCATACCTGCAAGGTTTGCCAGGACTCAGCAGGTAAAAAGGAGTGGGAAAACACCACACGGTGGCAAAAGGCAATCATGTTGTCAATTACACAGAGAAGAAAGTTTTTTAACTGGTACTGTGTTGTCTCTCTCATACTCCTGTTACAGGCACTCACACTAAAGAGGCGGCAAATGATGCAAACTTTTTTTCTGTACTTATTTATTCATTTTTTTACTTCAATTTTCTTTGCTTATGCTCTCGCCTTCTGGGAATGTGCAAGTTATCAGGCCTCACTGCCACAAATGCTTTCAGAAAATGAATTTGAAAGCCATATGCATGAACACACGAAGAAAGTGAATAGTTTTGGATATTCTTAGGTAGTCATGCCAGAAGTCCTCCTCAACTAGAAAACAGAAAAAAACCCATAGGATACTTACTGAGCTATCCAGTACGTACTGAACATCCAATGTCATCAGGAAAACTGAATGTGACTAAGCCACAAAATGTGTAAAATTGCTTTAAAATAATTATGAATAACAAGTTCAAGACATTTGCAGTATGCTCATGAATATGTCAAAAAATTAAACAAAAGATGACGAAATTGAAACATGAGTGTGACTTGTAAATTCTTTCTTCAGTCCTAGTTATATTTCCTCACTCACACAAACAAAACGAACGTCACTGAAATGCAATAATCTTCAAATAATGTATTTATTTATAATGGTTTAGGGAGCAAATATTAATGTCTTTGTTTTCAAGTGTGACTGGAACTATGTCAAATGTTTTCTTTTACAGAGTAGATATTAGATGCAAGGACCTTCTCTTATGGTAATAATTCCTATTGCTGCTTTCTGGAGTGGCTTTAGGTGATTTAAAATCACACCGTGGGGCAGGTGGGATGGTCCTTGTGTGTGCTGCAGACAGACCTTCCCAGCTGCAGCTCCTGAGCCACAGGGAGAATGCAAACACCCCATTTCATAGTGGGTTTGTGCCAGTTCTGCCGTGGAAGGCTTCAGTTCAAACAGTGTTTATATGCAAGCTCAATATACCTGGAGTTTAGGAACAAATGCCTTCTTGCTTTTAAAGCTTTCAGCAAAATATTAGCAATGCTTTATAATGTGATGCAAAGTACAGTGCCAAAACTCAGAATAACAAGTGAGTTTGAAAAACATTGAGCCTTGAACTAGTTTCTTTATTTGTTAAAAAGAAATAAAGGAATGAAGGAAAGAAAGAAAGGACAGACAATTTGCATGCAAGTATATTTGATGGTAGCTCAGCCACATCCCTCTTTGACCATTGGTTGGGCCAGACCTGGGGATCCTTTTCATTCAAAGGTTAACCTTTTTAAACGTGTGTGCCAGAGCGTAGTAAACTGAGGAACATTCCAATTTCCTTTGGTACCTTTCTAAAGAAGATGCAACTGCTGAGGCAGACCGTGGTTAAAGATCTGTCCATGCCATCGAGGTCATGTGCCAAAAATCCCTGTAGGCATCAGGCAGACCCCAGAGGTTGAGCGGGGTTCCTCGGTCAGGCAGGGCGGCGTGGCCAGCACTGGCAGTCTGGCAGCCGGCGCTGGAGCCCTCGGAGCTCGTCCCACGCTCCCGAGTCTCATCTCTGTTTATATGAGTAATGCAGCGGCTGGGGGAGGGGATTTGTAGGCACGGAGCAAACACTCTTAGTGTTCATTTTGTGTAAGACTGACATCCACACCAAGTTGAGACTCCCAGTGACGTGGTGTGCAGTCACATGCTGTAGCATTCATGAGTACAGATATAAATCAGGCAGATGTTTGTCGACTGGAATGGGTAATAATTTCTTTCTCTCTTTGTTTGATTTTGCATGTTAGCCTCAGATGGCAATTTCAGAATTGCTTTCTGCAGTACTTTTCAATAAGCAGAAAGTGCTTCATTGGAGATAGATGGAGATATTTCTGTCGGGAGATAAATCTATTTTTAGATAGACACAAATATGGACTTACTCCCATATGCACATGCATATATATACATACACATATAGTTTGGTTGTTTTTTTTTTTTACCTTACAAAAGTGTTGGGGGAAGAAAAAGGATCTGGTTTTTTATTTTAAACCCAAAGCTTTTCTTTTTCTCTGAACAGACCAAATACGACAGTGTTACTCAAACTATAAAATCAAATTAGCACCCTTTATTGTGTTTGCAAACTAATTAAAATGTAGAATGTCCTGAAACCACTGGCTTACTGTGTGACAAATGTAAGATTAGAAACAATTAGAAGACACTCAAGAGGTTTGTGATGTTTAGATTTCTGACATTGTTCTAATCATCCCTTTAAGTAATGAAAACAATGGTTACCTAAAAATTAAAGGTTTAGAGGAAATTCTGTTATTCGGTACAGCCATTAGTTAATGATTGTTTATCATTTTAAATGTTGCTGTAGTAGTCGGAGGCTGATTTTTAAATCCGAAAGCAGAGGGGACATGTAATAATGAGCAAGCATCTGCTTCATCTATTATTTCTATATATGATCATAATTTATATTGTAATAGCACTATTGAAAGATGAGTGTGATATTTTTCATGATGATCCATATCCCATTCCTCGTATGGCTCAGCACAGTTAGGATTTAGTCACTCTGTTATTTCAGAGCTGTTTTATCTTAAGAATTGGACAAAACTGAAAGTGATTCATGTTAATTTGTATGTGTGGTATGTAACCCTTGTGAAACAATCAATCACTTATTTCTGTACTTGTCAACTTCCAGAACTAGTTGTTAAGGGATTTTTTTGATCCATTTCAGGACTCGGGGGTAATTTTTTATTTTTTTCTTAAACTCTTTTAGAAGAACTTTGACAAGAATGACAGGATATATAAACATTTCTTGGAGCTGTAAGGAATTTCAATATTTCAGAGCATTTCCAAAGCCAGATGTTTCCCAGAGTTGGAAATAGCAGTTAGTACTCTTAGTTGAAGATTAGAAATAAAGGCAGCAGGGTGATTAATGCAAAGTTACCTATTAATATTCAATTTTATTCTTTTTTGTACCAGGAAGGACTATTTGTGCTTTCTCTCAGAGTCCTTGGGAGACCAGTGTTTGACTTTATATTAATTAGTTATGTGAAAGGAGAATAGATTAGCCTTGGGGGGATATTCTATAGAAATGTATAGTGTGTAAAGATGTAACCCACAGAGGACAGGAGTCTCGTCATAAGCATTTACTGTAGACAGATGTGTACATTTCTGTGACTGATTGTAGTGGAATTATTTATTGTGCTTTCAGCTATTAAGAATCCAGTATAAGACAATGTGCTCTAAGTATTCTCCATTAATTTTCAGCACCAAATCTTAAAGGCAGACCGCGCAAAAAGAAGCCATGCCCACAGAGAAGAGATTCATTAAATGGCATTAAGGATTCCAACAATAATTCTGAAAGCAAAGCTGTTGCCAAGGTAAATCACTTAATAATACTCTTTTCGGCACTCTCTTCTTTTTTAGGTACAACCCTGCCTTTGTTTCCCAGCATGCAGTTTCACATTTAGAGTGTAACTTATTTTCCTGGGGAGATGAACATAATTTTTTTCAATAGTTCTGGTTTTCACTTTAAATCATGCCTGTGTTCAAAGTTACCAGCAACTATAATCACCTAACAGCCTAATGCTATCAGCTTGTTGGTAACTGGTAGTGCTTAAGCTTTCTTGGCATCTAGTGTTAGTTTTCACATTCTGTGACACACAAACATAGTTTGTGACAGTATCTTCGAATTAAAAATAAACCTGGGAGCAGCTCACCCTGTTACAATGTACTTCTAAATATAAGTTTGAAGATAAACAGACTATGAAACAAGAGCTGCCTCAGTAATGGTTTCTAAGAAGCAAACACAAATGACATTACCCTGACACTAAGATCTCGATATTTTTAAATTGGAAAAAAAAAAACCATAAAGGCAGAAACTCAGTATGAAAGCTTAAAAAAAATATCTGGGCTGTTCCTTTAATACTTACTGCTGAGCTGCATGTTCCATGGTTTGCTGAATAGTGCATGCTTTTACAGAGTCTTCTGTATGTGCTGCAGTGCTTAGCCCATACTGAAAGTAAAAATCAGATCACTGATTAGTGTTTATAGACTTAATCTTTAAGATATTTATGGGTTTGTGTCTTTTCCCTAAAATATTTTAAAATGGAGTTTCTGTAGTGTAAATTGCATCCTATTTTCTATGTTGTCTGAGTGGTTTTAAACAGGAATTCGGTTTTCTCTTTAAAAAAAGAGCAGCACAAATGGCTCCTTTCAAGATGATTTAATTAGAAACTCCAAGGTGCAAAGATGGAAAATTACTTAGGGCAGTAGTTGATTTTTATCTGAGGCAGAACTTTGTCACTGATACTTTTAAGCTAAACATCTAAAGAGATTTGCATATACTGAATTTTTACACCAACTCCTCCCAAATCTATTGTTTCAATAACTTAGATGGATGTGTATCTGGAAAATGCTTCCATTGTTGTGACCATCTCTTTAGGAAATACAGTGAATCTGTAGATCCATTGCGTTGGTATTGTTGTACACAGTGAATGTCCTGGGAGATTAGGAGGTTAAAGAGGTCAAGTGGAAGTGTTCTGCTCTCAGTTTCTCATAGGAAGGCAAATTAAATTCCACCTCCTTCTCCTCCTTCTCCCTAGGAGTTCAGTTAAAATTGTGCCTTCTGTTGATGACAATAAAAGAGGCTGAAGTTCATGATGAAGCTCTGCCCTTAAGTCATTGTTTCTCTTCTTTTTGTGCCCTATTGTGCTCAGTTGGAGTCTGTACTATCGTATTAGACAGGCATGGTAAGAGGTGACGGAGCCTGGTGTGTTGAGTTGCGGGGTCCTGCCAGATACTATAGGGTTTCTCTGAATGTTTTATCTGTGAAAGAATGTGCAAAATCCGTTGTGTGAAAATGTCTCAATTTGCCTCAGTTCCCCCTTCCCCCAAGCCATTTTTCCTGTTAAAATATTGCCAGCGCACTGCGGCATGGGCCATATTGTCAAAGCACTCTAGACTGTAGCACAAGTAGTTCTGCCTCTTCAGTACCTGATATATAGGTATTAGTTAATTAAAAACAACAGTAACACTTCATACTAAATTGTTCATCCTTTCTGTTTATATTTGGGTTCACACTACTAGTCAGATGGGAGGATATTTCAGATAAGACGTAATTCTGCCTATTTATCTAGTCATACTGTGCTCATCATTGTGCAGATATTAATAGCATTAATTATCTTGGCCAGCTTAATTTCATTATAAATAATAGACATGCTCATGATATAATGTCCTTGCATGTAGTCACACTGACTTCACTGTGGCTTTTCACATCAATCTGTGTCTCAGGGCTGTGGATACACTTCATGAGAGGAGGACAGTGAATCAAACCCTCTATAGCAGATGTGCTGCACTTTGTGCAGACCCTGCCTGTGGGTTACTGGGGAGGGAGGAGAAGGGTATTTGGGGAAGGGGAGGACTAGAGATCACCTACTGTCTTCTCATTGCTGGGAACAGTTGGGATGTGGTCATCTGAAGCTCCGTGTTGGAGTTTACCATTGGTTATCCTCCTCTGTGAGTGCTCCATGTCCGACTAATGCTGACATTGGGTCCTTGGAGAGTTGGATTGAACATGGCTCGTGTAAAGGGGACAAATCTACTTGTGTCAGATGCTGAAGAGTTTAGCAGTCCTGGCCATATTCTTGTCCCAGATAAAATCCCTTCTGACCAGAAGCTGTGCTGCTTGCATTCTCGGATCATGTAACTTAGTCTGGCAGCAGCCTCATTTCTCAGTGGTGGGGCAATGGCTCTGATGGAGTTGCAGTGGCGGTATGGTTTGGGTTGGGAAACAGCAGAAGGGGTATTCGAAAGGCCGTGGTTTTGAGCCTGTCAAGAGCAATGCAAGCTGCATAGTTATCATGACTTGCTGAATTTCATGTTCTCAGCTGCCAGTGACTAGAAAGCTTAATTCTCAAAACGTAGTTCTCATTAGGCATGTTTGTCTTGAACCATCAGCAGATCATTTTGAGGGTTTCACAGTTACCTGACATGGGTAAGTGTCTGGCTGGATAGGAGCAGCTCTGGGTCAATTCCAGTATAGGTGGCTTGTTAAAAATAGAGTGATAGCATCACAGATAATGTGGTCCTGGACCTCCAGGTGCTGCCAGGGAAAATGGGTCTTTCGTGTGCCACTTCTCGCATTTGTTCTCTTGAGCTCTTTGGTGGTCACTGCATCAATTTTAGTGCCTCCTGGGGAAGATCCCAGGGGAGTTCCCTCCCAGGCTGGGAAGAGAATACAAGGCCATCTACTCCGGCAGGACCAGCTCTCCTGGAGAGGGATGTATCAAGCTCTTCTCTCTAAGCATTCCCAGGACTCTGGAGGCTTTTATACTTGATGTATCATCAGTGCTGGACAGGCTTTTGGAACTTGCAGGCTCCAGCAGATGACCCTCAGTGTACATGCTTCATCTTTCCTGAGAGTGTTCCCAATTCAAAGTGTGTTCTAACACTTTTTAAAACTGATCTGACCATTTTGAGGAACTGAAAGGATTAACTTGTTAAACACGGAAATTATCCCCAGACGAATCTATTAATTACATCTCCTAGTGCAAATGCTGAAGTAAACCTCTCACTTCATCTGTACAGCAAGATCTGGGAAATTAGTTTAAAAGTTGCCAGGATATGCTTTTCCTGTGGCCACAGGTGGCCTGGCATGCTCTCAGACCTGGAGATTTATTCCAAGTGCCTCGGCTATTATCTGATGGAAACTGTAAAATGCAGGTCCATTGTACTCTGTGTTGCGTGTGACCTCTGGAAGGAGAGGACAAACATTCGGTTGTACCCATGAGTGTTCACTGGCCATTTGGTCATGGATCATCCCCCTCTGATGGAACACACAGCAGGAGATGGTCAGATATTCCAACACCCATCTCAGTGCACCCCCATCTTATCCAGCTTAACCCAGCTGTGGCACTGGGTTTGTGTTTCGAAAGAGAAGTGCAGTTTGTGGTGCTTGGTGCAAATCTGGCATAGTTCTCACTGATTTTGATATGTTTATGCTGGGTTTACACCCAGAATGGTATTGTTACCCAGAATGGCATTTGGCCCTTTTAGTTCTCATTAATCATTGATCATGGCATTCATCCATGCCTGTCAGATGGTGGGGAGGTTCCATAAATGAGGCTTGGGCCTCAAATGCTGAGCAGATGAAGCATTGTAGCCTTCACCAAAGCTTTGCAGTCTACCCCTGGCATTTTGACACCTCTGAGTTCACAGGGGCTTTGACCTTGCTTCTCTGTAAGACAAAGAGAGGAAGGTTGTGTGTACCACGGGTTTTTCCCAGTCCTTCTGGTGGCTTTCTTAATGTTACTTTGCCTTTGTCACCTTGAGGGTAGTATCCCTTTCCACTAGTTTGCTTGCACAGCAGTGAGCTTTGATTTCACTTAGAGTTCATGCCCAGCTTGTCTTTGCAAACATAGTTCTGAATTGTCCTGTTTGAAAAAGAGAATCCAAGCAAGTGGGTGACAAAACTGAAAAATTGTTCCCAGGTCCAGTGAATTTGTTCCAAATTTGCAGTTCCAATTAAAAATCCTAAAATTATTCCTTCTGGGAGTGTTAACCCAGTCCTTGGTGAAGCATTGAAACCTATGACAATGTAATCTAAACTTTGTAAGTGGAAGCTATTAAATAATTCTTGTGATGTGCCAAAGTAAAAAAAAGTCAAGGAATTACAGCTCTGACCTGAAAAGTGGATGAGGAAGTCCAAAGTTCATTTAATAGGAAAAAAAGACCTGCTAGCTGCTCTGACTTTTGGATGAAACCCATGGTCTTTACAAAAGTTTAATCAACAAGCATATCTATTACTAAAATGCAAAGGATGGTGTCTTGTGCTATAGAAGACAACATCTCTTTGAACTGTGCAACTGGAGAATATCAAGCAGTACACTGGACATACTTCAGCAGCAAGTGATCAAGAAAAATCCTGCAGGAAGTCCATTTCCCAGTCCCTGCTGCATTGCCTGGGAGCAGTGAGCCTGTACCCTCCAGTGGCCAGTATGGAGGTTTTTCAGCAGCATCAGTTGCCATGGAAAATTGTGACCACTCGTAGGAGCCAGCATTGCTTTGTCCAGCATCTGTGGAAAACTGTGGAGCGGATCACCTGAACTCAGTACTCTCTGCAAAGTTAATGCCTGGAGCAGTATAAAGATTTTGCTTTCCCTGAGCCTGAAATGCCAGAGTATCTTCTAAGATAAAATAAGCATATTGTGGTTGTTGTCTGTCCAGTGATGTGTTTGTTTACAAGCACTTGCATAATACTCTTCATAGCAGTTACTTCCAAACTATCAACAAGAAAGCACCTGGTTTAGAAGTGACAGTTCTGAAGGAGGGTCCATGGGTTGCTTGACCAAGAGTTCCTGCACAGCAGGATACCCTGCTCTCCTCTGGTGGCCTCCTAAAATACCAAGTACTGGCTCTTGGAGTCTCCCTGCTCCCTCTTGGAGCACGAAGGACATGTCTTGGATGGGGTATGGAACTACCAGAAGGCTCCTGACAGCACTCAGAAGCATTGAAGGGACAGTGCAAATCCAAAATACGTGTAACCATCTTCACTACCTTGTATTAGAGAACTTCCAGTATTTCATTGGAAGTTTTTTGATCCCATGGTCCCAATGTCTTGGTTGTGTAGAGCTTTGAAACATCAGGTTTCTGCTATTTGTATTTTTTTTATACATACCTTAAGTGAATGCTCGATTCGTAATTTGTGAGAGGATTATCTTCGAGGGAGGCTGCAGGATTAAGCCAGTCTCACTGGGTATTTTTCCCTGTGTATGAATACTGAGGAGAGGTAAAGTGGTTCCAATTCATTGATTTCCTGACTGGCACACATCTGCTGGGCAGTCCAGTGGGAGACCTGGAGCTCTGGGACTTACATGCATGAGGGATGCCAGTGTCTACCAGTAAAGGCTCCAGCTACCAGCCTCTCCCTTCTGCTGGGTGCTCAGGGCTGTGCTCATGTTTAAGTGGATGCTCAAATACACTTGACTTGAGTCCGTGCCGCAGCAGAACCTCCACTTGTGTGCTGAGGGCTCTGCCTGGATAAAGCTTGCCAAGGTTTGCATCTCTTTTGGTGGGCCAAAGGAGAGAAAAATGTGTCCTTTCAGAGCTGGCTGCTGAGCATTCCTGGAAGAGGCTGAGCACCCTCAGCTCCAGAGGTTGTCTATGGGAGTTGACAATGCTCAGTGTCAATCCTGGAACGAGGGAGGGTTATTATTAGACTTGCTAATGGCAAGTGTATGTGAGAGATGGAAGCTGTGACATAGCAATGTATAGTCATAAAAATGCAGATCTGGAGAGCATTACCAATGAGTTATAATGATTTAAAGATGTGGCTGTTTAAAAATGTTGTGACTAAGATTCAGAACAAGACATTTAGCTCTATAAATAGCTTCCTTTGTTTCCCCTCAAACACAGTCGCATGGCTTGGCCTTCATTTTTTTCAACAATCCATTCTGCTAGGAGAGGGTATTTATTCCTTAAGTGAAAATTAAAGGTTACCCAGATCTGATATGACATCTTTTCTTTTCCCAGGTAAAATGTGAGGCTAAGTCAGCTTTGCCCAAACCCAAGAGTAACAACAGCAACTGTAAGAAAGGCTCAAGTGAGGATAAATCAAAGATTGCCGTAGGTGAAGAATGCAGAGCTGATGAGCAGGCTTTCCTTGTGGCTCTTTATAAATACATGAAAGAAAGGAAAACACCAATTGAACGAATACCCTATTTAGGTTTTAAGCAGAGTAAGTATCCTTTTTCTCACTTTCTTGTTGACATTTTAGAATGGTTTGGCTTCTCTGGAGAAATCAATTGCACAGGAAGCCTATTTTAAAGCCTTCTGGATGGGGAGGGACCATGTTTATCTCTACACATTTTCCAGTCCAGGCGTTTCACTGTCTTATGCCTAGATTTGCATCTCTTCCTTCTGGGATAGTTGCTGCTGGATATTTATAGGTTTAAATCCGCTGATTATGACTAGAAATAGGCATGTTGAAAACTCTCTAGTTTTCTGTTTTGTAAATCTGCAGCGTCTGTAATGCCTTTCTTCTGAGTTAATAATATGACGTATCTTTATTGTGCCCAGATGTTCTTTATGAAAGGACAAATATTAAAGGAAGACATTTAAAGGTGGTCAAGAAAGGCACAAAAGGGATCGTATTTTTAAGCCCCAAAATGTGTTCATAGTTAATAAATTACTGACTTTGGAGAATAAAACCAGACTGTATCTGCTTAATACACAATGCAGTGTTTAGAATTGCTTTGGCATGTACAGTTTGTAGTGCCACAATCTGTAAATTAATTCTATGTGGAGAAGATACAGTTGAAACTGAATTTTGCATAAATACTGCAGCACAATGTAGATCTTTCACAGTTTCCAACAAAAGCTGTAAATGGGGATATTTTTCCTCCTTATCTATAGATTCAATGATACTCTTATTTCCTTAAAGGGAAAACACCATGGATTGCAATATTATTTACTCTAATTTATCTCCTAGATTAAAACCATGTGTTATTTTGATGAAGAATGTCAAACCTGTATGTTTTACATAACAATTTACATACGTAATAGCAATTGGCACTGATTGCAACAGGCCTCCAGCAGCCATTATAAACTTATATAACTCCAAATGATTACAGTGTTTGTCTGAAAACTGGCTGCTTGAAATGGGAGTAAAATTAATGTACTATGAACAGCTTCGTTGCATTATGCATTGATTCAGATTAAATCAAGGCCTAAGCAAAGCTCTTGATAGCTTTGAAGCAGTACAAGGTTCAGCAAGGCTTTCAGAACATTTTATGTTGAAGAAATTATTTTTTTTACTCCCCCGACCCCCCTATATTATTCTGCATTCCCTGATGCATGGAGACAGGGTGGGCTTAAAAGACAAGCTAAAGTACTGTTTCTGAAGTTGCCCACTGGGGCTAGGGCCCACTGCTAACATTTAGCTGAAATACATTGAAACTTGCCTGACATTCATTACGAAGTAGGGGCCTGATCCAGCAAAGACTTAAATACCAAGAGTAAGTATGCTGAGAAGAGCAGAAATGTTTGCAGGATGGGGCTCTGTATTTGTCCAGCAAGGCTTGTGCAAACATTGCACCTATAAATAGGTTGCTGGGGAGAGGCAGTACATAGAGTATGGCAGAGCATCCCTCCATGGAGAAGGAGATGCTGTTCTCCATGGTCCACTGCCTTACTGCCGGCCTCAAGTATTTGTAGTATGTCTGTGGGGAATCACTCTTGGTGGAATGGTGCACACACAATGATAGGGCTGACATGAATTTTTCTTCTAACAGTTAAATGAGATAAAATAAAAATTAAAATAAAATAATTTTTAAAAAAAAAGAACACCAGCAAGCAGTGGCCCCACGGGACAGGGAGCTGGGAGGAAAAGCACGTGAAAGGAGAGAAGTTCTGCAGGAAATAACAACTCTCTCCCAACACATCTTTTGAATTGAGTTGCCTCTGTGCCTCTGACCCCACAGCCACAGGCAAGGCACGATCAGCCACAGCACAACTATTGCAGTAATGCTCATTCGTCCTCCATCTGGGTTCATTCAAGCAGGGCCCGCTAGAACGCAGCTTATTGTTCATTGATTATGGAGCCCATTATCTGAGCTGCAGTAAATATTGGATATTGTCTAATCAATAGGCCTGCTCTGTGAGCCAGTGTGTGGCTGTTGCTTGCTTGCTAATGAAACCAGTATTAAACAAATAATTAAAAGTAACATTCTTCCCAACGAGTAATTTTTATTATCAAAGTTAAGGAAACATGCTACAGTCATTATACCGTGTCTCTTATCAGCAAAGTCAAATGAGCCCATTACCTTTGTCTCAGTGTATTTTTCCAGTCCTGTTAAGGAATCTGTAAGTGTGTTCTCTTATATGTAATTAAAAATATATATAGTATGGGCTAATATTTACTCTTCAGGTTATGTAAATACCTCTTTGGAAAATGTTTCACAGGAGCTTTTTCAGGGGCTGTGAGCTTTTTTTCTCTATTTTTCTTTTTTTAAAACTGTTTAATTTACATTTCTTTGAAATATGTTGGCTAATGCAATGCTTATCTAAATACTTATTGTCCCTCTAACAGTTAACCTTTGGACTATGTTTCAAGCTGCTCAAAAACTGGGAGGATATGAAACAGTAAGTGTTTTAGTAACTTAAATGAAATAATTGTGCAATCTAACTTTTCCCTGTTAGAAAAAAAAATGTAAAAGCAAACAACCATTTGCTGCGTTTTAGACTAGCTGTACTCATTGTGGGTTTATTGGACCGTTTTTGGAAATGGTCCCAATTAGTTCCAGATTTGGCAAAATTGTAAACTTGTCGTAAAAACTCCGAGTGGAAAACATATGTAACTCTTCCCTGTCAAGGAAATTAGTTAGGTCTGTAATTTTTTCCCATGTTGAGAAAGGGCTATTATTGTACAGCAAGCCAAGATTGCATAAAAGAAATTTCACTTGGCAACATCCCTGACATCTGTTCATGTCTAATATGGGAAATGTATTAAAGGCTTTCAAAAGTAATCAGCATTGTCCATTAAGGAATAGTATGCTGCAGAATCTTCTCTTATTCCAAGTGTAAAAGATCTTTATTAGACAAGGGTCAGTTCCACATAAACAGGAAGTTATCAAAGTAATTCAGAAAAGTCTGTGACACTTTTTATCAGCTAACCATATCTGACAAGAGCAGTTTATTTTTAGCTCACAGGAAAATTTGATGGCCACAGATTTTACAGCATGTATTTTGAACCAATAAAATATTAGAGCAACAAACTTAGATTAAAATCTTGAAATGAGAAGAAAGAGCTGCATTAATATGGCACATCGAGATGACATCTGTAATAAAAAAACAATTGACATAGGAGGATGTCGTCACTGGAAATATTTTCTTTGCACACAATGATCAGATTAAGTTGTTCAGTTCCTGCCACAGTTGGATGAAAGAAATTATTTTTGCTTTGTTTACGAAGTAATCTGGGACATATCTGTGCTGTAGAGAGATGACAAGAAGAAATGCACTATCAAGAAACTGAAAGTCATTTGAACCAAAATGCAAAACTCAGTGTTTTCCTTCCATACAATAAAGCACATTGTTCTTTACATCAGCAGCCTAGGGTGGTTAGCATGGGTGTACCTGGGATTTTGTGAAATGTGAAATCTAACATTCTTTAAAAATATATATGCTTGATTTGGCTTTTATTATTGCTCTATCTTTCATTAATCAGCACATACCATGCTTATGTACAGGGGTGTGTGTAGGCGTGCTCATGGGTATGTATGAATGAATAGCCACCATAGATAGATCGTTACAGCAATTATCAGCCAACAGTAATTACTTGAGTTGTAAAGTGCAACGAAAATGAGGGCTAAAATCTTGAACTTGATCCAGAGCACCAGGGAAGGCCAGGAGGGAGATTAAAGGGAGAGTGTCATGTTCAGAGTGCTCAGGAAGGTGAGCAATTTTCACAGCAGTGTTTCAGGTTTGCATGGGGGGACTGAGTACTGAAGCAGGGATGCCAAAGAGATGGCTTGCTGCAGAGACCTGAGTTCTAGTGCCAGAGGGAGAGGGATGGATTTAGACGAGCTGGAGCAGGTGAGCCTCTGCACCTGAGGCAGAGTAAGAGTAGGATTGTGAATTGGTGATCGCAAGGCCAGAGATCCAGGTTTGAGAAGCACGACAGGATCTGAGGGGAAAGGATCTCATACGTGAGAATGTCAGCCAGAGTAGCTTCAGTCCACACTTGTCTCAAACCTCCTGTCCTTTTCTCAGTGACAGATGTTCCCTGTTGTTTAGGGGCATTTGTCACCTTGAATAAAAATGTACCAGCAGTGCTTATTCTTCATAGAGAGTAAACTAAGAAATTGCTTCCTGTTCAGTAAATGGCAAGACGAGCACAACTCACACCCTCTGACATACTTGAGCACCCAGCTTTCCCTGGAGAGTGACTGTGTGTGAAATGATGGGCCTGATCTGTTTTCATGGTGTGAGTGGCAACTGAGGTCTTTGCAGGCAAGCTGAAGTTGGGAGGACTGTTGTGACACAATTTAAGTTGTATATGGAGCATGAGGTTTCCTGACCTCGTTCTCTTCTGTTAACAGTCTCATCCTCAGTATGGATCTGCCTTTGCTTTAAATTCCCTGAGTATTGTATTGATAGCTGTTGCAATACTTTGACCTGCGCACACCCTGGGTTTTATTATTTTATGGCCAGTTAATATTCATTGAGTTTGCCAGCTGCAGAAATTCCAAGTTAGTGCTTTAATTCAATGTTGAGAAGAATCCACCACTCTCACACACAGTGCCACCATCTATTGATGAGAAGTCGTGGAGTGCAACAGCTTTCTCAAACCTGCATTTATCTCTATGGCCCCTTCCATCTGACTTGAGCAAACCATTACAAGGGCTTCATCATCTTTAATTGGTTTTAAAATGTCACAAGTTTCTGGTTTGTGCATGAAAGTAGAAATAGGTCTTCTCTTGGAAGTATTGTAAAGAAAATAATATCTAAAACTAGATATTTGACTTCAACATGTGACAGCCATTTTATGAACAGGAAACAGATAAAAGATTGCTTGAAATGACATGGAAACTTAAAGTGGTCAGATGACAATTTTTTTACAAGCATAGAAACATTCCCAGTTAAAGCAGTTGCAAACTTTACCTACCTTTACTTTATCCTTTTATTTGGCAGAACAATTATAGTCTGCTCATTTTTAATTTCATCCACTGCCTTGTCCACTTTGTCCATATATAGATATTTCAATGGAGTCTAAAAAACACTTTTGAGAAGCAAGCATGGATTATGTGCAGTTTTTCAGCTCCTGTGCAGATTCACAGAAGATTTTTGCAAGATTTTTGAGTCCAGGCCTGTCAGTTAAGGATCTAAAAGTGACTAAGAACAGACAGGGATTGGATTTGAGATGCAGAGAACAACTTTCTTAGCCATCTGACTTCCCCCTACCAGGGGCTGGAATGGGTCCAGTGAGGCTTGACAGGGAGCATTACCTTTGCGTATGGGATATACATACAGGATATCTAATAGTGTCAAGTCATGATTGTGTGTCATATTTAAGTGCTCTGCATTTAGAGTACTTACGAGAGTCATTTCTCCTCCATTTGATTACTAATTCTTAGTTAGTTGTCATCTGTAACTGTATAATACCAGACTCCCTTGTACTTGTTGTTGAACATAATACAGGCTTAATAAAAACAGAGACCCGTACAAACTGGTTTAAGGCCTTAACAGATGAAGCTGTCTCTTTGTAGTTAGTGGAATCATATTTCTCTTAAACAAAGATATGTGAGATGAGCATCTTTGTTACTAATAATAGGAGAGTGTATTGGAAGCAATCTCTATAGCAGATCTTCACAGTATGAATGATTTAAAATGTCCCCAGATCTCTGGATGAAATACTAAATGATGACA
Organism: Eopsaltria australis; assembly: GCA_034509425.1. Taxonomy (NCBI): domain Eukaryota; kingdom Metazoa; phylum Chordata; class Aves; order Passeriformes; family Petroicidae; genus Eopsaltria; species Eopsaltria australis. Next base: position 4,837,034 of record JAVTVJ010000138.1, read on the forward strand.
TGTTGGAGGGGGCTCAGCTGCAGTGGCATTTAACAGCCTTTGCCTGGAATTTTCTCAGTCATCCAAAGTCAAGTGAGTAAAAGGTGCAGAAGTTCATAGATGGGAAACTTCCAGGACTTACCTAAAGAGTTGTCCTTGGCAAATTATGAAGTAGCATTTTTCCTTTTGAGCCAGCACAAAAGAAGTGCCTTGGCATGTTTGCAGAAGGCTGTGCTGCTGAATGGACTCTACCTGGAGATGTCTTAGAAAGATAAAGGGTAAAAAGAAGATTAGGTGGAGCTTAACCTTCAGCATGTAGCAGCTTAAATTTTGCCAAAGGTCAGTGGGATCCCATTTAGCTGCTGCCTTCTGGAAGCAACAATAAAGTGCTTTAGTTTTTAAAAATTAGTGATTGACACGTACATCAGTCCTGTGTCTGGGCAGGCTCGAAGAAACTGGTGTATTAGTGGGATGCAAAACTAACTGAGTTTGTTTCATAAAGAACTAATACCCAGAGCTCTGAAGAGAACTATGAACATCATGTACCATGACCAGAAAATCCCCTGTCATGTTTGCAGCAGGAAATAAGCAAGAAGCCATTCACAAGGAAGGGAGCTGGGATTGCAGTGCAGAAGACCTTAAGATTTCTCAAAGCAGAAGACATCATTAAGAGCATGTTTGTAAACAGTCTTCTGTTTTAATAGATAAGATCATTGCTTTTATTTGTTTTTTTCTTGACTACCAGTTGCTGCATAATACTGTGTGTATAGGAACCAGGTCAGATCTGCTCTCACGTCCCTGGACAGGCCAGTGTCTTTGCTTAACTCTGATTTCTGTTGGTTGGGAAAGATGTCACTCAGGTTTTCAAAGGTACTGGCTTCCAGTGGGCCCAGCTTAAGGATTTTGAAGCTGTAAGTTGGAGGAAGTTGCAGGAGGGCTCTGCGACCCAGAAGGCCGCTTTAAAACTAAAGACAGCATTGGAATGTGAAGCTGTCAGAGATGACACTGGCCTGTGAAATTGCCTTGATTAATGGGTGAGCCTGGACCATCCTGCACTTCCAGGAACATGGCAGGCACTGAGAGCAATATATGTGCTGTTAGGAGTAAGGAAAAACAAATCAGAAAGGTAAAGCAGCAGAGGCAGACATTTTTGATAGGAACTACAACCATAAGCAAAGCATTGCCAAGCATTACCCTTTGTTGACTCCTTGGAAAGCTGGGTCACTGAGGTGGCTGGGAAGAACTTGTATGAGAAAGGAAGGCAGTCCTCAGTTTGGATATGGTCAGCATGGACATCCAGTCTGAGCAGTCCTGCCCTGCATGACAACATTGCAGCTTCCTTAGTGAAGCATTTTGTTCAGATTGTTTAAGGATGTAATTAATCAGTTCCTTTAGTCCTTTGAAGTTTATTAAGCATAAAAAACAAACTTTTGAGAGCAGGGGAAAACTCAACCCCAGGCTTTGTTAGAATAACAACTGTTACAGGGAATGTCAAATTTAAACTTAGCTTTGTATGTGGGAGAGCACAACTCAGCTGATTGCCAAGGAGCTCTGGTCCATTGCAGATGTAGAATTGGATAAAGCTGGGCAAATGTTTGTGGAAATACTATTATTCTAAGCAGCTTAGAAGAAAGAGACATGAAAAATGATCTATGGACTTCAAAGGGATTCACTTTTCCCCTTAGTTGTGCTTACTAGTGTTCCAGCTTGAGTATCAACTTGAGTCAGCTCATGGTAAATGAGACTAAGGCTGTAAAGTTTTCCTTTTGAAAATGGAGACCATGCTTCTTAGTCACATCAGGATGTTTATAGGGGGGACTTACAGTGGTCTCCTGCTAACTAATCCTTGGCTTTCATTTAAAGTTTCTTCACAGCATCAGTGTTCTTAGCCAAGGCTTCAGGTCCTGGACAGCCTTGTGAGCTCAGCCAGGTTGTGCTTGTCAGAGGGCCAGAGCACAGACCCCAGAGCAGCTTCATGTACCTTCATTCCCCTGTTCATGAGCCTGTCTGAGGCTTGATTGCAGCAGTCATCAAGGGAGCCATAATTTTTTGGGAGCTCCAAGAAGGCAAGGGCTGTCTGGCCACGCCTCTGTCCTCTGTCTGTCCTGAGGACTGGTGGAATGTGGGAGGCAGGACCAGAGGTAGCTTCCCATTCAGGCATTCCTTCACAGCAGGATACTTGCTCCAGCTCTCATTTGACCTTTTGGGTTGCATAAGGAGCATCCTTTCATATTCTCAGGATGTGATGTTCTTTATGGCTCATTAGGACTCTGCTTCTTCGAGCACTTCAGTAGTAATAATAAGTGTGGGTAGCCTGGGGAAGAGACAGCATAAGAACTGAAACAAAACAGATTTAGGATGAACCTTATCATCAAATGAATGTTTGATGTGTATTTAAATAATTTGCTTGTGTAGAATTTACCTTTGAATTGCTTGAATCCCTGTGCTGGTAGTCTTTGAGTTTATTATGAAAGACAGGAAATAAAATTAGTGAATGAAGTCAGTTCACTTGGGTTTATATAAGGTTTAAGATAAAACTCCCTTTTTTTTTTTTCCAAAGTATCTATAGGAGCAAACTATGCTCAGGTGCTAATAGTGAGTTGAAGCTATTGCTGTTTTCTGGAAAACTCTGCAAACAATAAATTTGAAGAAATTGTAACATTATCAAATGATAAGACTCCAGCTATGCTTTTGACTTTGGAGAATAATTTCTGCAAAGGAAGGATTTTCCCTTTATATTGAGCGAAACAGAAACACCTCTTACCCTGTAATATTTAATGATGGTAGCTATCTTCTCTTGTTTAGATTGAAATTACAGGCCTCAGATTGCAAGCTGTAATATCTGTTTTCTTCTGATTGCTGCCTTTAGCTCCTCAGTAAACACCATTGACTGTTCTGTGGGTATCTCCAAAGAAGCCTCCAGGGCTGAATATATTAAAATCCACGGCATTCCACAGAAAATGACAAAATTCTCCCTAAATTGCCCCCACAGTTTTCTACCAGCCTTCTTTATGAGCTGCAGGGAAACAAGGGTGATCTGTTGTGCTTGCCCTATTCCTGTTTTTCTTCCAGTTTTAAATATAGCAGAATATATAAAATAATGAATTCAGGTATTCAGAAACAATCCTTTTGCCAGGTCTTCCATCTGTTATTCTGTATAATCCTAATTTCTGTATAAAAAAAAACAGACCCGTGGTATACAACTCAGTATGTTACAAGATGTTTATTTTCATCAGCATGGTCCAATAAAGTACATAGCTCAAATATTCACATTGGAGGACGTTAAGATTTCATTAGTATTTGATCTATATCTCTTACAGATATAAATGGATAAAAATAAACAGCTTGTAACATATAGAGTTACGGGCTATGTTTTTGTGGATTTACAGAATTCTGTGGTGGATTTGGGTTTTGCAGCAGATTTATTTTCTTTAATTCAGTTAAAATAACCATGTAATCATTATTTGTGCTGAATATGGTTTGAGCTTCATTTTCGTAATTCACCGTGGGATTTGTCTGCATAACTTCTGATGGTTAATGACCCTGTATTGATTGAGATTCTCTTTTGTGAGTCTGTATTGCTTGTGACTTGATAATGAATCAGTCAGATCACTCCATTTTAGAGAGAAAGAAAATAGACACAGTGTTAACTTACAAAATAAAAAAAAAAGACACCCAAAGCTCTGTGTGCTCTGTATATTCTGTAGGGACTTTTATAGCGCTTGTAGTACGTGCTGTTCTGAAAGTGTCATACATGCATTTGTTGTTGTGAACTCAAATGCTGTAGAATCTGTAAAGATGCAAGATTAAATTTTCCATTGCCATTTTTACAGATAACAGCCCGTCGACAATGGAAACATATTTATGATGAATTAGGTGGTAACCCTGGAAGCACAAGTGCTGCTACATGTACTCGCAGACATTATGAAAGGTAAGATAACAAATCTGAAATGCTTGTTTAGTAATGAAAAAATTAATTTGGAAAGCCTTCAAAGCGTTTTATAAAGAATTAGAGAAGAAGAGAGAGAGTCTCCTTAAAGATTTAGTAAATATTTCCCCAACAATTCAGTCAGATAATCCATTGTAATTTAAACCAGAGTGTCTGTCTCCAGTGACTAAATAAATGTAAAAAGCATCTGATTTTTCTTTGGTATATATCTTAATTTTTGCAACAGCTTTCCAGTTAAAGAAGCAGAAAAATTGAGGAAAACGTACTCAAGGAAAAATAAGAAACAGCAGCTAATTGATGCAAACACTTGTCTTCTGTCATTTTTTAGGAATACCAATTAAGCAGATTGTGGTTTTGATCAAAATAATGGGGTGGCCCATAATGCAGGGTGCTGTTAATGCTGTAGGTCATGCCGAGCGTTGCATTCGTCTTCTTCATGGCATTCCTTCCCTCCTCCCTGCCTGTGAGCTGCTGCCAAGCACTCATTCTCTGCAGCCATTGTTGCTGGTCAGAACTGTTGATTTCTTATTCTTCCCATGTAGATAATAACTTCCAGGGCTTGTGAAGCCAGCACATATTGAATAAAATACTGGAGCTGGAATGTTGTTTTGATACGGTTTTTAGAAACAACTCTTGGGGCTTTTTCTTTCCTTTTCTTTTTTCTTTTATCTTTTTTTGTTCCTTTTTTTTCTGTTTTTTTTTTTTTTTTCCCTTAGACAAGCGAATGTGAATAAAAGCTCAGCAATTTTCAGCTCAGATAAGGAAAATTCAGTCTCTTGTTCCTGGACATAACAAGTTACTTTGCTGGGCTCAGGAGGAGATTGTACTTGCCTGTGTAGAAGGTGGCACGGCAAAGCTGTGTTCAGTGGGCAGTTTCTCTCCTTATCTTAGTGCCTGATGTGTCTGCCTCTCCAAGAGTGATGCTGCCACTCCCATGGAGGACTGGGGGGTTTGATCATGGTCATTTACAGGGGACATCTCCAGCAGAAGGGTTTGCATGCACAGAGGCGTTGCATGCAATGAATGCCATTATAAATGTTTCTGGAGATTGAGCCAAGCAGCAGAGCAGAGTGAGTGAGTTACTGTGCATGTCAGATGGGGCTTTTTCCGCCTTCACGTTGCAGACAAATGTTATAGATTGTTTTATTGACTCATCAGATTGTGGGTATTCAGCTCTTTCACCCCCGTCATTATAGCTCTGAGAGTCTCAGAACTTCCTCTTGCACCCAAGCCAGCTGATGGGTTTCCAGCTGGCAGTCTGGCTTTTCCCTTGCCAGATAGATGTTCTTTGGGGGATGTTATTTGACAGAGGAGACCCAGGCACACATAAGCATTAGGTCTCTGTGGGTTTGGGTTGCAGAGGGAGCATTGCTGAGCTCTGTGTTAAAACCCTAGAGTCACTGAGCACATCTCTTGTAGTCGTGGAAAAATAAACGAGCCATTCACAAATACTCCATGAACCCCTGTCTCTCTCTCTTCTGCTTTCCTGAAAATGCTCAGTGCTAGTGGTTTGGGGTTTTTTAATATGCAAAACCCTTGCATTGCACTTCCATGCATAGAAACTTGTCTGTGACTGACTCAGCAGTTACTTTGGTATGCTGTGAAGTGCCACAGAACCCATTGTGCTCACTGGAAAACCTGAGCAGACTTGTGATGACTTTGAGATTGAAAAGCCTTTCGAGGCTACCCTAAAGCAGTTCTGCTTGACTTGATCTGGTCTGAGGAAAGAGTCTTCTAGTTTATGGTTAGATTGGTCTTAATACACTGAAGAACGCAAATCTGAGTTCATGGATGCCAGGCTATCATGTAGTTCTGGGTTAGGTCTGATATGAAGCAGCACCTAATTTTCCACGTCTCTGGCAGGCTATTAAAAGATGCCATTTGGAGAAAAAGTCTTGCAGGACTTTTAGGTTATCCCTGAGCTTACCTAAAATGGTCTTTAATAAATCTGATCTGAAAAACCATAACACATCTAAGAAAAACCTCAATAACTCATCCAGTCTCCACTTTTCTAGTGTTAGATGCTTTTTTTTCCGACACAGGAAAGCTGTATTAAGCCTCAGACTTGGAAAAAAGTAAATGAAATTGTCATGGTTTGTTTCAGCTGGTAATTCTAACTACAGCACCTGTAAATGTAATGCTCATATATAGCCAAAGTGCTCAGATGACATTTAATCTAAAACTAGAACTGCAGTGCAGGGATACCATGCTCGTGATTCAGGATACACATACATTTTCAAACTTGATACTGTGCAATTGTACAGCTAAACTGGAAATTGAATTAAACTGAAAGCAAATGCTGCGTAAATCTCCTGACTTTTCCCTTCTGAATCCCACTGGCCTTTCCTTGCTTACTGGAGGCAGAACAGGCAGTTCCCTGACTTCACTGGCCCTACTGCTGTTTGATTTAGCCTTGCCATTCATCTCTACAACTGGATCTCAAGGGCATCCATGTTGTGTTAACCAGCTCTCTCCCAAGAGAAGCCACTGGCTGTTTGCATCAGCTTTAGGACATCGAGGCTGTTCAGGTGGCAGCCACCTTTCAGTGACATCCTCAGGATACTGAGGAGTGGAATGGTACATATGTCCCAGTTCAGGCATTGCCATCCCTCCTTCCTGCCCTCTCCTGTTCCCCTTTGTAAGGTGGAATTTTATACACAATTTCAAAGGGCAAAAAGAGAGAGAGAGGAAAAAACCCACATTAACAACAATCAAAGAAACAAACAAAAAACTCAAACACAAAATAGAAACATTGGAGAGGGCAGAATTGTCTCTCTGTCTGCCAGGTCCAGTGCAGAAATCCTGCATTCTCTAAAGGTGTTTATAACCTCTGCAGAGCTACCATGTGGCTGCAGATCCATGGTACAGAGGATGGCAAAAGCTGAAACAAAGCCAGATTTAAAGACTTTGGGGAATGTATTGCTCTGCACCCTGCTGTTTGGAGTAGGGCTTGTGGTGGTAGCTGCTGGTGTGCTATAGGTAGAGTGCTTCATTTGGGGCAGTGTTTGCTTTGTTTCTCTGCTAAAAGGGAAAGAAAGGTTTTGTGTGCATTTTCGACTGATTCATTTATCATTAATACGGTTCGTGTTTCCAGTAACTGTTTTCATTTTAAAATAAGGCAAGGCTGCCAGTGTTTCAGTAAGTGTTATTTGTGTATTAGTTAGACAACTTTTGTTTTATTAATGAGTATAATAATGAAAGTGCAGGTTTCTGAGTAGAAGCAATGGGTGTTTTTATTTAAAGCATAGCAGGCATCGTATAATGCCAATGAATGCGTTATTGTCACTGTAGGCATGGCTGGTCTGGACCTGCCTCTGATTGGGTTATTCCAAATAGGCCCAAGCACTTCATAAAAATGTCTTTGTCAGCCTAGTTTTCCTTCCAAACCTATTCATCTCTGTCAGTTTTTAATATTAGTACCAGGTTCTTGGCTATAGTCCATTAGTACCGTTCTTAATTGCTCATGTTACAGATGATTACCAATATAAAAAGCATTAATGTTTTCCCATCATGGGGCTGTTGCTTTGTGAACGACTTGGCCCTTGCAGATCTTGTAAGGTGTTGTTTTGGTCGTTACTTTCTCTATTTGTGCTCCTCTAAAGCACTTACCTTTCACCATCACAGAAAGCCAGAGGCGTGTGTGGTTGGTATGAGCTGATTCAGCCTGCGCCGTTCCCGTGAAACTCGTACAGCCCTTGTCAGTACCCTGCATCTCTCTCTCTTACCAAGAAACCCTCAGAAACGGCTGCTTTTCTGCGAAGCACTCTGTTCCATGCTGTCTTCCCCTAATAATGCAGATGTGGTTTTCACATGCAGGGTTTGAGGTTTCTTTTCGCTTTTACACAAAACACATGATCGGCAGCTTTGACTTTCTGGCATGAGCAGTAGGCTGTGTTTCTGCAGTGCTGATGACCTTGTTGTTAGGGATTTTTTTGTAAATATTAGACCACTACCCTCCCCCCACCCAAAAAAAAAAAACAAACAAAAAAAAAAATCACCAAAAAACCCAACCTGCTAGTTTGGAAGGTATGAAAATTTTCCAATAAAATACATTGAACAAAATAGAAATACTAGGAATTGCATGTAGGGGCCTTTTTCTGTCTGCAAGTCTGGCTGTGATTCATCTTGGTGTCCTCCAGAGCAAGTCCTGTGCATGAGCTGTGCACAAACACACATGGGCTGGGGAATTGTGGTGTGCAATGGCATGCAGTAACTTTCCTTGGCTTCTCTGGAAGACAGACGTGTCACTGTTGGAAGGTGTCATGATAGGCAGCTGGATGGTACCACAGACCTTCCTGGCCACTTTGGGTGCTGCAGGAAGCTGGGCTCCCTTGGGGTCTCCAGCAAGAATGGACCCAGAGAACCCCATGGCCTGAGTCCTGCTCTTCAGCAGCATATTTCGTGTGCTGGTCCTCACAAGTTACTAGCATCTCGAAAACCAGTCTGTCCTGGTCAGACCCAGCTGGAGAGGGATTTATCAGGCCTTGTGTTCTCACAAAATTAAGGCAGCTGAGTGGGAAAGTATTCTGCAGAGACATAGCCACCTGGAATGCGAGGAGGAGCAGGAAGGTGAGATGGGTTGTAGATCTTCACAAATGGGGCAGGGTGGCTGTGCCCACGCTTTGGACACTGACTTGCAGAGGGTGTTACTCTGGCTGTGAGTGTGGCCCCTGGGCATTTGCAGAGGACCCTGCACATCTGTCCCTTACCAGGGGACTAAACTTCAGGAGATGCAGTGTCTTGTACAGTTCAGAGCCCATTCTGCCATTTTTCTTTCTAAATCTCTCACATAAAAATTATATATGATCAGAAACACAAGGCGAGTCAAAATAAGTCCCTTATATGGTTTCCCTTTAACAGCCGTAAAGTCTGTCTACCCTGAGGATACTGTGCAGTAATTCAATATGCAGGAGAGCCCTGTGTTCCATGCAAATGCTGTTTGGTTTTCTAAAGCATTTGGATAACTTTCGTAACATGTAAGCATTTCAGTGCAATTTTGCAGGAAATAACAGGCAGTCTTTAGAGGGAATAAAAAGCAAGGGGCTAGTATTGCATCTGCATGAAATTGCTTATGGTTATCTTTTTATACACAGTGTAATTAATGAAAGGTTTTGATTTACACTGTTAAGTGTGATAACATCCCCAGGCAAAAATTAATCAAATGTTATGTCATGGTGTAAACTACAACTAGCTCTTTGTTTGACCCAAAAAAAAAAACTTTCCGAGCAACAGTTTTCTCTCCCTGTTTTATTTTTGTCTTCACCCCACTTCCCTGCCCCCCTCACACTTCAGCCAGTCCCAGACTCCCAGAAAACTTCGCAAGTTGCAAATTGTCTCAATAGTTTTCCATCAAGCACAAATTTAAGCCTGAAGATAGATGAGGTGTCTCAGTTCTCTCTTTCTTTTCCTAGGTTTTTGGTTTGGGGTTTTTTTTTTTCTTTTTGATAAATAACAAGAGGTTTCTACTTATGATTTTCTGCCCTCAGGGTTTTATCATTAAGATTAAATAACTGTACTCTCAAGCATACCACTGAACAAACATCTTTTCAATTATGTGAGTAACAGATGCTTTAACAAAGGAACTATTGAAAATTCAGAAAGCTTTCCCCCTCCCCAAAATTTAAAAAGTATCAGATGACAGAGGAATGTAATTGTTTACCATTAAAACAGATCCCTAGCTGTCCATTCAAAACATCTGAGAACATGCATTTTTTTCAAAATTTCTGGGGTTTCAGCCTCAGCGACTCACTGGCCAGCACTAGAGTCAGCAGGAGTCCTTGAGTGCAAAGTGCTGGACAGTCAGGCATTGCCTTTAAGTGCCTGCAGGCAGATGATCTCTCTCCTTTCTGGAGGGGAATTGTTTTCCCACCTACATTCTTCCTTTCACCCTGGAGTTTGTCCCGATGGAATTGGGGCATGCTGTGTGCTGCCCAGTGCTGCTGGGTGCGCTGTCACCCGAGCAGAGAGGCCTTGCCAGGCGTGCCTGCCGTGCACATGTGCTGAGCTCAGAGCTTTGGGGTCCGAGCACTGCAGCTCAGTGCTTGGAGTCAGTCAGTGTCAGACATAGCAATCTCATTTCTTGACATCCAGGAGTAGGAGCAGACTCAACACAAGGGGACAATCCCGTTTTCCTTGCTGGGAGCTGAGTTGCCCCAGGAGGATGCTGCACAGTGGGAGGTGTGCAGGAGCAGCACCAATGAGTAAGCACCAAATAAGATCTTTTCCCTCAGACTGCCCAGCAATGCTTGGAATCTCCATCTTGTACTTCAGGATTTTGTTAACATCAAAGAGAATGCCCCTGGTTTGTTCAGCTTTCTGCAATATAGATGTAACTCAGAGCTACCCAGGGAGTGTCAGGAGGATTTTGGAGTCCTGCCAGGAGACCTGCACCCCACAGGCAGTGCAAAATGGCATCTGTAAGCTTGTTCTGAGCATAGGGACCAAGCATTGCAGGGACTCTGTGGACCTACCAAACAAAATGCATGTCTGCCTTTAGATGCAGAAATGGTGACTGTGGCCAAAACAATCTTTAGTGGTTTTGGTAGAGCAACCTGGGGAAGCTGCTCTGTGCCCATCACCTTTCCTTTGACCCTTTTCCGTGCAGTAAATCTGCACCAAAGGCAGAAGACTGGAGTTGTTCACCTCCCCCTGCTGAGCCCTAGGATCAGGAGTGCCTGAGCTTGCATTGCTGGGCTGTGCAGCTAAATCAACAGCTGTGTTTGTAATGTCACTAATTTCCAGTTTACTTAAAACAAAGTGTCTTTGAATTCTCTTAGAGCAGCTCAGTTCCCACCTTTCAGCAGTAAGCCATTCTCATTACCCACCAGCACTCCCAGTGGGCTGTGAGGAAAGTTGTTGTTGAAAGGATGAAAGAGCCGTTTCTTTAAGGAAGGAAAGTTCTTTGGAAAGAAAATTGAACTGCAGCATATTTTGTCTTTGCTGATAAAATACGTGCCAGTTTTGTACTTCAGACAAATGCAAATAAAGCCATTGCTATTGTGTTCTACACAAAAGCACGTGAGGCTTGCTTTCATAACCCCTGCATTGTACAGTGCAATCCAGGGAAATCAGATTTCAGGAACACACTGCTTCATTTCCTCAATTTATTTTATATTCCCATTTTGGAAAATAAGCTGAGACCTCAAAGTTTGGGTTATTCCTGTCCCCTCTTTGCTGGGAATGTGTCGCTGGTGCCCAGGAGAGCTGCCTCCTGTTCCTGGCTATCCCCACCAACTGATTGTTGTTGAAGGTTTCCCTTGTTGTTTCCCTCACCTACACTGGACCAGTGCTCTAAGATTTATCCTTTTAAAAAGCAACAGGTTAAAAAAGACAAGACTTCTCTTGGGATCAGAGCTCAGGCATTCCTGCTGGTCCCTTAAAACAGCTGAATGTTTTGCCACTGACCTTCTAGAGGAAAAGAATCAAGTTTCTCTCACTGAGGTTACTGATAGGGGTCTGTTTGCACCACAGGGGCTGTCCCAGCCCTGCACGCTGACCCTTGGCTGCAGGGGTTGCAGGCAGCACTGCCTGGCTCCTGTGAGGACATCCTGGAGCAGATGGGTGCCTTCTTGGACTGAAAAAACCAGCTGTCTTGCCCCCCAGCTCTGGTAGTGCCTGCACAAGAGGGAGTTGGAGCTACTATGGCCTTATGTGCTCAAGAGAAAAGCGTTTTCCAAATTCCTGCCACTAAAGAGACCTATTGCCTGTCCCTTTTTGGCATTTTTGAAGCTCTAACAGCTTAATGTTCTCATGATTTACATTAGCATCTAATCCTTGCATAATCTCACTAATCCCTTGGCCCCAAGATATTCGTTGGCAGTGAGTTCCATGGGTTAACTGGTTGCTGTATTCATTTGGTGGAGCAAATTTAAATCATTTTCCATTTCTGTTGCAATTAGCCTCCTTAACCTGGCCAAGCATGCAAATGGGGCAACATCTCCCAAGGAATGGACTTTGGTATTTTAAGGCCTTCCAAGCTTATTCTTGTGGCTGAGAGGCTCTAGTGCCTTCTATTTTGTGCTGGGCTTGGAGCCCTGGAGAAAGTACAATGATGTCAATGGGAGACATGCTGAAATATTTTATTCTGCCAGAAAGAAAACAAAAATAAACACTGAAACAGCAATACAAAAAATACTGTAGGGGTTGTGCTGAGCTGCCTGCTTCCCTCCATCGCCCTATGTGTCCTGGGCATATGGTTCCTCCCCAGCCCCAGAGCCCCGTCATATCCATACACAGTAGGGAGAATTAAAGAGGAAACTGGCAGCTTTAACATTTAATTTCCTTCCTCTTTCTGGGCTGGTCAGATCCTTTGCATTATTGTAACTACTTTTTTTATCATGTCTATAAATAGATGTGCTCTCATGTGTCCTGTGAAGCAGAGTCAGGCCAAAAAAGTCATTCATTCTGCATAATCAATCATGTAGTGGTTACTGGCTCAGATGAGAACTTGTATTGTTAGTTCTGTAGCTGAGAAAAAAAAATGTTGACTAATAAAGATTAAGGGCTTTTTTTTTTTCTTTTTATTAAACGCTAATGATGAAGACATGTTTTATATACTGTGAAATACATTTCTCTAATGTGAAGTTTCTGCTTTTTGTTGGGAAAGAGATTCAGTCCCTGGAGGATTTTAGAATTTGTAAATATAAAATTATCTGCTTCAGTGTTTTTTAAAAAAAGGTTGGCAGAAAGCCAGATTACGTACATTACTGTAATAGATTTGCTGACCTCTGACATCTGCTGCAGAGAAGTACATTGAATTTTTCATAATATCAGATGATGCAGATCTAAAAACTCAGTACATTGCACCATTATTTAATTCAGGACTTACTAAAGGAAAATCTTTTTTTGAGTAGCAGTTTATACGTGATTAAACTTAATATTGCTGATTGTAATAAATCAGGATTAGTATAGTAGTGATTTGTTAATCTAACTTGTATTGATTTTAAGTTGTCTTTATTTAAAAAAAAATAAAAAGAAAAAAAGGAAAAAGACTGGCTTTTCACAGTGACTGAATTTAATAAGAAGCCCTGTGATAGCAAAGACTCCCCTACTGTTTCTACTCTTGGCTGGAAAATGTTATTCTTGTATTATTCCAGGAAAGAAAAAAAAAAACCTCATGCTGCTAAAAATCTGCTGCCTGTGGAAAGATTTTTTTAATACACTAGTGCTTACATATTCTATTTATGTTAATTGACTTATAAATAATACATTTTATTAATCTTAATATTGGAATCTTGATCATGATAAAGACCCTTTTATTTGGTCTTCTTGCAGGCTTTACAAGTAAATATTCTTTAGACCACAAAATATTCCCCCTCTTTTCCTTTTTTATGAATACTTGGATACTTCCCCCCCTGTCGGGAAGTACAGCCACAGTTCAAAGCGACTGAAAACATGGTTGTTGTTTCCAACATACGATACATTTGAGCTATCTGGATCCAGTTTTTTGGATGTTGTCTTTACCTCTCCTTGCACAAAGATTGATTAAATCTTACCTGCACTGCAAATATTTGACCAAAAAAAAAAAAACAACAGCAAAAAAAAAAACAACAAAAAAAGAAAAAAACCTCGTGCTGGTTTCAGACATGTCACATTCTGCTAAAGTATTTGGCTAACAGCAGATCGCATTCTTCCGGTGTTGGGCAATATTGACCTTAAATTGGCTAAACCGGCTGCTTTCATGGCATGTGAGCTGGCTGCTTACATGTTGCGAGACCTGTATTAGCTTTATTACTCCTGCGCTATAAAAACTTCTAATAATCAAATGATAAGATCATATCCTGTGGGTAATTGTGCTGTACCGTGACAGGATAACTGAAAAAACATTCAGTGAAAATTGCAACTGACGGAAATCTCTACGTGAAGCGGCAATTGCTGGTGCTGCTCGGCTCGGCGCTGCTCCCTGGGGTCTCGCAGCCCGCGCTCCTGCCCGGCCCCTCGCCAGGCGCCCCCAAAAGCCACCTCAGTCGGCCCTCCTTTGAAACGAGGAGGGGTAAATCCTAGAACAAGCCATCCTTGTGTTTTGACTCAGTTTTACCTTAGTCATGCCGCCTCCTCGATACACGAAACATTTAATTCCAGATTTCCTGCCACTGGCTCCAGGCCACTGACCAGCTATGTGAAATGTATTTTTACTGCTGTCGGCCTGCCAACTGCTGAGCTCAGTGAAAAATAACTAAAATGAAAACCTTGTACTCCCACGTGAACCCTTAAGATCAGAAACGGAAATTTAAGCCACGGTTACTAATTAGCACCCAAGCTAATGAGTTCTGGTGAGGTGCAGAGGCAGGAGGAGGAGTTTGGGTCCCGCGTTACCCTACAAGGCTCGGCGGAGAGCACGCGAGCAGTGGTTAATCGCATCAGCCTGGGCCTTGCTCCTGGCCCAGCCGTAGCCACTGGGTTAATCCCTTGGCATCTTCAAGGGAAAGGCTCGTTCCTGGGGCTGGGAGCATCTCCGTCTCCCACGAGGCACCAGGCAGCGTCTGAAACCTTTACGGATGGAATATGTAGATTTTTAATGGGCGACACGTTCCCATGGAAACAAAACAAAGTCAAACACTCCCCTTGCAGTGCTAACAATTATTGTAATAAAATGTGTTTTTATTAAAAGCGATTTTAAATACTTAAGACATGGCAGAGCAGCCTTGGTGCTGCCCTGTGTGAAACCCAACCTTGCCTCCAAGTGAAGTCCAAAGTGCTTTGTGCAGCGTGGGGAGGAATTCGGTGTTTTCACCAATTTTTGCGCTTTGCAAATGAAACGTAGGAGCCTCAAGTACGAACAGGATTATTTTTTTCTTCTGCTTAGTTCTGCTTTTTATTATATAAACATTAACTGTAATATTACAGTGGGAAGCAGGTATTTGGCAACTACGTATTATTTTGCTAAGTTTGCATAGAGGGAGCAGTTTCCAGTTTTAGCAGCTGTAACATGTTTAAACTCAGTTTGTAATGGGATCTGAAGATGAATATTCCCTGTGGGCTCTGCTTAGCTTCATTACTGGAGCCCTGCCAAATTCAGGGCTAGAAAGTATTATTCACGCCTCTTTGCACATACCATGTCAGAGCATGCTCAGTTAATGAATTTTGTTTCTAATATAGCATAAATTAGGTTTATATTTTAACATAATTTATGTTGTATTTTATTAAAATGTAAAATATTATGATCACGAGCAATCTAATTTCTGCTCTCTTAAGCCCAAACTGTGTTTGAACATCTAAGTATGTAAATCAAAATTGCATGCTTAGAAACTGATTCTAGGATAACAAACGAATAATCTGAACCAAAGAGGTTTCTGCCTTGGAGTCTTAGATTAAAGATAATTAAGGATTCCTGGTATTTGAGCAGATTTATGTTGTTTATAAGCAAAGTACATTTTCTTCATACAGTCAACTTGGCTTTTTTTTTTTAACAAATTATGTTTGCTGTATTAAAGTTCATATTTTTAAAGTCTGAGTCTTGTATTAATCCCACAGTGAGTCATTAATCATACCAAAATGCATTATAAAAACTTTAATCACTGAAGTTGAAACTGAGATTGTAATGCAATCCATCCCTTTTAATTATATCAGTTATTTTTCCTTTCAGATCAAGAACTGCAAAGGGGAAACAGAGATTAAAACTTGGTGTGTTTGATTCTTTCAGGGGAGGATATTTTTTGTTTGTGTTTCTTCCATGCGTTTTTAAAGCGATTTCGTGCACTTTTTGTGGCAGGCAGTTCCACAGTGAAGAATTCCTTCATTTTTAACTCTTCTCCTCTCCTCTCCTTCCTTAAAAAAGGCTCCTGTATGTGTGCTTTGTACGGGTGATGCTGGGCTGGTGCTGGTGATGGCAGGGCAGGTGCTGTGCCCACCCCCTGGGGCTCCTGCAGCCCAGCGCTCCCTGCCACGTTCCTGGCACTTGCCCTTGCACTCAAGGGAGCCAGCAGTCTGGAAATTGTGTAGCTGTTACCAAGTTGGCTTTGGCTTTGTAGGTGTTTTCCTGGGGCTTGCTGCATGCTGTTAAAGTCGGGGAGGGAAAATAAAAATTAATGGTGGATTTATTTTTTTTTTAAATCGGTCCAAAACATAATGGCTGGTATTCTCATCTGGTACAAATTGGTGTAGCCACACAAACCACTGATAACTGATTCACACCAGCTCCCAACTCCGCTGAATTTATGCCACATGATAATCTTGCAAAAAAAATTGATTTCTTATACTTGAATTTATAGATGTAGAGTTTAAACTGTTGCTTTTATGGCATGGAAGAAAATGGATTTATTAAGTAAACTGCTTATAGTAGATACATTTTTTTTCTTTGCTAGAACAGCAAAACCTGATCAATTATTTGTTTCTTAATCCCCTAGATTAATCCTGCCATATGAAAGATTTATTAAAGGAGAGGAAGATAAGCCACTGCCTCCAGTGAAACCTCGAAAACAGGATAACAGTTCCCAGGAGGGTGAAGTGAAAACAAAAGTGTCTGGAACAAAACGCATCAAAAATGAAAACCAAAAGAGCAAGAAGGAAAAAGATAATTCACAGAAACCCCAAGATGCATCTGAGGTCTGTTGCTTCCCTGCTTTTCAGTTTTTCAATTAAAAATGCACAGCTTTAATCACATGAAATCCAGTGATAAAATATATAATTTAAACTGGAGAATTCCAACTAGTTGGCCTTTTAGTTTGCTCAGCAATGGAAATTCAGCTGTTGTGATCCTGTCTGTGCTGGGATTTTGCTGGGCTGCGATTGGCAGCCAGTTTGCTCCATATTGCACAGTGGGGATGGCAGAGGACCAAGCTCTGGATCTGACTAGTACCAGTTCTGCTCGTTGTCTTCTACAGTGGTCACCATTAACAGATCAGCAGCTGCCAAAGGGAAACCACACAACTACCACAGTTATTTCCTAACCTAAGTATAGAGTGCGGGAACCTCTAATATTGTTGATAATACTGTGGTAACTGTTGGACACAGCTGATTTTTATAATGGTAACCTCTGGATCAGCCCTTCTGTGCTCACAGATGTATGCATGACTGTGAGAAAACATATTGCTCCCTAGGGTTTTTATTATATTATACTAAGTTTCTTTTTGAACTAAAAGGTCACATTTTGAGGGAACCACCTTCCAAGCCCAGAGATTGACTTCGCTCTCCCAAGCAGCTGATGGCTTTCCGCTGAGGTTCCTATTCAGACAGAATAGGTTCCTATCATGTCACTGCTTCACATGGGCAGGCCCCAGTTTCCACACAGAGCCACGTTACTTGCAGGCATAGGACAGCCCTATGGAAGAGATTGTATGTTCACAGCACAGGTGAAGATAGATGGTAGAACTTGTATTTGTCTGCAAATAAGGGTAAATTTCAAGTGTTGTTAGGGGTGATACAAAATCAATGGGGTTTTTGCCTCCAGTGTTATTTGAGCACCTTCCTTTGCACATCTGCCCATTCTCTCCTGTGCCCCGTTTGCACCACATGTGAAGGAGGTGGTGAAGCTCCTCACACACAACCCCTGCAAAACATGTTGCTTTTCCTGTCTCAGTCTGACAGATCACAGCAGCCTTCAAGGTGTTTCAGTGAAAGTTAAGTATTTAAAGAATGTCAAAACACATGATGTGCCCAACAGACTATGGCTGCTCCTTTGACTTCATTGTGTCTGGCAGGTACAGAGGTCCTGTTTCTGAGCTTGTTTGGAAATTTTATTGAGTCAGCTCTCAACAATCCTCCTCCTCATTGTTTTAAAAAAACAATGCAGGACTTGTAAACACAGATGCCTCTGAGACTCCATGTACCCAGTTTTGAGAACAGAAAATTTGGGATTCCGTGTCCCACTACCTCTTTAAGTTGTGCTTACAAGGACAATTTAATCTCCCGTCCAAAGAAGAATTCATGTTTTAAATTACAGTACTATTAATATCTAATTTAAGAGCAATCCCCAGAAAGACTTCGTTTTTCTCTTACATTGGAATTTTGAAGTAGGGGGAGCCCTGTTTGGGTAAAATAAAAAAAAAACGAACACATTGAGAGGAGAGTGTGCACAAATGTGCTTCAGTCACAAATTGCCCAAAGCAAGGAGAAGTGAAGTGAAAGTTTGTGCTCCCTTCCCTAGTCATTCCTTCATCCCTAGTTATTTATTGAGGGCCTTGGATCAGGAAGACACGTTGCACACTATCTGTACCACTGCTGCTAAGCCCAACATAACAGATCAGCAACAGAGCAACAGCCTTCACTTTGAATTTCCTTGCTTTTGTTGTTCCCTATCTCAAACTTCCTGCTGTTTAAACTGAAGTTATTTTTGTGTGGTTTGCAGGAAGAGTTCCTAAGCTGCGCTTATCGGAAATGTAGGGAGCCTAGACAAGACAACAAAAATGTACAATAATGGCAGTTCCCTATTGTAAAATGGTACTTTTGATAGCAAAATTAATGTCTCCTCCCTGACTGGGGTGGAAGACACGTCCTGCCCCTGTCTGGTCAGGGTGGGCCATTAAGGACCTTGACCTCCATGTCAGCCACCATATGGGTGATTGGTGATCACACAAAGCCTGAGCAGTGAAGGAGCTGCAGGGTGGATGCTTCACCCCTGGGTGGGTGTAGAGCTTCAGAACTCACTTGTGCTTTGCCATATGGAGGGTTCCGTGCCCAGGACGTGGCACTTAGCGGGGGTAGCAGGTAGTTCAGCTCCTTTGGGTGGAGCAAAATCCAGCTCTGCTGGAGCCAGGCAGAAGGTTGCTTGTCTCTCACACCACAGCCATGCCCTGGCAGTGGAGCCCCATTCCAGGCACAGCAGTTATGGGGTATTGCTCTGAGGGAGAGCCCTATAAAATACATAAATGTGTAGTCATGTCCCCAGCCAAGCCACCACTTAGGCCATTTCTGCATGTGGCCTGGAAACTGTGAGCTGGAAAAGCATAATCCAATTAAATGTGTGGTCCTCTCAATTGCATGTTCAACTCATGCACCATTACAAGTATGCAGGGAGAGAATATAACTTTAATTTATTAGGATTGTATTTGCCTTTGTGCTCTTCACTGTTTTCCTGCCATCACAATGACATTGTCAGTGTAACAAGACACCAGACAAAATGCTATTAGCCTTAGACTGCATATTTCCTCACAATAGCTGAAACTTCAATCAAAGTATTGCTTAACAGAAACAAAGAGCAGAATGTACAGTTATTAAATATGATTCTCTTTTCTTTCTCCTCCTTGCTTTGCTCATCTGTCTGGTATTTGCCTGTAATTTTATAAGCTCAAGAGGCTAGCGATGGTACATTGTAAAGGACCTAATGGTGGTATTTGGCTGCAAAAGACAGCTACGAGTTTAAAATGAAGAAGTTAGGATGACTAACAGACACTGTAACTAATAGGCCAACCAAACAGACAGGAATATTTAAAAGCAGCTGTGAAGAAATAAATCTCTGAGAGGGTTAGATTTGTTAGGACCATCTCCGATTCCCCGCTCCTGCGACAGACCATAAAGCATCATTTAGATGATAACTTTCTCGGTGCGTCTTATCTTTACAATGAAGGAAGAAAGAAAACAATAATAATAAAGGAGTCGCACAATGCTGCTGTTTTATGACTGTCTTCTACCACGACATGTCAGAGGAGAGTGACAGCAGTTTTGAAAAGGGCTGTCAGTCAGCTGGATCGCAGATGGGATGCTCTGGTGACCTCTGCGGGTCACAGTTCAGCTGGCTACATAATGGGATGAATAGTGTGAATTGTGCACACACGCTGTATTAATGGGGGAGCAGAACAAGCCACGGTCCCATTGACGAGAATGTATAAAAGCCATGTTTGTAATAGCGGGCACACACACTTACTGAATGTTGACAACTTCATTTTAATCCGTTAATAAAAAAATGTGTGTCCTAGTTAAGCTGTGGCAGTGATTTGCTGCCTACAATAGGGATTTCTAGTATGCCGTTTCTATCATTTTCACACTTTAATGCAGAACTGGGTGTGAATGATCTCCTGTGTGATCACTGAATTTTAAGATAGCTATGCTGGAGAGACTTTAGGGAAGGAAAAGCGTAGGAATAGTGTGGTTTTCTTAGGTGAAGTTGGCTAGCAGGAGAAATTTCTGTAGCCTTACTGTTTGTGTCATGAAATCTGCTCTTCTGCATTTGCCTAACTAATTTTAAAAGAGTATACAACCTCAGCATTTATCTGATCAAGCCACCAGTGCCTCTCATCAGGTTACAAACATCTGCTGTGACTCCGACAGGGATGGTGTATTTTTTAATATTTCCAGGAGATACTTCTCTTTCTTTGAGTCCAGTACCTGATGTTAGAGCCTTCACATGCCAGCAAGGTGGTTGGCAAGTCCCTCTCTAAAAGTAGCCAACAGTGTACTGTGCATAACCTTATAAACAGGCTGCCAGAACACACTTCATTCTTACTATTGTCTGTTGAATCATTTCATTAGGTTTCATCAGAACACGAGAAGGATCAAGAATCAGCAGACCAGAAAAACTTCCCTGAACACCCTACAGTGGGAGAGACGAAACAACCCGTGCAAGGCCCTCCATCTCTTTTACCAGAGACAGCTGAGACACTGCCTCTGGAGAAGACAGACACAACAGAAAACAGCAGCAGCAGTGAGAAAGCCAAGGAGGAGGTTCAGCACTCGTCCTCTCTCTCGAGTATATCTGTGCCTGCAGAAGAAGACACTGTGCTAGATGCCACTGTCACAAAACGATTACACCCCGCAACAGATGCCCTGGAAGACACAAAGCCTGAACAAAGACTACACAAAGCTTTTACTGACAGCCTAGAAAATGAACCTCCAGAACTGCCCTTCACAGCTTTCCCAGTCCATCTGCCCACTCAGAGCGACATGGAAGATGAGAAACTGCCAGAGATGGCCGATTACATTGCAAACTGCACGGTGAAAGTGGACCAGCTGGGGAATGAAGATATCCACAATGCACTAAAGCAAACACCCAAAGTACTGGTAGTGCAGAACTTCGACATGTTCAAGGAAAAGGAGCTGCCCGGGTCCATGAACGATGACTCCACTTTCAGTTACACACCACTGCTGTACTCAAAAGGTAATCCAGGCATCATGTCACCCCTGGCAAAGAAGAAGCTGCTGTCACAGGTGACCGGGGCCACGCTCTCGTGTAACTATCCCTATGGTTCTCCTCCACCTTTGATCAGCAAAAAGAAACTCAGCAGCAGAGATGAGCTGTCCTCAGGCATATTGCAAGGTCCCCATGCCTCTAATTCTGATCCTGTAGCAATTAATAGGCCCTCAGTCATACAACATGTACAGAGTTTTAAAACCAAGGAAGAAAGGAAGTCAATTAATGATGTTTTTAAACATGACATGCTAAGTAAACCAGATCCTCAACGCTGTGATTTTTCAAAACATCACCTCAGTTCTCTTGCCGAGTCATACCTACCGAAGTCGGATATCCAGGACTGCAAAGATAAAATGAGTGAGAAAAGGGCACTGCAGCACTCCCATGTGCCCACTTTCTTGGCAGATTTCTATTCATCACCTCATCTGCACAGCCTTTATAGGCACACTGAACACCACCTTAATAATGAACAGACATCAAAGTACCTCCCACGGGACATGTTCAGAGAGTCTGAAAATATTTCTACTTTTACTCAACACAAACACCAAGAAAAACTAAATTTAAATTATCGCCCATCTTTGCATCAGCAAGAAAAAAAGGCAGCAGTGGAGGCTTCTTCAGATGATCAACCAACAGATTTGAGTCTTCCAAAGAGCATACACAAACAGACTGCAAAGGTTCCAGGCTCCAGTCTCCCTCATTCATCCATGGCCCAGCAGGAATGCAAAGGGATCTCCCCGTTCCAGACTGGAAGCAGCCAGGCGGTGAGCCTAGACTGTAACCCCAAAGCTTGCCGCGTGTCCCCTATGGCATTGACAGCCCCAAAAAAACACAGCGAGTCGCTCCATAGGTCTGGGAAGCAGCAGGCCCAGAGGCTGGAGAGCCTAAGGAAGATGGAGAGGATGGTGCATCCTATCATCAGCCGCAGAACAAGCCCTCAAAACGTGGGAGCTGCCCGGCCTCTGAAACGGAGCCTGGAGGATTTGGACAAAGTCATTTCAGAAAAAAAAGTCCGAGCTGTCTCTCCTATACACTTACCAAAGGAGACTCCGGCGAAAGACAAGGTTCCCGACCCAGAGGGGGAAGGTAGCAAGTCAGTGCATGGCCTCCATTCTGGCAACATGCTCGAAAGCCACAAATTTCCCCTGTCAGCTCCCATCTTCCCAGGCTTGTATCCGGGAAGCCTGTGCACAGGGCTGAACAATCGCCTCCCACCCGGGTATTCTCATCCCCTGCAGTACTTGAAAAATCAGACCGTGCTATCCCCACTAATGCAGCCTTTGGCTCTTCACTCCTTCATGGTGCAGAGACAATTCCTCACATCCCCTGCAAACTCCCAGCAACTGTACAGACACTTAGCTGCAGCAACACCTGTAGGAAGTTCCTACGGTGACCTTTTGCATAACAGCATTTATCCTTTAGCTGCTATAAACCCTCAAGCTGCATTCCCACCTTCCCAGCTATCCTCTGTACATCCCAGCACAAAACTGTAAACCCCCTCGCTCACAAAAAAAGGTCTGAGGAGAAAAGTTCAGATAGCAACATTCCTCCCCCTGTGACAATGTCTCGCAGATTTAGCAATCTGTATTTTTGTCAACTGGGATACAGTCACATCCCGCCTAGAGGAGCGCCTTGGAGTTTGATGAAGACAGGACTGCTTCCTTAATTCTGGCTCCCACATCAGCCCCCTCACCCCTTATCCCTGCCCTTGCAAAAAAGAAAACAAAACCAAAAAAAAAAAAAAAAAAACCGAAAAAAAGAAAAAAGAGAGAGAGAGAGAAACAAAAACATAGAAAAAAATTTTTTTTTTGGATTTTGCATATGTGTTTTCTGAAAGGACTTGAACATGGTAAGAGCAGATGTTCAAAAGGAGCCGTGGAAACGCAGGCCCAGTCCTGAGCTCACTGAAACCCCGGTGAGGGCTGTGTTTGCCTTTCACTGAGCCAAGGACGGGAGGCCATGCATTGTTGCAAATGAGTCAAGGACTTCAGATGAACCTGGAAAGGAGAAGTGGGCTGAGAATCTGTACAATCAGTGGATGTGCTTTTTTGGGTAACTTTTCCTGACTTTTAAAGATTCAATCAATGCAATGTATAGTAAAACGGCAATAGATTTTTTCATTTTAACACTATTAGGACAGAATGGTAAACACTGTTTAATTTGACTGTACATATCCACTTCATAAACTACCAGTGTCACATTTGGTCACAATAATTTATAGTTTCGTTTGTCCAGTATATTCTGTGCTCTTTATGTTTGTTTTTTTTGTTCTGGGTTCTCTTTTTTTTTTTTAATTAAACAGTATCATTTTATCTGCAACTTTTTTAAAGGCTGTGGCTGTCCTAATTTTTTTTTTTTATTACGTGTTTGTAATTTTTCTAGTTTCTTTATACTTTTGAGCAGCATTTTTGTTTTGTTTTTGTGGTAACGTTTACTGTTTACAAACTGAAGCAACTGGTTCTGATTGATCTTAATGGTTATAAACATACTGTAGGTGATGTTATGGTGCAAGGATGCGAACAAGGTTCCTTTCCCCACGGCCCACCCCTGTGAGGTGCTGAGCACCTCTCACCCTCCTCCTGTTGTTGCGATGGCTCCTACGCTGCTTCTCCCCTCCCACCAAGCTTTGCTTTCCTGTATTGTGGTCTGTGAATTTGTCGAGCATTGTACTTAATCTAGGCTGTGAAATCCTCCTGCCTACCAGAGAAATGGTCTAGAAAACAAAACCTCCCTGGCACAAGCTGCTGGATGAAAAAGGAGTGGAGAAAAACGGATTTGTGGTTTGTGAGCATGTTGAGAATTTCAGAAGTTGTGAGAGGAGCCAGTGTGGATTTGAATCAGAGGCTTACGGGTTGGTTCCTGTGCCTCACAATGGGTAAGAGGGTTCTGTGCAGTGGTCGGGATGGTCCTTCCACACTCCCATGGGGATATCGGCCTCTCCCTGGGCGTCCTTTTGTAGAGGGAAAGCCCAGGCATAGAGAGGCTGAATTTTCCTGACAAAGGAGCTTCCCTGTGGATGTATATTCACTTTGCAGGACATCACCACTACGCAGCTGAGCACAGACACTGATAAAGCGAAGTGTCACTTGGAGGCTTTATACAATGTGAAAATTGGTTGTGGTTCAAACCATCTCAGTTACTGTTCAAAGACGGTGTACTTGATATGAAAAGAAAACGCAAACTACTAAGAAACACTTTGCATGCTAGGCATGTCATTAAATTCTCCCATGATGAAGCCAAATACAATATATAATGTATCATACTTAATATCCAAAGGTGGAAACCAGAATAATATACTCGTCTACTGTTAAAATCCAGCTTCTTCAATTAAATACTTTATATTCCTGTGGTAAAACTATATTTAATTGATTGATAAACAGACTAGTAGAACTTGGAACATAGATGTGCCAGTGCAGAGTATCCTGCTGCTCCACAAGTCATACAGGAAACAGAACGACAGGCTCATCCAGGCAGAGGCTGCAGTGTGGAGGACATCTCTAGTAAAGTTGCACTAGATCTGAATCACGTAAGAATCAGGGGGTTTGGGATGGGGGGAGGAGAGCAGGGGAAAAGGGGGTAGGGGATATAAAAATCTACAGCAAACGCAAATAGAAGTTTGTCGTGTGTTTGGCAAAGCAAATGCTTCTCCTTGTTTTGGTTAAGTTGTGTGTTCTGGAGTTGTGCATTTGTTTACGCAAATTGTCCAGCGTCCCGTTTGGTTACGTCCTGTTGGAGTTTGCTGGTAGGCTTTTCAGGGCCGTGCTGAGGCAGCACAGGGCTGGGGGACAGGGAGAGGGGAAGAAGGCTCCTCGCTTGCCCCATGAGGAGACTGGCCACTGCTGGCTGGGGAAGCTCATACTGGGCAAAACATCAGGGCTAAGGAAAAGAAATGGTGGCATAAACCCCCAAGAGAAGCGATGCATTATTTGTTTAAGAACTCTTCTAACAGAAATCTTGGAAATCTTTCAACAGACTATTGAATTCTTCATTGGCTGAAAAGTTTTTTTTTTCCCTCAATGTCTTAAATGGGGCTTTGTTTGCATTGTTTGAGTTCAAGGGGCCTTATTATTGAATGAAATTGCACAAGCCTTTCTTTGTGCAATCAGACCATTGTTATTGGTAGGTTTGTAAAGGAAACTGCAGAATCTAATTGGCAATAGAGTCATAAATCTATTTACTAGGAGCCAGTTCCAAGAAATGTTGCAATTCGAACGCACTATGTCCAGGATGCATTAGGGATGCTAAAGGTTGTGAGATCCAAAGGAAGAGGCCCAGCAGCAAACAGCTCATGTGTAGCTTCTGGCCACTCTCTGAGCCAGGCTTCACGAAGCATGTGGGAAGTAGGGCCTGATTCCCAGTGTGATTGTGCCCCTGGCCAGGCAGGGCGGGAGCAGGCCAGCGGTTTGCGGCAGGTCTGTTGTGGCTGTGAGCTGGCCTGGTGTGAAGAGCTTGCCCAGTGGGTTCATGCCTGGGAAGTAGTTTGTCCCAGCAGCAGAGAAGTTGGCTTGGCAGCAGCTGGAGCTCAAGCAGGGTACAAGTGCTGTGCTGCCTCTGCCAGCAGCTCTGCCCCATGTGGGGAGACGTGGGGCTGCTGCCTCCAGAGACCACCACGGGGGTCCCTCGCTCCCACCGCCTGCTTGCTTCCTGTGCGGCCATCAGTGAGGTCACATCTGGTCCAGTTTTGTGATCATGGTGATTTTGATGAGCAGTGAGAGACTTCCTGCACTGGTGTGAGGCGGGTGGCATTGGCAGCACTGCCATGAGTGCTGTTTGCTGTACGTGTGGTTGATATTTTGCTCGTTCTCTTCCTCTTCCTCTCCTCTCCCCCCAGCCCTGCAGTTTTAAATATGTTCTAATAATGGCAGCATAATCTACTAGCTGTTTATACTTTTTTAACTTTCTTTTGTTGTAAATATTGTATACTTTTTGTGATTCAAGTTATGTAGCCTATATGCTCTGTAAGGTGATGATTTGTATATATAAAAATGGCCCAGTAATATTATATAGTTTCCCATTTAAAAGGTTATTGAGTAACCTTTGCGTTAGTTTAAACACTACCAGAAATAAAGCTGAGCCAACTATAAACACTCAATTTTTGTATGTTTTCCAAATTGTACTTATTAATGCTTTTGATACTGTATTATGTGCCAATAGTTTCCCAATCACATAGCAGGCAAAAGATATTTTGTACTTTTTGATCCACTGTAATATTTAATAAAAAATGTTACTATCTGTTCCCTTTTGTGTTTGATTAATAATTCTGTAAACAGCCCTTATCACATTGGATTACATATTATCCCATCCGACCTTTCAGCCCTCTTATATTGGCTTTTCTAGAGAAAGTATCTCCTCCTGCAAATGATTAGATTAAAGAAATGGAAGTTTGCAGTTTCCTCAAGCAGGGAGAGACAAGATCTTCAGTCAGTGCCCCGCTATTTTTGCAATGTGCTTGCATTAAACTGTGGCTGTGATCATGCTGACTATAGGAATAGCTTTTGAGAGGATAACTTCCATTTAGCCAGTGGGTCCAGTACCAAATTTGCTCCATTTGCATCTCAGAGTAGGATTTTTTCCACCAGTACTGCAGGCTTGAGCTGGAATCTAAAAATCACCCCCTCTTCCCAGCTCAAATATGAGTATGGTTCTGGAGTCATGGAGTCAGATGCTAACTAGTAATTTTGCTGATGATGCTGAACAACCACCAAACAAACTTAATTTTTACTGTGTTCCTTGGTGGGTCCGAAAAGCCCTCATGAACCTGGGGACCCTTTGAGAACCCAGAAGCACAGCAAATGCTGTTACACTCCTGGTCTCCATAGGTGGGAAAATCATTTGGGTGCATGTAGGTCAGGCCTGGGCACTGCCCTTGCTCAGCACAGCTCAGCACCAGGACAGGAATGCCCAGTAGCCACCTGCTAATTCCTCATCATTGCCGAACACCATGGTTCTGGGGCAGGTGTGCAGCAGGAAAAGTCCCCCATCCCTGGGCAGTCCAGGAGCTGAGGCCATGAGTGGTCCTGGAGGCTGCTACTGCTTTGTGCTTTCTCCCTGCACTGGGTGCATGGCCGAGCGAGCACAGACCAGTTTCACAGCACTGTTAGATGAGGCCTCCAAATACATGCTGCAATCCCAAAAACAACCATTTCCTCCTCTGTGTGCTGGGAAATACCAGCTTGAGATGTAGAGCCAGTCACTGGGCGTGTGTGAAGGATGTAGCGCTGTTGAATCATAGAATCATAGGATATGCTGAGCTGGAAGGGACCCATCAGGGTCATCGAGTCCAGCTCCCTGGCTCTGTGCAGGGCACCCCAAGAGTCACACCCTGTGCCTGCCAGTGTTGTCCAAACATTTCTTGAACTCAAGCTTGGTGCTGTGATCACTTCCCATATGTGAAGCTAGGGGAGAAGATGGGGCCTTCTAGCAAACCTTTTTCCCTATCCACTTCTGTCTTTGCCAAGCTGAGGCATTTTCTTCTTTTCATGTTGAAAATGCAGGCAGCCAGGTAAAGAGGTGGGGAAAATGTGGACATGTGGGTGCTGGCCTTTGCAGGAGATGCAGAGATGGCCAAGGCAACTTGGTTTCCAGCACCATGCTTGCTTCCTTGCTTTTTTTAGCTCTTCCTAGTTCGTGGATTAATGTGAACCAGCACTGCCTGTTCCTGCTGTGCTGGGGGTGCCTGTTGGGCTGCCCTACCCGCTCCTCAGAGTGTGGCTGGGAGGAAGACCCCAGGAGCAGCACCCTGAAGCTTTTCATAGCCACACCAGCCTGGCCTGTGAGTGGCACTGGGGCACAGCATCCTCCCTTGGCTGGGCTGGGCGCTTCCCAGTGAGATTGCTGGGGGTCATGTGGGGGTCAGTGCGCCCACGCCTGGGCAAGCAGTGGAGTGAAGTAGTCTGTGTTGACAGAACCCAAAGCATTTGCAGGGAAACAGGGGCACCTCCCCAGGGCTCAGCGTACCCCACCATTGGCTGGTGGCGTCTGCAGGAGAGCAGAGCTACACCCAGGAAGAATTTGTCACCGTATTAGAGACTCAAAACTGCTTCTGCATTTGAGAGTGAAAGGTCCAGTGATCTGAGAGGGAACAAGAGATGCTGTACCCCTGGCTTGCTGCAGACAAAGAGTTTGTCACCTTGTCACACCAGTTTTTCAATACAGCTGCCAGCAGCAGGGAATTAACAGTTTTGAAGGTCTGAAGCAAAGTGGAGATGAACAATCTGGTGTTGCTGGCTGCAGTTTAGTTCCCCTGGCTGAGGGCTCTCGGTTCTCTGCTTTGCTGCCTCACTTTTCCACAATTACATGGCAGTGCCTTGTGCCAGGCTCCTTTCAGAAGGAACAATGTCATTGAAACTGGTTTCCTGATTTCTGCATCATGGCACACACCCCTTGAGGACCTCGCACAACTTTCGCAGGCCTTGCACCCCAGCAGTTAGGGCACAGAGGGCTGGAAGCTAGCAGAGGTCCTGGGGCAGGGTTCCCCTGCCCTGGATGGATCTCAGGGAAAGTGGCTCAGCAGCAGCTGCATTGCCTGGCAGCCTTTTGGGGCGAATGATAATCCCATGGTGATGCTAACCTGTTGGGAATGGGGCCCTTCCTCTGTCTCTACCCCATCAGCAGTGTCTCTGCTCCAGAATATTTCAGGAACATTTTTTAGCAAAGTTTCTACTTCTGGGAGGAGCTGATCACACACAGACATCACTGCTAATCCTCACTGGCACCCTAATTGCTCTTGGAAATTCTGCTCTCACCCACAGGCTTTTCAGGAATAGCAGACACCTTTTGCTCTTCCCAAAGCAAAAACAATTGAGCCTGTATGTTTGCCTTCCTGAATTTGGGCACACTCACAACCTAAGTGCTATGGGTATATATTGCCTCTGCAACTGAAGAAAAACATGGGAGGACTGGATGGCCTTGAGGAAAGCAAAAGGAGTGGCCCCTAAAGCATCCCCAGTCTGCCTGGAGCCGTGGCTGCTCAGGGTTTGTGTTTCTGCAGGAGAAATCCGTGGCTGTGGCCAGGCAGCATCCTCTGCTGCCCCCTGTGCAGGCACTGCACGTCCAGTGAGCAGACAGGGATACAGCTTAATGTGTGCTTTCATTTAGCTTTTCAATTTGTCCTTTACGGGATTAAAAAAGAGTATTCAGGATGTTAGATGCTTCATCTAGTGCTCACCTGGGGTCACAGGCCAAGCTTGGGCCCGGAGGTGCCCTGTCCTGGTGGTTGGCTTAGTGGGGATGGCTCTCCATGAGAGCCAGCAAACTGGGGACAAATATGCCCAAAACTGGGTTAAACGAATTCATTACTACTTTCATGGCTGCAGAAAAAGCAGTGATTTGGGTAAAAGTGCTGCATTCAGGAGACCCACAAGTCCTGAGTGGTGGCAGCCATGAAGACCTCCCCTCAAGGGAGCGGGGTGCCTGTGGGGCCAGCACGTGTGCCCTGTCCTTGGCTGCTGCCCCATAACATGGGCACAAAAATCCTGGGAGCTCCCTCTGCCTCCTCCCCCTGCTGCTGCTCCTGGGGACAGAGCGTCACAGCAGCTGCTTGGTTCTGGTGATGAGCATAAAAACATTTAACAAATTGTCTTGGGATATGAGGTGGCTGAGAATGCCAGGCCCATGAGGGGCTACTCTAATAAAGGAAGAAAGAGGGGGAGAAACCCACTGTATTTGCAAATGTTGCTCAGTCTGCTCTGCAATTTAGTCAGGAAAGGAAAAAAACCCACCCGTAGCTGAGGCATCCCCATCCCCTCCTCTGCCATAGGCCATGCCCCAAGGCATGTGAGGCCCTGTGGTGGGATGGCACACTGTGAGGGCAGCCATGCTGTGAGGGCATCCTGTGAGGAGCTGCCATGGTGTGAGGGGATCCTGTGAGGGCAGCCATGGTGTGAGGGGATCCTGTGAGGGGCTGCCATGCTGTAAGGGGATCCTGTGAGGGGCTGCCATGCTGTGAGGGACTGCTGCGAGGGGCTGCCATGCTGTAAGGGGATCCTGTGAGGGGCTGCCATGCTGTAAGGGCCTGCTGTGCCATGAGGTGATCCTGTGAGGGGCTGCCGTGCCATGAGGGGCTGCTGTGAGGCACTGCTGTGCCATTGGGGTGTGCTAGGCTGTGATGCAATGTGGCAAAACTTCCCATCTTGCACAAGCCAGTGAGAGCTGCTCTTTGGCCATTTTAGTGCCAAAAATGTTTGTTTGTTGAAATAGGTGTGTCACGACCTCCAGGGGCTTGGGCAAACTGCAAATGCCCCCTCATGCTGGGAGACACTGGAGGGGTGAGCAATGGCCCCAGTTTATTTCAGGGCCACCACACAGAGGTGTGGTAGCTGCAGTGCCACTGGGCAATGCCATGTCCCTTCCATGAGGCAGGTGCCATGACGAGGCTAAGCTGTGGAAGCGCTGGGATGGGGAGCAGGAGGCAAAGATGAGGGGCAGCCATGCTGCACTCCTAGCACACATTCCAAGTACTAAAGGATACACAATGGACACAGTGGAGTCCCACACTATGAGGATGAAACTACTGCACCTCTGTCGTTCTGTGGATACACCAAAACAGAGGTAAGTTGAATTTGCAGGCAGCCCAGGTGTGTGTAAGCAGGGGAGCAGTGGATATCTGCAGCAAGAGGTGCTGGCTGGTGTTGCTCAGAGCAGAATTCAGTTCCTGTAACCTAAACACTACGTGTGCACCCAGTTGGGTTCAGCCACTGCTGATCTCGGGAGGGAAGCCCAGGGAGTGCTAAACCCCTCAAGTGCTCTGCATGTGGGTATCTACACCCCACTCAGCTCCCACTGGGGTGGCTGGGACCTTGACATGATCACCTTGTGTGGTTATATGAGCAGGTGATGGCCATGTGGCTCTCCTGAGCTGGTGCCCTGCTCCAGCCCCTCCAGTGTCCAGTACCAATGGGAGGAATTGCCAAGCTTCTGGCACAGGAGGCACACAGGGGCCTCGTCCTCCCCTGGCACTGCCTCCTGCACCTCTGCCCAAACCTTCTGTCCTCTGCAGGGCTCTCTCATGTTTTTTGGCAGTGGTTTTGTCTGCAAGCTCCCCAAAAAGCAGCCAGGCAAACCAAGCTCTCTCCCTCTGCCCCCTGCCAGTGTCTGTGGAGCTCTCAAATGAAGAATAAAGCCATTTGTTTCTAATTATATCTGGCAGCCACTCAGAGAATTTAGGATTAAAGCACGCAATTTTTTTTGCTCCTGATTAAAGTACTTGACCTCATAAGCAAAAAGCAAAGATTTCAACACACCCCCACAAGTAGGCTAAGAACAAACTGCAGAGAAAAGACCAAAAAAGAAAACTCCCTTTGCTCTAGATACACAGAATAATTCATTATAAAACAAAAGACAGAATATTTAGTGCATCGCCCGAGCTCGCCTAGGGCTCAGCTAACCGCCCAATTACTGCTTTTAGAGTTCTTACGCAGAGCAAATGCACACGCAGTGAAGGCCCACATGCCCCACTGAGCCCATGGCATTGACATGGCCAAGTCCCATTTGCTGCCTGCAGGAAGAAAGTGCCTTTCACGGGACCATGCCAGCTTGCCTGGCCCCCATGCCCAGCTGGCAGGACACTGGGATAGGGAGGAGTGACAGCAGGCACGTGAGTTGTCATCATCATCTTTTTTTCCCCCATATTCCCAGGCTGAAGTGGTTTTTACCCATGAGATGCAGCATGCTTGGTGCCTAATTTCAAGCAGTGGCTGCCCTGGGGTGGCTGGGGGCGGCAGGCCTTTCTTCCTGCCTTCCACACAGCAGCATCCAGCTCCCATGTTTGCTATTTTCCCCATCTTTAATACAGCACAAGGATGTGTCGCAACTGCAGAAGAGTCAGTTGGCTCCCAACCAAGAGAAATAGCAATGTTCTTGATGGCATCCTTTAAAATAGCAGAGAAACCAGCTCAGACAGAAATTAACTACCCTGTGAGGTTCCGTGGTCCATAAAATACTTCCCCCGGCTCCATGGTTTTAAAATAACATGAAAGAAATGCTTTCCATAAAAAGTAGTTAACTAGCATACAGATTTTTTTTAGTCGTAATTCTGAGAGTCATACCCAAACAAAATAGCTATACAAGCATTAAATTATACATTAAAGAAGGCTGATAAAGGCAGTGAATTACAGAGCTACCATATAAGATTTCTGATATACAGATAACAGCATTATTAACATTTCTATTAAAGATGACCTACAAAAAAGGGACTTAAATAATCTGTGATGCTTCTGATTTCTCATGATGCAGGAGAAATGGCTCCAGCCCAACTGTCACCTAGTCTCTGCTATCATCCCTGCTTTCCCTGCTATCATCCCTGCTTCCCCTCCCCGTCCTCTCCTCCAAAAATTAATGGAGAACAGAGGATTGCTTTCTGCTGGGACAGCAAATACCTAGGCTAATGTTTCACCTGCAAAACTTCCTTGGAGGACATAAAATAGATCCTTTTTCTCTTTGCTTACCCGAAACAGTGAGATGATGATTGTTTAGTTGAGAGATTTTTTTGTTTTCTCTCTGTTTGACAGGTACCAGGGTTTGGCCATGGCAAACAAAGGCAGTAACGGGTACAGGTGGCTACAATGGGGCTGGGGGATGGCTCCTCACAGAGGGCTTATTCTGCATTACCCTCCAGTGCTTCTTCCCCTGGGGGTTCCCAGTACCTGTGAGGATGGTCCCATACTTCAGCTCTCTCTGGGGTGGGGGTACTGCCTGTTTCACCCCTCCAGCCACCTGCAGGGTTTCATAATGCCTGTGGGCAATATAAAAGATATAATTAGAAAGATATATAATGAAATGTTAAATATACATTTATATAGGTAGATATAAATACAGAAGTATAAACAAAATATTAAAATAATGTCTATCTTTGCATAAATAATATATTTTTCTCTGTAGATTTATAGACTTACATTTATACAGATAACTATATATACTTTTATTGTATAAATATGTAATGTAAATATATAATTACCTCTGAGCCTGCTGCTCCTCTGTCCCTGGTGGCTGGGATTTTTTATCAGGTTATTTGGTTGCTCTTAGTTTCAAAATTTATGTGTAAGTAACTGACGAACAAATTGCTGTACAGAGTCACACACAGAAACACACCAGCCCTGCACAAGCAGCACATCTGTAGGTGATCAGGCTCGTGAAATGACAATGCCCAATGTATTTGCTTTTTCCTGCTGCTGCTGGGCTTGGCTGTTGGGGCACTGCCACCACCCTGCCAGGGTTCCCCTCAGCCACCCTTGCCATTTGAGCTACTTTGGCTGGATGGGAGCTGAGTTGCTGGTGGACAAAAATGGTTGTTAAGGACTAGAAAATATTGATTTATATAAAATACCACTATACAGAGAGGGGGAAAGAGAGATCATGTGTGCATGATCTAAAGTACTAAGAATTCAGCATTTGCCTAAAGTACTGAGAATTCAGCATTTGCCATGAGAGCAGTGGGGTTAACAGGACCACTGGCAGTTTTGCACCAGAGTAGTTTTCCACAAAGAGCTGGTGCTGCTTTCTTGTGGCAATACTATCCAGAAATTAAGAATTGGGCTCTATTTTCCCTGATCTTTTGGTACAGTTTTGGCAGGCTTGACAGAAAGTAGGTGAGAAGGATTGGGTAGACGTGGTTTATTGTGTAGGGCAACTGCCAACAGAGCCCAACCAGCTCCTGCTCTTGCCATGCCCTGGCATTGAACACCAGCACTTTGGAGTAGGACACCATCTATGAGTGGTGTCCATCCTGCTCTGTTGCTGCAAACTGAGCACCTCTTCTAGCTTGAAGCTGGAATCCCATTCTGTTCTGTGATGATCCTGCCCTTATAGCCCACCAGGGTTAGGGGGACTTGCAGAACTGTGAGGGCTGGCTGATTTTTGTAGAAGCTTCTCTGTGCATTTGGGCTTTAGATTGTTAATATACAATGACTCCAGATTTCCAACTGTAGCCTGTTTTTCTATACCTTTAGTATCTTCTTTGTGGTAAGCAATGAGTGACCTGGGAGCCAGGTAGCCCGAGGGTGGCCAT
Source organism: Eopsaltria australis (assembly GCA_034509425.1). Taxonomy (NCBI): domain Eukaryota; kingdom Metazoa; phylum Chordata; class Aves; order Passeriformes; family Petroicidae; genus Eopsaltria; species Eopsaltria australis. The sequence continues at coordinate 4,871,027 of JAVTVJ010000138.1, forward strand.
GTGGTCCATCCAGCAGCCTATCTTCAACAACCATGAGAGGTCCTTTGGAGAAATACCCTGCAAAGTGTGTTGTCCAACACTTCTGCTTTTAATACTTACAAAATGTGTCCCCATCAGCAAATCCAGAAAAGGCTGCCGATGTGTGCTGCGGCGGGGCAGACATCTGCTTTGCCACCACTGACATCTTGTCTCAGGACATGATGATCACACCATAAAATCCTGGTCCCTGCTGAAGGGCAAGGGAGGGGATGTACAGTAAAAACTGCTCTGTGGTTCTCCTTTCATTAACTGTAACTTTAGAATTAGACAAAACCCCATTCATCTGATATGAAAACAAGAAGCTAGTACATCAAGAGACGAACAAAAGTGGATTACGTTTTCCCATCTGGAATGGTACTGCAGTCCAACCAAACACTACCCATATGATATAAAATAAACTTGAAATAATAAAGCCTGACAACAACACACTGCATTGAGTTTACCTGTGTGATATCAGCCAAATCTCTTTTGGTGTGGACAGGTTTCTGATCTAAAACAGATCTCCTACAAGGCAGTTGCAGATGCTTCTCTTCTCCGAACTCGTACGAAACATATAAAAATGATACTCAAGAAGAGTCTGAACTGCAGCAAAGGAGATGGCCTCTGAAGCAAGAGTGGGAAGACAGGAGTGCCAATTCATGAAGGTGTTATGTATGTCAATGAGACATACATATCTCAATGAGGGATTTTGCTCCTAACAACTTAGAGTGTGACATGAAAGGCATTCAGGTTTTACTCCTTAGAGTACTGCTGTCCCGTGTAGCAGTAGACTCTGACCCTGCCTATCTCCATCCACCATACCTCATGCCACCAGTTGCCCAGGTCATGGTGGGAGTCTGAGACAGCAGCTGTTTTCCCCACCATCTCTCCATCTTCCCCTGCATATTCTGCTTTCAGCTGCTAATGGAGGTGGAGGAACAACTCCAAGAGTGGGGCCACCAGTTGTATTTTCCACTGGCTGCAGTTGGAGCGCATGTTTGTTTATCCCCTTCTCTCTTCACTGGTGCACAATAGCTCTGCTCAGAAGAAGCATCTGTTCTTCATTTAATGCCAATGTTAAGCTATTTTGCTACAGGATTGATAGAGCCAGAAGGAGGTCAAATTTGATTTATCCAAGTTTGGAGAGAGTCTCACTAAATAGCTTGTCTATAGCACCTATTGATTATTTGCCCTCCTCCGTTCAGAAGAGTTATGTGGATCAAAGAACTGAAATCCACATGATAGGGAACAGCAGTTCCCTACTGAGCCCAAATTTGGCTTTTTGGATGAGCCCGTATAAGGCTGTGGACTGAAAACCCCAGAGAAGGCCGAAAGAGCTGTATGCTATTAGAATAAGGCTACATCTCCATATGGATCAGGCACAAAGGAATTACAGCTGCATGCTGGATACTTCAAACAAAGCAACAAGGGTACCTGGACTAGAAATCCAGTGGGCCCTCCATCTCTGCTGAGCTGGATGGGGGCTCTACACTCCTGCTGCTGTCACCACTCTTCAATGCTGCTCCTCTCTCTCTGATGGAGTGGGGTTTAGATATGTTCTTAATTTTAATTTTTTTTCCAAAACAAACTTTTCTTTTAAAAAAAAAGCAGCTCTGCCTGTGTTCATTAGGCCTCCTGAAAGCAAGCTGCATTTGCTGAAACATTGCAATATAGTTCATGATGCCATGATGGCTGCACTGCTTTTGTCCAGGCTGGTTGCTCTGCAGGGCCGTGGTTATCACCACGTGCCAGATTATCCAGAGCTGGACAGGACAGCCCCATGCAGCTCCCTGCTGCAGGGTGTGGAGACTGCCTCACTTGACCAGCACAGAAGATGCAGACAGCAAATTAGCACCAATGGCCCTCAATCAATGAGAATTGCTCCATCAACACAGCCATCCTCACCAGGTGAGCAGCCCACAGCTTTGGCATTGGTATAACTAAGATAGAGGGTCATAACAAATGGAAAAGCTGTACTTGCACCATTTTGTTTTATTTTCCTTATCTAATTAAGAAAGGAGGAAGAGAAGAAAGAAGGAACATGTCACTTCTTGGATTCACCCAGCTGAGAAGCAATGGGCAGATGCGGAAGTTGGGGGTCACATTTCACAAGCCCTGCTGTCTGGGCTTCCAGTGTGTGTGTGCCTTAATAGTGGCTGTGTGTGGCTTAATAGTATGCATACACATGTGCACACAATAGGACAGCATAAATACTTCAATATTTCAGCCTCAAGTTAATGGTATGGTTATTACCTGGAAGGAGTATGAATGCAATCCATTCCTCCACCTCCTGTTCACAGCCCCTGAATTACAATATCAAGCACTCTCTTTGAGATAGTACTGACCTGTAACATTTTGATTTGGCTGCTGAACCTGTTCAGAAAGGTTTGCAAGCTCCAGGAAGTTGCACTGAGAGTGACCGTGCTGCAGAGCTCAGCACTTTGGAGGAGTTCAGGTGTGATTTCTGTCTGCAAGCTAAGACATTCCACACTCGGGTATCATCTCTGCCCATCTCTTCCAATTATAACCAACTGTTCTGTCAGTTATCCTGCAACACATCACACTGCAGAGCTTCTGTGATCCATCCTGGGCAAACGTAAGCTTGTGCTGCCTACAAAGATGATCATGTAAAAGCTGTGCTTCCAGTAACCTGGCTTCTCCAGGCTTTTACCATCCAGGTTACCTGGGGTTTAAATCCCTTGTGTTAAAGGGAGTTTTACAATGAAGGGATTACTTTATGGAGAGTGCAGGGATATTACTCACATCCAGTATTTAGTATAGAGACAATTCATTGCAAATGTCTCACAGGTGCCCCAGGCAGTTCTCCTCTGTTGGACTCTCTCCAGAAAGAAAGACTTGCTAAGGTCTTCCAATGATTCCTAATTTCAGGCAGCTTGGAGGCATCGTCAGCGCAGTTCGGCTTGTGCTCGCTTCTGCAGGAGCATAAGAAGACCACCTGTCCCCAGGCACAGTAAGAAACCTGATCAGAGACATTTAATTGATTTTCCTGAAAGCTGGGAAAGGGACGGAAAAAAACTCACCAGAGCTACAGTGAACTCTGCTGAATGTGAGCTGGTCAACCTTCCTCGGAAAACTTGGATTTAGCCAATTGCTGTGCTCCTGGAGTTGCAAAAAAAAAACCAAACCAGATTTCACTGTAGTACCCTGGTATGTGTCCCCACTCCCTGGCTGTCCATGTGCTGCTGCCCTGCATGGCCCCTCCAAGCTGTGCTGCAGGCAGGACCCACCTCTTGCAGCCAAAATCCCTCCAGCTGATCCTGAGTTACACAGGCCTGGCTTTCTATTTGCTCCATACGTGTGTGAACAAGCCCCGCCTGGAGCCTGCGGGCATGGAGGCGGTGTAAATGAAAGCATAAACACAGCCATTCTCATTAAAGGATGTGCCGAGTGAGGTGTGCTGCAGCTTATGCAATCCTGCTTTGAATGACTGTGAGGAATTCATAGAATTCTTATAAATCTTGATCGCTTCACTTTCCTTGAAGGTTTTTATTATCCCTTTTAAAATTTTGTTTGCTTTTTTTTTCTCCCTCCATTAATCATTCTCTTGTTCTGAAGTTCCTCTCTCCAGCGAGGGAGAATTAAAAAGCTCTGCTTGGCAGAGCCAGTGAACCACACCAGCTGCATACTAACAAGGATGAGGATGGCTCTCGAGCAACGTGTTTGCAAAGAAGGGTTGCACCCACTCGATCCAGTGTGTAGCCTTCAAAGAAAGCTTGGATGCTCTTTGTCAGCAGTGCAGCTATCTGGAGTAACCTGGTCCTAACCCTTGTCTCACTGGCTTGGGGGATACTATCATGAGCTTTGTGCCATTTGGCCATCTACGTCATACTCCAGCTGCTGCAGTCCTGCAGTCAACCATGGTTTTGTGTGTATGATCTATCCTCCAGCTACCTTGATCACTCCTAAGAGGTCCAGTACCTTGAAATACTCTTAGTAACTACACCAGGAAAAGTAGAGGTGTGGGGGGGAGGCAGAGGGAATCAGAGGAGCCCAGTGTGACACTGGGAGCCATCCAAGGGGAAGAAGAGTGGGACAGGCCCTGAAGTAACCCACAAACGAGATGGACCTGGAGGGATGGTGGAGCAAAACCATGGGGTAAAGTTACAACTGTGCCAATACTGAAGCATAGAGGGTTTTGTTCAAAACAGGTGACTTGTGGGGCTGTGTCTAAAATCCCCTTATTCATGGGGTGCAACTTCCATTACAAAATAGTCTTGGAGGAGAGAAGCCTCCAAAGTGTGACCTGGACTGAACTGCCAAAATGTCAATACAAATAAAATTCTATTACTTTTTTTAAAGGCAGCTGCCTCAGTATTAGGATCTGGGGTTGACAAAGATCAACTTTCTTAGCAAACAGGTTTTTTTTATGAACCTGCTTTACTAGCACATATGTGGTAGCCTATAGTCCTGGTCAAATGCTCAGCTTGTGAAATCCACTGAGGAAGGAGCATGAAGCTGGAGTCCTGCAGAAACCCATTATCCCTTATGGTAAAGGGGCACCCCCAAGGGTGGGGGCAAGGCTGCAAGGGGGCCCATGGACAACAGCCAGCCCTGGTGCAAGGATCCTGGCCCTGCTCTGTCTGCAGCTCCGGGGGCCAGTAGAGTGTCAGCCCCCTCCTGAATTACTGCCTTCGAGTATGTGTGCCACAGGGATGTGAGGACTGGCAGCCTGCAGGGAGCTCATCCTGGGACACATCAGAGGAGATGCTTAACACTGAACTCATGAAAGCTTTGCCTCCAGTGCCCTCCAAAAAGCAAACAAAAAGCCAGCAGGTTTGGCCTGCAAGCAGCAGTGACCTCACAGACTGTGACCACACAGCACATCACCGGTGCAGTGGCTTTCACAGGTCCATTGCCTCAGAATTATGTACCCTGATCATCTTTTTAATAGTAGTTTGGTGGTTAATTACCTGAAGGTTGCAGGCTGAAGTCTTATTTTTCATATGTGACTTAGTAATTAAATTACCCCTGTTGCTATTACATAATATAAGTAACAGCTACTTGATTTTAAAAGAATAGTCAGATTTGGCAGACAGTTCAGAGTAATTTCATTTTATATTGGAGCCTAATGCTAAGAGATTGCACAGAAAGCAGAAGGCAGCTGCCTGGAATAGTCTAAAATAAGCGCATGGTAACCAACAACTATTATTATTGTATTACTGCTTATAATTCCCAAATGGAGAATTAAATTTCTGTAATTGATACAGCTTTTAACGAAAACAAAAATAAAAGTATTTGCTTTTTCATCAAGGAAAACTCTTAGGAAATGATACCATTGAATGTACATTTCCCAAGGGAGGGGGGAAGGAAAAGCCCCCAGCCTTGCAAGGTTCTTTTGCACAGGGCTTCTGCTTTCCCAGATTCCACTGCAGGATTGTCTCAGATTTCTTCTAAAGGGCTGGCAGAAAGATAGATTTATTATTTAGAGATAAAAATGAGCTAATTAGATTTTGATTTTAGATTTTCTGTAAGTGCATTTAGCTTGGAATTTAGCATTCACTAACCAAAAAATGACATTCCCTCTTCCCCACAAGCCAATGAGCCTGGGTGCTCCATTTCTGCCTCCTAATGTGTCTGACTAGGAACAGTATGGCAAATTACAGGGCTGGTGAATAGGATCACATTTCAGGCTCTGGGAACTTAATATTGGCTAGTACATTTTTGACCTTAATTTTAACAGGCTTTTACTTCTGCATGTCAGTTTATTTGGGAAGGCTGGCTCAGGCATGGGGACCTGGGCACTAACCTGGTCTCCTCGACAGACCTAAAAGCAACTCAAACAATCAATGCATCTTTAATTTAAAATGCTTGATGACTAATCTCTTGTTTCCTTTAATTAATGATCTACAGTTAATCATCATGAATGGTGAATTGTCTATTTCAGCATCAATAGGACGAGTTCCTATGGGAAAATGTTCCCCTATAGCTTTAATTTAAATATGCATTTTCACATCACACTTACCATATCCTTACCTTTATGCTATCGCATGATTACAGGTCCATTAACTAATCACATTTGACAACTTGTTTATTGAGGAGAGCAACTATTTTACATCTCTTGCCTGGGAAAGAAAACGCTCTAACAAACAATTATTCAGCAGCTGCAATCATGGAGCACTGAATTAATTGCTTTGAAGATCTCAGTCAAGAAGGTCTTGATAAAAAATCAAAGAAAATGTTGTTTGACAGAATGCATGAATGAGAGTGCCAAGAGGGACTCAGGTCTGGTATGCTGCAGCCCTGCTCCAGGGAGCACTCCATGAGGACCTTGAAAGACTGTCCTCAGAGGAGGAGGAGGCTGTGGAAAAGCTCATTTGCTTGTTTGTTCTTTTAAGTTTAGTTTATCAAAACCAGAACTCACACATATAATTTGATTATAGGATCAGAATGCTGCTAGAACGGGCCAAAAAACCTGAGCATAATCAGGTCTATAAAGGCTGACACATGGATCTTTCATATGTGTAAGCTCCGTGGATGACTTCTGCCATACAAATAATTAACCCAAAGGGTACTGTGAGGTTTAATGATTATAAAGCACATTAGAATTTTCTCCCAATGGGAGCTGCTGTGATTTCACTGGAGTGGGATAAAAAGCAGAACAAGGCATGTGGGGATCTCGACTCTGGACCTGGCTGGGCAAAATTGTCTTGGTGCACCTTGGTGCTGGAGAAAGGCAGCAGTGCCAGTGCCATTCACTCCCTGACACATGTCCAGGAGGGCATCAGGACAGTTTGTATCTTGAGTGTGCAAGATTGGTGCTTTGTTGGGACTAGAGCATTGTAGAAAATAGTGGGATCGCTGCTAAAGCTTGATGCAGGCACTGAAGATATCAACCGGAACGGGGTTTCTGATCTCTCCAGCTCCTTTGTCTGACTGCTGCTCCTTTAACAGCATGAGGACCAGAGTGTCTCACATGAGACAGTCCCAAACTCTGCTATAGACAAGTCAGAGCCTGCAACACACTGGCCAATTCCAAGCCATGCTTCCTTCTTTCAGCTGCTGTAACCTTGTGTGCTTTGCAAGTCAGCTGAGATGAAATATGTTTCTGCCAGATAAGACTAATTCCTACAGCAACACTGGAAAGGGAAGGACAGCTTAAAGATTCAAAATTCTCTGTAGTAAAGGTCTTCAAAAGTGAAGTACGAGGACTAAACAATATCTTCTCTGAATATTATGTCACGATAAAAAGCTGAAAAAGTTGCGCAGTAAGCTGAAGGGCAGTGATAATGTCAGGTGGCTTCTCAGGAAACATCCTGATGGGGCTTTTTGGTCACATCCCACTAGTAACATAGTCAGCTTTTCAAAACTGCCTTGTTCTTACATTAAAAGTTGCTAAGAGTTTACTAGCATCATCTCTAGAAATGGGGAGAATAGAATTCTTTTCCCTTTCCTGCATGCCCCAAGTTCAGAGGGTCTGTGAGGATGGCAGTATTGAAGTCAGTCATGAACATGGCTCTATTTTTCCAAACCCAGCACCCCTAAGGACTAATGCCTCAAAAAGTGGGATGGAAACTTCTGTCACAATGGTTCATATTTAAAACTGAGGGGCAGAGAAGCTGTGGCCCATCCCTTGACTCTTGTTTAATGTCAGTGAGAGCCCAAATTGAATTTATACACTTGTATATACCCTGATTCAAGTAATTTTTTCTGCAGCAAGCCGTTGGCTCTCTTTAATGCTTCAACATGAGACAGATGGAGCCTAATTAAATAATTGGCTCTGTCTTTTCCTTTTCTCATTTTGTCTTTTTTTTTTTTTTTTTTTTTTCAGGTATGGTTGACAGAATTTGCCCTGCCAAACAAAATGTAAAAAAAGCAAGTAAACAAATTGTTGCTGAAGTTTGTATTAATCATTCTAGTAAGCTGCAGAGTAGCTGAAGACTGATGTGTTCTAGTTTATCCTTACGAAAAATGTAAATAGCGGGTTACACGTTAATGCTTGGAAATCACTATCTTTACTTGCCAAGGAATTATGCATTTATTTTAAATGAATGAACGGAGAAGTGTACATCAGGCTGTAGGCTTAAGTGGCTATTGCATGAGCTGGGTTAAACCTGAGGTGTTCCCAAGACAGCAGACCTTTATCCTTCTTCAGGATAATGATCAAGCAAATGTTTAAGAATCTTTCTAATGAGGTCGTGAGTAAAATATGATGTATTATTAGACACACAAATGAACTCTTATTAAAATAACAGAAAAATCCTGATATATCAAAAGCATGGTGTATTAAATCCAATTTGACCTGGAGCCATGTGTGGAATACCATTATTAGGATTTGTCCTTAATAAAAGGCTTTCCATTTAGTTAATAAAATTTGACACTCTACTAATTTTGAGCAAAGTTTCTTCCATGCTTGAAGAGCTGGTCTGCTCCACGTCAGGTGGCCCATGCTGTGCAATAAAGCTACAGCGATGAGAACATTCTCAACCTCTACATTCAGTCCCTAGGTCTGGATTCAGAAGAAAGGCAAAGTTACCACAGGCCCTCTATTTTCCTATAAGGCAAATATACAGGCTAAGAATCTGTCAGCTCAGTGCTTCAGCAACTGACACTCCAGCTGATCCATCCATGTCATGGGAAGGTCAGTTAAATTGCTCTCCGTTTATTTCAAAAGCTCTCAACCCTTGCATACAGACAAGAGACTGAAGAGTAATGACCACTGAAAACCAAAGGAAGTAAAGCAGCTGCTGCCATCTGAAAAACAAATGCTGTTAGGACAAAGCAGCTCGCTCGTGCCAGCCACGCAGTTATAATAATTTTTCCTGCTGTTGAGAAATTGTAAGTGAGATGTTAAGCTCACCATAGCAGCACTAAGATCTTCTCTTGCCTAAGTCATATCTTAATTTAGGCACACACCATTTTGGCCACAGAGTGATGGAAATATTTTTATTTGGTTTTTGCTAATGCCAAATGAGTAGCTAAAACGGAGGCAATATTAATGAATGTATTCTGTTCTTGTAAATCAAGAGTGCCCCTGAGCGAGTAGTGAGTGTTCAGCTCTGGGCACCCAGCTCAAGAACGATATCATCAAAATACATGTGGGATTTTGAAACAGACACTAATTAGAAAATGGAAAATATAATCCAAACAAAGATGGAAAAGACTGGGACCATTTTCCTTTAGGGTGAAAAAACTTAATGGTATTTGTATTTTGGAACCACTTTTAAAGTCAGTGACAGAAAAAGGCACGTGATGAACGCTTGCTGACCCTTTTCCTTCTTAGCAAAAGAAAATACACAAATTTTAAAGCTTGGAAAGAAAACTCTTGTGGCATATCATCAAGCTGCAAATGCTACAAGGCAGTAGTGATGCCAAAATTTAAGTAAATTAAAGAATACAATGTTTTACTTTTAACTGCCACTCTGAATTCATGTCCAGACAGAGACATAAAGTGAAACTTTGACAGACTAAAAGGCTTCCCACGTCTGCATATTAAAAAGCCTGTAATTACTAAGGGCTGGTAAGAGGCTGTGTATGAAATGACTTTCTTCTGCAAGTATTCCTATATTACCATCTAACAGTGGACAAGAGCCGAAAAAAAACCTTCAGGTGAAACAAGGTATATTATAAATAATATCCTTTTGTAACTATTTTGCAAGAAGCTTATAGATATGTGAAGAAACACCGTAACAGAACAAAAGACAGTTCACTGGTTATTATAAATTTTCTCCCTTTGGAGAGGCACATAAAAACATTTAGAAAGCTATCGTGATATAAAAATCTTGAAAGATTGTTCTTTCCTCATAAAAAGCAATTTATTTTGATATCTCACAAACTGGGTTTTTTTGTGAGTATATAATACATATAGGAAACAATTACAGTCTAACCATTTGCTAATGGTTATATGAAGAGATCATCATATCTTGTATTTCCATGATCCCTTAAAGAAAACTGCAGCAGCTTTAGCTGCAGCATAATTTTCATTAAATCACTCAGCTGCACTGTCTTGCCTTGCAATTCTCAATCCCACTTCATTTGTTTCATGGATTCTTATTCCAAAATTAAAATGTCTAGCAATTTCTTTTGCATTTATTACAGTAATTTTATAATTGGGTCAAAAGAACACTTTACTCGAGCAGCTCAGTTAGCTCAAAATTAGCAGTGCCACACCAAGCTCTAGCTGGTGATGTGGATAAGAGTTCCCCGTCAGCACAAGGCTACCTGTGAAAGGAAAACAATTAATGGATGGATTAATTAATTAATTAATGGTTATCACTGGCTCATTTCTGAAGCCACCTTACAAAGCAGAGAGCAAGATGTAAATCTGTTTCATGGCATGTTTTCCTGCATGACTATGAGAGAAGTAAGATGAAACTTAAACCAGGGTGTTTCGCTTTGGCACATTTGTGGAAAAAAGGTGCATCTCAGATAACATTTCTAACTTTACCTACTCACAGAGGGTGGGGTCCATTGGATTAACTGGATAGACAGCATTGATTTAAACTAAAAGCCAGTTAAATGGCTTTTCCTCCCTTCCTCTAGGTCAGAAAACTGAGGCCGATATTGTTTGCTGTTGTCAGTATGAGGCTACAGAGCCTACATTCATGGCAGGCCCAAGGGAAAAGTAGCTACTCCTGAGCTCTCTGATTTTACAGCAGCCATCACCCATGGTTTATACACTGGAGTAAAGCTTAATGTAGTTCTAGATTGAAGAAAATCACAACAAAAACCTTTTAGTCTAGAAACGTTTTTAATTTCACTTGCATATTTTAACAGAAATACAATATGCTAGCAGCAAAATAAGAAGATTTCTGTTCTAGCATTTCACAATACATTAGTGTCCAAATCTCCATTTTTCTATTAAGGCAGTCTGCATTAATTAGAAATCAACTCAATACTACAGCAGTATTTCCAAATATGTACAAGTCACCATAAAATAACTATTAGTATTACTACCATGGGGAAAAAAAAATCATAATACTAGTAAAAATGTAAACATTTGAAGGTAATGCCTTTAAAACCACAGAAGGTAGACCATCTACCATTCCAAGACCAAGTAAACAGCTGAAGACATTAGGTAAATAGAAAAAGTTAATTTATTAAGTCTTTGTTCAGTCAGTATTTCAAAAGTTTGTGTTCTGTGAAATTTATATTCAAGTTTGAACTAGCAATTACTTTCAAGTTGTACTTCCTAAAAGAGTTCAGGCTCACTCCTGTCTCTGCCCCACTTCAAGACTGCATCCAATCACTTAATTCTGGTTTGAAGCAGCATTAATTCACCCCAGCAGAGAAGAAGCAGGTACAGTTTTCAGAGCAGGCCGGACATGTTCCTCAGAAAAGTCTCTAATCCCACACGTAGTTCAGCAAATGCGAACACAGGGGAACACAGGAACACAAGGGCTGGGAGAAGCCACAGGCCTTCTGCTGTCCTCCAGGCCTCATCCCAGCAGGAGGCTGCCTAATGACTCTGGGGTTTTGATCACTGATATATTGTGTCATGCAATTAAAGCATCCTCATGATCCAACACAGCCACTAAGATGGTGAAACATTACATTCTCTTCTACTGCCTGGGTGCAGCAGTTTGTTGTATAGCTGAACTCTGTGTTTCCTGGTTGCCTTTTATTGGTTAAACCAACTTGCTTCACAGAAGATGCAAAGGAAATAATGGCAATACAGAAGGGGAAAAAAAAAGATTAAGTAACAATAAATACTAAAACCTGAAGTCAACTCTTCATCATAATAGGGATTATATAGTTCTGAAGCAGAAGAACAGAGTAATTAATGGTCTTGTTTGGTTAGTGGTGGTCACTGCAGTATCATGAACTGGCCTACATGAGTCTAATTCAAGGACAGATATAAAATATCAACACAGCTTCATGAAGAATAGGTCTTGAACAACAGGTTGCATTTTACTCTTCGATATATTAAGTTTGGCTTGCAAAGACACCTCAGTGCAGGTGAAGAACCCTGAGTAAGCTTCTGAAAACAAGATGAACAGGAAATTTTCTTTAAAATATCACAATAATAATTTCAAGATACAGTATTAATAGGGATTCAGCAAGAAATATAGCTGTTTGCCATCTTATTCAATGTTTTAAAGGATCTGGGATAAAAGGGACAGAAATTCAATGGCCTGTCTGTTTGCTTTTCCCCACCCTGTACCCATGTCACTGATGTAATAAAAACTTATCACCTCTCTCTACAAACCCTGCCTTGCATTCAATTTTAAAAATCAATGATCTGGAATAAACTGTAAAAACCATTTGCAATAAATTTGCAAAGGACATGCAGACTGCTGTAGTAGTAAAGAATGAGGACAGGTCACTTACACAGAGCAATCTGGATCACTTCATGAGCAGTATTTTAATGCTGGTAAAATACAATCTGTATTTCCAAGAAAATATAAGGTAGGATAATAAGAGGATGATGTACCACATTCTTGAGAAAGATTCTGAAGAGGACTTGGCCCATAAAAGTCAGCATCCAAGGCAATGCTCCCACAAATAAAAGGATAATGAAATTCTTGAGGAAAGAGAGAATGGGAGATATTCATAAGAGTAAGAGGATCACATTTGTGGCTCTGTACAGTCCTGATGGATCACTACTGACATGTGGCATCTAATTTAGATGTCACCCTTACAAATATTTCTATACATGAGAAATACAGAGAACGTGAAGATTAGTCTTGGATAACATTCACAGCCACAGGAAAGTTAAGGAATTCAGTATATCTCATCAGAGAAAAGGTTAAAAGGGACATAATCATGATTTATAACTACACACAAGCAATTAGAAAAGCTGATACTACAGAGATCAATATAAGCAATCAAATGCATAAAAAGACCAAAATAACTTAAGGTGGAGCTAGAAATGCAAATAGAAAATCAAGTGGAAAATGTACCTGGGGTAATTAAGTATTGCAACAGGAGGTATGAGTGAATTCTCATCACTTGAAGACTTCAAATTAATATTAAATGCCTTGCTAAAATATGTATGTTCAGTTCAAAACAAAGCCACTGAATTTAATAGAGAAACTGCTCATTGAAATTCAATGGCCTATTGAATTTAAAAATAAATCCTCATTATGGTGCCTTCTTTCCTTATATATTTATGAGATTTATTTTTAAATATAACCACAAAATGAAAGGGTGTTACCAAGAAAAGGTGTTTTTTTCTCTCTGAGCACAGAAATATTTAAGGCTAGATTTAAAGCTAAATAAACTGCAGCTGCATTTTGGAAAATATGCTTTCCCCCCCAGTTTTTCCCATTTCTTGTTCAGAGTTGTACAGTCCACTTAGTCGACTGTCTGATTTACATAATCATGTAGTTATTCTTCAGTTTTTCTGTTCCTATTTATAAACCATTCACAAACCATCCACTTAAGTAACAGTATGATTTATTGTAAGAATGATTATGGTTGTTTCAGAGGGAAAATGGAATGTGATTAAACAAAGAATGAACAAGGGCATTCTAGAACAAAGGGCTCTAATCCTGCAGAAGGATTTGTAAATGAAACCTGCCTCTCAACCCCATCCCAATGAACTACTGAGGGAATTCAGCAGATACCTTTACAGCTGTGCAGTCAAGAGCTTAGCTGAAGACAAAAAAAAACAACCAACCAACCCTATCCACAGCATCTTCTGGAGATACGGTAAAGCTCTCAGAGTCACCCACACTTTGGAAAAAAAAAAAATGAACTGTATGAATATAGTTGCTGATATGACTCTCTCAACACAGATCTGAGCACCCAGGCTCCAGAGGAATAACTGTAAGCAGACTTTTGCCCTTGAATAAGTTCCAGCATCTGAGATAAATGCATCAGCCAAGGAAATAGCTGGGTATTTAAGCTGTGGTTCAAAGAGAATACAGCTTTTCCTTATGCAATAGATGTTTTGCAGGTGCCACAGGAAATGCTAACAACCCACACTTCTTACAGAACTGGTGAACAGTCTGATGAAAGAATATCAACGTTCAGTATCTTCACCTAAAGTGCTTATTCTCTGCTATTGCAGAGAGAACAAGTGGTGAAAAAACCCTGTTTGCTTACCAGTAACACTGCCTGTTTACAAACCAGCTCCCTACAAGGAACAGCTGAGAGGGTCCACAAAGGAGGAGCTGTGCTACAGTGTCACATTTGTCAGGAAAAACAACAGTAAGATGAGCACATGCTCATATCCAGCAACTGCTTTTAAATGCTTGTCTTAGCCCAAAATAAAGCAGCAGTGATGGATCATACCCTTGCTCAAAGACAGATAACCCTGGTCCATTCCGACAGCACATGAACCAGCAGGATCTTCAGAAATCCCACACTAAATTGACAGAACTGCCTCAGAAATTCATACGGAGTTACAGAGCCATTCAGAACAGCACAAAAGCTTTTCATACTTGATTACCATATAAGCAGTGTTTCCTAAACAGCGAGGGAGAGAGAGGGATATTTTAGGTGAAGCCAAGCATGGAACCTAAGAAAATCAGCTATGCAAGATCTGTGCTGAACGTGTGTGAATTCCCACTTAAGTAGTCTGAGGAGCTGTGGATGGGCTAAATTGAGGGACTGGTAGAAGGCACTGGTAACATCCCTGCTGTGGGGACAACTGAGATTACCCTGAACACTGTTTTTTTCAAGAGGAAAGTACTGAATTATTATTTTCAGAAATAGTACCATTACTCCAGACAGAGAGAACTTCTCCCCCCATTTTAGTGCAATTATTTAGATGTGAGCACTAATGAATACAGCTGAGACTGCAGCTAGCAGTAATGCCCTAGCTTACAGGAAACACTTGAGCTATATGCTAAATTCTACTTTTCATTAAGAGTATTAGGAGAAGGCTGAGAAACTTTAAATTCCAAGGACTCCTCTAAGCTAAATATGATGGCTATGGATGCAACCAGGACTTGGGGTCTAGTATTTCTGTGATGCTTTTCTGTCTAGCAGTTGGTACTGGTTTGGTTTCAGACCAGGTCTTGCTCGTGAGACAAACAGGATTCCCTGGGCCAGCTAAACCACTTTTTCCACAAGGACCAATTTTGCGAGGAGCAGCAACGGGGGTTTGCAGCTGCTGCATTTTTGTAGCTAACACTGACTCAAAGGAGAGCTACTGGCAGATGTGTGGTCAGGCTTCCTCCAGTTTTCCTTGCCCAGCTGCTCTGTGTTCACCTGTGCTTTTGCACTGTATGGTGACTTATCAGAGGGTGGAGGCGGAGCTCTTCTTTTCTTTCCTCTGCTGTCATTAAGATTTGTAGTATCTCTTTTTGGGTCCAGATGAATGTTTTTCTGAACAGTCATCTCATGAGATCCGTCAAAGAGTGAAGCCCATAGGGCAGATGCAGAATCTTTTTGCTGGCCAAGAAGGAACTCACCATCACTCTCTTCAATTTTCCTTTGTATGATATCAGCTAAGCCCTCATGTTTCACTGGAGAATCAATGCCTGTAATTTTAAGGGATGGCAATTAACCCAGATTAAAACACCACCAATGATTTTATTTCTATCTATTTTGTAATTACTGCTCAGAATACAAAGCTGTATTAACTATGTCTCACCAAGTCTGAACTACTCAGAGTATTTATTAATGGATGAAATGGAAAATATTACACATGCTATCCAAGAGAGAACTGAGGTGACAGGAGGGAACTATTTTTGTGACAGCTGGCATTGAGGCAGCAGGGTAGACACTGATATTTCTTTCCAAGTAAAAGAAAAAATAATGTAATACAGGGAAACCTGTATGTATTAGTTATTAAACACACTTTGTTGTATAGTGCTTTGAAAATTTCGTTTCACAGGAGGCCCATGAAAGTCTGTGACTAAATATTCTTGTGCTGCCAGCCTGTAGAAAATGGGACATCTTTACATGTATAATTTTTCTCTATTTGCCTTAAGACTGCCTTGCACCATTTCTTATTCATCTTACTGAGTTTTCCATGTATACTGCAGTAGTACCAATCTCAAACAGCAGCAGTACATGATTTTCAACAGAATCATAGAACAGTTTAGGTTGGAAGAGACCTTTAAAGGTCATTGAATTCAACTGTTAACCCAGCACTGCCACGTCCACCACCAACCCATGTCCCTAAGCACCACATCTGCACATCTTTTAAATACCTCCAGAATGGTTCCCCCACCACTGCCCTGGGCAGCCTGTGCCACTGCTTGACAACCCTTTCTGGGAAGAAATTCTTCCTAATATCCAATCTCAACCTCCCCTGGGGCAACTTGAGGTTGTTTCCTCTTGTCCTATCACTTATTACATGAAAAAATGGACTGAATCCCCCTGGCTACACCCTCCTTTGTAGAGAGCCATAAGGTCCTCCTGAGCCTCCTTTTCTCCAGCTCCCTCAGTCACTCCTCATCACATGTGTGCTCCAGACCCTTCCCCAGCTTCATTGCCCTTCTCTGGACACTCTCCAACCCCTCAATGTCTGTCTTGTAGTGAGGGGCTCAGAACTGAACACAGGATTTGAGGTGCCTCCCCAGTGCTGAGTACAGGGTACTACAAATACTGTAAATAAGCCAGGAAAAAAATGGTGTATTAAGAGAGAAACAAAGTTTGTGCTCTGCTCCTCACTGAGGTAGGTGTGTATCAGGGAATTATGCTACCATGTTACCTTTGTAAAGCTTCTGTGTGGTTCATTTACTTCATTTGTGCTCTGCATTCATAGCTTAGATAAAACTTGACTGTTCAGTGCTCTGATGCATGGTAACTCAGTGACCCACATGGAATTTTGAGCATCATCACAGCTCCATCCCAAGCAGCAAGCAGTCAGGCATTTAGAGTTGTACAGTGTTTCTCAGTCAATACTGCATTGAATCCAGTAAAACAAAGTGACCTACTTTTTCTAGTCTGTAAATATTATTTCTGTAACAAAAGTATTAAAAAAATCCTGCTGCATACCATTTTTCTCTGCAAAAAGACAAGTCCCAGATACACTCTAGCTAGATTTTCCAAGCATATTTTTCAACATCATTACCAAATACCAAACAATTAGGTAAGTTATGCTAGGTAAGCCTTCAAATAGCTTTAAGAACAGATAAATTTCATGCAATTGGTTTACAAGCTGGACTATTTTACCTTTACATTTCCTGATCTTTATACTATTCTTACCATGAGTGTTTATTTCTAGTGACAGCTTTTTTTGAGTGTGTTTAGGGCAGATTGCAGATTTTTTAGCTCAAGGTATAAAATTGTATTCATTATTTGCACTATAACAAATTCAGATTTAATATGAACTCCTTGGTATGCAATATGTTGCTCTTTCATTGTCTGAATTGTCCTTGAAAAACTCAGTGTTTAAACACCAATACCAGAAGCCATCTGAATTCAGACAATGTTGTTTCTGTTACTCTGCAACTTGAAAAGGCAAATCCCACTTACTCATATCATGGTAGACGGAGGTCGCTTCCTTTGTCAAGAACAAAGGTGGTTTCCGTGGTGACATAATCTCAATTTTCATAAGTTCCTCACAACAATGTTTCCACTGGCCTGAGAAAGAAAAGAGAACAATGACTGGAACTTAAACACTTCAGCCTGGAAAAAAAAATTGAAGTTATTAGGTCGTGTTAGGAAACTATCTCCAAAGTAATGGTAAACAGGGAGCATTTACTTTGGTTTAGCAGGAATGCTCAGGATGCATTTGTATTTTCACCACTGTATTCATTCTCTTAGCACAAAGGTCAGAAGATCCTACCTGTAATTTAAGCATCCCAGCATTACTGTTACACTGTGATGGCTAAAGATCATAATTTGCCTTCAAATCCCCGAACAGCATAAATCCAAGGGGGAAAAAAATAGAAAAAAATTTAAGGTTTGGGAAGCTTCATCAAGTTATCAGGGGCAACCTCCAATATCCTGCAAGCCGGATGTTATACAGCTATGTTACAACGTTATGGCAAAGGAACATTCTGTTTTTAATAGAGGATAACTTGCCTTTTATCCCTTAGCAGACAAGGAAACCTCTTTTTCTATTAATAGATTTTGACCTTAAGGAAAACAAGACACAGTAAAATTACTTTGTTCATACCAATCATTCCAAGTTTTCTGAGCACATTAATTTTAAGAGAATTTTAGAACCAGGGAAGAAAAAAGGCATTTAAATGCCAAGTGACCCATTTTTTCTGAATCCAAGGAAAATGTCTCAAAAAATCCGTGGGTAGTATTCTATCTATAATGAATAAGTAGTAGTTCTTTTACCCCACTCTACAGATAATTTAAAGATGATGCCCTAGTTTTTGCTTGGTGTGTTTCTTTAATTGATAGTGCCTTTTCCTCATTGTAAATCAGAGCTAGAAATGACTGGAAATACAACTACGCTACCGAGTTTCCACAACCTCAATTCAATTATTTTATTGGTGTTGTCTCTGACTAAAGACTGGTATTTCATTAATTGACTTGGTTTTGTTTTTTGACCTGATAAAAATGCCTATCTGGAAGCAATGATGCTGCCTCGTCAATGGCAACATAAAAACTGACAGTCTCTACTCTCAGTAAACCTGTGAGTCAAGCAGGAAGCAGAGAAAAAAGACACAGGCAAATTAGTCTATGTAGTTTTTATAAGGATTTGGTGATAAACAAGGAACACAATATACTACTTCAACAGCATTTCACACCAATAAATGAGTTCCCTCTGCCATGTAAGGTCAGTATTGTTCCAGAGGTTTGCCAAAGGATCAGGGTAACACTTTGTCACATGTTACAAAGGCTGAGGCACAGCTTTTACCAGGTCCAGGTCCAGGTAAGCAGTGCGTATTTGCCTGACTGGATGGACTGTGGCTGGGTGAACATATTCCCATGTGATGAGGGCTACCAAAACCTTTGAAATACGAGAGAATCAAGCAATCCCTTGTAATTTAATTTCATAATACTGCTGAGCAAGGGAACCCCATGTTTACTTGTGACTACTTCCAAGAGCTGGCTGAATCTGCAACCTAGCCAAGGCCCCACATGATTCCAGCATTCTCACCACTTGTCACTGAGGCTTCCATACTAACGTTTCATACTTGCAGGATCTCACAAAAACAACACACCACTGGTAGGACACCCAAGCAGAGGCAGACTCTTCCCACTACAGTGGAAAGGAGGAAGAGTTGGTGAGAGTTTATCAATCTTAAAAAACATTATCTAGAACACTGCTAAGAGTCCACATTTTTTTGAGATTGATGGACATATTCTGCCTCTGGTTTCCTGCAAGAATACATGGACTTTGGTTTAGTCAAATATTTGCCTTCCAACGGCTTAGACCACCACCCAATATTATCCCAGAGAATATTTTTCTCTTCATTCCTGCAAACAAAGGCTTATGAGGCAATCCCAATTCAAATTGCTCAAAGATCCCTTTGATGTTACATAACGCCCCATTTGGAGGGCACACTGCCAGCACTGCCTGCTTACTTACTCAGATCATAAAAGTGCTGCCAGAAAGCCTCCATCCACTTATGAAGCTCATCCCTACTGTCAGTAGCAAAACGTTGCGTCACAGCCTCTCTGGACGCGGGGTTGGTAACAGAGAAGTTATTAGTTCTTCTCTTGGAGTCCTTATCCACAGCTCGGATCCTGGTTTCCTAGGAACAACAAACCGTGGCAATGAGTTATTGCTTCACATTGGCATCAACTGATGGCCAATGACAGGGTAAGGAAAGTAGAATTTGGCTTTTTGTCTACTTCAGATTAATACTCAATTAAAAAAAAAAAGATGGACTAATGTCAGGAGCTGACTATCAAAATGTTTTCTCAAAAAACCATTAAAATGGCACAAAACATGAGAAATATGGGAATAGAGCAAAATTACTGCAGTTTAGTTCTGAATTACAGAATGTACTGTAATTCTGTGTTCCCCCTCCCTCTACGTTCACCAGCTCATCTCACACTGCTCACTCTTCTCCACAGCAGTTTAGGGAATAATCTACAATAACAGCAAGCAGCTCCTTTTCTCCCAACAATTCAGACGGAAAACCACGTTATTACAGCTACTGTTTACACCTCCTACTGCACTTCTGTGGGCCATTGTTTACCCACTGCATTGCAAACTTATATCCATTTAATGTTCATCTCAGTGCATCAGGACACTCAGGGTAATACAATAGTGACATGAAAATTAAAAAGAAACTTATCTAGGCCATCTTTAAAGGGGCATTTGTAGCAGTAACCCACACAGTTCTACTAGAACAAGATTTTGCTCTAATAGAAAAAAAACTATTTCCCATTTCAAAACTGACGTTTCAGTTTTAACTTAATTAGGGAGAATTACATAGAAATAATTAAATGTGTATATATATCCAAGAAGTATAACACAAGTCTATAAAATCACTTCAGCTAGAGTTAGAAAAGCTCTCAGAATACATAGCAGCACTGTTAGAGCCAAGGTTTCTCCTTCTGTTCAGGGACATAGTTCAATTGCTCTAGACTAGATCCAGTGGTATTTTCAATGTATTTACTTTCTTTGTTATGGCATTACTACGATTAGAAACAAGCCCTTATCCCTAATTCAGCGATTTTTGTGCATGTGTAAAATGCTGAAAGTTTTAAGTCAAGCTAAAACACAACTAAAGAATTCCAGAACACAGCTGGTCAACACTGCTGCTCATCACAACATGATTAACAATTAACATCACTTTATTTACAGAAGCAAAGCAGAAGCCCTAGGAATATCTTTGCACATGCAACTGGACCTGACTGAACAAGCTGCAGCCCATTACAACACTGCTCCTCAAAGGATTTCTGGCATACCCAGGAGAGCAGGGTAATGACTTTTGGTGCCAGGGTGCCAGTCAGCCCCTGCAGCTGGCCAACCCTGAAGCCTGGCAGGACATGAGGACATCAAACACACAGCAAGACCATGCAGTGCCCTCCTGCCACACAAGGGTATTCCTGGCACGGGCAGTGCCCAGGATTTGAAGGAAGCCAACAATCACAGCCAGGGCTGTGTTCAAACATCTCCTGTCTGGATGGACAGTGAATCTGAGCACTAAGGTCCCTCAAAATACACTGAGGACAGAACAACCAGTTCCTTTTTACACAACTCAACCAAATGTCAAACATCCACTAAAGACATTAAACATACACCTACAGAAATTATGTTTATGCATGGGATCCCATGGGGATAAGCCTAGTTCAAATATTCAGAAAAACAAAAATTATTCTACAGACCATTCCCCAGATTTTAAAAGCATTACTGAAGTAACCATTTGAAATACCAACAGCTGCTTGTAGCATATCTGATGGATATACTCATTTAAATTCTCCTGTCTAAAAATAGGAGATGAAGTAATTCATCCATAAGTGCTCTATATCCCATTAACTCAGGTAACCATAGATACCAGCAAAAAACTGAAATCAAATAAATTAGCATTTGACAGGTAAGAACTTCAAGCATACCATACACACAAGTTTACTTAATGATGTTTGCTGCAGGTTTTTATCCCACAACTGTGGTATTATTCAAAGGACATAAATCCTCAAGCAACAATCTATATCTGACGCTTGAACATTTCAGCAGTCATACAAGATGCTGTTACAGCAATCGGCTGATGAATTTATCAAGCTTGAATGAATTACATGACATGCCCAGTTCCACTTAATAAAAACAAATAAAAAGCTATTAAAACAAAGCAAAACAAAACAAAAACAAGGCAAGCAGAGAAACCACCCCAAAAAAACCTAACAGAAAGTGCTTTAGTTTACCATGTTGTAATAATATATTTCCCAGTCTTAAAAAAGAACTGAACCAACTCGGCTGTCACAATTGTAAAGACCAGAACAATCGGTGGATGGCAACAGGAAAACAACTGAATCTTGAACTCAAGTGACTCTTCTGGGGAAGCTGAAGCCAGTTTTATATTCTTTATGCAAAAGATTGTTTCTTTGAAGATGGGGAAAGACTAAAAGGGAAAAATATATGGTATTTGTAAATATTTTATTTTTGTAAATACCTTATTCTATATTTCTCCCCACAAATAAAATCTCTTTGCCTGATAATACCTCTCTGGAAAGCTCATATTTTAAGCTAAGAAGACGACACAGAGATAGAGAGAACTTTATTGCTGAGGTACAACATATTCCTGCTAAACCAGTCCTGACACAACTAAGAAGCATTGGTTATAAAGACCATTCTAAGACATCAAAACAAATTACAGTTTTTAAGAAAAATAGTGAATAACCTAGAGACCCAGTTCTGTGTATCTATTTTAAGATTAAACAAATCAAATCACATATAACAAACTCCCTTCATGTTTTTAGTACAAAAAAATCAACCAAACTGAAAAAAACAGTACAACACTGGAAACAAGTATAACCTGTACATGCTCTGGTTTCTGTTGTAATGTTAATAATTTCCATGAAGTTTGTTTCAGGCTAGCAGGGAAATATAATTATATTTCAAATTATGGCTTTCAAACACATTAATGAAGAAGACCAAATTCAATGTATCAGCTAATATTTTGTCCCTTCCTTGTTTTGTGAGCTTGTTCTAATGTGACGTCCTCATGGCCACAGGCTGGTCAGCACAATGTGTGAGTATGGCATGGATAAGCAATATTAGGGTATCTGTGCCATTGATCTTGGGAGCAATGCAGCAGCTGAAAACATGGAAAAGGAGATAGCAATATATGACCAGCAAGCGTTTTGTGAAGCATCAGAGAGCCAGTAAAGCAGCTCCCAAACTGCTCAATTTGAGCACGTATGCTACAAGACTCTGGGTGTTCTACCTGCTTCCCCTGCCTGCATCCACAACCTCTTTCAAGCAACTGCAAGACTAAACTGAGCAATGGGATATGAGATACCAGACATTTGCAGGCACTTAACTAGTCTGTGCTTTTCCAATATATTTTCACAGGTATGAAGGTTTTTCTAAGCCAACCAGTGGGACAAAGTCCTTACTACAGAGAATACAGATATTTTCAGGGGTCATCTCACTTCCCCGTGGTGGGGTTCCTGAACACATACAGTGAATATTGCTCATGTCGCTGGCTCCCTAAAAGCTCACATGGTCCAGAACTCATATCCATATTCTTCTGCTCCAGCCCAAGGATGAACTCCCTGGTTCCCTAGAAATATGCACGGTTCCCTTGAAGTTAAGCTGCTGCAACCATCATCACATTTTCCAACAGTCGTCTACCTGATCTAGCAGAACAGCTGTACCACCAAGGACTGTCATTCAAGGTAATTCCAGATTTATTTTGTCTCTCTGCTCCTGCTGCATTGCTCAGCAGTATTCCCACGAACCCTGAGCCTGTGGCTGCAAACACTCACTCCTCACCCTGCTCCCCTCAGCGATCAGCACGAACATGGAGAGAGCCCTGGGCCTGCTGACTGCAGGGCCCCACGACAAAGACTGCACAGGCAAAACATGCCAGGAAGGAAATCATGGGACCACAGTAATTTGCAGCAACATCCCAGAATTCCTCAAGCTTCAGGCACCCACGGCACAAAAAAAGTTTCATAATCTATGAACTAAACAGAATAGATTATGTATCCCAAACACTGAGCAACTAACGTGAACTGCTGGCACATGTACCGATTTGCCAAGCTCTCACATGTAGGCAAGGCCTTTATTTTTCATTTCAAATTAAAGAAAACTTGAAAAAAAATTCAGAAACTGGCCCATAAAGAATATTTCTTCAAATTGGATTCTAGTAAATTTTCTTTGCTACAGAAAATAGAATTTCTCTTTTCCTACTTAGTTGTGCAATATCATGTTATAATCACATTTAGCTGGAACAATAACAGTAGCACTTGCATAATAGGGACTGCAGAACCATTCTTGCTCAACAGCAGGAGCAGTGAAGTCATCTAAAGTTGAAGTAATGACTTTGCTGATCTTAATGGCTTCTTCAAGCCTCAATTCAAAGGGAATGGGAAATACAGCTATCTGTGTGAACATTTTCCAGAGAATTTCTCATAAATCCAGATGATTTCATTACTCCTCAGAAAGTATCTTTAAATTACATGTAAAGGATCAGCTTCACATTACAAATGAAAATGCCACATATGCAACCCAAAGAGATTTTAGTTAAAACGTCTAGAGTTGATGTTCAATCTCAACTTTCACTTCGAAATTGCTGTTTCTATAACAACATGTAGCAGACAAGCCCATATGATTAGTCTGCTTTCATTTAATCCGTGAGAGAAATTTCATAACAAAGGAATCAAAAAGCATCTGCAGGCATTAAGTTATTTTCAAGAGAAACTGTTTAAGTAGTAAAGGACCCAAATATGTTTTCATCAATTGCTTTTTCTTTTTTTCTTCTTTTAATTTAAATTGAAGAAGGATTCACAGTCATTCTCCAGCAGCCTGACATTTTTGTAAAATGATGTAAGATACAGAAATCATGTACCTTTTACATGTTAGCTTTAAGGACACCCTGCAAACCTAAGGACAGTCTCTCAGCAAAGGCTTATCAAGTTGGATTTTAGGTTCTAAGTGCATTGGTTACTTGGAGGAGCAAAATATCTTAGTACAATATGGGTATTTTAAAAGGAAAAGCAAAATTAGGATTTAGACTAAAACAGAGAACTCCACGGAAAGATAGGAGGCAGCCTGATAGATAATTTAAAAAAATATTCCTGTCATGTTTTAGAACGATTTAGTAATTCTACAATTTATTTACGTTTACCATTTCTTAACTGATACTGTGAACAGCTGGAAAACAGAATTATGGCAGAGGCTGACTACTGAAATTGAAAGTGACTGAAGAAGTAAACCTACTTAAATATATATCACAGTGTAAATATTTATTTAATGTAAGTGTATGAGCAGTTGGAAGAAAAAATAGCACAAGAAAAAAGGTAATTTTATTTAAGTAATCAATTTAAATCTTAGCAATTAAAAATAACATCCTAACACAAACAGGTCACATTGTTATGACCCATTTAAATGTTTGGGTTCTGTTGCAGTGTCATTCTGAACAAGAATGCAGTCATGTCTTCCAGGAACACTCAAGCCATCAAAAGCTGATTCTGCTGCTGTAAGAAGCATTCTTTGTCACCCCATGCCCGCACATGTCCCCAGTCATAGCTGAGCCCCATGCTTGAACCACACAAGCATTTGTGCAGCCATGTAATGAGCTGGGTGAGAGAACTGATTTAAGGGAAGCCCAGCTGAAGCCCCCTCCTGCCCCCCAGATGAGCTAACTTCACTCTCCATGAGTTGCCCTGTGCAATTGCTCCATCAGCTGCCCCATGCCTGTCCTGGCACGACGTGGCTCAGCAGCTCAACAAGCGGCCGGGCTCCGAACGCTTCTCTCAGAATTGGTGCCGGCACCAAGTACTCACAGCAGCACAATCCAGAGCAGCCTGTGCTTGACACAACTTCCAAATGTGTCTATTTACTTATGTAAGATGAACCCACCTATGGCAATTGCAAGTAACATTCAAATCCTCTGCCTATCCTTATGGGATATTAACCCTTGATGCATGCACCAAAACCAGTTTTTGAAAGCATCTGTTCTCTCTAATGCTTGCTGTTCTAGAAGGTCCTTCCAATAACATTACTAATTTAAATATTACTTCAGATTAATTACTGTTTCTTTGGCCAAATAGTAAGCGACATTTTAAATTTACATTTTCAACTCAGGTTTTTCAATCAGGCCATGAACAACAGCAATAATGTCATCCTAGAGAACATAGCTTCCAAAGTTATTGTGCCCAGGACAAAACCAGCATTAAGAAAAGCAGCTTATTTTAAGGCACTAAAATATTTTGAAAAATTTTCCATTTCTCCTTCTAATTAAGACTGTGGCCAAATAACACATAACAAAAAAGCTTTTGTTGGAATTCCACCTTGCTGAGGACAAAAGTCTATCGAGCTTTGCTAGGGGACTGTAAGCAATACATTTCCAAGGGCTGTCTTATAGAACTGTCATATAAAAAGTTATTACTTGTCCTACAGAGAAACACCCTCCTTTTTGCTTCTATGCCAACCAGTCTAATGCAATAGAAGGAATTTACATCCACAGCTAAGGAATGTTATGTTCCTGCTGGGGGACTGCAGATTTCACTGGAGTACATCCCACCCTCTTTCTGCCTCTAAAGTACTCTGCATACCAGCAGCTTAGAGCCCAAATGCACATATTTCTTAAACCAAAAAGAACGTTCGCCAAAATAATAAAATAAATTTAAAACCCCAACAACCAAAAAAAAAATCCCCATACAACCAATTTTACCTTGTTGATGGAAACTGTCAATGCTGGCTCCACTTTAGCCTCAATTTCTTCTGGTGAGTAATAACAAAAGAGTTTCCCACCTCTCAGTACGCAATACAGCCTCCTCCAGTTTGTTAGACCTCCTACCATTTGCTAAGGGGAAGAAGTAGTCAGAAATTGCCAAACATAAACTTAAAACAAAACCATATTGCAAGGTGTACACATATCAGCCCTGAGTGATCAAAACATAGCCACCCCAATTTCATTCCTACAACAAAGATTTTCTGTTACAGAACATTTCAATCACTAATTTTTGAAACATTAGCAGTACTTTAAATGTCTTCTGGTGTTTTACAGTTTTTGCGACTTGCCATGTGACACTAAGTACAGAATCTGCGGGTTCACACAGAATGAAATCTAGATCTGGTGTCTACTGTAAAAAAAGAAATCACCTTTATTAGCTACAGCAATTGCACAATAATAGAAATAAAAAGAGTATTTCACTTTGGAAATACACAGTACATTCAACAAATGTCAAGCAAAGACATTTGTCTAGAATTTCCACCTTCTCAAATGAATTTTCTGAACAGCTTTCATAAAACCATAACAGTTTCACAACCAGTTTAAACCCTGTAATTCAGCACTTCTGACAAATGACCCAGACCCTCTGGCCCGCCACTATCACCTTCTCATATGCCTAGTTGTGCAATGAACCAAAATAGAGAAGTAAAGTGAGTTCACATGAATAATTTCTGAAGGGATGAGTTTAAATACGGCTCGGTTCACCAGCCTGATTCACCATGCTGTGATATGAACTCTTGTTCCAGCACAACAAGGGGTATGTACAAGGATGAGAGCCACAGCATTATGAGGACTGATGCCATCAAGTACCACTGCAAACCAACACTGACACAAGAGTTGCACTTGATCTTTACTAACAGCCTACATCATTCATGCCAAGGAAACACTGATTGCTCCATGTTCTACCACTGAAGGCACCATTTGTGAATGCCACCGTGAGAGAGTTTCCCCCTTGCTCTAGGTAGAACAGGTAAAAAACAACAGTTCTCAATACACCACTTCAGATAAAAGCAAATGTTTTAACAATTAACTCTTAGTGACAGCTATTAACAGTCCAGGATGCAAACACAAGCAAGGTATTCTTACCTGCTGATTTAGAAACCCTGCCATCATATCCCTGGCCATGCAGGAGGGCTGGACAACTAAACGGCAACACATGTTTCCATACAGGGGCAGCCAAAAAGAGGATTCCTCTGGGGGAAAGAAAAAAGCAAAAGACAGACAAACACTCAGTTCTGAACAATTGCTCTAAACATATAGTTTAGCTTTCTGCATCTGTTTTTACATTAAGATCATGAGTGTAAATAAGGGTATTTTTGTATTTTAAGAAAAGAGATTTAATCCTGTAGCATTAGACTAAAACTGATTTTTAGTCTTCAGGAAGTGTTTTTTAATTGAAAAAAAATTAGTAAATTCCAAAACAATTTCAAGTAAAAATGGCAATGTTGTTCTGCAAAAAAGAGTTGTTCTTACATAAAATAGAGCTCGTTTCAGAGCTAGAAATTCTTTGAAAGGTGAGTACACTGACCCTCTCATCTAGTATGATCCCTGAGCCCATCCCATTGTGGCACACAGCTGCATTTATACATGAGCACTTTGCTTCAGATTGTTTTAATAAGGCTTGGAATTTGTATCTGCTTTTGCCTTCAGCACTAGAAGAGCATTTAGAGTTCCAAGGAGTTTCTAATGAATTGGAATCGCTCAGCTCCGCTATGCAATAGGCTCTCTCTTCTGTAATTAGAAGTAGGTAATGCAACGTTCCAGTAATGTGACTCAGTCTTTGGTCATGGTTTAGAAATGCTTGTAATGAAGCAAAATATCCAGGTATGTCCTTTCTCACCAGACTAAATTATGTAAATTAATGTCAGAAAAAGGAACTTCAAGAAAGAACATAAAGTACTAATAAAGAAAGGCTTAAAAAAAACCAAAGGTACTCAGAATTATTCATCCAGAATTATTCAAGAAATAAATGCCCCATAAATCTTAAAACTGTACTTATTCAGAGTTACTGAAATGTAAAGAAGGAAATTCCCTTTGAGGTCAAGTTCACCCCAGTAAATGATTTAAGTTCCCAGAAGCAACAGTGAAATTCCCATGCCTTAAATTAACAGCTGGAGGATGGCTTATGGGAGGGGCTACCCTTGCAGAAAATAATGGACAAAGTACAAAAAGTGAAAGCACCACCATCAGTTGCAGCATAATCAATCCCTCACAGTGTCAGCATCCAGGCTGACTGCTCCCAACTTGTGCTGCCCCAGACATGAAGGACAGCAGCCAGCACAGACTGCAACCACAGACACTTAGGTCCTGTGTTAAATCTGGGCCTCAAACAATCTCACCAAACTGAAGCAATTTTTCTTCGTTCCTTCTCACTACAGCTGTTCTTCATTCTGACACCCTTCCTTGGTTGTGAGGAAGGAGAAATAATTTGTATATAACTACAACTCACATAAGACGGAGACGCAAGTGACAGAAGAAACTCCCTAAAGAATTAAATTTTCATCTGGACTTGAAATTTTACTCAACTTATAGTTTATTCAGCTGTGTACAGATGCCTGCTTTAGAGCCGCTAAATATTTTATTAAAGTTGTTCTATATTGAGTATCAAGAAAAATAATCTCTTTAAGCTCTTTAGTTTACAAGAGTTTAATGCAAAATGTTACTGGTTTTTTATTTCCTTAAATTGGTACCATATGTACTTACCATTTCCTGTAATGGTAAGGTTGTGGGTCCTGAAATTGTCCTCAGCACTTTCCAGCCCCAAAGTGGTGTATGCTAGCAAACTGTACTTTGCTCCACTAAATGTGAAAGAAAAAGCACATTTAGGACATTTCTGCTTTATGTTGCTTGGGCAGTAATTGAAGGGAGTCTAGACATGCCTGAGAGACCACATTTGGGTACAAGAGAACACCAAGATGCACTGCAGCATCTGACAGTGACCACAGATGGCCACTCTCAACCTCTTCCCACATAACTCCTGTATCTCTGGTTCTCCTTGCAAACAAACACTGTTCCACAGTCTGTTCACCTCCTTCCTAGATCCTTATCTCCTGCCTCCGTGTGTGTACCTCCAATTCCTCCCACTCCACAACTTCCAGGCCAATGCCATCATTCATTACAACTCTGTTACTTCCTCTCTAGGACCTGCTGGCCAGGAGACTTCTCATGTGGTCACTGCCTACAATCTGGCCCTGTGCTTCCTGGAGAGCCAGCAGCAGCCAAACCCAGGCATAAAGGCTGTGCTACCCAAACCCTCTGCATGCTCCAGTTGCTCAAGGCACCTCTCTCCTCTAGTCAGACACCCAGTAACTGCCAATAGTTTTACAGCTCTTATTCCTAGGCCTAAAGCAATTAGATTTGGTAATAAGTTCAAAAATTTCTACAGTTAATAGAACAACTGATGACAAACTTCATCTGAAAATACAGGTTAAAAATTAAAAGGTGTTATACTGCTTCTCCATGTTGCTCTGCTCTTTGCTTTGCCTGTGCAGACTGCACTTTATAAACCAGTTGTTTATACATGTATTTTTAATAGGATCCATTTGATTGATTATTCTCATGCAGAAATCGGTGCAGAAATCCTATGGTTAGCTTTGTAGCAGGAAGAGTTTTTTTTCACTTATTGGACTTACAGGTTTCAGAATCTTTTATCTCAGTTTTGTATTTTGCCTAAGGAAAAAAAAGTATCACTTTTACAATTCAGCACAGTGCAACTGTGGAATGCAGTTCTTGGAATAAACTGGTATAAACTTAGTGCGTTTAACCTTTTCCCTAAAATACTCATCAGACCGAGTAACAGATTCACAGTCCAGCAATGCAGTAAGAATTCCACCTGGCTAATGGCAGTTAGAACAAAGTTCACAAGAAAACAAACCCCTCCAAATTACCAACTACTCTCCCCAGCAGGATCTAGCACAAGATCCTTATCTTCAGTAGAACATAAGAAAGCTTAGTGGTGTAAAAGCTGAGAAGACACTACTGAGCTAAGATCACCAAGAATAATTTTCCACCTTAGTATTTTTCAGATTTTATTTTTCTTACTAGCCCAATGGGAACATACAGTTTTCAGACCTTCAGATCTGCACTGCAGATAAACAAGGAGAATGTCTACTTCCCCCTAACCCTAATGAAAGAGAAGGAGGAAAGGTAGGAAGTTTTTTAGAGGGAAGGTCTGTTACATATCTGTCTCCAGGGAACAAAGAGAAAATTAAATACAATATAACATCCTGGGTGAAAAACCACTGTTATGAAGCATTTCAAGAGGGCAATCTGAACAAAAATTCATCAGCATTTGCATATATTCCCTGCTAGACTGTTCCCTAACAAAAGATTCTCCACTGATTATGTTTGATCATGCAGTTGAGCAATGCATTACCAATCTATTTAAACTGTACCAAAAAGTTCCGTTTCTTCTCACAGATAAAAGCGCTCTGCTGATTCTAAAGTTACTTTTTTTTTCCAAAGCATGACTCATTACCACAACAACCTTGCCAAAAAAAAAACAAACCTATTTCACTTTTAAAATATGCTTCACAGCAACATATTCATTCTAAAATACAAGTAATTCCTTTCAGGCAGCTGCAATATAATTTAGAAAAGTTTTATCTACAGATATTTTTCAGATTAAACTGGCTAAGCAGGATTGTTGACTGTGTTTTTCCTTTGCATTTCACAGAATTAGCTAACTGCCTTAAATGGCAATTTCTTTGTATAACAATCTGCCTGCTACATCTCATTCAGTACTTTGCATATCTGTAGTATTTTTCCACGTAACAACTTCATTAAAAAAAAAAACAAAACAGCTCATCTCCACAACATGCCTGTGGCAAAGGCTCATTGTTAAATCTGTTTACAATCAAGAGACAGAGGCACTGAAGTTTCCACACAGACCTGGGTGTGGGAAGGTGTAACTATAACACTCTATCAGTGTATGTTAATTAAGACATCTTCAGTTCCAGAATCTGTTCCTGAATATTAAACCCAATGTTAGACATCCCAATCTTAGTTCATTCATTCAGTGTGAGTGAAGGAGTGAGTGGAAGACTTGTGAGTTAAAAAAAAAAAAAAAAAAAAAAAAGAAAAAAGTAAAAAGAAAGAATTCAATATGCTCCCCTTTCAATCAGATCTTAAATAACATACGGTAAAACCAAACGTAACTTTCAGGTACTAACAAGAACCCAACAGTAAAAGTGAGGCCACCAGATTAGACTGTGTACTTCCAGCAAAATACCACTGGGGATTTGCCAATTCAAACACAGGACACAGAAGCTGCTGTTCCTTCAGCCCAGCGGAGGACAATACATCAAACACAACAACCGGTGCACGTGTAGGCCAGGTCTGCAAGCAGATAAACAGGCACTTGAGGGAGACTCTCCAGTGATTTATCCACAGAGCAACCTGGTTACCCTGGAATTTAACAGTAAAACTGCACTGAAAATTTTTTCTTCTATGAAAAAGGTAAAAAAGAAAAAATAATATTTTAGCTAGAATCGAAAAACTAAGCAGGCAAAAGACTGTATAGAAACTAAAAGAGGGATAATTAAGAGAGAATATCAGTATAACTCACAATTAACCAACCTAAGCAACCAATCAAGCCCTTTGTTACTAAGCTTTTTCAAGAAGTTCCAAGTCTGACAGTTTCCTCACTAACCAGAGAGATTTCTAAGCCAAGAAGTTTGAAACAGAGGAATCACAGAGCTTTTGGAAAATGGAGAATTTTGCTCATGTGTGCACTGAAAATAAAAAGGCTCGTACAAATGAAATCCACAGAGAAAAGGTGTGCGCAAAATACAGAAAGTTCACTTTTTGTTGCAGTCTAATTTCCCCTGCTGGACTGGTAAAACTCTCTGGGAATACTTGAAAGACCTCTTGTAATCTTACAGTCTCTTCCCCTTTATAAGGGCTACATACCAAGGTCTAACTAATATAAATCCTAGGGGGAACCTATAAAAAGAATTGACAACTTATTTTCTGCCTTTATTAACCCATTTCTTTCCAAACAACTATTTTAATCACCCAGCAAAGCTATCATTAAACACTTCATTGTTCATTTAATTGTGTTAAGAAATTAATAGTCACTGTGAGATGATTATCTATTGTAGAAACAACAAACCTCCAAGATGGAGGAAAGGAAAATTCAATTGAGAAACCAAAATCAAAACCCAGGGGAGGAGGCAGCTGTTTAAATTGTCTACTGGTGCTTCTTCTTAAAGGACAGGCACTCAATATTGAAGCAAAGAAGCCAGTGGTTTTATCTGATTCAAACTGTGTCTAATGACAGTGTCCCAGGGCCCAGCTGAAGCTGGTGGAAAGCCCAGCCACCTGACATGATGCAGATTGAAAAGTACATTGTCATTAGGTGGAACCCACTGGAAAGTTAGTGATAAAATTTGTTTTGCTGTATGGGTAAGATCTCTTGGATGTCTATTTTTGAGTCAAACAGTAAAATCAGTTTACATTCATATCAGTTCAACAAAGGGAGAATATGCTTGAGTGTTTCCTTTTAAAATCCCAGCAAATAGATAAATGAAGCTAGGCTAAGACTACACTCAACACCTGGCAAGAATTAAGTATTGATTGTTTACTGTCAGCTTCCAAAAAAAAGTAATTCCTTGATAAAATTGCTTTCTAAAAAAATGTAAATAAATAAAATAAACCAATGCTATTAATATTTCCAAATTAGTTATTTGGCCTGCTTAAATCCCAATGAAATTAAAGTAACTGGAAAATATTAGTAGGCAGTTAATTTTTAAAAGGAAACAGGTAAATTATTGAGAAAGCACTTACACTTATGAACAGTGAAAACCAGTAAGTAATTTTAAAATGTTCTGTGCTAAAGTCAATTCAGAAATCTCCTGTTAAGTAGCCTGTAATCATAAAGCACCTTTGGCAGTCCAGAGTTTTACTGAAGAGCTGGCAAGTGGAATTAGAGAAGAGTGTACAGAAGTGGTTTCTCCTGCCTTCACACACACCTTTTCTTATTTCACATAGCTTGTAACTTTTAGACATATCTACCTGTCTGTCAAGTATGAGCAACACTGGCTAGGTGGAAAAATAGTATGAGGGAGGAAGTAAACGGGGAAGGGGGAGGAGGAGATGTAGATGGACAGAGACACAGACTGTACAAGCTTGGCTTCATCTAGGGATCAAACTAAAAAGATTATGGAGGTTGCAAAGAACAGTGGAAGTACCAGCTGGCTGGCTGTGGAGCTTGTGTGTTTCAAGATCAGAACCAGGCCCCAAGGCTCTGAGACATGGTTGGAATTCACACCTACTTTCTCATTTCCTATTTAAAATGTAAATTTTTTCACTTAGGCAAGTAGAGGGAAAAACAGTTTCTTGGCAGTTTGCCAAAAATTTACTATTCTATTTAGCCTATTTCTATTTTAAAAACTATAAAACCAGAACATATGTGGCTTACTGGATGACTGGGTCAGCGGGCAAAAGGGGTTCAGTGCTGTCTTCCTCCAACGCAGCCTTGAGTTTCTTCCCTGTAGCTTTGCTGAGGGACTTTTTAAGCTTCTTTGCCAGTTTCTTAGGAGTGTTTGTTATACATAAAGACTCCTCTGTACAGCAGCTATACACTTCAACCTTCACCTGGAAATCTGGGCTTGCTTCATCACTGAAGTGGGGGAGGAGAAAATTTCAGTGTTTGTTAACAAACTGTGCACGGAGCCAAGGAATGCTGCTGCTTCTTTATAGATTAAGTAATATATTTCTAATCAAGGGAAGCAATGCCATAAGATTCAGGCACAGATATACATTAATATGGACTTAAGAACTAGAGTACACAGCAGTGACTTAGCATTAAGGTCATGAGATGGATGTTATAATTGCACCATAAACAATTACAAACAGGAAATTCGACGTTTAGGTTAAAAACGGAAAAAAACACCCACGTTATGGAAATATACAGGCAAGACATTCAAACACACTTAAATCTGCCCTCTACTGTTACACAAAAATCACATGATTGAAAACCTATCCCTGCCTATGGTCCTAAATCAGATTGAACTGCTTTAAAGATGTCTTAGCTGCACCCCATCCCCTTCAAATTACTGAAAAAAAATGCTATCTAATAAAATCTGTCATTCACAACTAAACTACCTACTGCTGCATCCTCTGGCCCACAGCCTTTCTCAGTTTTCACTTCTACTGATTCTCTTGTTCTCAAGCTTAGTGATCAAACCAGAAGCCTAACCTCATCTTTCAGGCACAAATCATGTTATTACACACAGGCCATAATGAAATCATCCCAAAAGCTTTTATATCAAGTCTTTCTGTGCCTTGTGGGATACAAGGCAAGTTAGGGTGCCTTTTCTGCTTTTGTTGCAGTGTTTCACAGAAAATTACAATGGTCAAGTCTCTTATCTTTGAAGAAGATTTAAATCTTTGTCCCCACTCTTAACTTGAATGGGTGTTTAAGAGAGTTTAAAATTTGATTTAAGGATCTTAATTTAAAGTTTTTGGTAGTTCTAGCTTTCCAGTCAGTCTTCCTCAGGACATGGACTCTAAATTTTTGATATAAAAGATAAAGGCAGGGAGTGGAGGCAAGCACATGCTCAGGTAGGTATAACAGACATGAGGTGTTACATGAGGAAAGAGAGTGTAACCTGCTGGACAGGATGACAATGAAACACTAGGTGCAACATTTACACCTATAGTCATAATGCTTTCAGGTTATAGCATTAATTTAATGCTACCCCTGAGATGTAAGTTTGTTTATCTCTTTATTTAAAGAAAAATGCTTCAGCAGGACAAAACTGAAAGGAAATACAGATCAACTGGCACATCTACAGCCAGCATAATTTTGTACACAAAAACCAGCCTTCCAGAGACAGGGATCCTCCACCCACTAAAATGAACAGAGCCTCTACTGATTCCTTTGCCCACAGCAAAACCTAGTGGACCTCAGCCAATCTTATTTATAATCACATCCACCTGCAAGAGAAAACAGCAATATTTGTACT
Organism: Eopsaltria australis; assembly: GCA_034509425.1. NCBI lineage: Eukaryota > Metazoa > Chordata > Aves > Passeriformes > Petroicidae > Eopsaltria > Eopsaltria australis. The sequence goes on from JAVTVJ010000138.1 coordinate 4,906,188, forward strand.
TCGTTCAACAGAAGCAAATTATACTCACAATATGGTTACATTTTCAAAACAGATATCTGTTGTTGCTTCATCCACAATAGTCACCTCAGTATCAAAAACCTCAGCTCCCATTCTGAACAAACAAAACACTGCATAGCGCTGTGATTCTGGAGAGAGTCACAGAAAGCTTTTATTAGGCACATTGCTAATACTAAATATTGCCAGTAAACAAAACTACACAAAATGGTAATTCAGACCTCTAAGGAATTGCCCTCAAATTCTTCCCACCAGAAATTTTCATTATAGGATTTTATGAAAATGCACCTATCAAAGCTGCTGTATAGGAAGAACAACATACACAAAGGGAAAAAATGCCTACCTCTATTAGGAGGAAAAAAAGAAAGTTGAGTAATCAGGTATAGTGTCTGCTAGCAACTTCAAAAACTTTAGTAAAAATGTAATTTTGTTTAGAAAAATTGACTTTACACAAAAAAAAAAAACAATCCAAAGTCTGCATCATTTTATGAATGTGCTACACAGGATTAGACTATTTTGCCATGCTTTGCACCTCTGACCCTTATTGAAAATCAAAGTGAAATCAATGCCAGGTGACAGCTGGAACAGATTTAGGATTAATCTCCATGACACAGCAAAATGCATGTACTTGAAGGCTATCCAATAATACACTCAACACCAACAGTCAACTTTCACTTAAATTTCTCACTGGAAACAGCCTCTAATATACTCTCTCAAGTGCAGACAAGACACAGAACAATGTGTTTAATCAGAAGTTTCTCAGTTAACCATTTAATACAATCTTTTTCTGTTGCTTCCTGTGGCATTCTTCCTCAGGTGAACTGTTTAGAGAGTAGGGTTTAAACACAGAACCACAGGACTTTGAACTAACTCAGCTTGCTACAACCAGCAACTTCAAATTACAAGCATTTACACAACAAAGAGTAAAATATGGACTTAATGAAAGGTCAAAAAAGGGCTTGAAATGAGTATTAACTTCCTCATTCAGTTTATATTTAAAAAAGGGGGTTGAAATGAGTATGAACTTCCTCATTCAGTTTGTATTTACAGGCATAAGCAATTGCTTATCAGAGTAATTCATTAGACCTTACATACTTTCTTTTTTGCTGAAGTGATCAGAGTCTTTCCACATTAATGGTATTCGAATATCTAAAGGGGGAAAAGAAGGTAGGGAGATTAACTTATAGTCAATACTGTAGATCTGTGATCAAAACAAATTACAAAGTGTGTGTTGTTTCTTTTTCTGATGTTCTGGTGGTAACAGGGCCTTCCACCCAAAGAACAGCATAACTATTCCAAGTTTATTATCCATATCAGAAGAAAATGCAATAATTAGTTCAATTTGAAGTGTCATTTCTATTTAGAAATTATGCTAGAATAAAGAATATTTTAAATCTCATTTGAAAGTACCTGAAATAACATTTCAGAGAAGCTGTGTAACATAGTTCTGAGAGGTATTCTCTCCTCCCATTATTATGCATAGATGTAAACCAAAATCCTGTTTGCCTTGTGCTGGAAACCACGCATCCCACTGCAAGAGGAGAACCTTCCAGATTTAATGAAAAGGCTGGGATACTTATACTGCAAACACTTAGGTCTTGTTTTGCTAACCACAGAGCAAATACCACTTTTAATCACATTCCCAGTGAGAATTGTCTCAGTTGCCATAAAAGAGTTTACAAATCTTTTTTCTTTTAAATCAAAAATGTCCTTCTACTTCAGAACCATAGTACAGAGGCAATTACAGAACCATTATTTTAAATCATGCCTGTCATTTTAATATTAGGAAAGTATTTTCTTCACTAAATTTTCCAGTTTATCTACTAAACTCAACATAGACATTTTCTTCCAGCTTCGAGGACTCAGGTTAAGACAATGTTAAAAGACAAATGCTGTGAGGGCTTTATAAATCCAAACCTGGTTTCTGAAGTGCAAGGGTGCTGTTTAAAAGTATATGCAATATATTAAGTGACACATGATGGCAGCAGTGAACAGCACAAGCTCAGTTGTCTTGTGAAAAAAAATCTTCAATATTGATAAAAAGAAGCATTGCTGACTCCAGTGTTGTCTTCATATGAGGCTGATGGAAAAATCCACATTCACTAAGATGCAAAATGGTGCCAGTATTTTGGCATCAGATTGTCATATATTCCTACAGGGGTTTACCCACAGAACTTCTTGATTTAAGTGAAACCACATATAGTCACTCTGTCTCAGAAGTTAAATGAAAAATTCAAATTTCAGTTATTTTTTATTATAAGACATCTTATTATAACAGCTATTTCAATATTGAAACTTTCAAATTCATCTATTTTTAAGTGTTCATGAAAACTAATGAACTTTCAAGTGAACTGCCAACATACAGCTTTAAACTTCCTCAAAATCAATACATCACCATGTTCTGAAACTGCTTTTCACTTCTAAAGATGCATTTGCATAGCAAGCATTCCTAAAAATAGGGGGTTTTACATAAAGAGGAATAGTTTCATTAAAATCATTACAGAAGTCTCTCTCAAACTTTTAAAAGGTATATATTCATCTCAGTCAGAGACAAAGCATAGAACATTTCTTTCCTAAGACACAAAGGTCTCAAATCTACGTTCATATGTGAAAACAGTTACAAATAAAAGCTTTTTCTATCTTTAATCATAGCAAACTCTGAATGACAATTGTAATGTGCTCAATAGACCTTGTTAGCAATTAGAGTAGTAGATTAAAGATTACTGTATGCCACTTTCAATGTCTTGCTAGTTGAAAAATTTACACCTTGGTCAGAAAATCATCACGGTACAGACAGTCAATCCTGAAACAAGTTTAACGTGTAAATCAGCTTTCAATTCATTCTTGAACTGAAAGAGCTGTCATTTATTAAAAACAAAGATCAATTTTCACACACACCCTAATTTCAGTTACCATTAGCCGTAAATCTGTGTGGATGCAAATTGGATACATTCAAATACTACAATTGATCAAATTTAAATCCAACAATTCCTTTATAAAATTACTTTAAATTATGATTACACTTTTTGATCAACATTTGACGTACTGTCTTCTGACAAAAAAAAAAAATTGATTGGTACAATAACATAAATTACATAATTTATTCAAAAATATGGGGGATAAGTAAAAATTATAGAAGTGTGAAAAACTGTGGATTAAGGAATGCACTTCCCACACAGTATCTGACATAGCTGCTTTCTGTAGGAGCATATTCCTCAGTAGTCCTGCGTAGCTCTTTCCAAACTTTTGCAGCTGGTCACGATTGCCCTATTTTTTTGGTAATTGTCATCTGGCATGTACTAACCACATGACACGCTAATAAATTTATAAGTGGATGGATTACTGAGGGTAGAAAATCAGGAGGTAATAACAGGTGACCTACAGAAAGAATAAATCAGCAGAGGCCAAGAACAACACTTAGGCTTTTCTGCTGTCAACTGGGCCTGGCCAGGCTTCCTGACACGAGTATCTGAAGAGGGGCGAGGCATGGCAGCATCCAGCACTCCCAGGCTGGACTGCACAGTGAGGCAGTTGGTTCTTCCTCCTCTTCACCTCCATCTGTGCCACACTTCTGAGCACATAGCCTCCAGTTTGAGAGCCAGTGTGTTGGTAATAGGGCAGAATCATTAACACAGCACCGAACACAAAGCGGTGTATTTCACCCTTCCATGGCCTTATCCCATCAAAAGAAACAAGCTGAATCTTTCATGTCCTGAGCAAGTTTTCCATACTAAAAACAGAGTTCTTAAAAAATTCTGATTTTCTAAAGATAGCAGAAGTGTATTATATGACCCTAAAGTCTTCACTGCATATAGTTCTCCAGATTTGAAGAAAGGTGCAACCACAGCACAGACAGGCAAACAGATGCTTTCACCCAACTAACATAAGGAGGAAAGACAGATACACATTCTGCAAACAGCTGTGCTGGCAAAGAATATTATTGAACCATGTGCTCATCACTCCTCTTCTAGTAGAAATTACCTTGCTTAAAGATATATCAAAACATGCAGAATTAACTGAAAAAGTTTCAGTAGTGAGCTGTTCTACACTATTTTATTCTTAATGAAGCAGGTCAGGGAGCCCAAACTGATCTGTTAGCAAAGCTGGTAGAACAGCCACAGGACTGCTGAATGTACCAACATCTACTATTGTCACAGGCAAACAAAACAAAAAATGTTTGTTCACAGTGCTGAAGTTTGAGAACAGGCTAGAAAACAGCCCACTAGAAATGGTGGTTAAACATCCTTGTTACTGGCCTGCATTGAAGCCATGCCACTATACCTTTGCTGAAGTAATGTAATCTGCACTACCTAAATGATATTTGCATACTGGTTATAATTCTGCTCTCAATTTGTTAGACATGCCCTGTACTATCACTTCAAAGTATGCAGTTGTGGGAAGAAACAAAGTTTCCAGCACACTCACGCTTATTTAGCTTTGAAACGCATTCAGTGTTTAGTGGCAAACAGAAAAGAAGTACTTCCCTCTCTGGAACATCCTGTGAGTAAAATGGAAATAGAAGGTAGGATCTTCAAAAGCCCCTGTGTGACTTAAGCACAAGACCCCTTGCAGCATTACAGGACTGATGCCTCTGAACCACATACACACTTTAAAAATACCATCTTGTTTGTATTACAAGACACTGTCCAGCTAATTAGCTTCTATAATTAAGTGACTACCCGGCCTCTTACCTGATACAGCAACCTTTGCTCTGCATGCCATCCGCTCTTTTGTCCCATTTTCTAAAGATCTCCAAAGAAGAAGAAAAAAGACATTTGAGATCTGTGCATATAGATATCTAAAACTAAACCCTTTAAACACTAAGAAGTGTCAGAGTTTTCATATTATAGCTCATTTAAAATGCTTTTCTTAAAAGTTAATTTTGGTATCTCTTATTTAAGACATGAGTCATTAATTTCTTAAGCATAATCTGGAAGGAAGGTACACCACCATTTTTTAAAATTTCCTAGAAGATTTTACTGTAGAGCATATGTAATGGAACTGCTCCTACAGATACAATTAACTGGAGCCAAGCATGTACTTTAAGAGTTTCTATGCTAAACTGCAACATAATTATTTCATTAAATTACCAACCTGAGAGCAATAGCGCCTTTGCACTACAACTCTAAACACTGCACCACAAATAAATTCCATTTAGACCAAAAAATTATAATATTATTCAAATAAAACACACTTTAGCTCCTTCAAGAGTTATAATGTGAGGATACTTTCAGCTACTTTTCTTCCCATTTGAGTGTTGCATTTATCACTTCGCTGTAGTTAACACAAGTGGCCAGCAGAGGGTACCAATTAACCATGATGAGGCCATTATTAAAGGACCCTCGATAACAATAGAAAGAATGAAAAACAAAAATAGCTCTGTTCTGACTTGGATAGCTTTGTTTTGTCCCATCAGACTTGGCTAGGTACCTTTTTTTAAACTAAGGGTAATCAAGAAAATATGTCCATTGTGTTACTTCATACTGAATTACAGTTTAATGCCAAAAATAAAATCTACCCAAGAAAATATGACTTGTATTTAATTTTCTAAAGCAAAAAGAAGATAATGGAATTATTTTATAAAATAATGCTTTAAGGCAGCAATAATTTATGTTTAAGAAATAAGGAAGGATTTAGATCCACATTCCTACACAGACTGCTAAAAAGTCATGTAAGTCAATGCCTGCTCCATCCAGCTCCCTCTGAATTTGAGCTGTTACTCACTGCTCTTCAGTCCTGCCCGGGCTGGGCTCCTCCTTTCGGCCCTGCAGCTCCGCCCTGTAGGCCCGGATGCGAGCATTGCAAACCATCAGGTTCTTCACTGCCCGCAGGAGCTGCTCCTTCTGTGTGCTCGCTGCAAGCAGCTTGCAGATGCCTTCTCGCATGCGGACCTCAAAGTTGATCTTCTCCTGGATGTCACATTCCTAGATATGCAAAAACCCAAAGGATTAAACGAAAAACCAACTAACAATATTCTCCATTTTTTACATCCTCTGCAGTTGGAATAGAAAACTCTAGGTTTTAATTATGCACAGCTATTGCAATGGTTACTGAATGCAGAATGCTATTTCTCTCTTCAGGAACAAATGAGTAAAATATGGGACACAACAGATTTACTATACCCATTATACATGCAAATTCCATACCAAGATTAACTCACTGTGCCATCTGAAAGTTACTAAAAATTTATGTGCTTCCATGTGTCACTCATAGAATAGTAACATATGGTCCTAGAGAGGGCTAACTGAACAAAGCTTATAAATCAACAACTCACTTTTCACAGTGACCCCTAGTTAAATAGATTTTAAACTGAAGAAAATGTCTGAAATATTTTAATTAAGAAACTCAATCTCATTACCTCTTTGGCTGTCTTAAAAGAAGTGAAGAAAATGTGTTTTTTTCATTTTTGGTTGATAAGAAATTCAGGTAACAGCAGAAGCAAAAAAAGAGGAGACTATCCCAATACTCAACGGCATCAGGCCATGAACTGAAAAGTCAAACAGCTGTGGTGGCTTCAAGACCATACAGGCATCATGCCAGGCACACTTTTCATTCAAAAACTATGAACTAAACTAAACATGGCTGGCAAGTGATTAGAATTCACCATCACTGAATTTTGAAGGAGTGGGTTTTTTGGTTTTTTTTTTAAGGTTTTATAAAAACTTCCAGGAATTCAAATTTTTCCTGCCTACTTGCACAGAAAATGTCTATAAATGAGCATTATTCCTCACTAGAGGCTTCAAAGAGATCAATCCATACCAGGCCAGAAAATAATTAAGATGAAGGCTCACAGACAGTTTGCTGTCTCCCAAAGGCCTGCTAGATGCCACTGATGGTTGATACACATTACCTTGTTATGTGGCCATCCCTGGCCAAGCCAAGTATTTCTGACATGTGAAGAACAGAGTGAATAACAGAATATTGTCATGGTATTTCAGGGTTGCATTGCAAATACTTCACAGGGCGGTGAAGAGTGATGCTTTCTCATTCCTAAACAAGAGTGCCCCAACTACCTCTGCAATTATTAACAAGTTCCTGGTTGTTTGGTGGTGAATAGCTCTCAAAGCTCACATCAGAGAAGTTCTCCATAGAGGCTCTCCTGGTATTCCCCACAGCTGATATATGAAAGCCTGGGACCCAGTATGGCACCACAGACTATCTGTGGCTTTTAACCATCACAGGTTTGCTTTTCAAAGTTTCAATCACAGCCAGAAGGGGATAAAGCAGGGCAACAACACCTCTGCATTCTCAGCACCTGCCTTTCTATTCACACTATATCTTAAGACTCATGCCAGAAAAGAAAAGAAAAAAAAAAAAAAAAAAAGGAGAGCAGTAAATAGCTTTCATCCATCTTCTTTTCTTCTGAGTCAAATTTTACATGACTATGAAAACCTAAGCAAGGCCCACACCTGTCCCGAAGAAATAATTACTTATTCTCTGAGCCTAAACGAATAAATGAGCTGCTACAAAGCTCCAAAGAATGGCATCATACTTCCCCCTAATATTTCCCAGGACAGCAGGCCTCTGCACGGTCCCGGCTCCTCTCCACATCTATCACCTGGTACAGAACCACAGCAAAGAAATAAACTCTCCTATCTGGGGCATCTGCATGTATCCATACTGGGGCTTTCAAGAACTACACAAACCATTCAGTCCACACTACATCTCAGCCAGGCTCACATAAAATATTCTGGACTAGCAGTAAATGGCTGTTGGGCCAGAGCTTAAATAACCACGCTATATAAACCTCATCTGAAGGAAGGACTTAGCAGCCTGATTTGAGAATGTAGAAGTTCTTTGTGCCTACCAAAAGAGATTGGTCAGCTTTTTTTTTTCCCCCTTCCCATTCTGTCTAAAAATACAGGCACACCATCTGGACTCGGAGGAATGACACAGCACTGTTTTCCCATATGCTGTCTACTCATGCACCGCTTCCCTTGTGGGGTCCATCCTTCCCCCACCAGTGGCAGCACAATCCAGATGAGATTATTAACAGCCGCTGGGATTTTCAGCCCCACACTCAGGAACGTTTCCAAAAAGTGTCTTTGTATTCCCCATCTAAGTATACTTAGTATAAGAAATTTCAAGTATTTCTAGTACTACACAGGTAATGCAGTCGCAAAAGCAACGGAAATAACAACAGCTGAGAGAAATGATTCGGATGCTGCTGAAGGTAGGACAGGTTGAAATTTTACTTAATTTAATTGGTAGCTTCATCACAGGAACAACACATTGTTCCAAAGTACACTTGTGATTTACTGCCACAGTGGTTTACATCTAAACCCTGTAAGTATAGTATATGTATTTAAAGTAAGCAAGTAGCCAGGCAATGGGTACTTTTCTGAAACACCAGCTAAGGCACGTCGTAGCTAGAGATCGGAATGAGCGTTTGCTGCATTGACAGCCACAGCTTCACAGACACTCCCGAGTTCAACTTACGAGGATTTTTAACCAGCTCGAGCCGTAAAAGAACCCTCATAAATAGGAAAACCAGTGGCTGAAAGATTCAAAAGGTGCGAGGGAGCAGCTCGGAGAGCCCGTGCAGGGTGAGCAGGGGCCGGGCTCGGCCCAGCCCAGAGCAGCAGCTCTGCCGGGGCGCCCCTCAGGAGCCGCCGCCACCAGCACAGAGCCGCCGAACGCGGAGCCAGCGCAGCTCCCGCCCCCGGGCCGCCCGCAAGCGGGCACCGCCCGCCGCACCGCCCCGCGGCACCGCAGGCTGCGGGCCGGCTCTGCTCTGCTCTGCCCTGCTCTACCCTGCCGGCCACGGCACTCACCGGCCCCGCGGCGCCCGGCCCGCCCGGCCCGCCCGGCCGCTGCCTCCTCATCATCCTCATCCTCCTCGGCGGCGCCGCCGTTCAAACCTCCCGCCCCGGCAACGGCCGCGGCCGCCCCGCCCCTGCCCCTGGGCCCGGCCCCGGCCCCGGCCCGCCCCCGGCCCCAGCCCCGGCCCGCCCCCGGGCCCGGCCCCGGCCCGCCCCCGGGCCCAGCCCCGGCCCGCCCCCGGGCCCGGCAGCGCCCCGCGGGCCAGCGGGCGGGGAGCGGCAGCGCGGCCCGGGGTAATGCTGCAGCTGAGCCTCGGTGTGTGCGGACTGCTGCTGAGGCAGCGGTAAGCCCCGAGTGTTCAGCCACAAAAGCGAGTGCCAGTAGTAAAGGCCAGGAGAGTACCTTCCTTGGCTTCTTTCTTCCTCGTTAATTTACTTTCCTGAAGCAGGCTCTTTCTGATGAGCGCTCTTACGGGGAGCGGGAGGCAGCGGCTCATGGCAGCTCCCCAAGGCTGCACAGTGCGCAACCACAGCTGCTCCAAAGCATGCCATGAATTGTTAACCATGTTCCTGCTTCCCTGCAGTTCATCTCATTATGCATCTTTAATATGATGGTTCTTCAATGGCTACACTAGTACCATATATCGTTAAAAGTATACTGTTATATACTGAATAAAAGGCATTAATTATTCACTAGATTGACTGGAGAGGAATGGGAGTCATGTCTGTCCCTTCTGCTGCCAGTTTTGCAGCTCTGTTTGTCTTTGGCAGATGAAACAAATGAGCCAAAATAGTGTCTCCCATCCATTCCTCATGCCTGTTTCTTGGCTTTCCTCTCTGAATTCCTTCTTGACAGGTGATGGTCAGAAGCACAGATCCTCATTGCTTTGCACAGTGTTGTCGACATTTGTGGGAAGTAAAATGTGCTGGAATGAGTGAGATATACAGTGTTGCTAACAGCTTTCTACAGAAGACAGAAGTCTCCAGGCTAACATATGCTTATTTAAAATATAAGAAAATGCAGTTAGAAGGGAAAATTTTAAAGCCTCGTTGCTTCATCAGGATTTCACATAGGTGCTTGGCAGTTCAGCTGGACCCCTGACATTTACAATTGGGGCACAAACACAGCGGGCTCGCCTTGCAGGAAAATCATGAACTTCTGGACCAAAGATTTGTGTATTGGTTGGTGCAAGGCAGAAGACAGGGAGCTCTGCTTCCCTCCAGAGTGCTGAAGTCTCACCTGGAGGCAGAGATGGCAGAGATGGCCGAGGCAGCTGTTCAGGAGTTCCTGTTTCCATCTTGAGCCATGATTTTTAGGGCAAGGAGAGGCATTCAGATATTCATTAAATACCTTCATGCCACCCTGAAGTCCTCTGTATACCACTGGCAGGGCACCTACCACAACTGGGAAGCCCTACCCTGTTGGGTATAGGTAAAACCTTACGAAATAAGGGCCTTGTTATCCTTGTAAAATCATGGCTCAGGCCTGCTACTCCAGCTAAGTAGAAAAGGACTATGGGAAAGTGACTCAGCTGAATTAGAACAGAAAAACAAGTTATATAACCATTACGTGTTCATATCGTGGTTTGTGGTGGTTGGTTGAATTACATTTGTTGTGCTTAAATAGAATGTAACTGATAAAGGCCTAACTGCTTTAAAAGGCCTGGTTTTATCAATGAAGGGCTCTCTCTTGCACCTGCCTGGCTCTGCTTCTAACACTAGCCCAGGTTATACAGTTATGGATACTGTATTTTTTCCTGTTGTTTAGATACTCCCTCCTGTTCTTCAGGCATTGTGACTTTCCCAAGAGAAGTCTTTGTCCAGTGGAAAAATCCCATCAGGGAGAGCCAAAAGGCTTTTGCTTAATCAAGGTATGATACTTAGAGCTGCCTATGGACAGCCAGTATATCTAAGAGTGTTCTTGAGGGAGGTTGAAAGGGAAGTCTCCACATAATCCTGGTGCTTCATGCACCCAGGGTAAGCCTTGGGTTCCTGTGTCTGCTGCAGAGTTCAGGATTTTGGATACAGCAAAAGCAACGCACCAAATGAGGGGAGAACATAAGATGACAAATCAGAGTGCCCTTTTGCTTTGCAGTATGGCATGTCTCTTAAAGTGGGGTCTGTCCTCTCCTGAATCAGTCAGGGATGAGATTTGAGCCTCAAAAATCTCCAGGTGATTTTCTAGGCTACAGAAGAAAATTAGGAACAGTAACATGTCATGAAGTGGAATTGAACCAAACAGGTGAAAATCTCATGTTAATTGAACTGCATTTTCGTTGAATCGATGCTTGACTGAAGTTGAGTGATGCTACAGCCTTGACTGAATGGCTGAAACCCTTTGAGGAGTTTGATGGAAACTGTGGGAGCAGCTGAAAATAATAACCTTACTGTAGGAGATAAACAAATAAGGAATTAATTACTGTAACTCTGCCTTGCCAAAATCCCCTCACCAACTCACCAAATTATGCACTACCACGAAAAATTAATACAAGCTGTGAAAAAGACACACTGAAACAACACCTACCCAGCATCATCCCAAGTAATTTGGGTTAGACCTAGAACCAACCCACTGGTTCAGTCTTTCCAGAAGCACTGCCTCCAAGACTCCTGAGAACAGCTCTCAGGTATGCACCAACAAGGTTTTGTCAAAAGCCAGAATGGCTACATGGATACAATAAAAATCACTGCAAAAGGACAAGTTATGCCCCAAATTATTTCAGGCAATCAGCATCTCTAAAACCATTTTTGCTGGTGGTGTAGACAGCTCCCTGGAATCTGTGGCAGTTGTCCAAGAATTTTAGATGCTAATTAGCATGGTTTTGCAGTACAGTCTGTTCAGCAAATCTGAGTCTTAATAAAGTCCCAAAATGTGACTGCTAGTAGCATAAAGAGCCCATGCCTGCAGCCCTTACACACTCCTACTGATACTGACTTGAATTGGTGCCCTTAAGAAATCAGTGGGAGTTAAGTGTGTAGGAACTCAGCCCTAAGCAACATGAGTAGTATCTTTTCAAGCTCAGTGCATAGCTGCTCTTCAGCTGGTTCAAATGTCCAATTTTCCAGTACATTAGGAACATGTTTCTGCAAAGTCTGGCTTCTCACATTCTTGCACCTGCTTCTGCTTTGGTCCTCCGTTGCATTCACTTTCTAGAGATGTTAGATTTTTTCATTGTAAAATCAGGCTTCATAATTCAGTGGATCTGTCAGATGCTTAATTTAAAAATTAAACATTTCCCCAACCTTCTAGTACTGTCTTTTAAGGGAATGTGAGATTGAGGCTTTAAAAGGCATTTCTACAGGTTTAGAATGAAGTGTTCTTTCCACACTTCATGTCTAGCTCCAACAAAGCTCTCCTGCTGCTGTTACAGCATACAAACTAACTTGAAATGAAGAAGGCTTTATGCCATCTACATTATCCAGAGATTTGGGATTCAACTAGTAGCTATTCTGCTTTCTCCCTAACTGAAGAGTAAATCCAGCAGACAGCAACAAAGAAAAGGAAGCATTGTAATGATTTTTTTGCTCCAGACAAACCTCCTCTGAATGGCAGAGAAACCCAAGGCACAACCTACAAAACAAGGAAAATCCTGCACAGTCACTGCTGCTAGTGCAGAGAAGTCAGAAGGGGGTAGGGTGAATTAAATAGAGGATCTATATCCTGCCTTCTCAGGTTTCTTAAGTGAAACATTTTTTTCAGATGAATCACACCATCCTTTTATTTGCCATTTGATTTGCATTGCAAAGCATTTGGCTTCCTTCTAGTATTAGGGAAACTGGATAGCAGAGAAAAGATCATTGTCTATCTAAATCACTGTTCTGCTCAAATGTTACATCAGTGTATTATTTTAAATGTTAAGCCCATCATTTTGGTTTAGCAGGTACAAAATGTCTACACCTACTCTTGACAGCACTGCAGTATTTTTCTTAATTTCTTAGTTCCCACAGCTTGCTACACCTACTCCTTGAATATCATCAGTGTGCCAGTAGAAATGCATTCAGTTCCTCTTCAGATTTATCCTAAATGGAAATCTATGAAGATTTGTACTGGACACGTGGGAAAGAATTTACAAAGGCTTTTTATAACTGACTACTTATTTAATTTTAAACTGAAGAGCAAACTGTTTCCATTGATTGCCACTGACTTTGATTGCCATGGTATGTGACCATTATAGATGGTGAAATGGGCAGGGACTTTGGAATTTAGGGTGTTTACCTGAACACTTACTGGAGCCTCAGTAACTCATTTCTTCATTTCAGCCTGCTGAGGTCCATGGAAAGTCTTTCCATTCTCTTAGCTGGGCAGAAGGGCAACATGTAGTCCTACAAAACAAATTAAATATGGGTAACTACCTTATTGTAATGTGCTTCAGGTTCAGTTTTGATTGAATAAGGTGAAAATTAATCATCTGTCTGACATTGAGCTAAAGCCTAGCCCTATCATGGTGGAAGTTATGGCAAGAGACAACTTTCTAGGCCCCATCCTAGCTAACTGAGCAGTGTGAAGTAGGTATCTTCTCTAAGGTAGTCATGGAGCCAGTCATTGGAGATGTCATCCTATAACACGCAGGTGCCTAAGTCAGCTAGGATGCATCACCCCTACCTTTCTGCAATAATTAGACAGAGAGGCCAGAACAGCTTAGAATAAACTCTTGCTATTTCAGGTTTTCTCAGATTAATTTTACCCTGAGACCTTGTTCATCTTTTGCTCAAGTTTTTTTTAATGTTCTACAGTTCTCCTTCAACTGCTATAGTGCTCCCAATGGCACCAGAATCACATCTCTGGCTGATGCCATCAACTAAACATTGATACCAAGGTGCTTCAATGAACTATTCTGTTGATCATTGTATGTCCCTGCAGAATTTCTAAAAGAAACTGTAGAAGACTGAGAAAGTACAAGGAATTACTTTTTCTTTTTCCATATAAGAGGCCAGAAACTGACTCCTCCCAGTATTCCTGATACCAATCCTATATTGAAATGCCTTCAGATTAAATTTATGTAGCCTTTTTGAATCACCATATGAGATAAATGCACTCAAAATACATTTCATGATAGAAATAATAAGTTACATAAAATCCATCCCCATATGAATTTGGAAAACAGTTCCTGAGATCAAACCTGAAAACTTAAACAATCAAATTAAACATTGCATGACTTTAAAATGCAGTTTGATCATCCTCTACATCTTGAAGTTGCCCATGCCCAAGATAATGGATGAGTGACTAACTAAGGTATACCAGTCACATGTATTCTTCTGTTTCTGCTTGGGAGACCAGGGGCATTGGTTTTGAAGCCAGTTCACATGTGGTTCCCACACAGGTACAGAATCAACCCCATCAGAAATATCCTGTTGGACAAAGATCCTCACAGGTGACTGACAGCTTCACTAGAAGCCTTTCTCCAGCTGAGGAGACAATGTGGACACACAGTGTCTAACAAAGCATAAGTTTTGCAGCTTTTCCCTAAGTTTAGAACTCTACATGGTCTGTCTTTTCTGTTCCACTTTCTGTCTTTCCAGCAGTTGAAGGAATGAAGTTATCTTTCATTCCTTTCGAAATCAAAGGTGGTTGAAATTGGCTGCATTGCTAATTTACACACAGAGAAATTTCACACAAAAATAAGACTGCTGTATAAACCCAGAGAGGTCCTTTCAGCTCCATATTACAGGGATGTTCCATGCAAGGAGGGTTTCCTGGAGATTCTGCACTGTCATTTCCTCATCATGCCTTTTACCAGGATTCCTCTGTTGGTTACAGAGTCCTGGTTTGATTTCTTGGGCATTTACTGTGGGTGGCATTTGGTGTATAAAATATCCATCTGAGACAGCTGCATCCAAGTGTTCGCTAGGCAGAGTGCTGATGAAGTCACCAGTTTGTGTCATGAGAGACTCTAACTGGGCACTCCATGTTCTGGTTTCAGGGTTAGGCTCTGTTCAGTAGGTTCCCAATTGATCTTGCACAGACAAGTGAGAAGTCACTGGATCATTTAATGGATTGCCACTTTGAATCTGAAATGGGGAATAAGCACTCTGAGAATATTACAAATCTAAACTCCTGTATGAGAAAATGTCAGAAAATCATCTTCCTTTTGATAGACAGAGAACTTCCACCTATTGCTGTGAGAGCAGATGAAATCCCACTTCTGACAGCAATAACCCTGGTAAAAGGAGCAATTCTCCAGTTAGCTCCCGGGATTGGCATAATTTTTTTTTCCCTGGAGGTAGATCCAGACTGAATATTTTCAGGTGGTCTCTGTTTTTCCCAAACAATGTAGAGTATCTCTGCAGAATACAATACTTGGAAACCATCTCTATCTGAAGCAAGTTTGTCGTTGGGTGTGATTTTTTTCCAAGTACTGGAATATAGGTGTCTAGGGAGAGAAAAATGGCAAAGCAATGTGCTCTGGAGACCAAGCAACATTAGCTGCCCTCTGTGCAGCCACCTGCACTCAAGTTCCCTCTGCACTGCAGCATTGCTAAGGAAGTAAATAGCAACTTGCCCTTACCACGGCACATCTTGGGGTAACAGCTGTTGTCCCAATACCTGAGGCACAATATCCCAGTGTAAATTAATTTCTTTGCATTTTACACACTATTTAGATTGTTTTGGTCCAGTCTCTGGGAAGATATTCAAAGGAGTATGGACAGGGATCTATACTTCACTGCAAACTCTCACTTTGCCCTAAGAAATATTTCTCATTAATACGAGATTGGTTTGTCTCAGTGGTTTTGCCAGTCACTCTTGGGGGTATGACCATCTGCAGCTCCTTAGTTTTTTCTGCCTTGCCACAAGGCTGTAGTTTTTCTGTATTTTTCTAAGTCCTGAGTTGGGTTCCAGCGGCATAAATGGGAATTGTTCCTACATATCAAGCCAAGAAAGAGTGAGCCAAAGCAAGAAGGATTAAGGTAAATGTTATTTCATGAAAATAGCACAGTACAAAAAAAAAAAGTCTCATTACTATCAATATACTTATTGATATGTGCAGCACAATAACTATTTCTGGTTGGAAATTTCTATCAGAGTTTTTAAGCCTCTGGTTCTTAAAGAAAATCTGGCTTGCAGATTATGTCCTGTTTCTTACAGAAATAGATACAGAAAAAATACTGAACAGTTCATCCACTCAAGTGCTTAGATTAAAGAAATACATCCATAGGGATAAAAGGATTAAAGCTTTTAGAACTGCCAGATAATTTTTCTATTCTCAGCATCCCTAGTCGCTGTGCCTCCACCAAACTTCTCCCTAAATCCAATCTCTTCCTCTGCCCCTCAGAGTGCAATACCACTGTGAAATAACTTGCCTCCATGAAACTTCAAAAGAGCCATAATGCAACAAAAAGTGTTTGTCACAGCACAGCCAATACCGGAACCCCAACAGGGATGTATGGCTGTTCCTGGGGAATAAGCTCCGAGTCAGACTACATCTTTTATACAGGTGATGCTTTTTTGTGGAATCACTGCAGTGTTGGATCAAAATTGTCCATTCACATGTAGGAGGGACTAAGATATCATTTTCATAGGGTAGGAGGATCAAAGGGGAGAAGTTTGCTGCAAAGGACCCTGCGGACACCCCATGGATGAGGTGACAGGCCTTGGCCTTCTCTTCAAGCTCACCACAGCTGCACTGAAGGAAACCAGTCCAGCTATTTTTTTCCCCTACTCCAATTCTCCTCCAAGTCAAACCATGGGGAGGGGATGAAACTGGGCTGTGCATGTGTTCTCCTCAATGTGAGGTGGAAATGTTTCTTGCTAATTATAGTATTTTTTTGCCTAACAAGATGACCAATTTTTACTCATCATTACGAAACATCAGGGGTTGAGTAGTAAATATGAGTAACTACATTTTACCTGAGATTAGTTTGTCAGAGATTTCTATCATCCTTCTAACCATTTCACAGCTTGTTAAATGAGCTGAGACAACACTTCATGTTACTGTTAGCATTTTAAATTAAAATTATGGTAACAATAAATAGCACCTCATGTTTTTACAGACAGTTACATCTAGAAGAATAAAAATAATTAGTTCTGCCTGGATGCATGCATGACTTGCATATGCACATGTTTACTTTCTTATCTAAAAATCAATTTGAGTTCTAGGAAGCTATTTCTAGCATTTGATTCTAACCATGTGTTTGTACAGTGTCATCAAAAAGCAATCAGGATGTTTAAAGAAAAACCAACAAACAGCAAGTACATTTTTTTATAACAGGTTTTTTAAAGAGCTAATGCAGACCCAGAAGGAAAGTTATCCAAGTCTGATACAGAGAGAGACACCTGTTCAAGATAATCCCCAAATACTTTTTTGCTAATAGTGTTTGTGCACTAAGGCTGTTTTAACCAACAAGTTAAAATCTCTGCTTTCTTTTATTCCTTCCCTGTTCAGGAATGTCTTCCCTGCCCATCAACAATCTCTGCAACACTGACTCACCCTGCTTACATAGATAAGGCATTATATTTTGTGAGAGAAAACAACAGCAAAAGCAAGCCACTACCTAACATGAAGACCATTTTTTCTTAATTTATTTCATAGTGTGGACACTCACAACACAGTCTTAAACTTTTAAAAATACCCCTGCTCTGTCATACAGTCCCCTTCAAAATGGTATCAACTTCTGTCTTTAAAACACCAGCCCAGGAGGGACCTTTGAAAGATACACGTGGGCTCTTGCTTATCTGCCCTTTGTGTTGCCTAAAGTCTCTCTCCAAAAGTGCATCTCTCACACTTTTGTGAGGAGCAGGTTCTTTCACACACGTGTGTTGCTACATCTGCCTGCTACACAGCCAAGAACACACTCTTGCTGTATGGATTCAAACAGCCACTTGGCACCACCAGGCTCTGGAGCACCCAGAACTTCATTGGCAGCTTTCATGCAGGCAGTACACACATTACTAATCTGAACAGGTTTTTCTCATTACCATCCTAGTCACACAGTTTTTTAGGCATTCCCTTCAAATTATCTTACGACATGACATCACTAGGTTGGTGGAAAACTTCTTTGACAATTTTAGAGGTAACAAGTTTCATACATATTTGGCACCATAATGGTTTATGTGCCACCAAGCGTACTTTACTGGCAGTCATCTCAATAGCTGGCTAGAAAGTAAACCCTGGTGAACAAGCTTCTCCAGGCTATGCCTCTGAGAGATCAGACTTTTGTAAGGAATTAATTATTCTCTTGTTACTAATGGTTTCACCTCTGGGCATTTCTAAACTAAATTTACTAGTCTAACCAAATAGCCTGAGTTTGGGATCAGGTGTTTCAAAAGAGAATGGGCAGTGGACTCTCATCCTGGTTAGCATTGCAGCTTTCATGTAAGCCTTGGAGAGAAACTGCATGGGGAATTTTGCGTGCTGGAAAAGCTCACCTGAGTTTAACATAGGCATGAATCAGTTTGGAGATGGGACCAAGCCCCGTTTGGATGAAATCAGTTTGGGCTCTGTTCCTGCTCCTTGTGGGAGGATCCTTGGCTGCAACTTAGCAGCCATCTGGGGGCAAGAAATTTGAGGAAAAGATAGAAAGTACCATGGCACAATACATTTTTTTTTCCTTTGGTGAACACATGTTCTTTCAGTTCCCAGCCTCAGATGGAGCTAGAAGTGTCTGGTCACACATCCTTCAAGACCGACTGCCTGAGAGATGGTTGTGTATGTGAAAACATCTGTTTTCAGGAATCTGTTTACATATTGACTCTTGCCTATCTTTCAAATTGTAAATATATCTGTGTTTCACCGCACATGTGGCAGTGGCAGGAGCACAGTATTTCCCAAGGGCTGTGCCTTTTATTTAATCAATTTTTCCAAGGATACATATCTGTTAAATTATCTAGAGCACAGTTTGTTTATTTGTTTGCTAGCTGCATACATATCTTTAGTTCATTGCACTTTTTAGCTCCTGTGAATAAGAACATGTCATTGACTTCAGAGCCTTCTTTTGAGGAGAATCTGCTTTGTGCGTAACACTGTTTGACAGAACCTTCTCACGTGCTCACAGGCAGGGCCTTCAAAGTGGTGTTAAAGACTGTCCACCACCTTGCTCTGAACACTGCAGATTTAGCAATTGCAAAGGGTAGCATTCATTATAACAACAGAAATAAAACTGTCCCTCGAAGCACAGCAAACTCACCTCACTTTGCACCCCACAAGTCGTTGCTTTAACATAGGCCATTTGGCACAAAATCCCAGGTGTAAAGAGGCCCATTTCTGCAGCAAGACACTGCCTAACACTTCCATACCATTTAGAGAGAGCAGGGCTGCAACAAGGGACAAACAATGCCTTGCCTTCGTGCTCAGGTGAGTTTCACCCCATCTAGCAGATTTCTGTCCTTGCCACATGCAACCTGCTGCAGGAGAGGCAAATGACTCCAGAACACCTGTGCAGCCACATCATTTTTCCTGCCCGGTTTGAGCATTGCTTGGCAGCAACATGAAAACTGCACGTTACCAGCAAAGCTCAACACTGGAGAAAACCAGGCTCTTTCATCTCACTACCATCTAGGAACTAATGAGTGCTCTGTACTTTTCTTCTAAATTTGTCCCTTTCTGGTAGATCATGTCTTCTCTTTATCATATAGGAAGCCTGTTGGCTTAAGTGAGCCCCTCTCCAGTAACTTTGAAAGCCTCATTCATCCCCCCTTTCAGTGTCCTGCCCAGCAGGAACCTCCAGCCTACCCCGTCATTCTTCCAGGACAGCAATAGCTGATCCCCCAGACCTTTCCATGTAATGCAAACGTGAAAGTGAACTGCTCACATGAATATCAGAAAAAAGAGGAAAAAGCATGAAGGAATAGAAGAAAATTGTCCATAAGCATCCAATAAAATAAATATACTTTCAGATTACATTAAAGACACAAGTATGAACTGTCTTCTGTGTCCCTATGTGATGCTTGGGATGCAGGTACCCTAAGCAGGAGGGAATTTAATATATAGAATCATTTAATATATGACATCAGTGTGAAAATCTGCAGAGGCAAGTTTTCTCAGGGAATAGAAATTACTACACTCAAGCTACAGAAAAGTTTGTAGCATTCTACTAAGTTTTGTCAGTATTCTTCTGAATCCAAGCTAAGGTTTCCCTGTTGGTTTGAATTTATTACCATTGTATAAGAGTAAACAGACAACAGAATACCTTTTATTGCCCAAAGTGACATTTTATTTCCTGCCTTCTTTTCTGTTTTGATTTTCCTCCTTTTGAAAGAACTGCTGTGTACTGCATGCTTCACGATCTGGGTATTTTTCAGTATACTTTTCCTTTGTGTTCCAAGTTACTGCATTATCTGTTAAGATTTGTAGAAAAGTGCCCATGGCAAATTCTCAGTGGCATTGAAGTCCTTCGCTGTAGGAGCTGGCATGAATTTGAGATTTTAGTTTAAAAAGTTAAATAATTCTAAGTCATATTAGTATGGATACTACATAGGAAATGTAATGGTATTTCCTTCATGATTTAAAAATTCTTATCTGAATACAGAAACTGCCTGAAGGACATTTGAAATTGAAATTTGAAATGAAATTGAGTTTGAGTTGAAAGGATTATAAACACCTTCTGAGGTTCTGTCTTTCCAATGCTTCATTTCAACCAGCTCTTGGTAATTGTTCTGCTAATTCAAACTTCAGTGTATCATTTTGCATCATTCATATTGATATTTTAATTTCCAGATAGACCAATGATGGAAGAACTGTGGGCTTTGTGCAATTGAATTGATTTGTTTCTATGGCCAGAAGTTGTGGGGAAACTTCCTGGCTTGTGCTGTCACTTCCTGTTGATCCCGAATCCATTGCAGACTATGTGACAGCATTACAGAACATGGGAACAAGCAATGTTTCCAAATAAACTAAAATTGCAATGGGATGAGCTGCGGATTCTTCTCTTCTATTACTTGGGCTTTACTATCAGCTGTGTTAGAAAGTGCTCCCCCCCAAAAAATACCTTAGCTTTAATAATAGATTACCATCTGCAATTTATTTTGATCTTAAAGCTACAAAATCTTCATCCATGAGACAATCTCTAGTAATTTCTGACAAAAAGTGTAATAGCTTTGGGGTAATCTCAGACAGCACCTGCCCAGCTGCTGCTGTTGTTGGGCATCCTGGTGTAGCACATGCCACCAAGGGCCACCAGCTTCCAGTGTGAGCAAGACCAGGCAGGAGGGTGACTGAGGGGAAAAGCACTCGCTTCCTCGGGTTTCCTGAGTGCCCTTTGGAGGAGGGCAGCCCCAAAGGACACTGGGCTTTCCTGTCCAGAGTATGGAGGCACAGAGCTCAGTGGCAAAAATGGGTTTCCTAGTCCCTGACTATCTTGGATGAGGTGTGATGCTCAGGTTGTCATGGTGCCTTAGGGCCTGAGCAGGCTCCTGATGAACTGTGCCCAGAAGTTCAAGAAGGGGTTTTTAAGAATTGGATCTAAGAAAACCTCTTGTCCCTCATTTGGCCTGTGTGCTAAACCTTTGGCCCCAAATGACCTTTGACATTTTCAATGACCTCTGAGCTTTAGATGATCTCTAACTTTTTCAATGACCTTTGGCTTTTTACCCTTGATTATGGTAATATTTCCCCTTTCTTGTGACCTTTAACCTCTGTAATGACATTTAGCACCAGAACTTTTGTAACCTTTGACTTCTCCATGACTTTGACCTGCGACCTCTACATTACATTTCCCTGTTGTGACCTCTGGATTTGTGATCTTTGACCTTTAGATGACCTTTGATTTCTTGGGCCATGTGTCTTTTTCGTTCAGTGACCACTGAACTCTTGGAGTCCTGGCACAGATGCCAGGGATGCAGCAGAAAGGGGAAGCCCAGCCCCACTGCTTCCCACAGGGCTTGGAGGTGCTCTCCCACATACTGGAATATTGCAGAGGATTGAATTTGCCCACCACACCTTAACACTGTTCTTTTTATGTCTCTTTTTATGTAAATTAAGAACTTTTAACACCCAAGCACATAGGACTAGGCACCAGTCAGCTAATTAGGTAGAGATGGCAATTCTCAGGGGTTTTTTGGCCATTTTGGGCCCTTGGGAAATCAGCGAGGTTTATTTTGCACATAGTTCCTCAAATGTGAAAAGAATGTGATATGAACTTGTAAAAGCAATCTTCCTTACCAGGCCGTGCCCATTGCACAAAAAATGCTGTCCAAATGAAATAGCCTGAAATTCTGCTTTGATGGCAGGCTTTGTGCTTTTCTTTTCTTTGGAGAAAATGTCTGTATTTTTATAAGTCCCAACGAGAGAAAGGCTTTGCCGTGGGGAGAAATCTTTCTTTAAAGATATTGTTACATTTTTTTTGCCATTTTTCAGTCTTTTTTTTTTGAGTGGGGCAGCTGCTTTCGAAACCAAATTACCCCTTTGTGCTGCAGATTACATCTCATTTCGGAAGAGATCTGGGAACAGCAACCTGGTAGCTAATCCCACAGTTAATAGCTGAACAGAAACCCATGTGCTGCAGGGAGCTGGCTTACACTGGGCCAGTTTGTTGCAGCCATATAAAACATTATCTTCAGAGAGCCATGCTAGGTTTGTCCCTTGCTGCCACCAGTGATGTCCTGACCATCTCCAGTTGCTGTTACTTGTCCTGGAGGACCAGACCTGACAGCCCCAGTGCTGTAGCCAGAGGTGCTGCTACACTTGCTGCTCACCTGAGGAACAGGAGAGAAATTACTTTGTTAAAAGGCTCCAGTTTATTCTTATGAATGTCACAACTCAGAGCTTAGACTTTCGACCTCTGAAGAAGAGGAAACTTGGTCTATTCCTCTTCCCTTTCAAAATAAGCACAGTAAAGAGTCACTTGGCTGGAAGGCAAGTCCCCCCCAGCTTCTCCTCTCAAGAGGTGTTAGTTATATTTTCTTTATCCTCCTAACTAATTGAAGTCACTCTTTTGGAAGAAAAGTCAAAATGGCTGAAGTTCCAGCCATATCTGCTGCTGACACTCCTCCCCACAGCCTGGCTTCTCCTGTCTTTTGGAAAATATGCCCACAGCCATCTCACACCTGAGAACTCTTACCACGTATGGACTAAATGGTGCAAATCAACCCATAAGAGAACCCTTTATTCTCTATTTTCCCATAAGAGCATGCAACAGAATGGGTAGAGAAGAGGAAAGCTCAACAACCTTCTGGAGTCAGCTCCAGCCAGGGGTTTCCTGTGGGGACAATAATGAGTTTGGAAGCCTGCAGGAAGACTGGAAGCTGACTGCAAACCAGGCAGGATAAGCTGCTGCAGGACCAAGGGCAGTCTTGCAGCATGGTGTCACTCTTCATGCTGTGACAACTCATTTGAAAACAGACTTAATTTTATGTATGATTTCAAAAGATGGTAGACTGACATTCAGTGATCAAACTGAAGTCCCCCTCAAAAGCAGGAGATAGCAACAGCTAACCATCATCAAACAGTCACAAACTCAACACATACATTCATGTTCTCCTCCTTCCTGCTCTCTCTCCCTGAAAGCAGAATGCTATTCAGTCAGTATGCTAAAATGCACCACCAAAAGCCTCTCTCCTACTGGGTGGGTCTGAGTGCCTGTGGCAGCAAAATGAACATTGTTGTATCTTTGATGATTCCTGAATATATCTGCATGCAAAGGTAACATGAATCCTCATCTAAGGCACTGATGCCTTAGGATTTTAGCTTTTGTATTTTTGATGTATTTGTAATCCTGCAATTCTTTAGTGTATAACTCTAAACTCCATATACAGTGCTAGTTACTGTCTTCATATTTTGGTCAGACAAAGCAATTCCTCTTTAGGCCTTGCAGCATGGATGTCACTACTTCATGCTGTGACAACTCATTTGAAAACAGACTTAATTTTATGTATGATTTCAAAAGATGGTAGACTGACATTCAGTGATCAAACTGAAGTCCCCCTCAAAAGCAGGAGACAGCAACAGCTAACCATCATCAAACAGTCACAAACTCAACACATACATTCATGTTCTCCTCCTTCCTGCTCTCTCTCCCTGAAAGCAGAATGCTATTCAGTCAGTATGCTAAAATGCACCACCAAAAGCCTCTCTCCTACTGGGTGGGTCTGAGTGCCTGTGGCAGCAAAATGAACATTGTTGTATCTTTGATGATTCCTGAATATATCTGCATGCAAAGGTAACATGAATCCTCATCTAAGGCACTGATGCCTTAGGATTTTAGCTTTTGTATTTTTGATGTATTTGTAATCCTGCAATTCTTTAGTGTATAACTCTAAACTCCATATACAGTGCTAGTTACTGTCTTCATATTTTGGTCAGACAAAGCAATTCCTCTTTAGGCCTGGGAATCAAGGACACCTGACTGTCTCAGGCCCTGAGAGATGTAAACAAAGGTGAGTTGGGGGGGAGAAAACTTGGGGTAAATTACTTCATTACCTGGAGCTGTAATTAGAAGATTAACCCCCAATATGCAAATAGACCAAACTTATAAAAGTGTGAAAACCTGTGGCCAGTTGTCCATTTTGGGTGTAGCCCCTGGGTAGGCTTCATCTGCCCTAAATGTACCTGAAGGCCCTTCAACAAATAGAACTGCTTTTTATTCTCTTAATTTTGTCTGGCCTCTGTGGCACCACTGCCACATAAGTCACTCAAATACTTATTTCAAGTTTCTAAGGTCTTTCCTTACATTTTACTACTCACTTCTTACTTCCTCTCAATAAACAGGAAGATGGCAAGTATTAAATGCAGGTAAGTTTCAGCTGCTGAAGTTATGTGCATCTGTGGTTCACACTCGAACATGAAGGAAAACACAACACTTCCCAGCATACAAATTAACTGAGCTGAATAGGCATACCTATTTCAGGCACAGCTTTACAGAATGGAGGAGCTGTGCTACTTGCCAGAGCCCAACTTCCAATCCCATCTGTGTGCAGTGGTAACGGATGTGCAGCTATGTGTTTTTATATAACCATATATAGCTCAGGCAAACTTCCCCAAAAGCAACTCCATGCAAATTCATGTCTCTATAAACTGGCTAGATCATGCCATGAAGACCTGTGTGGGGAGCGTGGGCATGAAAGGAAGAGACAAAAATTTCTGACACTCCTTTTCAAAGCAAACCAGTACACAAACAAGGAAATCAGAGGCTGCTGAATGTAGCCAAAGTGATCACAGTGAATCCAGTTCTACACCACATAAAAGAGGCTCCCACAAACATGTCAGCATTGAGAGCCTGAGGGGCAAGTGGAAACAAAACTGACTCACCTGTGTTCCTCATTTAGAATAAGAAGAATAAAATATCAGAAGATAAACAAGTACTGTAACTCTTGCAAAGCAAACCAGTTTTACACTACTCTCTTTTCCATCCATCTTCAGTAAAATGGAATCATCAGCTTTAAGGAAGCTTTAACCTATTTTAAGGTCAGATGGGACCCTGTACAACAGATACAGACCACTACCTGAAAAAAGGCTGAGTACTATGAATACTCCTTCCTTGCAGCACCAAACAGGTTGGTACATGCTGTTTTCACTTAAGTAACTTTTATCCTTCTGGAAATTATACTGCAAAGTGTTTAAAAAGATCTTGAAAGAGATAGATGCATACAAATAAACTGGATAACACCTCCCCAGCAGTTGGCAGAATTACACAGAGTCCTACACTATGGCTGTGTCAGTTTGGGCTTTGTGTAAGTGATAGGGGTAGATTCTACCCACTCCAGATTGAAATCACAGAGGATAAAGCTCAGACATCTAATGGCTAATGCACATTCTCTGCTGTAAAATGCACAATTACTGGTATATTAAAGGCAGCCTGTTCCTCTCTGAATGCTGAGAGAATGACTGAACTGGACATCCAAATGGCAGCATCAGGAATTGAAAACTGAAGACATGAGGAGCTGGATCCCGATCCAGCAAAACAAATACTTGGAGTGCAAGTAAACCCTGTGAAATCTTGAAAGAAGAATTGCTGGGGCTAAATGGTTGCCTGATTTCAGATCTAACTGGCCAAAACCTTGCAGCTTTGGCTGCAAGACAATGGGCTCCTTCAGTCATCAACATTTTCTGTTCCTTAAGACCATGAGGAGTCTCATTGTCAGCAGGAGAGGGCTGGTGGGTGTCACCTCTTCAGGTAGCATCCCATCATGCCAAGTTCACTGCACTTTCAAGTATTCATCTGCACATAGAGCATCAGCACCAAGTGCCTGTGATATGGAGGAGGTAGGAAGGCAATGGGCACAACAGAGGGAGACTGGACAGTAGAGGACAACAGCCAAGAAAATGGGAACCAAAACATGGTTACATTCTGTCAATGTTGGCCTCCTGCAAAGAAATAGTCAGGAGTCCCAAATCTGGAGGCAAACATGGCTCAAAGCTATTCCCTCCTTACCCCCTTTCTGGGTTTTGGTGCTGCTTGATGACAAAAGAAGGGCAAATCACCACGTTAGGCAAGGTAATAAAAGACAACTAATTCATGCAAAATGTTGCAGCCTGGATGGTAGCCCACACACTTAAGAGATTAGCTGAAGCTCTGAAATACAATTTGAGTAACTTCCTTTGATGTACCATCTGGTGAATAATTTACTGGGAATGTCTTAATCACATCAAAGGTATCTATCAATGTGCTTAGATTTTCTCAGTGTTTAAGACTCTGCCTGTATATTGCATTCAAGGAACAGACATTAGTACGGAATTAAACTTTACTGCAGTACTCTCACAGTAATTAAAAAAAACCCTGGAACATATTACCAGTATTGCCTCAAGGACTAGGTTTAGGAAAAGCAATATTTCACTATTGCTTCAGAAAGGCTGCTAGTCTACAATCAGCCTTGCTCATGTTTCCAAAAATTTATAAAACAGATGCACATCTGTGGCATAAAAAGGCTTAGAAGCACATCTCCCTATTCAGAGGATATATTGGCAGGGTTCTCTAAGATCAATCACATGGGTTTAGACCCAGAGTAGATTTAGACTAGATATAAGGAAGAAATTTTGTGCAATGAGAGTGGTGAAACATTGGCACAGGTTTCCAGAGATGTTGTGGACGCCCCATCCTTGGAAACATTCAAGGTCAGGTTGGACAGGGCTCTGAGTCGCCTGATCTAGCTGAACTAGAAGGCCTTTGAAGGTCAACCCACACGGTTCTATATGTCTATGACATCCATTTGTCATACTCTAAATGGAAGTAGTATTACTGCTTCCCCTCCCTAAATACTGAGACTAAATTGGGGTCATATTAAAAAAAAACCCCAAAAACACAAACCTAAGGAAACACACAAAAAAACCCCCAAAACTTTCTGGCTTTTAAATACAGTTTTAAAATCACACTTATATTCCCCAAAAGCCAAGGCCAGATTATACTTATTTGCACGTGCCAGTCCTGTCTTGCTGCTTAAGTGCTTTAAATTGCATTATCCTTCAGCATCTCTCCAGCACACCCCGCGCAGCTCACGAACTGCTTCGCTGTGTTGACAGGACCCCGCAAAGCCCCGCGAACGCCCCCGGCCAGGTGCTCCCGGCAGGCGGGTCAGGAGGAGGTCGCTCCGGGGAGGGGAGCGACTCCGGCCCGGAGAAGATCGTGCCCCCGCCGGGTGCTGCCGCCCCCCGCCCGCCCGCAGCGCCCCCCGCCGCTCCCCGGCATCCCCGCTCCCCCTCCGCATCCGCGCCGCTCCCCGCTCCGCATTCCCGGGCGCGGCTCCGCGTCCCCGCCGGTCCCCGCTCCGCATCCTCGCCCCGCCCGCCCCGCGCCCGCGGGCTGATGCGGCGACCACACCAGGTTCCGGAGCCTCTCCTCGCTGCTGCACCTGGAGTACAGCCACAGCTGAGCCTCCTGGCCAGGAACGCCGCTGAAGGACGCGGAGCGTCTCCGCCGCCAGCCAGCAGCCCCGGCGGCTCCGGCGCGCAAGAACTTGGGCGGGGTCCTGCGGGAGCGGCAAGGGCGGCCAGCCCCGGGAGCTGCCAGCGGAGCGGCCCGGCTCCTACCTGGCCAACTGTGTGTCGGCTGAGTCTCCCAGCGAGGTTTCCAAACCCGGCCTCCCGGCCGCTGATTCCAAAGCCTCCTTCGAGGCACACGTCAGAGAAAAGTTTAACAGGATGGTAGAGGCCGTGGACAAAACGATCGAGAAGCGGATCGACAAGCTTACCAAAGAGCTGTCCCAGAAGACGGCGGAACTGTTGGAGGTGCGGGCAGCGTTCGTGCAGCTGTCCCAGAAGAAGCAGGAGGTGCAGCGGCGAGAGCGGGCCCTGAGCAGGCAGGTGGATGTGGCGGTGGAGATGATCGCAGCCTTGAAGCAGCGGCTCAGCGAGTCCGAGGAGGAGCTCCACCGGAAAGAGGAGTAAGTGGGGAGGCGAGAGCCGATGGCTTGGCGAGGGCTGGCCAGCTGCTGCGCGAGTGACTGCCTTTGGGGGAGAAGAGAGGGAATGGCTCAGTTGCTTGCGGATTATGAAAGGGCCTGGAGATCACCAGCTCAAGATCGCTGTATTTCTAGAGTTGTAGACCATGTGACCATGTCCCCTGGAAGGCAGGGGACAGCTCCCTGAGCAGGTGGCTTTCACATTTGACTCCCCAGTGACCAACAGGGCAGGGGACAGCTCCCTGAGCAGGTGGCTTTCACATTTGACTCCCCAGTGACCAACAGGGCAGGGGACAGCTCCCTGAGCAGGTGGCTTTCATGCTTGGCTTCCCAGTGACTGACTTCAGCACTTTCTAATGCCTGTATTGTACCACTGGTTTCATGGGGGTAGGGACAAGTAGAAGCTCTCATTAGCATGTAATCTGGTCTACACTGGCACATCCAATGCATTGTCTTTTTAAGAAGACACGGGTGGTTAGGTCTGGATGAAGTATGTGAGAATACCAAATAGCACCTTTTCCCTTCAGCCATCCCACCATGGTCAGCAGGCTGCCTGTGGAGTGTGCTAGTCTCCTGTGCATTAATAAAGCTTTACTGGAGACAGTGTTGAAAAGGCCATGTCCAAGTAGTTCATGTCTAGTGTTTTAGATGGACACAGAACTGTGGAACAGGAATTGCTTTTATGGGATTGGGAAGCAGATGCCAGAGTTCTGACTAACCTAAGCTGTCTAAAAATACGTTTGTGATGCATCCTTTAAAAATGTAGCAATAGCTGATATATAATTTATACATGAACTACTTCGTTTATTCAGCACTTGCTGAAACCTTTCAGGCTTTTCAGAGCAACACAACTCAGAGAAATGAAAATAAAAAGCCTTGGTAATGGCATGCCTCTAAACCAATTCATCAGCTTACAAAGGGAAGATGAGAAGTGCTAGTTGCCATGACACTGATCTTCCAAGAAATAAGGAAGGTGATGTAGGAGTTCAGTGTAGGAAGTTTGGAGGGCTTTCATCATTCCTTCCTGTAGTCTAAGAACAAGAAAGAAAAGATGAGGATGGCTCCCACATCAGTAGGAGCCATCTATCTTGAAGCAGAACTATAGATTTTCCAGAAGAGGGGATGCATAAAGGTGGTGGGATTTGAGCCTCTGAGATCTGCCTTGAAGGGATATTCAACAGAACCTCTGATTTTTAAAGTGTCAGGTGATCCTCATGGAAGAGAAGGTTGAAGGACTTAAGGAGAAGCTGAAGACAATAGTGTAACTGAGGCAGATTTGAAAGTATGCTGGAGGGAAGCCATGAAGATAACTTATAGTTTCAAGCAGTTTTGGTATTCCCATTTAGCCAGACTGCCGTCCTGGGCTCTTTCACAGTGTGAATCATCCTATTTCTTCTAGAAAAGTATCTTAGAGGGGGAGGGATTGCTGTGTGAAGGTCCTTCTTCCCTCTGCAGACTACCAGGAGACCTCAGGTAAGCAGCTACCTTAGGCTAGATGCAGAATTTCAGATATCTCAAGTTAAGTGGCATGAATCTTACCCCAAACTAAAGGCAGAATGTGTTTTTAAAAATCAAGACTGGGATCCCAAAAGGAAAAACATGACTGTCAGGAGAAAGAAACCATGCAGTGGAACAAACCCAAAGTTCTGCAATGCTGCAGAAGAAGAAAAGACCTTGTGGGAAAAGAGGAGAGGGGCAATTGAGTCATCTGGGTAGAAAGAATGTGCATGGTATGGGAGGATGGCAAAGTACACTGATCTTTGAAAAGAAAAAGACAGTGAAAGTTGTGATTTTTAACTGTATTAGGAAAAGGAACAAGGAAGAGGCCACCAGCAGCACTGTCAGGCTGGTGTTCTGGGGCCAGAAAAGACTGAATACAGAATGAGAAGTAGGAAAACCTTGTCCTTCACACTAGGACATTGCCAGGCTCAGGAAAGGGGTAGGGGCTCAGATGATTGCTGTTAGAATCCTAGTCTTGAAAGGAGGAGGGTGAATGCATAAACAAATGATGAGGTAGCTCCTAAGCTGGTGTTCCAGGGAAGGCTGAAGGTTACTTGGCTAGTAAGAAACACTAACCAAAAGAGGCAGCTGCACAAGAGGCTTCACAGAGTATTGCTCTTTAGGATTTTGCTTCCACTTTCAACAGGAATGAGTGACCAGCTCTCACACAGTGTGTTCATTTCTAGAGGTAAATGTGCATAATGAATGGAAGTGGGTAGGATAGAAGAATATCAGCCCAGAGTACTGAGGGGGGAAGAGGGGAGTCAGAGTATGTTATTGCCTGTGTCTGTGCCCAGCCCCACACTATTGCCTCTGAAGTTACTCTGAGGACACTGGGAGGGTAAGCAGGGTAAGAACAGGTAAGAATTCACTTAAGAAAAACTGGAAATGTGTTGGGTTTTCCCTCATTTAGATGATTTCTGCATTTCCCATCTTGGGGGATAACAAGGGATAGTGCCATAGAAAAATGAACTGTTTGGCTTTCCACTTGAAAGATCATTGTGTAATTAGCAAATTGAGAAGAAAGGTAGGTATAAAACAAAGCTTTGTAAGAACAGAACTGATAGTTGTAGAGCAGCTTTTCAGATTTGATTCTCTATAAATGCCTGCAACACTTAGCTTTGCTCCAGCAGCAGGAGGCACTGGGTGGTGTGCTGTAGTAGAGGAGAGAGAAAAGGATGTTCATGAATTTGGTAACAGTGACACTTGTCTTTCTCATGGGCCACTGGTAAACTCTGAGACCTGTCCACATAGTCAATCCTTTGCGAGTTCAGAACTTACTTGGTGTGTTAAAAAGACATTGTCCTTCAAAAAAGGAGGATCTCAAATTTGGCTTTGATTTCTGGAAGAAGTCCAGATGATTAGAAAGCCAAACAAAACTGCTTAATGGAAATTGCAGAAGCAGTTCTTACTGCAGATTGTGGAAAGTCAAAGGCATCCCTTAGGGAGTCCTTGATACTTGCTGACCTTCAGAAATAAATGCTTTCATCAGTTTCTTTGGATTTTTTTTTTCCATAAGCAATCTTGTGAATATGGATAACTTTTCCTAAAATTAGCATTGGTATTGAGCTCATGTAGCTGCAAATCTTTTCCTCTTAGCAGGAGAAAAAGGAAAACACCTTCCCTGAAGCATCTGAGTGTTGCCTTAGACCATCAGCAGGAGCAGGGCTGCCCATTATTTCTTTAGGCTTGTCAGTTGATTATTTATTGTTTGTTTTAAATAAAGCCTTTAGTGGTCCAACAGAGACAGCAATGAACTGTAGATATCTTTTTAGTTAAATTTTCTCTTTTTTTCTTACAAAAATGGCAGTGCCAATATGCATGCAGGTATGTGCTGTGATAGTGGTGTGAGGCTCTCCTGGAAGTGAACTGTGTTGAGGGGTAGGACAGCTGGAGGTATAACACTGACTGTACTAATACATAGTTGAAGTAGTATTACTCTAAGCACAGAGCTGCTGAGCAAAGGAATGATTTAATTAGAAAATATGCCCTGAAAGGGATTATTCAATGTTTGATGAAGGAGAATGCAACTCAAGAGTGAGTACTGTGATCTTAAAGATAACTCAGAAGCATGCCCAAAGGGCATAAGATTTCGTTGAATAAGATATCAAGAAAACCGTTGAAACAAAATCCAGCTATGAACTTAACTTCTAGAGGAGACTGAGAGGCTTGTTTCTGGATGTTATGTAAGAAAATTGAAACTGGTAGGGTTTGATTTTCAGTAAGTCCAAACAGGGTAAGCATTTGCTGTGATGGTCTTCAGCTGGAATCTACCTTCAATGGTAACTTTAACAGTTTCACCTTGTCTCCAAATCATAGAGTAGATCATTAATGTTGTACCTTGCCTTATCTCTGGCAGTAATTTCTCTAACCAGTCTAATGCATTTGTTTTGAGACTGGTCATGCCTCTGCTCTGACATAGCCTGGAATGCAACAATTATTTCAGAATAGCTATTGTGGGCAATAGTTGTTCTTGCCACTGGCTTCACCTTAAGTTTGCAGTTACTGAAATTATCTGTGCAGATAACATCTTGACAGTGACATTAAGAGCTGGCTTTTAGAGATCACTGCAATTTGTGCTTTAAAACAGTTTTCCTTAAAACAGGGATTTCAATTGTACAACAAAACAGTTTTGCTTTGCTTTAAGCAGAGTACAACTACAATTACACATTTCTTCCACCCTCAGTTCTAGGTAATCCTGCTCCCTCTTTCCTGTTTTCTTTCATCTTCCTACTCAAGAGATTACTCCCCCCATGCAGCTGCACAGGTTTAAGCCTAGCATGACCGTCCCACAGAATGGCTCTGTGAAATAAAGCTTTTAATCTTCATTATCACCCCAGTAAATTCAGGGCTCAGATCTAGAACACAGCCCACTGAATGGGTGCAATAACTTTCTGAGGGAGGAGGTGTGAACCTCTTAAATCAAAAGTGCTTTTAGTGGTGTGGTAATATGAAACTACAACCTAATGAATAACGGCAGCCTTCGGCAAAAAGATTAAGTTGGGTGATGGAGAAGGTCAGTGGCATTAATACTTAATGAATAAACATATCAAATATTTTGACAAGTAAATCACTTTACTACTTACTGTGGTAGGTAATTTTCCCACCTTCAGTTAAATAATGTGCTTGGTTTTCTATTGATTTTAGGCAGAGTTATGCTAAGTGTAATTCTCTAAAGTGATTTGGTATTGGTGCAGAATCCACATGGAGCCTTATGCTTGTCTCCACCTACAGAGCAGCTGCAGGTGTCAGTGTTACTGTGCGCAGTCCTGGGGCCAGTGCTATGCATCCGTGGGAGGGCTTGGTTGCAATGTTAGAACTCATTAGCCCTTCTTGTCAGGTGTTAAGGAGCTGGAGCTGTCCCACCCTCTGCATCCACTCAGTGTATCACATGCTTAGCTGCTGAAAGTCATACAAATACTGAGCATATTCCAGGATCCCTGTGCTGGCAACTGCTCCAGTGAACAAGAACTGCAGCTCGCTCATCCTAAAGGAGCACTGAATAATCTGGTGGTAAATGCAGAAGAGTAAATGTCACCTAGTCAGCCTATGATTTGTAACTTCATTTACCACATCTCAAGTTGTTTCATGGTAACAGCCTCCATAAAGAAGTTTTTGGGCTAGGCTGCAGTTGGGATGCAAAATGCCAAACTACTTAAGTCTAGGTAACTGTAAGACTCTGATAGTTGGTACTCTGGCAGAGTCAGATTACCCAGTCAGCAGGCCTGCTGGCCTCCACACCCTTGCACTTGTGTTTCCAGGTGAACACCTCTGAGGTGCCTGCTGTACTGCAATAAATTCCCCCTGGACTCTTCTGGCTCTGGGAAGAGCTCCTTTCTGACACTCTGGCAGTACAGGCATCTCCTGCTCCTCTTGGACACCTCCCAGGTTGCATCCCCCTTGTCTTTCCCTCTCACCTCCCTCACCCTGCTGCTGGCAGCTCAATACACCTCTGCTCTCCGGGCAGCAGGAGAAATTCCCTCTTCCTGAAAGATTTTTTCTGACAGGAGCACACCCCCCAAAGCAAGAAACCCACCTTCCTCCTTGCTGCCCAGTCACAGCCCTGTAAACATTTTGCATACAGTATACCTTAGTATTGGTAAACTATGAAAAAATGAGATTACAGAAATTTAAGATTTCTAGGCTGCACTGAGCACCATCTACACCACTCAGAAATTGTAGTGGGTGTAGTAGGATCTATTGCTGACCCCTATAAGCAAGTGCCAGGGTGCAGGGCTGGGTGAAAGAGGGCAGGAGTCTGCTGGGCAGATGAGTGGTAAAGAGATGATGCTGAGAGCAGAGGAGTTCACAGGGGGAGTTAATCACTCCATGTAACATTTTCTCAATATAACAGAAGTGCTCCAGATGTAGAACAGTCAGTGCAGGGTAGCAGAGATCTCTTGTTAGAAAGGGCAACATCTCAGGTCTGAGCCAGGCTTTAACAAAATGATTCCTGTTTCAGGTGAACGCTGCTGACAAGGCTGTGCTGTAATGACACAGAGCCCAGTGGGCCCATGCTGCTATGCTCTGGTTTATGCCTCTACCAAGTGGGCCCCACAATATTCACAGCCTCAGCTTCCCCCCGACTTCATGAAGAGCAGTGTCAGACCTTTGTGAACATCCATCTTTCCACATGCATAAGAGTAGGCAGTGAAAGACAAAAATCCTATCACATAATCCTCAAAAACTTGGCAGAGGTCTGGAGAAATAAATTGAAAGTAAAATAAAGAACATAAGCAAAAAGTCATCACAGATAGCCAGAAATAGAATTGAAGGGAGAGGGTCATCAGTGTGGCTAAGAAAAAGTCTGGGTAAACTACAGGAGACAAGAAGGGCGGTTAGACAGATAAACAACAGCTGCAGGAAGCTACCCGAGTTCTTTGAACCATTTCCCTATTGTTCACAGTGGGAGGAGGGTAAAAATTCTTCTGGGAACTCCCTGCAGGTAACCAAGGCATAGATGTGGCATGGAGTGAGCTCTCTGAGGAAGAAGTGTTGGAGCAAGTAGAGAGACCTATTAGCAATCACTCCTCAGGGCTTGATCTTGTTCTTCTGAGAGATAAGAATGAAGTAGAAACAAAGAAAGTAGCTAAACTAACAGAAGTGCTGCTTTGTGCAAGGCACATGACAGAGCCCTAATGCATGGGTGTGTTCTGGCTGCTGTCTTTCCAAAGGGAATTGATGGAGTGTATTTCAGCCCAAAGGAAAATTTTCAGATTGAAGTTATTAAAGGTAGGTTCATAGGCTGTACAGAGGCAGCTAAACAGAGAGAAATTATGGATATGCTACTACTGCTGCTAATAACAGTTCCTACAAATAATGGCAGGTAGGATGCCAAGTTATCTTTAGTCTAGAAAGCAAGGACAACACTAGGGAATTTATTGACATTATGAGTCTCTTCTCCTCCTGATAGTCATCTAGATCTTCCTGAAAAAAACCCACTGCTTCCCCCTGGCCTTCTTATGGCAAAATAATGAGATATTTGTATGAAAGGAAAATCTGTTGGTGATTATTCATGCCATAGAGCAGGCAATTAATGAACTCTTTTAAATTACCTTTGTTGAGACAATTACAAATGTTAGCATTCTTGAAACTATCACCCTTTTTAAAAAATGCCAGTTACTCATGTTTCTGGCCTCCTGCTGCAGCAGAACTCAGAAGCTGACTGTGTCCCTGGGAGGGACATCCTCATGGTGTCCCATGCTGGCAGCTCCCCGCTCTCCCACCTTGCCACTGGAAAGTCAGCAGCCTGCCAGGCTATGCACAGCTCTTCCTTACCCAAAAGGAGAGGGATTTGGAGCCAACCTGCTGAGTTGCTGTCCTTTTGAGCTCCCTGTAAAAGAGGCGCCTGATGAAACACCAAGGGCTTCAGGTTGCTCCTACATTAACCCAAAACCATCATGAAATCAAAGAATTTACAGTGCTGTAAGTGTGGTGATAATAAAACCCTAAAATTGACCTTAATGAGTTTAGATTGGCTTCTCCCTAAGCATTCCTCAATTGCTCTTTAGTATCAGGCTGCTCTGGGCAAGCTAATAATCACTAAAACTGTTCAGAGCCTTTAAATGAAATGGATTAGCTGAGCTTAACAAATTACCTCTCTGTTTCTTAAGCCAGATTTTGTGGGTGAGTTAATATAAACTAATATTCATCAGTGTTCTTCGTCCAAACAATATGTGCTTGTTTTTACCTCATTCCCATCACTATGTCAGCTGTGCAAACAGAACTCTGCTGTAGTATAGAGCAGGCAGGCACAGCCTGAATCCTAGATGGTGAATTTCCATGGCTGACCACTTGTGCCTAACTCTTAGCACAAAGCAGCTCACTGTTGAAACAACTGTACTACATTAAATCAATTAACTACAACTGGGCTGAGTTAAAACAACGAAATGCAGAGAAACTTTGGATTTGTTATAAACAAGCTAAGCTTTGAAAGGTTATTTCTGTCACAAACTGTTTCATAGTTTCTACTTCAAATGCTTTTTCCTCAGGCGATGTATTTCTAGTGAGCAATCATGCCCTTTCTCATTTGGCAAGCACTGGTTCCCTCAACTCCCACCCATTTTGTACTAAGCAAAAATTAACATGGCTTCACTGGCAGAGTAAGAAATATTTATCCAGGCATTTATTAACCAGGGAAGTCCTACATGCTCAGATTTGTCTTCTTTTATAATACGTGCTTCAATCTATAACCAAACTTCTTCCACCCAAATAGTCCTCTGATACTGGAGGTCTGAATGCTCTCCTGTTTACTGACAGTAAGAACTTAGAAATGAGCAGTGTCTCAGTACAGAGCTGGGAGCTTTCACAGTCGCTGGTGCTGTCTGTTTCTTCCAGTTGTGTTACCAGACAATACACATTCCTGAACTCCTTACCTAAAACTTGGTCTTCCCACACATACACTCCTTGATCTATAAACTGCCAGATTATCTTTAATCCCCCATACTCCCTCTGGCTCCAGGTCATAACACCACACTTGGACATACTTGCAGGATTGCAGCCAAAATGAAGTTTAATGGCCACAGTAGCTCTTTTAAGTTAGGAACCACCCCACCAGCAACATTAAATGACCGTTGTTAGATTATGAAGAAATGAAAAGATAAATTTGGGAGTTCATCTGTTTCTCTTCATGTTTCAGAGCTGTTATTCTCATGGTTAAGTAAAAAAAGAGAAAGCAGATACACCTGTCTCCAGATACCTCGAGAGGTGATGCTTAATGATATTTCTACCCTGTGGACCAATAAAGACTATTTCCAAACACCAAATAATGCAAAAAACCCCACCCCAAACCCACTGCCCATAAATTCAGCATTCAGGTTTCCAGATCTTCACTTTGTCCACAAAAAAGTTGAAATCTTTTGATAATGGTGAAGGACAGTAATTAACCACCACAGGCTATCGTCATGAAAAACTGGAAAAGCACCAGTAATTTTTGACAAACGGTGAGACCAGGGACCTTCTGTTATCTAAACGTGGCCTCTTTGCAATGTTTCCCTCTTGCAGGGAAGTTGTTACTTTCAACCACTTCCTGGAAGAAGCAGTAGAAAAAGAAGTGCGGGGGAAAGCCAGGCTCCAGCACTTCATCGAGAGCCTGCTGCAGCGCGTGGATCTGGCAGAAAGGCAGCTAGAGTATTACCAAAACCAGCAGATGGTGTGCCACCACACCGACGTCAGCGAGCACGTGGTAAGCCAGCAGAGCCCTTCCCTTGATGCTCACCCTCCCCTGGAGCCAAAGGGCTGCAGCCTGAGCGCGGGTGGGCTCGGGGGCTCGGGTTAATCCCTACTGCAGGCAGATGTGCATTTGTGAAATGTTTCTTTAGGCGTGTTTTATCTGTGTTTTACACTGCCACTTTACACAAGGGAAAGGAGCAGAGAGCGTAAGAGCAGCAATAGCCAAAGATGGCGAAGGGAGAGCGGAGAGTAATGAAATATTTGATCCATATTTTAAAATTTTTTTGCAGCTTTGGCTGTTGCTGCTGCAAAGTGTGGACAATACCAGGGACAGAAGGAACATTTACAAGAATATAATCATTTTCAGATACCAAATCTGACTTGCTTGGCTCAGTGACTTCATTAAATGATATTCCAAGGCTCAGGATAGAAGCTCTGATGAGAGCTCAATACAAAGAACCTATTTACTACTAAGATCGATTTAAGCTGAGCTGGCATTAAACACCCCCTTTTCTGACCCCCACCAAAAGAGAGACTAGACAAAAGTGTTTTCACACTGTGAACCAAACTGCTTTAAAAAAAGAAGTCATGCAAATTTGGGCTGGCATTGAAGCTAGGCTGTCCCTAGCTGGTCTCAGGATTTGCAGGAAGGGGAGAAAAATGCTTGTTTCAGTGCAAGTCTGGCAGAGCCAAGGGCTTTTAGCTGGAGATTCCTAGCCACTTTTATAAAGGAAATGTATCACTGAAAAATTAAAGGATCTGAGAGAAAGTTAATTTCATACAGCTTATTCAGCCACTGGCCTTTATTAATTATCTTGAACACAACAATTACTTCTCATTGTATCCATACTGTTTAATCTAATGTGACAGATCTCTGTTCAGCCCACACTTCTTTAGCAATTTACTTTGATTATAGTCACAATAAAAATAATGGGAAAAATCCAACCACTAACAACTCACACATTATGAATTTTAAAAACATGTTCATAAGATGGAGGAGTAATCTGTAAAAAGGCAGCTTTTTTGGTTTCTTTCATGAGTGTTCTAGTTTTAACAGCAAGTGAGAATGGAAATACAATTTTAAAGATTGTGTGTATTTTATCCTTGTACTTTAATTACTTGAAAATATAATAGTAATAACCTGGTTTTGTTTTCATTGCAGTTTACAGACATTTCATTAAACAAGAAACCCAGATGCCTGTATGTATATCTCCTTTTTTTTTTAAACTTAAATACACTAAGTTGACATGCTTGCATTTCTGCTTTTGCATTTTACCTTACAGGCTGAGACCTGCATGTGGTCTATATTTATGTCATGTAATTGAGGAAAAACAGGTTTCTGCTAAAACTAAACTAAAATCAGATATTCTCTAAAGAAAATAAAGAATGCTAATTTTCTGTTAAACTAATTACTCCTTCCTGCTGACTATAATAGCCTATTGCAAAGTTACAGGAGTTGAATCTCTTTGGCAAACACAGTCCAAGTTTCAGCTGAAAATGTCTTTAACATTCTATAGGTAGGAGAGAGACAGTTGTCATTTCCTTACTGACAGTAACAATCACATGACAAAGTATGGGCACTAACAATCTCAGGTTACTCAAGCAGCTGTCCTGGGAGCAGCAGAACTAATTGGGGCTGGTCTCCCATGTCTTTGTGACTTGGTCATGAGTCCCAGCAGGTAGTTTGGAGCATCACGTGCTGCTTGGCCAAGTGACAGTCAGGCAGTGCACCCTTCTTCAGGGCAGCCTTTCCTTGTGGGGACACGTGTTTGGGACTTTTGCACCACCACAGGTCATTCTCCATAACACAACAGACTAGGAATATGTGTGAGTAGAAGTTCAGACTCTCTCACAGTCACTTACGTTGCAGAGCTGCTGCTGCTTTCAGTGAAAAAGCATTTCCCACATCTGGAGCTGGCAGCTTTGCATTTCACTTGCAGTGGCCTGCCATCTTCCTCCATCTTGGGTACTTTCTTACCCTGACTGTGAACTGGGGACAGACATCCATCTTCTCTACCATAAACTCATTCAATTTAAATACAGTTTAGCCCCTTTAGGTAGCCCCTCAGATCATATTGACCTTGACCTCCTGATTTTAATGGCATCATTCAGTGCAGCAGAGAACTGCCTAACATCACCTGCAGTAATACCTGTGTATGCTTTGGGAATTAATGTTGTAGCTTCTTCAACATAACAACATCTGAGAAAAACAGAACACTGCATCTTTAAACAACTACTAAGTAATAGACTGTAACAAACAGTACCCAAGAGCTGATGGTAAACTGGAGTGGCCAACACTTGTGCATTTACACAGGTCATTCCTAAACCCCAGCAAATGGTCAGAGCCCAGGCCTGCACCAGGCCAGGATGACACAGTGCCTGCAAGCTCCAGCTTGGACCTGCACAGCATTTCAGCCCCCAAAACCTCCCCCTAGTGCAGTCTGGTTAGCAAAGCTGCCAACCAGGTAATGCTGTTACATAGGTAAGGCTTAGTTCCTGTGATGTCAGATGGCCCTCACTGTCTCCCACCAACAAATACAGACTTTCATGACACCCTTCTCATCTTCCTAAAGAGCAGGAGAGGGTTTACACTGTACACACAGGAGTAACCGCAGCTTTTTCCAAAACTGGCTTTGTCAAGTGTGCAATATGATTTAACTCCCAGAAGAAGTGGTACTACAGATACATGGTTTTCAGAAGTAACAAGCTATGGAAAATAGCCCTGTGGGATCCCTTGAGAGATCAACTTGTATATCAGCACATCTGCTCTTCAGTCACAGGAGCTGGGTAGACATGAGCAGCTGTTGTATGTTCATAGTTCTGTTCTGCTGTTAAACTGCATGGATCTGCTGTAAAACATTTTCATGACTATGTTGAAAGGGCCTATAATGATCTCAGCTAAACTGTGGAACTGCAGTTCTGATGTAATATTTCAGAGCAGAGTGCATGCTTCAGCCTTTGCAGCACTGGGCACTTTGCTGTCACTCCACCAGAGCTCACCAGTTTCTGCAAATCTTGGTGGGCTTGAACCATCACAGAGAGAACAAAGAATTCAGCTTACTTTGGCCTTTCAGCTTTCATACCCTTCTTCCCACTAGTTTTTGTATTCCCCTTTCTTCTTCTGTTTTAATTCAAAGCCTAAAAGGGAAATTAAAGTTTCCCTGGAAGGGTGGTCAGCACAAAGACAGAGCAAGGAGTTTTCTGAGCTATTGGCCATCAACAGCAGCAGCTCTCTGGGGCCCTGGTGCAGTCCAGGGCAGCACTAAGATTCCACAAAGAAGTCCCTACAGTTCCTGCACCTACTTTCTACTCTTACTGGTGCTCTGTGGTCTTCCAGAGACCAAGGGTTGTTTGTTTTTGCAGAACATGGATGTGAACATGTGCATCTTTAAAATCCCTGCAGATCACCAAGTATAAACCTCAGTAAGGTCTCAGCACTCCAGAATCAGCAGAATGCTGATCAGAATAAAAGTGTAGATGAGCACACATGAAGAGTGCACCAGTAACACACAAAGGGGTTATTTTAGTGAGGAATGCTTTTGAATACTGAGAAATGTAATTCATCTTGCAAACTCTGTTTTTAACATGCAGCCTCATTCTATAAAACAAGACTATTTTTGTCTCTAAAAATGTATGGGTTTGGGATATTTTGGGGACCTATCAGTTTGTAAGACTGAATAGTAGTTATTAATAATCACTATTATTAATTTCAGGAGCCGAGGAAGTCAACACGCTTCATATAACATCCCTGATGCAAAGCCTCATTCCTTTCAAAAGGGAAGGCTCTTGTTGAAAAAAGCAAAGGATGAAAAAGCCAGCTTGCAGCCAGTAAAATGCTTCTATGAACCTGTTGATTGCCCAAGAGAAATATGGAGAGCACAGAAGAAGGGTGAACCAGTCTGCTCTGCCAGGAAAGTGAGCGCAAAATCAAAGATGGGTAAAAAGGCCAAACCGCAATAGGAACGGTGAGCAATACACAGCAGCACAGGAGCTTGGCTTCAAAACCACAAATATTGAATGAAGTTAGTCATCCTACTTTTTTCTATCCATCTGGCCATGCCAAAACATATCAGATATAATATATAGAAATATATACATATGGAAGTTTTATATTATTTAGTTATGCCATTCCCTCTTCGGGCGCTATAAAAGAAGTGACTTTTTTTCAGTTCACATGGAGGTTTTTCTATTTATTCATGTATTTATTTATTTATTTAGTCATTTATAGAGCTTATTTTAAATGTCTGCAGTTATCTTGCTGGGCAGTACGGTGGCTGTATGTTTAATTATTTTAGTGGCAGCATGTGGCCTGGTAATTTATTTTCCATCTTTGTTATTCCTGAAGTTCAGAGGAATCCATTTAATCGGCACCGAAATATTCAACCTTTCAGCTTAGGTAGGTGTAAGATCAGTGACTGACAGACATACTTAGATGCAAAAGGTCTACTCAAAGTTGCTTGAAGGCTGTTTACAGCAGTAGACTGCTACCCTGGGTTTTTGGCTATAAGCACATTTCCATCTTTTATTAAATACATTAAACCACTTGATCCTGCCAGCAGCCACTTTGTCTATTGGTACGAGTTTGGGCTCCTCTGAGGTGTCCCTTAGCAGGGAGACCAGAAGCTGCCCTGACAAGCACAGGCCAAACTGGGCCAGAGGAGGCATTTCAATGCCAAATGCCAGCAGCAGGTGCAGCAAGTGACAGGCTAAAGCAGAGTGTTACTGACAGGCATTGTGTTCAATGCCCGTGCTTGATCTCAGCCTTGAGAGGCCCAAATAACCATGATTATAACCCAAATCCTTCACATTTTTCTCTCTAAAGAATCTTTACAGGGCTGAGAGATCACTGACTTTGAACTAAGAACCCAAGTGCAAGGCAGTTAGAGATGACAGCAGAACAGGAATGTGTGTGTTTACACTGGTTTGTGCCAATTAAAAGGATCCTTATTTATCAGAGAATTTATTTATCAAGATGATTTTTTGTGTGTACAGTTTTTTGGTAACATGAATCCTCATGCCATGTTTACAGATATGAGCATCCTGATGATGTTACTGATGAGATTTGTTTTCTCAAGAAAAAGAAAGGATAGGTGAGACAGGTCTGTGTGATTTATTTTTAAAACGCTCATAACAGATGTAAATTGTTTATGTGGAAGGTGATTTTTACAGTATGTGTACAAAGATTTGTGAAAAATGTTTTTCATTTTTTATAACTATGTCTGTATGCAGAACTGAGTATTAAAAGACAGTGTATCACTATGATTACTGCCGCAATAAGCACCCGAGTTGCAATATTTTTAAAGCAGAAGATGACCAATCAGTCAGCTAGGATCAGGTAACTACAGATGTCATACATTTGTCAGTGTACAGAGCTCCCAGAAAGTAGCAGAGTGAAGAAAGAGTATTATTCCTCACTTTTATTTTAGATAGTGTATATGGAACAATCAGATATATGTTTAAAAGTTTCTCAGCACTGTTTCAGTAGAAAGTCACAGTGTAAAACCAATTCAGGTTGCAATGATATTTTAATATTTATTTAACTATGTCACAAGGCCACACTTGGCCTTATGCTAGGCATTGTGTGTGGTGAAAAGGAGTTGTTCATTGTGTTGCATGGGCTTGGGTCAGATTGTGTGTTACAACAACTTTTATAGGCAAGCGAAAATTGAAGCATTCTTGAGGGTTTTTTATTGCTTCCCACATCCTTCCACACACCTGAAAAAAATTACCTTTTTTTGAAGATAATAAAGGTGAACGTTAGAAAGATAATAAAGTAAAATATATTAATCCATTCTTTAGCCACTTGACACGGAA
This sequence comes from Eopsaltria australis, assembly GCA_034509425.1. NCBI lineage: Eukaryota > Metazoa > Chordata > Aves > Passeriformes > Petroicidae > Eopsaltria > Eopsaltria australis. The sequence continues at coordinate 4,949,211 of JAVTVJ010000138.1, forward strand.
AGAATGTTTTTATTTTTAAATTCCTATCTACTCTGTTAGTCACCAAAGTTAAGTGCAACTACTAGTTCACAAATGAGATGTTTATTTTATTATTTATCATGCCAAAATCTTGATTGTAAGTTGTCCTGTTGGGGGAGGAAGAGGAAAAGAGTAAGAGAAGTTGCATGTTTTTAAACTTTTCAAAGCCTAATTTACACTTACTTGCTAAACAAATGCCAGTTTAGTTAATTAGAGAGAAATTGGATTGTACTGTAATCCCAGATAAAAGTTTTTAGACTATAAACATTCTAATAATAAAGATATATTTCTCAGTTACTGTGTCATTTAACTCTGTCAAATACATTGTTTCTTACAAAAGCCTCTGAAACAGCACAGAAAAAGCCAAGCAGCAGCAGCTTGGACTTTGCTTTATCCCTCAGATAAAGCATGGCAGTGAAGTCAGGTGATGATCCTTGCAGCAGTTAACCTGCAGACAGCTCCTCCATGCACGACTCACATGTTGTCAGTGTCACCTGCTGCTCTCCTGCTTTAAGGGTGCTTGAAAATCATCCTTGAGGTGACCCTCAGGCTCAGGTGACCTGCCCCAAGCAGAGGCAGGGGGAGTGGAGGGGTCAGGCAAAGGAAATTAAGGGCAGAGGGGCTCCCAGGGAATGTCAGTGATGGTGTCTCACTCACACAGTGCCAATTGCAGAGCCATCATTTCATCAGGTATTTCCCTGGTTAGACTTGGAAGGAGAGGTTTTCCCATGGGGGAACCAGCTTCCTCTCTCATTAATAGAGACAATATTTGAGAAGAGTAGGTACCTGCACCTGGCTGAGTGTAACCAGCTTTAGCTTGTGGGGACTTCTGAAGTCAGGAAATGTCAATTTAAAAATATTTTTAAAATCTGAAAGTGTTCTGACAAAGTTGACCACTCACCTTTTAAAAATGCATTTGAAGCGCAGTTACCACATTTCGCCCTTTGAGACGCTTTGAAGGCACCTTGATAGGCTGTATGCTCACATCAAAGGGAATTTCATTAGGACCTGGATGCCTCATTCCCATAAAAAATTTTTAAATCCCATCTCATTTATAACTAAAAATATCCCAGAGCAGTATATGTACTGGCTGGGCCTTTACAGGTGAGCTTTCTGCTTAAAACAAAATGTTCTGACAGACATGTGACATTATAGGCCAGGAAAACAAGAGACTAATTGAAACCCAGACCTTTAATTAGAGCTATACATAGAAAAAAACAATCACTTCAAGATGCTTCTGCCAGCTGAAGAGAGAGCATGTTTTCAGAGCACTTAATGACATCTGATCCCTCCCCCCAGCTCTGACTCAGTAGTAACAACAGCCTCCTCCTACCCAGAGGAGATCTGAACATATTTGTTTTGTTTCAAGGAGAGTTACTGCGAATATTCAGTGGGACATTCATATTCAAAGAGATGGCCACCAATTAGAGCAGGTACTAGGTCAAACAAATCGTCATTTCTGTCATCCCTAATAATCTTTCCAGTGCCACTGGCTCTTTCAGTCTACTTGAGCAAAATCCAGCTCTTCTCTCTCTTTATTCTGCATCATCAGATAGTTGCCTCTATTTGTTCTTGCCTCAGACTAATGCTGATTATTTCCATACATCTTGTCTGAAGTGGCTGGAGTGGACTATTTAGTGCTCTCTGCAGTGAGCATGGGCATTATTTTTTATTGTTTTTTAGAAAAATTAATCCCAGAAGTGATTTTGCTACATGAAGCTCTTAAAAATAGATCCTGCTGCAACACAAACAAAATGTCCTTTCCCATTTTGTTGCTAATGCCACCTTCTATCTAGCCATGCTTTTTTTATTCTGATCTCTTGAATTTTCATTTGTACATCTCTCCAAGGAGAAGGAGAAACAAGCAGCATAAATTAAATGCAGTCATTGGTCTGACAAGCCTTTCCCTTCTCGCTGTCTCAGTCCTAGCATCTCGTACTGCAAGCAGGTAAAAGTTGGCTTGGATTTTTCATAAAATCATGGAAAAAAGTATATACAACAGATTTTGAGTTCATTAGAATGTTATGAAAGAGGAAGAGGCTCTTCTGAGCTGAGAGGAAAAGAGGAAGAGTGATACTCCACTTCCTATAAAAGTCACTTTCAAAGATAAATGTGACAGGTTGGAGGAATTTAGTGTGTGATGGTGTGAGATGAGGGAAAGCCAGAGTCACACATAGGGCAGTGGTGAAAGGATGAGGGGCCTCATTACTGCCTGCTGTTTCTTAGGGGCTTTGACCTACAAGACTACAGCCTAATTACTGATTTCAAAATAGTAGACTTTACCACTAGGGTTTCCAAGAAATTCCCCAAACTCTGTCCACAGTTTTTGTTCAAGCCATTCATATTTGCCTTACAGTGGGACCCTGTGCTTGGGGGGCTTGTCAGCAGGGAGGGATTTCTGTGTTCTCCCAGTCCCTGCCCACTGGCTGATGGCAGCTGGCTGTGCCAGCAGTTCTGCAGGACTCTCACCCCGCTGTCTGTCAGCCCCTTCCCACAGCAGTGCTTTCCTTTACTGAACTTTGCTGAATTTTCTGTCTGCTTCCATAGCTCCCTCCTTCTTTCTACCAACCCAGTGCCTTTAAATGAGAGAAGCCTCATGCAGCAGGTGTGTTCTCTGAACCCCAGCCTGCTGGTAAGTCACTGCATCGCACCAGAGACACTTGCAAGATGCTTTCAGTGGCTGCCCGTGGGCAGCTGCTGCACTAAGGTGGCACGGTCCCACTTGTTCTGTTGCCTTTGCACTGCCCAGGTGACAAGTCTGCCTGTCACCATTCGTGCTTCTTGTGCCTGTTGGCAAACAGGCAGTGGACTGACCAAAGGTCAGAGGGGTGTGTTTCTGACAGGACATCTGCAGCATCACTAATTGGTGTGCAATTAGGAGAGGGTCAAGAAAACGACCAAAAGAAGCTTGGTTTTGTTTTGATTTTAAATCTACATTAATATTCTACCCCAAAAGAAGCTTTTCAAAATAAAACTACTAACAGTCCAGGAGCTGTATATACACCTTTCCCTGAAAATCCCTTTTGGCATCACAGAACACATTCATCTATAGCAAATTTCCAGAAAATTTTCCCCCTTGCATAAAATAGGAGGCTCTGAAGATACTTTTAAAATTTTTTCTCATGGGGAAGAAAAAAAAGCAGACAGGAAAACTGGAGTATTTTATCATGAACCAGCATCACCCCAAATCCAGAAGGCTTACACTAAGAAATGCACCCAGCAGTGAACCTGTAAGTGTTTCTATGTCAGCATGCCTTGCCTACCAACCCTTCTGAGATCCAGGCTATAGAGGTGACCTCCTAAGTATGGCAAGGTTTAATTATCTCACCCTCTCTAGCTCTGTGCAGGCACCTGTTTAAGAGGAGCACGTGAAAGTCACTGGTTTTGCTTGCTGCCAGGGTATGCCATGGTGTTCCTGCCAAGCTATGCTAGGGCCACCCCCGAGCAGCAGCCCTGTGTGAGGATTCGCCTGAGGAACCCAGGGCATCACCCACAGCCTGGCAATGGCAGGTGGAGCAAACTGGATTCATGGGAGCTGAACCCATTTCTGTGACAAAAGCCACGGCTCTCCTGTGGCTGCCAGCATGGCTGTGCACTTCCCAAGCCTGCCCAGGTTCCCCACCAGCCCTAAGAAGATTTGGGGTAATGGAAGGCATGGGGGCAGGCTGAAAAACTCTTGCACATAGCAGCTTTAAAACAGGGTTTAAAAGGCACAGAGGGACCATGTCAAAGGGCAGTTTTTGAGCTCATCCTACCCTTCTCTGGTCCCCCAGAGGCAGAGGAGTATTTCAGCCATTCTGGGAGCCAACTAGTTCAGTGATGGGGCAGAGGGAGACTGCTCTGCCAGCAAATATCTTGCCAACACACTTCTTAAGGGCATTAAACATTTAATGCATTAGGAAATAATGAAATTAAAAGAATAAACACAACTAAATGAAGGAGCCATAACTCCATTGCCAGTTAATTTAATTGCCACAGTGAGCACACTGAGCTGTCAGTGTCAAGTTTTATTGCAGCCCCTTTCTAAAGAAATGTTATTGTTAGACATTATCCAGATTTCACCTGTAGACTCCCCTCCAAGGGAGCACTGGAGTGCAACAAGCAGAAGACAAAAATCTGAGTCCAAGTGAACAAGGAGGAACATTTGCCAGGGAAGGGGTGTAAATTTAAGATTCCCAGAAGCATGGGCAGGGAGAATGAAAATAAAGACACAACTGAGGTGGTTGAAACAGATTATCATGGACTGTGCTAAAGAAAGGACCAGGACAGCACTATAGTTTCTATTTCCCTTTATTATTTTAATGGCCTTCAGTAAGTTTTTAGTTTTGCTAACCCCTTTTTAATGAGGAAATGGAGGAGCCCTTCCCATCTCAATACCATCTAGTATCACCACCCTGGTTTTCTAGGGTACACCACTAAAGGACTGCAAAGAACCAGATTGTTTTTTATTTTGGGGACAGGTGCTTCTATTCCTTTGATGTAAGTGGATGTAAACCTACACCACAGATTCGGATCTCCTGGGAATTCAGGATTGGTGCTGTGAATCTGGGTATGTGAGTCTGGGTGGTGTCAAAGGTCAGTTCACCTCCTGAGCAAAAAGTAGATAAAACACTTCCATTTTAACTATGTACACACTCGAGGTGTCCAGGAGACCACATACATGAGTCAGTTTAGATGTCAGTTTGCAGTGGGCAAAGGTGATTCCCCGCACAGAAGAAAATCTCGCATAGTTATAAAAGCTGGTGTGAGCCCAGGGTAAGACCGGCAAATGAGTACCCTTTTTTGAAAATTCGCGTTTTAGGCAAAAACAGCTTTGCAAGAGACACGTAAACTGGCAGATGAATCCAGACCGAGCCTTTTTGCCACTAGGTGGTGATGGCTAACAACGAATGGGTGCAGGATGCTCCCAGCCCCTCTCCCGCCGCACCGGAGCGGCTCGCACCCCCTCACTATTCCCGTCCCCGTCGGGGGCACTGGGTATTCCACTGGAACACGCCCTGCTGTTACCAGAGACAGGCCACTCCATCCAACCCCAGCCTAAGGAACACGTCAATTAGAGGACCTGACTAAATACATGGAAGCGCCATGTAATTAACTGGCAATGGTGAACAAAGAGGAGGCCGAGAGGACACGCTACAGCCGGTCACTTGCAACGGGATGCTAGCAACAAAGGTAGCATCAGTAGCTGAGCCAATCTCAAAATCGCAATAACTGAACATAAACGATCAAATTTTGTTTTTCTGACAGAGCCAAATCTGCACAATATCCACCCCGGTTCCCTGGCAAAAAGCAGGGTTTTCGGAACGGTGGCCAAAGGCAGAGGTGCCGGGCAGGCTGTGGGGTGCCGGGGTTACAGCACAGGGACATGAAAGCCTTGCTGCCAGAAGAGGCCAAGCACACCTCGGCAGCACCGGACACCGCCTGGCCACCCACAAGCCCCGTGGGCTGCGGGACACCCGTGCGGCCACCGTGAGGCAGGGCCATACCCCACACCGTGCCACAGCAGCCCCATCGTCCCTTCCACAGCCCGCCCCCCTCCCAGAGCTCAGCAGCTACTGCCCTTCCTATTGAGCTCCTGATATTCTGCTTCTTCATAACCCTAATTAAGGGGCTTTATTCTTATTATAGAAATTAAGTCTACTTGAAACAAAATAGCAATTTTCTGTTATAAAATGATGACTTTCTGAAAGACATAAGAGGACTAATGCACTCAGCAGCAGCTAATGACTGCATGCCACAAGGTCCTTTGCTTTTAGCGTGCACCGATCTGCTTCTTGCTGCTCTGCCGTGGCCCACGCGTTAGAATCCACTGAAGACCACCCCAGCCAGACCAGATACCCCTGAAAAGGGGGCTCATAAGGACCCACCCCTTCCACAGGGAGATGGCTTCATCCCACAGGCTGCCCTGCAGCAAGGAACTTTGCTGCCAAGGCGGAAAGCCACGGGAAAAGGAAGGGAGATGGAGAGCATACAGATCACACGTGGGTGACAACCACGGCAGGGGATGTTCCCTGCAGTCCTGTGCCTGGAGGGGCCCAGGGGGATGCAAAATGACCAAATCTATGGCAAAGCTCTCCTAGGAGAGGTGTTAACACTGAATTCAATATACCCATTAGACCTCTCACTATTACACTGATCAGTTCAACATGTACAAGCCTGACAATGAACTGTCTCCTGCTCTGAGGAAGGTCTTGGAGGGGCTGTATGGTTGCAAATATATATTATAAAGGTCTTTTCTTTTTTTTCTAAACAACATCAAATGACCTAAAAAAATGTCTTCATCCATCTGGCATAGCTCCACTTTCACTGACTCCAGAAATTACTCCAGTTCTTTCTTGGATTGTTTCAAGGGCAACCCTGCCTTTCTGCACCTCAACCACCAGTGCCCAAGGAGGGAGACAGCCTGCCTGGCTGAAATCACCAGTCACCCACGAGCAGTGGGTGCCATGCTGGTACTAAAGCAGTATTTGCCATTCTCAGAGCAATCCACAAGCAGAAATTTGTTTTTATGAAACATTAGTCATTTTAGATAACAACAAATTGGTACAAATCCCATATTCACATAAATTGCCAGCTTTGAATAGTTGACCCACTTTATAGCTAATCTTGGCACAAAATCTAGACTCTGAAATTTGAGGCAGATTGCTTTCAGTTTGGTCAACTTGGAAAGAAAGAAATGAAAAATACGTTAATACAGAGCTCACAATGAGGGCTTCTTTTCACTTGAACTGAAACTGTCTTGTTCTTGCAGCAATACAGGGACTAAAAATCTTCTGCAAGAGTCCTGTTTAGATTATCTGCATTAGTTTTCCACTGGAAATAAATTCTGGTGATGGATACAGCTCAAACCTGTCATTTAAGTACTGTCCTACGAGTGTGGCAAATGCTACTCCCCCTGTGTATTGGTTTTGCATGGCCTGGTTTTTGGTAGCAGGGGGCCACAGAGGTGGCTTCTGTGGGAAGCTGCTGGAAGCTCCCACCGTGTCCAGCAGAGCCAACCTCTGATGGCTCTGAAGATGGACGTGCTGCTGGCCCAATTACAGAGGTTGGTAATGCCTCTGTGATGACAGATTTAAGAAGAAAATCAAATCAAAGTCACACCATTTTTCTTCTAGTCAGAGAAGAGGAGGAGGTGAGAATATGTGAGGGAAAACAACAAGGAGACACCAAGGTCAGAGGAGAAGGAGGGGCAGGAGGTGCTCCAGGCACCTGAGCCAAGATTCCTCTGCAGGCCCTGGTGAAGGCCCTGGTGAAGCAGCTGTGCCCTGCAGTCCATGGAGATCCACGGGGATGCAGAGATCCCCCCACAGCCCATGGGGATCCAGGGGGGATGCAGAAATCCCCCCACAGCCCGTGGGGATCCACAGGGATGCAGGGATCCACCCACAGCCCATGGGGATCCAGGGGGGATGCAGAGATCCACCCACAGCCCATGGGGATCCACAGGGATGCAGAGATCCCCCCACAGCCCATGGGGATCCACAGGGATGCAGGGATCCCTCCACAGTCCATGGGGATCCCCAGGGATGCAGGGATCCACCCACAGCCCATGGGGACCCACAGGGATGCAGAGATCCACCCACAGCCCATGGGGATCCACAGGGATGCAGGGATCCCCCCACAGCCCATGGGGACCCACAGGGATGCAGAGATCCACCCACAGCCCATGGGGATCCACAGGGATGCAGGGATCCCCCCACAGCCCCTGGGGGAGGTGCTCACGCTGGAGGAGGCTGTGATGCAGTTGAAGACCCAGTGGAGAGAGAGAGCCCTTGCTTCCAGGCTGGAGCAGCCTGTCCTTGGAGCACTGCACCCCATGGAAGAGTGACCCACACTGCAGCAGTTTTGGGAGGACTCTCTGCCCACGAGGGGAATTCACATTGCAGCAGGTGCAGTGTGGCTGCTGCTCATGAGAGTGGATCCATGCTGGAGAAGTTCGTGGAGGACTGTCTCCTGTGGGAGGGACCCCATGGTCTCACAGGGGAAGGACTCCTCTCCCTGAGCAGTGGAAGAAAATCTCATTGACAAACTGACCCAAAACCCCCACGCCCTGTGTCCCTGCACTATCGGTGGGAAGGTGGGAGGGGCTTGAGGGAAAAAGGTGTTTTTAAGGGCTTATTTTACTTCTCGTTATCCTCCTCTGGTTCTATTAGTAGTAAATTCACTTTGCAACCTGAAGTTGAGCCTGTTTTGCCCTTGGAGTGTTTTCTCCCGGTCCTTATCTCAACTCATGAACCCTTCATTAATTTTTTCTCTCCTCTGCCCAGCTGTGGCAGGGGAGGGTGAGTGAGCGACTCTCGTGGGTGCCTGGTGTTGGGCCAGTATCCAACCATGACACCCTGCTACCGTATTCCCAGTCCAGTATTTTGGAGCTCCATGAAGGGACTGTTCTACCCATTGTAGGGAGCAGTGCACACATTTCTGAAGATTGCATTCAAGCAGGAAGGGTAACAACTCCATGCCCGGATATACCTACGTATATATTCATGATCCTGTGGGTGGCATCCCTGCCCATGGCAGGGGGCTTGGAACTAGATGATCTCTAAGGTCCCTTACAACCAAAACCCTTCTGTGATTTACACCTCTTGCACCTAAAACACTAAAGTGTTTCTCATGTGAATTAACCTGCCCAATCTCTAGGACCACAAGCCCTTGCTGTTTAACAAGCTCCTGTGGCTGTTGCAGGGTCATGTGGGCTGTTCTACATCTTCAAGGAGCTGCAGCAAACCTGGCTGTTGCTGACTTCTCCTTGTAGAATTTGAAACTGGAGCCCTAAGTTTTGGATGTAAACCCTGTTAAAATACATGATTTCTTAATGAAAGTACAGGCTAGTGGGCAAATTAAGCCATATTCTAGGGATGTTACACACTAATCAGAACAGTAGCTCTATATCACAAGTTTGCCAAAAATTCAGGACATAGTCTAAGCCAACACCAGCTTGCACCAGAAAATAAAACTTAGTCTTCTGGAGACCAAACTCGAGTCCATCACCCAATCTTGCTCTAAAAGGATACCAAGATCCATCATTGTGTCTTCCCCTCTCACCTCCAGCTTCAAAGAAACATGCCATAAAGTTGCAAGCTGTCAGCAAACTTTTACCTTCTCTCTTGTGCTGAGGATTCAGTTCAAACCCCAATGCAAACTTTTAATCAGCAACAGCACTCATGCAGTATGTAGAAAATCTGTTATTTTTAATAACACACAGAAAGAGGACTGAGAGCAAAGCCATTGATTCACTGTAACAGAACAGCATGTCTGTTTTACAAGTGTGAAATTTCTGGTTGGTAAAGATTTGAGGTGACAGAATATAAGCAGACAACTCCCAGGTAACCAGAAAGGAGAAGTGCACACAAAAGGCAGGTCTAATATTCAGAATACCTGCACACATTAACAATGTAATCCTGTCACTAATCATAGCTTGTAATGAACTGTGGCAATAGGGTTCTTGGAAATTGGATGGACTCACATAGCTTGTTATTTTAAATAAATACCATAATTGGTATGAAATCCCAGCAACTAAAGTATGAAAAGCAGTATGAACTACCAGTCTTTTATGAGACAGAAAGAATTATCCATAGCTATCCAAAGGCTAGTTTAGCTTTCATATACTTATATTTGAATTTTTTACATCATCTTGCCTCCAACTCTTTGTAAAATGTAGAGGTTTTGTGAGTAGTGTTTAAGCTAACTGCAGGTATTCTAGGCTTAGATTGTGTAGGATGGAAAGAAATACTAGCCTTTTGCTTAAAAGGAGAGAAAAAAGTATATTTATATTGATAAAAGGAGAACAAGGTAAGGAAGCATGTATACGCAACAGCATTATGCAAATCTTAATATCACATTCTAGAGGAGAGAACAGCAGATATTTCTCTTCTTGTGATAGACAGACCCAGTCCTGATCAGCGGGGAAAATTCAGGTGATCTCAGCCACAAAGCCCCAAGGAGGTTCTGCAGGAGATACTCCTGCACACAGGCAAGCCAATATCCTATAGACATGTGCTGCTTACAGAGCCACAGTATTTCAAGAGGTACAAGAAGACTCCTGTGTTATGGCAGTGTCCCTACTGCTTCTCCTGACTTCACACCTGATGCCCCAAAGGAGAGGCAGGGAGTGTCAGGAAACCTGGCTCCTGCCACTTGCCCCCTGTGACAGACAGATCATCACCATTCCCTGTTTCACTTTGCCCCCTCACAAAAACAGAATAACAATTTCTCCCTTGAACACTTTCAGCCCTTTTGATGGCTGAAATTGCATTATCGTTGCAGGATATTAGATAAGCTTCATTATTCTGTGGTGGAGTGTCCAGATGAGCAATTTGTCCATTTTACAGACAAACTGAGGTATTGAGATGCTAGCACAGTAAATTGCCATAAGAATGGAAAAAAATAGATGATTCACTTTCGTTTTCCTCTCTTAGCAGCTACCAAGTGCTCATGGGAGTGCAGAAGGCCCATCCTAAGAGCTGCCACAAATGTTAAGTGTGCTCACTCATCTTGAAGAAACTTATGATACTTCTCTGTTGAACATTGGATGCCTTTTCAGCTCCTAAAGCTGACATCAAACCCAGTGCTTGGCAGAGACCTGCCAGCAGCTGGCAGTGAGCTGGCTGCTCCCTCCGCCAAAGAGGATTAATGCCAAATAATGCTGACTGGAGGTAGAAGACCTAATTCTATTTCTAGACATAGTAGTGTAAAACCAGAGGGAGTAATGTTGTCTACAAAAGACAGGTGCAATGGTGAAAAAGGATTGCAGTTGGAGAGTATCAGGCTCAGAGGAAGTGATGGCATTTTTGTTTCAAGGACACACATGCCCAGAAAATAACAGAAATGTTAAATTCGCCATAAAGATTTCCAATGGAAAAGTAACACTACTTCCAGTAATCCTAGTTCATGTGAATAATGTAAGTTGGGCACATTTAAATTTGTTTAATAGTTACCCAAAAAAAGTTATTTAGAGTCTGTAAGGTGATATGCCCTTAAGCATTACGGTAGCATGTAATTTCATTAGCAGCAAAACAGGCAAAACATACTGCCAACCAAAATCCCTTTTTCCCCTTCCAACAAAAGTTATCCTAACCCCTTATGCTAGAATAGTTGCAGTAGGAAAAGGCCTGTAAGGGGTTTGTTTGGATTTTGCTGGTCCTTTTTGTTTTCACAGAACAGGAGACATCTCCCAGTCTATGGTGTATCACTTGTCTTTAGGCAACCAGAACCCAGCTGCACAAACCCTTCCAAGGAGTGAGGAAGGCAGCAGGACTCAGACAGGTGCAGCACTCCCAGGGCTCTGAGCAGCTCACCCCAGCTCCCCTGCCATGTTCAGGCCACTGAGCATGATCCTGAACCATGTAAGTATCTTCATTACACAGAGTAGTAACACTGTGAGTAGGGATGAGGCTGGGATGATAATTTTGGAGGCAGCTTCTAGAATCATCTGGACCACATTCTCCCTTAGGTTTTTTCTGGAGCTTTTAAAGGAAAACTGCTTTCTGAATCTACTGATATTTAATTGCCTTTTTTTGAACTGCTTCAAAATGAGAACTTGTCTTCAGCATGCCCTGGCCAACTGGGAGAAGTCATATCCCTGGCCAAGTTCTTCTCTGACCTTCATCCTTCCCTAGAGCAGGACAAGACACCCATAGCAATGCTGACTCTGTGAGTGAGATGGGACTGCACACACAGCCACTAGGTTATGAATTCAGGCTGTTTGCCAGACACAGCTGGGGAGGAGCTGCTCTATGGGCTGAGACTGTAGGGACAGGGATTCCAGTTTTGCCCTTGCTGTGCTTTCTACCAAGGAGGCAGCCATCCTCTGGTAGCTCAGATTCTGGGACAAAGCAGAACTAACTGAGTGTCAGTCTGGATCTGAAAAGGCACACTGACTTGCTTGTAGACCAGCAAATGATTTGGTGGTGCTTCACAGCCAGTTACTGGTTTACTGGTAAACTAAACCTAAATACTTTCTTTCTTCAGTTTCTTCTCACTGAATCGTGGTGGGCTCAATCAAGGACATGACAGATTCTGTTGCAGAGCAGGGCAGAGTACCTGATGCCAAATCTTGTCCAATCCTCACAGTGCAGCCTCACAGACCTGCCACGAATGTGCTGATCCCAACACCCTGAGCAACTACCACGAGGACAGAGTGTGGGATGTGAAACTTTGTCTTCTCTCCCCCACCCCCCTAAATACTTTCAGTATCAGGAAATTAATAAAAATGAGTAAAATAAAGGAATACACAAGGGCCTACAAATATCCCCTTTGTTGTATCTGATTTGGACCTGGAGTGTTTCCCAGCTTCAGTCTAGCCACTCAATAATCTGAAGTGGAGAATGCTACATAAATTACTCATTATTCCCACCAGATGAGCTGTCAAAAACTGCGGAAACCAGTTCATGTTCACCTCACCTCTCTCTGCTTGCTCTTTGCTGTTACTTTCCACTCTGTTAAGCTCTGTTGCTAAACAGTTTTGTCTCAAGACACTAAAAGAGACAAAGAAGGAAAGAAATAAAGAAACCATCCACAAGCATCCTGTAACTGTACTTTTGGACAAAAATCCAGAAGGACACAATGAAAGCCAAAGTGATTGTTTTCCTCCATGAGCTCATCATTAGTCCCCACAGCTGTCAAACAGCCTTCACAGCCTCTGCCTTCCTGGGGTTACCACCAGTAGAGACACAGGTATCCAGCCCAAAGACTCCAGGAAAAACACAGATTAAATTCTCCTTTTTACAGAGGTGATCCCTGAGAAAAGTAAAGGCAGCTCTGGGGCACAGTTTGTGCATTTCTTGAGCTGCTGTGACTTGTAGTTATTTTCGAAGCAAATCACAACATCACAGTATTGCACAAATACAGAGTCCTATTGCTTTTCTGCAGCTTCTGCTCATCACATCTAGGAACACCAGCCTCCAGGCCACTCAGCCCAGAACTTGGCACCACAACTAAAGTAACACCTCATTTTGATTTTTCTAAATTAGTCATTATTATTAGATGTTTCCAAACAGTTGCCAGAACCCATGTTTCTGCCTGACCCTCATCCCTAAGGTTTCCTGTTTGTTTTTGCTTCCACGTTGCAGACAGCACAAGTGGCAGAGCACTGTTACTCTTGAAAAGGATGTTTTTACATATGGCTCTACCCCAAGCACCTGGAAGTACTTGTAGCTCTGGAAAGGCAAGCCCAGATACTGGGTGGCCCTGGAAAGCCAAATGTCATTTCAAGTTAACAAATGCTTCCTGTCATTGCTTTTGGGCCAGACCAAAGCCCTGGAGTGAGCCATCCCTAGGGCTAGGAGAGAAAAAATTCAAACCCAGGATGAAATCTGGAGCCTCAAGTCCCTCTTGCAATATCCTGATGTTTCTGGCACACTGCTGGCTGGCACAGCTCGGCACAAGCTGCTGCTGGTTTGCTGTGCTGCACAGCACCAGACAGCATTTCCAACAACACTTCCCATTTCTCTGCAGCTGCAGCACAGTGCATTCCTGTCTAATGCCATATGTTCCAGGCCCTGCAGCGAAGGGCGTTGGGCACAGTCAGGAACCACTGCAGCCCCCTCCAGCTGGGAGGCAATGAGAATCTCAGGACTCAGTGAAAAGCCTGGAGCCTGGGGATTCAACCCAGTACGAAATCCCTCAGCAGTAACACCCAAGGCAGGAAAGAGCCTTGTATCTCCCTGCCTCACCAGCACAATTGTAACCAAACCACCGAGTGATGGCTGGAGCTGCACTACTCTCTTTTCCTCAGTTCAGATGCGGCAGCCAAGTGTGGACACCAGTTTGCTTTGACTCCACCATGATCAGGCTGGATGGATGACAGCTCCAAACCATGCAGGAACAAAGGAAAACAGGGCTGGAAAGGCCCCACAGAGATCATTTACGCCAGTCCCTCATCCCCAAGGCAGGATCAATTTTCCCCCCATCATTCTTGGCAGACTGAAAAACAGAGAAGAATAAAGAAACCAAACGTCAGGGAACTAGGGTTCAGCTAAGTATAACTACAAAAATGTAGTCTGAATAAGAATAAGGCTGAATGCACCTTATTCTAGAAAACCATGCCAGAAAAAGAGTGTCAGGAACTTTACTTTATTCTTTTCTAAAATAAACAAACAAACCTGGAAGCTTTAAAATCCAGGGTATGGGTTGAGAATTATTTCATAATCTTGAGTCGCCTACATAGTCAACCAATGCAGAAACGCATCATATCAAATCCTAATAAACAGTATGCAAATATTTTTGCAATCAAATGTTAATGATATCAAATATTATTAATATGTCATTTGGCAGACTATTGTAAAAATTACATTTAACTATGTATTAACTGGAGTTGTAGCAAATGATGTATTTAGCTAATTGTGTGCAATTAAATTAGAATTAAAAACGGGATGTTTCATAATCTTCTTTGCTTTTCACTAAAAATCTAAGCAGGGAATTCAATAAATGAAAGCTGCTGGAAAATCACGTGAAACATCAAGCACTGGAAGACTAATATAACACAAGGCATCATGTGTTGTTCATCTAAGTTCATTAGAAACCACACCAAGTCTAAATCTTTGCACACTTCATACTGAGCTAAACTTAACTCCTTTTTTTCCCCCCTGATTCTTTATTCTATGTATTATATCTCCCATGTTTACCTCTCTTGCATCATTATATCCAGAAATGAAAATAAAATAAAATATTAATTTTAAAGACATCATGCCTGTATATCTGAACTGTGAAGATAATGCAGATCCAGTACAGTACTTCATCTTGAATGATGCCTCCCTATAGCATGCACGTGTGCTCCTTGCACTTGTGTCAATAACTGGTAACACAAGTGAGCAAAAATACAAGTGTTACAAACTGCAGCATGGCTTGTTTTAGGAGTTTGCTATTTGGTGCCCAGTTAACTGCTTACATGGTTTGTGTAAATATTAAATGCTCATGCTTTCAGAGAGAAAGACTGGGAACTCACCCTGTGGCAAATCCTTTTTTGCACTTAATTATTTCAAGGATTTCTCTGCAGGCATTGCTCCAACTTTGTACAGGCAAGTGTCCTTGCAGTACTTGTAACTCAGTAAAAAGGACTTGTGCATACAAATTTGGCCACTAGTGATAAAAATGAACAATTCATTTCCACATGTAAACAAAAGACAAGACCAGTAGCTCGTTCAGCACCATTGTATTAATTTTCTCCATTGTGGGCAGCACACAGACCCCTCTGAACACAGGGATCTACACCTGACTCTACTTGTGGAGGTCGACCTTTGCATTCACTCCCCTCTCTCTCTCTCTCTCATGGGCAGCCCTGCCCTGGCTCCTGCTGCAGTCACAAGTGGTATCATGCCCACTACAAAGGAAGCTGGATCAACTCTACCCACCATGCATTTCAGATTGCATAGTTTCAGCTTAAAGCTTTGGCAACATGTCAGGACTTTTCTCCTAATGACTCCAGCTAACTCTAGCTGCTGTTTTTACTATTTCATGTAGGCATCCATATCAGTGGAAAGCTCTGAACACATTTTAATTTTTGTATGGGCATCATTCTTTCCGTTTGTAGGGATGGAAAGGTCTGCAGAGGTCCACAGTCTGCTATAGTGTGTGGTGACTTACTGCCTGCACTCAGAGGTTTCTCCTCAGACCTAAGGAGCAGCAGAGACAAGTGAGCTGCTTTGTCTGCTCATAAATCCTTATTTGCAGCCCAAACTGATTGCTTTTTCCATGTCTGTGCTTGCTACCTGCCAGAGGAAGGGGGTGTTATAGGGAGGGGAGAGGGGCAGGCATTTGCACAGCAGGAACCTGCAGAGGAATCCCCTTGCTATCCCCTTGCTGTCCCTGCCTCTATTCACATCTGCCAAGGCAGGGGGCTCAGGCCTCTGAACATGGGAACACACAGTGCCAGGAAATGAACAAGCACAGAGACCAATGTTCTGTCAGGTTTTGTCCCCCACTGCAGGGAAAGCTTGAGGATCCCTCATTATAACTCATTGTTATTTATTTAGACACAAGGGACCTGCATCTGCTTTTAGATGCTCATAGCCAGAGTATTTTAATTCCTAACCCAGTGGGCATATCAGATAGTGAAAGTTACAGGATCAGGTATCCTATCTAAACAGAGGAACTGCTTTCATACACCACTGCAGTTATCATCCAGGACCTGCTGGAGCCAGGGGAAAGCTTCCATTTGCCCTGCTGGTGTTGGCTGGGATTCCAGCTCTCAGCACTCCCTGTCATCTCCCGCCTCACTGGCATGTTCTTCAACACCCTTCCACCCAACAGTGGCAACTCAATGAAGCACTGCCACAATTTAAATAGTTATTTGCATTTAATTAACAATGACAACATTTATTTTAATACAGTTAAATCAGAGTAGCATTTAATTTAATTTTAACAAGATAGTTATTAAGCTAACCAAATATCAATTGATTGCTGAAGAAACCACATTGTGAAACAAATAAGTTGAGAAATAAATCTTGTTGCCAGGCCATTAATGTAAAATCACATAAATAATAAACGTCTAATTAGGTTCTCTCTAATGAAGAGCTCCAACTGTTCACTGACATTCTCTGGGACAGCTGGGGCCTTCCCAGTTTGGCTGTTAGGGGAAAGGGGCCTGATCCAAGCACCCAGAAAGCTGTACAGAAAGACCCAGGCTGGACAGCTGGGTTTAAAGAGAAGCCCAGCCTCCCCATGTGCTGCCCAGCTGGGACAGCCTTGCTCTGCACCTCTCCAGGCACTGGGTGCTCAGAGACCTGAAGCACCTCACTCAAGCATGGGTGGGAATCCAAAAGTCAGGAAGCAGGGATACACCACCCGGGGGCTGCTCCTGTCAACACCGTGGGGCTGCAGGGTGTGGGGGTCATTCCCCCAACAAGTGCCACATCTCAGCATTGTCCTCAGCATGAACAGTTTACCACGTTTCCCTGCAAATTAGCTTGCATCTGGAATACCAAAAACGGGTCAGTTAACAGCAGACACAAACATTTCCTTTTCTAGTATTGCTAAGAACTCGTAATTTTCATCCATCTGTATGTGTGATACCACTTTCAAGGGGGTTGTTTGTTTGCTTATTTAAACACAGATCTCTTAGGGATATCTTTTTCTGGCCATCTGCTCTTTCCAGCTGTACAAAACAAACCAAAAAAACCTCATTCAGGCAATTGTGAATCAAGTCTGCAACTTCTGCTTAAAACATATCAAAGTACCTGCAGGCTTGATTTAAAGCCTTGAAGTGACGGAAAATCAACCAAATCCCTACAAAAATTGCTCCAATGGTTAAATCTGCCCACTGTGGAAAATGTACACCTTTATCGAGCCTGAATTTTTCTAGTTTTAATGTTTATTCACCACCTCTACCCATCTCTTCTTTTGCCAGTCATGGCAATCCCTCAGCCTCTGCCTCACAGAAGCTGAAGCAGAGCCTGCCATCAGAGAAGGCAGGGGCTCTTCTCTCTTCCAGCATGATTTTTGGAGGGAAACCAGAGCAATTTCAAGGAAAAAGGGTCAGAAAGCCAGTTTACTAAAATGCAAATGAGTTACTGTACAAATTTCCTTTTTAAAAAATAACAATAACCCACAGCTCACATAGCCCTTACCCTTAAAAATTACATGAAAATAAGACTGACTACACAGAGCCCATGCCCTTAGATAACCCACACAAACTGCACTTTGCCCAGAGTTTCCCATACAGGCATATAACTCCTCTTGCAAGTGGATTGCTGGAGGAGAGGGAGTTGTGTTCTGTTTTGGTTCAGTTTATGGATCACCAACATGCACATCAAGACCCAGTGCTGTGCATCCTAAGATCCAGGGAGTGCTCAGTGAGAAGCTGCTGTCGCCAATAGAGCTGTTGGGGTCTCCTGAGAGCTCCTCTGTCTGCATCACATCAGGAAGGTGGCATCAAAGGACCACCACCTCCCATGGATGGGCACTGACAGCAAGGAATGAGGGGTGAGAGGGGACAGGGGGAAGCTTGGAACCATGAACACACATCCCCTTGCTCCCTCCAGCTCCCAGGACAGCTTTTCCAGGTGAACTGCGACCCAAAGTAAACCGTGCTGGATTAGTCGCACCCATTAGATAACCTGGGCCTGCACACTTGAGCTCTTGCAGGGAAGGCAGCTGCAGTTCACATCGAGGCACAAGGGCTCATAGAGCTGGGAGCACTCTTCTGCTGCAGTGAGACCTGTCCAGGGGTTCAGACACAGACATGGACCAATTTTGCACAATTCTACTGCAATTCTGAGGCAATGAAACCACTGGAGTCTATGACAGTAGTGTCCTGTCTACACGTGACCCTTCCACATGGTGTCCAGCTTCAAATCCAACTCTCTCCACTGTCTCTGTCCACCTCACACAGAACCCTAATTACAATAAAAGCAGCAATGTGGATTTGTCAGTGTTACGTTAGACAGATCAGAAGCTGTGATTTTTAAGAAGGAAGCAGGTGTTTTGGAATATGATCTATTTTTCCAGGAGGTTAAGATAAATAGTTTTCAGCTAATTGTTTTGTGCCAAACCAAGCAAATCATCTCAAAAGCGAACTAGTCAGCTTGGAAGACTCTCAAGATTTTATACCAAATTTTGCTTGACATTGAACATAGAGCAGGATGAGTAGTGGCAGCAAGGGGATCTAACGTGCTTCAGCTGAATTGCTAACGCCAGGGCTACAGCTTGTAGCCAGGTGCAAGGTAGCCACATTTCGTCTTGCATCTTTCCATTGCTGTTTTCCAAACAAGTAACTTAAACACACCTGGGAAAAAAACTGAAAACTGACCAAAAAAACCAGTAATTGAGCAAAAACCAGAAAATGTGAGGGGCCTTGGACTATCTAAGCTGTTGGAGACTGACTGAAATAGCCAAGGGATGCAGATGAGCATAGAGCCTACTGCAGGCTGGGAAGAAAAGTCAGTCACAGAGCCAAAGAATGCACATCAATCTCTTCACAACCAGAAGATGCTCCTTCCATGAGGCCATGGATACCCATCATCCCTGAAATGACCAGCACATAACAGGTTAAAGCAGTTATGCTCAGAAGGGAGAGAGCCTGCAGTGCAAATACTGTTAGTACATCCTTCACTCACAAAAGAGTCAATTATTAACTCCTCCTAACTGGCTGCCACTCCCATCCCACCTCAGGCTCTGTAAGGACTGAGCCTCCACTGGTTTAACAATGCAATCTCCTCCCCACATGACTAAGCAGGACTGTACCAACACCACCCACCCACCAGCTCTTCTGGTCATGGCAGAGGAAAACTCACTTCCTCAGCTTATCATCTTGCGATAAACCTCCAACAGAAACATTTTCTTCCTGTGAGTAACAGCATTTTGAGAAAATGCCCACAAATCCCTCCCAAGGCCTTTGGGAGAGCCCTGAGAGCCTCCTGCCAGCCAGGAGCCATCTCCAAGGGCTCTCACCCTCCTGCGTGCTTGTGGTTATGTGGTGACGACTGCAAAGAGCCACCACCAGCATGCAAGAACCACTTTCCTTCTTGGAAGGAAACAACAAAAAAGAAGCTTGGGTTGGTGGTAACAGGACTCTCGGTGTAATTCTCACGGGTTTAACACTGGCTAAACGCCAGTGCACCCACAAAAATAATTTACTCATTCTCCTCTGCTATAGTTGAGCAGAGGACAGGGAAAGAAAAAGGGCTCATGAGTTGAGGTAAGGACTGGGAAGAAACACTTTAAGGGCAAAACAGGCCCAAAACTTAAAAGTTTTAAAGGAAAAATTTATTAACAGAATTCAAAGAGAATAATGAGAGCTAAAATAAACCTTTAAAACACCTTCTCCCCCCCTACTCCCCAGCCCTTCTTTCCCTCCCACCAACAGCACAGGGAAACAAAACATGGGGTTTTTAGTCAGTTTGTCACTTCTAAAAAAAAAAATCTTTCTTCAGTTTGCTTAGGGAGAGGAGTTTCTTTTGCTATGCCATGGGGTCCTTTCCATGGGAGACAGTTCTCTTGAACTTCTCCAACATGGTTCTAATTTTCATGAGTAGCAGTCCCACCCAACCTTCTGTAACGTGAGTCCCTCTCATGGGCAAAGCAGTCTTCTCACAACTGTTTTATCACAGGCCATTTGGTTCATGGGGTCTTTTAAGGATGAGCTGTTCTAGGATAAAAGCAAGGGTCCTCTTCCTCTATCTCTGGAAGCAAAGATTCTCTCTCTGTCCAAGCCTCTCACCAGATCACAGCTTCTCAGCATCCATACACTCCAACGCAAGCACCTTTCTCTCATGGGCTGCGGATGAATTCTGCATCCCCCCATGCCCTTCATGAATTACAGGGAAAGTTTGTTGTATTACAGTCTTCACCACAGCTTGCAGAAGAATCTCAGCTCCAAGGCCAGGGAATCTCTTCCTTCCCCTCCCTCTTTTGCACTGACCTTAGTTGTTCTTTTCATGTGTTTTCACCTTTTCCTTTTCTCTGACTCGGGAGAGAATTAGTGTCCTTAAGTTCATCTGTTCTCAAGTCTATCAATTGAAAAGTTTCTATAAAGTTCTTCAGCGTTGAAAGGTTGATCTTGTCCAGGCTCTGCATCAGGGAATTGCTCTCTATGCCTTTTGTTGCTGGTGGTCCCCGCTGGCACCATGTGGGCTGCACCGGCCACCGCAGCGCTGGCTCCATTCAGCGCCTCTCTTCATGTGGAGCACTGAAAAGGAGAAGCTGCTGCTGCTTCTCTTGCCTTTCTGTTTCTGACGTGGCAGAGTAGAAGTGGCCAGGGAGGAAAAGTCCATCGCTGGCCGTGCCACGATGGCGGTGGCTGCGTGGCTGCTTCTGGCTGCGGCTGCTCCCGGTGCCAGGATGACCGCTGGTGGCATGGCCTGGCAGCCCCACTGGGAAAGAGCTTGGCAGCCCCCTCACCACCCCTTGGATGGCAGAAAGAAAGAGAGTTCCCACAGTTTTGTCTTTCTAAAATACGTTGTTATAGAGGCATTACCAGCTTTTGTAATTGGCTTAGCAATGTGCCTATTCTCAGAGCCAGCCAGTGATCTGTTTTGCCAGGCACAGAGGAAGTTTTTAGCAGCTCCTCACAAAAAAATCACTTCTGTGGCTGGCTTCTTCCTTCCTCACCAAAAATCAAGCTGTGCAAAAACCACCACAGTAATCCCCTCTTATCTCATCTGTTCCACCTCACTTGCATGTGCTCTTCTGCCACCTGAGCAGCACTATTACCTGTTTATTACCTGGGAGCAATGTGCCAGGCAGGGTCTCACAGGAAGCAGGAGGGCTTGAGCGCTCTCCCTCCATCTCTGAAGCAGGCCCACCTCATCTCCCCAGCCCCAAGGAGCACAGCAGCCACCACTAAAGGGAAAGGTAAGATCTTGCTCCAGGCACATCATCTTGGTCTTGGCAGGTAACACACTGTGCCCTGGTACACATCAGGAGGCAAGGACAGCTTTTTGGGAGCGATCATTGCTTGCTGAGTTGCATAAAATGCTACCGATAACCACATTACCATCTAGTGATTGATGATTGAGTCTGTAAACTGAGGGAGCCACATCATCACTTAGGAATTACCTTCTCTCCTGCAAAGTTCTTCCCCCAGACAGGACTTACAAAACCTGCTGCAGTGTATCAGTTTCCAGGTACAATTTGAAAAAAAAGGGGGGGAAGGTAAAGCAAAGCACAGCAAGTATGCAACAACATTGTGAGCTCAGTTGATGTCAAATGAATTAATTCAATTCATTCTCAAATTTAATTGGCAAGATTTAATGGTTCACATTGAAAGCATGAATAAGTATTTTGTTCTGTGAATGACTATAGTTTAGTGACTCGATGTCAGTGTATTTTGCCCAGGGTAAAACTTGCTATATGAATTATTCACTGCTGGGTGAATGAAATGAACGGGGGTCATGATCATAGACAGGATGCCAGCTGTGGTTATTTGACATGATGGGGCACACTCGACGCTGACAAAGGACAATAGTTAATTTACAATGTGGTACTGGGGCTCAGTCATTCTCCTTAAGATCTTTATAGAAAGCATGGCACTTTTTGTCATGCACTCCACATTAAGATGGATTCTGTGTGCCAAAAAACACTGAAGCATAGCTCACTTTTAAAAATGTTCAGTAGTTTAAAGGCAAAAAAAAAATAATCTACCTTCCTGTCTTGTTTGGCTGAAACATTGCTCCAAAGAAAATGTGTTTAAGAGCGACTTAAAAACAAATGAAGGAACACATCTATATATCACTTGAGCATCTTGTCATAGATGCAGTAGTTGATAACTCTTAGGAACCTCTCTCTGATAGGAAAGGATCTGGAAGCCTCTCACACAACAAGGTCTCAGACTGGGAATAAGAGAGCTTTTACCTAAGCTTTTATTTCCAAAGCTGAGAGAGAGAACATACTGGACAAAGTTTCTGCACCAAAGTATTTACAGTGAGCAATTGGAGTAGGACATTTTCCCAGCCTTCTTAAAAACTTGTTGCTTTACTACAAGACATTTGTAATCTGGAAAGACGAGATGCAATTCAGCTTGATCTGACAAATGGGCCACAAAAGTTTACTTATGCATACTAATGATACATTCATCTTCACTTTACACTTCTCAGCTGCATGCTTATTGCAAACATCTGTGTTGCTGAAATGACTGACATTACAACTCATTTATATGGTTTAAAACTAGTGATGGACGGAAACTGAGAGAGAGGGGAGGGGCTGTCAATGGGCTGAATCAAAGCCCTTGGTGTGTATGGAAATAACTTCATTGGTAACTTCCAACCCACCAGCACTGCACAAACCTCGTGTATATGAGTACTGCACTGACAATACACCTAGTATTTAGAAAAAAAGGCTAAAGGAAAGATAACTAAAAGGCAGCTTTGATTTTCCATCCATGTCACACACTCCTTACTGTCCAGTTGAGAGAGAGGCTGCTGTTTCATAGGCCAGCAGCTTCCTGGCCATAGATCATCAGTAAAGCAGCTCAGTTCTTAATGCCATCCCCAATTCAAGTATTTTCTTGCCTTCTGCAAAAATGGTACACTTTCTCTCAAATTATGGTGTGCTGCAGACTGTGCCTACCTCTGAAATGAGCTTACTTGGATTTGCCGTGTTTTCATCCCTCCCGATGCTGGACGATTTGGTATAAATCCTGCCTGAAACACAGTTCTCACATGGTTAAGAGTAATGGGTTATTTCTCCTTGGCTCCCAGACCTATCAGGTATTTGCTTTTTGACCAGACAGTGCTTCTGCTTTGTAGCTGCACGTGAAGTATTCAATTTCTGCACTCACATTTGTTAGGCATTTGGCTTCCCCATGACATCCCTGCAGATCCTGGATAAAGACTAGTATATCAAAAAGGCTCTCAAGTGGTCTTCAGAGTCTTTCTGTCCTTGGACATCCAGGTATTATTATTATTTGACTGCCTCTGTTTATGCCATGACATGGTGTACTCTTCATAGTCATATGGAACATCTCAGACACCCTCTAGCTAGGCTGATGGACAACTGGGTGTGAGCACTAAAGCCTTTGCCATAAACCACTTAATATCTAAGCTCTTTAAACTGATTTGTGGCTGGCTTGGTTGATTGTTTTGGTGTATCTCAGTATTTACAGTAAAATTATCAGGTCTGTGTATTCACATTAGTCTAGGAGAAGGCAAGAAGTCAATTTTGAACATGCTGTATGATCCATCTCTCAGTGCCCATGTGCTACCCCGGCACAGCATTCACAGTAACATGCACTGAGAACACACACCACATGCTAAGTAGTATAAAATAATCTCCAAAGGCTTACAAAAGCTTCACACTCACACAATTCCCTGTCTCAAAAATCACTGGTCATGAACCCTTCTGCAAGGCATTTCATTTCATCACCTCTTTTCTTAATTGTTGCTAAAACTTCAGTACCAAACGACTTGAGCCCCACAACACTGTGCTGCTCACTGCAGAAGCATCTGCCAGATGACTGACCTGCTTCATACCTGCTTCCTGCTGATGGAGCCTCACTCTTCTTTGCTGTTTCTCTACTAGCACTGTGTAAGTCGCCAAGAAACTTGGATAAACTTGGCAAGTGCATTTCAAACCCCAAGAGCTGCCCAGCTGAGTTTGTGTTTTCACATGTGAGCACTGTGGAGATTGCTTGTGTGCATTGTGGGTCAGTTCATAGACAGGGGAGAGGTGAGTAGCCCACAGAAGCTACTCCAACAATTTATTCCCTGCACTTCTGCTCCAGAGGCACTGAGAGCCTTCTCTCAGGCTGGACCTGCAGCCATCTCAACTTGCATTTGATATGACTGCATTACACTCATATATACCATTATTAATTAAAACTACAAGAATACAGAAATAGATGCATTGTTAGAAAAGGTGGAAAGTGGGAGCTCATTTTGCAGATACTGATTTCAGCAGCCTTAAACATACCCCCTCAACCTAGCACATCAACTGGCACATGGGGCTCACTGGCTCAGATCTGAGTTACAGGATTTCACTTGCATTTCCTCGCACACTCGCCTCCCTGGGCACGGGGATGGAAGAGAGAAGAGCCCATTTCCACCCTAGGAATACCATTTCCCACCCTCTGGCTATAGCTCTGACAGGCACGGGAGCAGCAGGGTGGGTGCCTGACTTTGTGTGCACCACCCCACGGGGAGAGGCAGGGCAAAAGCATCACGCAAGGGGCACAGCAAGGCACTTGCCACAGCTATGGCAGGAGCTCTGCTGCCTATGGGGCTGGCTGCAGCCTGCAGAAAAGGCACATCAGATGTTCCCTCCAATTCTTATTCACCTGCAGGGAGGAGGAGGGCAAGGGAGAATACGGGAAGAAAGAAAAACAGCCGAGTAAGAACGAAGAGTAAAGCAACCAAAACAAATGCAAAGTAAAAAACCCAGCCCACTTCCCTGATTAATTTTGGTCGCTTTATTCACCAAAAAAAGGCTGGATGGCACAGCAAAGCAGAGCATGCAGCTGTGCTCGGAGGACACCTGCATGGAATCCTGTCTGGCTGCCACCTTCTTACAGAGATGCTGTGCAAACATGCCACACTTCTAAAATAGCTAAGAAAGGCTGCACATTACAGCACTTGTGCAACGGCACAACCGAAGGGTGCACAGAGGAGAATTCACTCCTCTTTAGCCCTTTCAAAAAGAAGAGTCTGTGCCACTCTGAAGCCTACAATAGAGAAGCTATTAAATTGAGCTATGCTTTCCAATCCCTGCTATGTTATTTTCAGGGCTGACTGCTGCAGACTGAAGAATAATTCCTAATTTTTCTCTCTTTCTGTAAGCTCTGAATGTTTATTTTGTGTAGACATCTGTCCAATTTCGGGTAATTTCACGTCTGGAATGTCTACATAAGTAGGTGTGTGGGACTATCAGTAGGCAAAAATAAACATTGTTACAGGAATTGCTTCTTAATGCTCAGGACTTTTCATGGAGAAGATTTGTGCCTTGGTGTACGTGTGCTATTGACAAAGATTTACTGCATTCAACAGATTTGCGTTTTGTTAGTTTGTTACAATTTCTATCAGGAGTATAATCTGTCATGCACAGAAAATCCCTTTCATGGGAAAAAATGAGAGCTGCAGAGCTCTTCACTGCTTTCTTTGTTGTCCTTCTTGTTTCAGGTACATTACCAATGAATAATATCCTACAACAAATTACAAAGATTGTGGTAATTGAACATGTTAAATATTGGTGATGCAGTGAGCCTCTGGATTGCTAAACAGTAATTCAATAGCACCCTCTCGAAGCAGAAGCACACTGCACTGTGCCATTCCTTGCTGCTTCCAACTCCTACTGATGCTAATAACCATCTACCTTCAAGGCACAGTTGGACAAAATGTTAAGAAAGAGCTAAAATGGTGCACCTTGCCATCCGTGCATACTCAAGTGCCAATCAGCTAAAGGCCATCTGGGAACAGAAAGTCACAGCTATTATCTTCTTTCACAGTCCGTACTGCCATTGCTGGGATGGGATTTTTTAAAAACACACATGCAAAGTGCATCCTGTTATTTAACTTCAGTGTTTTTTTCACCATATTACAAAGAAATGCTGCCCTTCCCGTGCCTGGCTTCATCTCACCTGTGCGGACAGACAATCAAACATGAAAAAATTCTTTTCAGAAGTTTGCTGAATTGATAGACAGAACAAGCTCAGGGCAGGTTCCTGCCTGCTTCACTCCAAGCACAGTGCATGGGGAGGTGATAGCACCAGCTGCTCACCCCTCTGGCATAGCTACAGCGAGTCATTCCTGGTAGTACTGGCTGGTGCCTCCTTGACTCCAGCTCACAGTTTATCCCTTTGTCAAAAATCCAAGTCCAGCTACAATCACTGCAATAGTACCAGGCACCAGTGTGGGGATCAGATGAGATCTTTTTAAGTTTCCAGTGGGCTAGGAAGTTCCTCTAAGTAATAAAGGATTGAATATCTGAGATGTCATGTTTTATTCAATGGAGAACTCACAGGATGACTGATTTAAAATAAAATACTCTGAGAATTCCTCCTCTTTGGTCCCTGTGTGACATTTACCTGTTAACTGTACCATTGCCTAGATCCCCAAGGGAAAGATCCTGGGCTAAGCAGCAGACTTATACCTGGCTTTGGGGAGCGTGTTCCTCAAGCAGTCCACAATAGAAGAGTTTGGCTTTAGCTGCTAGCAAAGCACTCTGAAACATGCCACTGCACATCCTTATTGCAGTACTGGGATGTCTCTTTGGTTTGGACAAATGGCCCCCAGGGGTCAGGGCTGCAATTTTGTGTGTCCTACACCTGCTTCTTTTTTTACTGTGATTACTGTGAAAGTAATCATTGTGCTGTGCTGCTTAATAATAGAGCAGAAAAGCTTCTGGAGGTGCCAAAGCAAAGGTCCTGGGGCTGAAGTCATGTGGATGTACATAACACACACACAGATCTGGTTATTCCTGTCACCCTGATTTGTTGATCCACTTGTCTTTATAAAAGATGAGAGGATTGGGAGAGTAGACTTTTATCTCACAAATGTCTTGATTTTACTTACTTGTCCCCAAGTGTCACAGGCCCTTTGAACAGCCATCACTCCCTCCTCCCGTGCATCTGCCTAGAGCACAAATGCCAAAACAAACATGCTAGATACAGAGGCACTTCTCAGATTATTATAGAGCTTATTTTAACAGATGACTTATGTCTATGGAATAATGTATGTGGGAAACAGAGATACACTTCACACTTTTAGGAAGCTCAGAAAGCTGTGATACTTCTAGGAATACAAATGGCACAGGTTTAAGTACATTGCAGAATTTCTATTATCGTCCTGTTTAGAAAATCTTTGTGCCTGGATTTCAATTCAGCTTTTCTACTAAGTACCATTTAAATGGCTAACTGAAAAAAATGCTCAATTGCCTTCATGAATATGGATATTCCCTGGTATCTGTTGTACAGATGCACAGGATTGCAGAGGATTTTGTTTACATAGGCAATGGAAAGTTTGTTGTGGTTCACATACACAGCAAACATTTCAGCAGTATTTCAGCTGTAAACACCAGTTGGTGAAGTTGTGCATCACTCAGTATGGTCTTTGGATGCAATGGTTTTGTTTAAGCACCTACAATCTCTCTCAGGCAAATCTACCAGCTAGATTTCCATTATTTTATATTTAACAGTAAGTGATCAGCTGTAGAAGGGACATTTGCAAGTGTGAAAGCAAATGAAATTGTGGGGGAGGAAGAAGGAGGGAAAATGACGAGTGCTTTGCTGAAGATCTCAACAAAATATTGTTTGTTACTAGACAGGATTTCTCACAATAAAATTATTCAAAGAGAAGGGACACATCAGCGAGGACACGGACAGAGCTGTGATCACAGGAGCAGAGCTCAAAGATAGTGTGGATTCAGGCTATTCAGAAATATCACAGCATGGGCTCTTCTAAAGATCATGGTCTATTTTTCAACTGACACCCACACATCAAAATACTGCCTGTATTTGGTGAAATCAAATAATCTAGTTATTGTCACTTGTAAATATTGGAGTCCAGAAGATGAAATAATATTTGGTTAAATTAGTATTGGTTATCTCTATAAAAGTCCTACCCCACTCTTGCCAATTTTAGAGCAACATTTGAGGTCTCCAAGTATGGATGCATGACATTGGACTCCACTGCACCTTATATCCATAGGTGGAGATCAACTGTGCTGAAAAGCTACTGAAATGGAAGAGCAAGTCTCTGGAACAGCCTGAAAAGGAAAAAACAGCCAGTGATGTTCTCTACTATAAAGGAGGGATGTGACATAAGAAAAGAGTTTGAATGTCACATGGGTTGAGACTTGCAGAAGGTGGGGAAAAGTATTCTCCTAAGGACATATTTTTGGTGCTGCAGTGGGAAATCTCTCTGCAGGCAGATCTTGCTGTGGGGGAAGCTCACACCCTGCCGTGAGGGAGGACTAGCCCATTTGGAGCTTAGGATAAACACTTGGCAGGAAAGCAAGCTCCATCAAGGATCTGTATCAGGACTGGGCATGTCAGTCCCGCAAAGATTAACACATATGCTAAGCTTTCTGCACATGAACGTTCCCACTCTAATTCATGGGTGTAAACATATGTGTGTGCCTAGAATCAGGACCTCAGTGCCTTCCTTCTCTAGATCACATGGAAGTTTTTCTGACTGTAAACGTGCAGGGAGGGTTTTGAGCAGAACTAAACAGCTTCTGCTACAGGCCAGAGTGTTTTGAGACCAGCACATAGTCAGAAATATGGTTGGTCCATATGGCTTATTGTCACAAGATTCCCTCAACAAAAGTGCCCCTGATAACTAGGAATTCTTTCAATTTTTAAATTTAATTTTTTGATTGCTGCTAAACTTGTTTCTCATCTGCTTAAATGTACCTTTATATAAGGGAGAATTTCCCTCATCTAAATCCAACTACACGTTAGCTTGTGGCATATGGGAACCATGTAAAACTAATCTGAATTATTATTTCTTTTATTACAGTTTTGTCCAAATTACTTAAGATTGTTCACACTTTCAAGGGAACTTTTGCTTACATATTCCTTATTGAGTCCAGTTCACTAAATATTTGATGAGATTTATATCATTATCATTGTTCTTGTCAAGGGAATTCAGAGCACTTTTGATCAGTGGATCATTACATGTGTTAATGGGATTTTTATTAGTATTCTACCAATTGTGACAATAACTTGTCTGATCCCATTTTTGTTATAGCCCATTTGATCTGCTGATGAGCTGATGGAATCTGAATTTTGAAGCAAAATTATAGAATCAGATGTCGTCAGAGCAGTCAGTTCTTTAAGCACTGACAGTCATGATATTCAGACCAAATATTTTTTTGTAGTTCACCAACAACTTTCCTTTATAGAAAGATAACTTGTGTGCTATCTGACCAATGTGCTGTTTGCAATCATGAGCAGGAAAGCTCATTAGAAATTAGTCTTTCTGGGTCTTAGCTGACAGCCTTAACCAAGAGCATTTCTCCTACGCTGGGAAACTGAGGTCTCTACATCAATTACTGCTGCCTTTTTACAGGCAATGATGAGAGGGGGAGAACAATTTTGAGGATTGGATTCTACAGATGATTCGGTTGAATCATAAGTAAATCAAAAGGAAAGATGAAAAGAATTCTTGGAAAGTATTTATAAACCCATGGGACTGAATGACAAACATCAGAGATTGCTAACAGAGCTAGTAAAGGGAAGTGAGATACCTTGAGCAGTGATTTTTGAAAGTTCATGGAGAACAGATGAGGTGCCAGAGGATTTCAGAGCCACAAAATACAGCACTCAATTGAGTTATAAAAGGGGGCATCCAGGAATTTACTAAGCAATTCATTTAACTTCAATAGCAAGTAAACTATGTAAGGAGTCATAAAGGAGCCATTATGAAACCTTAGAGCAACCCAGAATAATAAATAATTGGGTGGAAAAGGGCTTTAAGAGGTCATCTAGTAATCTCATCAAAAATCTTGTGAGAGTCAACATTCAGAAAAATATGGTACTTAGATATGCACATTTCAGCAGGCCCTTTCTACACACCCGAGGAGAGAATTCAGCCTTTGCCTGGGGAGGGGGAACATTCCTTTAGCAGAGCCCATTTTAAAAGGAGGACTTCCTTGCCTTTTCTGCACAGCTTGATCTCATTGTTGAGTGAAAATCCTTGGAGGTGACAGGAGAAATTACAGCACCTGGCACAGGAAAGGAAAGCTGTTAAAGCTGATGGTCCTGTTTTTCAAATTAATATTCCCTGGACAGAGACCTGTCGTGGGGTAACCTTAGTTGGGATTCCCGGTACAGAAGGAAGGAGGTCGACCAGGAAATGACGTATGCAAAAGGAGGTATTGCAGTTTCCACCTCCAGAACTCATAAAACCAGGAGAGAACCTGAAGAAGCTCTCTTTTAGACTTCCAGCTGGCTGAGAAAAGACATCGCTCTCTCCCCTCCGTGCCGTCTGGTGAGGGCCGGCCAAGCCACGCGGCCTGGGCTGTTGACTGAGATGGTGCAGAGGGGAAGGGGGAATGGGGGGGGCCCAGGCCAGCCTTCAGTCCCTCACGGCAGCTACGGGCAGGGGAGCCAGGTCTGCTCCGCTTGGCTCCACCCAAGAAACAGGGGCTTCATTCTGCTGCCCCAGGCCGAGGTGACTCAGCCTTGCCGGGCCGGGCTGGCTCCGTGCATGGCCCAGCACGGGAGAGGGCTCAGGCCAGGCCCCTGCAGCTCAGATGTGGTCCCACAAGCCCCGCTCTGCACACAGCCCAGCGCGGGAGAGGGCTCAGGCCAGGCCCCCTGCGACTCAGACGCGACTTGGATGGAGAGCGGCACAGAAAAACTCCTCTCCCTCAGGTCGGGCGCCAGGAATGCTGCACTCAAACAGCGCGGGCAGAGGCCATGTGACCATCGCTTAACGAAGAGACAAATTAACCCCTTCAGTACCAAGATGGGACTTGAAAACATCCGTTCTCCCCTACGCAGAAACAGAAAGGATGAAGACACCTGCAAAAGGTACAACATAAAGACTCCAAGCTAATGAATGAAGCAAGGCCTATATCCAGAGAAGGAGGAGATGAGGAGGGCCTAAACATTTTGGCTGAAACCTCTCTTGTAAAGACATGTTGATAAACTCAGCTATAATATACCCTGTAATATATGAACAATGGGCTAAAAGAGTGAAAAAGGGAGGGATGTACTGTTCTAGCTACAGCCAGTGGACTAAGGCAGCTTTGTAAAGATTCCTTGCCCCGGGAATAATAGAAGAAAACTTGTGTTGCCAATAATGAGAAAAGGGGATTTCGTTGCCACTGTAGTAGAAATGTTCATCCTCAAAAGAGTACCTCAGTGACCATCATATGCCCGTTGTAGTAGTTCTGAGAAAGCTGCTAAAGCGGGAGGGATTTTCCAAAACAAGCAGATCTTTTCCTTCCGGGCGGCTGCTTGTATTGGGGCTGACAACCATAGGAACTGTATTTCTTATGGGAATCAACATAGTAAAGCAAGAGAAAACTTCTCTCCCTACATGAACGGAGAAAAGGACTATTCCAGAGGTGGTAAACTAACTAAAAGTCAAAATGTCTTTTTGTATGGTGGCTGAGAAAGAAATGGAGAGGTGGAGGAGGGGAAGAAGGGTGTGCTAAAGGTTTTGTTCTGATTCCTGATTGTTATTATTCTTTTTTTAAGTCTGTTAATAAATTCTCTTTATATCCCTTAAAGTGTGAGCCTACTTTGCCTACTACTAATCCTTATCTCACAACAAGAATCAGGTAAATTTTGGTGAGTGTGCTGACGTTTAGCCAGGAACTCAAATAAACGAATTAAAGCCACTACACAAATTGGTGTTTCTGCCTGGTTTCCCAAACCTCTAAACTGCAACAAGACCCAAGTAACAGATTATCTGGGGGTGAACTGTGATAACACAAAGCAGCTAATGCCACAACAGAGGGCTGTGAGTGAAGAGTGTTCTGGTGAAGGGAGGTTGTAAAAGAAACCCTCTGCCGCCCAAACCCATAGAGGAACAGAGAGGTCAGCCTGCCTTTGGAGAAGCAAAAGAGGCTGCAGCCAGCACCAGGGGAAAGAAGAACCCTGGCGCCTCCAGAATTCCCACCTGAGCCAAGGCAGGTGAGAGGAGCTCACATCCATGCCCATCCACAGGTTGTCACTCCCTCACCTTTCCCTGTTCTTCCAACACCTCTGAGTGGCAAGCAAGGGGAGTTCTGCCATGGCTGTGGACAAGGACAAAAGTTACTTTTCTTTACAGCTTGAAAGGCTCTTTAACCTTTAATTGGAAGGGTTTAAACCCTTCCTTTCAACCTAGGCTTCTGTGAGCTTTTATGTAGTCACTGCAATGTTACATGGTAATTTTTGGGTCTCAAGTATTGTACTGAGTTTTGCAGAATAATTCAGAAGACCCAGGGAAATGCTGGGTGGCATATTAGATTAGGAGACTAGGATGGGGACTCTGATGCTCAGCCTAAAATGCTAAATTGTAGCCTGACCTTGACAGAAGACCACTAACCCTGCAACACCAAAGTGCTAGTGTGATATGAGAGATTTACCTCTGAGGTGAAATTCTGTGTCTTTCCTTGTGCTCACACACAACTGCTCACCAAAGCCAACCAGCCAAACATCACAAAAACTCACTAAATACGCAAAACTTATCTAGGATGTCGCCCAGCCAACGTGTATTTTTCCCCTTAAATGCAAAATGGCACTAGGTAATTTAGAAAGGGTTGAGAAAAAAAACCCAGAAGTTCACTTGTCATTAGATGTAGATAGTAATAATCAAAAGCAATAACCACACCATGTGAGGAAATTGAATACAGACAAACTGCAATGCTAAACGAGAGAGGAGCACCAATTATGTGCAACAAAGTTCTTATTATATGGCATTCTGATTACCTTAAATTATATTTTTAACAGACATCCATTTTTATTTTTACTTCTAAACCAGGAAGTTCTTTTCAAGTATTGACGTCAGCTAGCCTCATCAATTGTTCCTGTAATAGCTCAACTACCACTACAGCCACAAATGCTATGAAAGAGCTAAGTACTCCCTGCACAAAGGGGATTGGGTTTGGGCATTGCCACAGCACGTATGCATGCCTAGTCTTTTACAGAGTAGTAATTGATATTGATTTTTTGTGGCAGAGGTTCCCTCCCGCTATGCACTGGTCTTCATTAAAAAAAAAAAAAAAAAAGAAAAAAAGTTAAAGACATGATGATCCACCTTGAAAATAAATCTAATTTTTTTCTTCTTTAGAAAATGCAATGAATTCAGTATTCATTAGATGTGCTGGACTGACTCCATGGCAGACCTCCAGCACGGTCTGCAGGAGAACAAGTCTCCATGTGGAACTGCCTGCACCTCTTGACTGTGCTTTTGGGGTGATCCTTAGGCGCAGCACAGCAGCACCACATGGACTTCTCTGTGGCACAAGGGTCCCCACCACTCAGTGGCCATGCAACCAGAGTACCGTGACCTGCTGCAGCCTGGATCAGAGGCTGCCAGCTCTGATAGCCATCAGCTGGCAATGTGGCTGCCAGTTCCATGTCCCAGTCACATCCAACCCCTCCCTGCTATGTCTAGACCTGTACCCCTCAGTATTTCTTGTTTGTCTTTCCTTTATGTTTCTGACCCTTATTATTACTGAGTCTGTGTCCTTCTCTCATCACAGGAGTCCTGGACTGCACTTTTTATTTATCATTGCTCTTGTTTTGTCTTTAAAAGACATCCACAACTTGGGGATGAGAGGGAAACAGAGGGGCGGGAGGGGAGGGAGAGTGGATGCTACCATGAGTGTCTGGTAGTGGTTCAGTGGAAAACTTCAAGCTGTGCCAGGCTAAACAAGGAAGGTCAGGAGAGCTGCAGAGGCCAGCCAAGTCCAAGGAAGCACTTGAACTCCGAGGGGAAGACAAGGGAAATCTACTGAAAACACTGAAATCACACTTTTGCTTCCTTCCTGTTTATCGCATGAACCCAACTGTGATTTTACTTCCAGGTGTGAAGAAGGTTTTTACCAGCAGGAGGTTTCACTTGGCACCACAGAAGAGCTGGAGGCTACTAGCAAACTAGCCATGCTCAGAGTCCCACATGGCAGCAGTGTGGGGTGCCAAGGCCTCAGCAGCTTCCCGAAGCCGTGCAGAGCCACTTCTGACTGTGCACCTGAACCCTTGGATTCAGTTACTCCTCCTCTGCACCTCGAGAAGGGTTGCACATTCACCAAAACATCTTCACTGGCCACAGATTTCAAGTGCCCTTGGATGCAGTTTTAGTTTAGGTACCGTGTTTGTTTATGACGAGTATCTTTCATGAGCATTAACATACCTGTTTCAGCTAACTGCTGCACCTACACAGAGACTTTAGATGGCAGCTGGCATCTACTCAAGCCTTATGGATAAAAATAAACATTTTTGAAGGCCCATGGAAATGTGCTCTCCCATAAAATGTCCAGCACCTCTTGCTGAAGCCTGAACTAAAAATACTACAAGTATAGTTCAGGCTTTTGTCATTCCCACTGCCCACGGGAGCAGGATGTGCAGAGGCAGAGGATCAGAGGATATAAAAAGTTCATTCAGGAGTCTGTCTTCTTTACATTCTTAAAGTGACCCCACACACTGTAAGCTTCCCTTTCAGTTTTGACTGGAAAGTCTGGCTTTCTCCTGACCCTCCACTAGCTTGTGGGAAGCAGCAGATAGAGCCCCGGCCATCGCTTTGATGCTGCTTTCCTGTGACTCTGATAGCTCTCCCAGTTCCACAAATTGGTTGTGCCTCCCCATTCCTGCCCAGCACGGCTGAGCATCCCTACAGCATCCATGTCCCAAACAAAGCAGCAGGGCTGCTGCCAGCTGAGACCAACATAGCCCTTTCCCACTTTTGCCAGAACAAAGTCAGCACAAAATGGACTCCCAGCTGCACCTGGTGGCACCAATATTAATTTTGTCCACAACAAAGAGTAGAGCAGACTGGACTTCCTGATTAACTAAGCTGACCTCTTCTAAAATGTCTATAAAATAAAATTAAACATTTCTTCTTTCTACTAATTTTTTCTCAATCTAAGATTAAAAGCATTTCTTTCTGGAACCTGAAATCTTCCTGATAACCCTAAAGTTTTAGCCCAAGTGGTGGTGTGATTTGGAATGAGATGGTGACCATGTATATATGATGAAGAAGATACAGAGGCTTCATTTCCTACAAATAAATCCTCTACAAGCTGTGTAAACTTTCCTTCATATAAACAAAGTCTTTACAGACAAAGATGTTAGGTTTTTTCCCCTTTCAGTTATTTAGAGAAAAAATAGAAATGCAATTTTGCTGTCCAGTCACTCCAACCCATACCAGCAGATCGAGAGCTGCTCTGGTTGCCTTCCACAGTGCACTTCCTCATGCTTCTGACTATAAAGCAAATGTAAATAAACTTGCAAAGAAAAAACCTTGTGCAGCCGGATATTGCTAAGTAGTTTCAAGTTTCTACAGTAGATTGGCAACAATTTGTATTTACACCCCCTCCCATACAAATGCCACAATCACTCACTACAAAGGGGCAGCATACAAGAGACAGCACAACTGCCATGGCAATAGCATGGTGCCATCACTCCTGTTGCTTTTCCATGGCCTAAATTCAGGGAGGCTCCAAAATTCAGCTCTAAAAATGCATTAAACAGTCATTCTGCAAAAGAGGGAGTAATCCACATAATCAGACTTAGTGGCCCAGCTCTGTTTTGTGTATGTGCTGTCAGCTTGTCCCAGCTGGACATAGAGGTAATGGAGGGGAGCTGCCAATTTGCTTTGCCCTCACTCTTGCACTTCAGATCCTCTGTGAGGAGAGGGGAGTTGTCCCTTCTTAGTGAGCTCAGGGCCCCCACAATTTAGAGAAGGATCGTGACAGAGAACAGAGATGATTCAACACTCTGAGGGCTTGGCATACCTTCTGTAAGGAACAGGGAGTGCCCTGAAGCCTCAGTGGTGATGGAGAGATGGTGGCTTGTCTGAGAACACAAAGTGGGCTAGAGGCTGAAATACAGGAGGCACCAGACTCAAAAACAAGATAGGGGAAGGACCTACCCTCCAAGGACATGAAAAGGATCTTATTTTAACCTGAGAATTTTTCTTCTTCAAAAAGTCACACTAGTAGAGCTTGTTTTCTGAGAAAACATGGAGCACAGTGTCCCTGGGAGACTCCTCATGTGTGCATGTTCAGGAAACATTGCAGTTCTACCAGAGGGCTTGACTCACAGGCCATTAGATGTGGTTTTGCCAAACAAACAAGTCATTGTGGACAAACATAAAGTACCATCAGAAAACAGCAGCATCATCCTTTAAAAATATTCCAGAGCACTTAATTCCCTCTCATATTCAAGTGTCCAGAAGACCAATTAGAAATGCTATTTGCTGTTATTTGTTTTCCTTCATGGTATTAATCTATACTAGTACATTGCATATCATTTAAGAGGAAGAGTGTTTTCATACA
Organism: Eopsaltria australis; assembly: GCA_034509425.1. Taxonomy (NCBI): domain Eukaryota; kingdom Metazoa; phylum Chordata; class Aves; order Passeriformes; family Petroicidae; genus Eopsaltria; species Eopsaltria australis. The sequence goes on from JAVTVJ010000138.1 coordinate 4,985,589, forward strand.
TCCGAAAAATATTTTTGTTTCATTAATGCCCCATGTCTAAAAATAAACCCAGCAGATTTAAAATGAATGCTTATGATATTTGCCTACCCTCAAAAAACCAAAAAACCTCCATGCCTGAAGACACGATTTCCTAGAGAAACAAGGGACACCTCCTCTAAATGTTGCTGTTCAGAAAATAAAGCAGAAGAAAATAGTTACTTGTGCTCACGGTTCCCCACATGGGTTTAACCTCTACCTCCAGGCATTTTGCACAACCCCATGGGCAGCATTCATTTCAGAGCAGCAACTTCTAGAGGAGCTAGTTTGCATCAAGAATAAAATAACACAGGAATATGTTGTCACTGCAACCATCTGTACTTCAATCAAACAACCTCATTGGACAGTACTACTGTTAACCTGATCTCCATCTGTTTATGATGGGTTCTGGGTCACACATGAAAGCGTCACATAAAGGTAGGGCTACACCTCCTTCTGTGTCACTGCTGTCTGCAGCCACTCCTTCTCAGGGCAGATCTGCTGCTGAGATAACAGGCCCAAACTCTGCTTTTTTTTTTTTTTTTTCCCTATCTCTCCCCAGTGACTGTAATACCTCTTTCAGACAGTACCAGTGGTCTGATTTTCCAGTTTTGACTGGAAAAAATGTACCAGCAGTGAGAATAAACGCCTTAATTCTGCTGCTCCTTAAATTAAGAAAGCCAAATATGTAACAGAATCTGATTTTTCACTTTTCTTTATTAGGTACTTTATCATTTGGGCTCCATTGTCCAACATGATTTGCTACCACAAGATAAAGCAATTACATGCCCAAACGCGATTCACTGTGAAACCACAGCCCAGCAACAGAGCTGTGCTGGTGATACCATGTCTAACAAACATGTATCTTATGTGTGACACTTGAGGAGAGCAGTGACCACAGGCCTGTGCTATCCCTCTCTTCTGCTGGTCCCCAGATCTCCCTGAAGTGGCATGGAACCCAAACTGGGCAGAAACCACCCCAGGGTCTGCCACAGAGGGCAGGGAGGCAGCCAGTGCATGGGGCCAAACGCAATCCAGACCAAAGGGGAGCCACAGGCAAGAAAGGGAAGAGCATGGTAACCCATGAGGAAATCAGGTGAGAAAAAGGAAAGAAAACCTCTCTCAAGAGCTGCAGAGAGGTTTTGCCAGACAAAGGGAGAAGCCAGGCAACTGCATAGCTGCTCTCTAAATCACTGCTCAGATGTGCTGTATGGCCCTGACTGGGTGAGGTGCAGCATCTCGCTGGCCAGTACAGCAGGCTCAGGCTGTTTCCAAGTGGGGTGAAGGTCAACAGGCCTCCTTGGGACCCCAGTGTCCTGCAGGGGCCCTACCTGGCAGCCCTGCTTGCATCACAGACAGCATCCTGCCAGCCACCAGCTCCTCGCCCCCAGCAGCAGGGCCAGCCAGGAGGAAAGGCAGCCACTGGCCACTCGCCAGCACATCTTGCATTGCCTTAAATGCTCTGTTCTGACTACATGTCCTCTTTGCTATGAAACAAATCTCATGGAGGAAATGAACAGGATTTTGCTTTAAAAAGTATTGTGTCAGGTACATTAACAGTTCTACCATATGTGTTACTCAGCTCTTAAGAGAGTGCTTGGGTTTCATTTCTGCTGTAATTTTATCAGCATCTTGCTCAAGCCTCTCCTTGGTTTCCTGCTACTTAATTTATTTTCCTTTGCAGTCATATATTGAGCCATCTACAGTGCTCGCTGGCTGAAAAACCTCTGGAAACACATCACACCAAAGTGTTGTAGTGAGTCACCTATGGCTCTTGTTTGCAGTTTTTACCCATGTAGCAAATACTAACTCTGTGTTTAGGACCTATTACTCCAATGATTGCTTTTTTTCAGCTTAGCAGTTGCTGAGCACAGATAGTAGAAATGAAGACTTCTGTGGCAGAATAGCAGTCATTTGTCAAGTTTTAACGAAATCTCTGACACAGAGGTGGCTCACAGAAAGCAAAGAACTATTGTCTAGTTATTAGTACAATAAAGGTGAATATAAACCCAGATGACATCCTGGAAGCAGCAAGTCATTAAGGGGGTGCTGCAGCAAGCAGGATCAGTTCAGCTCCCCCAGCATCAGCACTGAGGTGAATGCCATTCACCAGATTTATCAGTGACATTGCTTATTCTGTGTTATTTATTGGTGGAATATGTGAATTTGACAGCTACCTGTGAATGACAAGGAGCTAACAGGTATATCAAGTATCAGGAGCCATACATGCTAAATATAGATGATTTAAATAACTTGGAGATTTTGTAAGAACAATGAGATGTTATCTTCAATGGGAGGGGGGCAAAAAGGCAGATGCCAGACTGTAGTTGGGGCAGACACTGGCAGAGGACAGAAAAGTCAGGCTCACTTGTAGGGAGCAGGACTGGAAGGAGGAGGTTGGCCACCCACAAGTGCTGTCACACTCTCGCAGATACACGAACTTCATTATTCTTCATTGGAGCTGGGGGACATGCAAAGTCAAGGAAAAGGGAATTTTTCAGCTTTAGGAAAGAGGCAGTGCAGCCCAGAGCCATGTAGCCAGGCCAGAGCTGCTGCTGCCCCCAGGAAGGGAGGTATATTTTGGGATGGTGTGTTATCTTCCCTTACCCATAGCCACTGCTACATGTGCCCTGATCCCATCTCACAAGGCAGCAGCTGCTCTGGCTCTCGGCAGCACCAGTACTGGCAAAGTGGGCAGTCAAGCCATTGCTCTTTAGCTTGGGCAGTTCTCTGTATTTGCCACTGTGTAGAAGCAGGCAGAAACACTCCTAAGAGTAATTATTGATCCAACAGGCTCATTAAAGTTGCCTTTACTCCCCCTGCAGTGATTAAGAGCAGTTAGAGTGTTTTAAACTGCAGGATTGTGTCTACCTGTCTGCTAAGTGACATTTAAATGAGTTAGCTAGTACCTGTGAGGAGATGCATTTTTTCAATGACGGCAGGGTTTTTCCCCCCCTCTTTGGCACAGAGAAAGACAGCAGGCAGAGATCTTCCCTCCACCATGGGTGGCTAGGAAAAATACTCGTCTCTGTGGTTGACTCCCTGCACCTCACTTGTCTTCCCACCTCCAGCCTCAGCACATGCTACCTGTGTGAAAGTCCATGCACAGCAGGAAGGGCTGCAAAGGGAAGGGAAAGCATTTTGTTTGTTCCAAGACTTGAAACAGCTTTTTCTGGGATAATGCCAGGATCCCTGGAGGATGAACTCCTGTCACTGAGCTCCAGAAATTCAGAACAACTTTAAGATAGCTTAAGTTTGGGGGTCAAAACTGGCTACTCCAAAAACCAATATTCAAACTTGAAAATGCACACCTCAGAGGATCTTGGCTTAAGTTGGGGGTTCTGTCACAAGCAGATCACAAGCAACTTCTGTTTAAATGCTTTGAGAGTACTGGGTGTTGCAACTGAAAGAAAAAAGGCTCCCAGGAGCCAGAACTGTGACACAAAAACAGACATCTTACAGAAACTGGGGAGAGATATTAAAAGTTAACTGCTCCAGGGAGCCAGCAGATGTTAAATAGAGTATTTAATTTAGTCTGAAATGGGAGAGCTCTGTCGTCAGAGGGCTCCTGTCCCATGAGGAAAGGACAGACATTGGCCTGATGAGGCATCTGAGAAAATGCTTTTCATCAGGAGACAATGCATGAGAATTAAAGAACAGCTGACAATATCACTCAGCAAAGAAAGTCATCTCTAACTGGACTCACAATTGCTCACAAGGAAAAATCACTTCATAGGAAACAGATAAATGTGGTCCCAGTTGAAACTAATGCAAGAGACCCAAGCCTGAGGTTTTATAAAGGTTATGAACCTTTATAAATAACAAGCAAGGAGAGAGGGTGTATCTACAGGAATATATATCCAGACCCTTGGGGCCTGAGGAAAGAGGGTGAACAACATTGGCAGGTTAGTGGCTGGAACAGGAGCCACCGCTGCCTCCACACAGCCCTGCCCACAGCACAGGCAGGCACAGCCCACCACTGCCACACATCTGGTGCTGCAAAAAGCTATTGCTGCATCTCAGCCCCTTCCACAAAATGGGATTCACCCCTGCATCAACCTGTGCCACGGCAGAGACCATGGGGAAGGCGGGTGGGAAAACTCCCAGGGGTCTGTTCCAAAAGGCGTGTGGGAAAACATCTGGGAATAGACCCTCTGTGGGTTCTTGAGGGCAAATTCACAGTAACAAAAGATCTCAAGAGGATGTTGTGGAAGAAAAATGAAGAGCCCTCCCTCCCCCCCCCCTCCCCAATTCTGGTAGTTTCCAGATGGGAAACTGAAATGAAACTTTTTAAAATGTTCAGAAACCTTTTGAACCTCATTAGTTTTCATTTCATATGGCTCTGCACAAAGAAGTTTATAAACCTGCAGCTCTTTTAGATGAAATGATGTAACATTCAGATTATATCGATCGGAGTGGGGAGGGGAGCATTCATCTCAGTAATATTTTAACAAAAGAAGTCATTTTCTGCAGTCTTTACAATGCTTTCTTATTTCAGGGGTCATGGGAGCTGCATAACACCAGGTCTTCACAGTCTCAGAAACCAAATTACCTAATTTTGAGGAAACAATACCTGCATGCAATTAAGCTCTTAACTTGACTCATATGAGTAGTTTGAATTAGTGCATGGAGAATACTTGCAGACTTTCAACTGCACATGTGTAAGTTTTGGCAGGGCTTGGTTTTTAACCATGTTAATTTTGAAGCCTTGCTTTCTTTTTTTTCAGCAGCAAACCTAAAAAAACTACATATATGCTATCAACTTTGAAAATCCTGTAAAATCAGTTTTGGAGACTTCAAGGAAATCAAAGGAAATGTGATAAAATTAAAATGCTCCCACTGAAATAAAACTTTATTTCCCTTCCAGTAACATACAATATTTAACTAAGAGTTTTAATACATTCAGTAAAATATGAGCATATTAACCTCCTCAGAACTACACCATTTACTGTAAAGTCATTACCATTCTGTTCGCTCATGTCTGGCCTCTTTGTTTCAAGTCTGTTTTCCCAGCTTACAGTATCAGGTCAACAGACTCTAACATAAATGAGTAATGTGTCTGGAATTTTTCCTTGCAACACCAAACCTCAGACCAAGCTCAGGCAGAAGGGCCATGCTGTGAATAGGATGGGAAGCAGCTTCAGCTGTACCTCTTCTCTCCATTCTCCATCCTGTTCCACTTTCCTTTGCAAGAGGCTCCTACCTAAGCTGCTGTCTGCCCCTGACTTCATTTCCTTCTCTCACAGCTCTCAGAGACAGTGTCTGGACTTCTGGAAGTCCAAACCCACCCTTTCTCAGGGTCTAGTAGACAAAAAACAATTCTGTGCTTCCCACGGCCTGTGTTCAAAATCTGCAACGGTGACCTTGGAAGTCCAGATTTGTTTCTGGAAGGTGGGACAGTCAGAGGGGATCTACTCAGCTAATTAAGTATTTGTGGTCAGTTCTGAGGCGCTGCCCACAGTTAACTCAGTGAAGTGAGGGTGTGTCCTGCTTCTTGCTGTCTGTCCCCCAGTCAGTAGGGCTTTAATAACAGTGCTGAAGGTGTCAGCACGGGAGAAGGATGTCAGTTTTTTCTTAGCACTTTAAACTCCTATAGGCTTCAGGTCAGGGGGAAGCAGGATGTCCTTCTGAAACGTTCTGTCAGTAAATCTAGTGTTTTATACAGATATTAGCAAATTAAAACCAAGTTGTGTGAAAAATGTCAGTTCTATTTTTGCCAACTAAAATATAACAGGATATTGTATGCTTAACATATGTGGAGAACTGAAAAAGTTCTGGCAAAACTGAACTACAGATAAGTAACCACTATTATTAAGAATGGTAAACACAGTTGCAGAGGTGAAATGGATTATGCTGCTGGGTGTTTCCTTTAATATGAATTCTTGCTAAAGACTTTGCATATGAAGGTCAATAGAAGATCCTTACAACAACTTAAGGAAATAGAATTGAATTCTTACAAAATAGCCATTTATTTATCCAGTGCCTTAATATACTGATGGGAAAACATATGTATTATGGTACACAAACTAAACAAATTGTTTCTGAATACACTAATTTCAGAAATGCACCAACAGCTCTGATAGAAAGAACTTGAATACGAATGTCATACAAACCAAAAAAGAAAACAAGAAATCAATCTGAGCAGCTAAGCTACAAGTTGTTTTGAATGATGTCCAGAATCCAGATGAACCAAAGCCTGTCACCCCAAATCTGAATCATAAGTGCATCTCTGGGATGCTCCGGAACACCCCATGCAGAAATCACAGCCCCACCAAGGTCTGAGCCAGTGGAGTGGTTGGCAAAGTGTGCCTGGATGCTGCTGCACTGGGAAGGTGGGACATAGGTGACCCTGAGAATATGGGCCTGGCCCCCTCTGTCAGCAGTGTAACTACATAAGCAGGGAGTCTGAAAAACACTGTTGCCAATATTTTTATTTATCAGAAGAGGAGGGTGTTGGAAATCTTCCGTTTGTTCTTTGAAAGCACTCATTTTCCTAAAGAAACAGCCAACTTATTTCCAAAGCTCTGAGGCTCAGGGCTGAGTATTTTCCATACTAACTTTTTTCTCCAAAAACTAGTATAGTTATTTGTCGTGGGGTAACCTTAGCTGGGATTTTCCGGTACAGAAGGAAGGAGGTGAAGCCAGAACTGACGTATGCAAAAGGTGGTATTACAGTTTCCGCCTCCAGAACTCATAAAACCCAGAGAAAATCTAAGGACTTCCTCTTTTAGACTTCAGGCTGACTGAGAAAAAGATGTCGCTCTCTCCCCTCCGCACCGTCCAGTGAGGTCTGGCCAAGCCTCGTGGCCTGGGCTGCTGGCCGGGATGGCGCGGAGGGGGAGAGCCCATGCCGGCCTTTCAGTCCCTTACAGTGGCTGTGGCCAAGGAAAGCCAGGTGAACTCCACTCGGCTCTGCCCGAGCTGAGAGAGGCTTCATTCTGCTGCCCCAGGCTGAGGTGACTCAGCCTTGCTGGTCCCCGCCTCACTTGGCCGGCCTGGCTGGCTCTGCACACAGTCCAGTGCCGGAGAAAGCTCAGGCCGGGCCCCTGCAGCTTGGACGTGGCCCCGCCGGCCTCAGCTCTGCATGCGGCCCAGTGCAGGAGAGGGCTCGGGCCGGCCCCTGCAGCTCGGACACGGCTTGGATGGAGAGCAGCACAGACGAACTCCTCTCCCTCAGCTCAAACGCTGGGAATGCTGCACTCAAACAGCGCGGGCAGAGGCCATGTGACCATCGCCTGACTGAGAGACAAATTAACCTTTTCCATGTCAGGATGGAACTTGAAAACATCCGTTCTCCCCTGCACAGAAACAGAAAGGATGAAGACACCTGCAAAAGGTACAACATAAAGACTCCAAGCTAATGAATGAAGCAAGGCCTATATCCAGAGAAGGAGATGAGGAGTGTCCCAGCTTTGAGGCTGAAACTTCTCTTGTAGACATGTTGATAAACTCAGCTATAATATACCCTGTAATATATGAGCAATGGGCTAAAAGAGTGAAAAGGTGGGGATGTAATGTCCTAGCTACAGCCAGTGGACTAAGGCTCCTGTGTAAAGATTCCTTGCCCCAGGAATAATAGAAGAAGACTTGTGTTGCCAATAATGAGAAAAGGGGATTTCGTTGCCACTGTAGTAGAAATGTTCATCCTCAAAAGAGTACCTCAGTGACCATCATATGCCCATTGTAGTGGTCCTGGGGAAACTACTAAAGTGGGAGGGATTTTCCAGAGCAGGCAGAACTTTTCCTTCCAGGTGGTTGTTTTTTGGGGGCTGACAACCATAGGAACTGTATTTCTTATGGAGAAATCAACATAGTAAAGCAAGAGAAAACTTCTCTCCCTACATGAACTGAGAAAAGGACTATTCCAGAGGTGGTAAACTAACTAAAAGTCGAAGTATTGTCTTTTTGTATGGTAAGTGGGAAAGAAATGGAGAGGTGGGGGGAGGGGAGAAGAAAGGTGTTCTAGAGGATTTGCTCTGATTCCTGATTGTTATTGTTCCTTTTTAAAGTCTGTTAATAAATCCTCTTTATATTCCATAAAGTCTGAACCTGCTTTGCCTACTATTAATCCTTATCTCACAACAAGAATCAGGTAAATTTTGGTAAGTGTGCTGGCGTTTAGCCAGGAACTCCAATAGGCAAACTCAAACCATTACATTACTCCAGTAGCTAAACCTCCCCTTTCTAGTCAGCCAATGTCAAGAGAGGGGTCCAGTGTGGAACAAATCGTACACCTGAGAGAGGCAAGCCACTCAACCCTTCCACTGTCTCTTTTAAATGAAGTGGAACAAATGAAAAAGCAAATACTATTCACACCTATCAGTTCAATCAACCTAATGTTCCAAATGAAGGAGTCCCGGTCTTAGATCCTCTTCCAAAAAGACACAGTATGACATGGACCAACAGAGATGAATTTTTTAAAGACCTTCAATTTTCTATGCAAAGAAGCACTTTAACTTTTAGGAAAAACAGTGTTTCAGGCAACATCCTTAAGGGTGAATGGAGACAGCATATGCCAAAAGTAATTTATGAGGATTTTTCCTCCAAATTCTTACTGCTGTATCCATCACACAGGGAGGAAGTGATGCTGAGTGCTTATGGTGCACAGGCAATAACCGTGAGCAGGAGTTGGCTGCTTCCCATGGACAGTCCTGAGTATTTGCTCTTTTGGCATTAAACTCATATTCAAGGCGACAATAGGACCAAAGAACTTAGCAGGGGAAAATCAGAGCACTCAGCAACCCAGGCAGCTCCTGGCCCAGGGTGTTGCCAAGCCCATGGGTACTCATGTGTGACGAGGACCCTCTCCCCAAAACACATCCTGGGGAAGGCTCTCAACACACTTAAAGTTCAGGGCTACTAATCTAATTTCTTTTCAGACTGGTAATTTGTGACTCACAGGCAGGTATCTATTTTTAGGGATGGCTTCAGCAAGCTCCAAATGGAAGCACAACAGACTGTGGCCTCCAGCCACTTTAACAGCCCAGCTCCTGACATGAGTCCAGAAGCTTTGGCCAGTGCAACTCAGACACAAACTGTAATTGTTCTGTATTGTAATTATGTGTTTTAACCTGTGGGTCTCCCATCACACAGGTTATTTGGAATTATAGAAGAAATGCCTTGGTTTTGTGCTGTTTTTCTTCTCCCTGCCTGCTCAAACACAAGTTGGAAGCCTTTCCCAAACCACTCCTTCCCCGTGTCTTCCAGCACGAACTGTCTGATACACTCTGAGTCAGCTACATCTGAGGAGCCACAGCTGGCCTGGAGCTAAGCCAAAGACTTTTCCCTTCAGTTTTGTTGCACAATGTCATCTAAATACCCGGTCCCATCTAATTTGTTTCCTTCTGGGCTTTAAGGAAACTGTCTTTCACTTTGCAAGGTCTCAAGTTAGGGAAACATCAAGAGGTCAGTGTCCAAAACCAATTCAGACAGCAATACAAATAAACATAGATTGGAAAAAGAGACACAGTCGGGAGGAAAAAAAGAAAGCAACAAACTTCTGTGACTAGACTATTGCTTTCATTCACATCATGCTCTGGAATTTAAGTTTAATCTGTTCCTATGAAAAATATGAACGAAGCAATGAACAACCAAGGAATTAATTCTTACTTGACTGTGTGTCCTGGCTTCAGCTGGGGTTAAACCACAACACTGTATAACCTTTTCCTTCTTGTGAATTTCTCAAGATAGTCTTTTAGAAAATTTGGTTTAATAAGTATTTTTTTGGAGTGATGCTGAATCACTAAAATTCTTTTAGGTACAGATTGCCAAGATGCTTGGAAGTTAGCTGTGGCAGAGACTGCATTAAGAAGCAGCCCAATATACATTTTTTCACTGTCTTTATTTTTACTTCATCCTCACAGACTATATATCTTTGTAAAAACAAGCATATTTCACTAATTTCTATTTTACAACTTTGGAAAACTGTAGTGTGATCTAAAAATGAAATTTGGTTATCCAGTGACACAAATTTGAAAATAAATCCTCTCTACTCAAGAGATACTGAAATATTAAGATGCAAAAGTAATTTTATTTTTGGCTCAAATTTTGAGGCAAAAGGATTTTTTAAAGCATGCATGTATACTTTTCTAGTATTCTATCCATATTCTAGAAATTACTGGCATTTTGGCTGACAATATATAAATTATTTTTAGTTGCAAATTATATTAGAAAGAGAGAATCTATTATGTGATTCTCATAAAGGAGCAAAAACTGCACATTGTTTTAAATGGGTTCTGTGCTTGCAAACATCCCTGAATTGACACCCAAATATGGGATAGAAAACAAACAAAATGTCTGGCTGTGCCACACACATCCCCTAAGGGATAATTGCACCTCTCCCAAGGGGCAGAAACAGATGTTCAGCTAAAAAACAGGCAAAGAAATATCAGCTTGCTGCCATCACACTTTGTAGCCCAAGCACAAGCAAAAGCCAGAGGAGTATGCAGGACTGAGCTGCTTAACATCAGTGTTTCTCAAGATTTTCAGGCATCTCCTGACTGCTTGAGTCTTGCCCAGTCTGCAGCTGCTCCATGCCTTGGTGGGGGGAGCAGATTATGGAGTTGCACTCAGGGACCCAGAGGTGCTGCCCACCAAAGGCACCGTGCACTGTCTCTGGGCAGCATCCCAGGACATGGGGCAGCTCCTCTCTGCTCCCCTCTAGAGGATCTCAGTGATCTCCATCTAAATTACCTCTGGTGTATTTCACACACCTTTTCAAGAGGCCCTTTGGAAATTGCTAATCAATTAACAGATTCTTTTCCCTAGAACTGGTGTCAGTGGTGTGAGGAGCATGGCACAACCAAGGGGAGGTGCTCTGATGGCACTGAGCTCAACCAGTACCCTCTGTAAAACCCTTCTGATGCAAGATGAAGGACACCACTGGAGCACACCTTCCTCACCTTGAACTACCTCGTGATGAGCCATGTGGAGCTGGGAGACACTGGGACTTTGTGAAGGTTTCAGACCACCTTTTGTCATAGGCCAGGTGACAGCCCAGGCTGTGGCACTGAGGCTTCCTGCCTGTCCTGTTCTTCCTCTGCTGCTGAATTGGAAGCTCTCATGTTGACTGCCCTCAGGCAAGCAGGCACAATCCTCTTTCCCCAAGATTACAACTACACCCCAACTTCCATCCAACACAGATCTCCCATCAGTGACCAGAAAGTTAAGAAAGGCTAACAAAAATCATCTTATCAGCAGTTTCAAAATCCAGCAGATTCCACACCAGGGTGGAGAATTAGTTTCAGTCTGACTGGTCCTCTCATTTATTTGTTTAAGGGCTACCCCAGCAGCGAGCAGGGAAGAATTCCATTCCCATGCAGGAGTGTAATGCCAAGTTCCTCCAACTTGCAGCAAGACTCACCAACATTTCCTGGTTCCCTCCATCCTGAAATGCTAGCAAGAAACCTGTTCTACACCTCACAGCAAACAGCAAGATCCTTCATATCGCAAAGGAATAATCCAACTATGAGAAATAGATTTGTCTTTTCATTGAAAATTCTACTTTGAGTATAGCCAACTGAATGTATTTCCACATAAACTGGCAATAAATGGAGAGGAGTGACTTGCAAGGAGAAGTGCCAATTTGCCTGTGCCTGAATCAAAGCAGTTGCTGCTTGAAAGCATTAGGGCAGCAGCATGCGCAGGAGCACATTGTTCAAATGGAGTTCCTATTGCAAAAATAAAAGCTTGCACGTGGTGAAAATGAGGTATAAAATCTTACATTCTCTTTCTCATTAGCACAGTGGGACAGTAATATCAGAGGTGTTAACTGGCAGGTGTGTTCATAGAGAATTGCTCGCTCCTGTTGTACGGTGCAGCAGAGAACAGAAAACAGGTTTAAAAGTGAACATGCACCAGGTCTCCTTTCACCCAGGCTGGGCCCTATGGCCATAATGTATTACTGTGGATAATACATGTTGTTCAAGAGCACTGTATAACCTTTTTTCATGGATTTTAACTCTTGCAGAGGTACAATATAATTTGTAGGGGTCGAGTCCTCAGAATAAGAGGCAGGGCTGAGAAGCAGCATATTCAGTGCAGGCAATAGCAGTGAGCACCCATATGCAGCAGCCCTGGCTCATGCTCCCAGGGCTCCCTAACATGCTGACATCCCCAGGCTGCACTGAAAGGATGTCTGGGTGCTGCCAGACCTTACCACCCCAACAGCAGAAATAAGGCAAGAAAGAGTTTTTAAGAGGCTCCTGGAGACATCTCCAGGATTGCAGGTGTTTAAAACCTTAGCATGCAAAGGCTCCAACAGATCTAGGAGCATCTGCTGCAATCCGTGGAGATGACCCCAGGGATCTCACTGGCCACAGTAACCTGTCTCAAGGGTTGACCCATTTGTTTCTGTCTGGATGAACAATTTTTCAGACAGCTCATCTAACATAAATCCATCTTGTCTATGCATACAAGTCTAGAATTGACCAATTTATAAAAATAGCAAGAAATTAACAGTGATAAGCCTTAGAAATAATCAACTGCATTGACTTCAGCTTTTCCTCTGTTTGTGTCTAAGATGTGATTACTACAGCTAGTAAACACCAACTCTGTAGATGCTGCCATGCCCAGGCTCATTTCAAACTCTTTTCTTTATAATAAAATCCTTTTCATTCTTTGTTCCTCTCTTAAAATATTTTTTTCTTTACACAGGAAATAAGCTACAATCTTCTTCAAATGAATCAAAGGATATTGTTCCTATAACTTATGTGTGCTCACCATGCAGGGCATGGAGTGCTTCACCTAGGAGCCCTTTGGTTGTTTTATTTTTGTTGTTATTGTTGCTGTTGTAGACCTGTGCCATGAACCAGGTCTTAAGATAGCATAAAGAAAATTGTTGCCAAATTGGCTAGTCCTTATAGCAGCACTAGAAGAGAATCTGATTCCAAAGTTTTAAAGAAAACTCATGGACACAGGAGACAATGCCCTGGATTTCTACATGCCAGGACTGGACTGATTTGATGCAGCAGGATGCTGTCCCCCACTGTCAGCCAGCTCCTGCCCTGGCTGAGATTGGTTACTGCTCTCAAAAGGAACTGAACTGGACTCTTCACTCCCTCCGTCACATTTTGGCTGAATAAAGAATGTTTTCAGTCAGGGTGGGATGGGAAAAATTAAGAGCCTTTTAGGAATGGCACATCCTGAATTTCCAAAAGCTCTGTAGGTCAGCCCAGAGTCTAACCAGCCGGTCTACTCATCCCCAGTATTTACACTGACAGTGGAAACATGCCTGAAACAGCTGCAAACAATTACATCTCTGACCCTCTCACGGTGAGGCCCTGTAATGCAGGATACTGCCATTCACACTGCACATTGCAGCACCTACTGCTCACTTCCCAGGGAAAACATCCACACTAAATTTATTTCATTATGGCTAATTGGCACCCAATTGCATTCTTTTAAAAGGTGTGCTTTGTAATATCTGTCATCTCAAAGCTTCCCTTACCATGAGGAAACATCTGTCTTCTCTGTGGGTTGAATGTAAAGGTTTTCTGTTTCCACATTACATATGCATACCAGAGAGTGTCAGAGCAGAGTAAAACAAGGGTTCAAAACTGTAGCGTGCTCTGCGATTGACCAAGCTGTGAGTTCCAGCTCCAAGGCCTCCCACCCATATCCATGTTTTTTTCCCACCACTCCCATCCCACCCCTAAGCATCCCCTAAGCCATTGTCCACTTTCACTGCAGCATTTGTCCAAACCAAAACTCCACCCTCAAGTCATACCCACACACTGAGTCCTCTTCGTCCTCCCTTATTCCTGACCTAAAGGTGTGTTACCAACCCAGAGACCCTCACTTGATCTCAGCACAGCCTGCCCTTCAGTGTCAAGACTTGCTTCCTGGGCTAGGAAGCTCACACCTTGCCATGGTGCTCACAAGTGGAATTTCAGGTAGAAACAATCACTTCTCACAACCACAGTACTCTGAAAAAGTCCCTGCACATCACATCATTTACACAGCTCAAGAGTAAAACTCACCAAGAGCCAGGCCTGGTGTCAATCTATGATCTCTGCCTCTTTCCTCTACTACTTCAGCTCTGCAAGGCAAGGAAAGTATTGTTATGAACTCCCTCAGCAAGAGTAGATCCTGGACTGACATGGAAAGGATTGATATCACCTCAAAATAACCCTGGCATAGGGAGTGTACAGAAAGGTGGTTCAGGAACAGAAACATTAAGAGGAAGACAGAAACCAGCAACCTGGCTGGTGTGACAGAAGGCATCAAATGCCAAGCTTCTTCATATTTACAGACTCATGCAGTTTTAGCCAAATGCTTCGATGAGAGAAAAAAAAGAATAAATAATGGAGCCATCAATCTATAGCCCTTGAGACTAATGGAAAGAATGACAGGACCACAACAGTCAAGCCACACTCTTGTCTCTTTGGCCTCATATTAGGATCTTTTCTTCCTTCTCTCACATATAGACTTTCTAAGTAACATTTTAGATCTAAACTCTCACACACAAAGAAAGCCTGAAACACGAGCAGATAAAAATAAAGTTGAACAGTACAACAGCCCTGGACTTTGGCTGAGCCAGCAGTCGGGCAGCCTACATTTTGCTGTTCCTTGATGGGCTGTGAATAGACGCTCATACAAGTCTTATTCTTTGTCCTTCCTGATACAGGCTTGAGTAATGAAAAGAGAAACAGCATATAAAACAACTCTGGCTGTTCTGATGGCTGAATTGAAAAGTTTTCCTCCAAGGAATTTGATAATTGAGAAAGCAGATTAGAAAAAAGTGGCAAGAAATATGACTGTAATCTCTCTGAGACTAGAAAATGTTTTCCATTGACTAATAAGTAACAGGAAGAAACTTTACATTTCCATTTACACTTGTATTTCCAGTTATTTCGTTACAGAAGAGATTATTAGGAGCGTTTTTCATTTGAGATCTCTCAAAGGAGAAGACAGCAAACAGAAGAATATAGAGTTTGAACATGAGGATAAAATACAGACAGTGCTCCAGAAAAGATGCCAGCTTGCAAATGGCAGAGGGAGAGACCAAGATCACAGCTCACTGTCCTCTACCATCTGATGAGAGTCTGCTGCAAATCATAATTTCCCTTTTGAGGACACTGTTTGTGAGTTTACCAGCAGACCTGCATGGTTGGTGAAACAGCAATGAGCAAGAGTTGTGTAACACTCAGGTCACACCTGCTGGAGTCACCCTTTAGCCTTATGTTTTCTGAACTGTCCCCCTGAGTCTTTGCAAGGACCTGGACTGCTGCTCAAAAATATCCAAATTTTACAAATCTCCTCTTAAAACAACACACATCTTACCAAAATATCCCTGTAACAAGTAGTAACTGCCCCGGCAAAGCAGCTCATTCTGGTACTAAAGTAGCAAAATACAAAACCACAAAATCCACAAAAACACTTGTTCGACTGAGGGAAAAATACTTTCCTGAGTGCTTGGGAGTCTGAATTGCACTCAGGGCTTATTGGAGCTACAGCTGCTCCCAGTGAATTATCCACCACCAAACTCCAGTGGAAACAGTGTGAAGCTTCCATAATGGGTCAGCAGAGTACAGTGTGACTCAGAGGTGGAGTGGGGGCACTGGATCCTTCAAGCCCAGCTTGCAAGCTCAGTGTGAGTTCCTTACATGAACTACATGGCACATTTTCCTGAAGCCTGGCAGGAGCAGGGGAAAGAGGAAGAAGCTAGCCTGTAATTCTTTTAAAAAAGAAGTTGTATTAATTTCACGCAATGGATTGAAAAGAATAAATGTCAGAGTTTCATGTCTGCAAAGTGAAAGCTGGTTTCTAGACTGCTTATTTGAATCAAAACACATACCTAGTTTCAGTGTTAGTGGAAAGAGCAACTGATCTGTCACTCAGTAGATTATTGTGGTGTTTTACTATTGATATCAGGATTTTACATGCCAGTGCTGGACTGTTCAGGTCCTGCTGCTCATGAGGTTTGAGCTTGTGGATGAATTAAGAGGGAGACTGCTGAGTCCTGACCATTTCCAGCCATTACTTGCCAAAATAAATGGCAGCAAGATCAATATTGCTTGGCTTGACACTCATGAGCTATGTTCAGGCTGGGCTTTGCATTGAGGATAGAAAAATACAAACAGGTAGAAGAAAAGAGACCATGGCCTTTCAAGGCACCACAAGCCAGGAGACAAGACAGATGAGACCGTCAGTATCCTGGACAACAGGTTTGAACCTTAAAACTTTTTTGACTGCTTGCAGAAATGCTCTGGGAGGGGGGGAATTAAATACAGAAAATTGAAAGATGCTTCTGACAGGCAGGAAGAGTCAGGTTCACAGCTAATGGAGGAAAATAACTTGTCCAGGCAGCAGTTGTGCAGAGAATGACCTGGAAGGTGGATGGATCACCAGGGAAACCAGGAGCCAGGTGCACCATGGTGGTGCAGAGTCAAACACAGCACCAGCATGAATAGACTGAGCTAGAAGCCTCCACTGCTCATGAAGCCACACATCCAGTGCACACAGACCTGCTCCCAGCTCCCATCTTCCTCATGCCTCTTTCCAGGGCTAGGCACTGCACCTGACAAAATATGATAACGTCTGGAAAGAATACAGGGAACAAGAAAAATGTTGGGACTGTTTTCTGGCCCTTCAATCAAGGAAAAGAGGGAAGATTATGAGATTATTACATCTAAAGAAACAAAGACTGGGGAACTCATGAAAACAGGTATGGATTTGTAAAATCTGTGGCTTGGAGGAAAAAAATAATTTACTTTTTAATGTCCATAATATTCATAAGAGTGTAGGAAGTGATGAGTTTATTGCACAGCTGAGAAGATGTGGTTCAGGCATGAGATAAATGCTCTGAAAGGTGAAGGGGGAGAAGAACAGCTAGAGTTTGCATAGGGAAAATGTAAAGTTTCTAGCATTCAGAAAAAGCATCCTTCAGAAATGAGAGGTAGTGCTGATCCTGCCTTTGGCCAAGAGCTTGTTCAGGTCTGCCTAGCTCCTCAACAACAGAGGAATGGTCTTCCCTGGCCTCTGGTGAGCCATGCCACTCTGGACTGTTACACTCACAGAAACAGGGAACACTGAAAAGAGTTCCAGCACATACTGGGAACACCAAGCTTTCTTTTATGAGGAGAATAATATATAGAACAAGGGCATAATTTAAACCCAAGAAAAGGAAATAGTGCCTTTACTGGCAAAAGTAGCATTTGCCTGCATGGTAAGCCTACAAGTTTTTACAGCAAGTTATAATCTAATTCCATCCTAGATACTGTAAATTGGGGTTGCTTGTTTAGCAATCACAACAGCTTATCTCCTACAAGAACGGGGTAACCATGGAGTGAAATGCAGCAGATGGAAACACAGACCATGACTTGTCCAGACCTGAGACAGATGGGGACTGTGCTCACCCCAAAGATGCTCACCCTCTCCCCAACAAGGCACACAATTAACAGAGGCTGGACACCTATGGCTAGAGAGAAAGTTTTAAAAGTGTCTTCTGTCAAGAGATTAAACTTTCTTCTAAAAAATATTTTCTGGGCATAACAAAAATACACATATATTACTTTTAAAAAGTTTCCAGACCACAAATAAAAAGCCATTCCCCTTATATTGACAAAATGCCCCACAAACCCACAAAAAGTGGAAGGGGAGATCTGCTGCTGTTTGAGAAGGAAAAAGAGAGTCTACTTTAGACATTTTTTTATTGGCATGCAAGTCATTTGGAGCCTTTTTGGATCTTGGCCTTAAAATATCAAGCCTCCCTTTCACTTTTGGTAGGGTATGTACACTAGCAACAGAAGCCAGCTGAGACTCAACATCAGCACTGGTCCCAGGAGATACCTCTTGGCTCCCAGAACAGCCTTTTCTCTGCATACCTGCCCAGCATTAAAAGAGACAGGCATTCCCACCACAGACTTCTGCAGCAGCGCAAGGTTCCCGCTTTGGTTTTCATCTGAAGGTGTTTACATCTTTCCCACGCAGTCCACTTTGATGCCTTTCAAATGTACCCTGAGCTCGCACTTGCCAAAAGAATAAACATATCCTCGTTTTCATTAATATTTTAGTTGTGAAGCAGTTAGTTCAGAATCGCTTGCCTAATGATTTAGCAAGAGGTAAATGTCAGCAACAAGAGAGATACTGAACACATTAAACAGGTGTATTACTGTCTTGCACAGAGAAATTTACCTTAGTAAAACTCTGGGTTGTGTTGAACAAAAAAGAGCTGAATCACAACCTCTGACAGTGTTATCTTCTACACAGTTCCCTAAACAGTAAGACAGCAAGGAAGTGTAGCCAGCAGCAATGGGCACGCCTGGCCCACTGCTTTTGGTAATTCCATTTGGCCCTTTAGAAATGGTTCTGTCCACAGTTTGTGTGGTCTTATCCTTAAACCTTTTCTGAAAAAGCATAAATGCTTTGTATTTGAAAAATGAAAGAACACTAACATAACAAAGCTGTGTTAATATTAGAAGGAGTTATGCATCACTGGTTCACATTGAATGGATATCAGCATTATGTTCACTGGTGCTAGGATACCATGGTGATGGGCCCTGAAGAATTACCAAAAATAGATTAAATGCATGTGGCAAGTGATAATAAGCACAAAATATTTTCCATACAGTAAAAATGCCTCAGGAAAGCAGAATAACACATTCTATAAGTCAGCTCAAAGCATCAACAACTTCCAGGCAGAATACTTGGGTATCTGAATGCGTAGTCAGAGGTGAACTCCTAAGCCCAAGATTGCCAAGAAACCAAATTTGGCAATAGTGTCTGCACCTAAAGAAATTCAGACCAAGGAGACTGGCACAGAATCTGCTGTTGCTAGCAAAAACGTAGGAAAGGAGCTGAGAGGTTTGTATTTAAAGTAAGAGACATTAATCACTGGGTAACACCTACCACAGTGACTGCGTCTTCCCAAGCTGTTGGAGTCTCATCCCTTTTTGGATTGAGTCAATCAAAATATTAAAAATGTCATTCTTTGAAGCCGTTCTGAGCCAGCCTTGCTCGCTGCTGTATAAAACAAACCACTCGAAAGCATCTCACTGAGGCTGCCCACTGATTCAGCAGGGTGCTCGTACACAGAATTAAAGACACATGCAAGCACCAGAAGCTCTTGTGTGGGAATGACAGGAGACAGTGCACCCCACTTTCTCATTAGCAACCACTGTGCTGCATTGCCACAAAGTGGGTGACATCAAAGGGACAAGAAATGTCTGAAATGGCACCGCTACTTGCTCACAACTGTCAGCAGCACTGGGCTCAAACAATCCCTTATGGAGAAATATGCATAGCAAAGCCATTTGTTTATGAAAACAACTGATACCTAAAGCCAGATTGAAAATTCATTAACTGGGATGATTTACCATGGCAACTCACTGTATGCAGACACATATAAATATTTAGGTTGATGCTCCAGATGTTAAGCCACCCTCAACCCAAAGTGACAAGAGTTTCTGAAGGAAAATTTCTCAGTGCTTTAGAGCTTAGAAGAGCTCCCACCAAAGGGAACAGGGACCAGGAAGCAACTGGGAAGGAATATCCCACTGCATAGCAACATACCAAAGGTATACATGGGAAAGCATGCAGACCATGCTGGAGGAAAAGATACCAAAGGCGAGCATTTGAGGAAGAACATGTCACAGATTTCCACGGCTTTGGAACACTGGAGTTAATGCAAAATCCTCAGTGCCCATCAGCCAGAGCAGATCTTTCAAGTGAGACAACAGCAGCAGAGTCCTCTCGAGGTTGGCAGGATTTTTCAACGTGCAGGAGGAACAGAGATATCTAATTACAAAGTCTGTTACTAGGTGACACACCAAGTCCTGACAAACTACACTGGGTGGTATTTTGATGTATCAGTCTATGCAGCAAACTGCGCAAAAAAATCCACGTTCACCAACTCCACCCTCTGTGTTCTTGAATGACTGAGACACAGGGCCCCCAGAGCACACATGCCAAGAGAAATCCTCTGGAGACCAGAAGGCCAAGGATTCAAAACTTCATGGCCCTCTATATTTTCTGTAGGAAGTGAAGAAACAACATGAAAACTGCTAAGATATAATCACAGAATCATTTACAAGGGAAAATACTTTAAGACCACTGAGTCCAGCCATTACTCCATGACTGCCAAGCCCACCACTAAAACATGTCCCTAAACACCACATCTACAAATCTTTTAAATGCCTCCAGCAACTGCAACTCCACCACTTCCCTGGGTAGCCTGTTCCCAGTTTCTTGGGAAGAAATTTTTCCTAATATCCAATCTAAACCCCTCCTGGTACAGTCTGAGGCCATTTCCTCTTATCTAATTGTTTGCTGTTTGGGAGAAGACACCCACACACACACACACACACACCCCCCTGGTACAATCTCCTTCCAGGTACTTGCAGAGAGCCATAAGGTCCTCCTAAGCCTCCTTTTCTCCAGGCTAAACACTCCCAGCTCCCTCAGTCACTCCTCACCACATGTGTGCTCCAGACCCTTCCCCAGCTTCACTGCCCTTCTCTGGACACTCTCCAACCCCTCAATGTCTGTCTTGTAGTGAGGGGCCCAGAACTGAGCACAGGATTTGAGGTGCCTCCCCAGTGCTGAGTACAGGGGGACAATCAGTGCCCTGGTCCTGCTGGCCACACTGTTTCTGCCAGGAGCCAGGATGCCATTGGCCTTCTTGGCCACCTGGGCACACGCTGGCTCACGTTGAGCCACTGTCAACCAGCACCCCCAGGACCTTTTCTGTTGGGACACTTTCAGCCACTCTTCCTCCAGCCTGTAACAAGGCATGGCATTGTTGTGACCTTTGGGCAAGACCCAGTACTTCACCTTGTTAAGCCCCACACAACTGGCCTCAGGACCATCAATCCAGTCTGTTCAGATTTCTGTGAAGAACCTTTCTACCCTCAAGCAAATCAACACTCCCATCCAACTTGGTGTCATCTGCAAACTCACTGACAGTGTCCTTGATTGCCTCATCCAGATCACTAATAAAGACGTTTCCTCCAAAATTATCTCCATCTCCTGCTAGTGAACAGGGCAAGAGACTGAAGGATGTGTGGCAAAAACAAAACCTTAAAACACTCCTAAAATCCGGGGAATCATTTGGGAAATTAATTCTTCCCAGTAAAAAGGTGTTTCATGTATCTTTTTGGAGCATAAAAACATTAAAAGTATAAGCATCTGCACTCTCCATGCAAGACAGTCCTTTGCTTAAGCACTTCATCTCTTAGCCAGAAGAAACCAGTTTTATTTGCTTTTTAAACAATTTAAACCCAAAAGTTGACTGGGAAAAAGCAGCAAAGCTTCTGTATGGTTTATAGATCCCACTTGGTCCTGGTGATGTGGTGTCTCCCTCACCAGCTTTCAGGCCTCAGAGACACCAGGTGAGAGGAACGATACCAGTGTGAGATCTTGGGCCTTGTGGCCAGCAGAGAGCTGCTGAGCTTGGGCTGGCTCCAGCAGGGCTCAAAGGCCCACTGTGATAGTGGCCTTGCTGGAGAATAAGTGCAGTCTGGATACCTTTGAGCTTGGGCCATGCCACAGAAACTCCTGGGTGACCTCTTAAACTAGTTTCATGGTCCCTCAATGGCATAGGAATAGCAGGATGAAGGCAGGATCCATAGCAACAAGAAAAATTGTATCAGAAATATATGTACTGTATTAAAGACTAGAAATGAGCAAAGGTGTAGATTTGAGTTGACTGTTCATCTCCATCTCAGCTATAATAAAAACCACAATATAAAGTACAAAATATTAACTACTGGTTCATGTAGCACCCACTTAGAAGCCTTCTTTTGTGCCTGCAAGGTACCTTTGTGTTGTGCTGTGCTGAGGGTCTGTTCACAGAATCAGAGTTTTTGTAGTTCAGCAAATGCAACATCCAGTGCAAGCACCCAACACATTGTGAGAGAATCACCCTTAGAGCAGCTGATGGGGCCATGCCAAGCAATTGTGATTCCAAAACACCCAGAAGTCATGGAAAGACATCAGATAGATGATAACCATAGCATAGAGCTACAGGAACACATGAACTACTTTACGGTAAGATCCGAAGGGGATGTCTGACTTCTGCTTTATAATTCCACAGTGCTTGGGCCTAATATGCTCCACACAGTACTTGAGAAAGCAGACCTGTCACTTTCCTGATTACAAAATACTCTCCTGAAATGAAAGGACTCATTTCACTTTCTCGTAACCTTCAGGAGCATGCAAGATTTCACATGCAAGTCATGGTATTCAATGTGAGAATTAAATTTGGAGACAGTAATACAAGGGAAAAATTTTCTGAAATCAGCATGCTACTACTAGAAATCATACGACTTCAAAACCTAGCAAACCCAAAATTTCAAGCTAGGTAAAAGAGTGCTTTGCAGTAGAGAATTTAGATCACTAAATTGGCTGTTATTTATCAGCCAGACCTGATATGCTCACTTTTAGTATCTGATGTCTCCCGAGAGCTCTCTAGGGCTCTCCCTTGACTGGTCTAGCTGTATATAGATTTGAGAGGCTTCAGGGCGTTGATAAATTGTTACCTTACCAAAAGTAAAGACCTACGCTGACAGGACTTGGTTTTGAGGAAGCAACTGGAAAAGAGGAGCTATCAAGCAAAGGGCGTGCAAGGGAAATTCTGCAGCCAACTTCCCAGCAGCAGCCCCTCTCTGTTGTCCAGAGCAACTTAACCACGACCTAAACTTTCAGAAGGTTTCTATTTCTTAGAAGAAATATGCTCAACACTTAGCGATCCAGAAGCAAGGAACCGTCTCGGGCAGGAGACAAAACGTCATCCTTTGGGCATCCCTGTCCTGGTCCTTCTCGAGCTGAAAAGAGCATGCACTTTGCATCCAGGTGAGCAGAGTCGCCAGCCGGGAAGGGCGGGCGTTGCTCCGGAGGATGGGGCTGCCGAGGCTGCCGGGGCCGGGCAGGAGCTGCCGGGGCTGTCCGGGAGCTGCTGGGGCCGGGCAGGACCTGCCGGGGCTGTCCGGGAGCTGCCGGGGCCGGGCAGGAGCTGCCGGGGCTGTCCGGGAGCTGCCGGGGCCGGGCAGGAGCTGCCGGGGCTGTCCGGGAGCTGCCGCCGCTCCCCCGGCCCCGAGAGAGGGCGCTGGAGCCTCAGGCAGCGGCAGGGCCGGCGCTCCGCACGAAGATGCCCGCCTGAAAGGTGCCCGAGGCCCGGCAGGTGCGCTCACAGCTCCGGGGAAGAGCCCTCTGGAAATCCCAGTCATGGGAAAGGGGAAGTCGGAGAAGCGCCTTAACTTTTTTTTCTTTTTTTTTTTTTTTTTTTTAAGTATATACACAAACATCTTTTGGAGGTTTGAAGGGCTGAATTCTCATAGGAAACTGCGATTTTCAAAGCACAGTCGTTTTCCATGTGTTTATATCTAGTCTAGAGACACTGAAAAGAGTTTCAAACAATTCTTTTGCCTAACACACACTCCTCTTAGAGGAGAGCTGCTGGCCAGCTCTGCCTGCCCACAGCCTCTCCCTTCAGCCATGAGGAATCTGAGAAGGCAGCTCCAACAGCTCAGGAACATCAGATCCCAAAGAGTGATGTGAACATCCATAGGGAGACAAGGAGGACTCCACAAAAGTAAAGATTTGCAAGCCCCATTGCAGATTTTATGAAATATTCATCTCTTCTGTTGGGTTGGCCTCTTCAGTTTAAAATAAACAAATTCACCTAGTTTATATTTCATAGCACTGAAAAGCATTCCTTGTTCCTCACCCAAGTAATTACTCTAGACTTCCCTTGAGCACAGCTAAAAACAATTGAATGGAGTCCTGCAAGCTAAAGAGAAGTCTGGTCCCTGTGCACAGATATCACTTGTTCTTAGTATTTCCACATGAAAAGCAGTTTGTTCTGCTCTGCTGTCTATTTTGCCATTAGGCATTCTCCTGAATGTAGTTCACAAAGGCACAAATACACCTCATGTTGGCAAATACTGCACAGCTGATTTGAGTACCAATTTCAGTACCCTGAAATTGTAATAATTTTTCCTGTAATAATTCTTTCTACTTTTTTTCCCCACAAACATCCTCAGATCACAGCCTAAGCAAAACATTGTGAAGACTTGCAAGTAATTTTGGCCTGAAATATATTGCTGATGTGATGTCCAGAGCTGGTTCAGTTTCACAATTCCATTTAAAAAAAAAAAAAAAAATCAAGGTTAATCATAACTTCTGTCCCCAAAACAGAATGTGTAGGACAAAAATTATGGACTGATGTTGAATGTTCTCCAAGGTGAACCTCAGCACCTGCAGTATCACTCATCTTCTGATTCTCCAGACCAAGACATAAAGACCTAGGCTGATCCCAGATTAGGCATAGTGAAAGAGTTTTGTTGAGGAGAGCCATGAACTTTACCAAATTTTCTAAGTCCCAGTGAAAAAGTGGAGGACTGTGTCAGTGGATTTTCCCACATTTCTAACTCATTGCCTACATGAGCATGAGGGATCTCAGAAACAGAGGCTGCAAGAGCATGGTCAGCTTGGCAGCCCTCAACAGATTCAAACACCCTGAGCTCCAGTTTGGCCTCAGCTGGAGGGTGACCTCATCTACCAGGGATCTCTACAGCAAGGAACAGACAATCTGCACATCTGAAATAATTTCTGAGCTACACATGCCCTGACGAAGTCCCCTCAGAGAAATAACAGCCCACTCCACATACCAGCAGCTTCTCCCAGCCTGTGGGCCTGCTGTGCTTGGACAGAAATTGAAAGGATCACACAAAGCTGAAGGTAGCCTTGAGTAGACTAAAATACTTTTCATTTAATTTTGGCCTCTGTTTGTTGTCAGTCTCCCAGATTCACACCTCCTGAATACATGCAGCAGAGCTGTAATTATTACTCCAAGGCTTCAGAAGCAAGCTAAATTTTCCAGTAAAGATGGGCTCCTAATTCAAGAGTTAAATTCAGCAGAAAAGAAGCTACACAACTCAAATTATTAAATAATTTTGCCAATCTAGAAGGTTGGCTCAGGACTCTCACTTGTAAATTCAAAGGACTTCTTAAATGTGGAAGGTCCCAGGGTGCTGCTCAGAGGAGCAGGATTAGAGTTCTCCAGAAGAGAAGATAAAGAGTCAGAACTACACAGTACTGGAAAATCTGGGAGTTAAATAGAGGTTAGTACATCAAGACTCTGGAGTCTTTTTCTTAACTTTGACAGATTTTGCTCTGTTGTCCAGACCAAAAGCCTACACAGGATCAGAAGGCACAGGCAGGACTACATGTAGGTTTTACTCCTTCAGCAGAGGAGGTCAAGGACCATCCCTTTGGTGTGATGGAACACCCTCCCTGTTCCCAGCTGCCCCAGCCCTGAGCCAGTGCTTCCTCTGGGCCAGCCACCTCTAGACTGGAGGCTGCAGCAGCAGGAGGATTTCCCTCTCAGCTCCAGGGAAGATCTCAGGGCTTGCTGACAGTTGACAGGAGCAAACACCAATTACTGCTTCTTAGCCTTGAGGCAGGGAAATCTTGTGATAGCAAGGCCAGGGGGCAGAATTCAGACCATTTCCACACCAGTGGGGCTTAACACTGTCTTACTCCATTTTCACTCATTATCCCAGCTAGGGAGGACCCAAAGACAAAGGCCAGGTTGCTCCCAGTCTTCCAGCCAACTTTTATTCCAACCTTATTCATAGACCACATCCAGCCCAGACTATAGAAAACTCAATCAATCTCTGCTGGTAACAGAGTTTCTTATAGCAGTGCAGGCTCAGCAAGATAACTGCAGAGGAAGGGAGGATGTCAAGAGGTTTGATCTGGAGTAGAAAAGTACCACTGAGGGGAAAAAACCAGCAGGGGAATGATCTCAGTATTTCCCAGGCATTATCAGCAGGCATAGCTGCTACCAGTAGGAATGAAAAGGAAAGTAAGACTTGGTCCAGGGCATGTATGAAAGGGAAACTCGATGGATAAGAGGACTGAAAGGAACAGAAAATACAGGAGAAGCTTGTTTAGGAAAAAGAAAACAAAAAAAAAAAAAAAAATAAGAAAGAAAGGGGGGTGCAAGAGGAAGGGCAAAAACCAGGACTATATCTGTCACTTGTCTCTCCCCACCCACTCTGAGAAGCTTCAAAAGAGATCTGGAAATAGAAAGGAAAAAAAAATGACAGTCAGATATTACTGTTCCAGCCACTGAGTCATGGCAGGAAACTACTGATACTGTAAACTAAGTTCTGTAAGGTCAGAGATTATTTGAGTTTTGTCAAGGCTCACTGTAAAAGGAACAAATATTTAGTGGTGAAGATTTGCCCCTTTCATAACTCTTGGTGTTACCATTTCATGAAGCATGTTTGAAAAAAAGCTGCCTTTATTTTATCATTTCACACAAGTGCAGACATTTCTTCTCTTTCTCTCTTTCTGCATCTTTGATTTTATTGCAACAGATGCTTATTAAGAAAAGGATGTGAAGAAAGTAGAAAAAGTCACCAGTCTTTGGCGTGCTACTTTGGATGCTTGATCTACTCCAACTCTTATAATTGCTGTGCCACAGAGAAATCATTTTACTATGATCTTCCTATCCTTTCTTCAGATTAGTCACTGACAGTTGTCAACATTTATGTGGCATTCTTAGACACAGTCCACATCAGCCCAGTACATGTACTGGGTGGAATTGCTTCTACCAGAATGGCACAGTCATCTGAATTCCCACAGAAAAACAACAAAGAAAAAAAAGCTGGATCTTGCTGTTGTGCAGAAGGCTCAGCAGACTTCACTTGCACTTGCCCAGACATGTCTAGGTGTTTTTGATTCCCCACCAAGAGTTGAACAGGTAGTGCTGCCAAAACAAAGGCACATGCATGCTAACCAGGCAAATTACATTTTTCAATTGACAAGCCCATTTGGAAAGGTAAGATGCTACCTAGCCCCAAAGTTCTGAAGAAAGAAAAACAGCAGGCACAAGATTCAGAGATGGTTGGGGAAGGAGCAGTACAGTGTGGAACACAGATTCTTGGGACACTGTTATCTGTGTTACTTGTTAATTAAAGTTTTTAATGACCCAGTTTTACTTCTGTTGCCTAGGCATACCCACCACAGTTTGCAGCCACCCATCACAGTGGAGCTCTTGTCCCACTTGAGAGGTGAAGGCATAATGGGATGCATCTGCTACAGAAAATACTATGCAACCCACTTCAGCAACTTTC
Organism: Eopsaltria australis; assembly: GCA_034509425.1. NCBI lineage: Eukaryota > Metazoa > Chordata > Aves > Passeriformes > Petroicidae > Eopsaltria > Eopsaltria australis. Next base: position 5,012,687 of record JAVTVJ010000138.1, read on the forward strand.
CAACTCAGTCACCTAAAGCTAATTGCTTCCATAAGTCCTGAGGGTCTCCCTCCAGCCCATCTGAGTCACTACACAAAGCCTGAAGCAGATCTGGTCAAGCACAGCTCAGCAGAAAAAGGTTATCAAGAATAGCAATGTCTGCCAAATCAAGGAAGTCATTTACAGCAGGGAAAGACACTGGTGACCCTGGAAACTTGTCCCATTCTTCCTCCACCAAGAAAACAGAACCTGACCTATGAGGCTGGAGGCGTTCAATCCAGTGATGCATGGAACACGAGGATGCGTGAAAGTTGCAGGGCAATTTCCTGCACAATCTTCTTATGAACTGGGAGGTCATGGATGGAGGCAGTACACCTCATGGTAGGCTACAGGAAAGCACAAACACAGGCACTTGCTGCTGAGAGAAGCACTGAAAGGTCTGGAGTGTGGAATGCCTCTACCTTTTCCTGACAGTAGCTTCAAAGGCTGATTAATATCTTTGATGTTTTGACAAATAAAAGAATTTGTGACGTTACAGAAACTAGCCAAATTCTATCTGTGGTGCATCACCATAACACATAACATGTCTGAACCTCAAAACATTCCTGTCAGAGATCACTGGCCAAAAAGAAAATCTATTCCCGTTTTGTTTGGGCTTACAGGTACTGATAAACTTGATGACATGACGAGGATTTCCAGCAGGGGAGCAACATTTGTCTCAGTTTCCACACCAAAAGCAGCCATGGAAAAGGGCAAAGAATATAATGACTCAGTATCACAGGGTGGAGACTAATTAGCAGCAGATCAGGAGCAGCCAGTGGTCTCTGGAAGAAGGTGCTTTCATGAACAGAGAACAATCTTACTCATCGCCTGTCTTGATCAACTGCAGAGGTTTCCATGGAACAAATGCTATGGCTGCCCCAAACTGAACAAAAAACTTTGGTGATTTTGTTTGATTATTTGAAAAGCAGTGTCTCTGTTTGGGACCTTCCCTATTCTTTTCTTCAAGTATCCAGTTAATCCTGGTAGAGATTGCCCCCCTGCCCCATCAACCGAAATCTCACTGTACAGCAGGAGCTCTTATCAGGCAGTGCCTCTCCATCAGCCCTCTCGTTCACGGAGGACAGATAATAAAAATATTAAGATTATGAGGACAGCATCATCCTTTCACTCAATCAATGCAGATGCACTACGGGGTCGTTTCAGCAATTTCTTTTTTCAAGACATGTTATTCTCCTCTGTGATTTCAGGACCAGTGACCTCACAGCACCTGCCTTTTCACTGGTACGAAACCACTACAAAAACATTTTATCCAGTTAGTTATCACATTACCTCATCAGCAAGGTGGATTTTATTCCTGCTTTAACAAACCTGTCATCATTTGGGGTTTATTGGAAAGGTATACTGTGAATACACTGAAAGATAATTCTGGTCTAACAAATTATTTAGTTGGTTTTTTCTAGGAATATATTGGGAAATGATGGCAAAACTAAGATTTCAATCTGGGTCTCCTAGTGCTCCTGCTATTCATAATGGGGCTTACTGGATTGCCTCCTAGTAAGTTTTTTCTTCTGAAAAATCTATTGCTTACTTAAGGAAGCTTAAATGCTCAAAAGCCCAAGAATTGATTTGTTTATTTTTTAACTAAATCAGCGAGTGCATTTTTCAGGAGTTGATGTAAGCCCATTCATATTGAGAAAGGCTTTGGCAATTAGCATTTATCTTTAGCTGAGCAGAGCTGAAGGATGGCACTGACATTGTGAATTTTAAAGTCTCCATTCCTCAGGGAAGAGAGTGTGGCTCTTTCTGCCATTGTCAGCTTGGCTGGAACTGCAGGAGGGCCAGTCAGGATGCCCTATAAACCAAGGGAATTCGGGCTGTCTGCCAAGCACCCATCTCCCTGCTGGTACAGGTGCCTCCAAGCAGCTCCCTGACCTCACACAGGCTGAAACATTTGGAGGAACTCCCTCCTGAAATAACAGAGTCTACCTAAGCACCCCTGCTTTAAAAAATTACAGTAAACATGGGCAAATGCATGCCCTGTAAAATATTTTGAAAGCTTTTAACAATCACTTGGTTGTTTGGTGACCAGGAGTTTGTCAAGTAAAGGTGATAGACACCACCCACTCACCCCAGCTGAGGTCTGAACCAAGCCATCAATATGACACAGTGACAAGGCCCTCTGGCTCTCTCTTGCCTTGCTGGTCTATCATTGCATATCCTTAATGAGCAGGAATTCTGGCATCCCAAAAATCCTCCTCTCCTAGGCAACAAACTGATTGACTAGCTCAATCATTGATGCTTCTTTGGGTTTTTTTCATTCATTCTCAACTCCCTAACTGGCAGTTGCATCTACTTGGTTCTCTGTTTCTGCAGCTTATGATTTTTTGAAGCAGACAAAGGGATTTAGGAACTTAAACCTCCCTGCAGCAGGGGATGGGCAGATTTTTGCCAAAATCAGCCAGGCTAGAAAAGGCACTTGCTCTGGATGACACACCTGGGTGCTCACACGAGCTGAGAAGGTGTGCTGCAATATGTGGCAGGATGAAAACAGAGATGAGTGGGGACAGATCCCTTGATTTATTTTGAAAACACCACCCATGATCAGTTAAACTTGTTTCCTGGGCAGCCTGGCCATGCATGGAGCAGCCCACAGTTTTACACCCCTCTGCAGCCTGGAAGGATGTGCCAGCAATATCACCTGTGAGCACAAGCAGAAGGCAGCAGTCCCATATACAGGACATCCCCAACCAAGGAAGCTCTTGTCCCACTCCTGAGAGGGCACAACTGGTGAGAAGTACCTAAGATGAGATGCCCATGCTGCATTGCCAGACCTGTGTCCTTCAGAAAGGCCTGACAGAATTTCACACTGTGAATTTCCAGTGCTGTGAGATGACTGCACAAATGTCCCCATTGGTGGCCTCAGCCTCTTGTTTGGTGCATAAAATCTTCCAGCCTAACTCCTGAACATCACCTTGGATAGAGGAGGACACATCCCCCAGTTTCAAAGCTCATTCCACTCCTGTGACAGCTGCAGAAGTTACTATGGAGAAAAACAGTTCAGTATGAGAAAGTACCGCAGTAAATCTCTCTCTACAGTTTATCATTAGAAACAAGGAGGAATGCAAGAGGCCAAGCTGCTTTCTTGGGTCTCACAGTGGCCCCCCACAGCCCACCATTGCTGCAGTCCATGCAGCTCCAAACTGCTCAATGATCCTCTGCCAGGTAGCTCTAGGAGCCTCCAACCAATGGGTACAGCTGACTTATACAGAGATATCTTTCAGTCACGTATAAAAAGCCAAATTCATTACACATTAAAGCATGGCAGTTTTAACCTAACACTTTTAGGCTTTTCCCTACTTCTGCTGGCAAGACCGCTGTATTTTCTCATACACATGAGGAAGCTTCCCCAAAGAGTATCACAGGGAAAAAAACCCCTATGTACATCATTCTCTGTAGGACGCCCAAATCACCAAGCTCGCAGCGAGTGATGCAGTAGCTGGGGAGCAGCTGAGAGGATTGAGCCTGTGCCTGCTCAGTGGGAGGCATGAGGATCTCCTCACAAGGTGTCAGCAGATGGCTGGGTGCTGAAGGTATCTCCCTGGTGACACCCACGGGAAACAGCTGGCAGAAGCCTTGGGTGAGGGACATTGCCTCACATGTTATCCAGCACAATTCAGCCACTTCTGGGCAGCTACAAGGTCTTCACTGGGCTGAGACCATGGCACAGGGCACTTGGGAGGCCACTGCTCCTCTACAGCAACAGCTGAAGTTCAGGCACCTCAGATGGCACTAGTCCTCTACATTTACACACTTGAATCATTCCTCTGCAAAATTAAAAACAACTGGAAGAGCAGGTAACCACAAGAACTCAAGTTACAGCTCTCCTGTCTGCATTGTTAAAATTAGACTTTAGGGTTTGATGTGTGAATATCATGATCTGATAACAATTAACAGAAAAATACCAACCTAAAGGGCAGTGACACACCCTCCCTGCTCTGTTGACAAATGTCGTGGTCATATGAGATAGTAGTCAAACGTATCAGCAGACTAAAAATAAACCACATAGGATATGTTGATAAACATTTATTTCAAAACAGTATAGCTTTTTACATGACTAATGTTACTGTGATTTCAGACTGAGAAGAAAACAACCAATGCTGATTGCTTGCTAACTGTGTTTGGAGGACTGACACAGGTAACAAACTACCATCAACTCTGGCATCTTGTTCTCCTGGTAGAAAATGGGAGTAGGTAGATCAGTCAACACCATTATTGCTTTTAATACACCAGTGAGGACTAGTGCAGGATGCAACTAGAAGGCCACAGGTATCATGTTGGAAGAGGAGCAGCCCTTTGCATGCAAAGGTGTTCATCCTTCACAATGGTGTGGGCTGCTTTCATGCACCAGCCAAGAGAGCCTGTATCACAGAGAGGTTTGAAAATGTCTGCCTGGACCTTTAAGACAATTTTCTTCCCAGTTAGATCACCATCAAACCCTTTTCACAATAGCATCTGCCACTGAACCACTGCTAATTAGTCAGTCCCTGTTCAGCGAGGGAGGAAAACGTGACAGCAAAGATGAAATTATTTTTAAAAATGGCCCAAAAAGCCCCAATAAGGATTGCAGCACTTTATGACCTACACCATGCTTGTCACAGGGCAGGGAGAGGGAATTTGCCTATCACTGCATGTTGCAATCGCTGCGGAAGCGTCTCTCTCTTCTTGCTTCCTCTCCACCCTTGTTCAGAGAGTTAAGGTAAGATGGGAAAGCAGCTGTAGCTTCTAGGACATCCTATCTGGGGAGCCAGGACAGCACTGGCAGTGCTCCTTCACTGTGCTCTATAAGCCTCAGTCGCTTTAATGTTTTCTCCATTAAGTATCACTTTTCTCTAACTGTTGGGAGCAGCATGAAGAAAAGGTTTTAAACAGTTTGGGTGTGGTGCAGTAGGGGCCACACAAGAGACAGTGCAGTCAAGAGATCTGCTGAAGCAAATAGTTCTGTTGTGCTGGGGGAGAGAGAGAAGAATTGGGAGAAGCATCTTGACTTAGGGAGAGGGATTCATAGCTCAGTGAAAGTCTGTGGAATGACTATTCTAACACTTAGAAGTTTTCATTCTGCACACCACAATCTCCAAGTGAAAAAGCAGGGCTCTTTCAGGGGTAAGTTTACCAGGCTGAAAGGTTAACTGGGAGAAACACAGGAGTTCCAGGAGTGTGAGTCTTCATTAAGTTCTTTGGTCTCATGGGTATGTCTGGACAGATAGAGCCTGACTACCTAAGCACAAGAGCCATTGTATTGAAATTCCTTGTCCATCATTCTCCCAAAGATATGGAGAGGGAGAGGGGATTGCACAGTTGGGTATTTCTGCAGTTCCTTGGTGAGGACAGAAGCATACAGTCCACAAGGCTTGGAGAGAGATCTTTGAAAAGAGAAAGTAGTGTGTTTCAAATGACACACCCACCTTCTCTGGGGTGATGTACTGGCAATACCTGAAAGTAATGGGCTGCTCTGATGGTTCCTTGAAGACAGGAAAGGCTGGGAGTGAACAGCAGATTCTGCATCTCCTCTCTTCTGCCTGTTTCCAAACAAAGCAGGGCTCACAGCACTGGAGGGGGCTGCTGCCTGTAGCAGTAACCCCCACACTATGGTAGCCCCATCCATGTGAGCATCCATAGAGCATGGTGTAGGCTACATGCACTCTAGACCATCTGCCTGCTCCTGATTCCACAGGGGCCTCTGTAGAAACACTGAGCCTGCTGCTCCAAAAGCAATTTTCATTCTATCACAGACTGCAGTGACATCAGCATTGTGTCCACCCTCCTAAATGCACTCAGCTCAGCACTTTACCAAACACACTTGGAAGGGCTAGCAACAAGACAGGGTTCCAACACCCACAGGCTGAATTTTAGCAAAGTTAGGAAGAGGGTTATAGAGAGAAAATGAAATATTTCAAAGCACATATTTATTGTACTGTCCTGTTACACATCTGCCTAAGTTGCACCAGTAGTCAGCAAATTTTCTCTATAATTCTTCACTTTCATGGAATGGAACTTATTTTTGGTGAAAAATAATATATACACCCCAACACTGTGTACATCATTCATGGACAGTAGCAAAGCACTCAGTGCAGTTGGGAAGTGCCATCTTCCAAATGCTGCAAAACCCTTAAACAGACGAAAGTTACATTCAGTTCCTAAGTATTAAGAAATACACATAAAAAGGACATCTCTTACCAAGATGGCAGAAAGCTCAAACAACAGGAATAAGGAAAGGACTGTATGATATCCCCTTGTGTCCTGCTACTTTTTTTTATTATTATAGAGAGTTCTACTTCCACAGAGTGTGTAATAAGAACATGCTTGTATGGTAAGGTAGATTCAACCAAAATCATCAGCAGAAACCTTACGGAAAAATATATTTTTTCCAAGTGCTTTCAGCAATTATACAAGTTCAGAAATTAACATTACCTTGATGAAGCATTATCTCAAGAAATACTTTGGCATTCATGTTGTGTTTGTGTAGGGCATTGCTGAAAGCTCCTGGACCTTCTGCAACCTGCCACAGGGAATGTCTGCTTCAGTCATGTTCCATTTCTCTGCAGAGGAAACTAAATCAAAAACTTGGCACTCTACAAAGTGAGGTGCATGATAATGACCAGGTGGAAACTCATCATGTTTGAGAATCTAAGACATCTTCCTTCTTTTCCAAGACATCTTTAGCTTAATCCTGACCAGTCATGGGAGGACAGAGAAATATATCTGGTCTAAATTGTCATCCAGTCAATACACCAAACAAAAAAGTCAACCTCTTTCCCCCCCCATTTATTTCCCCCAAGCTTCTTCTATAATCTTTTCCTTTCCACACACCCCAACTACTTGAAAACCACAGGCTTCCCCATGCCATTGGATTGGTTGGTTTTTAATGGCTGCTAGTGGTGCTTTTGCTGCAGGAAACAGTGGCAAGAAAGGGGAATTGAAAGCTTTGGAGGAGCTCTGAGTAGCTGCCTTCTCCACAGCTGCTCCCTGTGGCCAAAAACACTCAGTTTGGGCAAGAGGGGGCGGGCAGGGGTTGTGTGGGCAGGGACATGTGAGGGAACCGGATCGGGCAGGGACCTGGGGTACCGCCCCCTGTCCATAGCCCCGTGGGATCCCTCAGCCCATGCCCACATCCAGCCCTCCCTGCTGGCACTGAGTCATCCCTCAGAGCATCCTCCCTCCAGGCTACCAGAACTCAAGGCAATGGCCAGTCTCACTGACATTCTGGTCCCTAAATACATTTTCACCATGGAGACCGTCTCCCTCATTCATCTCTCATCCTAGGAGACGAAACTTTGTGGGATTCCTCCTGCTTGTTAGCTCAAGCCAAAAGGAATAACTATCAACTAAGAATAAATACTAATTAACCTGAATCTTTCATCATATCGTGATCTGAACCAGATGCTATCTCTATCTTTAACTTTAGGCTGCTTTGAGATGCAACCTCTATCTGCAGCAGGCAAAAATAAGATTTCCTTCTTTTGATAAAGTTAATTGTGGGCCTCAACAAGACACACTTCTTGGCAATACTGTGCTCTTATCTTTAAATGCTGTGAACTCACAAGGGTTTGAAAGGCGTTACTTTTTGAGTGCATCCCATATGAGTTTTGTGATTGAGGAGAATTCAATCCAGGAGCTTTCCCATGTCGTGCTGGAAAAACAGGTGCAGTGAAGACAGCTTTAACACTGCACACAAGCACTGAATAGAGGGTGTCTCAGAATGCTAAGGCAAAGGCTGCACAAGAGCACAGCCAAGATTTAGCCCCCCAATGCAGGGGACAGAGGGATGAAAGCCATATGGTATCTTCTGCTGAGCTAGTTGAAATTAATAATGTTTTATATCTTGGTTTTTATCAGAGAAAGAATAATAGAGCAGGGTTAAAACCAAAGATTTATTTGCCAAAGTGTATCAACATTTTCAAAGATACTTTGTTTTGATTTTTTTCATTTGTTGGAAGTAGCTCCAATGTTTTCTAAATTACTGAAAACCACTGTTAATTCCTGTAACAAAACTGTTTTTCATTATGACTCTAGGTACATATGCAGACAACATACATAGAGAGAGGAAACAATACAAACCAGACTTACTGTAAAAGCCAAGACCTTTCATAAATGCAGCTGTGTTCTCTTGCAGAAAAATAGGTTATTTGGGGGAAAATATTTTTGGATTTCAAAAAACAGTGACAGGGATACCAAATAATTCTTGGCAAGAGCTGTGCAAAGCTGAACTCTGCCCAGTTCCACCTCTCAGGTACCTCTGTGCAACAGTTTGCACTGGTAACTAGGATTAGCAATTTCATTTTCACACCACTTCAGCGTGGACATGTAAGCTTCAACAAGCCTGCAGATGAAGTCATAAAATCAAACCTCTACCGTTTTAAAGTTGCATAAACAGTGGTTAAGTGGTTTAATAGTGGGGTTTGTTTGTATATAGCAGCTCAGTTAAGTCCAAAGATGTGTCCAGCAGTGCCAACTCCCCAGGTGCTGGCACACCTTCCCATCCTCAGATCCTCTGCTGCAGATCACCAAGGGCCTCGTGGTCTGTAAGACAGGCATCTCACTTGTGAGGCCAGACATTCCCCAAGCCCTTGTTACATGGCACAAGGAACTGCTTCTGTGTCCTCTGAAACAGACAGAAGAAAACCCTTTTCCTAGAAGAAAGCCCTCAAATTTTTGTTAAAGGAATGAATGGCAGTTCCATCCTCCAGGAGAGCTGAAATAGCCAAAAACACTGAGGATGAAGTACTGTTCTACCTTCTTGATGAGTACCTGCCTCCTCTCTGTGTCTTGCAAGTGGCTGTTTCCTGTGGTAGTAAGGCACTAGTGAGCAGTGAGAACCACACAAGGTAACCAGAAGTTACCTGATTCTTACCAAAACTGATGGGAATTACATAACCAATGTTTTTTGAGAACTCTGTCAAATTTAATGCCAAAATTGCTCTCAAGTCTTCCATTTAGAGTACTGGCTAACTGTAAATCTTCCATTTAGAGTACTGCTGACTGTAAAGGTGCACAGTCAAGTGGAAACACCAGGCAGAGTTTCAGTTACCTGAACAGTCCCAGGTGGTCAGGTGTATTTTAGGTATTGAAAACAACCTTTAAAACTTGAATCAAGATTCCTTTCCTTGAAGTGAAGCTTCACAATCTTTGGTGAGTCCCATAACCAAAACTGCCATCATAACAAATGCACAGGCATCTCCTTTCCCGGATGTGGGTGGTTTTGATGCCTGCACTGGTTATAGGCAGCAATGTACTAAGGGAGTACAAAACCATGAAATTTAGGAAGATGAGTAATGTATGAAGTGTGGAGGCAGTGAGAGATGATCCTCATATTATGTGCTTTTATTTAATAATTTATAAATAAGTATCAGCTTTCTCCAAACTGCCCCTCAGCCTAGCAATTACATGCTGGCTGATTTCTGGTTAGTGCTGTTCTTTTATAATAACAAACTGTTCCCAAAGCCTCACATACAGAGAATTAGACAATCAAAGTACTGTGTGCGATTTTCCACTTAATTCATTCAGTTAGCTGCAATTAAAACAATACAATTCAAGGCCTTGTGTGTTTCTCTGAAAAAAAAACAAAACTTTACTTGTTACTATTAATATATACAACCTACAAGAAAGAGTTAATAAAGCCCCTTTTTGTCTTCACTGTTGTAGTAGAATAATTTTCTTATCGTTTTCTGTAGATGCCCTGGCAGTCATCAATATTTCTTTCAGTTGCTGTTCTTCAAAAGACACATAATTTTTATTCAACTGCACAGAAAAAAAAAGGAATCCAGTGGGACAAATTCCCTTGGTGAGTAGATCCACTGTAGCTGCCTGGGAAGGAATCTAGGTGAAGGTGCAGGACTTGCATTAAAGAGATGATTGAACCTATTTAGAAGGGAAGAGGCACCATTTTATTGGGCAGTAATCAAATTTCTGTTAGATTTTACCTAGATATTTTACCTAAATATTGATAAGGAATAAAAAAAATTTTACCTAAACACTGGAAAATCAGCGTTTCATTGCTACTGATCTCTGCTCACCCTCTTCATATAAATGACATACCAAGTTTTAGCATGACTATAGAACCTTTCTTTTTTATTGTTTTATGGAGCTTCACTAATGAAACCTAATGACAATCTAATTAACATTACACCAGATTTGCAGGTGCAAAAGAGAACAGAAGCTGTACCTGGCTCCCCAAGAAAGTGATAAGCCACCCTGTTAGAGCTGCTGTGACTGTCTCCCATACCATCAAGCTCCCCAAAAACTGGGCATTATTTCCATCAGCCATGAACACAGAGTGTGCAGTGCTCAGAGAGCAGCAACACCTCTGCCTTCTGAGGATGCACTGGTTCTGTCCAAGTCTCATGATGTTTCCAGAGCTTCTGTGAGCAAGGTGTATCTTCACACTATTCTTGGTAGAAGGCTGTACTCCTGATGTGCTGGTCTTGGGTATGTTAATTCAGTATTTCAGCTGTGGTTCTTGACAGAGGCTTGATTCAGCCTACTCCTGCAACAGAATAACAAAGCACTGATTTGGATCTGTACTCTTAATTATTATTCCACCAATATAAATGAGCATTTCACTTAAGCTCAGTTCCTCAGAAAAGAACTATTGTCTGCCTTGATTAGATGGTATGAAATCTATCCAAACATTTATCAAATTATGTGAAATCTTATTGGAAGAATATGTTCTGAGATTTTGTGAATAAAGTCCCTCAGGATAAAGTAACCCCAAAATAAGTGTCAGAGCAGAGACTCCCAAAGTCTGGTCCAAAGGGAACTCACAGCTCATCTAGTTCTCACTTTTATTCTTTTCTTCCAGTATACAACAGCATAAAAAGGCCAGGGAAAAATAAGGAACTAAAATCACCATTTCTTTTCCAGGAAGGCAGACCTCTGGCAACCCCAGCTCCAAGAAACACTTTCCAGTATTTTCCTTCCTTCCAGTTACTGTCATTCTACAAGGATGTTACACAGTGATGAATGACAAGGCAATTCACCAAACAAGGCACCTATTCCAAAGTTATTTTTATTAAAAGAAATGCTAATACCTTAATCATGGCATATGACTTTATACTTGAAGAATACTGCAATTTGCATATAATCTGGGTGAAAAATTTAGTTCAGAGACCACATCTCAAACTATTAATGAATGTTGCCAGGAAGTCTGACAAAAGGAAAAAAAAAAACCCAACCACCTCTGCTTGGCATGTTTTTTTTCCAAATGTGCTTTCTTAGCTTAGGTTGCTTTCATAGAGGTAACACTGGCAATCAGTAATTGTATGTGTTCTGTAATAAACATACTTTTGATATGGCATTTCAGGGCAATTGGATTACAAAAAAAATTTTTATAAAGCTAAACTTACCATCAGTGTATATCAAGAATCATGTTATTACAATAAACTATATAGAGTAAGGCACTGTCCATGAAATCAAGGAGATATTTCATACCACTTTAATATGTGGACATTATCAACTGACCTATAAATACCAATAACATTTTCATTATCATCTACATTTAACCTTCTTTAAGCTTTCAAGTGCCCTTATGCTTAATACCCAAAAACATGCAATTCAGTTCCAGCAAGTAACTCCAAAAATCACATCAAGGAAGTCCTTTATTGGTTTCTCTCAATGACTTCCATATTAAATCTGCTTTTCTATAATCACAGAAAAGGCTTCCTATAAGTATCTAGCCTAAAAACACATGGTTGAAGTTAGATATTTTCAATGCTGCAACAAAGGACCACGCAACTAGAAAATAGTTAATAACTCTCCTGATGACTCACATACTGAAATCAGTGCTGACTCTTAGTATCAGAAGAATGAAACCATATTTAAGAACTAAAATAGGATTGTGGAGCACACGAAAGGAATAGGTTTGGATCTCAAAGTATCTATCTTTTACCTACTCACCTTTCAGACACTTGGGCTGTGTTGAACTCCCAAGTATCACTGCAAGAATGTGCACTATCAGTGCAGTGAGTGCATAAATGCCAGGATGCCAAGGTTAGGAAGAGGCAGACATTGTAAATCTGTTCACAGTAGTGTTCCAGATTGGTGCTAAAATAGGAGTCATGAGCTACATTCATTTCAAGTAAATATAAGATTATCTATACTCAGTTCAGGCCTTCTTTAGTCATCATCTACTTGGGAAGAAATTATAGCTTACATAGAACAGGATTAGTTTTTCTCAGTGACAGAAAGTGAACAAACTCTGGCCCTTCTCCAGTTCGGGCCAAGGAGAGATCTGTGCACAAATCCCTGAGGGTGACATCTACCCAGGCCAGTACAGCTGCACTTACACATTCTGTAAGCTCCCAGATCAAAAGCAGTTGGCTCAAGCCTCTGGAAAAAGAAAGGTTTCACATCAAGATATTCTTCCAAATACAAGTTGAGTACACAAACTTACCATCTCTCCTTGTAACAGAGCTTTCATCCATAATGTTTGCTAGAAGCCAAGACCTTTACTACACCAGAGAGCAACAGAAACTTCAAGTGCCCTTTCAGGCCCATGCGTCTTGAATAATTTCAGTTACAAATGGACAAATGTTCTTCACAGCTCCTAGAACAGGGAAACAAAGAAGAGCACAAGAAATGCTGGAGTTCTCCAGAAATTCAGCATTTCCACCTAGTTTTCTATTCAAGTATTTCAACCCTTGATTATTGATCCTAAACAAATCCATGGATGCACTGAATAGCAACAAATCAGCAGCAGCTAATAAAATTAAACTGAGCTAGACATCATTGCTGTATTGAACAAAACAGATTCTCCCCTCACCAATAATGACTAGAGCAGACAGAAGTGCAAAAGCTGTGTGATGACAGACTTTCATCAGGGAAGGCAAATGGAGAGGCTTGGCAGCTGTGTAAATTCTGTGGTTTGGTCCTGGAGGTTGTGGCTTCAGCCCCAGGTCCCAATTCCTTACCACAAACCACGAGAGATCTCTGAGTAAACGCAGGACCAGCTCCATCAGATTTAAATATCATCCATGCAAAAGGCCTGCAGCTGAAGCATCCTGCCATAGGCATGGCTACTGAGCACAGCCAGGGCCATGACACAGCTGAGACCCTTTCAGTTTGACAACAGAAGAAAATGCCCTGAGCACCCTCCATGCCTGCCTTCTTCAGCAGCCCCTCAGGAGCACAACTCAGCTGCCTTCTCTGAATCAGACACAGGGGAGATGAATTAATGCTGCCTGTATCCCAGGAACATCCTGGGGACCTTAATCACAGTCTTTGGCCATGCTCCACTGAGTGCTTTCCATGCATTAGGCAAAAGGCAGGCTCTGAATGTCAGGGCTCCTCCAAGAAAGGGCTGTCCACCTGCACCAGAACCTGCAGAGCAGCAGCTTTTGAACCACTCCACAATCTAAGCTGCTGTTCCCAATATCCCAACGTAGCTAGCTCAGCCTGTTACTGTCAGTCCTTCTGAACTCTGGCAATGAGGCAAACCTGCGTGAGCACCAGTGGTCACAGCCACCCAGACACTCCAGCTGACACAGGATACAGATGGAAGTCACACCTGGGGCAGCCCCTGCTTTGCATTTTGGTCCAGATGTCCAAAGAGAAAGGAGTGAGGGCAGAGCTGAGACAGTGGGAAGCTTAGAGAGGAGGGTGTCTTACTTAAAATCACTCTAAAGCACATAACAAATCTTTTAAATCGTTGTGGCTTACCCTGTATTTCAGAGTAAATTAGTAACTTTTCAGAGGGAGTGAAGAAACTACCACTCCACTTTTAAATAATGAAAATGCTAAAAAACCTACACTTAACAGCTCTAAAACTGCAGCAAGTCACCCACCAACACCCACTCCTCTTGTCAGCAGGCTTTTTTCAGCTTTGCCTATTATTTGTGTCAAGTCAGAGATGTCTAATGTTTGCTGTGCTTATCTGCTCAGCTTTCAGGAGCCCCACATGTTACAATATGTACCTGTGCCACTGACCTTTTTCCCTACAGCATTTTGATCTAAGTAAGTAAAAACCACAGAGTCTCCAAAATCATTTGGATTCACTGCTCTGAGTGCATAGCTGTAAAAAATCTGCTTTAAGATTAACATCCAATTTTATTCATGCCTGAGGCTTCACCACAGCATCTATTTTTGTAAGATTAACAGCAAGATCCCAGTTCTCCAGAAATGTAAAGAGTAACAAACAATTGTAAAAGGAAGATGATGTTTCCTAATCTGCCCTGCTCACATCCAAGAAGGTACATTTTCCTAGCCCTTTCCACATTGGGTGTAATTTCTATTTGCATTTTTGCACCCACAACATACAGCATGTGTATTAGTCCTTCTGCTTCCCATTAGCTGGAATGCAAACTGTGGGTGCCAAAAAATACTAACATAAATCTCACATGTGCAAAGCATCCCCTGAAAGACAGCTTTTACTCTGGAGGAGTTAAGAAACAGCCATCTTCCAGTACCTTGCACAAGAGCAGTTTGAATCATCTAACTTGGAAATACAAGTATAGAAAACGAACTCTTGATATTTTGGCTAATCCATTTGAATGAGTATATATTAAAACACTTCTTTTTGGACATGGCAACATGAGGAAAAATTGAGGGTCATTTTTAACCTAAACTTCAGAGGAGATGTTGCTTTAAATACTGCCTTTTGTGCCTGTCAATTAGAGCTTTTGCACTGCTGTAAACTTGCACTCCTGCTTTAGTTCCAGTTTTGCTCCATCCAGCATGGATCCATACAAATCAATTGTCTCTTGCAAACATGCACTAACCACTGGAAAGTGAAATTAATAAAGTGTGAGAAAATCTGATACATAAAGCTGACACTCCTGTGCCCAACAACTCTGGCTTTCTCCCCTCCAGCTAGTGGCTTTAGATAGGCAGGCAAAGTGGGAAAAGATTATCAAATTGCAACTGTCATTCCTGACAAAATGCATCTCAATGCTGGAAGGAATTTTCGGTTTTAAGCTAAACCACCTCCTCAAAGGGTTCCTCAGAGCCTGTCAATATCTGTACTTTGGATGGAAAGCTACCACTGAGCGCAGTGTGTCCAACATATAGAACCTGCCACAAAATGAAGTTCTTCATAAGAAAGCTCATCTCAGTCTTGGTTGGTAACAATAACAAGGAGACAAGATGAGACCATCAGTCTCTATTGTGAAGACAATGTTTTCCTCCCATATTATTCTGTCTGTCATGTTCCCTTCAGGTTCCAAAGGAATCCCTGTCTCATACATCATTATTTCCCACAAAGCTTGAAAGCCCTCTGGGGGGGTTTTTTCCTGCCCACTGTACCAGCCTTGAAGTCTGAGTACCTTCAGAACAGTGACAGAGGCCTCTGCCAGCAATAAAGGGGAACATCTGCATACCAATTAAACTGCTGAGCGCTGAAGAGTAGGAAAAAAAAAAAAAAAGAAAAAAAAAAAGAGGGGGAAAAGCCTTGAAAGTAAATCTGAGCCAAGTTCTAATTAATGCCCTAGGCCCCGATTCACCACAGCACTTAGGCATGTAGTTAACTTTAAGCATGTATTTAGTTCCATTGAAGTCAAAAGACAGCATCGAAGAGGCAAACTACATTAGCACAATTTAATACTCTTTGGGCTAATTAATCAGCCATAAAAATTAACTATGAGAACTGTATTCCTTATTTCCCTCACTGTGACATTTCCAGATAAAAATACTCGAATGTGGCTGGAATAAGCAAAAAAAGCACTACTCATTTGGCTGTGATGGGGTGCTTGGTCCTACAGCTGTGAAGACCAGTCCCCAAGAACAGCTGTAGGAACTGAGCTCTCACCACATCACAGTCTACTGTCTGTAGCTTCTGTGTAGTGGCAGCTCACAGACACAAGCACAGCCCTTGTCCTGAGGAGCAGTAATCAAAGAAACAAGAAGAACTGGCAACAGATGAGCAGAGCCACCAGGCAGCGGATGGCACATCAGAGACATCTTTCCTTTTCTCTATGAAGTGGCATTGGCTCACTGCAGCACACCAGTGTCAGCTGTGATTGGAGGTGGCAAGGAAGGGCAGCAGTCAGGGCTGGGTAAGCGAGGGAGGCTGAGAGCATATGCAGGTTTGGAGATAGAGCTGGTGAGATTCTCAAGGAGGCATTGTCAGGCAGAGCTAGGGTGAGGGGAAGAGTGCTGGTGTCTAAAGGCTAGGCAGACTGGAGTCTGGCCCAGCCCCAGAGTGGACAAGGGCTAAGCTCTCCTCAGTTCCAGTGCAGCAGGACCAAGCCCTGTAAAAAGCCCAGAGTGCAAGGTCCACTCAGCTGAATTGTCCCAGATACATCCAATCCTTTTCTCCACATGGTAAGCCCAGCATGGAGAATGGCTGCCAACACTGCACCAACAACATGCAGGCCAGATTTGGCCTAAACATGGTCTCCAAGGGCCAAATGTGACCAACTTTTGAGATCCTGTTGACTTCAAAAAAGCATGTGTAACAACCAAGCATTCTGTAAATCAGAATGCAAGGAGACAAGCTGGCTGATAATGGTGTTCTTGCTAGGGATTTCTGCAAAAATGAAGCCACAGAAAGTTTGCTGAATATCATTAATGCTGTACATGAACCTCTAAAAGCAAGAAAAACGAAAGCAGGGGATAAAAACTCCTGGTTGACAATACTTCTCTATTTCATCCATCATGAAAACAAAAAGAACAAAAACAGCCCTCCAAAAATTAGAACAACATGAGAATAAAAGAAAGTACCAGCACAGCTTTTCAAATTAACTTTGAGTTTCCTTGCTTTCACTGGTTTAAGAGCTCTATTGTAACTCCCTTGTTTTTTTTAATTGCAGATACTAAAAATTATTTTATCTTTCAAAGTCTTTAGAGTATGTTATATAATTACGTAATTAAGGCCTCTTTCAACTGGATATAATTTACTCTATAGTTTACAACAGCTGCACTAGAGCCATTACAGTTTATCATTTAAAAGCCTAATTAGAGGCTTCTTAATTAGTGGATCCTTCAGTTACTAGACTGTGACTGTGTAAAATATGCTTGGCAGCTATTGCATTTTACAAATCTACATGAAATGTTTGTGTGAAAACAGGGTGTGTACAAGTCCAAAAGCACAGAGCTTGTCCGTGCAGCTCAGCCCATCTGAGCATGCAGAGCTCTGCACGACATCTGCACTCCCCTGTCTCAGTGCCTGGCTGCTCTGCACACAGCCTTTCCCTCATGCCTGTGTTTCTAGGAACTCCCAAAACAAGATCCCAGCCTCACTGAGCTGATGTGACTGCTGCCATGTTCAAACATGACCCAAAGAGAGGATGGGGCTGTGCCCACTGACCGCCCAGGCCAGCTCCTGCATGGCTCATCAAAAGTTTCTCCAGCAACTCAGCTCCTCGCTGCTGCTGCTCTCCCTCGGGAGCTCTGCTCCCTCCTGGATTCTGCACACATTTCCTCTGTGCTGCCCAAAGCACTCACATCACTGTAAGGAAGAAGAGGGGAACCAGCCTCTCTTTTATAGCCAGCGACACATATTTCTCATTAATCACCACCAAACTAGCAGTCGGTCACTGAGATTCCAAGTGCAATATTTGCCCGGAGGAAGAACTGTGACTCCATCCTCCCCCCTGGGCAGCACAATGCTGGGGAGCAGCTGGAGGAACTAAAGCGAATCTTAACAGGAATCGCTCCCTAGAATGAGCCTCACACAGACTGGGGGCTCACAAGATGCATCACTCAGTGAGCAAAGAGCTTGTCCAAACCATACTCTGGAGGACTGGTGGGGTTTTGTACTGTTTTCTCCAGCTTGTAACACAGCAGCTGTGTTACAGTGGGTCAGATTTGGGGCCTGCCAGCATTTGGGAGTGTTCCTTTAAACAGCACAGTGACAAAATCATGAGTTCTTGTTGACTGCAGGATAATATAAATCAGCTATTGAAAACCTGTATCATTAGTGCTATTGCTTTCCAGTGGTAGATGGCTGCAGTAATGGATTGGCCTCTCCATCTCATCCTCCCACTGGAAAGCAACATATACAGGACCGATCAATAACTTGATCTAAGTTACTTGTAGACATGTCAGGTGCAAACATCGCTCTTTCTCAAAAGGTTTTAAAGACCAGGTGTTTTTGCAAAATTTAGGCCAGGCAACAAATTGGTTTGGATAAATTGTCATTATGGTGGAGAACAGCATAACCAGACCCACCCACATTGTTACACATGAGTTTTAAATAGACAGGAAGTAATTCTACTGTATGCATGTATTACTTTGTGGGTCAATAGCTCAAGACTTTCCATTTGAAAAGCATTTTCTGGAATACCCATAATGCTGAAGAGCCTGTTTGATAGGAAATAACTAGATTATTTCACCATGGAATTTGCCACTAAATTTACAGCTGAATTCCTAAAATACTTCCAAAATCAATACCAAAATCCATGGTCATTACTAGGGCCAGAATTTTATCTTATTGTGTCACAACATATTACCCACTTAATGTAGCATTGTCAAACCTGAAGTCAGTGGAAACTCTACAGGTCACAGCCTTGTTTCCCCATGGATCAGTGGAGAGGTTAGAGAAGAGTTTAAGAACCTTCCCTACATAAAGGTGGCATCACTTTGATGCCATTACCATGACTAAAGCATGTACATGTGTTTCTATTCCTGACCACACCTCTGCCGCCTGCACACACACAGAGGGGATATGATCAAGTAGATTATAAAGCAGGTTAGAGGCACAGATATTTCACAGTTATCATGTTACAGCCCCCAAGGATGCCCATGGACACACACGGAAGCGAATGCAAGCTGAATCCTGGCTATACACTGAGTCCTGCTGTGGCACTGACATCAGGGGGGAGAAAACGAACACAGGCCAGGGCTTTCCAAAAGATGAGCTGTCACCTTCTGAAAACCCTTGTGACAAGCTGCCTACAGATTTACCTGATAACTTCACAGGGTTATCATATTTCTTTGAGCTGACCTTCTTAGAAAACTTTGTACTTCAAACTTCTGGAAATCCTTGCATCTTAAGTCAAATACCTTTTTAAACCGGTTCTCAAACAACACTTACATTTCATGGCCTGCATGGTACTAACACCAACTTTCTTCAGCAAGTTCAACAGCATCAGACGTGATATCATAGAAATTATTTCACCTGATTAATTTTGCATTGACTTCTGTGACAAGAGCAGGAGAGGAAAAGGAAGGTGGTGGCTAGGTTCAGGTAGCCATAACCATAAACCAGAGGAGAAGGCTGAAGACAGAGAAGGAAGTAACATCATACCAATGTGCTTCATGCTCAATTTACCTGCTGGCCCAAGCAAGTACCATGAACTTCCCTGTCTCCACAGCAGGGCAGCTGTGCTGTATGTATGTGCATGTAAAACCCTGGGAGAGCAGAGCACAGGACAGCCAGTGGCTTGGCAAGGTCAGGGACCCTCTGGAGCATGATGCCTGCAGCAGATCCCACCAGGACAGCTCACCAGCCCAGCTCCCTCAGCACCAGGGCACCATAATGAGGAATCCAAGCCCCTGCACTCAGCCCACAGCTAGCCCAGCTACCCAGGCTGGTGGCTGATGTGCTCCAGCCTCAGGTCTGCTGCTAGAACCCTTGGAGTCAGAAGAAAGAAATGGATCTCTCTGGCAGTCAAGAGATCCCTTTTAATGGGGACAGGAATATGGATTATCATTTTTTGTAGATCTCTGCTCTTGTCGACTCCCACACCTATTTTTTTTTTCTTTTTAATAAAGGAAAACATACAAGAAAAGCTCAGTATCTTCTTTCAAGACTTCTCTACTTCACTGACTTGTTCCAACCTCCATCACAGCTCTTTCCTTGTCAGCAACTGTACCACTGCGCTGTACCTCTGCCCACGCACAAATGCACTGGTTGAAGGTATGAACTGGAATCTCTTGGTTAAAGGAACAAGCAGGCATCCCAGAGACTGACACAGCTGCTATTTGCATGTAAAAGAGGAAAAGAGGTGCATGACTGAGCCCAAATTAGCATGAGCAAAGCCTCCCACCGAATTTGCAAACTACAGCTTGCACAGTGGTGCTAATAGAGGTGCACAGTTTCCTCACAAAGAAGGATTTCTACCTCATCCATAAGGAAACTTGTATAAAAGTGGTCCACAGAACTTAGCATGAACTTTTAAATCCCTATTTTTCTGAAATATACAGAGTGCTAGAAAAAGAGAAAAACAGTGGATGCAGGGTAGTGTGGATATGCCCAGGTTTAATTTCGTCCCCACTTCCAGCTTGATTTGTGAAACTGGCTACCTCAGAGATGTGTTTTGTAAGGTCTCCATCACTTCTGTACCCCAAGATTTCTGAATGTCCAGAAATATTTACAGCGCTCAGTGCATCTAAAAACGAAAACCAAAATAAGCAGGGCAAACACACATCTAATGCCCCATTTCCATCTTTTGAAAAAGGAGAACCATTCCTTTTCAATATCAGCTCTTTCAAAGGGATGCTCTTGGGATTAATTTATGTCTGCAAAGTCTTGCTGAAGACACACACTTAAAACTATAAGATTTCTGGATTTTAACATAGTCTTTGTCTCTCTGGCTGTGTACAGTGATATCTAAGCATCCATGTCTGTGCCTATACCTACTGAGTTAGAAAAAGGATTAGATGCCTCAGTAGACTGTTGAAGAAGTGCAGTTTTATTGGTCCCCCAAACCAAACTGCACTTTGACATCTTGTTGCAGTGAAGTTACAGACTCTTTTTACTTTATCCTCATACTTTCATGGAAGCTGCTGGAACCATTTAGTGCCTCCACTATTTCTGCAGTAGATTTTGCTCATCTGAGAAACTAGAAAGAACAGTAAATGCAGACATTAATGGTAATAAAAATCAAAGCTAAGCCCTACATGAAGAGAAACAAATTCCAAAATGAAAAATTCGATTACACAGTACCTGTCTCCTGTCTTGACTTCCTCATTATACGTAGAAATTAACCCTGTCATTAAGTACTTTGATCAGGCTGTACATAAACAGCTTATAACGGCATGAAATCTACCACAGCAAGCAGGCAAATGAACAAGTGGAGAAATACTGACATTTGGGGCTGCTGTCAGACATCAAGTGCTCCTGCTCCCTCAGGGCCAAACTGCTAGAGTAAATGGGGTTACTCTGAGGATTAATTGTTCCCTCCTGGTTTGCACTACTTCCAGAAAGTTTCAGTAATAATATCCAAGAGCCTATCATTTGGAGATCAGCAGTACTGTTTTAAGACCTCTGAGAGATTTATAAACTGGGCTTTGTAACTGTTCTTTAGGCTACAATTTGGTATAGAAATTCTCAGTCCACAGTTGACCTGAAGCAGTATCCCCCCCTTTTTAAAGTGTTCTGAGGTCAAAAAAGGAAAAGCAGCATTTAAAGTATGAATAGTCACTATCATCTATCTGCTTAGAATTAAGGCACAAGAGAAGAGCTGCCCATGGCCAAACTGGTCCAGGTTTGCATTGCTCAGAAATGAGGTATGGCACCATTTCACACACTCCAGCTCCAAATATTTGTCACTTACATTTGGAGAATATCCATGCACTAATGCCCATTATAAGCAAGACTCCTGGGCAATTGAGAGGTTTTTTCTGGTTTGTTTGTTTGTTTGTTTGTTTGTCAGGATTTTGGAGCAGAAGTTGCTTTCTTCTGGGGTGCATTTAATGCAATGTAACTTTACTTAGTTGTGATCCTATCTAAATTCCTTGCACACACAGACTGCTACATGATCAGAGGTGGTCAGGCCAACAGGGTCTCTCCCCAGCTGTGCCCCTGGTTTGCCATCAGTCCCTTGCCATCTCTGAGCCTTGTTTTCAAGCAGCTATGTTTCCTGCTGGCTCTTCCCACCTCTTTGCTCAGAAGACCCTCAGCATGGAGACAAGCAATGGGAGTGCCCAGGTACAACAGCTGCCCATGAGCACTGCCTGGGGACACTGCACTGAGTTTTGAAAGTACAGCTCAGATGCTCTCTGAGCTGTTTTCCTAGATTAGCTGAGATGGGGTTCTGATGATTTACCAAGTACAGTAGGCACAGACATAAGGGAGGAATAATGATCCAAAAGAGGCAAAGGCAGTTTTCCACTGTATTCAACATGGCCAAGATTTTACCTTTAACACCCTAATAAAAGCTTGGAAAAACACTAAGCAACCCCACAGATTATTTTATGTATTGCTAAACGTATTGCAGAGCAGACATTTTATTACTCCTAAAAGCACAAAAGTCCAGTATTTCCTTTGCTTATCACAATCCATTCTTTTATCCCATTGCTACAATCAGCCCCAGGATGTTACTGCAATCCATTGTTCAATATGGGTATAACCACAATTCAGACAAACTCAGCCATAGACCAAAAGAGCTGAGCCAAAACAGCACAGGCACCATTGAGCTTCCCAGAATACTGCGCTCAATCCATGAAGCTGCATAGCTATGCTTACTCATGCTCCACATACCAGCTGGGTGCCCACAAAAACACTTCTTTCTGGATCCCCAGACACTCAGGCACTCCCTTCTGTACAGCCAAGCAAAGAGTGCAGCCATGCCACACCAACATGGGTATAGACAGAAGATACCACAGTAAGACAGTGTGCAAGGGATGGAGTTACCTGAGGGCAGCAGTTATCTGGGTCTAACAAACCAGCCCAACTGCAGCACATGTGTAGTTCCTGGTAATAAAGCAAACAAGCCATTTATTTAGACTTTGTAATTCCTGCTCCAAATAATTCACTTAAATATTGCTGGGTATTTTGCCTACATTAGAAGTTGTAGTAAGTGTGTACCTAAAACTTCTAGCAAACCTAGAAGCACGTAACAATCCGGACTGCAAATGCACACTCTGTATATCAACTACCATAGCATTATCATTTGATATTTTTACAATATGCCATCTTCCCTTCTAAAAACAATTCACTATTAATATCAATTTTATGTAACTAGCAGCATGCCAGGGATTTCTCACAGATCCCATCCCTGAAGAATCCCCAGAATTCAGCAAGGTGATTAAATGTCATATATGAAGTCTTCCAGTGATTACTCTCTTCAATTCACCTCCTCAGTGCTCTGGAGTTTGCTTCTGCTCCCACAGAGCATCCAGCCTTCCTGGTGAACTGCGGGATGCAGAGCAGATTAACGGCTCCACTCCTGACTGAGCAAGACATTTTTAAGCATGTAAGTGCATGTGTTGCTTTAGTAATCAATGGCAATCACCTAAAAGTATAGTCAATCAAGTTGTTACACACCTGTCTGAATAGCTGATGCTTTAAGCTAGAAAAATGCACTGCCACAGCTTTGGAGCTGCTCTAGAAAAACTCACAAGTAATATACTTAGGTACTGAAATGTATCAGTCAGGAAAAGTATAAATAAGAGGAGCAGCTACAGTGGCACTGCTTTACAAACACATTCAATGTCTGTTGGATGGCAAGGCTGAGCCTTCTTTTAGGTTTAAAACTGAACCTGGGAATGAAGGCAGCTGCTGAGGGTTGCAAATGAGTCATAGAAGATATGTGAGAAGCTGGCCTACCTAAAATCTTTCAGAGGATGGTGAAAACTGTAGTCAAGACAAAATTTTATTAAAGTTTTGTTTTCACTAAGTCTTTGTTCCTGGGATTTAAAGCAGTGTGGTAACTTTATTCTATCAGTAACAAATTCCAGCCAGTGAGAACAGCACATATTCCCAAAGGCAACTGGACAGTGTGTCCCCCTGGGAGGTGAGCAGATGTAACCAGGATGCTCAGCACCTGCAGTGGCTATTGAAGCTAACTGGAATTGCTGGTATTCAGTACCACTGATGCTTGCTCTCCAGAAGAGGAATTTGTGATTTATCATGAGCTGATTGATTACAGATGGAGACTCTCACAAAGACACACCCTTGAAAGGAATTGAAGTTTTCAGCCCTCATTGTAGATGTGCACCCATGGGCTTCTGTCTACAAGATGATGT
The DNA here is from genome assembly GCA_034509425.1 of Eopsaltria australis. NCBI lineage: Eukaryota > Metazoa > Chordata > Aves > Passeriformes > Petroicidae > Eopsaltria > Eopsaltria australis. The sequence goes on from JAVTVJ010000138.1 coordinate 5,036,567, forward strand.
AGCCACATATCTGAGAAGCTGGTATCTCAGCACACTTGCTATGTGCTCATGAGGGAAAATCTCCTCAAACAGCTGCAATTAAACTCGGGTCCCACAAGAGGAGAGCCTTGCTTTGGTACGTCTCCAAGCCCTCCTGACAGCAGGCTGGGGCTTATGGGTGGAAGAACACAGGCCTACAGAAAAGCATGCTATATGCCATTGCCTTCAGGATGTGATAAATGTCAGGAAGGCAGTACACAAAGCACTTCCAGACCTGAGTCAGAGGACAAAAGTGTGAAGCCCCTTAGTACAAGGTCTAACTCCATTTCATATCCACAGGCCCCAGAGGTGCTGGCAGGTAAAGAGCATGAGTCATGGGTGCCTACAATATCCCTTCTCAGCAGTCTTTATCCATCACTGCCATTGCTCCTCTGCTAAACATCCAGAAGGTCATGGAGAAATATTTTGTCCACATTTTGTCTGCACACACTTTCCAGAGACTGAATTCTGAAAGAAACAGAAAGGAAAATATAACCACTTTGAGATGCCTCTCCCTGGGACAGAATTCCTCACTTCTTCATGAAAAGCATCATGGTGCACCTACCATAACTGCTTCTATTCAGAGCCATCTCTGTTGAGGTGCCTACTCCAGATGCAGGAATCCTTTGGAAACAGGCCCTGGTTGCCCTTCCATTTTCCCTGCAGCCTATATTTGCATTCAGATTCTGTGTAATTTCTGAATGCTGGCTAGGAAAACCTGATAATTACACACCACAGATTTCTTTAAAAAATAAGACAATCCTTCCTTTTGGAAGTCTCACTATGTTTTTTTGATCCAAGCAGACGTTATTGCTAGCAGCATGGAGTAGATCTTCAATGACTGTAAATGGACCTGTTGATTTTCTTGGATTATCAATTATTTACACCACCCAAAGATCCTACATACCATCCAAACCACTGGTCTGCACATTATGCACTCTCTTTGCAACAGGGTTAGGTATCAGGACTGCAAGAACAGTCAATAGGAGTTGAGATGGTTTTAAACTGGGCATCTCGGCTTCCAAGTAGTAAAAGTTATTTGTGTAAAACTGCTTGGACACTTGGTTCTCAAATAAGCAGCCTAGAAGAAATGAAGGGCTTTGCTGATCTGAAACTGTTAGTGCTTGGCATTTAAAAAAGCTCTTCAGAAGGCACCTGATAAATTACTTCATCAAGATTTGTGGGGACTGATGGTAAAGCTTTCCAAGTAGTTGTTGAACCAGAGATGCTCACAATTTTCCTAGGAAATATGTCAAAAATAATCAAATAATTCCAGGAGCAAAAGAATGCTGCAGCCGCGTTCCTTATTCATTTGTGTCCAAAGGCTGGACTCTTCCTAGGTATGAAGAAGGCACAAGCCATGGTTGACATTTCCCTGCACCTGAGACTGTCATGACATCTCTCTCCCAAGTACCTCTCTCTACAGACTCTCCTGGACCCATCTGTGTTTTCCTCCCTTCCTCTGCATATATCATTTAATTGAATTTGATCAAAAAGGTATTTCCAACCACCTGCCAAATTTGGATTACACTAGCCAGGATATCCAAAGCTCCACCACTGAAGGAAGGACACACCTGCACCAGAGGCCAGATTTTAGTGGCACGCTGAAAACTCCCCAAAATGTTCAGTACCTGCATTGATGGAAGCCTGAAGAAGAGCTTCATTATACCTCCACAGTACCAAGTGGTCTGGAGTGGGACCCCATTCCTGGCAAATCCTGTGTCCTAGAGACTGCCTGAGCCCTAGCCCAGCACTCCAGAGCAGCTGTACACTCCAGAGGCAGATACTCCAAGCTGCAGTTGAGGAATAAACACCCCTTGAATGGAGGCCCACCTCTCACTGCAGCAATGGGCTGAAGACAAGGCACAGGGCACTTTCTCATGGACAAAGGTGGGGAAGGCAGCATGTAAAACCTACCTGTGAGAAGATTAAATCTTATCCAACAGGTCACTTACTTCCCCCTGACAGTCAAGCTTCCCCCATACAGCCAGCACAATAAATGAGATTTCAATGTGGGCAAGCAGGAAGCCAGACACAAGTCTAGAAGTAAGGGGGTTTATTTCTTACCGAGCAGCTTGATAGCAGAAGTGCCATGGTCATTCTTTCTAATTTCAGGGACCTTTTAAATAAAGTTCCACTCCAGAAGCCAAGCATGAAAGGAGAGGAATGAAAACTCTTTGATAGATAAGATATTACAAGAGACTGTCAGAAGCTTGCTAGGAGAATGAAGTAACACTCTGGATACTGTCATTGAAAACAATAATGAAAGAGTACACCATTTTCTTAACTGAAGTACTATCAAATCTATGTTACTGCCACACAACATATTTTTCGTCCAAAAGTGCCAATTTCAAGCTATGACTATTGATCTCTATCTAACACTCAAAATTAACTGCACTACTAAGGAAAAGTGGCACCAAATCGTTTGAGAACATCAAACAGTAAAAAGCCAATGGGGTCAAATCAAGGTCAGAATTTGATGAGTAGGGTGTCAGAAATTTAATCCATTTTGTCTGAGATAATGTATAGAGCCCGTATTGGGGCTTTTTTTCCCTTTCTTTTCTGTATTTTTTGAGCTCCTCTCAAAAATATCACAAAACCAGACTTCAACTTTTTTTTATGAACTTTTTTCCATGACTGGAGAGAGAAAAGATTAAATGGACTGCAACACAGATGGCAATTATGCCTCTGTTTATTTCCTAATGAGTCACAAGATTATTTTTTGCCTTCTGCCACATCATTTCAGAATACAAGAAAACCTTATCTTGAAGGAGACTTGAGGAGACAAAATAACACTGTTAAAAGTTCCAGTCCAGTAAGAGACTGAAGTGTATTTAAAAAAAAATAACAACAAAAAAAAAAACCCAAACACCCCAAAACTTTAACCACAAGTTCCATTCACTTAAATTCAGAAGTGATGGGTAAATCTGTTCCACCAACTGGTGAATGTGGTGGCTATCAAATTCATTAGTGGTCTCATGACAAAACATTCAACAGCTCTCATAGTGACATGCTGCATGTACAACTCAGCATTTGGAGCAAGTTAATTCCCTAACTGTGGCTAGAGAAGGCTTCTCCTCTGCCCCACACCAGAGCAATCTGTTCCCCCTGTTTCCCATATCACCCCACCTGCCCCAGATATTCCCCAGCCTTGCACAGCTGACAGAACTCACTTGCAGCCTGAGAGCCAAGCCCAGAGAGCCCACACTGGAGGCAGCACAGCCGCGAGCACACTGACCCAGTGCTGCCGGGCCTTCAAACTTGGCTGGGGACACTCACTTTTGAAACCCAGGCCAAGTAACCAATTTGACAGTGGCAACACTGTCTGCTTCTCATATCACAGCCTAGTAATTAGCATGCTCTTGAAATGAAGTATGAGATATGTATTCATCAGCTCAAACCCTTGTCTCACACTTCCTCAAGAAATGCCTTAAACACAGGGTTTTGGATAGGGGGACTCCCCTCTAAACAAAAATTCAGGCTTAGATCCTAAGAAGGCTGAATCCTCAGCCTAGTGATTAGGACACATGGCTGAAAGACAAGAATCCTTTATCTGAGAACTTTTCATATGTTTTAGGCAGTAACTGGGGGTGGATAATATGAATTTGGATCTTGTCAGGAAGAGTCTGAGTGTGACCTCCCACCTCCTACCAGAATACAAAATATGCAAAAGAGGATCCATTTTAAAGGGAGAGCAAGACAGACACTCCTTTCTGGAACAGCACTACCTCCGTGCTGGAACACACTTGCTTTCTGCCGTAGTAGGTAAAGACTTCCCTACTCAGGAGATGGCTGGTGCTTCAGAAACACCCATGTCCTCAGGACATTTCTATTTCCTGACTCTAGAGTCCCTTCAGTGTCTGGAGATTCCTGCTGGCTTTGGTGAGCCTCAGGCTTATCTATCCCAAGGAAGTTCAAAGACAACACAACTGGTGTGGTAAAGACAGGGCACAGTTAGGTTGAATAATTTGTTACCTAAAAATGCTTTTGACAGATGGCAAGGCTGTTCTGGAACACTGTGAACATAACAGATTTTGGGACGGGGTGCTGAAAAGAACTGATTTTAGTGAAAAGTTGGATTTTTATCAAAATGACCTTTTCCACTCCAAGTGCCTGCTTTGCATAGAAAATTGCAAAGAAAACTCCAAAATTTGATAAGAAATTGAACATCCCAGTGACTTAACTGGAGTTTTGGTTTGGATGTCATTCTCCTTCATGGCCCATTAGCTGCAACTGGGCTCCATGTCCAACATGCATCAGTGCCAAGTGTTCCCATGATATATCACAACAGCACAGGAAAACAGAAAACCATCATTCTCATTAAAAAAAGCTCAGAGTTTAAGGATGAGAATGGACCATTTGCCCTGAACACTCACAAATTCCTTAATCTGATGTGGAAACCCATTGCTTCTGCCTTGCTTAACCCCCACCCAAAAAACCTGGAATATTCACAATGCATTCTAATTACCAAGGCATTTTCAGGCTGTTGTGGTGTTGGCACTAGTGTCCATTTATCTGTCCAATGGTCAGTTTTGTGTCCCTTCCCTTCCTGTCTCCTCAACGCCTTCAGAAACTACCCGACAGACAGGGAAGGGGGAAGGAGCTGTGAGTGCTGGGTGGGAAGAGTAGATATAAAAACCCTTAGTTCTGTTTTGATACTTTGCAACCACAGCACAGATCTACACAGCAGATCAGCAAGTCTCTGAGGTTTGAGAGGAAACATGCCAAAAGATGGTATTTCTTTCCCCTTAAAAAAAAAAAAGTTGAAACAGTTATTATGAGGTGTTGTATCGCATCTGAAACTTTCAGTTTCAGTACTTATGTGACGTATATACCAAGTGGAGAGGGATCTTACTAAAACCTTCCAGGATGAAAACCCTCACGCTAGCCAGTCTAGACATTCTCTAGCAAATACAGAAATGGGATTAGATGGTGCTGCTATTCTGACCCCAAATAAAAATGAATATAAATGAAATAATAAAAATTTATTAAAAGACAAAAACAACTAAATCAGGTGAATGTTAGCTAAAACAAAGCTTAGTTTGAAATGGTCCAATGCTACAATATAGCTTAATGAGGTAAATCCATTAAAATATGAATACTTTCTAAAGCATGCATCGAAGTATATTTTTGTCTTATGATTATGTAGAACCTGATTTTCTAAATTAGAATGGAAACCGACTCATTGGTTTCTATTTGGTACTTAGCTTTCTACATATCTAGCTATTAAATTAAGAGCTTACTGAATTTTTAGTGTCTACTTAATCTCTTGGCTTACTTTAGACTCCTCTTCTAAAAAGTTTCATTTAAGTGAGATGAAAGTTGTTGATTTCTGATACTTTACTACCTATCTAGGAAACAGAATCATGGAGTATGAGGAGACACTTGAGTTTAATTATACACATCTGTCTCTCCAAGAAAAGGTTTTGTATTTGTGTTGGAGTGAACTTTTTCCCAATACCTAGTAATTGTACTGATTTCTGTATACATATTCCACAGAAGAGGCAAAGGTTACTGGTGTATAGCATTACTTCTGTACAATGCTGTATGTTTTCAATTAGGCACTCCCACAGTGATTTCCATATCTAGCCACTTGCTCTTCTTATTTCTTGATAAGCGATGGCCTTATCAGGAAGTCGGGGGCGAGTCTGTTACTGCTTTGAGTAAACAGCCTAAAGGTCATTTTAGATGTTGGCTTTGACACTCTTGGTTCAGTAGACACCCACCATGGCTGTCACCAGTATGCTGAAGTTACCCTCATGGAAAAATAGCCTTTCACTGGTTCCTATTGTCTCTTCAAAAGAAGAGACCACCAGCAGGCACTTAATGATGAAATGAGGAAAATCCTATCAAATCCCCTCAAAGATAACTGACAGAGGCATTTGGTCTGATGTCAGGACCCAAGTGCTGGAGGTCTTCCCTGAGGTCTGCTAAGGTTAGGTGCAAGTCCTTGAGTTAATGGGGTCTCTGAGTCCCTGTGTGTCCCAATGGGTGCCACAGTTCTAGCCAGTGCTCCAAGACCTGTTAATGGAGGTTTCCCCAAGAAGAAGCGACAGCAGCAGAAGATATCCCAGCTACATGGACACAACTGACTTTAGCAGGTGTGGCTATGCACACTAGAATGAGAGGGGTAAAACCCATGGCCCACATGGTACCCCCTCTTTGGGTGTCCACCTGCACAGGTGTCACACACCCCACTGCCCTCCAACCCAGGCTTCTGTAAGTACCATTTTTCTCCTGCTCCCACAAGACTGGAGCAGTAGAAGGCATAGCTTTGCTGGAATAGATGCATCCACTGCCAGAGTGTGTTGGCAGCACACGCCACCACTGTGCCTCCATCAGTAAAAGGTCGTTCCAACACTATACTCCTGGCCACCTTCTCCCACACACTCTTCAGCATGAAAGCAGGAAGAACCCAGCAGACAGATCTAAAGATACTTACATCCTGCAAAAGAAGAGTTGCATGACTAGAGCTAAGATCCAGAGCAAAGGCCAAAGCACCCACAGGGCTGGTACAGCAATATGCCTTGTATTGACAACTCTAGAGACTGAGCTATGCATATTCCACAAGGGGTACCACCACCCAAGGCACAATCCAAAGCTCACTACAGAATAACTCCTGAAGTCCTTTGAGGAAACTTCCCACAAACAAAAGTAATTTTTTTGTCAAAATTAGGTATTCAGGCTCCTAGGCTCTCATTTTAGGCACCTGAAGATGAAGTATTTCAAAAGACTATGGAACAGGCGACTCTCGCTGAAGTCCCATGTAAAGAGTTACTGTGGATTCAGGTCCCCAGGATGCTATTCTGGTACTGCCTGCTGCTTCACCTCTCTCCCCTCACACCAGAATGCAGACAGCTTAGTAGCAAGGCATCTCAGACACTTCTTCTCCCCAGACTGAACACAGCACCTACAGTAACTGAGGTACAGTGTCAAATCACTCATCCTGCTGGAACATACCATCTGTGTCCACTTTACAAAAGTGGAAAAGGTACAGCACAATCCAATCCTCCTTGTCCAGCTAGACAGAGGTCTGAGGCTCCCCTAAAAAGTGAGGAGACAGGTTGTACTGATAAATTATCTCCCTTTTTCTGTAAAGAGAGGTACATGCTAATATATATGTTGTTAAATTTCTGTATCAAGTGCACCTTGTATCATCTTTGCCTCGCTTCTGTGCAGCTAAAAAAGAGAAGAGAGGAACTAGAACCATGATGAACAGCTATGGAAGACAGCAAATACATGTGTGTTCTTCCAAGATGATGCTGTCTTTTCAGAGCCAGACACTCAGGTTACTGCATCTACCAGCCCTTTTGCTTCAAGACACACATGACAGTAGTTACCAGAACATCCTGTTCTTTTCAACCATGCCTTGTGAAATCCAGCTGCAGCCATTGTGACCTCTGGCACTGCCCTCACAAACACTACAGGCTGTTCTGCTGCCCTTAGAGATGAAACTTCTGGTTTTTAGAAGAGATTCCTAGCACAATTCACTCCGAATGGCATTATCATGCAGGTGCTAATAGATAAAAACTACTGAGGACACATCCCATTGCTCTTTTTCCCTCCCTTCACTCCACAGCAAACAAGGCTTCAGAGCTCAAGGCTTCAGAGACCTCTGCAAAAGCAGTCAAGCCCAACTTCCATAGAGCCCTGTATGGTATTGTATAGGCACAGTCAGAGATGCTTCCTCCAGAAAAGGGGCTCCATTTTCCAGTACATAATTTTCACTTTGCGCGAAACAGACAACAGAATGTGAAAGCTCCCTTTTTTGGGGTTTGACATTATCGTACAGACAAGAAAACCATCTGCAGTTTACAGCTTCAGCTTTTTCTCCAAGTTGGGATCTTTCTGTTACTTTTCCCAGTACATTTTCAAGCCCAGACACTAATTCAGTCGACTCCCTACTTCAGCTGCTCTCCCACTCTGTGAGCAATGTCTGCTTTTTAGCACAATGCAGGAGTCACTAAACAGCACCTGAATAGGGTGCTTATAATCCCAGGATGCCATACCACAAAGCAGGCTCCTTGAATCCAGTACTTACCCAAAAAGAGCATGGGCTTGCCAGCAGCACAGCCCAGCACTGCTCGCTCATGAAGGGTAGAATAGCACAGGTGGAACTTCACTGCAGTCCGATATTACAACCTGTCATATCTTCCTTGCTAAAGGAATCTGGGTAAAGAAAACACAAGCTGTATTTAAGCAATAATACCTTCTGGGAATGTCTAGCAACAAGTGCTCTGAGGAATGAGCTGTGCCTCTGGCCCTTACCCTCACCACTCAATGTTCTCAGGCTGACTGAGTTAAAATAGCTGACTTAAAAGTCACAATTGCTATTCTCAACAGTAAAATGCAATTTTTTTTAACGTACCTTTAAACATGCTGCAAAGTTAAACATGGCTTGCATGTTGCCATGGATATAATTTCATGTTTATAAGACTGGTCTTTCCTGGCAGCTCAATGTCGGCATGGGAACAAAGAGCAGAACAGGGTTCGGTTTGGCATTTTGCTTTGTTTAGGATAGCAGCTAACTACTTTTCTTATTAACAAGCTTTTGATTTTACTGGAGTTTCTCTAGGAACAGAGTTCATCTCATTGGCATTCAACACATCTCAACCAATCCTCCAGTCTGTGTGAGCAGAGCCCTGACCTCTGTGGCACCACTCATGAGAATCAGGGTATAGGGTCAAGCCTGAGTATGTTTACAGAATCTGGCTGATATCAGACAGGATACAGCACATGAAAACATCCTTCATCTTCTTGCTTCGTCACTCAACACAGAGAGCAGGGGTTGAACTAGAGCTAACTTTTATTCAGAATAAAAACATGATCAATTCTGACTAAAATAAGGTACTGAAGTTAGGTTTTCATTTGAGCAGAGAAGCAGTTTCATTCCATAGGGTCCCAGGAAGAATCTCCAAAATGGAATTGCTAAATTTGTATCAACTTCAAATCAGCTGCATTCATGCAGAAAGGCTAATGGAGCAAGAATAAAACCCAGACTGGCAGGAAGGTGTTACCAGTTCAGAATACCAAGTCTTAAAGCCTCCTTCACATCCACACCTAATGACTCATGCCCACATCTATTTCAAAGACTGTGTGTGTATCCCTAGCCCTCTTGGATGACTTATGTGGCAAAAGTCACCTGGTCTTCAGTGGGACAACATTTCACCCCTCAGTGAATGAACCCAGGGATAACTTTTGCCTGCTGGTTGGTAACATGTAGGATTGCATCAACTCAGCTGCTATCACTAGGAAATCTGAAAATAAGATGTAATTGCACAGACAAATCTGGGGATTACACCACACCATGTCCCTCCAAATCACGCAGCCAGAGTGTTTACCTCTGTCTCTGTGTTGCTGTCATGAAAAATTCTGTACCTATTTCAGTGTCAGAGATACATATCAGTCAAACCTGACTTCAGCTTTTGAAGTGGGTGGAGAGCAACACCACCCCTCTCTGTGCTGGAGCCTGCAACTAAACTGCATTTTACTCACAAACATATCTGTAGTTCTGCTGTGTTCTGACTTTTAAAAAAATAATCTCATTGGACAGACACCACCAGCAAGTTTCTCCACTCTGTGGAGTGTCTTCACAGCCCTCCCACATAGTGAAAATGACTCAGACTAAACTACTAAATTTAGGGCATTGGTATTCTATGTGTTACGCTGGTGTTCATACAAGTAATGCCTTAAACAGTAAATTTCTGAATTAAGCATTCAGGCATCTTTTCTATGCTGCATTCGCCACTGAAACAGAACGGCAATGAAGGTGGGCTGAGAAGGAGGTTATTTGGATCATGATTTGGCTTGTGTTTTGGCTAGAGCTATATGAGAATTTGAATGAGGTTTGCATGCACTTTTAGAAGTATCTATTGACCCAATATCATGATGTTTGGTCTCAAGTGATGAGATCGTGCAAGATTAGCTGCCCTTGGGAGATTCCCTTCATCTCAGGCAAGAGACAGCAGGCTTTGACTCACAAATGGGGAGGATTTCTTTCGGGATGACTAGACCAATTCCCACTCCTCAGCATCCAACTCACCCATCTTTCTGATGTTCCCCTCCTGGAAGGATGGTTCATGAAGCAGCTGCTGAGCTGCTGGTTGCAAATCCATGCAGTCAATTAGATCAGTACTTCTGTAACTCAATATAAAATGCAGAGAATTATTGAAAGTTTTTAATTTGCAAATCAGACCCTGCTTCATAAGCAACAATCATCCACGCAGCAAGGACAAGGCGGTCTAGAAGAAACCCACGATGGCCACAAAGTTATGTGGCCATCACCAGCAAGTCAGGGCTTTGCAGAGAGATTGGCCATGTGGTCACCACCTGGAAAAAAGGACAGCAAGTCCCTGGAGGAGCAGAAGCAATGAGAGGGATGGGATGAGAAGAGGAAGGGGAGAAAGAATGAACCTTGTCAGCTGAGGTGCTCTTTCCTCTCTGTTTGCTTAAAATCACCAACAAATCAGTGTGAGCCTGAAGTCAGTCCAGAACCTGCCCAAGAGACCACACTCTCCTTTAGTCTGACCACACCATCTGCTGAAGCCAATGAGAGTTTTATGTGGGTATCTCAGGCAAGGACATAGAAGCAATGACTCATCTATTAATGAACTTGGGTTCTTTGTCTGGTTGCCAGGTGTCTCCAGAAAGGCACAGTTTTCTTAATATTTGTGGCTTTTGAAACTGCTGAATAGTCTTCACAAATACAGTTCATGATCTGTTACCCGATTAAACCATGCAATTGCTAGAGGCAATCCTAAGCTGTTTACACTGCACATTTCTAACACATGCCCTTCCTTTGTTCCTCATCATTGGAGCATGTCTCTTCAATAAAAATTAGGTTCATGCAAAAACATTTTAACACTTTCACATAATCTGTTGTGGCTTCCAGGAATGCTTATACTGGTCTGATGTACAGTATTTCAACCTAGTAAGCTGGACATTCTTGTCTGAAGTTCTGCAGAGCAGGTAAAGAATAATTATTTTCAGTAAAACCCAAAACCTTTTCTTGTATGAACACCTGTCCTAAGGAAAATTTTCACAGTACAACATCTATTCTTGTCCTGACCCCACCCGAGAAACAGTGATCTTAAAAGACCCCAAAGTGCTCACTTAATAAAATCTTAACAACGCATACCTAGAAGCAATCTGGAGGGATTATTTAGTCTCTTCCCTTGCTCTAAAACAGAATAAAAAACTTAGATCACCTCTGAAAAACATTCATCATACTTTTTCTTGCAAAAATTCAGACAAGAATATGCCACTTTCTCCCTAAGTAATCTATGCCATGATTTTACTACTCACACAATTAGAGAACATTTTCCTAACATTTGAGCTGTGTTTCTTCACTTCATCACCTCATATTTGTCCAACCAGGCAACTTTGACTGGGTCAAATTACCCAGTTTTATCCCCCAGATTTTGACTGGCAGCAGAACCAGAGAATATAATGAAGGAAAGATGCTGAAAGCCAAGATCAAGAAATATACCAAGATCAGAATATCTGTATGATACCTACTGCATACTAGTTGCCCTATAAACTGAGAAATTACGTTAGTTAAGCATTAATTACTCTTTGAAATCATGTTTTAAATCATTTTACAATTTAGGTCCATACAAACTGTCTGACAAATCTGTCCCACTATGTGTCCAGGAATCCAAATCTCTTTCTTGAGTGGATTCCCAACTTCATTAACACTTCCTTCTTTAGAATACTTAAAGGGGACTTGTGAAAAAGATAGGGACAAACCCTTTAGCAAAGCCTGTAGGATAGGACAAGGCGTGATGTTTTTAAACTAAAAGAAGTCAGAATGAGACTACATGTAATGAAGTAATTTTTCACAACTAACGTGGTGAAATAATGATACAGGTTGCCAAGAGAGGCAGTGGATGCTCTATCCCTGGGAACATTCAAGGTCAGGCTGGACTAGGCTCTGAGCAACTTCAGTTGCAGATGTCTCTGCTCACTGCAGGGGGCTTGGACTAGATGGCCTTTAAAGGTCCCTTTCAACCCAAACCATTCTGTGACTCTGTGGACAAGTAAATCTTCCTTGGTAAAACTCAGTTAAAATATCTCCCTAATGACTTCTACCTTGTGAAACAGAGTTGCCTCAACATATCCCACCATGGTGATACATTAATGGGGTTTTGCCATATTGCCTTTCCAAGCAATATCCACATAAAGTGTCCCTTGCCACTAATAAGTGCTTCCAAGAGTTGCTCAAAAGCATCTTTCCACTCATCCCAGGCAGGTGGCTTAAATTACATCCACCTTTCAAAGAGGCTCTGCTCTTTCTAACCTCACCCATACAAGTCTGTCCTTCATTATTCCACAACTTCAGGACAGCATGGATAACACTTTTCCATTTCTCCAAGCCTGTCCTTACAGAATGAGTTGTATGAATGCTCCAGTCCTGTGACTGATCCCAGGAAATTTCTAACACATCTATGAAATATTTCATTTGACTCTATTGCTAGAATGCAAGGTCCTTTTCCCATATTTGTACTGATGTTGCCTTCTTAACCTTCCAAAGGTGCTGCTGTAGTATTCACTCTTTTAAACCTTTGTACTGACCTCATTCAAACTGAGCATAAAGTCTTTTCTCACTAGGCTGGTGTAGGTTGCACTGTGATGGAGCCCAATTTCTTCATCATCTAAGAAAAATTCACACCCCTGCCTTCAAAGTATGACATTAACAAGTGTCAAATATGTTATTTCCACACTTTTGATTTAAAAATGAAGTGGTTTGGTGTTCCTGAATTAAAACACTTAATTTCAATGAGCCAAACTAAAGCAAAATATTTTGATCTGATCCAGTTTGACTTCAGTTTGTCTCCAGTTTGTCTCATCTGTCCAAAGTAAGCCTCTCTGTCTAACCTTTTTCCTATGATCCAGAACTACTGTAGGTAAGAGGAGAGATTGCAACATCCCCTTGGTTAGATAATGCAGACCTGGGAGTGGCTGTAAGAAATAATCAGGATACGATACTTCCTGTCCCAAAAATATCACAGCAGTTCACACAAATGGCTCAGACTCAATATTAAGTAACACACAGCAACCCAGCTCAACAAACTGTTTTGAAATGGATCAAACTGACTCAAAGCAAAGTATTTCAGTAATACCTTCCTGGCAAGGCCTCCTTAAATTTCAGTCTCACAGCATTTTTGCATGAAAGTCACTTGAACACCAAGTATTTTTTAACATAATATAATTAGCAACTGTAGAAATAGATCAGTCATCATGACTTGCTGCACAGGAAGATCAGAATACTGATTCATACATACTTTATATACATTGAATTGCTTCAGAAACCCAGTACTTTTACATCTTCTTCATACCATGACAGTTCAAATGGAGGTCTTTGCTCTCCAATAGTTTGCACATGATGGGAAGTGATGCTAATCATGAGAACCACCAGAAAATTCTTTTGAGCCAATTACATGGCATCAGTCACAATGACATTAGTCATCCACTCCTCAGTCTGAGGAGAAGGAACCAAAAATTGTCATTCATCTACTCCTGAAGCTGCAAAAGACATGAGGGAAGTGTACTATTTCTTTTTGCAATGATTGTTACACAAAGTTACATGAGCTGCTATTTTCTGTTCCTTTTCTAGGAGAATGGTGGTTTTTCTCTGTGCAGGTTACAAGAGGGACTTCGATCTCATTTAACTGCTTCATACTCCCTCTGCCCTTTCTTGATAATCACATAACCCAGAAAAAAAATGGGACCAGAAAATATTGCCATTAGCCTGATGCCATTAGCCTCTGCAGCTTGTAAGGGCAAGATGAGAGATGTGAGTGCTGGTTATCAGTGTCAGAGGAGAGAGTTGTCACACCTGGTGCCATGACTCAGCACACTAGTGAGAATAATTTAAAAAGCATGAGGAGTGGTAACCAACATGTGGAAAAGTGTACACTCAAGGACAGTCTTCCAAAAAGCTGGCAGTGAAGCAACAGATGATGTTAACTGCAGAGGGTTCAAAGTGGAGGACTGTAAGAACAGATCGAGGAATAACACTGCAGCAGAGACAGACTGTCCTGGAGCAGCCAGCCTAACAAAGCACACTAGTGAGATCAATTAGTACCACTGATCTCAGGGAGCTGTGAGGTGGGGGAAGTGCAGGAGGAACTCATAGGAGGAGAGGCTGATCAAACACTATTTTTCCATAGCAGGATGGTTTGGGAATCCCAGAAATGTTGGTGTAGCAATTTATCACTTTCACCCCAGCCAGGAGACCAGACTACCCAGCGGCCCTGGTGAGCATAGAGATCTCTGTATATGATGTTGTTGCAATGTGAGAGGCACCTCTGAAGCACTCAACAGCTACATACATCTCCAAGGCACAGGCTGGCCAGCTCTGGAAATACCAGCACCTGAAATCCCTCCAACACTTTATTTATGGAAAACAGAGGCAGTGAAAAAGAGGATGGAAAATCACAAATACCAATCCTTCTGACAAAGGAGTAAATAGAGCAAGCTAATAGTAAAGTAATATTCTTGAGAAGGCAAAGAAAGATCTGTGGCTGAGAAGTTGAGATGCATCTAGCACATCTGGGGAAACTCTGCCAAGGTTTTCATGGCATCTGGTCCTCTGGGATGACATTTTGGCTCACTGTCCAGTTAGAATTTGTCCTTGAAGGATTTTATGGGCTAGATCCTCAGCTAGAGTAAACTGTGCTGTGGCTTTTTAGAAGCAGGATGATTTTGAGCAGGACAGAGTTATGCCCCAGAACTCAGACTGGCAGGATGGTTTTCGCAGGGGAGCTACATCTGATAGCTTCACAACGAAAGGAAATGTTATCCATGGTATGAAATTCCAATTCAACAAACAAATTGGAAACTGACTTTACAAGAAGTCGTTAACAGATGGTACCAAATCCAAGTGGCGAAGATCACAATTACTTCTTCACATTTCACATTTTTTCTTTTGTGTGTGTGTGTGCGCTTCAGCCCCAGATTATGACTCAAGAAGTGGAGCTAATTAAACTATCACCTACTAAAAGGAAATTTGGCTGTGTTGATGTATCTGGAGTGTGGTACACCAAGATATTCCTCTATAAACACTGATACACTTCGCCAGGATTTCTTATAATTATGAAATAACTCAGCGTATCTCCAGAAGAAGTCTTAGATTTGAAAGCCAACCCTAAAACTAAAACATGCCTGAACTAGATAAATCAGATAATCTAAGACCATATTTACATATCTATAAAAAGAAGATGAAGGACAACTGGAACAGTAACTGTGTCCAGCAGTTGTTGCTAGGCCTCAGCTTTCTACATCCAGCTGCACTAAATCCAGATTCATTCTCTTCAAGAGATGGTATCTAATACTCCCTGATATGTTTTTCACTCTGTCCAGTAGAAATAACTTGATCACAGTGAAATAAGACTCACAGCAGCTCTCTTTCTCAGAGAGAGATCTTCCAGAAAGTGTGAAGATACATATTTAATTATGTTCCAATGCAAAATTGTAACAAATGCCTTTTTTGCACCAACATAAAAGGTCTCTAACTCTGAGGTGGCCCCTGCTTTGCTAGGTGAATGAATGAATCAGTGCTGACCTAAGAGGTGTTGATGAATCCCACAGGAAAGGGAACAAACTTTCAATGCAGAGCATCTTAACACCAGCACACTTCTATCTTCTCCAACCTCTAACTGACCCAGATATACTGCTGGCAAAAGGAAACTAGGAGTGAGGTTTCTGATAGGTGAACTCTACGAGCACCTTCTACTAGGCTTTAAGAGATGTCCAACCTAGTCGCCTATGCACATCCTGCCAGAAGTTGCAACTGCCTCTGCAGAGTCAGCAAAAGGGAACATCTCTCTGTGTCTCATCATGCAAGAGATGCTCACTGAAGACATGGCAGAGAGGAGCTCTGGGCATATGCAGTATGCTCAAGCATCTGCAGCACATCGATCTGTCTGTGGGCAACAGATGCCTTTGCAGACATGCAGCACTCCAGGCTCTTTTAATGCTCATTTGCATTTAAATACTGCTAATTGGAACTCAAACTCACACTTCCCTGGCTCTGAGCAAGAATAGCACTCCCCTTTAGCCTAGAGTTAATGCCTAGGTTTAGCTAATCGTCCTGGCTCTCTCCACCACCAGCAGAGACAGGCAGTGCTGCTGCATGATTCACTCTCCTACATCCAAAATTAATCACTCTGGCCACCTTCAGTGAAGAGGGAGACACACAAGAGTGCCAGTACATGATGCTTAGACTACAGACCCAACCTCCAAACAGCTCAAGAAGAGTAAGATATAGCCTACTTTTCTTTTGAATGTATCCAGTGGACAAGGCAAATAAAAAAAGGAACTCGGACTCTGGCTTCTTGACGCAATAATCTTGCAAAGATATAATGAAAGCAGTAATCCAAACCCACTAATATCAATTACAGTAACACAAGCAGCAGTTCCTGTAGAAGTCAACAGCTGTTCCACATGAAACTCAAGTGTGCCACAGCCTGCGTGTAGATGTGCATCACACATCTGTCCAATATGAAGGCCACTGCCAACTCACATGCCGTGTATGTTTTCAGTCAGAAAAGAAATGAAGCCATTGATATAAGGGTCTGGAAACCAGGTCATGAGATTCCTTCTGCATGATCCTGCTACGCTGCGTGAAACTTCCTGTCCAGACAAACAACTGTAACCTCCTGCTTTCACCATAGCTTTGATTTGTATCCTTTGTTTGGCTTCTGCAGTACTTTTAACCCTTCCAGAGAGGGTCTGCTTGGGCCCAAGCTGCACTTCTGGGGAAGTGCCAGGGAAGAACAAGGCTCTGCCAGTGGGAAAGCAGACAGACTCTCCTGCTGGTTTAAAAGCTTCTGCCAGGGCACACCAGGCAGGGCAAGCTGCCAGGCTTCTCTCAGCAAGAGCTGCATTGCCAGGAAGCAGGAATGACCCAAGGGATCCACTACATCATACAGAGGCACATTTACATGCACAGACCTTGTGCTCCAGTGGTCCTGGAGGATCTGCCCATTCTGCCATGCTCATGAGAGGGCAGTTCAAGGCGCACTGGAATAGGCCCAGGGACTAGATCAAGTTTGACTGGCTCTGAAACATCCAGCTGTGTGGTGTGACATGTCCCTTTATCTCCTGGAGGGAATGGGATTTTGTGCATTTTCATTCTAAACACATAGAGCAGGCAGCTAGATGAAATACAGCACAGTCAGGCTCTGAAAAAACTTCTTGTAGGTGTGAACTGTGCAAGTGACGTACATTATTCTTCATTTAACACTTCACTGATCTCTAACTTGTGGATTGTTCTCCCTCTGAAAAATCTTAACTATTCTTTTTACATGACAATTTTGACCAGAGTAATTGAGATGTCTTTACACATAGATTTGGCATAGAGACAGCAATGGCAGTGAGATACTGATCTGGCTGGGCTGTGGCTGAGGCAGGAGAGCAAATATCTATGTTAGCTATATCTGGAAAGAAAAAGAGTTTCTGTTTGACCCAGCTCATAGTATCTGGTAGCCAGGAACTGACTGCTCCACTGGGCTCCTGACACTTACGACAACATCCCCCATTGATCAGCTTATGAAAGATCAGTCACATTGCAGTGTATGCCACCAACTAAAATACATTTATTATGCAATATAAGGTGAATGCTTTGAGAGCTATTACAGCACTTTGTCCTGTACAACTGCCTGTAGGATCCTACTTCCAAGGCTCATAAGCTAACCAGGCTGTCTAGACCAAGTTCTGTATGTGCTGTGGATGGATACGCCGCAAACCGAAAGTAGCAGGAGGACAGAGTTTCTTCCCTGCAAGTATATCATAAATAATACAAATCAGTCTATGAAAGATGGGAGAAGACTATCAAGTGTATGCAACAGTCGTGACTTACACCTACCACAAATGTGTGCCAACACATCGCATCAATTGACTTTCTTTTCACTTGGTCTGCATCTGACCTTGCCATGTTCATTCCAGTAATAGAACAGCTTCAACCTCAAAGTTATCTTTCAAATAACATTTTTCAACTGATAACATGCTCCCACACTTAAATTAACCAAACTTTTAACTACACTTCAGCCTATTTTTTTCATACAGGTTTAATGCCAGAATAGTTGGGAAAATGAAAGAGTATCTTTTAAACAAAAATATGTCTATAGTAATTGACAGCACATGTCAAAGTCAACAATCAAAGAGCTCGGGCAATACAAGGTAATGCATGTTTTCATTCCAATTATTGGTTTATTAATTTAGCAAATAGGATTTTTGACTGCATTTAAAGAGGAAATCAGCAAATCAATACTAAATTTTCTGTGGAAGAAAGAGTCATAAAGTAACTCAGGTTACAGAAACAAATTTAAGCAAACTGGTACCACAAATCAAGTAATTAAGAAGAAAGAATAATTTAATGTCTTCAAAAATTATTGATTTATGATACTATATCATGTTTGGGACATTTATTATGTTGCATTTCTTGTTCCTTCAACCCTTTCTAATAAGGAGCAACTCAGCCAAGTCCAAGTAGTGAACAGTAAGACAATATGATGCTATATTTGCCTCTCCCTTGAGAAGTAGAAAGCACATTTTATGTCAAATTATTCCATGCACAGGGAACACTGCAATACCACTGCAGTACCTACAGCCATCCATGGATTACAGGATTAGACTCCTGTGTATACCTGGCAGCAGTCTAACAAATTTAAATTAAACTGCCATAAAGTAGACAGGGGCAGTCTTTTTAGTCTTGCCCTACAGTACAGTAAGAAATGTATTGTGCTATGTATTTGCCTTATTACTTAGTTATTCCTGCCAAGAAACAAGTTTCCCTAAATACCAGAAGCAGAGAGAGAACTTTAAGATTTAAGATTTAAATCCTTGTGCTCTTTTAGCTGGACATCAGCAATATTCATTTCTTCAACAACTCACAGTGCAAAGGGTTGTTATTTTCCCTGCAGGACTCTAATCTGATAAGGAGCTAAGACTCAAGCCAAATCTCAGCAAAAAGAGAAAGAAAAAAATATTACGTTTTCCTCTTTCTTTTTCCCCCTTGCTCACAGAACTTTACCAGACTGGCCTTTAGTGTAAGTTCAGCTCACAGAAGTAATTCTTGAAAGCCCATTGGTGGACAGTGCATTTCCTTCTCCTTTCAGGTTGAAAAGGAAACTTTCTGTGAGTTTACTGCAATGGAGTATTTGTCTGTATCAAAAACACCCTGACCTCTCCAGCCACAAGATTAAATACCAGCAGCCCACTCTGTCACTAGTTCACTACTAGGAAATTACATGGGAGGAAAGACACAACACAAAATTCACAGGGAGAAAAACAGAAAAAAAGAAAAAAAGACATCAGCAGTAGTGGGAGTGAATGAACAAGCTTAATAATGAAGCCAGTAAAAAGGAAAATACCCTCTGGCCAATTGATAATAAAAGGTTACTTGAGGCAAAGGGTCAGATCCTGAGCACTGCAAACTGGCCCAGCTTCTCCAACCTCAGCAAAGTGACAGTGATTTACAGCAGCTGCAAAAAGTCCCAAGAGACAGAAAAACCCAGCTATAAAAATGGAACTGGAGGCCCACATTTTGAAAAGCTTCCACTCACTTTTAGCACCAGACTGAGGTACAGAGGTGACTCTGAGGGTTTGTTTCTGCGGGGGAGTTCCTGTGAAGTAAGTTGAAGTGTGAATTTACACTGCATTTACTTCTGGGTCTTAAGTAGGCTGTAAATTCACACCAAACCTATTTTACAGGGATTTCCCCAAGTAGATAAGCCCTAAATTTGCCTCCTAATCATGGAGGTATACAAAACAAATAGATGTTTTCAAAACTGCAGACCCACACAGGAATCTCTCTATTGCTTGTAGGGGCAAGTGGGTACTGAATAGTATATATTGTATCATAGTATCATATCCTGCAAGTGCATGGTGCCCTTCTTTCAACCATTGACCCCAAGGCCTCCTCCAGTCATATCTCTCAGTATCTTTTGAAATGCCTGGATCTGTTCCAGCTTCATGGCTGGATACCCCAGCCCCTGGCTTCTCCCCTCCCCATTCCAGTTCCACATATGGAGGTCTCCATTTCTTTACCTACTCACCCCTGACCCTCAGGGGGAGCAGTAACTCCTCATCCTCATGCAGATGTGTTGTTTCCTACCAGTTCCCTACCCCTGAACCAACCTAACCATGCTCTGATCATTCATGCCTCACCCACCCCCAGAAGCACTGGATCCCTGGGTTAATGCATGTCCTTTGAAACCTCCTTCAGAGTCACAAGGTTAACTCCATGCCAAGAAATGCCAAGAAGCTGGGCAAGATTATTCACACTTTCTTGGCTGAAAGATGCTTTTACAAACAGCCGAACGGGCGGCCAGAGGCCTTTGGCAGGAGCCAAGAGGAAGCAGCTGGTATGGTCACAGCTTCCTCAGGGTCCTCAGGATGGGGATTTGGTCTTCAGCAGGCTGGGGTGACCAGCTTGAATCACACAAGGTCTGGGCTCTTTCCCTGGGAGCGGCAGTGAGGCTGTAATGGAGCAAAGCATTTATGCTTGGCTAATCTGGGACCTTGCACTGCTTGAACAGCTCCTGTGCTGGCTCAGGTGTCAACTGAGTCCCACCTGTGGCCATACCACTCTAATACAGTGACAGCACTGTATCCTGAAGGATCTTTTTCAGTAAGTCAATTTAGTAATATTCTCTGCCACCTGAAGCAAACACCAGGTTTCTCAAAAGCAGCCTGGAATGCTTTCCTTCAGTAAAATGCCTGATTTTGCAAAGCATGGAAGTCTGAAAGTCAGTTAACACTTAGAAGTTTTAATTTTCAGGGTATAATTTCTTTCATTTGTAGTTTTCCCAGGTTATAGATTTCCTGTCTATCATCTCTCTCTCTTGGTGTTTAAAACTCCACAGCCAAGCTATTCTAAGTCCTTACTGAGCCTATCACTTACAAGGTAAAAGGGATAACCACCAGCATATTCCCTAGACAGAGCACCCCAGAGAATTCAGTCACTAAAACACATCCAGCAAGGCAAAGGAACAGGGCTGTCCATGTTATTTTAACAATCTACTGTCCCCTGAAATCACTGGCAATAGTGATCTATTTATCTTGCAAGTTAACAAATGTACATGATTTTCCCATGCAATCACACACTGATTAAATTTAGAGCATCTCAGGTAGATCATATTTCTCAAATAAAAATAAGACCTTATTAACCCTCAAAGGAAATTCCACATAAAAACACAGCATCAAAAAGCCAGGAGCATGTAAGAATTCAATCTGAGTTTCAGTCAAAATTCCTTTCAGCTGCTTCAGTTGTAAAGTTTTCAGAACAGTGAGCTGTCCTTTGAGAGCTAGCCAGCAGAAGGACCATGACTCTCCTTCTTACTCTGTCACATAGTAGGGAGGCCTTTATGCCTTGCTAAATGTAAAATATCTTAGAAAAACAAAACCAGGAAACAAACTGGGATTTGGTCAAGAGTTCATGGTGGCTGAATCACTGTGGTGTGGAAACCACCAGCTCTAAAGATGGAAAGTCCGGAGCCATTCATTACCTCAAAGAAAGAAAAGAAGAAGGAAAAAAAGAGAGGCCTTAAAGACCCATTTAGCTTACTGGTAAGCTCCCCCAACATCTAAAACATAAAAGAGGTTACCTATTGCCAGGTGCCTTGATCTTTTTCCTCTTCATCTCTCTCAGAGCACAGCCAGCAATTTGGTCTGCACCATAGTTTTTCATATTGGGAACAGTGAGAATTGTTTAAATGTCACTCCCTGACTCAACATGCAGAAATGCTGTAGGGTCAGGGCACTGCTTCTTCCCTCCACATCCTGCACCTATTGCCCTCTTCAGCCTTTCCCCAAGGAAAAAAAAGAAAAAAAAATCCACATACTTTACAGATTGAAAATGGCCAGTAGAGATCCACTCAGACTTCTCTGGATTGCCTCTAGTTAGCTGAGAGGTTCCAAGGAAATATTGCTCAGAGGCAATTAAGGCCAACTGCTGTTGGACAGATAATGGGCACATTTAGCGAGGCATCACAGCCATTCTGAAAGAGGCCTGGAAAATTTTAACATTGTTAAAATGTGTCATCACAACTGCTGATAAGATCTAGTAACGGTGTCTGTGTTATCCTGGTGCGTTTCATCACCCTTCACAAGCCAAAACCTTACCAGCATATCATTTTAGCAAACTTTAAAGGCCAGTGTTGTGCCCATTGCTTGTAAGAAGAACAGTTATTGACAACAACCTCACCATAGATATTTTGCTTTCCTTGTTTCCAAAGTACTGGCATACAGAAACACACTATGCTTAGGCACTAAATTCATTTGTCTCAGCTAACCATCACATTATTTGACATAATACTGTCACTAAAGCTAAGAATCCTATCAGCTTCCAGACTCACCTGAATGCTGTGCAGCCTTTTTGTCCATGCTGGATGGGCTGGACCAAGAGCTGCAGCACAAAGGGGATGAACCTGTGCTGCAGAACAAGAGAGCATCCAGAGGCTAAACATTGTAACATGAGGAAACCTAGGATCAGCAGTTGTGCAACATATTTCCTTACACAGACTTATCTCCATCATTTATTCTCTCTGTGCCCCCGCTCTGTAAAATGGTACTTTTGTATAACAGTCTCTGTGAGAACATGGTATGAAGTGGCACATTGACAGGGAACATGGAAATACCTCTGAATCTATGCTAACTCCACATTACCAATCAGTTATCTTAAACACTCAAAAATGAATGATTCCAGAGAATGTTACAGTGGAAGTGACTCACAAAAGACTGAAGAATCAACAATCTCCTGAACTGAATTCAGTTCTGTGAGTGTAAGCTTTAAAGGGCTCGTTTACCATAGCGATTCCTTTTGGAAAGCAGTCTTTGAAAATTATAAGCATCTTTCTACAGAGTAAACTGCCAGCTAGTAGCAATGTTATTTCATAGCACTGGTGTCAATGACCAAGGAAGCCTTCCAACTCAGCAAAACATGTTCCAGGATATCTTGAGAAAAAGATCTATAAAAACTGCACAATCAAAAGCCTGGGTTGTGCATTAGTTTTGCATACTTAATGGAGCTGGTGCCACAAAGTGATTCTAGCCCTATCAAAAATTCACAGGCAATATGTCAGGAAGCAATCCCTCCCGAAATACTAAATCACAGTGGACTTCAGATAGGCACCAACATTACCTGCAGAAGCTTGCAGCGACCAATGAATCATTCTCTCCCTCTCTCTTTCCTGTAAGGCTTATCATGCATGACAGCTCCTGGTGATGTCCTCTGGTGCCCTAGTCCTTTGGACTTTCACTGCTCTCAGTTCCACATGCTGCCAGCACCTGTAAGATGAAACTGTACATTCTGAGTACTCCCTCTGCCCCCTCGGATGACATCAGTGTTCAAGTTTGGAGTAGCAGTGTACTTCTGAAGTCAGAATGCCCCACTTACTGTGCAGTCCCCAAGCACAGACTAGATTCCTTCCAGGTGGAACTAAACTGGAAGAGGAACCCCAGCAGCACAGGCAAAGCACACAGACCTCACACAGTGTGCAGGCCAGGGACCTCAGCAGAGCTGCAGCTCTCCAGGTTCACTCCTAGTTCCTGCTATAGTCACCTGTGAAGAAACAGCCTTGGAGTATCAGATATTCTTTCTCCTCCAGGCAAACTTTACAAACCCTTTCTACTATGTACGACCCAAAACTTACTTTGCTCTCCTCCAATCCCCAATCCCCTTCAAGCAGCTTGATGCCTGTCTTTTCAGACATTTACCCAGCCAGCACCTCCAGTGGATTTGAACTGCTGTATTTTTGAACTAGTGATTAAAATTGTTGTCATTTAGGTCCTTGCCCAGCTGCCAGTATTTTGGCACTCACCTCTTCCCTTTTATTTATTTCCACTCTTCCTTTCTTTCTTTTGGACTCACTTGTCCTGTTATTATGATTTTAGCTATGAATAAAGCTCAAATTCATCATTAACACCAAATTAATCTGAAGTAGCACAATTTTCTATGATTTCTCAGATTTTATGTGACTGAATTTCTATGTAAGTTCTACAAGCACAATCTGAACCTTCACATTACCCATAGAGAAATCACGTCCTTTTCTCTCTCCATTACCTGCAGCATCTCTTTGTGGGCTAGCTCAGGCCACACAGAACTGAATGGAAGGACCTCAGCTGACTGCAAGAGGCAGTCCCCTAAATGTACTTAATGAAGTCATTCAAACAACTGAAGCTATTTATATTGAATTTCACGACTATGTGACATTCAGAGATAACCATGTATGTTCTCTGTCTTTAGCAAATACATTTTTCCTATTATACAATCTGAAAAAAATACCGGTTTTGTTCTAATGTAATTGTAAGAATAAAATTTATATACAAGACCTTTAGAAAACAGAGACCCACCTCTAAATGCAAAGAACAAACATTTGCATTACCTATTTATATTAAAATATGCAGAAATTTCCAAAGTATTCAATCAACTTATAAATTTTTATAACTTCTTCAAATTGTTAACATTTTTTTAACACACAGCATTATTTCAGCTTTGTGGAAGGCTCAATAACAATCTTTCTGGTCTGGAAAAAAGGAAAGAACATTGTAATAAAGAATGCAGAATAAATAAAAACAAAACAGTACAAGCCGTACATCCACGCATACAAAGACAACTTTCATGGTGAGCTATAAGCAAGTATAATAACACAATGTGCTGCATGTTGATTTCACCAGTGAAAAGAATTTCTCCAGTTATTGAAGACTTTCCTGGCAGAATTTCAGAAAAAAAAAATTCTGACATTCTCCCAGTCTGACTTCTGTGCAATGCAAGTCATGCACATTTTATACACCGACGAATAATACTGCCTTTCTTCTGAGAACTGTTAACAGCTGTAGAAACTATTATAGCCTGCTTAAAATCATGTCTCTGTAGTCAATACTCTCCAGACACTTAGCAATACTAAAGCTATTCCTGGGACTGAACTAGAATTGCTATGTGAGTACAAAGTTTGATTTATGTTGAAATGAAACAACAAACATCTGATCTTTCCTTTTTTTAAATAGCCATTCACATAAACACAAGAATCAGCTGCATAACTAGAAAGTGATATACCAAATTTACAGAAATTGGACAAAGGAAGACCACCCACAGTTACCTTCAAAAAGAAAAGATTTGTGAAAGGGTGAAAGATGGCTGGTTAAGATACTTTGTACCACGGCCACCCTAATGTCTTCGTGGTGAGGCTGTGGTTTACGAGTGGTCTTGTTTCATGAATCTAGTTTTTCAAGTTTTCTGAAATACACAAAATTATCAGCAGCCCAGTCCAGTATCTTGGCAATGCTCATCACCAGCTGCTCTCAGACAGATCACAGGCACAGCAGACTGCATAATAAAATCATCCAGATGTATTCAAGAGGAAGTCAAGATCTTTGTGTACTAACATTATTTTTTCACATCACAGAGCACAGGTGGGAACAGGAGAAATGCTCTGTTGTGGCTACTCTGATATTTTTGAAATTATGACAGGAGACAAAACACAAGTGGAACAAGTGCAAACCTCAAAAGACGTAAGATTTCAGATTATGTTCTACAGATTCATGTATATTACTAAGATTGTGCTTTGATTCCTCATTCCAACAAACTGCCACCAAAATTCCTTTTTTTTTTTTTTACACATCTTCACCTTTCAAGAAAGGAATACACCTAAATATTATCAGATTTGTTGAGGGTTTATGATCTCTGACAATGACAGCAATTAATTTGACCAGTAACAATAATAAAGTGAGGATAAGCTAATTTCAAGTAAGAGTCCCTTTCTCCAGAAGAGTACCATAAATCAATCAGGAAGCCTTAAGCAGCTTCAAATTAATTCTCCAGCTTCTTCCAGATTAATTCTAAATCTTTAGCTGTTAAAATATCTAGAAAGGTGAAAGCTAAGCTAATTGTTCATCTCTTTACTAATTTTTCTTCAGTCAGTAAGTTACCTTATTTATAGCATCACACTCCATCTTCTAATCAGAGCTTTCATGGCAGTTTTGTTGTGTACCAGTATGGCACGGGGACACCTCCACCTTCTCCAGCAGGCATGCAAGTAGCAGAATAACCTGTGTGCCCTTCTGCTGCCCCAGGTGCCACCAAACACAGCTTTCCATACAGTCCCTGTGCTTGGCTGCGGAAAACATGACTGTGGTAGACTCAGTGTTGCTTTCCAAAAAGCCTCTGCTAGTTCCACCAGTAACCTTTACCAAAAGGCATGACTGGTGCAGTTGCCCAAGGATGGAAACTCACGGTCACTAAAACCTGACTTGTCCATCCCCACTGTAATGGAACTGAGCAAGACTGAGGACTCCAGTGGTGAAACAAAGCTTGAAATTTAGAAACAGACCTGAAACAGACCTAACACAGAGCAGAAATGCTGTCATCCTCTCTACTTTCAGGTCAAATTCAAGTTCTTGTGCTCAAGATCCCAGTTTGCCTTTACAAAGTCTTATCCCAGGCTGTTCCAAACACCTCCACTTTTTTCCCCTCCCTACTCACTCACGCTGCTTTTCTCACTTCTTTTGTCCTTGCGTGTCTCCTTTTCTCCTCTGTGCTCTGAGCCTTATCCCATGCTGTTCTCTGGGCTAAGATCTCTCCCCCCGGGAAGGCTTTGGATGCCCTATCTCAATATATTTGGGATAACACTCAAATTCAATGGGAGTAAAACTGACCCGTATCATTGGGGCTCTCTTGCCAAGCATACCCTGTCCTTCCTCTTGCCTTGTCTTTATTTAGTGTCTGTAACTCTGTTCCCTTCTTCTCCTTAGCTGTTGGTCTGCACTTCATATTTGCCAATTTTGCCATACTCAGACTAAGAGTTCCTACAGGTAGAGCACCAAGTTGTTAGATTTTCCCTTACTTTGTCTATGAAATGGTGCCTATTAAATGTTTTCCCAATGGAAAGAGAAGACCAATTTACAACACCAAAGGAAGGAAAAAGTGTGCATGTAAGTGGGAAGAGGACACGCTATTTTCTTAAATTGTAATGGGTAACTAAGGAATTACTTTTATAAAAATCACTGATCATATACAAGGCAAAAAGGCATTGTTTAGAAAAAAGCGTAAGAAAGGCACCAAGGTTACTAGAAACTATCATATCCTTTGGTCTGGGAATTTCAGCTGGGTTCTGGCTCTTAATTCAGCACAGTTATAAAGCAATTCTGTAAGTACAATTCTCTGGGAACTGCAAATGAAAATAAAAGTCATGTCCAAATCAACCAATTTCAAGGACACGTATTTGAAATCAATGCAGCAGGGAACCAAAAAACCTTGCAAAACTTACAAAATAAGCAGAAATCATGCAACCAGGAAATTTTTACAGGTATAACTCCAACCTGGATCTGCTAAACTCAGTGGTCTGTAGTTCCACTGAATATAGTAAGAAAAATTAGGCTGTGAGTTGAGAGATCAGACAATTTGTAATGGGAGGCTAACAGTGGACCACATGAAAAATCAAGTGGCTTGGAACATAGACAAGCTTAGAGAGAGGGTGAAGCAATGGCTGTTTTGAGAATCCCTATTGGCACTGCTATAGAGTGCTAATGACACATGTGAAATGCACTAATGGCTGCAACACAGGCAGAGGCAGTCAAACAACCTTACATAATGATACAAAAAAGTGATTTTATCCGTCACAATAAAGAAATGTAACAGGAAAATCTCTAGCATGTAGGCATAAGTGTGAGAACAGATCTTCCCAGCAATGGATCAGGAAGATCTGATCTTTGGCACTCTTTCCAGAATGACAAAACTTTTAGACAGGTTGCCTCCTTACCTGTCTGTGGGTAGGAAAGTCACTGATAACTGAAAAACTCTTAAGCAACCTTCTCTGCTGTTTTCTACCGCAATGATTGTACATTGACTGCTCAGAACTGAATGGTGCCTGGTATTATTATTCCAAAACATGTAACTATCCATCCAGATATTTACACTGCATCTCTCCTACTGCAGAGAGACTACAAATATGAGCACACAGGGGCAAACAATACTGTTAACACTTCCCATTTTGGCTGGTATCGCTGTGTTAGGGCAGTCCACAGGCAGGTGCTGTCGTTTCTGACAAGCCTGTTGGTTAACAGCGACAGGAATCTGTCAGATGCAGCCCACACACAGGATGTGTCCCGCACAGCATGCTGACCTCCTCCAAAGAAGTTTCATTTTAGAATTCTATGGAACATGTTACAAATACCAGCTGGCAATGTGCGATGTATCAGAGAGAAAAGGAAAGGCACCACGGGCAGTACAAATAACACGGGAACACCCTCCGAGGGCAGCAGTGGGCTTGCTGCAGCACACTGTGCTTGCTTGGAGAAACAGGTGGGATCTGTGTGACAGAGGGACACTTGGCCTATCAAACCAGGAAATGTGCAAAGGCACTTCTGCACTTCTTGTGCAATTCCCTGACTCTGCAGTTGCTAGAAGATTAGCACTGTCTTAAAGACAACTCAAGAAGCTTCAGGCTTTGCCAAGAATAAACCTAGTAATAAAAATACTAATAAAGAATAAGTGCCCTTACTTTCACAGGATCATATTCACACCACAAGCAACTCCTTTTTCCCCAGGACAAGGCCTTTGCCAGTGCATAAGAAGATGTCAAAGGCCTTGCACATTGCCTCACTACAACCACACAGCCTGCCATCTCTTTTCCCCAGGGACAATTCTGAGGGACCCACTCACTCCTGATTTCTGCCTTCTTTACATCACTTGAGGTGCAAAGCTGATGGAGATGAACAAGTCACACCTCCTAGGCAGACAATAAAATATCAGAGACTCCCAACTAGTGGAAGAGCCTTTGCACACCCAGCCATGACAGCTCAGAGTGCTTCTGCTCCCATGAAAGAGGTTACCAGATCCACAGGAGAGCTTTAAACTATCAGACCACTCACTTGAGCCTGTGAGACAAATATGTGTACTCTGCCTCCCACCCTGCTGCGAGCAAGCTTCCCACTACTGAAGAGGGATTGACTGGATAGGTGTCAATACCTTGAGCTACACAAATATATTTGAGAGAGCATTTCAGCAGCATGCTGGGAGCCTGAGTTCATTATGGTATGTAACAAATAACAGCAGTATTGTCTTTTTAACAAAAAGTTAAAAAAAAAACATCCTTGACATTATGATTTTGCTTTTGAAAATTATATTAAAACCAGTGCAGAAACTATTAGCAAAGAAGAGATTCGTGAACACCAACAAAATGATTCACCAGTCCCTCGCTAGGAAGTGATATCATTGCATCACATCTCCATGAGAATGGCAGAAGAGATGCATTGTTTCACAGGACAGTGAAGTGCTGTATTCTCCAAAATAAAAGTATTAAATCTGCAAATGTGTATGACAAATGGGAGGAGGAAAATTGTGACTGCTCAGGGCAGTGACTATCAGATGTTTGTAAGCACTACTGAACATTTACAATCTGGTCTGGGATAAATTGCAAGCTAGAGAGTATATTGTACAAATTACACCACAGTCCAACCAGATTCTTTTCTATCTGATCCATCACTTCTTGCTTAATCCCGCAAGCTAAAACCAGTGAAATCCTTTCCTGCTCCCTGTTTAGCAGCCATACAGTGAGTGTGTTCTCACATTCTCTTACCTAACTCAGTCCCACACTCTCTGACCCACATCTCTGCATCTCAGAACAGGCACTCATTCTTGCCAGGGATTTATACACCTTAGCAGTACACCCACTCCTACCCTTTGCCATGCCCAGCACCATTACCTAGGTGCTCCAGTGCTTCTGAAGTCAAAAGGCACAGGACTGCTGCACAGCCAGGTGGCCTAGGGAACCCCAAAGCTCTCCCAACCCCCCTGTTACACAGATTCTTCCTTGTGGCTCACACTGAGGAGAAGCTGAATAAGTGTATGAGGCTGCTAGGGAAGCAGAGAGCAAGGAAGTTTTAGGTTTCAGGATGTATGCCACATACCATCTTCAAGGATGGCACCTTGGATAACAGGTTTTTTAGTTCTTAGAACTGTACCTGGTGTTGGACATGCTGTCTGCAGTTATGCTGGGCGATATTAGCTTGTCAGCTCCTCAAAGCCCTAAGCATGCTGCAGTCTGCCATGCCTTTTAATTAATGATCTGCTCCTTGCACAGCAGGCAGCAGTAGGCTTGCAGCTTCATAACTACCGAACTGACAATGACAAGCTGACATCACCCAGATTAAGAGGATGTTCTTTCTTTTAATCTTATTCCTTTTCCTCAGCCTGCTCTATGTTTCAAGAGGTCCAAGTACTATCCCCTCCAGTTCACTTAACAGTAATGCTTCTCCCTCAGCTTCAACTCTTCTCTCAAAAACCTACACTTATAGCACCTAACATCAGCAGCCCCAAGCATTGGAAAGACAATACAACTCCTGTTGCTTTCCTCCCCAGCCTGCTGCCCACCTGTGCCAGAGACGAGAGACACTTTTAATCCAGGGAATTGCCACAGAAGAGAATGGCAAATTTTTGACTCACTCATTTTCTCCAAAATTCCTTTAACTCTCTGCAGGAAGACTGGCGGGTCTGTTGCTATGCAGATCTGCTGGCCCACAGCACGCCAGAGGCTGCTGTCAAATCAAGGCTTTAGGAGCAATCACAGAGCAGCAGGCACATCCAAACAGCACAGGAGAAGTCATCTTCAAGGAAGAGCAAGTCCCATGCCATGTAACATGAAAGCAAGTTATAAGTATTTATTCTGCTATCACTCCTAAACTCCCGGGGACTGGGACTTTTTTATGCAACTCATATCCTCCAATCTAGTAACCTCAGTTCCCTGGAGACTGGTGCTGTAGGACACATAGACAGGGCTGAGAGCTGAGAAGCTGTGGGATTTCTGATGTATCCAGCCACACTTGGAGTCAGCCAGAGCGATGCAGGACTCCTCATGTAGTCCATCTGCTTCTCTGGGTTCACCTAGAAAAGCAAACCACCAGCCCTCTGGCTGAGCCCTCAGTTACACCAAACAGCAGAGTGGAAGGAAAGCTGCTCTCTTTATTCCAGCCGTGCCCACAGGCTCTGGTGCACTGACCGACAGCTCCTGTCCCACAGAGCTGCATCTAAAATAACAATCAGCCAAAGGGAGGAGACACACAGCAACGGGGAACTTGACTGAGTGATTTTTCTGTGTGGTAGAGAATGAGTGATTATATTCTTCATACAGTTGCAGACAAGACCTCAGGGGAACCAGAAAACAAAATGGAAATGCCACTTCCTTTAGCAAAATACACAAAGCACTGATTTTCCAGTGGTGACCCTTACATAACATCCATGTGACCCAAACAATTTTCACACTTATTCCTCATACAATTAAAAAAGAAGACAATCTAATTTTCTGCTTGGTGTGGAGAAAAAGCTACTGCTTTTGGCACACAGAAGCATAAGTAACCTGTTAGCAAGCATTTTAGATAACATCTCAGTTTGGTGAATGTATTCCCTCCAGTTATTTCTATGATCTAAGTGAGCAGCAAGTGCTGTACTCATCTCTTTCAAAATTACCCACTATCATCAGTTAATGAGTCCTGCATTACAAATTCCATCCAAAAAGCCTCCTTGTTGTGCATGCACAGCACTTCACTAAAGTCATGGAGACATTCCCCAGACTGGAACAGATCAGACACCCATTCTGTAACAATTACCTGGAAAAGTGAATGTTTCCTTTCTTCTGTGTATTATGAGCTCATGTAGCACAGGAACAGAAGCTTAAAAGCCACACAGTACTTTCACTTCATGTGTGCATCTTCCAGTGATGTCAACTGAGTGTGAGCACCTGGTTCTCAGCCACTGCAACTTTTGCCAGGAACTATTTTCAAACATACCCCATCAACTCTGGGCTCACACTTGTATCCCAACAAAATTTCACATCTCTCTACACCATCAACACTTGTACTTGAAAGTGGCAATGTTTAGCTTGTGTAAGTAAAACTCACTTTATCAAATACTGGAGGCTCTTTGAAAGCTGAAAGCATTTTTAGATCTTGGCTCCAGGAAAAACATTCTCTGCTCTCCAGAGTTTAAAATGGGATGGCCATATTTCTAGGCATAAGGACAGCTGATAACTTTTGGTGAGATTACCACAGTTTAAGAATTTAACAAAATGAAGATGGCTTAAGCCATTTTCACCACATGACTTCTGCATAAAGAGCAGAATTCCTGGAGTTCAGCTGGTTCCTGAAGCACAGTGGAAGAGTGACAGAGTGTTAAGCATCATGGTTGCTTCTAATTGTCTCTTTTATATTCTAAGAGCTAAACTATTCTTATTCCAAGGCATGGGTCAAAATACTGTAAAAAATGCAGGTAATGGAGTAGGAGAAAGGTTATTTTGAACTTCTTAGACTTCTCACAAAGTTTTCAGATTCTGCAGATAGATTTAGCCAATTTCATCATTTTGATTACATCAGAACATCTTTATATCAGAACAACCAACTTTTTGTTATCAAGCCCCTTTTTTTAAATTCTAGTTATATGCCATTCCCTTGAACTCAAATAGCTCAGATTCACACATAAAGATTGAGATGAGATAATGGAAATAAAAGATAATGAATCAACTGGTTTTGTACACAAAATAAGCATCTGTAATTACAAAGCTGTCGACACACTGACTCTGCCTCAAGTTACATTACACACTGGCCCCTTACATCCCAGGACTTAAAATCACCTTTGCTCTCTCTGTCACAGGTCAAGCACAGCTCAGCCAAACCAGGAGATTTGTGCCAAACAGTTTGTATTTCCAACAATTAAATATTGAATTCTCCTTTTAGGAGTCATTCAGGAGTCACACTTGCACAATTATTTGCATAAACAGCCACTTTATTTCAGCCTCAAATACAAAAAGCTATTAACAGCTGGCCAGATTCTGCTCTCATTTGCCCCAGTGCAAAACTACGTCACCTTCATTAAGATCAGTGAAGCCAGAGTTTCATAGCACACATGGGAGAGCACCACTCCTTTTTCATTGAGGCAGTTCACATCAGCAGCAAGTTGTGTGCCTGTGGCACACGTGGCCTGAAGGTTTCTGTTCTGTGGCACAGGCCACCAGTTCTGCCCACTGTTCTTCTAAATCCTCTGCAGCTTCACCATATCCCTCATGGCCTTAATTTTAAATGGACTTGTTTCACTGACAGACCAGAGCACACTACTTATTCCCCTTAATTCACTGCATTTATCAGAAGCACACTAGCTGAGTACCACTGAACAAAAGGCAAACTTGTTTCTACAGTGCATCTACACACAATATAATGAACCAGTCAAGCAAACAAACTGTACACAACGTTCCCTTTTATTAACTGAAACCAGAAGAAACTCTCTTCAGTACTTCCAGTACTTACAAAAGCATGCTTATGTCCCATGTAACCCAGGGCTTACATCAATTACTTGGTCCTCAAAGCTTTGAGCCAAGTTTTCTCCACAGTATTTACTCCCTGGAACCCAGAGTCAACAGATAACTGGTCTCCAACACTTTCTTCAGTGCCCGCCACACTGAGGGCAAATTTTGCTCACTCTTCCTGACTGACAGATCAAGCTGGTTTAACTTCTCCTGGACACCCTTTGCTATACATGTCACACTCTTGAGGCATGGCAACACTCGTGGTGTAACACCTGGCCAACGAGGGACAGGCAGCTGGGTGCCAGTGGGCACCAGGACAAGTGCACTGAGAAACAAGCACCCCGCTGCCAGTCAGTCGATTACAACAAGCACAAGAGCATGCACAGCCAGCCTGAGAGAATAGAAATCTTAATCCCACTGCTCTGCATGCCCACCACAGCTGGGTTAGGAGCCACTGCTCTGCTATTCTACAGCCACAGTGGTCAGAAGTGCATAACCATTGCTTTGTGCTTCTGTTTCTTTAATGTAATGTAATAGAGCAATTCCCAGTTACAAGAGATGTGACCATTTGTGACCATGATGAGATTCAGAAAAGGTACAACCCTTGGTATGCAACACACACAGAGCTGTGGCTGACAAGCTCTCGTTCCTCCCAATGGGAAGTCTGATCTCAGACTGGACCCACACACCACCCCATGCAGCACCATCCCTCAGGATTATGCACCCTGCAGACAGAGTTCTCTGCCACTTTGTGTGACCACACAGCCTGAGAGGCAAACTTCCCCAAAGGCTTCCCCTTGCATAAAGGGAAAAGTAACTTATTTCACAAATACAGGGCACACTGAATCACTCCAGCTTGACTACTGATCCATGCCAAACAGTGCTAGTTTCAAGGACCTCCTTCTGACACCCTTCCACTGAATAATTTAATTGAAGGGAAAAACTTGACATGTCACAGCACAGTATCTCTGATGCTAATCCACATTTCATTTCTTTTTTTCCCTATTCAAATACATGGAAGCAGAAGATTGTCACATTTTTCAAGTGAGAAATGCTAAAAAGTGGGTTTTAACTCTCTGGTAAACCTGGAAAACAAGACAAGGGCCAGTCATCCTCTATGCACAATCCCCCAGTGACTCCACCAGAGCATACCTACATGAGGCAGGAACCAAGGAGAGAATCAGACAATTCTGTTCCAACTGTGTACAGCCAGATTTGTAAACAGGGAACGTGGTGACTGTATTTGAAATGAAGTATTATCGTCTCAATAAAGCAGCAGTACGAGACTATGCAGTCAACATTTTAATTCCCAGGTAAAGCTAGGGTAAAAGCACAGCAAATTTACAAAACAGCTTTTAACCTGCTTGGAACAGACATCAGTCAGGCTGCTTGGACAACCTTACTTGCACCTTTTTGTATAGGGAATGAGTGGCTGGATATTGTATTAAGGTGTTTGCCTAAAGTGAAAGTCCAGTAACAGCTGCAGAGCCTTCTGCCTCAAGTACCTATATGCTGACACAGCATATATGGGTTACACATATGTTCTATTTAACATTATGTATACACCAACAAATGTAGATGCAGATAACCTTGATAAATCAGGTACTCCTATGAATTTTTTTTTAATATTCTCTCAAATATTTGCCACCGTTACTGCAATCCCTTCAAAAGGGAGTAGCACCAGTACAAATCCAAAAGGTTACATGAATGAGGACCTTGCTCCCCCTGCACACCAGGAAGAACTTACACTGTATAATAAGGACAAAGCTTTTAGCATAACTCAAAAGCCAAAAGGACCTACAGCCTACTACAGGAACACAGCAGAAGAGATCAGAAACTTTGTGAGGTGAAAAGAAAGCAAAGTGTGCAAAGTTACTCAGTTGTTTTGTGGACTTAAAATTGTGTTGGCATCCTCATACAGTGTTGTAAATTTAAGTACATACATAAAAATACAAATACAGTTATGACCCTGCCATGAGTTCCGTGCAAACAGTTCTACGTGTGCCATGTCAACTCCTGTGTGCAAGGCTCTCTGCAGGATCAGGACTGTAACCTATGTACAGAACTGCTGGTAAAGTGTTTATGTAATATGTAAATAGATAAAGAAAAGTACATTCACATCAACTACTGAGGAAAGAAAACAAATCATTTTTCTACTGCTAAAAGTACTGAATCACTCACCATCTGGTTTGTGAGGGAAAAAAAAACCTCAGTCCAATTCAGCTATGAAGAAAATCCTGTCTAAAAAAAGTAATCACATGCTATATCCCCCTAAGTTCGATTTCCAATCATTTTAACGCAGAGACATGGAGAATTTTGTTTTCCTAGAGATAAAAAAAAAACCAAAACCAACATTAAGAAGGATGTGTGGCTTGTTAGGCCCTGATCCTGCTATAGGAGAGAGTGGAAGCTAGTTTTCAGGAAAAGGTGAAGTTTCTGCATCAGTTTCTGCCAGAACTCATCCTAATTTTCCAAGAAAAATCTACCATGCTTCTGTTACCATACTGTGAAATGCAAAAGTAAAATCAAGATATTTAGTAACTGAACTAACTTGCCTTTATACCTTGATAACTTTGTGGTTTTTTCCTCAACCATCCTAAGTAATACCTATGCAGAAATGGCAGGTTACTACCTGGTACGTGCCCTTTTAAGGGTATATTATTCTACCCCAAAAAGGGCATGTGGTCACATAAATATTCTGAGCATTAAACTTCAACCAGCAAAGGTCATGTTTGCAGCTCTGGCAAAGGTTTGTCATTTCCAAACTTGTGACCTGTCACTTTGTCCTCAAATGCACCACTAGTGCCTTAATTTTTAAAGAAACTTAAAATTTTTATATCATTTCAATCCACACTTCAAAACCCAGCCTACACACTGCACTGATCTTCCAAAGGCCTTTGTATGGCCCCTTTAACAGCTGTTCATCTGCAGCTGCATGTCGTGGAATCAAACTTCCCTGCTCCCTCCTTGCCTCATTCCCTGCACCACACCAACTCACCTCTCCATGCTGCTTCTCTGGAACATCCCCTTGATCTCATTCACTGGCATTTCACCCATGCTAGCACCTCTTCCTTCTCTTTTTCCATTATATTTTTCTCTACTAATTGCTAATGATTTCTAATTGATGTTCTTTCATTTGGAAGTAGTCAGACAGTGGTTGTTCTCAAAGAGAGATCAATGCTATACATGAGTGGTGTAACAGTTCTGTGGGTCTTGGAGTTTTCCTTCTGCTTCCCTCAGTCCACCTCACTTGTTTCAACACTTGAGCAAAATTTCCTTCCTCCTCACAGAGGCATGGAGTCTAACATAGACCATTTACCTATAGGACAAAGAACGATTTTATTTGATTTACCAATTAACCTAAACCTTACAAACATCCAAAAACACTGAAAGAAATTTCCATCCCACTAAATACCTTACCCACTAAGTTTTACCATTAACCTCTTTTGCTGCTGAACACTAAGTCTTTCCATGAAAAAAAAAAATCTATTATTTATTTAAAACTGGAAAATATTTTTTGGCTGTTCTTTCCTTCTTAAATTTATCATTGATTAGCCCTTACATAGATCTCCACTGGGATAAACTTGATCCCAAACCATTAAGAAATTAACTAGTTCTCTCTCTTGCTGAAAAATTATGCTTAAAATAACATGTTACATGTATAACCAAAGGCAACCAAGTTACTATGGCTTCACCTGGGTGACAACCATATCCAGTCCTTGCTTGTGACTGTGAGAAAGAAAGGCTTAGCTTCAAGATACTCTGTGCTGAAGCATTTTTGGCAGTGAGGGAAGGCTATGAGTGAGCAAGGGTGACTCAGTAGCACAGCAGTAACTCTTTAAGCCACTGAAACGGGATTTAGAACTTGCTGATAAGGTTGTTCCAGAGTTGGTGTGTGACCACTACTCAGCATTGCACAAGCAGTGGCAGACCCACAGCTCACACCCTCTGGGACCCCAGAGTTACTGAGCAACTTACTGCTGCTACCTGTTGCCAATTCTCAGGCTCCAAGAGAGCAGCATCACACCCTAGCCTAGGACAAAAGTGCTCCTTTACTGCACCCATCTCACAGCAGGTAAAAGTAAATCTGGCACTGAGGTCATGATAATGGGAGAGCAGACATGCACAGAGGTACAGGGCTTTCCTTGCAAGGGAGCAGCTTCCCTCCTCCTCACACCCAGGGTCAGACCTAGACTCTCAGCGAGTTCAGAAGGAGTAAGGCCATGGCTAACTCACAGCACCCATCACCACAGTCTAACCTGGGCAGCACCAGAGACATCCACACCAGTGGAAAGCATGAAGTCGATGGAGCTGAACTCGGATGATCAGAATAAGGCTCATTATCCCTCTAAATTCATGCACAGGGAGTTGCATGCTGCAAAGCCTTTCCTACTCTGAGTCACTCCAACTCCTGCTCTAGGCAGTTCTGTAGCAAACTGTCAATAAAACTCATTAATGATGTGCTTTATATAGAAATAGTGCATTTAACTGAAGAGCTACAACACATGAAGAGTGCAGCAAGGGGTGAAATACATGGTTCATAGAACCATAGAATGGCCTAGGTAGGGAGTGACCTTAAAGATCATCTACATCTAGTTCCAACTCCCTTGCAATGGTCAGAAACATCTCACTCTACACCAGGATGTTCAGAGCCCAGTCCAGCCTGGCCTTGAACACCCCCAGGGATGGGGCAGCCACAACCTCCCAGGGCAAGCTGTGCAGGCCCTCAGCACACCCACAGTATACACATTTTTCATAATATCTACTCTAAATCTACTCTCTTTCAATCTGAATCCATTCCCCCTTGTCCTGTCACTACATGCCTCTGTAAAAAGTCTGTCTCCATCCCTCTTGTAGCCTCTCTTCAGGTACTAGAAGGCCACAATTAGGTCACCCCTAAGCCATCCATTGTCCACGCTGAACAAACCCAATTCTCTAAGCCTTTCTTTGCAGAAGGGTTGCTCCTCTGGCGACCAAGCTCTGGAGGCTCTGGACTCTCTCCAGCAGCTAATGGAATGCAGGATGCATCTCAGCAAAGAAGTGGTAAAGGTGGGTGGGAGTCTTAATGTTACATAGATCTGCTTGATGTTTGGTGTGTATATATATGAACCCAATTCCCCTTTTGATTTCAGTGCAGTTATATCTAGCATTCCCCTGTGTTTCTACTGATACATAAATTCTCTGATGAATAATTGATAACCAACTTTCTTTTACTGGAGAAGTAAAAGTAAGCCATTACTGGAGAGGCAGCAAATATTACAGACAGGTTGTTTGTCTTCTCTTTTTCGTCCTGTTCTCATCTGAGTCATGTCTGGCTAGCATTCCTATCTAGCTCCTTTGTTGGTGGTAGCTTTTAAATAATAAAAAAACCAACCAAACAACAAAACAAAACAAAACACAGCAGCAGGAACAGTGCAAAAAAGATGCTCCTTGATGGAGATGATTGGGATTTGTCCTATGTAAATACACAACTGCAGCTGGTTTCTGTACTGCCTGTCCAAGCTCTGTATCTTGACACAACATTTAGCAACAGGTAACCACTGACTTTCTACACAAGCAGCTGTCATTTTCATCCACTACAGATGGTTTTATCTGATGGTTACAGGGAATGCTAACTTCTCAAAAGAAATTAGGAGGGCATGGGGAGCAACCCCTAGAAGAAAGCAAGAATTAACCAGGGTTTTTCACAAACTTGGAGGGAGTTTTAATATGTAACAGTAACAAAGAAGCAAGAAAATGTCCACAGTTTGGAGTCCAGGTAGAAAGGGGAGGAGACTACTGAAGGTAGTGGGGTTGGGCAGGAGAAAACAGCTGTTACACTTCTCAGCACGTTCTCTTTCGGTGAGTGGAGAAACAAAACAAACACAGCAGGAGACCAAAACCATAACCTGAACCTGACCTCCCGCTCACTGGTTGTATCATAAAACTTCCGGGCTGAACTTTGGTCATTGCATCACCAACACAACGCAGTCCCAAAGCCTACCCAAGCAACTATACCACGATTTTTTTTTTCTCACACATGCTCAAGATAGTAGAGGCCAGCTAAGAATATGGCCTTTCAGAAAAAAAAAAAAAAAATACATCAGTTTAATTGCCAGTAGGCTGGACAGTTTGCTTTTCTGTTGAGGTTGGTTTGTGCACTGAAAAAACATGGGTGTGATATAGGATTGAAGTGGAACATTAATATATTTTTGTCTGTATCTGTTAGAAATCGTTATCAATACAGCAATTAAAAACACTGGCGATCAGAAAGTGATCAATTACACAAAATATAAACTTCATCACCAGTTTAACATGGCACCAGGATTGTCCACGTCAAGATGTTCTTAAAATCTTAATAAATGTCCTCGTATGTAGAACCTATGATTCATGGTTTACAGAGTGATAAGTTGTGAAAGGGTCAAGTAACTCACCTAATAGCACTCAGCAAGGCAAGAGCAAGCTGAGTTCAGACTCAGGATCCTGCTTTTCCATGCTGATCTTTCCTTCATCTGCAAGTTACTCCAAGTGCACAATGTACTACAAATACCAAGCATTTGTTTCCACAAAAGAGCTGATTTTTGTGCTGCATAGAAAAAGAACCAGTGTTTTCTAAAGCAAGTATTCTATAACTCACTTGCAAGCAAAGTGCAATTGTTGAGGCAGGATACAAATAGGTAGCCAATAAAGAATTTATCATTATCACTGATCATGGTACTGCCAAAAATTCCAGTGAACATTTCCCCAATTAAGTTGACTGCCCTCGTGAAGGGGGCTGAATAGAGGAGCACACACTGAACATGGAACCTTCCAATCCCTCGGCTTCTGACAAAATGCCAGTTGCCACCCAAAGCCACAGCGATGAGACCGTCAGTGTCCTCAGCAGCTCATTCCCACACAGGAAGGCTCTTTAAAGACTCTCCCTCTCCACTCAGGATAATGCCCTTTATCCTAAGCATCCTGCCAAACAGACCTGTTCCTGCCAGGTACAGAAATACACACCTGATCTTCAGCCTGTGCTCCCAACACTGGCACGGGACAGACTTAACAGATCGCTTGGCACTTAACAAACAGCTCAAGATTGCAATGCTTTGTAGCACCAGGTGGAACTTGAAAGCAGCAAGTCAAATGAACATCCTTCTCTGTGGAGAGAGATGCACTGATGCCATGACATGAATTTGCATTCTGTGCACCAAATTTATTTATAGAGGGCAGGAAATAGTTTTGGGAAAAGAGATCCAAGACGCATCTTTGTCTACAGCATCAGTATTTCATCCTCTACTGGGCCATCACACGTCACAGCACCTGGATTTCTGATTAATGTAGAGTATTTATCATTCACGTGAGGGTGGTGAGACACAGCAACAGGTTCCCAGAGAACCTGTGGATGCCCCATCCCTGGCAGTGTTCAAAGCCAGGTTTAATGGGGTCCTGAGCAACCTGATCTAGCAGGTGGCATCCCTGCCCATGGTGCTATGTTCCAAGAATCAGATGATCTTTAAGGTCCCTTCCAACACAAACCATTCTATGGTAATGTGTAAGAATACTGTAAAGCCACGTGTATCTTATTTAAGTTTGATGCATATCTTACAACTTAAGTTTGCCTTTAATCAAGAAAATGCATTGGGTTTACTTGGTTTTAAAATGAAATTTTTTAACCTGGCAGGCTGCAGCCCCGAGAATCATATTTGATTAAGTATTATCTTTCAGCTGTTTCTCAGAACCTAGACCTACCATGGTACTTAAATGCTGCACACCCATGCAAGTAATTTAACTCAAGGTGGAATGAGTCTGTGTATTTCTGTGACCAGAGCCTAACCTTATTTTTAAAATCCCAGAACAAATGGGTTAATTTCTGACTTCAAAAGCAAGGATTTTTAGGCATGATCTGCTACACACAGCCACGCCAATTACAAAGAAGGTAATAGGATCGTTGCCACAAATATACAAATTAAATAAAAACCTGGCAGAATAAACGCAGTACTCTTTTTGTACATTAGCCTGAAACAACCACATGCAGGCTCCACCAGGCTGGAGCTGAGCCAAAAGATAATCCATCCTTTCTGTCACACATGGATTCTCTGAGGACCGGCATCTGGAACTCTGTGTGCTCGTCGGTGTTCACCTGTGGTTAAAGATAACGAATTCAGACACAATCACACTCAAAAGTGGCCATAAGGAGATGCATGAAGGACAGTACGTGCCGTACAGCACGACCTCGACCCTATACTGAAATGAGAGAGGCAGTGCCAGAAAACTGAAATTTGCTAAGTTTGCCCAAACGGCGTGGTTATATCAAGCAGTTAGTGTTAAAAGATAAATTGTCTATGGGCAGTTGTTATACACCCATGACACTGCACTTGCACTATCTAGCTGAGTCTCACATGGCTTCACTACAAGCCAAGTAACAAGTTGCTCCTGTGCTTCCTCAGCCTCCAACAGCGGTGCAGGAGCAAACACGCGGCACCGGCAACTTCTCGCCGTGGCTCCCCCGGCCCCAGCGCAGCCCCCGGACAGCCGTGCCAGAGCCACGGCGCGCGGGACCCCTCAGCCCTGGGGCAGCGGCCGCTCCCGCCCGCCCGTCTCCCGTCACCGCTCAACGGGAGCCGCCACAAGCTCTGCGAGCCTGCCGGCCCCCCGCGCCCCCTCACCTCTGCTGCCCTCCTCCTCCTTCCTCCGCGCTCCCCCGGCGGGGCCCCAGCCCGAACTACGAGCCCCGTGGTGCCCGGCGGCGGCGCGGCTGCGCGGCGGGGCCGGAGGGCGGTGGCGGAAGCGGCGCCGGGCCCCGCCCGCCGCGGCCAGGCCGGGCCGGGCCGTTGCCGCCATGCCCCGGGACAACATGGCTTCCCTGATCCAGCGGGTGGCGCGGCAGGCGCGCATCACCTTCCGCAGCCCGGCGGGCCCGGCCTTCGGGGAGAATCTGCACCGCCTGCAGCAGCTGCTGGACGAGGTGCGCGCCGAGGACTTGCACTTGGCGCCGCGGGGGCCGTCGGCCGCGGCGGCGGGCGGGAGTCCGCCGTGGGCCGGCGTGGTGCCTCCCGTCAGCTACATGCACATCTGCGAGACGGAGAGCTTCAGCATGGGCGTGTTTCTGCTGCGGAGCGGCGCCTGCATCCCGCTGCACGACCACCCGGGCATGAACGGCATGCTGAAGGTGCTGTACGGCACGCTGCGCATCGCCTGCATGGACACGCTGCCCGCCGGGGCCGCCGCCGCCCCGCCGCCCCCCGCCGCTGGCAGCGGGCCGTGCCTGCGCGCCCTTTTCCGCTCCCGCCAGCACTACACGCCCGCCTCGCCGCCCTGCCTGCTCTCGCCGCACACCGACAACCTCCACCAGATCGACGCCGTGGACGGGCCTGCCGCCTTTCTCGACATTCTGGCGCCGCCCTACGACCCCCAGCACGGCCGGGACTGCCACTACTACCGGCTGCTGGAGGGACCTACGGCGGGCGCTGAGCCGCCCGCGCTGCCGCGGGAGGTGTGGCTGGTGGAGACCTCGCAGGCCGCCGACTTCTGGTGCGGGGGCGAGCCCTACCCTGGGCCCCGCGTCTGCCTCTGAGTCGCCGCCGGCGGCCCGGGCCGGGCGGCGGCCGCTAGGGACGATGTGCGCTCGCCCCGCCGAGAGGGGAACTCGCCGCGCCCCGCCCGGCCGCTTCCCCGAGCCCGCCGGACAGCAGCAGCGCGGGGACGCGGGCTCCGTTCCGTGCCGGCCGGCGCTGGCTGGAGCTGCGCGGGAGCGCCGTGGGTCAGAGCCTTCCTCTGATCGCGGGCTTCGTGAGTCGGGGAAATAAAGCGCCAGAACGTGTTTATGTCCTTGCGGCCGATGTGCGGGAGCAGCACGGTTAAGCTGCTCAGCTGAAGGGTCGGGGAAATATTCCAGCGTCCTGTGTAAATAGTTAGGGACACGCATCAGGGAAGGGGGTTCAGGCTCCAAAGGAAGAGTAAATGCAATAAGAATTGTCACAGGGCGCCCTGGCTTTTCCCAGTGGGGCTCCCACTTCCAGAG
This sequence comes from Eopsaltria australis, assembly GCA_034509425.1. NCBI lineage: Eukaryota > Metazoa > Chordata > Aves > Passeriformes > Petroicidae > Eopsaltria > Eopsaltria australis. The sequence continues at coordinate 5,079,863 of JAVTVJ010000138.1, forward strand.
CCAGCTGGCACCACAGGACCAGGGGACTGTACCCACTGAGTCTGGGAAGGGGGTTGGTCTGGCTACAGCCTTTGGTGACTGTCTCCAGAGTGATTCTCAAGAAGAGCTGTACCCTGCTAGTAAAAAAATCTAGAACAACTCCTGAGCTAGGACATGCTCCTCCAGTAAATGCCGGTGATCAATCCCCAGGGCTGGAGTTAAGGAAATTACTGCTCCAAATGGAGACTGTCAGGTTCAGAGTTACTTTTCAACAGTTCTTTAAGGTGTCGCATACAAGATCTCACTGTTGCAACTGAGAATTACTGAGTGCATCTATGCATACTTCCTTCAGCAAGAAGGAGGCTGCTAATTAACCTCGCTGGAACCTCTAACGTAGTGGTGGCAGAAGGTGGCAGAAACTGAGCATCATAAGAGAAAAAACAACTATCCACTGTTGTGGAACCTATTCCAGAAACACGACGTATTTGCAAACCCTCAATATACAGCAGCGCATACCCTAGGTACTGATAAGATTTGACCTGATGTCTTCTCTTTAAAGCGTGGTCTGTGTTTTTATATGCGAATGCTTTGGGCTTTTGAAGCCTTGCAGTTTCCCTCTTTATACTATTTATAAAGACTTTTTCATAAGGCTTTTAAATAAATGCAGAGTAGAAGAGACACCATGAATTTCACCTTGCTGTAATGGAAGTGGTCTGGAGATGCAGTTGGGATGCAATCTTTCTCACACGGGAGGAAGTTTTTCTACAGGTGAAATGCCCCATCTGTACTGCAGGGACTGGTCTTGTGCCTGTTCATCCTAATGCACACTTCGTACCACAAACCCAGGCCAGGGCAGCCTTGGCCATCTTAGTCATGATGTGAGAATTCGAGTAAGAAAACACTACTTAGCAACCTCCTAAGTGATGTACCAACCTGCTCCAGAAATCATTCCACAACTGGCTTTACTTTTCTGTGTATTTATAAAAGCAGACTTGTTTTTCCTGTACAGTGGCTTGTATGTGTGAAGTTTTAAATGATTCTGATACGGCATTGCTGCTTTTTTTTCCCCCTGGCCTGTGAAAGAATGAATGTTATATACAGTCAGCATTATGCATGCATGGATTATTTCTTTGGCAAGGAAAAATTGGTAGGAATTATTTCAGGTGATACTCATTTATTCTTAGAGCACTATTAGGTGTCTGATATTTCTGCAGCTGGCTTACCTGTTTCTCTTGGAATTCCCCCGCAGCTTAGCATTAGTTAATGTTTAATAATTCTTGATCAAATGTAGTCATTAATTATAAGGCAATGCCTCCCTGTGTTACAGCCTGTTTCTACCTCTCTTCAAGCCTAATGAAGACAGTTATCCTTTTTCAGAAGTCCACAAAGAAGATAGCGCGGTGCATGCAAACAGCTGTACTGGAAAAACAAACTGCGACAGTGAACATTTTTTATCTCATCTGCTCTATCCTCCCCTTATGTCTTTCTGCTGGGTTTTTAATTTTTTTCCTCCATGTGTAAAACCTACTCAAGATGTTTAGTGGGACAGTATTTAATGCATCTTTCTGAAGAGGACAGCATGGTTACGCTGCGGAGTGCTGTTAACCATGGCAAAACCTTTTTTGTTTTCTTTTGTTTTCTTTTTTCTTTTTTTTTTTATTAAGGTGTTAGTATCAAAGTATTTAAGGCTGGAAAAATAGTGACAAAAACCTGAGATGCATTTTTTTTAAAAGCCTCTTCGTGTAACTTTTTGCTTACTCACTAATTGAAACTTACATCCTGTGTTCTGGATATCTGTAAGCAGAAGGTTTAAGTCTGTAATGCCATTCCTTCTCTCTGCAGTCTGGTTATTGTGTTTTCACTACAGCAAAATAACTGTTATTGCTGAATTATAGAATAAATACAGGATATCTCACCACTGACCAGTCATTACTTTCCTTCACAAGTATGACAAGTACGGTACAGAGTGCTAGTTTCTTTTGCCTGGCAGTCTGAACAGTGTGACCGGCTTTTCCTTGGGAGGCAATGCTTAGCGCTGGATTCTCAGCCCAGATCCTGCAAGCAAATCCAGGCACATACGCTATTGCTGCTTTTGAAGCTGGCTCTCACTGTAAGGCAGAGACAGGAGTGTAGGACTGTTGATACTATGCCTTGTGAGGTGCTTTTGTAGCTGTACACCTAGTCACCAGCAGTTTCCTTAGTTCAGCTCTTTTACGATTTCTGTTTATATCGTTGTTGCTTTTGATTTGGGTTTGAATTTTGTAGCATGGCTGGAGACAGTATGGAGAGTGCAAGGGGAGCCTTGGATTTTGTGTCTGTGTAGCTGAAATAGCAATTCTGCTCAAGATGATCTGGCTGTGACCGAGCTGTGGTTTATCCAAGGCTGTGGCGGTACCTGCAGAAGCCCAGCAGGCGAGGAGGCCATGGCTTCTGTGTGACATCCCCCCAGCAGCAGGTTGTGGTCTCTTGGGGGCCAGGACCACATGGGATCAGGTGGCAAACCAGGATGTAAAGGCTTACTTGTGCTGCTAAGGTGGATAGTGGGGCAGTCAGCGTGGCTTCTTCCACACAGGCTGGTCCATGCCCAACTTCACAAGCCATCTTGATTCAGAACCAGACACATCACTTCAGCTCCTTCTGAAGAGCAGCTGCCCTAAAAGCCAGCACGAGTTCCAGAAGATGGGGAGCAGGGTGTTATCAGACAGAAGAGGCAGGTGCTGCTGGAGCTTTGCACTACCTAACAGCTGGGCAAGCAGAGGCTGGGAACCACCAAGAAAGGGCTTAACCCCCTCGCCCTGCTGTGCTGGGCTGTGGCATTAGTGGTCTGGTCCAACCTGCACAGCTTACTCTGTAGTGCAGGCCGCATCGGGGATCTGTGTGGCAGAGGGGCAAGCCCACGGGGAACTTAGGGCCCTACACCGATGGCAGGATCCGAGGGTGGGCCGAGGTCGGGATAACATCTTGAAAAACAATAACCAAAATAAGTTTACAAAAAAAAAAAAAGTACCCCAAAAAAAAAAACCCCCAAAACCAAAAAAAAAAAAAAGCGCGATATTGCGGCCATGTGGGCTCAGCAAAAACAGTCCGGCTGTGCCGCGGGGGTGAGTGCCGCCGCCCCAGGCCGCTGCGGAGTCCCCGGGCGCGGGCGCGGCGCCGCCCGCGCAGCCCCGCGCCGCCGGGAGCGCCTTCCCCCGAGCGGCGGCCGTCGGGGCGGCGATACTCACTGTTCCGGAGCCCACTCGCGGAGGTTGCCTGGGGCGGATCGTAACCGCGGAACAAAACAGAATGAGTCAAAAAAAACCCGCCCCGCTCCCTGGTTAATATTATCCCGTCTCTCGTCTCCGAGGGAAATCCCCGCGCCCAAAAGTGAGTGTTTCTACGCCGGGGCCGGGGCCACAGCTTTTTCACGCCGAGGCTTTGCGGGGCGGTGCGGTGCGCCCATCAGACCCGGGTCGGGCTGCCCCGCAGCCCTCCGCCGCCGGGACCCGGCGCGGGTCGGGGACGCGCGGGGGACACCCCCTCCCTGCGTCAGGCCAGGGAACCTACGGAAATAAAGATGTCAATTTAGCATAATTAAGAGATTTATTTGTCGTCTTTTATAAACGTTGTAAGCACCTACCCTATTGTCGAAAAGTTTATTTACAGAGTGGCCAGAAAGATACCCCCCTCTCCTTCCAGCCCTCGTTAGTGGTTGTGCATTATTCGTGTTACCTGCGGCGCAGAGTCCCGGCCGACCACGGGCGCCGGTCCCAGCCCGAGTATTTACATCCTGTCCCAAGTCCTACTACAAACGGAACACTTTTAAGTCACCAAAAAGAAAAACAAAACCAAAATCCCAAACCAGTGCGTACAAAAATATAGTCTCTAAAAAAAAAAAATCCCAATATTAATAGGCAGAAATGTACAGCCATACTAAAACCAGGGAGGGAAAAACTTTCCGGTCTCGGTGTCGCCGCTGTCGTCGGAGCGGATCGGTAAGGCACCCCCCACATGCAGACAGGGGACCGGGCTCTACACCACACAAGGCACCAAGGACACCTCACCACGACGGCACTGCATGCATCCATCCTCCCGCCGCAGCCCCTATGTACACCCGCCGCTCCGGCCCGCTCCGGCCCGCCCCGGCCCGAGGGAGCCCCGCGGCGCCGCCAGGTGCTCGTCGCGCCCCGCCAGGGCCCGCTCCGCTCCGCGCCCGCCGCGCTCGGCGGCAGCTCCGCGCTGGGTCCCGCGCGTCCCGCGCCGTCAGGGCGTCCGCGTCCGCGCCGCGCAGGGGGCCAGGGCGGCGGTGCCGCTCCCGCCGCCGGGTTGCGGGCACCCACCGGCGGCGCCGGTTCCTTTCCGTTCCTTCTGGCGCAGGTGAATCTTGGTGTGTCGCTTCCTCTCGTCGGAGCGGGCGAACTTCCTGCCGCAGAAGTCGCAGGCGAAGGGCTTCTCGCCGGTGTGCGTGCGGATGTGGGTGGTGAGGTGGTCGCTGCGGCTGAAGTTCCGCATGCAGATACGGCACTGGAAGGGCTTGTGGCCCGTGTGGATGCGGATGTGCCGGGTGAGCTCGTCGGAGCGGGAGAAGCGGCGGTCGCAGCCCTCGGCGGGGCACGGGTAGGGCCGCTCGTGGACCGGCGTCTTGCTGGGCCGATTAGGGTACTTGCGGGGCCGCAAAATGGGCCGCAGCGGCAGGTGGTGCGGGCTGTAGGCGCCGGCGGGCAGCCGGGCGCCCGCACCCTCGCCCCCGCCGCTGCCGGGAGCGTTGCCGGGGGCGGTGCCCGCCGGGGGGGCCCCCATCGTGAAGTTGCGGATAGTGGAAAGCGGCGTCAGGGGCGGCGGGACGCGGAGCGAGTCGAGGGGACAGGGGAAGGGCTTGCGGTCGGGGCCGGCGTGGAGCTCCCGCTGGCACTGAGGCGGCGGGAAGAATCCGCCGTACTCGGGGATCATGGTGAAGAGCCCGCCGTCGGCCGCCGCCGCCTTCGGTGAGGGGTAGGAGGGCGGCGGGGGAAAAGGCAGTGCCCCGCCGCCGGCGGCGGGCAGGAAAGCCGAGGAGGGGTCTTGCGGGTACAGGTCACCGCAGCCCGAGTAGGGCGGCGGCGGAGGCGAGTAGAGATGCTCCAGGTCGGCCGGCTGGCCCTGTGCCATGGTGCAGCCGAGGGCCCCGGCCAGCGGATTGGGGGAGGTGGCGGAGGCGGCCGTGGCCGAGGAGGCGGCGGAGGAGGCGGAGGAGGCGGCGGAGGAGGTGGCAGAGGAGGGCGTGCTGACCCCCTGCAGGATCCCCGCGCTCACGATGTTGATGATGCCCTCGGGGTAGCAACCGGCACCAGGGTACTGCGGGTCGATGGAGAATTTGCCCATGTAGGTGAAGGTTTGGTTACGGGAAGCCGGGGCGTTGGGCGCGAAGCCGCCACCGTAGGGCAGGTCCAGGGCCCGCTTGTCGCCCATGTCCACGTTGATCATACCGTCTGCGGGGGTAAGGAGCAGATCAGCCCTCCGCGCCGCCACCCGCCGGACGGCCGGCACCGGTCCCAGCCACCGCCCGCCCCGGCCCAGCGCGGGGCTGCGGCGCGCACATGTTGCGCTCCGGATGCAGGGGGGCTCCGCGCCGACTGCAACTTTCCCCCCCGAGCTGGGTGCAGAGGTAAGGCTGCCGCGAGGGGCGGTGGGGACCCCGGCCGGGCGGCGGGAGAGCCCCGAAGAGGGTCCCGGCGCCCCGTCCCAGTCCGACCCCCGCCCGCCGCCCCGGGTCTCCGCCGCCCCGCCGCTCTCCGCGGGCGGCTCGAACCGCACCTGCGAGGGCTCCGCTTACCTCCTGCCACACCGCTCATCTGGTCAAATGGCCCTGCCAGGTCGGCATTGGGGAAGATCGCGACCGAAGTTGGCAGCGCGGCGGAGATGTCATCCGCGGGGTAAATGCCCTCGGGGAGCTGGTGCACGAACCCACCGAGGGTCACCGGGATCTTGTCCACCGCCTTGGCGGTCATCATGGGGGCAGCGGGGCGGCCGGGGGAGCGGCGCTCCCGGCCGGCGGTGCGCGCTCGGGGCGGGGAGGGGAGGGGAGGGAGAGGAGGGGGCGCTTCCCCCTGCCTCCCACTACCGGCGCGGGGGGACCGCGGGGAGCCGGCGCAGCATGTGCGGGCGGGCGGCCGCCCCGTCGCGGCGGTGCGGTGCCCGCGGTGGCCCGGGAGCGCCGCGCTCCCGCCGCAGCTCGCGCTGGAGGACAAGTCTGGCGGTAACTATTTATGGGGGCCCCCTGAATGCCCGGGACGTCACTGCCCATATAAGGACTGAGGAACGGGGCCCGGCGGTCACGTGGGCGCCCGCGTGCGGGACCGCCGGCCCGCGCCCGCCCCGACCCCCCCTCTCCGCACACCCTCCGCGCCCCGCGGAGGCGGCCCCGACCCGCCCCGGCCCCGCTCGGCCCCCGCCGCCGCCCGCCGCGCCGCCCAGGGGGGTATTCCGGTGGCGGGGCCCTTGTCCTAAAAAGGAGAAGATCCGGCCCCGCCCCGCCTGCCCTTTTAGGGCTCGTTCCGGAAAATTTTTAAAAGGCTCGGAAAAGCAGAGGAGGTCCCGGGGCCGCCCCGCCAGACCCCGCTCACTTTCTCAGCAGCTTGTAACCGCAAACCGGCGGCGGATCAGGAAACAGCCACATTCACGGAATAGAGCTTCTCCTTTCTTAAAGAAAAAGTAATTTTTAAAAAAAATCTTTCTTTTTTTTTCCTGAATTACGGGTGGAAAGAGACGCCGAACAGAGAGACTCGGCGGCGCTGCTTGTTTTGGAAAGTGTCTGATCTATATATACCGTGGCGAAAACGGAACCGCCTGCCCCGCCGTCGCTGGGTTGTTATTGTATCGACGGGCACAAGCGAGGACGGGACGAGGAGGGGTGGCGGGGAGACAGGAGTGCCCCCCCGCCGCCCCACCTCGTTCCGTTCTGACCCTACCGCTCCCGCTTTGCTCAGTTCAACCTCTTGCTTCCAGTTTCCATCCTCAGTAACATTTCCACTCCCGCTTTTGCTTTATTTCTCCATGATCTCCTCCATAACGAGGATATCAAACCAAAGAGTGCTTAAATTCTGGCTTCTTTTTTTTCTCCAAAGTACTAAAAATAACCTCCCTTGTGCCTCCCTTCCCAGGAGAAGCGAATCTTTTATACGCTGTTCCCAAGCTTAGAGCTTGCAGCCCCTACATCTTCTTGCTGATGAGGGTGTCAGATGTAATTATTTTTGAAAGCTATATCCCATGTCAGTAATCTCATTACTTGGGGATATTTCATCTCTTAGCTGTTTATTACTGCATTTAGGAAAGCAACTCTCACATATGGTCTGTAGCGTGCGAGGCCCCTTTTCAGTAGTCTGCAGTAAAAAACAACCCATTGACAACCCAAGCAGCAGCAAGACATGGCAACATATGAGAGATACTATGACAGTGCATTCCTGTTCCAAAGCAACAAGCCAGAGAATACATAGGAAGGCTAAAAACTCTTCACTTTCATTTTTAACTGCAGATACCAATATTTACAGGTCTAATACATTACAGCCTCTGCCACAGAAGAGGGGTGTGTTCGAGCATCCCTATTGTGCATGGACTTGCCTCTGCCTTGGCTCCCAAACACTCTCACAGTGTCTCCCACGACCCTCTTTATCCATGCCACACCTCACACCCCAGCTGAGAAAGGCTCTTTCAGTTCCTCCAGTTCACTGCCTTTGGTGATGCTCCAGGTTCACTACTTGTCCAGGCACCACAGAGTCCAGACTAGACAGCAGCGTCCTGGAAAATAAAAGTTTTAGGGGCATTTGCTAAGGAATAGTAGGCATAAACCTAGATATTTGCCTTGATGGGTGATCAGGGAAGCATGTGCAGTAATTAGTAAATATACAAGTGTTTTTTAACATAGGTTTTTGTTACCCGTTCTTTCTAGCACTTAATGTACAGCCAATACAGTTTGACATACGAATTTTAGTTGAAAGCAAGCTTTCAGTGGGATTCTAGATATTTTCATTTAAAAAAACACCTCAATTTAGAAGTTGCATTTTAAAGTGTGACAGAGAGACAGGTTCTGGGAAATTTGACTGAGAAGTAGGAGCAATTGTATTGTACCTTTCCATTACAGCTGAGCTATAATTGGTCTCATCACTACTATGAAAGAACAAAATATTGGAATCTGTTGTGCAGTGGGGTGAGTTACTTTACATGAATTTGAGAAACAGTAATTCTAAGTGCAGTATCCTCCTTACTGCAAAACATTGCAGATATCTCATATTTAGGGCTTATGGATATTCTACATCATCTTGTAATAATTCAAAATACCACATGCCCACTGATGACACTAAATCATAATGGACACAGAAGAAAGGAGAACCAAGGTTTCACACCCCACCGTAATCTCCCCATGAATCAACTCTAGCTTTGAACTAACTTGGCTAATTTAATCTTCTTCCACTATGGAAAAGGATTCAATGAAAGACTGACACAAATAAAATTTAACTTCACCTGTGGAATACTACTGTAGTTGACTGGATTGGTTAATTTCGAAAGGCTTCTTAAGAATGGAATAAATTGTGTCTGATTCCAGCCTTTCCAGGGACAATCAAATCACTCAACATCTTTCAATGGGGGCTTTGTCTCAATGGCAGCAGGATCTGGTGTGGGGCAAGATGGAAGCATACTTAATGCTCAGTTTCAGGAAGTTGTTGACAGATGGAACTCAAATGTTTCTGGGCCCTTTTCAGATATCCTTGCTGTATTGCTTCGCATGTGCTTTGTGCCTTTGATCCCCGTTTGGCTGATTACAGCGGACTCCGAGGGTTGGACTGTCCAGCTCACACTGACATCAATGGCCCTTACATGCAGAAATATCCTACTGATTTCTGTGGTTCCTACAAACCACATGCTTTCATATGATAGACAGATTGTTGGTGCAAATTGCCAAATCCCCAATCACACCAAGAGCCTCAAACATGCATGATGTCTTACTGGATATAGCAATGATTGAGGAGGGTTCAGAGCTGAAAGGCAGAATTTCTCTCCTATTCCCAACTTCTCTGAAACCAGACCCCTTTGGATTTACTGTATTTGCTCTTTTAACAAGTTGCTAGCTGACATTGCTCTGGGGGTATATTTTCCTGCAGTCGTTCTCTACCACAAGTACCTGAGACAGGAGCTGTAGAAATAAAATCATCATTGCCTCCATACCCGAGTTCAGAGTGGCTGGGGAAGAAAAGGCAGCTTTTCGTCTGTAGAGCTGGCAACACATTTAACCAGTTTAGCATCATACATTTGAGTCATCTCTCCAGGGGGTTACTATGCTTTTGCAGCAAAACTCACCCGACCTCATGTGCTAACAGCAGCGATGTTAGCAGGCCTGCTTGGGAAACACACCCTGCCCCTTCCACTCTGCATCCTGCTGCTTTCACGAGGGTTAAGGTGACCTCAGCTCAGCAGGTGCCCTAGGGAGTAGGAACTGTTTTGGGAACAGGGGGTTGTTTACAGATTGCAGATGAATGACCCTGACAACAGCAAAGAATGTTTGTCCTAAGTCTGGGATAGTTCATGTTGGGGTTGGTGGGTTTTTAATGTTTCATATAAAAGAGAAAATCTTCTCTCCAAAGCTGGCTTTCAGAGTTTTCTAAATTTGCCCCTTTTCACTGCAGGTAGAAAGACTTGTCATGCCCTCAAAGGAAGAAATGCTTGTTTACTATTAGACCTTCTGTTTTGGCCAGGGGTGTCTGCTGGATTCCCAGGCTGCAGGCAAAAGCCACTTCCCTTCAGTCTGCCCTGCCTGCCCCTCAGAGGCCTGATATAGGCTCTTAGTCTGCACTGGCCAGTCACCAGAACCTGGAATCCAGCCAGGGGAACCTGCTGTAAATATGACCCTACAGAACACAGCTGGCTGACTGCTGGCATGCCAGGGGAAGGGGATAGTTAAGGAGCAGAGAAGGCATCCCAGTCTGCCCTTAATTACAGTACCTTGAAACCACTCTGTGGTTTTCAGCCAAGGCTTCTTGTTGACTTAGGATGAATGCCTGTAAATTTGAAATAAGTAAATTACTTTATTGTGAGAACTTGGTTTAGGATAGCAGTAGCAGCATTCTGAAGGGCTGTTTAAATGTCAGTAACGTTTTCTAATTCGGGCTATAGGTTAAATAAACCCACGTGGAATCAGCAAACTACTAGTATAGGTTTGTGTGGCTGTGAACAAGTATGTGTGACAGAGAAAGATTCCAGTCAAATAAAAGCAGCAACAAACTTGTTTGCTCAAAACTTATTCTCGTTATTAAACACGTAGAGCATTTCCTGGATGTTCCTGTACACGGTTTCTAGCATATATATAAAATCTGTAGTCCTACTTCCACTCACGCCATGAGTTCCGCACGGAACATCCGAGGGAGCGATGCTCCCGCCGCCGTCGGGAGGGGACGGAGAGCGTGTGCGGGCTCCACTGCCCTCTCCTGGGGAAAGGCGCTCCCGGGAGCCAGCGAAGACACAGCAGCTGAGCAAAGAGCGGTGCGTTGGGCTGAGTTCTGCTGGTGTTTCACCGTCTAACAGCACCCCTAAAGTCGTGCCACCTATAGAGAGACTATAGTCCTGTTGAGTCAGAGATCCCGGCCACGGCCTGTGACCCCTGCAACCCCAACAGTGTCGATGGGGGATCATGTACTGCAGTGAAGTGCTAAGAGCAAGCCACAGAGGGGCATCCCTTATAAAAGGCTAAAATATCAGCTCCGCATGCTGCTTGCTGGGGGAACAAAGGAAAGAAGAAGAAGAAGAAGAAAAAAAGTTGCTTCTCAACTGTGAAAATTACTGGGATACACATGTCATTCATGTGACAAGACTCTCAAAATAATGACAACTTCATTTCTGAATAGTGATAGTCTGCCTGCAAAGCTTTACTTTCCAGTCCTTTCTTCTGAAACTAGTTTCACTTACCCTTGTATTTCCTGCTCTAACGTGTCTCCTGTGTTTTGTGTAAATACTGTCTTGTCCCATGGCTGGGCCTTTAGTCCAGAGAGAGACTAATCGAGCACATCCCTTCGTGATGTAAGTAGCCTTCTTCCTTGAAAGACTGAAATAAAAGAAGTATAGCAAGAATCATATTTTCAGTTCTCTTAGTCCCATTACCTAGTGTTTGAGTGGTTAGAAAGCCTGTCAGAAGGGTTTCTGGACAGATTAATTTTTAGGAAACTGTGCCTTCAGAACTGGACATAGCATTTTATCCTCAGGTGAGGAGTCAAGTCAGGTATAACATCTCTCTCCAGCAAACCAGGAGGGAAAGCAAACCTCCAGCACCATTTTCCAAGCAGTCTTCTCTTGAGAAGAGATGGAGGAGAGCTCTGTGGAGTGTTTCCCAGAAACTTCCCATCCCTCCAGGGAAGCTGGAGCCACTTACAGGACTTCTAAATTGCCAAGCACTCGTTTGCATTTGCCCTATGTGCCACTTCTCAGAACCTGCTTCCATTTATGTCTCATTTCTCCATGTTTCAGTCTTAAACAAGTCTGTCTTCAGCCTTAAAAACCCTGAGCTCTTTGCTCTGGGTAGGTCAATCTGTGTATGGTTCTGGCTTTCCCTTAGTTTTTATCAGCATTTATTTTCTGCTCCTGAGGATATATCTACATGCTCCAGTTTCACCAGAAGATCACCCTGACTGTGAATTCTTTAGAACAAGGGGATTCAGATTCATTTTCAGCTAAGTTACCCAATAGATGGCTTTCACTCAGGAATTGACAGCAAATTTTATTGGAACTGAGAATTAAAACAAATAAATAAATAAACACCCACCTCCCCAACCCCTCCAAGAGATTAAAATAAGCAACATGTTTTGCTTTAAAATTTATAGGGCCAGATTTTTAAGTGGTGTAAGTTAGCTTGAGTTTTCTGATCATGTAACCCCTACAATCTGAGTGAACAAAAAAAAATGGGACATGATTTTATTTACAGTTTGGTTACTTTTCAAGGCAAAAACTCCAGGTTCTCCTGAGGGCGGGCATGGTCCTTTGCATCCTGTATTTGGGCTGCTTCCACCTGTTTCACAGGAGTTTGTTGCTATCTTTGATTTGTCTTCTCTGCTGTGATGTGTTGTCCTTGTTCTTTCACCTCCCTTCTCATTGTGTCTCTCTCTCTACTCTGTTGTCCAACCTTTTCAGCTCTCTTTTCCCTCTTCCCCCTCCTGTCTTTCCTTTTCCTTGGTAGTTCCTTTTCCTTCCCCTTTATCTCAGCAATTGCTGCCAACATCTATATTTGGAACAGAGTGGGAACAAGCTATTCTTGTGACTTTACTTTGAAATAACTGAGAGGAGCAGATGATTTTCTTTGTACAAATAGAGGATACATTGAGAAGACAGGCTAGTAAAGTCAAAACAACGTCATTAAGGAATACCTGCCCAGCAGGTTCATTTTTCCCAACTCTCAAGACAACTTAATCAGGTGTTAGTTCTTGTTTGCTGTGTTTTAGCTTTAAATCCTCCTTTTGTGCATAGTTCCTCTCTCCAGGTTAGTAACCCGAGGTGCTGACAGAGGCCTAGCTCATCACCATAATGTCTGGGCTCTCACACATCAAGGGGAATGACTGCCACCTAAAATCTCAGGTGCCAAAATTAGATGAACCTGGTTATATATTTGTTTAACACCTGAACTCAATGCTGTTGCATCTCCTGGTGTAGTCACAGGGTACTGTTACAGAGTCCCACTTATATGGACTAGCACAGAAATATCCCGGGAGGAGCAGTCACCTATAGAGCAATAGGATTTCTCCGTGTCTTCTCACATTAACTCCTTCTCATCTCCTACTGTTCCTCATCCCCCCTGCCATTTAAACTGCTGTCAGCAACACATTAACAAAGCCAGCAAGAAACAGAGCTACCCGAACAGGACAGCACAGAACGTATTTCTCCCTATCTCCCATATTTCTGTGTTTATACAATTAACTCCCACACTGGCATATCAAACAAGAAATTAGGCCAAATAAGAAATTCAGCATCATGGCTTAGCATTTTGTGCCTGTGCCATAGAAGACCCAAGTCTATTTGTCTACTTCCAAGTGAAGCAGTTCTATTAAAACTCCACTGCTGTAATGTGTTTGTGTGTGAAACAGCTTCATACAGGGGAAGATACATGAAATTACATGCAGAAAGGTGCAAAGACAAGATCTTTCCTTACAAGTTAAACATTCAAAGGAGAGATGGCTATTAATGTTAGACAAGAAACTAAAAGAAAGTAATTCTTCTAACCATTGATGATTTCCTAGCATTTTATAAATGTTCCAGCTAACAGAAATGGTCATTCTGACACAGTATTTCAACAGTTGTGTCTGCAATAATTTTTAATAAGCTCCATTTGCCTACAGAATATAAGTCAATACCAGGATCTTAAGAGGGCAAGGCTGACAGAACTCTAACACTTTTCTATCAGACTAATATAAAAACAGATCAGCCTTCAAGCAAACAGATTCTTTTCCATGTTCACACTACTACTACTGCCACCACACTGCAGATGTTGAATGTGCAGTATAGATCAATAACGAACAGCCCAAGAAAAGGGAAAAATGAATGACCCAGGCTAAGAAGCGACACCTACTTTCAGCATTAGCAGTAATTCCCAGGAGAGACTGCCAAGTGTCTCTGGGCTTCTGTCCCTTAAAACTGAGCACAAGGGAATTTGGTGCATGCAGACAAAACAATATAACATTTCATACTGAATTAAGTGCATGTGCAATGGTTAAGTGCATTTCATCAGTATCAGATCAGTTTTTGTAATTTTGTGCTGCCATAGAAAGGACATCTATTTTATTTATGTGTTCCCAACCCAAGGACAACAGACAAATGAGCTTTGGCATATTTAGAGAGCACTGCTAAAAATGGTGAACTCAGAGTACCCTCCCCTGTTACCTCTCATCCCCTGTCCCATCACAATGCTGGCAACTTGCAGCTTTCCTCTCAGTCCCCTTGATGCCACATGCTCAGTGCAGCTGAATAAAACCTGCAAGGAGCATCTGAAAACTAATCTTTAGTTTGAGGTTCACAGGGCATTAAGGGCACAGACCTGTCCCAGATTACTGAAGAAGTAGTTAGGCCACAGCTGTATGGCCACAAACAAGTCTGGGTTCACTGGCTCAGGGACCAGAAACTGCTTTCCAGGTTCTCAGGACTGCCAGTAGTGTGTCTTTGATTTTTATTATCAAGCAAATGCAGATGTAACTATGGCTTGGTTGTACCTAAGCCCTAACTAAACCCCTCTGAGATGTGCACCCCAAGCTCCCTGGTCTGGACAAGCTGAGAAAACGAGCATTTTCTGAGTCTTTCTACCACCATTCAGAATGGAGGGCATTTTTACACCCAGAGCTAGAGTTCTTGCCCATGGTATGTGATGTGCTGGATTCAGTCCTCTTTTCTGCCTAAAAGCATCTCAGCCTGTTTCTTTCATCTTATAGGATAGCACCCAAAACCATGTTTCAGAGTCACTCTCAGTGCCTCCCCATGTCTTTATGATTCAGGCTTTGGGCTCTATGTGAAGTGAGCCAGCTGGACTGTCTTCATATTGGGGGTCAGTGTACCTGCCTGGAGAAGAGCCGAGACCCAGTAGGAAGGCAGAGCTTGTGTTCCAATTTCTGCACTCTAGTGTCGTTCAGGTCACGAGGAGCTGATGGGCTGTGCATCTGTAGAAAGGTGAATGAGAAAACTCTAAATGATGCATTACAAGTAGTTAAAACCACAACCTGCAAGTACTTTCCAGGCATCCAAGGATGGACAATCACTGTTGCCATACTCCCCCTTCCCCCCCCTCCCCCAAAAGACATGGGAAAAGAAGGTGTGAAGAAAGAGCTGCACCACACAGATGATGTTTTTCACCTTAACTCATAAGACATATCAAGGACCAGGAAGTATTCACCCTGAGATGTGCAACAGAATCTCCTTAAAGCTAGGCTGAACAATCATAGAATCACAGAATCAAAGAATCAACTAGGTTGGAAAAGACCTTGGAGATGATCAAGTCCAACCTATAATCATAACCTATGATCATCAGCACGTCATACTGCATGCTGTGATTCAGGACAGTGCTTGTGTTGGAGCACACTAAAAACACCATCTCTGCCACATGCCTGGACAGTCTGACCAGGGCTGCCATGGACTTTGCAGATTTTTTGATAAGCACAATTATTGAAACACAATTTAAAGTTGACAACGTGTCTGAAAACACACACAATATCAGAGGAGGAATGAAATGTTGCTTCCCCCTCCTTCCCCAATCTCATTACAGGCTAAGGAAAAATAATGTATGGAGAATAATACTTCACCATCTAAAGAGTTTTTCTGGTTTCTAAATCTAGAGAAGAGTCATTGTATATTTTGACAGAAAAATGGATCAAAATAATAAAGTGAATACAAAATTATATTGCTGTCAATAATTTAATTTACACAAAATAGCACTGTGACATGGTAATTGTTATATATGATGCAGCATTCAGTATAATATTTGGAGAATGCATTAGAGAAAGTCAACATTTAACTACGAAAATCAACTTACATAATCAAAGCTGTCAGAGAATCTTTACAGTTTTATATTAATTTGAATGTAATTTACTATAGAGGTGTCATTCTTAGAGGTGCTTACAATAGTTAATGATCTCTGCACTTCCATTATAAAATCCTATTTTCAAAGGTTTATCACTTGGTCTTAAGAACCCTGAGCCCTCCGGCACATTCTCCTTTCCCTTACAAAAACTATGTTAGACAGTTTAAACTTTTCTCTCAGAGCAGATAGTGTGGTTGCTTTCCAAACTCATTTGGAGGATTTTCTAACTTGCTGCTTGCCACCCTGGGATCTCAGAAAAAGAAGGGTTCTTTAGAGAAGTCATTACATTTACATTTTCTTCTTCCATTTTCCTGAGCATGTTACCCCTCAGACCATTTTCTTCCTGAAATGTCTAAGTATCTTCCAATATTGCATCCAAACCTTCTCCATGATTCCTTCCCTCTTTCCTGTTTTACTGCCATGTAGCTTTCTTCCAGGTCCTTCTCCTCATCTCAGACTTTGACTCCTGGCTCTGTTCTGTGTCTTCTCACAGATGTCCACATTTATGCTGGCAAATGCTACTTCATTACATCTGTCACTCCATGGGCTCTCCTGGCTGCAGTTTCTCAGCCTCACACTTTTTTTCATTTCACATTTCCAGCTCATTAAAAGTCCAACAATTAGTTTTGCACTAGCAAGTAGGTTTCTCTCCCTAATCTTTCGGGCTTGATTCCTATTAGACAATAGCCATCAACCCACCCAGACCTGCTCTGTTGGTCGGTTGGTGATTTCCAGTTTGCCAGCCACAGGAACTATGCAACCCTGAGGCATTAAAGCTGTTTCCCCCTGCCTCAGGCTTTCTGCCCAGGGGGTAGGACATTGCAAATCAACTGCCCACAAATACCTTGTACAGGTCATTTCCAAAACCAGAATGTGAAAGGCCAATTGTCAACACGAAGCTATTATCCATAGTAAAACTAAAACCAACAATTATCTTACTTTGGTAGACCTGCTCCAGTTCATGGGTCTAGTTTTCCCAAATCCTGCTATAATTCACTTATTTTTCATCCATGTCACCCAGCTGTCATAGATCCCCTATCTTTCTGTAACCTCAGTGTTATTAGACCAGACACGTTTGAGCCACCATGCACAACTGCATCCAAAACCTAAATCGTTATTACCATGTAAACATTTAGATTTACATGGAAGTAGTTTTGTCACTTACCCAGGATCTCTTTATTTTTTCTACAAGGAAATTTTAAAATATTTGGGATGTTCTATTCTAGCCATTCAGTCTTTTTATGGCCACTTTTGTCCATTGCCACCACTTAGCAAAAACGCTTCCTTCCCTTTTTCCATCATTGTCATTTCCATGTTTGAAACAAATGAATATATTATTTTCTAATAATTCAGTGATGGCACAAATAAGATGGAAATCTCCTTTCCATTAAACACACTGAAAACAAAATTGTCGCAGTTTTGGACAAAAAAAATACTGTTGCTTACCTATCACATTACTGGAGGTGGAAAGAGAAACTGTTTCATAGACGTCATGTTGTGATAATGGACTTGATTCAAGGGAAATGTGCTCATATTTTGACTGGATAGCACTGGTGACTGACTCAGCAAGATAGTTTAACACTCTAACTAGGACAGATAACAGTGAGAAAGAACACTGGGAGTACTCTGTTTGATCCTTCAGATTCATAATTTAGTGACACAAAGAAACTCTAGAAATCATCTTTATTTTTCCCAGTGGATATCCAGCTGGACACAAGAAGAATGAGTGTCTGAATAAATTATATTTTATAGAGGCGTTTGACACACTTCAGATTTTTATTCTGGTTTTGGAAAAAAAAAACCCTAAAAGACTGACAATAGCATGGACTACTGGCTGAAAGCTCTGGATGTTATTTCATCATTCTTTGTATGGAGAAAACAGAACTGGAAGATGAAACTTTAATACTGTCAGAAAAGTCAGTGATTGTATGGATCTCTTCTCTGCAGAATGAATGGGAACTGACAAACAAAGGAGCTTAGAGGATGATCTTCCAGACTGGATGATAATTCTTCCCTTTCCCCTGTCCCTCAGAAGAATCTACCAAACCAGTTTATCTCCATTCAATATTTTTACTCTTTGAATCTCAATGAAGAGGTTTTCCTCTGATGTAGGTAGTGCTGTTACCAAATGCCTGCTCTCCCAAGGTTGACGCCCACTTCATTCAAGTATTCCTGGTGCAGCGGGGATGTTAGTGGCTACTGGCTTGCAGCCAACATCCCACACATTTCCTCCGCAGCAAAAATGCCTTAATTCTGACCCACTGCCTTTCAAGTGAAAAAAAAAATAGTGAAAAAGAAAATCAGTCACAAAGAGCTTTGCTTTTATCTGTATTTCTCCTTCAGAAAGATCTGAGAAAAACATCAGACATTGTTCTTTTCTTTTTCAAGGTCCACGGTCAGCAAGGGTGAGGCTTGGTGCTGCTGTTAGAGCTTGAGCTCCGTAAGAAGCTAAAGGCACTCAGAGAGTGTTTCTCGATTTGGGTAAAAGAGTTTTAAGCAGGGTAACTGCTGAGGGGGTGGATCAGTGCCTGCCGTTGCGCCAGAGGCTGCATCCAGCACCTCTCCTGCTTAGCAGCTCTCCTGAACACCATTCCTTCTGAAACCGCCACCTACTGTGGGAGCGTGTGTTTCTCAGGTAAGGCACTGAAAAAAGGTCAGAAGGGACAGTAATTTTTGGCTCCCAGCTGAAGTTTTCCATCCTCAGCACAGATAGGAAGAACACTGCTGACCTTACATGAGGCTGGGCCAGTGTGTGCCAAGCCCAGCATGTGAATGAGCAAGAGGAACTTGAACTTGCTCAGAAATTCGGGCACACTGCAGGCCTGGCATGGCCACCACCAGTGGCTTTGAGATGTGACTAATTATGCAACACACATGCATTCTTAGACCCACAAAAGCCAAACACATACATGGTTTTAAGACCAGTGCACGGAAATGGGATATAGTGAAACAAGGCTGTCCATTTCCTATCTCCATTGCATATAATCCTAAGGGAAAACCACACAAAGAGGTCTTATATTTGAGAATCTGGCCAAGCAGAGGTGAGGAGAGGTCCAGCAATGCTCACAGAGGAATCTGGAGCCCAAAATTACAACACAAGGAGTGCTGGAATCAGAAAGCAGGGAGAAAAAGATTGGCAAACCATTGAGTTCATTTCCAATGGTGGTGTCAGGATGTAAGAAAGATAAACTATTCTCCAAGTTAATGATATGTAGTGAGAAATATCTGAGAAGCAGACATTAAGAAATGGACATAAATCAAAAAGGTATCAGGACAGAAAACCCCGAAGACAGCTACAATCTGGGAAAAATAACCAACTGGAAGGCAGATGGCCAAACCTTGTGATACAGATAGAAAGATAATCTACTTCATTCATTCAGAAGAAAGTTTGGATGGCTAGAAATAAGAGAAATAATTAAATGGAAATAAAGGAACCAATTAAAGAAATCATTAATGCTGACCTTGCATAAATAAAGTTTCAAAGATTTCACACATGCTAATTTGAGGAGCAGGATGGCTAGAAGTATGGAGACAATTAAAAATTTTCACTCCTCTACACCAGGGATAATGGTAGAATCTGAATGGAGATTAGATGTGTTTGGTACTGTTCCAGTGGATTATGATCTTGGAAAAATAACATGGAAACAGATGTGGCAATATACTGAATTTAAGGAGAATTGCAAAATGCACAGATGAACTCAAGGAACAAAACTAAAACAGTAAAATGAGCATAGGTTAAAACACAAGCTGCAGAAAATTGACAGCAGGAATGATTTCAGAAAAAAACCTAGTATAGGTAAATTGGATAAATCAGAGGAAAGGCTGGCAGCCATCATTGCCATGACACTTGTATTACATCTCACTTCCAAATGCAGAGTCCAATTTGGGAGAAGGCAAGAAGCAGAATATGGCCTTTATAGGGGAGAAAAAAAGCTTCTTTCTTTTTTAAGTTCCTGTCTCAGTAGCCATTTTATGGGGCTGCCAATCATGGCAAATCAACAGAAAAGCCAGATCATTTTCTAAAGCATCTACCTTCCTAGAAAAAGATTTTCAAGTTGACTGTGTACAATCCAGCTGCTGCTTTTAATCTTTCCCTGACAACAGTAGTTTTTTCATTACTTTGACAGTCATTTTTAGCCCATGAATGGTACCACAGTCCTTGTAAGATAGGAAAACTCTTTTGATCTATAATTTCATAAGGTTTAGCAATGGACAAAGGATTTTTCCGGTATACTTGATCACACACTTGCTGAAGTTTAGGCCTAGAGCCAATAAAAAAGCACTGAGTTACCCTTTTGGAGATACACAAAAAATCCTTTTTGATGAATAATGACTGCCAGGAAAAAAAACAACTTATTATAAAAATACTGCCTATTAATAGAAAATTAAAATTCAGGTTACTCCTGAAATAACTTTGATACATTGCCACAATCACTTTTAACTGCCATACTGTTTCAATATAATATGATCTATAGGATAGAAAATATGGATGCAAAATAGGCATAAGTGGAAAAAGGAAGGTGTTTCAAGCTGTCTGTAATAGCTAAGAGAAACTGGGAGAAAACTCAGGCAGACAGAGTAGTTTTCCAGCATAATGACTTGTTCTCTGCTCTATGGGTAAGAACTGTATATTTTGTGCAGTCTGAAATACTGTATAAACTCTAAAAGAAAATATATTTCCAAACAAGAGTAGAAAGCCATTCAACAACCATTCAGAGTGAAAAAGTAATTGAAAATTTTAAAATCTGTAATTTTTATTAGTACAGGCTGTAGTACTTTGAGCACTTACACATATGTTAAACTTCTCACACATGTGCATCCCATTTTCTTGTCCTATTCCCATTGGAACCCATTCTGCTTTTCCTTATGTATAAGGAATTAAAACAAAGCCTTTCTGATATTCTGAAATGTAAGGACAGTGTTTCCAGGAGAGCTATCAATTTAGCAGCAGTCAGCTGAATATGTGAATACCTGTGGGGAATATTTAGATAGGGTGCTGCATTGAAGTCTAACTTCTTTGAATTCTTTCCTTCTAAAATTCTATATCCATTGGCATAGCCAATTTCCATTAAGACATTCCTTTCTAAAAATCCACACCAGGCTTAAAATTTAAAGAGTAAAAAGAAACCATTCTCTTTTTTGCTGGGTGCAGTTGGAAATCAGTCATCTTGATACTTAGATTAATCAGAAGGAAATTAAGGAGGATTAAAGGATAAACAGGAGTTACTCTTTCACTCCCTGCACTGTTCAATTGTTGACATCTATAGTATCTCTAACATAAGTATATTTCAGTTGACAAAAACATTGGATTTCATACCCTTTGCTAGTCTGTTTATAATCTCCTGAAATTTTCACAGAATTCCCCAAAATCACATTTTCTGGCAAAATACGCGCCCACCTCCTATAGTCTAACATTCAAAATACAAATAGTTCGCCTCAGTATTTTCAGATAAACCACTTAATTCGGTTCCATTAAATTACTTAAACAAAATATTGAGATGCCATTGTGCAATTATTTAAAAATCATAAGTTCCTCACAATCAGCTAAAACTGACCCCAGTGTCACTGACCTCAAGAACTCAGCTCTCAGTGCAAGCAGAGATCTTCACTTCTGTTTCTCTAGTTTGCCAGATCTCCAAATTAAAGACCATTCAAAGGGTTATCTTTCTCTAAACACTTAAAGTTGTATTTTTAGCCCCACTGATTTGGAATAGCACACAGCTCTGAGCTTTGCATATGTAAGATCTTTTCTTGCCATTCTTTCCTTCAGATTAGGAAGACTCAGAAGAAAGAATTTGGCCTAGTTGTTTGCTAATTGTGTTAAGAAGTGCCTGCAGTACATCAGCCTCTTGCATCAGACCATGCTTGGAATTACAACTTTCTCAGCATTTGCTCACTCAGTCTTGAGTAACTGAATTATTCCCAGCCATTATCAATTCTTGGACTTTCCCTTTGATACCTCAGTCCACTACAGTGGGAAAGACAGACTTACTGCAGGAAGCATGGTTACATATTTCTGCATCCTTCCTGCGACATCTTGCAAAATGCTTAAGACATTGTGCAACAAAAATGAATGAAAATTTGAAAGCACAAGCAGAGCTGTGCTCTGATAACCCCTGCAAACTCCAGGTCATGTAGGTGTCACCTTTGAAGAAGAGGTCTGTCTGGCTCCAAGCCCTACTGAAGGAAGGAGCAGTTCCTCCCCCAGCTGAAGATGCAGGTGTTGACTGCTCCCAGCACAGCAATGCCTGGGGAGTTTCTGCTGCCCCAGACTGCCAGGGTGCAGCTGACAAGCAGATCATTGCAAGTACAAGGCAGCAGCTCTACAAGGCTGCAAGACCTTCGTGCAAATGGGACTGGTTATGTTTCGGGGGGCACAGAATACCCCACCAGGACCATTTTGTTGTCTGTAATTATGTTTATTTAACTGATGATCTACATCTGCAAAAGCATCAACTTCACAACAAATTATTAATCTGAAACCTAGCTCTATGCTTACTGCTTTCCACTACTGATTTTCAGGATATTTCATCTAATAAATCTGAAGTAGACATGAATAAACAAACATTGCATTATACTAAGCTTGTTAATTATGCATCAAGATAGATGATGTTAGAAGTACACACAATACTGGGAGCTCATGGAAGATGAGTGTGCAAAAAAGGAAAGATTATTATCTACACAATCAGAAACCTCAGTTTGTTTTAGCTTCATCCCTTTTGGATGTTTTGACTGAAAATTGTATTAATAATTTCCAAGTTGTGACTAACTGATTTAAAATACGATGTCTCCATATGATATTTCAACATTCTGCACACTGTACCTAAGAACAATCAGACTGAAGTCTTTCTAATGCAGTGTTCTGTCTCTGTTGATTTGTAAAATACAGCCAATCCCTCATTATTCTGTGTGGGACCAGAGAAACACTAAAAACCATTTTGCTCAGAAGAGGAATAAAGAAAGAAAGAAAGAAAGAAGGGAAGTTTTCTTCTCAATAGCAAATAAAGAACCCAATCCCTTGGCATCAACTCACTGACTCAAATCATCTCTTGAAGAAGGAGAGAAATTTTGTCTTCTGAATTACAGTCCCAATAGAAGCTTTTCAGCATAGCAAAGCAAATCAACAACATAAGGCCCTCATTACCAGAAGCAGCTTTTCCAGGAACAGAATAGTGACTGGGAAATCATCTGATTCCTGGACATCCAGCATTTCAGCCATCAGCCCCAAGACAAAACAAAGGGGGAGGTCAGGGGCTCTGGCACAAAACTCTGCTCATAAGGACTCTGCTGCAAAATCTTTTCCAGGCACTTGTAGGACAGTATCTGCTTTCATTCAGGCTCAGCACCCTTACAACTCCTCACCTTCTTCCTTGATGTGAGGGCAACTTCTGCAGCAAGCACATTCCCACACCTCTTTCTGGGGAGGAAGGATGCTTGTCTTCTCCTGGCTTCGGTGTCTGAAGTATCTGCCAATATTCAGCACTGCTGTACCAAGAAGTCTGTTGCAAAATGCAGGTCGGTGTTCTCTCAGTTTCCTGATAATCCAAGAAAGAAATTGTACTGATGAAAAGAAAAAGTTTAAACAACCAAATAAGGACTTGCATAGAAAACTACACCCTCCTGCCTCAATTCTCTGACATTCTTCCAGCAATCAGTCCTGGACAGGGTGTTGCAGCATGATTCCAATATTTGGCCTGAGCACTGTCAATTGCCCTTCCTCCCAGTTCCTAATTTTTTTCCTCAAATCAGAAACTGCTTTGTATTACTGGAGACAAGGAAGCATCCTCTTCTGGTTAGCGATGCTGTAAGTATACAAGAAAAATAATGAAGAATCAAAAATATGTCTAGCATTTGTATAGGTTATACATGCATACATACACACACACACACACACACATATATATATCTAAATTATATGGATCTAGCTTCTTATCCAAAATTTCTTACATGTAAATAAGAGAGCATTTGGATTGTGGTTTGGGGCAGGTGGTTTCTCCTGCATACATATGAGGCTGCATTACAGCTACAAATGTTTCTTTTGGGCACTTAACACTGTAATAGTATGTAAGTACCTGTGCAAGCCTTGTACAGGTGATGTTCTTAAGCCTGGAGTTAGTGTATTAGTGTTGCTAAACCAAATGGACTGAAACAGTATCACCCCTGTTAAACCACATCCATTTTCTATGAGCAGTTCTGTAAATGGAGAAAATTATTGTCTCTGATAAACTGAGTATCAATATGAAGCAAAACCAAGTGTTCAGAAAATTTTCAGCAAATGAGGTAATATTGTGAGACATATTAAGACCTCTCAGAAAGGAGAATATATATATATATTGCTAACAAGCTTCCAAAGCAAGCTGGATATGTAGGGCTGATGGATTTTTATCTTTTGTTTTAATCAATAAATTGTGGAGGAAATTGCAGAATTGATGTTAATCTTGCCCTTTAACACTTCTTGCAGTGAGATTTCATTTCATAAATATTCCTTGAAAGCAGAGGTTTTAAAGAACCGGAATGACCTGGACCCCCAGTGGTGAAAGGTGAAGTGGGCTATATTTGGAATCACCTTTGCAGAAAGGGAACACCTCAATAAATGCTCTGCATGACCAGTCCTGACAGAGGGTTGTGTATCTGCCAACACAACCTACATTTTTTATGCTAGTACGAGTCAGAATAAATATTATCTCCACTCATGTGACAGACCATTGATAAAGCAGAATTGGCCTGGTTGATTAGGAGTATGTGTCAAACACAGATAATGGGGGAATCCCTTTCAGCAGCAGCACAGCACCACAGCAACAATAACAAGGCCAATTTAACGAGCTTTCTTTTTTACAAGAGGTATTAATTGCAGTCCTGTCACATAAGATACAATTCAAGATAAAATACATAAAAAGGGGGGAAATTGGATTTCATTCCATTTTTGTCGTGATTATAAATTTTCTTGCAGGACCATGGATCTTAGCACTGCTGATCTGAATACCCTAGATGGCTGACACAGTGCAGTAGAACAACATGCATTGTTATAGTTTTAGTGTTCAACTTCTGTTGAACACTAGAAGAATCTAAGGTTTTCTCCTGAATCCTTCTACCACTATGATTTTTATTCTACCCTACACTGTTTTTTGCTTGTTTCTTTTCTAAAAACACAAAAAGCGGGCACCCAATCCTGTGTCTCCACCAACAAGGATGCTTCCTCATCTCTCACCAGTACTAACAAGATTTTATAAATGGTTCTGCAAATGTCCCATTTGATACTTCCTTAGGGACGCTCCCAGGCTGACAGACAAATATCCATCCAAGGGTTGCGCTGCACTGATGTACAAGTTATCTTCATGCAAATAGATCAGAATTCCCAGTTCAGTGTTTCAATAGTTGTATCTCCATTCAAGTAGTTGTGATAATTGAATAGGTGTTCTTTGTACATTATATGAACTTTGTATTGCCAATGCATGTGCTCACAGGCCAGGCTCCTTCAGTCAAGGAAGAACGTGGACCTGCCAGATGCTGCATGCTGCTGCATGGCAGCAAGGATGCTCTGCCACACTGCATTCTCAGCTGAGTCAGAGCAGATAAAGGCTGACCCCCTGGATGTGGCACATGCTGAACAGTGGATGCTGCCTGCACATGCATCGTGGCACTAAACAGGTCTCAGGCACCAAGCTGCTCATCTTGTATTGAAGATTTTCCATTAAAATTAATTCTAACAAATACATTGTCGCTTTTGTGGATGCAATATGCTTCTGAATCAGATCTAGGTTGCCTTTGTGATGAAATACTGGCTGCAAAGTTCCAACGGCAGTATATTCAACACTAAATATCCCCAAATTATATAAAAACGGGAGAAAGTTAGAGAAATTCAATCCTTACTCCTAATCACAACATAAGGCCAGAATAATTCAGTTTCTTTAAAGGTACTGCAACAACAGCTTTGCAGAGAATTTTTTTTGCTAAAGAGATGAATCCTAAAGATGATCATAATTCTAAACTTATTGTCCTGCAATGCCAAGAACTCCAAAACTGTAACATATATCACCTGTAAACATGCCTTGGTCATCAAAAGGTTGATTTTCTTCTCGCGACTGAGAAGGAAATAGGTGGGGAAAAAAGCAGAGATGGGCTACTTTTTCTGTAAAATAAAATAATGTCTTTAACATATTTTTTCAGCAAGGAACAAGGATGCCCACAAAGAGAGACTTTTGGGAATATTTAGCATTTATATAGGTCTTTACATGCTAGTCTAAGAGATTACCTCAGACTGTTTAGGACATGATAAAAACACAGAGTCTAAAGCTGCTTGCTGATGAAGTTCAGGCAAGCCCAGGCTCACCAGCAGAGTGGTTACCTTCAGGGACTTTGGGTGACACATCAGGCAGCTTGTAATAAAACCTTACTTTCATACTTTGGTGCTAGAAGTAAAGTTCACCATTTTCCGCACAAAGCTTGCATATTCAGGAAACATGGAACTGAAATTCAGCCAGCCAGACACATCCCCCAGAACTGAAAGCATAGTCTGTCAGCCAAATGACACAAAACACTGAAACACGAGTTTTAAAGTCTGGTCTTACTCAGCAAAATATTTGCATGCTTTTGGACACATCTCCAAATGACAGCATTTCCTAAATGCCATCCTCAAGAAGTGAGGTTTCATTTGGCCTAAAGATGCAAGTAATGAACTAACCTGGATTCATAGAAGTATATAGGAGTCTCAATTCATATTTTAAAAGTCCCAGCTAGAGATTATCTGCATTTCGGAAACCTCAATAACTTTACAAATCCTGTCCAAGGCGTTTAATTTGCTTCTGAAAAGAGGTGTTTTAAAGATTATAAATATACAATTGACAGTAATAGAACCTCAGCATGTAATCCAGTACCTGTTGGGCCAGAAAGCAAGTCTGACACTAGGATGAGGAGCTCTTTGCTGATTATATGGAAATGCTGAGATCATTCCAGGTGACCTTGTGCAAAGAAAAAAGGACCAACTGAGTTTTTGTAGGCACTATTTTCTGATTGTAAGAAAATAACCAAAATACACAGATGTGAGAACATGAACTGGTAAAATTATTGAATAATCATGATTAGCAGGGATTGTTGCTGTTTTCTAAGACTTGCTTAAATAAAAAATATTGATATGGTAGGATGGTGTAATATATAATTTCATACTCTGTATCCTGAGATATCCTGAGATTATTCAGTTCATTTTTCTGAAAACTACCGTGTGTATATAAAAGCTACTTAATTAAATACAGGAAGTTCTCTTCTAGCAACCCCCTTTCATATTCTGAACATGAAAGAGTACGCTAGAATACTGATAGCCCATGCAGTATTTTAATATTGGAAAACATACTAGTTTTCAGTAACGACAGGGACTCATCAAGAAAAAGAAAAAAATTTAAAAATGAATATCTGAATTAATTTTGA
This sequence comes from Eopsaltria australis, assembly GCA_034509425.1. NCBI lineage: Eukaryota > Metazoa > Chordata > Aves > Passeriformes > Petroicidae > Eopsaltria > Eopsaltria australis. Next base: position 5,106,813 of record JAVTVJ010000138.1, read on the forward strand.
TTCTCTTTTGTCATGTCACATCGTAAGCAAATAACAGCCTCACGTATATGAAAGCAGCATTTGCTCTCTCTTGCAGGGAGATCACTTACCCCCCCGAGCTGGGATGGGCTCTTTGCTGTGACCTTTGTGAAGCCGCCCCCGCTGCCCTGCAGTTAACACGTTCTGAAGACCCTCCTTTGTCTCTGTGCCTCTGGTCACATACTAGCAACAGGCTCTGCTACAGTGGAATTAATTAAACAAACTTCTCCAAGCTTTAAGCTTTTATACAGCAGCCAGTGCAACAGAAATTACCTCATGAGTCCCATATTTGTACGCATCCAGCAGACGAAACACGTGTGAAATACTGCCTTCACTGTGACCTACATGCCAATTGGTATTTTCACCCTGTTCCATGATAGCTGCTTCCTAAACCAACCAATCACAAGTAAAAAAAATAATAGCAATGACAGATTTGTCCTCTTACATTGAATTTCAATGATCATGATAAAACCTGCAAGTCTGCAGAAAACAAGTCTCTCAGTATACAGAAAATCTAAATTTCAAAATCACCAGCACAGAACTGCCAGACAAACATCCAGACTTCACCAGATCAGGGTTAAAATGCCACAAAGTGGTGTTCCCCCACTCCACAACCTGGGTAAGGAATACAAGATGGTACCAGATGAATCCTAGCATTTTTGTATGGGTTTTCCAGGACATCAGAAACCCTTCAGGTGAGCACATAACTGACATCCTCTTGGCCCTTCAGTTTGCTGTCCCTGCATGGCACCAGCTCTTTGGGACTCTACAAACAGCAAAAACTCACAGGAGCACCTGATGCAAGGTGGCAGCTGCAGTAGATAACATCTCCTTATTGGTCTATACACTCCAGCTGTCTCGTAAAAATCTCCAGTTCTCAGTTCAGGCCAAACCTGTCCTTCCTTCCTGAAGTAAGAGGTTAGTGTCCAGGTCAGCACTGAAGAACAGCTTGAAATATCATACCCTGGGGTATGAGATATCACATGAGCTGGGGAGTGAGTGTGAAAAGAGTTGTTAGTGAGTCTCCTCTCAGCTACCATTCAAGGAAGATGCTTGTTATTACCAGAGAAATTAGACTACTTTAAGCCCACTAAGTACTTAAAATGCAACTATAGACAAGTTACAACTGAAGTTTTCAGCAGTGGCTTTCAGAACCCCACCCTCAGCAAAGCAGAAAGAAAAGAAATGGGAGCTCAGCATTTTTCACAAAACAGGGCTGTGTAAAACCCTCAGGCCAAAAATACTCCTCAGAGATCCTCAGAGCACATAAAAGATCAAAACTTCAACCTCAGCCCTGTGTATCTGAATTGCTAATAGATGCTCAGTACCGTCTCCATCTGCAGCATCACACAACGAGGATTAGAGGCAATCATGTTTTTAAGGAAATGGAGTGTTTCACATTGCCAAAAGCATCTTCACAACTCAGATTCAGAATTATGATGTAGCATTTTCTGCCTTGCCCTGAACGAGGTTTTTCAATCACCGGTTTATGAACAGCTGCACCAGTACTGTGCTCTTCTTATGTGCTAAACAACACTGGGACATTGCAAAACTACAAAGGCTTGTCATGTCCATTTAACCAGCATGTCACATGGAGACAAAGCATAATGCAGCCCTGTGAAAAGTCCACCCACAAACTTCATTTCACACTATAAGAATGAGGCACTTGAGCTCTCTGTCTTCCTTCCCTCACAGGAGTTCACATGACAGGAACTTAAATATTTTGGAGATTCAAGAATATAGCCTTTCAAAAATTTACCTGCTTAAAGAAAGTAGTAATAAAAAATATTTCAGTAGCTACCTTGCTATTTCTTTCTTGTTCAAAACCTTTGTATTCAGTTTGTTTCGAAATGTAGATCAGTACTGAACAATAAAACAGAGTGGTTGACACCGAATAGAAAAGCTGTACCACCTAATTAAAACTTAACTGTATATAGAATTGGAATCCACAACACTTTGAAGTGAATTAAAATGCTATGACTAGAAATACAATTTTTTTCATTAATGAAACATAGTGCCTTAAATTGCAGGATAAAGTTTATAAAACACTGCAGTATTTGTTGTCAAATAAGAAACATTTATTTTATCCATTAAACCCATACCAAAACCCCCATTATACTGACACAGCAATACCAAAAAGGACAACCCCCTTTCTGCATGCACACTCATCTACACATACAAACACACACACCTACCCAAAGCTGGCAGAACAGCCCCACAGCTCCAGAGGGAGGGGCCAAAGAAGGAACAAACCCAAATATCAACTGTCAGAAAAAGACATCCGTCAGCAAAGCTGTATTTGGAAGACAGTGTCATGTTGTTAACATGCTGTGTTCATGGAACTACACAATCACGTAGTAAAAAGAAATTAAAAGGGAGGGGTAGTGAAGAAGATTTAAAACTATTATTTTAGGAGTCTATTTTCCCTAAGCAGAGATGTAGGAAATAGTGAGGACTGCAGTAAAGAGATCGAATATTCCTGGAAGAAGTTCTTTATATAAACAATTGAATTGTTCCTATTCGGTTTTACACAGATTTTATAAGCCCCAAAATAACCCTTTTAAGTGTTTAATTTCATAACTAATTAATTCTCTGCAGTAGGGAACTACAGCAAACTTGGAACAATTTTCTTTCATCAAGAGACAGCTGATGGCTCAGGTTTCCCAACACTGCTCATCCTCAGCCTGAGGATTCACAGACAAACTTCACTGCTGATGTCCCCATGCAGCAGTGTCAGTGAGATCAACCACCTGCACTTACCTTGAAAAAATGGAAAATATCCTCCTGCCAGGCAAAGGAAGGCCAATAGCTTTATGGCAAAATAGCATACCAGCAATTAGTCAGATCCTGTAATACACACCTGCCATAAACTCAAGGTGCTGGCAGGCTGGATTCAAGGACACAGATTAGGAACTTTTGCCTAAATGCACTTCTTCTGGATGTTACTCCAACAACAGTTACACCCAGAAACCTCTTTAGCTGTTCACACAGTGTCATGCTGATTTACAGCCAGCTGCTTATGTGCCATGTTTGAGTAGATATGTAAGAGAACAGGACTGTTTCAAACAGAGAAGGAACAGGCATGAAGATACAAAAGGGGGTTGCAGGAAATGGGCATGAAATACTGTGAGCAGGCTTGCCTAATCTCGTGGGCCACACTTTCTCTCAGAAGCTGGAGACCCGCCTTTTATTCCTACAGCTGAGGGTGCTGAACTTCCAGCAGGAATATGGCATCAGGCTGCTGCTCTAAGCTATCAGTGTTCTCAGGTTGCTGTTTCCCAGAACACCATTGCTGCCCCACCTCCTTTCCTGAGGTCAGACATGCCTTTGCTACAGACTAATTGATTCCTAAGAGCATGAGAGCGAAACAAAATATACATTTACACAAACTATACTATATATTGTGTGAAAGCAAAGCTTTGATTCAATCAAAGGCAGCAGCCTCAGAAGGAACCAGATGGGCCCATGAATAGGTTGAAATTACCTGCTAACAGAGATACAGTAGAATTCAGCATCATGGTGCATCTCTGACTAAGCTCACAAAAAAGCATCTCAAGATAACAAGGGTTTATGAAAGTAAAACCATCAACAGCACAGCAGTGGGCAAGAAATTTGATTGTAACCTGTAAATCAAACATCAAAGGTCTTACAAAGTCACCATTGACAGGTGGACACTTAACATAAATGTGATATTGTACACCTAATATAAAAAAAGCTCTCTTAATCTCTTCTTTCACATGCATAAATAACTCACACTGCATGTAAATGTCATATATCTAGTAAACAATTAATTTAAAGTCCATGTATTTTAATTGTATTTTTCTAAAGGTCAGATAAGGCAAAGAGAAACAGATAAAAAGGATATAAAAGCTTACCCAGGTGATAATTTGAGTATCCTACCAATAGCTTATATAACATAATGGTGTTTATAAAAAAAATAAGCATTATGTAAGTGCAAAAGGATAAGCAGTGTGACAGGATCAAGATTAAAACTCAAGAAATTCCCATTAAGGCAGTTCATCCCAAGTTTACCATTGTATAAAACAGCATAAGAGAGCTTACTCTTGGGTATACAGTATACAAGTATATCAAACTATTATAACATAAAAGTATAATATTCTCTTTCCAGTACAGATGTGTTAAACCATTGGATTTGGCTCCAGATCTGATTTTCACTCCCACCAGACTCTGGGAAAGGCCACATCCTATGTTTTGAACATCTCATTTCAGGACATAAAATGAGAACTAGTTATGAAATTCACTTTCCAAAACCTGCAGTACGCACCACAAGAAGAATTCTGAACTTACAAGACTACCTCAATTCTATAGCTTGTCAGGCAAGCTTGACTTCAAAAGCTGAAGGCCAGGCCAAGCTGGTCCTTCTGATGTACATGTGACAGTGCCTGCTGTCACATGCAGCCTTATGCCTTAGACAGGCCACACTTTAAAAAAACTGTGCTTACATTTTCCCTCCATCCCTAGAGAGCTCATAATATGCACACACACTATGGCAAATTCAGCTTAGTAATAGAAGCTAACAAAACATGAACAGAAAAATATTAGTGGTAACCTCCTAACAGGAAAAATACCACCTTCCCCCTGGCCTTCTTAATGCCATGCTGGTATATACACATGGACATATATCTAAGATAGTTTAGAACAATTTAAAAAGAAACGTTTGCCTCTACTTTTTATTTGTTAGTGTGTTTGTGATCTGTATTACAGGACTGTTAATTTGAACAATCCAAGAGGTTCTCTCTTTGGGGAGGGAAAAGCAAGACATGCTAAATACAGTGTATTTACTTACTATCTGCATTGGGGCTTCTCAAACCTTGTCAGATCTTCCTTCTCACTTCTCATTTGACACCATCTCTACTATCTCAGGTTGCTGGAGTGGGTAAGAGCCATGGCAAACAGCTCATGTAATTATTGGCATGTTTATGCTCCCCCCAGAAACTACTGTTCCCCCAGATTTCCAAGAACATTCCTGAAGAGTTGACTCTGAAAAACAGATAAAATATTTTAAGCAATAAGAAGAATGCTAGTTGCCTCCCTGTAGCCTGGGAGGCTCTAAACTCTTGGAGATCTTGTATTCCTCCCCAATAGTCGCCCTCAAGGGCAAATGGCTTGGATGTGTATCTGACAGTAGAAGCAGAAAGTTTCTACCTTCTGCTCTGACACCTCAGCCTTGTGAAAGTGCAGGGTCAATGTCTCCTGGCAAACAGCTGTGCTTAGACCTGATGATGGAAAGTTGTTCCCTGGCTGGTGCTGTTCCCAGTTGGTCCCTGGCAGCCTGAGGAATGACTCAATGATGCCATATCCTGGTCCAAATGTCTTCAGAATTGGTGCAGACATGTGGCACAGCAAAATAACATTGTGCTTGTCCCACCTTACAGACTGTGAGTAACTGAACTATTCAAGTTACTCCTTCCAGCTTTCAGAGCAATCCATCAAATGAGAAACCTATGGACGGTAAGGTTTTTGTCCAGGGAAGAGAACTGGAAAGAAACACTGGAGTGAGAAAGGTATTTTCCCCCAGGCCAAGGTTGCTTTTTCCCTTTTTATTGCTACCTGCTACCACTGCAGCTACATAGGACATTCCTGTAGCTCTAATTTAGTGGCTCTTGGTCTTTTTTTGCTAATGGTCTTCATTTTATTAGATGATGCTAGAAAGGTTCATCCCTTGGGAAAGGAAGGAGGAAGCTATATGGTTACTTGGTGTACCAGTCAGAACTACCAGCACTTGGCAAGTTTGTTGGCTAAAATGACACAAAATAATAATTCCTATTAATTTTTTAAATGCCACATTCAAGAAGAAAACATACTTTCAAAGAACAGTCTCAGATCCTACAGGGAGAGAAAGACAAGTATACAAGCAAGGAGAAAGACATAGAACGTGAAAAGCCGCTTGAGTAAATTTACTTACAGGATCAGTCACACAAAGCAGTTCCTGAATTGGCTATTTGTGGATCACATGCATACTACTTGGGAAGCACAGCAGTTAAAATATTCTTCCCCGAAACTGGTCAAGGATCTTTATCTGCTGGACGAGATTTAAGCTTGAGCTGAGCTCTTAAAAATTACAGTGATTATTTTCAACAAAATAATTATATGAAGAACAAAAATTAAAGGCAGAAGGAAGCTCTCAGATACCTGTAATTCCAGATGTAAAATAATTTTCTTTTCAAAAAGGATTCACATTACAAAAACAGTTTTATTTTCTTTGCTATTACACAGTTTTTTGTTTCTTACTTTTTGTTCACTCACCTTCTGAAGAAAGAAAAAGTAAATTAAAGCAAAAGGCTGATAGTGAAATACATTATGAAATATGAAGAATCATGGGACCAACTGACCACTCCAGTGATTATGAAAACTGTAAACTATTTAGAGAGCACTTTTCACTGCTCTTCATTAGTCTGATTACCTCAGCCATTAACATTTGGCTCTTATTATGATGATTGTGAAATACTGCTCACACTAATGGACAAAAGAAAGTTGACATGGCTATCTTGATTAACTCATCAATAATAATTTGGAATAATTTTTCTTCATTCACTGGATGAATCATTCACATGTGCTTTAATAATGCACATTGTTGTGTAGTAAATTAGCATGAAGATTACCCACCTCTGGGAGCTACACCCTACTTAAAAGTATTGCTCAAAAGATATTTCAAATTTGAATTTTAGTTAAAAAAAAAGGAAGATCAGAAAACAATTACTTCTTTTTAACTGTTCAGTACATCAAGACATACAGCCCTCAAGTTATGCAACTGAGTGACTTTAAGCCACCAGATACTCAAAATGCAAAAACCACACTCACCACCTATTTGCATTCTTCTCCAGAGACTAAAACAAAACTCTTGTTCTTCATAAGACAAATATAAACTAGAATAATAAACTTAAGGTAAGTAATCCTTACCTTATAACCAAAGTCCACCGGGCTCTTTGTGGATCCAGCCTTGCAAACCTACACTCAAATAAGGTTTCTTAGGCAATGTGACTGCAAACTCAAACTGTACTCATGAAAGTCAGTCCTATCTCCATGCAAAAACCCCTGACAAGTCAGCTTCTTGCTGAGGATTGTCTGTGCAGGACAGGAGGTGAGGTGCTCCCGGCTCTAAGCCATGCCACGGTCCCCATGGCCGGTGATCACCCACCTCAGCTCTTTGCAGCAGCAATTTTCACATGCCTCAAACAGATAACTGTGAAAATGCAGTGACACACACCTCCTTGCAAAAGCCAACATCAATAATCAAGATGATTCTCAACATTCTCAAGAGGCTTGGCTTTTCCCTTCTCACTGGATCTTACTCCGTTTCTTCTCCCAAAATCACCACTTCATTTCTGTAAGTGCATTAAGCAGCTGTCTTACCTTTTAGCTCTTTGCTGCCTGTTGTAATCAGACCTCCAGAGCTCTGAGGAAAGGCAACCTGCTTCTTTCACCTTCCTGCCAGCAGCAACCACCCTGAGTCAGGTGTTAACAATCCTGTTCCCTTGCCACAGGCAGTGGCAGAGGGTCAGAAAGAAGGTAAGACAGGGTACATGTATGTGTAGCAGCTTCCTAAGCCAGGCAGGGCACCTTTGCACTTAGTTGATGGATTTTCTTCCATTGATTTTCCTAATTGCTTTTAGAACATGTAAGCCTGTTACAATCCAGAGCATCCCATGGTGGTGACTTCCAGAGTTTAACTGCACACTGTGGGAAGAAGTTACTTACACAGAATCACCAGGTAGGAAGACACCTTCAAGACCATCAAGTCCAACCCATGCCCTAACACCACCTCAACTAAACCATGGCACTGACTGCCACATCCAATCCCTTTTTAAACACATCCAGGGATGGTGACTCCGCCACCTCCCCGGGCAGACAACTCCAGTACTTTATCACTCTTTCAGTAAAAAACTTTTTCCTAACATCCAATTTAAATTTCCCTTGGTGCAGCTTAAGACTGTGTCCTCTCCTTCTGTCAGTTGTTGCCTGGAAAAGGAGACCAACCCCCACCTGACTACAGCCACCCTTCAGGTAGTTCTTTTGCTTGTTTTCAATCTACTACCTGAGAGGTTTTTTTAATGGCTCCTGGGAATTGTATAGGTGGAGACAAGGAACAGTAGTTCCCAATTCAAGTTTTTCATGTATTTTACAGCTTTCTATAATCCCTTCCTCAATTCTCTCTCTTCTATGCAGAGAAGTGCTAGCTGTTCAACTGCACTCACGGTTAACTGCAATGATCAACCTGCTTTTCTATCTTGTTTCCTGCTCTTTTCTTAATTTAGTCTGGGTTTTGCCTGCTACTGAGCACTGATTAAATGTTTCCAAGAGCTGTGATAATGCAATCATGACAGTAAGCAGTTCAGAGCCTGTTACTGTGCAGCATCAGGTGTTTTCCCCATGTACCTTAATTTAATTTGTACTGAATTTCATCTGCCTGTTCCATTTCCTAGACATTCTATAGGATGAAACTGTTCTATATATCTTTTAAAACCTTTATTATTTCAATATTTTTTGTTAACTGCTCTAATAATGTCGCATCAGTGAATACTCTCACTCACCACCACTCACAAGTGATTATCTGTGAAGACATAGAACAGCCCAGGACTAGCACTCGTTCCCAAAGGACTCTCCTGTGATGTCTCTTCATTGAGCAACCTAATAATTTATTCTTGCTCCTTGTTTTCTACCTTTAATTAGCTCCTTCATCCATGTCAAGAACTTCCATCTTTCACAGTTCAGCTTCTTTAGGAAGCTTTGGGAAGGGGACACACTAAAAGCCTAAAACTGGGAAAGAGAAGAAGGGAGAAATAACAACTTCCATTTCTTTATCTCCCATTTTCCCTCTTTCAGGCATGCATCTCAGTTATAACACGCCACAAAAATAATCTTTTTGAAGACTGCTGTATTTTGTCTTTTTGTAAATGGTCATTCTTAAATAGCAAGATTCCCAGCTGCCATTATTCTATATATATATGGGCAACAAAATCACCTAACATAATTTCATTAATTCACCCACTGCAAAACTGTTCCACAGAATGGAAGTTACCACTGGGAATGGAGAAGGAGAATAACATTTGTTTGATAGTAAAGATTAATTGGAAAATGAACTACATAATGGATGCTTGTGGAGGAATAACTAATATAATGGAATACTTGGGGTATTTTCCTATTTTTATGTTCAGTAAATAATCTATATAAATCCCCCACTCGTAGAGATGAGCATAAATCCTACATAAATATTCAAATACTTTTTATAGTTACAATGGGAAACGCATCTTCCTGTTCTTTCCAGCTGAAATAGTGCTTATGTGCTCTTTTCTCCCTGTGCTTTATGTGGCAGCTATTTCAGCAGGCCAAATGTGCTGCAGAGCCAGGAGGGCAGCTGTTCATCTGGTGCACATTTCCAGCGCAACGGCTCCGGCAGGAACATTTGCACCTACAGCCAACGCGATTGGCATCGACACTGCCAGCGGGATCGGCGAGATTTCCGCTCTTTCATACACCTATTGTATGACAACACTTGAATTGTGTAGGTTTGTCATTTCAGGAGACATAATTCAAGACCTCTGGAGTGTATTCTCAAAGCTCAAGAAGAATATAAACAAAGGAAATGACATGTGGTTTTATGATCTTTGCTATAAAGCATTTTATCAGCTGAGGGACAGTATTTCAAGCTGCAATATATATTCATATGAATAATTCCTAGTTAACTGGGTAATTCTCTCCGTTTTATTAGATTTTATTTATTCTAGATTCTTAACCATTGCAGGCCAGTCCAGTTGGGGTAGGGATCTTGCCTAGCTGCTGGACATAGGGCCTAGAGAGGCAAAAATACTTTTTTTACTGCCATCAACTTCTAAGATTTGAAGGAGAAATAATTCATTTTCTCTATCTTTTTTTCTGAAGTCTGAGGAGACAGATACATTGAAAAATCATTACAGAGGAAAGGGGGAAAAAATAATGAAATAAAGACCTAAATGTGTAATTAGTGGTTCTGATTTAAAAAAAAAAAACAAAAACACAAACCCAAGGTGCTGAAATTCTTACATTTAATTAAAAATTTCCACCAAAATCTGCATCCCTTACACAAGGAAAATGTAATTTTTAACTAAATTCTATTTCCCAGTTGGATATTGTTTTGGCTGAGAAACTTTCATCAGTTTTCACTGGGCCAGCAAGGAGATGTCAGTCACTGTGTGTGTTTCCCTTTTCATCACAGGAAAAAGTATTTATTGGCCTGCATGAGGACTATCTCTGTGTAATAGAAGTATTTCTATTATATAGAAATATTCCTCAAAGCCTTCCATGGGCTCAGCTAAATACACTTCCTTGTCTTCACAAATAAGCACATTTGCAAATATTTTCTGGGACATGTTTTTGTACATACATATATCTTGCATTGTTCTTTTGTTCCCAAAAAATAATTGCCCTTAATTAAGAAGCCTCGTACTTTTGATCCATATCATACTTCCATTAAAAACTCCACTATCATAGAGTTAACAATACTTAGCGAACCAATTGTTTTCCATCATTATTTTATTTGAGGAATCAAAAGTTGTACTTTCCATCATCATACTTACCAGAGTCAAAATTGCATCAATGGAGAGAACACGTATGTGTAAACTTTGAGAGCAGTGAGAGTGTGAGAATGAATAAAGGCAACCATTATTTGCCTGCTCCAGCCCATGCAGACAAACATGGTCTGACTACTACACACAGTAGAAGTATTTATATACTGATGCACACAATATGCATTAATGAGCTCACTTGGGGCTTTATGATCATAAAAGATATTGATAGAAACAATGAAAATAACTGGGGGGTAAAATTATCCTTGAAGTAAAATATTAATAAATGAATTTTTTTCCAGAATATTGATTGAGATGTTCCCATTTGTGACAAACTCAATGCCATTTACAATGCAGGTTGAGAGTAAGAGGTGAGAAGATCAAGTACCCTCAGCTCTTCCATAATGTAGCTGCACTGTTGACCCACTGCCACAACAAGTCAACTCATGAGGTCTATGTGGACAAAACAATTTAAGCCCTTTTTCCATAAAGATTTTATTTTCAAAAAGTACACCACTATAGGAAGGATAGGATGTAATTTGGATGTTACTATTTGGCCCTCAATATTTAAAAAACACCCATCAGACTGACAAAAACACATAAAAATATTCTTCTATAAATTATAGATGCATGTGTGTGTGTGTAAAATAATCTGGTTTAATCATGCTTAAAAACTGAGGGGACAAGGATCCATGGCTTTTCTTCCATTTTGAAGCATGACACTTCTTTACTATTCCAGTATCCTTGAGATACAGATCACATGTGACCCGATCAGTTCAGATTTCATGGGAGTGAAGTCTCGGGCTCTGCACTATAGGAAATATCCAAACACCAAAAATAGCTGCCTGAGCTAGAATTAATCACAGCATCAAACCCCATTCCCCAAACAGCTTCAGTGATGGAAGGTCTGAGGAAAAGCATCTAACAGATGGATCAGAGTGCATATTTGATTTGTGTAAAAATAGGATGCCATGTCACCTGCAGCTATATGATCATTTAGTCCTTACATTGAGTGAGCTGTGCTATTATCAACAGAGTAGAGCCCACTGTACAATACCAGGCATATTAACAGCATTAATCAGTTAACAAAAACACCAAAAACAAAACCAAAAACTTTTGAAATCCCTCAGTATGTACAGATTCTCTGACATAAGCCAGAGTATAAATACTTTGTTTTGTGTATTTAATGTAATAATAATTTTCTATTTTTTCAAGTAAGTATCTGCTGCCTATAGTCAGCTTGCTTTGTTGAACTCTCTTTCCCTAGTACCTCATTTCTATGGTTTTAAGTTGTTTTCTTTTAAATCAGGCCTTTAAAAAATTCCACAGTATCACCTCCAATCAGAAACATAATGTTATTTTTCAAATAAAACAATAGTAAATTAAATACCCTTTATGGACAACACACCAATTTAATTTGCATACTTTTAAAATTAACCTACCTTTCACTGAAAAATGTAAAACCTCTGCTTGCATACAAAGTCCACCTGATTGCATAGCTTGGTTAAAAGACAATAATCATTACAATAGGCTGAAGGCATATTCACATTGTTTTATGACACACTAAGTAGAATTTGAGTAAACAAAAATAATCATAAAAGGAAAAAGTGAATGTTATAAATTACCCAACACAAAAACATTAATTAGCCATTGTTTTTGTGTCAGGTCCTGAGGCTGCAGGGACCATCTGGTCCCTGGGAGGAGTCACTGCTCCAGGCACTGGGGAATCCCCACCACCCCACCAAGCACAGAACTGGGTGCAGTAGAAGTGAATGCACCCCGTGCTGACAGGCTGATGGTGACCCAAACAGCCAGGATGACTTTTGGCTACACCTCCTGGAGGCCTTGGGAGAGAAAGAGAAGATGCCTGCTGCTCCAAAGAGGAAAGGGCCCTTGTGTCCCCAGTGTCCCTGGCTCCTGCCTTTTGCTGACTGCTGCTCCTCCATGCTGGCCCTGGGATGACAAGGGAGGGGAAGCACCAGAAGGACAAGGGGTCCTGTGATAGCTACCCCATGCCACCATCTTTGTTGTTTCCTTATGTTTCATGAAAAACAAACTGCAGCCAACTTTGTGAACTTCATCTGAGGGACCCGCATGAGCTCTAAAAGTGCAATTCAAGTCTTTCCTACAGGCACTCTGTTCTGAGTAAGTCTGTATGAAGCTCTGTTACTATCTAGGCCTTTTTATTGTTTTTTTATTAATTGGTGTACTACAATAAAGAGCACTTGCAGAAGACTCTAAAACAGCTGGGGTATAGCACAAGTCAGTTATTACCTGGCAAAACATGAATACTGTGAGTGACAAGTGTTTTATAGACAGGTTTTTCTGATAATGCAAAATGCAAAGAAGATCCAAGACTAGAACTGCCAAAGAAGGCTCCTTCTGCACGTGACTCAGGCAACTCCTGGAAGAAAAGTCTTACTGATTGTCAAGACCTGACTCTCAAGACTTCCTCCTGTTCGACTTTCAGTCCAAGGCTCCTGTTCTAGGCTGAACAATTATGCAGGTTTGCAAAAACCAAAGGGTATATGCACAGTCCCCATCTGTGGAGGTACCCTGGGAGTGCTTCACAGACACAGACTCTAAGAGGACTCTGCATATGCAACCAGGTGAGTGAGCCCTCTCATGGCAATGGCTAACGCTGTTATCAGGTCTTGTATCGATATTAAAAGCCATGTGGAGTTTGGTGCTTTACCTCAAGGTAAAGCTGCTCCCTCTTAGAGGCATTTGGTTCTGGAAAAAATCCATTTCTGTTTTTTTTATGCTGCTACATAGCAAATTTAGCCTTTGTGAGAAATATTAGACACTTCTCAGAAGTATAGGCAAATAAATTCTCATACAACTTGTTTTCAAAATCTTAATGATTTTTAAGCTTGTTTTTTCTGTTTTACCCCCTACATTTGACTCACTATTTCATCAGAATTGAAGAGCTGCTGGTGCAGCTCAGAGCAGCAGTTGTTGGCACATTACCTACCACCCATGCCTGCATACTTGGTGTGGACATGGGACTGTGTACAGACTTATACATGCGACTGCTGGCCTGTCTTAACCCTCCTCCCACCCCTGAAATGTCCTAGCTTAGGCCTTGGGACAATAAAGGGCACGCAGGCTGCTTTTTTACTCTTTGAAACACCCCCGGAGAATCATTCCCAGGCAGAGGAATGCTCACTATGGCCGTACCCAGTAGAGCTAGAATAGCAGGTCTGCATGACAAAACTCTTCTCAAAGCTATCCCATTCACCACTGCTATTTGCTTGCCTTGGATTTCTTGCCTCTCACTTCCTACATGTGGAGAAGGTGTGGAGCAGAGCCCTTGCGAATTACATAGTGGTTTGATCAAACACACTAAAAGGCCTTTTCTTTGCAGAAAATTTGAGAATGCTTTGAGTTAAACATACGACCATCTAAGCTAAGGCCTGCATCTTCTTCAGGTTTCAGTAAGTCTAGCTGCACAGCTCTTCAAGCCTTTTCCACCCACAGCTACCCACCCACCCACCCTTCCTTACGCATATAATAAAACAAACAGTAAACATGCAAACACAGAATCCTTTCACCGTGTCACTCAGAGCTATCCCGTCACATTCATGAGTCTGCCTGTCAGAATACAGCTGCTGCCTTTACCTGAATGCTCAGAGTTTGTCATTTCATGACTGGAGGCTGTGAATTACAAATAATGCAAGTACTAAAATCATAGCCCAGTGCCAGCTGCCTTGTGGGAGGGACTATAAACTCTGCAGCCAGAGTAAACAGCAGGATACTTTGAGTGACCACTGCTTCATCCTCCCACACATATCTTATTCATCTTGTCTCCTTTTGATGACATTAAAAGCTGCTGCAGCATAAAAAGAAATATTAATCTGTGAGAGAAATATGAAGAGCAATTTAATACTCAGGCAAGCTAACAGATCTGGAACCATGGCATAGCTGTTACTGTCATCAACTATTCTAACTGAGCATAAGTTTCAGTAAGTTATGGTTGTCAAGGAATACAGAAGTAGAGAGAATACTTGGAATTTATATGATTTTTCATGTGACCCAAAGAGGGGCATAATTAACCATGCTTTATTAGAGGGGGAAAGATTTGCATTTAGGCCATTGTGCAGAAGACATAAGCAAAGTTTAAAAGAGCTCCCTTGTTTTCCACAGTTTTGAGTATTATCATTCTCACTTCTCAAAGGTCATTGAAAATTATTATTACTTGATTTCGTCAAATAGTTGGTACAAATACAAAGGAAGCATGAGAAGCTGAATTGCCCTCACCTTCCAGGCGACATTTTATCCTTCAAGCACAAAGCAGCCAGGCAGGTGTTTATGAATGAATAGTGAAAAGCTCTGCTGCTAAACCTGTACCAGGGTTAGTCTGGACATATAGCAAGGGACTCCTTACACAAACCCTCCACCAATCTCTGCAAAAGAGCTGATTCCTCTGTTGAAGTGACACAAATTCACTGAGCTTAACAGGCCTACTTCTCAGCATACACCAGTAGCACACCCAAGGCAGGCCCACAGTTACCAGCCCTGTTAGATTCTGGTAAGGAAAAACCCAGTGCAATCTTCAGAAGAAGCCGAAACAAAGGCTCAGCTGCTAGCCATTGTGGCTTTAACTAATCAGAGAGAAACCACCTGCAGGAATACCCCCTTTTCTGTTTACTCCCAGCAGAACCTTCCAAATGATGATTAATCACTGAATAAACTGAACAACTGACAATGACATGATGACAAAGGGAAGGCAGAGAGGGGCAGCAGCACTGGTGGACGTGGCTGGAGCATGGGTGGGTGGAATGGCCAAAGAAGATGGATGGCCTGAAAACGCTTGACACTTAAGTATCTCCTCTGTAGCAGGAGAATGTCTATGCTAAAGCGAGCTGCCATCTTCAAGCAAATAACGCTCTGCACAACAAGCTGACACACTTCCTTCAGCTGTCAGCAGCACTGCAGAGGGGCAGCTTCCTCAAGAATGAACTAATGAGGCTTTTAATTGGGATATGAAGCCCTGATGATAGCAGAAATAAGAGATACTGTAAATGACAGGATAATCCATTACCGTGGAAAGCACGGTAAATGTTTTACTGATTATACCCACATATTATCCTACCTATGTCCTTACTAATTTGAAAAATGATGAATCATAGGGCTCAAACAGGACTCAGATGAGTCAATTAGACTAACTAGTGATATCAAAAGCTCATATTTACTTAGGAAGCAAGCATGTTTTGCCTAACAACAAACAAAAATGAGCTGTGTTTCACACTCTCAGTTGACCAAGTCATTAGCAACATGGAAGAATACTTCTTTAAATTTTCCGTATTTTTAGATGCTCTTGCCCCCACTGAGTCCTTTCTGGCAGATGTTTATGAGCTGGAAAAACATTTTCAGGAAATGAAATATTGTCTTGCAGTATTCTGCTGATTCCACTTCTAATTTTGTCAGTCCAGGGTTACTTCAGGTGTTTCAGTGAGCATCCACATAACGAGAAAACTTTGACTACTATTAGCCAAACTCTGCACATTCAGTATTCAGACCAAAACTGAGCTCCAGTGTACAACTGGGACATCACTTTTTCTTATAGCACTTGTATTGCAAGTGCTATAAGATTAAGCCTTAGGGACAAATTCTCTATTAATCATGGTTTGGGCAGTTATTTACAGTAATGCAGAATGATTAGGTAAATCTTCACACCTGCCAGGAGATACAGAGGCATTAAGCACCTTACTGCCTTTGAAACCACAGCTGATATATCACCTGATTTGAAAGGTGCTTCTTCCTGAACAGAGATAGTCTGTCTCAGTCTTCTGCCAGTTTTGTATTGGAAGAAAGTAGAAAAGTTCAAATGACAGTAGAAGTAAAACATTTTCCACTTACTTTGTATTTTTAATTTTAGGAGTCTAGTACAGGTATGAAAGAGGATTTGAAACAAACTGAATTTTAAAAAAAAGTTTTGATGGTTTGGTTTTCTGCTTTTGGGATTCCTGTCCTACCCTCTTCCCATTCGTGAAAAGAGAGGAGAAGGGGAATTACTGGGGTAAATCAAATCCCAGATGCTTTTATTTTAGCTTCAGATTAATTTAGAACATTTTCCATTTTGAATTACTGTACTGAAAGCAGGAATATCTCCATGTATCTGAAAATGGCTGTGAATATTTTCTAGATCTCAAAAGGCATTTTTTTGTAGGGGAAAACATTAATAAAACACTTCAGTTACACAGAATACAAATTAAGTCCGATCTCAGGGCAATTTGCATTTTCTCTCTGATTTAACAGAAAACAGACAATTAAGACGAAAGTTATTGCAAGGATGCATCTGCACTTCCAGATTTCAGCCTATGTCAGTATTTTTATAGTGTATGTCCTTGGCCTATGGTTTAGCAAAATTTAGCTTTTCATTTTCCTACCATTTTCTATAAAAGGTCTCAAATGTGGCTTTAGAAATATCTTAGCTTTGGAAAAAAATAAATAGAAATAGACATTTGAGGACTAAGACATTTAAACAAATCCCAGGTAATTTCTTGGGGGCAGAAATATCCAGGAACATCCATCATTGTAGAACAGAGATCTCGTCAAAGTGCCCGGAGAATGACTTGCTCAGAGTGTCTTTCAGCAACAAACAATGCCGAGACTATTCCTTCTGTACACTCCTTCTCAGCACCCTAGGTGGATTTGGTGATTTTGGTGTAATAATGTGCACGTCTATGCTTGCAATTGCCGGATGGTTGAAATGTGTTCAGCTGCATCTGAGAAGCCTCCATCACCCCACCTCTTCAGCAGTGAAGGCAATTTCCAGCTTTCTGATTTAAGCTGCTTTACAAAAGGGGCCAGAGAAAAGTGTGCATCCGTGCTGTAGTGCAACACCTCCAGCAAGGCTTGGAGCCCCGCCCATGTGCAAGGATTAGTTGTGTACTCTATACACAACTAATGTATATGACATCCTGATTTCAGCTCAGACAACGAAGATCCTTCTGTGGCCTAAACCCTTTTTGAAGACAGAATTTGGTTCCCAGTCTCACTCACAAACTTTAAGAATTTTTATCTGCCTAGACTGCTGGTATTTTCTAGGAACACTGATACAAAGGTGTGCACAGTTACAATTTTTATACTTCTATCCTGCCATATTTGTTCCATTCCTCCACCACATCAAACAGTTCCCTGTGACAGCTATCTGTACACTATCACCAGCAATCTGCACAAGTTTTATCCTAACTGTTTTTATCCCTTAAAAAACACCTCACTCACAATAAATAGATGGTCAAAATCTTCTGCTCAAAACCATTCCTACTCTTTCTGTGGTACAGTCAATACTAATTCTCAACAAAGTTTGCCCATGTCAATTGGGTGCTCATCCCAAACCTTCCAAAATCTCCAGTTACTCTGAGGACTCCTAACTCGTAACAAGAATTGAACTTCCTATCAAAACCATCTAAGAGTCTTGAACCCCAGTACTGTGTATTCCAATTGCTTTGTACAGTTCTTTGTCCAGGGTCAATGCATATGTTTAAGGAGATAATTTATTTTAAAGGTGCAACTTTTTCTAGAGAAAGGAAAACTTCATTTGCAGCTCTATTTCAGTAACTATTGCCAAATTTGCTAAATATTTTTTCTCTATACTGACATCTCTCTATTTCAGCACAGATTTTTCCACAGATTTTTGGAATACTACTCTGTGATCTCTGCTGTCCTCACTCAGAGAAGATCATTATTCACAACCTCAGTAGCAGTAGCTTCTTGGTGCTGTTTTTCCTCACATTCCTGCTTCTACATCTGTATTGTTTATCAGCTCTCCCCATCCTTTTTTAATGTGTATTTCCAACAAATATTTTGCTTATTTCCTTTAGATTTTGCATATGTGTTTCTTTTGATCCAGACAGGATCAGGATAAGGTAAAATGCTTTGAGGAAAAGCTTTCCTCCTGTATTTATTCCTGCTTTTATTTTACATTACTCTCTTCATCGACCTTTTGGAAAGAAGTCCTGGTGACCCTTGAAATGCACAGATAAGATAATTTTAGAAGGCTCAGCCATAGACAAAGTTAGAAAATCTGTGAACAGGCAGGGAAGAGCAGAAGCCTTGCTTTGTTACTGTTCCTTCATTTTCTTTATGATACTCCTTTTCTGAATTCTTATAAAAACATACATCCCAGTGAGCAAGGAAGTAGTAGAAGAGAAGTAAGAAAGTACAGACAGTGCATTTTGCCTTCAAAATGTTTAAAACATCTTGTGCTCTTTCTTTGCAACTGTGAAGATTGATGTCTTTTTTAGGATAATGCTTCAAGGAGCCACTTTACAAAAAATACCAGCTTCCTTTCAGCAAGTTCTCTGCATGTGGCAGGATATTGGTGAAAATCAGCAAATTTGGGATGTTAATGTTCAACCAGGTACAGTGAAGGGTGCAAAGCACTTAAAGACAGATCAGCTTGATAGATTCTGTACTCTAGCCTATTTAGGCAGGCATGTACTTTAGTTGTAAGTTGCCTTGTTTAATTAGCTACTGAGGTGTTCCATCTTCATCCCTAGTGCCTCATGCCTCATAGGATGCAGAAGCAATCACTGCTTGGGACTATGACAGAGCAGGGCTTGATTGTTCTACAAGATGTCCCATGGATGGGGACCAGACACCATTGATTAACCATTAACTTTGCAGTTCTTAACATCAGGGGTTTTTTTTCTTTCAGTGATGCTAAGATAGACACTTTGGAAAGATCTGAAATGCTGTGTAGAAGATGACAGATTGCTTTGTGTATTTTAAAAAGGGCTGATTACACAGGCTCTACCACCAGAGCAACTTAAGAATAAGAAAAGCAAAGGAAGAGACAGTGGAATTTCTATGAGAATTTTTAAAGAATGCATACACACACAAGCACACTTGAGATGCATGTAGAGATGTCTCTACTGAGTGTATTTCTAACAATATACATATGCAGGATTAAAGCAAATCTTACTGAGAATTAATGCCAAACTAGTTTCTAGCAATCAGCAAAATTCTTCAGTCCATAGGTTTAGCTTGCTTTTGCAGAGAGAAGAAGAGACACTTGTGGAAGAAAAGGTAGAGGTGGACTGGACTGAGTAGCAGAGAACTGTCTGCAGAAGCCACACTGAACTAAGTGAGCTGCTTAAAATACATTTTTTCAATCTGCTTGTTCACTGCAGAACCACTTGAAATCTTTTGTACCATTGAGTCTTTCCATCCTGAAATACCATCACAATTTAATTCTCAGATGCTTCAGAAAGATTTCTAGGTGCTCTGCTATGGAATATTTTATGAATTTAAATTATTAGGTTATTAGTTCATTAGGAGTCTAGACCTTTATACTTACTACTTCCTCCCAACTCCAAACAACTATATAAGTAAGAAATTTTCATTAGTGCCCATGAAAACAAATCTAGTCTAGTGCAGTATTCACAGTATGCATCACTTTTAACTGTTCAAATTAGTCAGCCAGTTCTTCTGACCTCTGAGCTTCCTTTTCCCATCCCTCCAAGAAAGCAGTGCAGAGAAAGGCACAGCAATCAAGGCTTGATATTGCCCCAAAACCTTCAAATTTCTTCAGTCATTTCAAATTGTGGTTGGGCTACACAAGACCACAGAAGAGCACAGACCTTTGGTGGTGATCTGCATTTAGTGCTGGGCAGAGGTCCAAGCTCTGTGATTCCAGCTGCATGGGTTTGCAGGATGGTGGGACTGACATCTTGATTTACAAACAGACCAAGTGAGATTAAGTCACATCAGAGCTGACCAAGCAGCCAAGGTGATGTCTTGACAAGGCCAGGTAGTGTGTACAGACATCCCACAGAGAAATAAAATGACAGTACTGAAAAAGCACTGATCTACCTAGGGGGAATCAGCTGAACTTTCTTGACTTAGTATACTCCTCCATTTCTTTAGGAAGACAGGGGTATTGCTCTGCTTCCTCCCAGTCAATAATTTACCAGACAGCAGAGATAAAAACATTGCCATCTCCAGTTGCCCATTGCACACCTCGGGGTGTGGGCACAGCACCAGCCCTGTGGCTGCCCAGCTCACACCCCAAGTGCAACTGAAAGCAAACCTACCAAACAGCACCTCACCTGCTCACCTTGCCCCAAAGACCAGCAGTTTCACAAGCTTAGCAGCAGCTCTAGGAGACTCAAGAAGCTCCTGCCTGGCCAAGGCACATGGCACCTGCAACGCAAGCACTGCCCACCCGATACGTGGTACCCATAGCCCTGTAACTGCATAAGGATCTGTGGTCACAGTCTCTGAGTGAGGAGACCCCATTCCCCATACTCTTTCCTCATGCTTCCCTAGTCAACAATGGCTTGCATGCGCTGAATTTCAGCACACACTGAAGAATCCTGTCATTTACCAAGTCTTCACACAGGCAAGTTTTAAGGAGGTTCTTCGAAGTTTTTGCTTTTTTGCCTTTTTGCCCCCCAGTCCTTTAACTGACACAGAGTAAAAGTTGTGTGATTTACATGTGTCTGGAAAGGATGGAAGCAGCTATTTTTAACTGTATCACTTGCTTTTAATTCCATCATTCAATTAGACGTATATTTTTAGCTTCAGGAAACTTTCTTTTCAAGAGGTGAAATGCCAGCACAGTACACCAGCAGAACCATTAGCTGTCAAAATAAAAAAGGCTTCATATTCACAGAACAACAAGATCAACTACACACGACAGAAATAAGATGGCAGTGCACTTTTACTTTTCAGCAGCTAGTGCAGTATTTTCTGTATTAAATTTAATAGGCATTTTACATGGGATGTCAGATATTTTTGTCTCTGCAAATAGGGTTCTTACCTCTAAAAAAAAAAAAAAAAGAAAGAAAAAAATATCTACGTTTCCTGCTGCTTATATAGGGAAAACAGCACAGAAATTGCAGTCTTACACTATCAATGACTAGGTAGTCATCATTTTTAAAAACAATGTCAGAAAAGCTATTTCGACGCTGTCACTCTTAAGAATAATTAGTTTCCATCAAAGCAACAGATTATCTGTTCATGTTGTCCACTGGGTCATTACAATGGGCAACCAATACAGATAAATGGTATCTAATCTTTTCTGCTCTTCTATTGGACTGATTGATGGTTATAACTTCTCCGATATTATAAGGCAGAAAAATTATGCTGACATTTAGAAGCAAAAGCACAGGAAGATAAAACTAAGTACAAAGCACATCCAACACCATTCAAAAACAAAGAAAAAAAGAAAGAAAAAAAGCTAAAGACAAATAGAACAGAAAAACAAATGACAATTAGGCCAAAAGAGAATTATAGAGGGGAACAAATATACATTGTGGGTGGCAAGGAGCTCAATTAATTATAGAACATGAAGGGAAATCCAGGCATTTCCATTAGATGTTATTAAAAGACATATTGACTGAGCTTTCTTTACATGTTATGCCTTAGAAGAAGACAAAAGGATTTCCCTGGTATTGATTTGTTCCTGGAATTGGTCTACTTTAAGACATGAAGAATAACATAATGAGAGGTGGCTGGGTAGCAAACAAGAAAGAACAAATTGCTGCCACTGACACTCACATTTGTGAGCTTCCATATATTATTGCCTTTTTCAATTTAGCATTTCTTCACATTGCTTGTCAGAAACCATTACACCATAAAATATGCTCTAAATTTAAAACAGCAAGCCTCTCAGTTATTCATTTACTGTACAAATAATCACCATTTTCAGCAGACCTGCTCAAAAATATTAGCAATATTAACTAGCTGGCTGGATTTGCAATGTTCCTGTGAGGTAATAAATGCTCCAAACAGCTCCCAGATATACGGTAAATATTCAGCTTTTTGAAGGAGCAGTCTTTTTTCCTCTAGCAATAAAGATGTCCATCCCATGTTCACCTGCTGTTTTGCAGCTGCTATAGTATGACCACAAGTCTAACCCTCCAGTCAGAGTAGCAAGATGAGGATGAGGTTGTGACTGTCAGTATGACAGCCTGTGGGCTGAGGAGCTTTTAAACATCTTCTTGCTGGTGAAGATAAACAAAAGTCTCTGCTTTGCCAAGATGGCCTAATCCTGTCCATGGCAGACTGTTATGTAACATAGATGTGTGGGGACCATCCATTTGGGGGTTGGTGGAAAGAGGGCTGGCATTGCTACCCACCATGTAGGCAATCATCAAAAGAAATTAAAAGACAGATTATTTCTCATGGGTATTATTTATATTGATATGAGAAAAGTAAGCAGTTCCATACTAATCATTAGCACTACATCACAGCTGGCTTCTCTCCATGAGAACAAAGGCTTGTGAACATAAGCATCTTCCCTTCTGTATGCACTTAGCAATTCTCCTCAGAGTTATGATTCTTCAAGCAGTTTTGCATTGTGCTAACAGTTTGACTGCAAAGTAATTTGCTACTACAATGAATGTATATCCACAGCAGGCAAAAACTCCTCAATCTATAGATCCACTCAGATGACTACTTTCAAAATTTTACTGAGTTACACTTCTTCTCCTGTTCTGGTATTTACCTTTAGATTTATCAGCAACCGTGCCCAGTTTTCACTTCTGAAAATTCATGCAGCAGCCTTAGGCTCATATGATCATTTCAGGTAACAGAATACTTCTCTATGCAAGTGTTATTTCGAAAAATAGCTTAGAAAACATGAAGAGCAACAGTGGATGTGGTAAGCCTCAAGCAGGTGTGAGCCAAATAGCTTCTCCACTACAAAACTGTTCAGAGATTAATGTCCAGATAAAGAACTGTCTTTATGTTTGTTGTCTCTAATATTTCTTAAGTTTTCCCTCTTAGACTCATCCACTAAGTCAATGCCTCTGGGAAGGATAAATCACAGACCTATCCTCACTGCCTTTACCATTTCTACTTGGAATAAAATGTTTCCTCCATTTTGTGAGAGTATAAGATCTCAAAACAGTTTCTGTCTCAAATGTAAGCAAAATGCCAAAATCTTGACATATTTTTTGAATGAAAAAAATACAAAATTTCAATAATGAAATTTGCAGCACTTAATTTCTAAAATGGACAACATCTTACATGTTTTACTTCACATTTGGTTTTGAATAGAATCTTTCTGTTTTGAACAGCACAGTTTTTTAACCATAAAAAAAACCTGCTACTAGTATTGATTTATAAAAGTCAAGGACTGAAATCAGAAGTTCTAGTGCTTTTGTCAAAGTTAAATAAATATTATACTTCAAAATGGTGATCCTTAGCTACATTTTTTAAACCTGGGCTATCACATAACTTTGGGGTTAGGCTAACTATGATTGGGATGGATGAAACAGATCAGTGTTTAACTCAGCCAGTAGGAAACAATAAAGCTTATCTCACTTTTTAAGAGCAAATGCAAATCTGCTAACCTGGGAAGCTAATGAAAGAACCTTTCAAAAAGATAAAAATTTTGAGGTAGCACTGGCAGAAAGGGACTCATGACTAAACAAGGAAATCATCTCCTGATTCTTTGATCTTTTCTCAGTGAAATTCCCTATATACATAACCTAAGATTTTTGTAACCAAGTACTCCTATGAACTAGACAGAACTTGTGCAAAATCTTGACTTTTTTTGCTACCTGTTCAAGTAAATGGGGTAATATAATTTCAAGTTAGACTATTAACTCTTCCTCTCAATGGCTCAATTTATAATACTCAAGTTTCTTCAATAAGCCCTCTATTTTTAGAAAATAATGGAATCAGAATAAAAAGATGAAACTTTCCACAAATGGAGATCCAGATACAACACTGATTAAGTCAATCAAAATCCTTCAAGATTTTTTAAACATTTCACTTCAATTTTTAAAAAATCATTTTAAATTCCTAAGTGAAAAGTCAGTTGGACTAAAAATGTAACTTTTAATTTAAAAAAAAAAAATCCTGTAGTTCCAAGGCTTTTATTCTGTACATTTTAAAACAAATACTATGTTAAAAATCATCCTTAAAACAAATGATCTTTGATTTCATACTCTCATTTCTGGGGAAAAATGTTGAAATAATGTTGACAGCCTCTAGTAACCTTCAAACCTGTAATGCTTACTGGGCAGGACGACGATCCTCTCTCCTCAGGCTCTGTGACATTTGCACAATTGTGTACATGAAGGGAGATCAACTTGTCACTCTTCTTGTGATAAGTAAGTTTCAAAAGATGAGAATGCTCTGATGTTACATGTGATATGGCTGAGTGAATGAATGTAAAGTAGGAGAATAAGAAACTGTTTTATCTAGTTTTTTCTTCCCTTCTGTTGTCTGTTTATGCTGTGACATTTTCTTGTTTTAGCTCTTCTCTGCTTCTTTGGAAATTAAATGAGATCCAGTATCTCAGAGACTACTGGCACTTATGGATTAGTGAGACTAACGTAAAAGCAATTAGTGAGGGGGAAAAAAAGAAACTAGTTGCATGAATTTGATTTAATATGATTTTTTTAAAATCTTGCAATAAAAATTTGCAGCAAAGGTGAGGTTTGATAAAGAAAAGCACTCCTGGCAAACTCAAGTGAAGGTGCATGCAAAGCAACTCTCTTGAATTATAGAAATTAGAAAAATGGATGAAGGAATTGTGGAGCTGCCATGACACTGCAAGAGGAGCAGCCTCATGTATTCACCAGCAATCTGCCAGCTGGCACCAACATTTTCTAAATATACCCAGGATACTCAGAACAAGATGTTAAAAGCAATGCATTGTACTTGGTCTCTACCAGGGAACCACAGACACATTCCACCTGGATGACAGAACAGTTAAGTCTCGTGTGTTGTACATGGGAACATTATATTTGGAAACCCATTCTGACAGATACATTTCTTTTGAGTTGTTGACTGCCTGAACTCAGCTTTTAATGGTTTGGACAAGAATGAGTCTATCTAAACCTCATAAAAAGGAAAAGGGTATTTGTGCTGTGATGTCCCTTTGTCAGCATCTATTCATATTTTTCACACAGGTACACAGACTATGAAAGCTAAGATGCTATCAGAGAAAATAACTACAAGTATAGGTATGTACTTTCCTATGCCAGTCATTAAAATAATCTGAAAGTCTAGCTTGTGACCTGTTTTCCGAAGAGCATTATTTAAGTCTGTGATACACTGCAGACTTTGATTAAAGAATTTTAGTTTAACTTGTACTCAGAATGCACTACTCCATACCTTACTCTGCTTTGTTCAAGTTTAAAAGCAATTTTGCAGTTTCATCTAAAAGGGTACAAAGAAGCAACATTTAAAAATGCACCAAAAGCACAAAACATTTCTGTTCCTTTTATACAGAATTAGATACTCAAACCAAAGTCAGCACTAAGTCATACAAAACTCTCTCAGCTGATCAAAAACTCCTAACTGCTAAGGAAAACTCTGTGTAACTAATTATAGGCAAAATTTTGCTTTTCTGCATCCTGTAAGATGGTAAGCAAAACAGTCCTGTTTGGGCAGCAGTTCTGATGACTGCATACCTGGGAAAGACAGAGTTGCAGGGGCAGCAAACTTCACAAGTCTCAGTCCTGTCAGTTCCCTGGCAGAACCGATGAAAGACAACGCAGTGCATTTGTGAGTATCCATGCAGTGGAACATCTAGGCAGTCTTGCCCACAGGCTTAGGAAGCATTAGATTCCTATCATCCAGGTTTTCAGATTAGTATACAAAATACAGAGGATGCATACAGACTGTCTAATTTCAAACATCTGACTTAAATGCCATAAATCGTACTCCGAGGGCATCTTTCTCCAGCTGCATATGCAGAGAATTTGCCTGTCTGGGCTCAAATCTAGAATGTAAGTTGTGTGTGTGTGTGTTCTCCCAAGTACCCCTAAAGAAAGACAAGATCCCACCTAGAACTGTCAGCTGCTTGAATAGGCCAAGTCACATCTCTTCTTCCTTGAGACCTAGGACAATGGGTCACAGGAAGCACTGCCACACCCAAGCATGGGGGAAGGGGGTTAGTGGTCCTTCTTCCTCCTTAAAAGGACCAGCTCTGAGTCCTGTATAGAGAGATCTTTAATGATCCAGATTTCTCTCTAAGCCAAGTAATTCAAACCACACAGATACCCAGACTGCCCAGATGAAACCCAGGTTGGCCTCATGTGGCTCCAAGTGCTCTGAAAGACATATGAAGTGAATGTCTGCAGCAGATGACATGGATCACAACCTGAAATTATTTTTTCACCTGTTAGAACTGTGCAAAACCTGCAAAGAGTATAACTTCACCAACTCCAGCACATTAGTTTACAGGGGAGGCAGTTCAGTGTAGAGTCCCCAGTATCATTGTTTCAGCTTCCTGTAGGCCATGGCTGGGCAGAGGGCATAAAGAGCCAGTTCTATGATTTTTGTGAACAAATAGCTCTCTCAAGTTCACCATTCCTGTCTTCAGCTAGCACTGAATGTACTGCCATTTGCAAAATACATTGCCATTTGCAAAAGGTCAAACTAGACTCACCTCTGATTAATACAATGAGTAGTTTGATTTTTATACTTACTGCCATATTTCAAAGCAAGAACTAAGGACACATTGTAGACATAACTCTTACCATCAAATTCCATAACTTACGGTTACAGAAAAAAATTAAAGTTCCTCATTTGAGACCAAATGCATTTTCAAGAGCTCTTCTACCTGATTTTGTGGCCACACACTTCAGAGGTATTTCTGTGTTACAAGTGGAGAATAGTTTACATGTTCCAGTCACAGGGGAAAGAGTAACTGGGCTCTGAACTAACAGACACCCAGCAAAACTTGACTTTTCAGCTTTGAAGGACATAAATATTTCAGAGATAGGAAACTAAGTGCTTGACTACAAGAGCAATGTGAGGCAAAGGCAGACTCATTAGTAATCTAAATTTACATTATACATGCCTAACCCCACCTACAACTAGAAAATTTTGAAAAACATATCCATTTTGATTTAAATTGGCCCACTTGAAAAGGAAGATGGTTTTGACCAACCTCTTTAAGCTTAAGATAAAAATCTCCAATATGATTGCTAAACCAGAGAGAGTAGAGACTTGAACAGCTAAGGAACTTTGCCTGACCAACAAAAGCAATTCAAGGAAGCAAGTGCTCGAACTAGGATTGCCAGAAGAAAAAAACCACAACTGAAAACATTTATTACTTTATCTTCTACTGCACTGTGACAACTTCCTTTACTGAAGCAAACTGCTCTCTTTGCAACCACAAGTACCAGCCATGCAGTCTTCCAGCCTGGCAATACTTCTGTGCGTGACAGACTTTTGATGGTTACCATCACACCCTAGTTCCATAGTGCTTCTAAGTGCAGTTCACAAACCCCTTGGACTCTGGGAGGTTGAAAGTGCAGTGGAAGAATGAGAAAAATGGCAATATAAGACTGCAATGAGATTTTTTTTTCAGGAAATAAGATCCAGGTCTAATATATTAATACTGAATTAGTGGTCTTTAGACCTCTTGAAGAAGATTAGTTGTTCTGTGATTGACAGACACAGAGATCAACTGTAACAACTTCATGTGCAGATGAAAAATGCTTCACAAATTGCCACTTAGGCACAGGCAGGGCATTAAACAGGTATTCCAAAGTGAAGCCTGTATCCTTGCCTTTTAATAACTAAAATCCTACCTATTTAAGTATCTTAACATGACAGAAGTCATTAAGGTTCTTAGGAGTTCTCCAAGTAAATGCTGTAAGAGTTTTGTTAGTAATTATTTTTGCAGTGCTACCTTTGGTATTTCACACACACAACCAACCTATGTAGCACACTGGTTAAAACAAGCTGTAACATGTCCCAGTGCAATCTACACAGAAAAGACCAAAGGCTATGCCAAAACATTTCATCATTGTTCCCCCAAGTAACAATATAATGCCATATGTCCCAGAGTAGCTTTGCAACAATACATCTACACAGAGAGTTTAGCCCACGCTCAATCTCAAACTTTTCTTCACACACCCTGCATGAAAGATTTAAATCTTAATTCACAGAGCTCACTCTCTTGCCCATTGGGAATACTGAACCAAAATTCAGCACTGGGGCTCTTTGGTGTTCCACATCATGGAAGGTGAATGCAGAAAGTAGCCAAACTTGAATCTCAAGCAGGAATTTCTGCTCATATTTGCTCATTTGAAAATCAGCTCTAAAAGCAAAACCTACTTAATTAACAATTTTACCTACCATGCTTTTTCTCTATCTGACCCAAACTCCAGCCTTTTATATGAGAAGTTCACCAGAATCTAGTCGATTGCCTCCCTCTTTACATCCACTGACAGTTTCTTTTAGTTCACTCACTTATTTCAAGTTGTCCAGAATGTCAGACATCCATTTATTGCAAGAAAGGTAAAAGCAGAACTACAGAGTGACACATAGCATGTTGTAGTTGAGAGAGCATATCGAGAATCCCACAGTTAAATATGAGAAATACCTAGGAAGAAGCAGAATTTGACAATTTTTATTTTTGTCAAAGCATCACATTTAAAAAGACAGTGTCCTTGGCAATGGGAAATCTATCCTTTCAAGGACAGATGGAATTGTAACTTTCCTATCCTACCACTGAAGTTCTACAGTTACCTCCTCAGACCCACACTGCTCTCTGCAAAAATTGGAGAATGATATATATGGCCAAAAGGACACTATTGGAATATACCTCAAATCTACCTAGCAGTGCCTGGGCTAAGCAACTAACCTTTAGGATGGAGAATACAGGGAAGTCCATCCTGGAAAGGCACAAGATATCTCTCCTGTGACAACTCTGTGTTGCCTTGGTACATTCTGTTATCTGGAGACAGGAGTTGCAGGAGAAGCCATGAGGAAAAGGATGCTACTGCAGCTACATGCAACCTATTCTTTTATAACAGGATATCCTCAGAGTCCTGGAAAGACATGTTGTAGTTTCACAGTTGATTTCCCTGTCCAGCAGCACTTACTTTCTCCTTTCTCCCTGCCCTTGGAGGAAGAACACAGTGTATGGATCAAAGCTTTTGAAGGGGTGTCAGTCTTGCAGAGAAGTAAGAGAAAAGGCAGGTCTGTAGTATCTGCTGTCTTCCTCCAGTTTTCTCATACAAAAGAAAGAAACAGTCAGAACTGCAAGTTTCCCCACTATATGATTTTGAGTACCTAGCCAAGAGATAGGTGATGAGACTTTCTGAACATAAGCAAGAAGTAGTACCAGATACATGTAAACACACAGACCACAGTGGCCCTTTGAGCTCACTGTTTTCTGCAGAGAGACCAGAGCCACATGTATCACACAGGCCAAATGAAAGTGTGTGACTATACACAAGTGTGTGATTAGACCTGAAGCCAGCGCCAAGCCTGAGTTTGGAACAAGGACGGAGCTTCAGCCAGGAGACCCTGGTCTCTCAGTCTTACATGCACACTTTAAAGGAGTATTTGCTCTCAGCAGTCAAACACGTACACACAGAGTAACATCAGAACAGATCTGATGCTCACAAATGAATAATAAATTTAAAACCCTCTAGTTTTTTCAGATGGAAGCCTAGCATTGTGTAACAGCTTGAACTACTTTCAGGGCAAAGTATCTCCTGTTTTATAGTAATTTGAGTTACAGTGAAGGGTATTTTTCACTCTAGTCTCTTTAACTGTTGCTATACGAAGCAACAGTTGCCACAGCTTGTCTTAAATCTGCTATTTACTGAAGTGAAAAGATTTCCAGGTATGAGGAAAATGCAATATTATCTGTTATAGATCAAAAAATAATAATGCTTGTGATAGGATATAATTTTTTATTTTCACATATGTAAATCTATGTATTGTCTAGTATTGTTTCACCATTGTCTCATCATCAAGATTAACATTAAATCAAACAATGAATTATTCATGAGGTGTGAATAAATGGAATTAGCCTTTCTAGCATTCACTCTGTAAATCACATCTTCTGGATAAATGCCCCTTTTTTGCCTTTTTTTTTTTTTTTTTTTAATGTCTGAACACTAGAAATAATGACCTGGCTTGCAGCCTTGCTAGATTAGCTCTTGTTAGAGTGATATTTTTAGATGAACATAGGTCTCATCAACCAAGAGATGTCAGGCCTGCTATCATTCCTGTCAGCTTCCTAACTTCCAACAGCTTCCCTTTCCATCCCTAAACTCTGCCCTCACCCCTAGTAGCCATGGTAGCCTGGAGCTCAGATGATTTGTTGAGCTTGACTCATTATCTACTGTGTTGTAACAGCAGTTAGAAACTGAATGACATTCAATTAAAATGATATTAGCAGCTCAGGAGTGATTTTGTTTAATTTACTCCTACTCAGATGTAAAAACATTAGTGACTTTTTTAATTGGACCTCATAATGTCTAACTCCTACTCAAATGCAATGAAATTAAAGACTTTGGTGGCTAAATACCGCTTAATTTACTCCTACCCATCTATAACGACATTAAAGATGCTTTAGGGTAGATATTGTTTCCAATCATTTATATTCAAAAGAAATCTGAGCTTATAGGTACTATTATTGAGCATATAATAAAATCATACAAGAAATTTATCTATACGGTAGGGGATAGTTGGCTACAAGTAATATTAAAAAGTAATCATTCATTTTTAATGCAAGGATATTAAAAAGTAATGTTAAACAGTAGAATTTGTGAAGTTTTCTGTTCTTCACAGCCTCTTCAAGGACACAAACCTTTTCTTTTTTAATTCAGTGTGCAGTTTTAGATAGAACATTTTTATTACATCACATGTTGTTTTCTTAACTGGTATTTGTATGATAAATCCAAGGCTGACTTATGTCATTACTGAGACAGACAGCCAAGATACTTTTCAGCAATGTAACTGTAATACACTTTATTGCAGTCTTCTGAAATTCAAATGTTTGAGAGGAGTATGTGGTTCTCTGTCACATTTACTCTACTTCATGTCTTCTTAAAAAATTACTTCATCTTTACTGAGTTAATGCTGTTTGCATCTAATACAAGCACCTGCCCCATGTTTTGTAACATCGATAATGCTGAACCATCAAATCCTTTATGTCTCTTTTATTCACACAAAAATTCCACCCATTTGGCCTCTGGCATCTTCCCCTCTTCCCCTTCCCAGCCCTAAAAAGGAAAATTATTAAAAATGCCTTCCTTCACCTACATAAACTTTTATGTAGGTTTATTGAAATTAAAAGCATTTACAAAATTTCACTTATGCTTGTGTTATGAAAACAAGCTGTGCAGATGGCAGATTGTCTCTTGAGATGGAAGAACAAGATTTCTGCTTTAGCATGTGGCTATGGAGATGTTCAAATGGAAGAGCCTGTTCCAGGTAAGCACCATAAACCATTGCCAAGGGAGAGAGGAGAGATTTCTGTTCTTCCATCTTGTCTATACACAGCCAGACATCCTTATCCTGCTGAGTGGTGGGTGGTTCAATGACTGTCTTTTCAAGTAAGGGTACCTGATACCAGCTTCTTCCCAATCCAAATGGAAAACAGTCCTTGAGCTTTAACAGCAAAGCCCTTCAGAAACCATGATCTCTGATTCATTTTCTGATTCTGAAGCAAGAGCCAATGCATTAAAATAATGTATTCGTTTATAGTAGTTACTTTATAATAATTGTAAGGTTTCACTGTAAAAATCTGTTTTAATCCAAAACATTTGCATGCAATTTTGTAATTCTTTCCACTCAAATCTGGAATTTGGACATGGGAGATTTAGAATAATTTTTCCCTGGGCATGGGTTTGCAAGGGGTTAGTTAAGCAGCGTGGGCTTGAAACAGTAAGGAGTTTCAACATTATTTTGGAGTATTCATAGCAACATTAGTATCTATACAAGCACTTAAAGTTAAGCACCAGCAAATGCAGACCCTCTGTTTTGACCTGCAGTGGGTCATTTGTCAGATCACACAATAAAAGGGACTGCTCTGTTCCACTGGAGCTGGGAAGTGTGTACCCTCACACAGTTCCTCTGGATACAGCACACTGCCATAGCATCATGCCACGCTGTCTCCTGCTCCATCAGCAGAGCTGCAAGATGGAAACACTCTAGGAATTTATGCACTATGAACTACAGCCCTTCAGGTGGTGAGTTGGAGACACAAATGCCCTGTGAGGTCCTGGCCTCAGAGCATGATGTACAGCAAGACTGGCACAGGTATTTTGCCAGAGCCTTCAATGCTTTATGCCGTACATGTTTATAGCACACACACACAAGTGTGGCACATCACAACTCAACAATTTGGCAAGAGCTGGAAAAAACTCTTCAGGAGCCCTCTGGAGCACCACCCGGCCCAGAGACTGTCAAGTTCTCCCAATGAAACAGGTTTTGTGTCTTGGCCTGGCAGAGGTATATCTGTAGCTGGGTAGGGTCTGCCATTGTCCCTGGAGCAATGGTTAGCAGGCTGAGTGTTTGCCACCATGTCCCATGTTACAGCTGCATTTCTGTGTGCACCTGCACATCTGTTTCAGCACCACACATATCCTTATTCTGCCCTTTGTCCAAAAACCTGTCTGTCAGCTTCCAGCAGGCCCCTCTCTGCAGGGCTCTGGCTCCTCCTCCCCCCAAAGCCAGGAAGAGACAAGGCTCTCTGTGCTGCCATGTGCTCCTCTGTGCTGCCATAGTGTTCTGCAGGTGTGTCCCACAGCCTGTAGCTCAATTCTATCCTCTCTCTCCCCATGAAACACCAATAAAACACTATAAAAAACAAGGAAGATATAAAAAACGGTGATTAACTGACCAAATTGTGCCATTCCAGGATCAGTGACATCTCAAACATACAAAAAACACACAAGGACTTCTAATTGGTTTCAATGTCTCAAAGATGAAAGAAATCATTAACAGAATACATTTCTAATTGCCTTGCACATATAGCGAAAGTTACTCAATATCATCAATTCAGGTATGAAATTACAAATTTCAACATACATAGCCAAGTACAAATTTGTCTGCACAGGAAACATCTCAGGATGCAGCACAGTCTCAGCTTTATTTGTGGATTTTTATATACTTTCCACAAAGTCAGAAGCATTTCTGAAGTCAAGGATACTATGACAGGATGAAGTTCTTCAATGGATTGAGACTTAGATGCCTCCACTGTGCAGAGGTGCTTTATATGAAGACATTTAATATTAAAAAGAGCAAGAGAGAACATACATATTCATCAAAGTAAAAAAACAATAAAAAACTGTATCACTTTATTTTTCTAAGATGGTCAAATCCAAAATGCCAATTCACATTCATCTAGTTCCCCTACTCCAGTAACATGGCCTACAAGCAGATAACTTCCCATGGAATTCAACCCTTACCAACCATAGGAAAGCAAAGTACAGAATGGGTTTAAGAACATCAACTCCCTGTTACCACACTGCTGATTGGGTAATTCCATTTAATCTTGATGCTACCATAATTTACAAGGCACCCTAATTCTCATGATGGGTTCTTGACTCATAAAGAGCACTTAAACAGCCTGTGTCCTCTCCTATCTAACCTCTTAAAGCCATTATTTAACAGATGCACTAACAAACCTCATATATTTTCCAGTTTTTGGAAAAAAGAAAACTTTGTTTTCTGCCTCTAACATCTATTTCTGTCACCTCAACTAAAATAAATGTTTCTGTTGCAATTAGTTCTGAATTGTTTTGGGAAAGAGGAAGATACTGTCTAATTTCCATGGTGGAAATTTTAATAAACAGCACCCTCAAGAGGATTACAATTCACTTCCTTTACTCTTTGGTTTTTAAAAAAAAAAAAAAAAACAGTTGCTAAGATACCACTTTTGAATTCAGACGGAATAATTTCCAAGGGTTATTTAAGGTGTTTAACTACAGAGCAGATACTGTGCAGGAATCCAAGTATGCACTAATATTCCCCCATCACTAGTGCTTCTGTGGTGGCACCTGAGGCATCTGCATGGTTTAGTGTGAAACTGAGGCTCACTAAGATCAAACAGGCAATCACTCCGCATTATGAGGCGATCCTTTAAGGAGGTGACTTTGGAAAGGGATGAGGAGACAGGCTGCTTCAGGGCTCCCTGTTGCTCTGCACATTTGGGAAAGTCGTTGTGAGAAAAGCTAATGCAAAGAGCTCTCATGTTTTGATCTGAGGGCGAGGAGTCCTGCAGCCATCCTGGTTTGTGGGCTGAAGGCATGAGAGCACACCTGGACTATTTCCTTACACTACACTGGCATGAGACCCAGACACACATTGTGGACATTTGGGAAGGAAGAGTAACAACTATACCTCACTCTGGGTAATGGGAGGGCTGACTGGAACTAAAGGCACATTGCTAGTGCCCTTCTTCCCCAGGACAGACAGGAGGTCAGTAGCTGCCAGGAAGATTGCAGCCCCGACCCCTGTAAATCTCAGCCTAAGCCAAGTCGTCTTCAGAATCCTGAAGGAGAGCAACCTTGTGTGGGATATCTGGATCTAGTAGTGAAGAGATCTTAAAAATCATGTCTCAGAACAGAAACTGAATGTGCTGAGGACAACCACAATTTGCATAGCATCAGAAAAGTCTCTCTGGTGCTTCATTCTACCATATGATGGAGGGTACATATTTTCTTTGCAGAAGTAACACCATCCAGATGTCTCTTCCCTCTTCCACTCATTCTTTCCAACTGAACACATAGTATATCAATACCACTAAAACTGATTTGCTGGTGTTTTAGTCCTAACTTCACTGAAAAGGAAGACATCCAAGAATACCAGAACACTCAATGTTAAATACAGCTGTAATTGACAGAGTGAATAAATTTGATTCCCATTTGGATGTTTCTCTCCAATGTGTTGCCAGTGCTCAGGTACCAGAAATTAGATCCTTGATTTTAGGTTTAAAAAGAATCTTGCAACAATAAAATAAAACCTTGAGAATGAGAAGACAATTAGATAATCCAGAATAGTTATTTTACACTTAATTTAGTAAACCAACTTGAAAGGGGTATGTGTTGGGCTCTCACTCTGCTGCAAACGTACTGGCAAATGCTGTTGTTTAGCCTTTTTGTTTTAATAATGAACATTTTCTATGTGCTTATCAATTTTTAGGAGAATACTTACGCGTTAAAAAAATCCTTACTTTTTAAAAACTCACAGTGATCTAAGGACGCCTAAGCGAGGATAGCCTTCTGATGAGCAGCCAGATTCAAGCCTGATGTTGTTTCCAAAGAGTGTAAATTCCTAGAGATGGAGTACCCAGCCAGATACAGACGTGACTGAGACCATCAGAGAGCACATTTAATCCATACACCAAAAGGAAGCTGCTTTTTCAATTCAGAAGCGTTTTCACAGTTGCACTTTGCTATGAAGAACTATTTTTAAATCACTTTCAAAAGGCATTTTTACTATTTTTTAATCTAGATTTTTTTTCTAAAGCTAGACATGAGATGATACATATATACTGAAGAAAACTTGGGCAGAAATAACACACATCTGATCATTATTCCCTGGAACAACCATAAACAGCTGCTCATCTGTGATCATCCTACTTGGCTGTAGCATTAACATAGACATAAAAACTTTCAAGATCACATTACTATAAGCTCCACAAATTATCTCTTATACAGACATGAATGGTTCTGGTCCCATTATTCTGAGATAATTAAATTCCTCCCCTTCTCTCAAGTTTTACTGCCCTTTCTTAGCATTTCTGGTCAATTTTCTGACATGAAAGCCTTATTCAAACATACTGACTGTTTACTTACCATGTATAACACTTTTGGTTAATTATTTCAAAATCCATATATGTATATCTCTATATATAGGCTCCACATGAATAATACAGGTTAACATATAGAAATTAACTCTCTCTTCTAATTGCTTTACTAATTTTATTTGATATAAAAGTGGGGAGGGAATTTTTGCATGGCCGTTAATTAAGATTTCTTTTTCATCCTTCCCAAGTAGTATAATATACTGGAGTAGAAATACAGCTTAACCTACATTTCACACTCAACCATATTCCTTTTTATGCTGTACTTAACAAAGGGTTCATGAATCAGCTGAAAAATCTCAGTTTATAGTTGGATAACACTTCTACAACTAACAACAATCCTCAGTTACAAATGCCAAACAGGAAGAGCACATCTGTGAAAAACAAGCCTCTTAAACTGAACAAATGAGTAACAATGATGTGTGGGTTGTGCTTTCTATGCAGCAAACTCTGGGAAGACCTTTCTGTGAAGAGCTATCTGATAACAATTGGAGATGCTTTGGTGTTCCTACTCGCCTCCCACAGTCCTTTGTATCAGCAGCTCAGCAGAGAGAGTCTGACAGCAAGATTCCTTTGTCATTTGAAATCTCAGGTACTGTAACTCAGCTCAGTGCTGCACAAAGGAATCTCTCTGAGTGGCTGTGTGTTTCTACAGAACAGAGAAATTTCTCAATGGCTGTCTCTCAGTGTGCGGCATGATTTGTTATCTACCAGTTATCCCAACTTAATCACTCTCTGCTAAGAAGCCTTCCATCACCTTGGTCTCCCTGATCTACACAGAGCAGCACCCTCATTTCCACATAAACAAACTAAAGCTCTACAGCCCCTACCTAAAGCCCTACCTATGCTGTGGACAAGGACCTATGATGCATGCAGTTCTTCTCCCAGTTAGTAGCAAGGGTGAGCAGAACCTGTGCTTAAAGCACCAGTAGGTTCTCCAACACCATTCTGAAAAGGTGAAAGTCCATAAAAATGGAAACTCCAAAGTCAAAGTTCATCTTCCTATCCAAATCTTAGTGTAAGAGGCCATCATTCTTGTAAGCCCACCAGAGAGACACTGGATATGAATATAAAAATACAGAAGAATGAACACAAGCAAATAATTCTCAACTTCCAAGATGCAGTCAGCTGCAAACAATCCTCCTTCCCTTTTTTGCACCCATAATATTAAGGAGCAACTAAAAGTATTTGCAATACTTTAGTTATCATATCAGAGACAGTTGGAGAAAGATAGGGCAAGGACATTAGCACTGGCAAATTCACATGGCTCTTTTTCCTCAAGCCCCACATCAATATTTACATGATTCAGCAGCATAAACTCAAGGAACTGTCAGAGTTCATTTCTGAAAAAAACCTCCTTTAATTTCCAGAGGCAGACCTCCCCTAGACCAGAAGAGCAGATTGAAGCCATGCAAAGCTTCTTACATCAAGAATAGGGCTACGCATTTTAGATAGATGTAACAAACACTTCTAATTTTGCAGAAAGTTCTCTCCCATCTCAGCAGAAGGCAAGTCCTCAAACGCTTCAATGACATGAGAAACAGGCTCTGATCTGCTCACTTCCCTTCTTGCCAAAGCAGACTATGATTTTCCAAATCTGTAAGACCATTTTTTCCCCAACTACATAAAATCCCAGTCACTGGAATGAGAGTCTGACAACAGTTAAATTATTTGGACTCCTTCTACCTCATCAACATGCTGGAGCTTCAGGCTGTAGCATAATCTCAGCATTTTTCTCTCCTGAAAAACAGATGCTACTAGGAGGAAATAACTCTGTGCTTTGCAGCAATTGTCACATTCCCAAAGACAACTTCTTCTCATGCCTTTCATCAAAAAGATTTACCAAACTAGAATCTTTCTACAGACTCTTAGGAGTTCCCATCCATGGCTTTCAATACCTACACTTGACACCATTTGCACAGTTATAATTAAAGATGAAAAGAGGAAACACTGTTTAAAATCACCAAATCTCTGATGGGTTTTCTCCTATATGAAATCTGTGAATGCATAGGAAAAGAGCCTGCTTTACTGAAAAGATTGGGAATGTATGTTATATTCAATGTGCTGTTACAGTGATGAACTGCAGTGTCTAAACTGAACAACCCCCTGTTCTATTACTGCTACGTGTACAAGGGACACTTGTATCCTATACTTCCAATTTCCCCACCTGTAAAAAAGTGAACAAATAACTGCTTAACACAGATGTTTCAACATCCATTGCCTTAGCATTTGCAAACCTTTACAGGTCCTAGTCTAGAGAACACTCAATGAAAGCAATATTAGTTTAGATTGTATTTTCTGCATTTTTTTGTACTATCATTCTTAATTTTGAAGGACAGCTGCAATTGCACTTCATCCATTTAGGCTTATCCTAAAGTCATTATTTGTTATGATGCTGTTCCTGCCTTCAACTACAAAGAAAATGACTATCCCTACCCCCTCACAGGCAGGATTAACAGCCACAGAAAATGAGTTATGATTACTCTCACTGACAGGAGCTCAGAAGCAAATTCATTTTCAAAAGTCCACCTAAGCCCAAGAAAGAATTCTGCACCCTATGTCTTCTTAATTCTTCTTCACAGGTACATAATGAAAGTACTGTCCGGGGGCGATGTTATGAAGCTCCTTTATTCCTTGACCATCTGCTTAGTGCCCAAGGTGTTTGTACCTTAAGGTGGGCCCGGGGGGCGGGGCTGGAGCCGCGGGGCCGCAGGTGCGGGTGGGTTCAAGGGCTCAGCCCAACGGCCCTGGGGCAGCGGCTCCCGGCCGGGCTTGGGGAGGGCTTTATTTGTTCTTGTGGCTCACAAAAAGGTTTTGTTTGTTTTCTCCTTTTTCTCCCCCTGACCTCCCTGCTTTCCTTTTCTTATCTCCGGCCCGGGGGGGCCTGCGGGGTGGCCCCGCCCGTCCGAACCCCGAGGAAGACCAGGCAGGTGAGCGACACAGAGATCACCAGCATCGCCTGCTGTGAGGAGCAGAACCGGCGCCGAAGAAGAGTTAAAAGGTTTCGTTCCATCTGCCCTTCTCCAGCAGCCAGCTGTGTGGACTGCCCTTCCCCTTCCCGGAGACTGGGATGGACCAGTTACTGGTTCCTCACGGGAACCCTTTCCTTTTTTTCCCTTTTTTTTTCCCAGTGTTGTTTTGTGTTAATAAATAGCTGAGGGTTTTTTTTTCACTTTCACTTACTTTTATTAGTTTTTTCTCATTGGTGGAGGAGAGGCGGAACCCTTTTTCCCTTGGGAGGAGGTGCTCATTCCAGAGCGTTTCCTCCTAAAAATTTTGTTTCTAAAACCGGGACAAAAATTTGGCACCCAACTTAAGGGACACGTGAAAGTGAAAAAAAAAACAAAAAGAAACATTCTGGTTTGAATCACTGTACATTGAGGTACAGCAGCAAGAAATAACCATGCTCTATAAGCATATGCCCACGGCTATGGGCAGTTGGGTCCCTGGATTACACTTTTTGTAAGTCAGGAATAAGAATCAGGACTGCCATTTTTATATGCTTGGGGTTAGTGATCTATAGAAGTCTGTCTGAATAATGAAAACCATTGAGAATGTATATTTTATGTCATTTTTCCATTCTGGCCTTGGCAGCTTTGTTTTGGGATGTATTAGTAATTACACCCAGTTTGTTAGGGGAAAAGCAGGGGATGATAATTCCCAGCCCTTCATCTCCTTCTTCCCCTTCACATTTGGCACATCGCCTTTTGAAAATGTTGTTTCCCCTGGATGTTAAAGATACCACTTTCTTCCTATGTTATCTAGTGGGGTTCCTCTATGTAGTATCTAGCTTGTCTAAAATAGGGGCTGAGATTTCCAGAGGGTTTTCCCAGATACCTGCCCCAGTTATGGAAGATTCTAAGTGGTGTGGGTTATGGGAGGGCATAGGCCAGACCGTGAAGCAATTTTCTGACCCAGTAGGTTGGAACTTCCCCATTGAACAAATTCAGAATCCAGCTGAGGTGGGGAGGTATCTGAAGGAAAATTGCAATAACAACGCTAATGAAAAGAAAAAGCTCATTGCAATGTGCTGGATCCTGGCTAATGCTTACCACATGCTCCTAGATACTGTAAGGCAGAAGATACAGCCAGAGGGGCCAGAGAGTAAGACAGAAGACATCCCAATCCAACTGCAGCTAAAACAGATGGGGAGCCTAAACTAATAACAATTGCCCCTGTCCAGAAAAAGAAGCACAAAACCAAATCCATTCACCCTGTGGATGATGATGGGCAGCCAGGACCTTCAGAGCTAGCACAACAACCTGAACCTGAAATCATTACTGAGTCCCTGTCCATAGAAAGC
This sequence comes from Eopsaltria australis, assembly GCA_034509425.1. Classification (NCBI taxonomy): domain Eukaryota; kingdom Metazoa; phylum Chordata; class Aves; order Passeriformes; family Petroicidae; genus Eopsaltria; species Eopsaltria australis. The sequence goes on from JAVTVJ010000138.1 coordinate 5,147,233, forward strand.
CTTCGCGGCCTGAGGAAAGATTACACCTGACGGCCTGATGAATCTATATTAAGCTGGATGGTCCAAATCTGGGATGCTGCAGGCGATGGTACAATTCTGGATGGCACTGAAGTGAGGCATTTGAGATCCCTGTCACATGATTTAAGTATTGACCAAGCAATGACAAGGGGGCCTGGGGCTCTCAGTCTCTGGACACGGCTGTTAAGAAGCGTGAAGGAAAGATACCAGTGTCGGGAAGATCTCCAGCTGCAGCTAAACCCCTGGAAGACCATGGAATGGGATTCAATGCCTGAGAGAACTGGCAGTGATAGAGATTGTATTCTCAGATGACCAAACAATTAGGAGCCCTGATAAAGTAAAATGTACACTGGTGATGTGGCTGAAACTTGCACGACATGCACCACCGGAGTACACCCCTGCTTCAGCAATGATGACATGGAATGACAGAGATGAGACAGTGGGTACTGTGGTGAGGAGAGTCCAGGCGTATGCAGACACTGTGCATGGCCCAACACAAGCAAGAATCACAGCTGTGGAAAAGAGACTGTCAGAGACCATACAGAAGATGGAAGATAGGATGGAGAAGACTCATCAGAAACTCAAGGAGCTGAAAGAGGGCCTTCTCCACATCGCATCAGTAGAGACCAGAAACAGACGTCCTGCAGCTAGGGAGAGAGGGTACACTCCAAGAGCCGATCAATGCTTCTTCCTATTTGACCGTGGAGAAGACATGAGAAGGTGGGATGGAAAACCAACTTCTGTCCTGGCGGCACGGGTGTGTGAACTGAAGAATGGTAATGCTCTGAGAGGGAGTTCCACTAGAAGGGAAGTAGCTTGAGTTTCAACTGATGACCAGAATTAGAGGGGCCCTGCCTCTAGCCAGGTAGAGGTCAGGGAAGATCACGTCTTTTGGACAGTGTGGGTCTGATAGCCTGGCACATCAGAACCACAGAAATAGGAGGTTGACACGGGCGTGCAGTGCACTTTGATCCACCAAGACACGTGGGAGCAGAACTGGTTTCTATTTCTGGAGTGACAGGGGGATCACAGCAGTTGACCCTGCTGGAAGCCGAGGTGAGCCTAACTGGAAAAGAGTGGAAGAAACATCCCATTGTGACTGGCCCCGAGGCCCCGTGCATTCTGGGCATAGATTTCCTCCGGAACGGCTATTACAAAGACACAAAGGGACTCAAGTGGGCCTTTGGAATAGCTGCTGTGGAGGCAGAGGGCATTAGGCAATTGAACACATTGCCTAGGCTGTCCAAGAATCCTTCTGTAGTTGGGCTTCTGAAGGGAGAAGAGCAACAAGTGCCAGTTGTCACCTTGACAGTGCACCGCTGGCAGTACTGGACAACTCGAGATGCTGTAATTCCCATCCACAAGATGATTTGTGAGCTGGAGAGCCAAGGAGTGGTCAGCTAAACCCAGTCACCCTCCAACAGCCCCATCTGGCCTGTGTGCAAGTCGGACGGGGAATGGAGATTGACTGTAGACTATCGTGCCTTGAATGAAGTGACTCCACCATTGAGTGCTGCCGTGCCAGACATGCTGGAGCTCCAGTACAAGCGGGAGTCCAAGGCAGCAAGGTGGTGTGCCACCATTGACATCGCCAATGCGTTCTTCATTCCTCTGGCAGCGGAGTGCAGGCCTCAGTTTGCTTTTACCCAGAGGGGCGTGCAGTACACATGGAAAAAATTGCCCCAGGGGTGGAAGCACAGTCCCACCATCTGTCATGGACTCATCCAGGCTGCACTGGAAAAGGGTGAGGCTCCAGAACACCTCCGGTACATTGATGACATCACTGTGTGGGGGAACACGGCATCAGAGGTCTTTGGGAAAGGAGAGAATATCATTCAGATTCTCCTGGAAGCTGGCTTTGCCATCAAAAAGAACAAAGTCAAGGGACCTGCCCGAGAGATTCAATTTCTGGGGGTGAAGTGGCAAGATGGATGGCATCAGATTCCCACTGAGGTCATCAATAAGATCACTGTGATGTCTCCACCAACTAATAAGAAGGAAACAGCAGCTTTCCTAGGGGCCATGGGCTTTTTGGAGAATGCACATTCCTGAGTACAGTCAGGTTGTGAGCCCTCCCTACCTGGTTACCCGCAAGAAGAATGATTTCCACTGGGGCCCTGAACAGCAGCAAGCCTTCACCCAGATCAAACAGGAAATTGCTCATGTGGTAGCACTTGGCCCAGTCAGGACAGGACCAGAGGTGAAGAATGTGTTCTACTCAGCAGCTGAGAACAATGGTCTGTCCTGGAGCCTTTGGCAGAAGGTGCCTGGGGAGACTCGAGGCTGACCCTTGGGATTCTGGAGCCAAAGTTACAGAGGGTCTGAAGACAACTACACCCCAACAGAAGAGTAAATCCTGGCAGCCTATGAAGGAATCCAAGCTGCCTCAGAGGTCATTGGCACTGAAGCACAACTCCTCCTGGCACCCCGACTACTGATGCTGGGGTGAATATTCAAAGCAAAGGTTCCCTCTACCCACCATGCCACCGATGCCACATGGAGCAAGTGGATTGCCCTTATAACACAACGCATCCGTACTGGAAACTGAAATTGCCGAGATCTTTGAAATAATCACTAATGGGCCTGAAGGTGAAAGCTGTGGTCTCACTGATGAAGAAGAACAAGTGACACGTCCTGAGAAAGCTCCACCATACAGCCAACTACCATCAGAAGAAACACGCTATGCTCTTTTCACTGATGGTTCCTGTTGCATTGTAGGGATGAACCGCAAGTGGAAAGCAGTTGTATGGAGCCCCACACGACAGGTTGCAGAAGCCACTGAGGGAGAAGGTGGATCAAGCCAACTTGCTGAACTCAAAGCCATCCAGTTGGCCCTAGATATTGCTGAAAGAGAGAAGTAGCCAAAGCTACACCTTTACACCAATTCATGGATGGTGGCCAATGCTCTGTGGGGGTGGCTGGAAAGCTGGAAAAAGGCCAATTGGCAGCATAAGGGAAAACCAATTTGGGCAGCTGAGGAGTGGAAAGACATTGCCACTCGGGTAGAGAAACTACCTGTAAAAGTCCGACATGTAGATGCCCATGTCCCCAAGAGTCGGGCTAATGAGGAATACCAAAATAACGAACAGGTTGATCATGCAGCAAAGATAGAGGTGTCAGAGGTAGATTTGGATTGGCAGCACAAGGGAGAGTTGTTCCTTGCTTGATGGGCCCATGTGCATCAGATCATCAGGGCAGAGATGCCACCTATAAGTGGGCACAAGACTGAGGGGTGGATCTAACCATAGACAGCATCTCCCACGTGATCCATGATTGTCAGACGTGCGCCGCGATCTAACAGGCCAAGCAGGTGAAGCCTCTATGGTATGGTGGACGGTGGTCCAAATATAAGTATGGAGAGGCTTGGCAGATTGATTACATCACACTGCCCCAGACCCGCCAAGGCAAGCACTACGTTCTCACAATAGTAGAGGCTACCACTGAATGGCTGGAGACCTACCCTGTGCCTCATGCCACTGCCCGGAACACCATCCTGGGCCTTGAAAAGCAGGTCCTTTGGAGGCATGGTACCCCAGAGAGAATCGGGTCTGACAATGGGACTTATTTCAAAAACAGCCTTATAAACATCTGGGCTAGGGAGCATGGTATTGAATGGGTATACCGTATCCCTTATCATGCACCAGCAGCTGGGAAGGTGGAACAGTGCAATGGCCTGCTCAAAAACACCTTGAAGGCACTGGGCGGGGGAACTTTGAAAAACTGGGAGATGCATTTGGCTAAAGCCACATGGTTAGTGAACACCAGAGTTTTCACCAACCGAGCAGGTCCTGCACAATCTGAACCTCTGCATATGGTAGATGGAGACAAGGTGCCAGCAGTGCATGTAAGGGGTCTTTTGGGAAAATCGGTATGGATTAATTCTGCATCAAGTAAAGACAAACCCATCCGTGGGGTTGTCTTTGCTCAGGGGCCAGGTTGCACCTGGTGGATAATGCAAAGGGATAGAGAAACACATTGTGTACTGCAAGGAGATTTGATGCTGGGTGAGAACTGCTTGTAATGTTGGAATGTCTATATATGTTTGTTGAATGTCACTGCCACTGTTTATACATAACTATATATATCTATGACTGTTTATGTTTAGAGTTGAAATGTATTAATTTGGGCATTAAGCCAATGGTATGGAATAAGGGGTGGAATGCCCTGGGGTGATGTTATGAAGCTCCTTTATTCCTTGACCGTCTGCTTAGTGCCCCAGGTGTTTGTACCTTAAGGTGGGCCCGGGGGGCGGGGCTGGAGCCGCGGGGCCGCAGGTGCGGGTGGGTTCAAGGGCTCAGCCCAACGGCCCTGGGGCAGCGGCTCCCGGCCGGGCTTGGGGAGGGAGCGCACCGGCCATGCTGCGCTGCTCTCTCTCTCTCTTGGGTTTTATTTGTTCTTGTGGCTTAGAAAAAGGTTTTGTTTGTTTTCTCCTTTTTCTCCCCCTGACCTCCCTGTTTTTCTTCCCTTATCTCCTGCCCGGTGGGCCTGCGGGGTGGCCCCGCCCGTCCGAACCCTGAGGAAGGCCAAGCCGGTGAGCTTAGAAGAGCCTGACTGTTTTTAATGCCCTTTATCAGTAGATTGATGGGCATGCTCATCCACCTTGCTCAGAACTAAGCTGTTACCCAAGTACCCAAGCACTACTATCAGCTTTTGCCCACCAGACACTACTGAAGAAAGCATCCTTAAATCAGCTGAAGACAAGACATTGTGGGATAAAAATATAAACTGGATGCCAATATACTGCCCAGTGCTTATACAGATCAACACCACATAACAATGATCTCCAAGCAGCCTTCCAAAGAGGTAATATTTCAGTTTAGAGATCAGCATCCAGCTTCTAACCAAACACACTTCAAAATCACAGGCCACGTTAAAAAACGAATGGCAACTCTGTCCTGAAACTATTTTGAAGAGATCTGTTTTCTGAAGTTGTAGTGTAAACATGTACTTAGCTACCTGCAGCTGCATATGGTCTCTATGATTCACAGTAATCAATATATGAAAACCAAATTAATTAAATTCTCACCAAAAGTGAGAGAAGATATGAGACAACTATCAGATGCATAACAGCCATAGCTTTTCAACAGGTGCCTTCAGGACACACTGCAAGCGTGCTCCATGTCATATACAATGAGGGACACACACTGCAAGTCATTGGGAACATTCAGCATTGTTACCAACGAAACACAAGTGTTCTGATCTGTTCTGTGTCCAGCCCTGAGTGCAAGAACACACACAACTCAAGAGCCACGTGTGCACTCCTGCCATGACAAACAGCCCCAATAAGATCCATCGCACAATAAAGAACTACCTACATGGATCCAGGCTGTAGGATCATTGCTTTAATTGTTTCTTTTCACAAATACCAAGAAAAGAATGACATATCTCTAAAAGTTTACCTGGACAACATGTCCTAATCATGTTTCATGAGCTGAAGCCTAAGGATTTCAACTTTGGTTTGGATTTTGTTTTTTTTAATCTGGAAAGTCTTCATATGTTTAACAAAATACTTATGAGTATGAGCTCAGATGTTACTGTTACCAATATCTCCTCTACCAAACTGGAGTAGACGCTTTCCTAGATTAGATCATATATAACTTTGCATATTAGAAAAGTAGATGGAAATACCAACTTACATTTATTTTAATACAATTGTGTACTTTGAGGTTTATAGAGCCATGCATAAAGCATTTGTTATTCCACCTTTAACTAAACTGATCCATTAACTCTGACCATATTTTTAGTACATAGTTTGCTACAAAAGCATTAGGACACGTTATGAATCATTCTGGCATTATGAGAGTTAATAGAATAGTATATATTTTTCAGGATTATTAATATTTAGTGTCATTCAGTAAATTAAAAAATCAAGTTTAACTAAGGTTAAAAATATCTGATGATACAGTACACAGATGATTGTAAATGTATATTAATGAAGCTTTACACAATTGACTGGACATCTTTTCGTTAATCACTCACAAACCCATGCCAAACATATATCAAAGACTTCAGCTCCTTTTTCATCCAGTCTTCCGACATTTCATTATTATGGTTACCTGATTAATGGATGCAATAATATATGTGGCATGATATGATATGTTCACATTAAATTTTAATCAAATATTACTAAATTCAGAAAACATTAAGTAAATCTTGACTGATGAGGCAATATTGCTGTACTGTCATATTGATGGTTAGAGAAACTCACTATGGAGAGTTACAGATTAAGGAGGAAAAGTAAATCTTATGAGGAAATAGAAGTATCTCAAGTTTAACTAGTTGGTTCTTTTAAAATTGCCTTCCAGCCAAAGGCTGAATATTAGATCCATCAAAAGTATTCCAGTTTCTGTAACGGATATGAATGCTTTGGGTTTTTATACTGCAAGTGGTCTCATTCTTTAAAAAGCATGGATTAACATATACTCTGCACAAGGACCTTTACCAAAAGAAGATGGCCTGTGTGGGGAAAAGAAACATTATTCCCCACTGCAGTTGGGAAAAGTTAGCCCAGTTTATTTAAAACCTTGCTCTGACTTGAGCAGCAGAGTGTCAGGCACATGGAATGCACCTGGTCTGTTCATTTTTACCTAAATTACACTTTTGTGGCTTTGCAGAAGGTGTGCAGAGAGACAGATAGGAGCTCATGTTCACAGCCTAGATCTACAAACATAAGAGTTTCACTGGGGAACACCAGAGAATGTGCCTCTACTGCTGCAGACAGCAGCTTTCTTTTCAGCTTTACGGCAGTAGTTAACATGTTCATATGAAAATTTGGTACTTGTATTTGGCCATAATTCTATATTGCACTTTTAACTGACAGCCAGGAAATAAAACACTGAACTGGCTTTTTACTGCTGTGTTTGAAGCTGAGAGAGACCTAATTGTATTAATCTACTTACATTTCCCATTCTAGTAAAATTTCAGGTGGGATCTGCTTATGTTGTCCTATGTCTGCCTTGAATATCCATCTCCCCACTCCCATAACTGAAAGATTCAACTTACTATTTTGAGCATTACTCTTTATAACAAACAAGTTATTTACCCAGAGTAAAACTCCATCTCATGACAGTTAAATGACCCTTTAGAAGCTAAATGATGAATCCTAAAAACCAGTACTGGAGGAAACCCTAGCTAAAAGACTGCAACAAAACATTTCAAGTATTAACTTGTCCTGAAAAAACTTATTACAAAGAAGTTAGAGCTCCTAGAAATAGATAGTCTGAGGTGCTAATTCAAAACTTCCAGTTTTATAATCTATGACTATTCTTGTGTAGAATTTTAGTCCCATGGTACAGACTAAACAGTTTTCTTCTTTCACTTCTTTGTACCTTACATAGAAAAATAAAAGGGTGACAGTCTTGTCATATTACCATCTTTTTGGTAGACTCTTATACCAAGATATCAGATGTTACTGGATCTAATTTTGGCTATGTGAAGTAGCATACAAGTGCTGCTTAACTGCATAAATAATTGTATTCACAAATGAATGCATTGCATAGTACTTGCCCCAAGACCTTTCCAAAATGCTCTTTGCTTCTTCATGGCCTGGTCTCACTTTCAATCCCTTATCTTGTTTTGAAAGATTATGAGGCGTGTAAGGTTGCCTTGCATTATGTTTACCAGCATGGGAAATCTCAGTGCTACTGCACTACAAATAAATACTACTCAATTCTGCAGCTATATTCTGAATATTAAGAGCAATAAATATTTAACTTGCTTAGCTGGATTTTTTTTTTTTTTCACATCTTGCTTTTTGCTAGAAGTCATTCCATATAAAGAATTTCAAAGAAAAACATATAGATAATAAAGGCAGAAAAGGAAATTAAAATGCTTATATAGATACAATGAAATTAAGGACCAACTGGGAAGAAGCACCAAGTACTGATATATCTTGGTAGCTCAGTTGAGCTATTGGTTTATCACTGGTAAAATGTATGGCACAAGGATTTCAGTTAAACACCTTCTTGCTATAAAATTGGGTTTGGAATTTTTTAAGTGTGACTAGCTCATAGTCATATATGAGAATAATTAAAGCAATTCACTAAGTTATCTTCCTCCAGACTCAGATAAGTTTTGTACAGTTACAAGATTAAAAAGCACAAAATTCCTGTGAGTGTAAGACCTAATAAAAATGGAAGAATGCATCCAAACCCACAGCTCTTACCTCAGGCAAACTCCCACTGGTGTTGGCACCTCATGCGATACAGAGAAGAGTGCAGACACTTCAAACAAAATTGCCTGGAAAGGTTTGATTCACTCTCACTTGATTAATTGAATGAGTATATTATAAGTCAGTCTTGCAGCTCTTGCTTTTCTCAGGAATGGAAACATGCAAGGAAAGAAAAGAGGTAACTCAAGGTTCTTAGTAAACTTTAGATCAGAGTGTGGTGTTATGGCTCAGGCCTTCAAAATTCTGCAGGCTTCCACTAGAATCATCTGTTAAAAACAAGATCCAGCTTTTAATGACCCAACATAGCTTTATATCTACAGGGTTGTGTCAAATACCAGACCTTTTGTCAGAAAGCCAACTTGAAATGGGCCTATTTATTTCTTTGCATTACAGTCTCAGAGAGAAAAAAAATCCAGAAAATTTTTGACTGAGCACTAAGGATATGTGATGCTCACTGTATGTTGAAAATGTGTCAGTTTCTAAGGGCAAGAAAAGTAGTAATGTTCTGTCCAGAGAAACACAGCTGTGGAGTTAGGATAAGAGAGCCAGTTTAGAGAAAGAGAAATAGAATCAGTGCTAGTGATGTAAGAATAGAACCTTCATATCCTTTAGCAAAGTAAAGCCGCTAAACAAACCTACTTTTGTCCAAGCTTTTTAAATCCCAGAAACCGAAGCTGAAAGGGTCTTTTACGTTTGTGGATAGGGCCAGCTGAGAGAAGCATTATTCAGCTGCCTATGGCAGCATTTAGGAAGGCAGTAACAGAAGCAAGGATGCAGCGCAGGCCCTTTCAAAGATCAGCATGAGTGGAGCAGCAGGTCTGAGTTGAGGAAATAGGGGCAGGTCTGTGGTTTATGGGTGAGAGGGGATTTGTGGCAAGGGTGGGAAAGTGATGAAAGGGAGGGTGGTGGCTTTACAATAGAGTTGTATGAGAGAAAATGTATTAAGAAATGTTATGAAGAGACTTGGGGCAATGAAGTGTATGTGAAAAACATGGAAATCATAATTTTGATTTCTCATCACTTTCAGATGGCCAGTTTTTTTGACCCCGTTTTTGATGTCAAAAATATATCAGCCCTACTCAGTATAAAAGAAAAAGTCAGTATATCAACTGCTCATCACTATGCTCTCACAAAATACTAAAAACAGGAAGGCTGCTGCTCAGCTTAATACTGAGGGCTTATGAACACAAAGACAAACAGTTTTCCTGGTATCTTGCACCTGGACAAAGTAATGCAAAGGAATACTACTTAGCCTTGCACCATTCCCACAACTCCTTTAACTAAATTAGTTGTTCTGAGCAAAGAAATCACACTATAAATATAATTAGTTACTTGGAACCTGATCTAAAGGCTAATGAAATCAGCATAAGGCTTACAGAGAGAATGAGCTATAAAGAAAATATTAGTTTGATTGCTTTGGGCAAAACTACTTTCAGATCTAAGCAGAGGATTTAGCTATTTTATTCTGCAAGCAATGAGAAAATACCTTCTTGATTCTAAAACTAAACTAAAATAAGAGACCTAATTAATTCTAGAGCACCACAGCCATTACTTCTTTGCATGCAGGAATCCAATAGTTTCTTTTTTAAACAGGAATATTTAAGATGCATTTAATTTAAATGGTTGTGGATCCTCTTTTCAGTAAACACATGTGAAGGCATACATTGTGTTTAAATATAATAAATACAGCTAAAATCATGCATCTGGGTCAATCCTCTGCATGTAATCAGGATTATGAAAATTTAGTTTTTCTTATCTTTCTCAATAAATGGTCTGTGTACAGACGACTGGAAATTTATTCAGACATGGTCTTGGTTGTGTTCTTGTTTTTTAACTCACCAGTTTTTTCTTCCCTGCAATTCTGACTGATTTCAAATTCTGTCAGTTGCTCTGGCAGCTAAGAAAAGTGCCAAACTGTGGTTGCTGATTTCTAAGCTGTGCTCAAGTTCTTTCAGAGACAAAATTCTCATTTCAAGGCATGGTAATTGCAAGTTTTTCTGCCCATTTTAATGACTTGCTCTTTTGGTTTGTATTGCTGACCACATGTAATTATAAAGGAAAAGGTCACTGAGGACCCTGAGAAGGCAAAATCCAAATAGAGACAAAAGGCGTAAAGGCAACTGGAAAAGGTTTTCATTTAGTTTACACCTTCTCCAAGATTTCACTGTCCTGAACCTCCCAGTCCTCTGAATGAAGTTCCTTCAGCCCTGGTTGTCAAAGCCCTCCTTCACTCACAGCTCCTCTCAGGCATTCCCCAGAGGCAACCCCAAAGAGACACAGCACATCCAGAGGGAAATCCTAAAATCTGGTTATTCTGAAAAATCTGACAAATGGAAGGAGGCCCATCAGTTTGATGTCTCTGTACATGTGTGGTGGGAAAAAAATTGTCAGAGGCATAGGGGAATCCCTTTTGTTTCAAAAGTGCTTCTTCAAAGAAACAGACATCCCTATCTCTCTTTGAGGAAGGCACTGTGTGGGAGGCTCTGTGGGCCCTCCTACAATGCCATGACTGAGAAGCCTGTCTTTAACTGGAGCTTCACTGAAAATGCACAGTCCAGAAAAAATGCAAAGGCACAAAGAGTAAATAAAGAAGTAGTCAATGCTAAGCAAAGTGTGGGCTGAGGAATTCTGCCTCCTAAGGAGGTGACAGTCAAATGAAGCTGGCTCATCATGTGTGTCAAAAGCAGCATCAGACAGGTAAATAGCAATTCTACACTTCCCTCCTACTCTAAAATTCCACCCTTAAAACACAGGGTATTTTAGGAAGCTTCCTGCTGACAGGCACATCCTGCCCAGAATTACATTTTAATAGTTCTGCTTTTAGACAAACAATTTATACTTACAGTCAAGATGCTATTCCCATGCAGTCCCTCAGGAGGAGCAAAACATGCAAAATACAGAAAGGGTGGTAATGAAAAGAAATACTCAATCTGCATTCATTGATAAGTTTGCAGATAATGTAGCAGAGTATTTACTATGGTTCTGTTTTCTCTGGAGGGCAACTTTTTATCTTTTGGATCAACTCCGCAGATTTTGGCAGAAAACAGTAGCCATTTTCACTCCTGCGCAGAGAAGGCTGGCATCCAGCACTCCAGGATTTTGTTATTTTGGACAAAAATCCACAAAATGCCCCAAGATTATTCTCTAAGTAAAGAAAAACTTCCATATAAATTTAGATTTTTTTTTTGAAGTAGCAATAACATCATTATATCACATTAGAGCTAATTTTACAAAGATGAGGTTACAGGTTTTACTTGCTTTCTGCAGCCACTTCAGGACATTGTAACATGATGCTCCTTAAAGGACCAGGGGACAATGGTATTTTCATTTCGTTAAAGCCAAAAAGTATTACCTATCCACACACTGGCCTGACTCAATGACACAGCTCCTAAAACCTTTATTCTGTTGATAAAATATCCCTCAATCCTTTAGCTCCCATTCCACAAGTGGTAAATTGGCCCAGTATCCTCTTTTTCCACTGGATAGTGTGTCTTGCTATGAAATGAAATGAAATGAAATGAAATTAAATGAAATGAAATGAACATTGATTGTCTCTTAAAACCCAATAAATTAGATTGTTTTTCCTCAGCCAGCACCAGGAGTAATGGAAAACATTTCTCAGAACTAGTTTGTTTGATTTCTACCAAAGTGTTTGACCTAATGATCTATTTTAGCAAATTGATATGACTTACAGATAACTGATAAGCACACAGCAAAAACCAGCTAAGCAATTACCTGTCATAAGTCAAATATTTTATGCAAAATCAAAAATTATATACAAACAGATTAGGAATACAGTTTGAATAAATAAATAAATTAAAATCTTCAGTTCCATCACCAAAGATGAAAAAAAAAGTTAGTAAAGGGGCTAGAAATAACAGCTTGACAGTATGCAATTTAACTGCCAGTGTATCTAAAACCTCATCCTACATAGTATTTAGCAAGATCATCAACATCTGCCTCTGGATTAATGCAGTATGGAAAAGGATAATCAGCTAGCTAAGTGTAAGATCTGATGTTTAGATGCAAGAAAATCAGTAAATTGTGACACATTAATTCACTATAACTTCATTAACAACTGAGCAACCAAGTTTTGTGCCCAAATGTAAAGACCTTTGGCAAACTTTTTCCTTTGTAGCACTACCAGAAGGGAGAGGAAAAGGCCAGGCTGCAGAGGGCTGAGGATTAGAGAAGGGCTTGCCACTGTGAAGAGGTACAGTGACAAAGTGGGATGGTCAAAATGGGTACTGTACTCCTACAGATAACAGCTAAATACTATTTTTTCATGAGTGTGTGCCCATGAGCTAAAAGGGAAACACAATGGTTCAGTACAATGAAACAATTCAATTTTATCGTCTCATGCCTGAGTGTAAGTGCTGATAGTGAAGTGCCAAGTACCTTTTCTCCCTCACCCAGGCCAACCTGTGCCTTTAACAACAGATACAGGACGACTTCACCTATGTCCTATTCAATAATCAATGGGCTCTAGATCAAAACCCCTCTGGACTACATGGCACCTGACTTGCTGATATATAATGAAACCAAGTGATAGACAAATTCTTGCAAATGAAAATGGGAACTAGCAAGGTGTCTTTGGGAAGCTCCTTGCCAGAAGAGACTATCTTGTCTAACCACGTATGTTAGAAGGAAAACTCCCCCCAGCACTCTGGTGTTGCAGAGCTAGTCCCTACAGCACAGGGATAGCTGAGAGCTATAGCAGATCAGGCCATGTGGGCTCCCTCAGAGACCCACAGACGCCACTCATGTCTGAGGATGGCAGCTACAAAGGGCACAGAGGGAACTCTGGACTTCCTTTACTTGCTGCTAATTAGCTTTTTCACTTCTTATCTTCTGGATATCTCAGCTTCAGTCCTATCTTCTTTTCTCTCTCCCTTTTTTTTCTTGCCTTCTTTCCTGTTTCAGACTATTATATGAACACATGCCACCCTTTGTTACACCTGACAAAGTTACACACAATCCCTCTATCACACTTTTCTTTTCTAGTCTTCACAAAACACAAAGTTGTGTGGACCACGACTCTCACCATGTTCAGTGCCCTGCTTCACTGGTCTCTCTCAAGACAGTGTACTTTGAATAATTAATCACAGAGTCATTGAGGTTGGAAAAGGTCAAGTCCAAGCATTAACCTAAAACTGCCAGGTCCATCACTAAACCCTAAGCACCACATCTGCAAGTTTTTCAAATACTTCCAGGGACTGCTATTCCATCACTGCCCTGGGCAACCTGTGCCAAATGCCTGACAGCCCTTTCAGTGAATACATTTTTCCTAATATCAAATCTAAACCTCTCTGGCACAATTTGAGGCCATTTCCTCTTATTCTACCACTTGTTAGTGAGAGAATTGACACTACTGTGCTGTTAGCACATACATGGTGGTATGGCAATTTCAGTGTCATTGCCATTGTCACCTGTTTCCGTACACTGCAATACCTGCAATTAAAAGCCATGAGGAGCCCTGGCACTTTTACTGCTTCATGACTGCTGGGGAAACTTTTCCCCACAGGAATCCAACTCTCCCCTCATCACAGCCCTTGGTATCTGTCCGTTAAACCTCTACCTAGGGCTTTTAAACTGTTTTTTGAGCTCACAAGGGATAGAAGGGTTTAGTAGCATAGTCTTTTCTATTACCTCATGTTTTGCTCTATTCCCATCAATGAGCATCATCTGGAAGAAAGAGCTATCACAGTAGCTTGAACTCAGAGAAAAATAGCAATAATATAGCCAAGAGGTGAGCAAGATAGTTCTCTTTTTAAGGCATTTCAATTAAACTCACCCAGTGCTGGTCTTCATGCTTCTTTTAAAGCTTCTCTGGGGCAGTGACAGGGTGCCGAGCTTTAGAGGTCTCAGACTGACAGTATAGCAGCTAGCTTCTGGTGTCCATGTACAACTATACACAAATTCTACATGCCAGTTTCAGCCTCATATTGGCTTACATCCATTATGTTGAATTGTATCCTCCTGACATTCATTAAAGACCCGGGGATGCTGACTTGATACTGCACAGAACATGATGCAACTCAAACACAACTATTTCTTACTCTTTGAGAGCCACGTCACTTATTCCTAGGCAAGGTTTTGACCAGACATTCATATTTTCATGCATGTTTCTTTACATTCTCTCTATGCTGCATTTTAAAAGGCACTTATTTAACTGGTGTTGCACTAAGAACCTCTATGGGCCATGCTGGGGGCACTCTTCCCCACAGACACCCCATTCTTCCCCTCAGCAAGCCCCAGCAGGCAGGAGTGTGGTGCAAGACTGATACCGAGGGCATTAAATAATACTGGACCCAGTATCATATCTTGGGGTATGCCGCTGGTCACTGGACACCAGTGGAACTCTGCCACTGATCATAGCCCTCTGAGCCTGGCAGCTCAGCCAGTTCCCAGTCCATTTCTGTGTCATTTATCTAGAGCACGCTTCATCACTTCCTATAGTATGATCTTATGGGAGATTGTCAAAAGCCATACTGAAGTTGAGACAAACATGCATACACGGCCACAAACGTGGAGTGGAAATTTGTCTGTAAGATTAATCATCCTTACAGAACAATCATTAGTGCTGAAATACTTTAAGTCAAGATCATAAGCAGCAATCCTCAAAGAGTGGCTGATGTCACTTGGTTTGTTTAGCCTGGAGGAGACTGAGGGGAGCCCTCATTACAGTCTGCAACATCCTTATGAGAGGAAACAGAGAAGCAGGTGTTCATCTCTTCACTCTCGTGACCACTGACAGGACTCAAGAAAATGGCCTGAAGCTGAGTCAGGGGAGGTTTAGGCTGGATGTCAGAAAAAGGTTCTTCCCCCAGAAGGTGGTCGGGCACTGGAACAGCTCCCCAGGGAATGGCCCCAAGCCTGACAGAGCTCAAGAAGTGTTTGGATTCTCAGAGTGTCCTGTGCAGGGCCAGGAATTGGACTCGATGACCCTGATGAGTCCCTTCCAACTCAGCATATCCTGTGATCCCAAGATTTCCTTTTATCTCCTCTTTTTTTCTTCACCATTTTAGCGCTTAACTTCTCCAACAGGCAAGGAAGGTGACCTTTTCCTTTACTTCTGTTCACCCTCGCTGACGGACACACCCTTTATGGTGAACAACCCCCTCTCTGTTGCTGCCTTCCCCACAGCCAGCGCGCTCTGCCCTCAGGGCGGGAGGCGCGCGCGGCGCCCGTTGCCCCGGCGACGCGGCCCCGTAGTCTCGCGAGGCGGCGCCCGGCTCTCGCGGGCAGGGCGGAAGCGGCCGCCGTGTTTACAACCCGCGCCGGGGCCGGGACCGGGACGCGCCGGGCCGGGCCGGGCCGGGGGCACCGGCGAGCGCCCCCCGCCCATGTGCCCGCAGCCCCCGCCGCCCATGGAAGTGATGGAGGGACCCCTCAACCTGGTGAGCGCGGGGAGTGGAGGGGAAGGGGGGCGCGTCCTGTCAGCCGGTGCCGCTGCCGCCGCTCAGACGGCGGGGAAAGGGTGACATCCCTCGGCTCCTATCCCCGGGTAACCGGCGGAGAGGTGCGGCCTGAACAGGAAAAGGGGCTCTCGCCGCCCTTCTTTGCCCCTCAAACAGCTGTTCAGGGCTCGTGTCAGGGCCTGCCCGGACGGGAGCGGGGCCCAGCGGCCGTCCCGGGCCGGAGGTGGCTCCGGGCAGGCAGGGAGGGAGGTGCGCTCGCCCCGGTGCCGCCGCGGGCAGCGCTGCTGCGTGCCCGGGAGCGCGGCGAGCGGGGAGCCGGCCCGGGGTGCGTGTCGTGGCATGTTTAGATTGGAGGGGGGTGTGGGGACATCGCGTTGCAAAACCGAGGGACAAGGGAAGTTCAGGAAGGAAGCGTCTAAAGGAAACGTCTAGATGACATAGGCCGAATCCGTGAGAGTTTCAAGAGTTTTAGAGGCTTGTCAGGGCCTGGTACTGGCTAAGTGCTTCCTTTAATTTCAGAAGATGAAATGCTTTAAAACCTTAAATCAGTAATTGTTCTGCTTAAACTAAATTTCTAAGGAACATGAACTGGAACACAGATGGTTTAAAAAATGCTTCTTCACAAAAGCTAATCAGATATTAAACAGCCTAAATTGGCACATCTCTATGCCATAGACAAGATCTAGGTCAAGAAGAGTTAATTCTCTGCTGCCTTGTGGGTTTTACCAAAGCTGTATCTTGGCTGTGTGGTGATACACAGAGCATTCCCTTAGAAAACAAGCTGTGGTCCAGCAGGACAGTTATCCAGAGGCAGCACACTGGAAATACAGCTTTATTGCTTCCAGGAATGGGTTTGGTCCAGGATTGTTTAGACATTGCCATGCAAACCTCAGAGACTTGTGTCAGTTTAGTTTTTAATCAAAGCTTATTTACGCCAGGATGGTGTCAGCCCTGACAAATCCTTGCCTCCAGAGTCAGTAAGGTATTTCTGGATTGCTCTCCTTAGTTTCAGAGACTTAAAACAGCTGTCATTGCAGACCACCCATGGAATTAGGGCTGACAGCGTAGTAGGAAGATCTCTGGGTAGGGCAGCATCATGCTGTCGCACTTTTTACTCTGTCTACTGAAAGACTGATTGAAAATAAGGAACAGCAGGAAATAGGAAAGCTCTTGTAACCTGTTGATATCATGGAGCTAAAGTCAGGCAAACTTACAGCATGGTAATACAGGAGGGCTAAACTACAGCTATTTCACAGACACTGTAAAAACCTTTTTTAAAAAGTAGATCTAGCGCATAAGATTCTAAATAGAAAATTGTAATTGTATACTCACTAGTAAACGTCTGAAAGTAGCAGCTTTTTTGGCAGTACCACCAGTCAGTACTGTTTCTTCCTGAGGCTGCTTAGAAGGATTGTAGGAGTGACACGACTGTGACTAAAGCCTGGTTGGTGACCTTGCAGCCACAAGAGGAGCGTGCAGTTACCATGCCTGTCTAGCGCCAGGCTGGCAATAAGGTCAAGACACTTCTGTGCAATGGATGATACAGGAAAAAGAGTTGCTTTACATGCTTTCATACACAAAATTATGAGTTTGCCTGTGAATACCTTCCTACTGCCTGAGAGTGTCCTGAAATACAAAAACTTTTCTTGAAAGTGCTGTGCAGTGTAGTCATGATCATCTTATACAGAAAAGTGACACGTCCGTTCAGGTTGTGTCAAGCACCATGGGAACGCCTCATGATGAGAGCTTGGATGGGTACTGTGCCATGGTTAGAACATGCCTGCATTTTTACAAGGACACAAACAGGAAGGAGTAACTACAGTTTTGCAAAGCTCTTCTGTTCACTGCTTCTCTGTGCTGTAGAGCTTCAGACTTGCAGCAACATTCCGGGAAGGTGCCAACCTCCAAAATAAGAATGTCCATTTAAGTTTTTTATACTGTGCAGTGTTACCTATTGCACTCTCTTTTCCCATAAATTTCTTCTCTTACCTAAATCTAGTTCCTGTGGATTGGAAAAGCACAACTTTTTCCAAAGATGCCAGTGAGGAAAATAAAACTACCAAAAAAAAAAAAATAAAAAGGGAAAACCAACCAAAGCCACCAAATCACCCAGCACCTAAACTACATAGTGATTTTGGATAAAGTAATATTAGTCTTATTTAACTGCTGTCAGTGGTTTAAATATAAGATATTTTCCCTCTTCCAATATATCACAGCTTGCCCATTTTCACTAAACTGGTTTTTCATCAGTTAAGGCTTTTCATTAGAATTTACCACAGTACTTGAATCTTGCTTTGTCTTGTAAAAATTGTAAAAATTGTCCATTAATGGAGGATAAGAGCATCTGGTCTTAGTTACTGGAAAGCATGGAGACTGTCCTGATTTTCCTGGCCTGTTGATCTGACCACAAAAAACAAAAACAAAAAACCCCAACCGCCCCCCAAAAACCCCAAACAAAAACAACAAACAAAAACACACAAAACCAAACAAAAACCAACCACCCACACCACCCCTTACACTTTAATGCCATATCTTATATTCTCCTGGCTTCAATTATGCTCTTTTTCTGAAACTTCTGAAAGATACATTCCCCTTAAATAATATCTTTATGGAACTGAGTCTTCTTCAGCCTTACAAATAAAGTTTTTAGGTTATACCATGCAACTTGAAACCAGCAGGAACTAAGAGCAGTCTCTGCACCAGCAGGCAGCCATATGGCAGGTAACTAGCCCAGCTGATTACTTACTTCACGCATAATCCAGTGTCAACCCCAAAAACATCTCAACATTCTTTTTACAAATTAAAACTTACACTGTAAAAGTGTGAAGATAAGTCTTCTATGAACACTGCATGTTTTTACAGAGCATCTTAAAAGCTTCTCTGTGCTGCTTGCCATAGGGGTAATTCCTACTGCTATCTGATTTAGGCAAAGAATTTTGATCTCACATCCAGCCATAATTTTACCCTTACGTGTAGGAGTAAAAGTTACAAGTTAAGAAGCACAGTCACACACTGCTGACTGTCAGAAGCTTGGAAGTAACATAGTAAAAGTGAGGCAAATAGTGTTAACCTCAGGAAGAGGCTAGAAATTGCTCCTTAAACAGAGCTTGACACCCAGGACTTCATAATTCTGCAGATTCTACTGTAACAGTTCAGTATTGTCCTGTAGCTAAGGAGCCGTACCACCTCTACCTTGTATTCTTCCTGCAAGGTAGTAGTATTTGTATGGTTTATAATAAAATACTGTCCAAAATCTGGTGAATATCTATCACCTCTGACTTTCCTTGAGCATAAAGGACCCAGCTTGAAGAGCTGCTGTTCTAGTGAAAACCAGAAAGCGCAGGCCAGAACTGAAGTGAGAATAGCGCAAAATGTGTATCCCAAAAATCTCGTGTAATGAAAGCTTTTAATATTAATGCTGCAAGCCATTGGTAGCAGCCATTCCAGTGCAAGCCAATCAATGGTTTACTTTGACAAATTATTTCAAAGTGATGCAGTACTACATCCACACAAAGGCAATAAATATGCAATATCGAAGTGTAGGAGGAGAAAACAGAAAACATCTACTGAAGTTCACTAGAGACTAGAGGATTTAAACCACACAGGCTAATGTTTTTGAGACTTAATGCCAGCCTGCACTTCTGTTATTTTCATTGGAAAATCAGGAATATTATGTTAATCTATGGAAACATCCACTGAACCCCATTTGTTTTCTTTGATTTTTTTTATCTTAACCTGACAGCTGCTATATTTGATCTTCCAGTGCAAACTGAAACCAAAAAAAGGCAGATGCACTCAATTCTGAACTCAAATTAGAGAGAACAAGCTTGTAAGGTAACAAAAGGGGAAGTATCACTAGATAGACATCCGTAACATGAAGTCTGTTTTTACCCCAGTGGTGGGAGAACCGAAAGGTGTGAACCTATAGAAGCAGTAGCATATCTGAGTGACTGGAGGTGCATCAGATACTCAGCTGAGCAGCCAGATCAGTAATAGCCACCTTGGAAAAGCTCAACAGTGCTGTGTACAGGCATATAACTGCTTTAAAAGCTCTACACAAAACTGTTCCTTGTGGCACATAAAACAATTTGCAGCAGCTCCCAGTCAAGAACATAATTAGCTAAGCGATGGGTGGTTGGCAGGCGTTGGGTGGTTGGCAGGCGTTATTTCCTCACTGTACCTGTGTTGTTTGGGTACCTACCAGCAGTGCCTTTCTACTGTGTCACACTGCCATTACATGCCTGTCATCAAGCCACAGAGTTCAGCTCTGAGTAAGCATGATCAGCAGTCTAAAGACCCAAATGAAGTCATCTCAGAGAACCCTGGTGAGACAGACTGAAGCCACAGCTGAAGCTTTTCTGCCCCACTTGTTTTGAAATTGTTGCTCTTGGAAGCTTGTTTACTGGACAATTTGTTGTAATGGTTCGCATGCTCCTATTGAGAGGTAGCTCAGTGTTGTAACAGCTTGAGCCTTGTGGTTTAGGGCTACATACAGAAGCCCAGATTGGTTTTGTTTATCAGGGCAATGGAACAGTTCTCACTTAGTTTGTAACCTTCAGTTAGCAAGACTCGTGTAGTACCAACCGTGACACATTATATATAGGGACAAGAAGAATATTGCCAAAGCAGCTGAGAACCGTAGGCACACAAAATGCCCCAGGGAGGTGGTGAAGTCACCATCCCTGGATAAGGAAAGACTAGACATGACACTCAGTGCCATGGTCTAGTTGACACAGTGGTGTTCAGTCAGAAGCTGAACTCAGTCTCACTGTCTTTTCCTACCTAATTCATTCTGCGAGTCTGTGAAGATGGCTCTGAAAAACAAGTTGAAGCATTTAGTGCTTTTATCATACTAAATGGATGAAAAGGAATTGAATGGGGTTGATTTGACTATGCAGTAGGCAAAAGGATACCACGCCCTAATGAAGGTGCAGGTGATCAGGGAAGGGGCTGCAGCTCTGCCTGTATGGGGTTTTGAAGACTCCACCTAACGGGAGTAGCATGAATGCAAGTTGGGTTCATTCCAGTCTTTTAATTGCATTTGCATGGTGAGGAACTCAGACTAACCATTTTATCTGAAACTTGGAATAGGTTTGGAACACACACGTAGTCAATTAGAGCTATTCTGTCAATTAATGGGGGTTGCCTAAACAACTGGTTGCTTGTCTGCCCATATACTTAAAGTCTGATCCTATTGCTTACATGCAAGTTGAACTTTAACATCTTTACAATTCAATACAAAGTGAGTGAGGAGTCTGTATTCTCAATTTTAACATTCTCATGATAGTGTCACATACTTGTTTTGCTCTATAGGAACACTAGCCTATAATTTACCCAGTTGAGTCATTGTTCTGTCAACCTGGCTAAATACAGGCTTTCAAAAACAGAAAATTCAGCTAACATGTGACTAGTGGTCTTGGTTGAACAGCCACAATGGGTTATGCCATTTTTTTAGTTGATCTTTAGTCATCTTTCTCTACAGAATACAAGTATTTAAGAATGGGGGCTTGCTTCTCCTGGTAAAGCTACACTATTATAATTTCTTTAGTTTTACTGCAAATACATTCACATTATTTAGCATAAGTTACAGTACAACTCTTTATTATTTTTACTTTTAGTGTAATTGCTAGTAAATACAAACATTTTCCACAGTCACCCTGATCAAGGTTGCACTTTTTTTAATAAATGGATGGCCATAGTTAATTCTTGGACCTCTCAGATCAAGTTTTACACTATTTTCTCTTCATTACATTTTTTCACTGCATATGAGGACATACACATTCAAACCTTCCTAAATTCACTGTTTCCTGGTAAGAATGGGTGTTAAAGAGGCTTTTGTAGGTGTAGCCTCTGACAGAGTGTGTGTGGAGTGGGGAGAACCATGGTGCCCCACCCTCTGTAGACACCTGGCCTGCTGCTGTAAACACCCATACGGAAGACACTTAGCACTCTTCTGGATGAAAGAGAAGCAATGTGCACATTGACTGTTCAAAATAGAAAACAGACGTATATCCTTAAGGAAACAAATCCTAAAATAGATCCTCTTTGTTTTCAGCAGTAAGAGAGCACAGGTATTAATATTTTCTGGCAAGAAAAACTGGTATGCACAGTCCATAACAAAATAGATGATAGCAGCATCAAACAGTGGTTTCACTTAAAACATTTACAAACAGAAACTTCTTTGCAGTTAAGCTTTCATCAGGCACCATCATTTTAGCAGCTGGGTTTTTCCTGCCTTTGTCCTTTTAAGTAAAACACTGTAATCTGTGCTCCATAATCACATTAAAATACATCATTTTCTGGAGAGTCCTTTGTAATATACAGAGAGGGCTGTAAGCTTAACATCTTGTGCAAGGCTTTGTCCAGTGAAGAGCTGTTCCCATTAGATGGAACAGAGAAAAACAAAATATACCTGTCTCAGCTCCAGGAGCAGTGTTGCAAATGACTGCTCTTAGGAGAGGGTAGTCGGCCTACTCTTACTTGAAAACAAGTAGTACTACATCTGCCTTTTAAAAATAGTGTTGAATCAAACAGATGTTTTCCTGTTATGCTCCTTTCCATGATAGCTAGCCATCAACTAGAATTTTATGGAAAGAGTAGCAGCTTTCCCTCCTTATCCCCACAACCTAAGCCTGGATCATACTGTGGTAGTCCTTTAAGTTGTAACAGGATGCTGTGTCTAGAAAGAAGACTGAAGTTATTTTTTCCTTTGAGGGAACAGTAATAGATCTGGCAAGTGGGCCTTATGGCTTCATTTCTCACAGCCTGCAATCATATCATTATCTAGTCTATAGTGGGGAAAAAAACCCACAAAGAAGTGGAGTGTTAAATTTTGGTTAAAAAAAGCTGTAGGTAAAGAGCAGACTCATTGCTGTTGTAGAGGATTGTTACATTGGGGTTTATTCTGCTGTTCAGAGATTTCATAGGTAATGATTTGGCAATCCAATTGAAACCCTTCCCTAGAATAGCAGTGCAAACTTACAAAAGCAGGTATCATCCCTCAACCTCTCAGCTACACTTAGAAAGTGTGTGGGAAAATGTCAACCTTAAGTAGGAGTAAGGTGGCCCGACGTGTATTTTGATGTAAGAGCAAGAAAGGCATTGTGACCTTGTCATCAGGGGACCCTAGGTTTTGTTTTTGCCAGCATCTATGGATTGTTTTCCTAATTTTATTCACAGTTCAGCCCAACTTCTTCAGACTCCCTTCAGCTTCACTGGAAGTTAATTGAGAATGGAAATAATTTAATTGCTCAATCAAGTAAGAACTGAATGTCCTCAGATGTTCTGCATGTGCTTAAGTGACTTGAGTAAGATCATACTCCAGCAGTTTAAAACATACATGAATAATCTTTGAAAACAATGGGACTTAAATTCCTGTATGTAAAAAATAGCAAATGGAACTTGTCCTCTGTCTTGTTGAATTGCTTTCTTAGCTTATCTGTCTCTGTTTCCTCTTTCCCTGTATTTTTTTAGACCTGCCCATGCAGTTTGCAGAAGCAGCTGTATCAATAATAATTTACTGAAAAATTGTTTTGCAAAGAACTGGCTCAGGTGTTTTTATGTCCATGACATAGTTAATTTCTAATGGGACAAGCTGCCAGGAATAACCAAGGAGATGGCTTTGTCTGTGCTGATACTGTTCGGTCGTATCAACAGGAAATAAGTTTATCTTTTGGGCATATGTCATTTGTCAGAGTCCGTAGAAAAAGGCCATAAAAGAGACGATTTTCCAGTAGAAAAACAGTTCCTCTTCTGAGGTTATTTAACCTCGGAGTAGAAGAAATGGAAAATGCTGACAATGCTCAGTGAAGGTGTGAAAGAAGAATATAACAAAGAATATTTCTTGTGAAGAATCAAGGAGTTGTCTTTTAGGTTTTTTAAGAACACACCATATTAGCATATGAAATCAGTTTTAGGAAAGCCAGATGTCTTCATGGAGTGATGTAACTGCCAGGGATTGCTTAAGAACAGCTGTTGCCCAGACAGGTGTTTTCTGTACAAATCGTTCTCTTCTGTGGTGTCAGAGCTGCTAAGATTCTGGTAGAAAACTGAACTTACAATAACACTGTAGGGCATAACTCCACTTGGCAGACAAAGATGACAAACTGACGTGCATATTGGGACTTATATTTTAAATGGATGTTAATATAAGTACCACGTATCAGTACCTGATGTCTGTTTACTTCAAGCTCAACATGTAGTAAAGCAGTCCTGAACAGTGTGTGTAACTGGCAGTCTCACCAGCTAGTGCTTGTAGCCTTTCACATTACACAGCTTGTCTTGGAGGAAGGGCTATAAAATCCATGTCTTGTAGTAATGACAGAAAAGACTTGCTTTCATGAATGTTGCAGTGCTGGTTATGCAATAGTTTCTCACTGAGCATATGCAAATACTTGCATCAAATGCTTGCTTTCAGCAACAACCTTAGTCTGTGTTGGTGGTTTACATTAGTGGTTTACAAATACTAGTATGGATTTAACTGCTGTACAGAAACAACGTGACTTTGATACTTTTAACTATGGCTGTGCTGCTACCATTAACTGGTGTAAGCTGCAGACAAAAAAAAGCAATTAATTCATCCAAGAGGCAGAATGTCTTGGGCATAGGGCAGCAGAAAATGTCAAATCAGCTGTAAGATGTAACACAATTCAAATGTCTTGCATTCTGCCAGGTAAATTGGTCCAAAACACTTACAACTTCTCATAACTGCTTTTGGCCTAACATTCTTTTTACATGACTATGGGAAGTGCCTGCCTAGAAAGAAGAACATGTATTTTCTGAGGAACAGCTTCAAAAGTATTTTGTTGTGTACACACCAGTTTTGCTGCATTAGCAAACTTCTGGTCTTACCAGTGCAGATTCTTGTAAGGTAGTATTAAAGAAGTCCAATTACAAAGCTTGGAAGGGAGTGAAGATCTGAGCCTAAAAGCCTGGGAACTGGAATCAGTACAGGTTTTTCAGAAGTACTGGTTACTTTTAAAACAGGTATAACTATTTGTCCATTAACCCTCATTGATGTAATGTTCTTTTTTTCATTTTAAGGCTCACCAGCAAAGCAGAAAAGCAGATCGCTTGTTGGCAGCAGGGAAATATGAAGAAGCAATTTCTTGTCACAAAAAAGCTGCTGGTGAGTAGGTTATTTCTCGCATTTCAGCTCTTGAAATCAGTTTCTAGATTTGCATGCACCAAGCCTGTCTTGAGTTCAAGAAGTGTTTGGACAATGCTCGTGGGCACATGTGATTCCTGGGGTGTCCTGCACAGGGCCAGGAGTTGCCCTCGATGGTCCTGCTTGGGTCCCTTTCAACTCAGCAGGTTCTATGATTTTGTGTAAGTAGAATGTCTGGTTACTTGCAAAATCTTTATTTTTGGAAACTTTTTTTCCCACACGAACAGCTAAAGTCAGACATTTCCAAAGCTGTTTAGATTGGGGGTGGTTATCACTGTGAAGACAGTTGTTGGCTGAAGATGAAGCCAACACCCTGTGGTATGCCCAGACTGAAATTGGGTACCTGCTCTAAGCCAGCTTCACTTTAGACTTTGCATTTTCTTTACTGTTTTCATAGGCGAGGTCACAGTGCTTTCACTGTTGGTAAAGGAAAAATGTTTGCTTACAAAACTTCCCTTTCCTAATGTCTGCATCAAGGCAGCTAAGAACAGCTCCCCAGATGAGCTCCCCAGAACCCTAGCAAAAACAGCAGATTGCATCACAGGCCTCAACACTGCAGGAACAGCCTCTCCTCTGGGAGATCGAGTGCATTTACCTGTCCATTTAAATAGTCCTGCTTAATTTTTTGTGTTGGGAGACTCTCAGCTCTCTGACAGTGTGGCAGCTACTTGGCAGAAGAAGAAAGAGGAGGTCTTAACTGGTGGAACAAGTAGGACATTTTTGGTGACAGGGCTTGTGTGGAGACAAAGTAAGTGGCTGCTCTAAACATGGTAACCTAGATACCAAGCGTTCTCATTCCATTCATAAATACTACAAAACCCCATAAAGTGGGAAACTAATAGTTTCTTTGGTATTTATGAATACTCAGAGTGGTGAGGGATTGCGCTTACATTCTAAAATGCATATTTTTTATTTTCTTTCACTTCATATACCAAGACAAAACCCAAAAATACATTGAATGTTTCTTGCTTTCCTTTGTCTGATGATTCTATGCCATTGTCTTGCATCATTCCAAATCTGGTTGAGAATTTCTCACACGTCATTTTCAGCACTAGTAAGATGTGTTCAAAGTCTAAAGTGCTGCTCTGATCCTTAAGCCAGCACATTTTCTGGTTTGGAGGGGAAGTTGGTGAAAAAAGTGAGGAGCTAAAGACCATAACCTTTCTTCTTAAATATAAAAGCATGACTTCATAATACGGGTGGTGCCATGGGCAAGAGCATTTAATGTGAAACATTTTGTCATAAACTACTTGTATGTTAAAAGTCTGGTCCTTAGCTATGTTTCTTCATTTCACGGGAAAGCTTTTCTTCTGAGACTTTCTGGAAATTGTTGCTGTTCTAAAAACAAACTGGAGCAACCCAAGCCAACAGGATACCATGGGAAGGGTGTAGTATGTATTACAAGGTCTTGCAGTAATTTTTTCAGACTTCTGAAAAACAGCAGGTGTTTCCAGACACTGTAACTTAATAAATACTTTGCCTCTAGACTGCTGCCTTTATGTGGGGATTGAGCACACAGGTCCAAAGGCTTTTCTTAGCTTTGCTGGAAGCATTCAGGTTTTTCAGCCGTGTCCTAAGTGCTGATGGATGTTCTGTCCCGCAGGGTACCTCACAGACGCCATGAAGCTGACCCAGTCGGAGCAGGTGAGCCCAGAGCGCAGCACATGCCACAACCAGCCACAGCTCCATGGTGTGCCCGTGTGTCCCCTTGTGTCTGACCACTCCCTTCCTGGGCATTAGCCTCTGCAAAATTTTCTGAACCCTTGGCAAGTGCACCAGGAGTTTCACAAATGTGGTGATACTAATCTTCCTAGAGAGCTTTTCCAAGTTCATGTGGAGCAAGGACAAGAGAAATCATAACCCATCCAAGGGGTCTCCAACTTTCTAGTCTGCCAGACATCTTCAAATAGGTGACAAAACTAGTGTCATGTTTAACTTTATCTGTGAGACACTCACTATTTTGCTGAGAGAAAAAGCCAAGCGTCTCATCTACAGTGTCACTTTGGTTTAGTGCATCCTGACTAGGGGGGGTCTCTTGAACAACAGTCCTGACACTTTTTCTTATTCATTGCACAAGTTTATCTTTGAATGTAGTAGTGTAGGCTGCTCAGCACTTCTGTAACAGCAGGCTTTGCGTTTAGCCAGTATTATGAAATCAAATAACCCTTGGAGATGAGACATCTGTCTTTGCTCCAATGGGTCATTCTTGTAGAAAAATGGTCTTTCACCCAGGTGAGTTAATCACCACTGTTCCACCTCCTTCATTAAATATGGCTGAATCATTTGGGACCATACCTGGCCTTGGAGCAATCTGGTGCTTCATTTTGGGCGTTATTGAAATGTCTACACAGATACCATCATAGAAGCATATAAAAAGTTTGCATTGTTTAGCCATGCGTGCCACACTCTGGTGTTGGTCATAGGTCAGTTAAACTCCGGGTGCCTCTGCCCAGAGGTGTTGTAGCCTGGTCAGTGACTTACAAACAATAAGACCGGTAGTTATGCTAAATTTGGGTGACATATCTGAATCTGTTGCACTGTACAAGCAGAGAGCACTTCCTGTTGGATTTAATGTCAGAATAACAAAAGCTCCCCCCCTCGGGCATGCAGTGATGCTGTTTATGTAAATATTTACACACATGTAATTCAGAGTGTGTGAATATTTGGGTGGGATTAGGGATCACCCAACTAAATTGTTTAATCTTGTTCTTACTCAGGCTCGGCTATCACTGGAATTACAAAGGGATAGTCATATGAAACAGTTATTGCTCATCCAGGAGAGGTGGAAAAGGGCAAAGAGGGAGGAAAAGCTGAAAGCCCAGCAGAGCGCTGACAAGGAAGCAGCTGCACATCTTCAGACTTCTTACAAGCCATCTGCTGAAGACTCTGACGATCAAAACATACTGGTTCCTGTTGCTCAGAAACACAGCTCTTCCACAGAGAAACATTCACAGGATATTCGGGGTGTCTTTGACAGGGACCCAGATACACTTTTATTTCTACTTCAGAAAAAAAAGGAGCCAGTGGAAGCATGTATTGGGAGTAAAGCGCCAAAAGATGACAAAACAATAATAGAAGAGCAGGCAACCAAAATTGCAGATTTGAAACGGCTCATAGAATCTCTTGTAGCTGAAAATGAGAGATTAAGGAGAGAGAATAAGCAGTTAAAAGCAGAAAGAGCTAGACTCCAAAAATCTCCAGTAGACAAGGAGTTGGATGTAGACGCTGACTTCGTTGAGAAGTCAGAGTTGTGGAGTCTGCAGCAGCACTCAGAATCTGCTTCTTCAGCTGCAACTTGGCAGAAGTTTGCAACAACTGCTGGGAAGGCAAAGGACATTCCAATACCCAACCTTCCCCCCTTGGACATCCCGTCCCCTGAACTCCCGCTGCTGGAACTCTCCGACGATATACTGAAAGGACTGATGAATAGTTAAAAACCAGGAAAAGTGCTCAGTGTAGTTATCCAAACTTGAGAAAAGGGAAAGCCACCAGGACAATGGTGATCTGAGGGCAGAAACATTTACCACAATCCTACTGTTGGAGAAAAGGCATTAAGCAACTTTGTTACTGTGAAATACACATCATATCTGATCTACTTCATGGAAGTTAAAGGTACCATAGTTGGTATAAGATGGTGAGCTCTTTAGTCTTTCTCCCAATGTTTCAAACCAAACGACTGCCTGGAGAATGTTTCAAGTAACACAATCCTGCAGGGTTTTTAAGTATGCTATATGTAATAATTATCTATAATGCCATAAATGATGGTGCAGAACCTAACTGTTACGGTTGCCAGTCGGCTGCCACTTCATATTGAAAAATGCTTTCTAGCATGAATTTAAACTGTGCATTTCATTATGCATAACTTTGTTAATTCAGATACAGTGCAATTTATACACCTCCTAGATGGATATATGTGCCACACTCTGTATTCCTGACCACATTCACCTCAAGTCAGGAGAGATTTTAATTTCCATTCTATGAAGGAACCAACTTACTAGTTCTGTTGATGAGGGGTTTTTTTGGGGGTTATCTGTTTACATAACTAATCAGGGTGCATTGAATCTAGCTATTGGTTTCTGTATAAAGTGACATGGTTTAAAATGAAAAATCTATACTTAAAGTAAAATACCCTTTTTGTTTTCAGTGATGCATGAATGGAAGTAATTCTAGCTGGCAGTATTTGATTGAAAAAGAAATTGTTTACAGCTTAACCTGATTCAAAAAGGATAGGAAAATAAAAACCAAGATGTTTTGACACTAACTGTCTGTTACATCTGTACAAATGTGATTACTTACTGATTAGTGTTCAGTTTTGCAAGCTATGCCATTTAAAGTTATTCTTGTGCTGTTAAAAGGTAAGCTTGCTTTCTAAGAGTGCATTTTTCTTCCAGAATAGACTTGGAAGTGCACCAAGAACATCTTACTGCTGTGCAAATTCTCCCCTTACCTCTGTCTACCCGGTGTCTTCTGTGCTTGAAGGAGCGTAGGGACTGGAGACTTAGAAAAAGTCTATGGAAACAGAGACAAGACAAGTTCATTAGAGGAGGTGCCTTGTGCTGAATTGTTGCTGGAACCTAATCTTGCTGGGGAAATAAAAGTTATTTTTCAGCTGGAGCAGTTTAGCAAATAGCCCCATCCAGCTGTGATGAGGTGACCTGTTCCAGCTCAGGCCCAGCTCACTGCTCCCACCAAAGGGCAGGTCCCAGTCTCTGCTGGCCCCTGGCTGGCTGGCTATTCCAGGTAAAAACGGAGAGGTGTGTGGTGTTTCTAGTCGTGTAAGTAAAGCAAAGAAAATAGCATGTGCTTACAAGATAGAAATACAATTATTGAAGCACCCACCTCATGCCACTGCTGGGGTGGTAGCTCAGGGTTGTTAACTACAGACAGACACGGTGGTGGTGTCTGCAAATGGCAGCTATAGGAGAAGGAAGCAATTTTTAGGTCTGTTGAAGTCAGGATTCTTCAGAGGTGGGAGCATGGGAATTGCAAGCTCTACCTTCTTGATTTTAAGATTTAACTGTCCCTTCATGTGTAGCTGCATAAACAAAACACCAGATCTGAAAGAAGCTGCTTCTCTGTGGGAAGAATGGCCAAGTAAGGGCAAAACTCCATACTGCCACTTTTGAAAGTAGTGTTAAAACTCTCTCTCTCTCCTGCAATGCAAATATTTGTTTGTTCTTGCAGTGTGCCTATTCAACACATGACTGCTGCTGAATTCCAACTCCAGGCAGTAAGGTGGAGCACGGGCGTGTTTCACTCTCGTGAATGATGCTGAATATTTTTAAGTAAGGAATTCTTCAGTCTGAATCCAGAGCTAAGCAATTACTCAGTGCTTTGGAAGAAAGGTAGGAGAGAATACTCACCACTAGAGGACAGGTTTTACAGAGACATAGAGATAAACCTAAGGAAATTCTTCTCACATGGCTGTCAGTAATTAATTTGTGTCCTAACAATTTAAAACTGCCTTTAAGTTATTAAACTTCCGAGCGGGGTGTGGCCGGGCGCGGTTCCGCGGGGCTGCAGCCGATGTCCGGCCGGATCCCGCTCTGCTCGCCGCAGCCTCGGGCTGCCACCGGCTGCCACCTGCTGGGAGCCCGGAGCCCGGCTCTCATCCCTCCGGCCGTGCCCTGCTCTTGCCACCGCCGGACTGATGGGCTCAGTGCCCGGGCCTGGAGAGAGAAAGGAGAAGGTGTGGTGCGGGAATGCAGGTGACCGATGTTCAGAGAGCTGTAGCAGCAATTACGAAGCGGTAAGTCACTACTGGTCACACGGGGGGGTCACCAAAGCCTGCCACAGCACACAGAAACATTCCCAGGGGTAGTGAGTCTAGGCTACATTGTTTTGTAATGGACAGAATTAAAGAATCCTATGGTCCATTATTTCAAAGTGCGTCACCAAGAACCAATTTTTAAGTACACATCCAGACACTGACTTCTATTCATAGACTTTGCTTTAACCACAGAAACCACCCTTGTCTTGGCACACAGAAATACTGGCCCTGTTGAATATTGCCAACATAAGCTGTGTGGAAAGAAATGTAACTATCCAATCTCTGGCTGTATCACCACAGAAAGAAAAACCAAAGAAAGGCAACTGGGAAGCAGTGTGGAGTCTCTTGAGAATAAAATCGGCAGAATTCACCACTACCAGTTGCTATTTAAAATGATGGTTAAAGCCAAAATACAGAAGTGTTGGGTTTTACATTTTGCTTTTATAAAAAGAGAAAAATGGATTTTGTGACTGCTTCCTCTGAGAGCATTTCCATGTTCAGGAACTCTGGTAGTGAACTCCTTCCTACTGTCCTCTCAACAGCAGCTCTTCAGCCATCTGCAGTTCCTGGTGACCTGCTTTCAGTGACAGGAGCTACACCTCATCTACACTCCCTTTCCCACAAGAGGTTGCATCTTTTGAGGCCCCTTCCAACCCGGCTCTGTACATGGAGCAAAGCAAATACAGCCACAACATATAATAATGACATCCTGTACTGAGCTGGACTAAAAGGGAGAATAGAAAACAAAATTAAACTCTTCCAAAGCAATGAGAGCTGTGGTGTGGCTGCCACAAGCCAGGTACAGACTGGATGTTATTTGTCACACCTTCCTGCCTGAGTATGAGGACTGTGGAGTTCAACTGTATAAAAAGTTAATTGTTCCCTAAAGAATAAAGAGCTATAGCCATCTTTTCCTCTACTTCCTTTCTCTCTCATGTTTGTTCTACCAGAAGTAACTTCAGCTTAGGGTTTTTGTCTTGTAATCATTTGAAGTGTTCCCTCAGGCCCATTTGCTGCAGGACTTACGGTATTATTGAAATCAAACAATATGAAATCCTTAGAGCTGTGAAAATACAGGATTTCCTGCCTCCGAGCTACTAAACCCTACTCTCTATTTTCACTAAGGTAGCCCTGGTAGCACAGAGCTACAATTAAACCACATGCCCAGGGACTGGAAAAACAAACAGGCACCTGGGACAAGAATATACAGTTTTGGTATGGTTGGAAGGTACCAGAAATGTTCACTTTGAAAATCCCTCAGTCTACCACTTACCTCTGGAAAGGCCCATGTTTAAAATGTAACTATTTACACACAACACATCAGGTAAATCACATCTTCAGTTTGCTGTGAGGCAAGATTTTCCTACCAGCTATTTATAGATGGTGACTTCCTTTTCAAAACTGATGAGAACAAATGAAAAAAGTACAGAGGTTCGTTTGTGTGTGCTGCTGACGCCGCAGGGCATTTGCTCCTTGGGCAGTTTCCTGGGCCCCCCTGCTGAGATGGGAAGAAAAGAACGTGGTGGTGGCCACTGTGCCTGAGGACCCCCCACACCACTGCGTGCTCCCCTGCCTGCTGGGGCACACGGACCATGGGAACACCACAGCGGGAAGGAGACACTGCACTCCAGCCAACAAAGCACAGGTCAAAGCGTGGAAAGCAGGAGCACAGTGCAGAGCTGAGACTGTTTGAGGCAAAGTTGGGGGTTAGGAGGGGAAAGCACAGCAAAGCCCAACTCCAGGAATCTCAACAGGGTGAGGCAGCTCATCCAGCACAGCTGTGGGGGACAGTGCAAACATCCTGCTCTGAAAAGCAGCAGAACCGGCAATGGTGGCTGTGGAAGGAGGAAGGAAGGGAAATTCCCAGTTACAGGCACAGGGCAGGGGAGGCTGTCAGCTGTGAGAGCAGGAGAGAGCTTGACAGGATGTCACGGGAGAGGGTACAAACAAAATTACCACCTACCAAAAAGGTCAGAGAGCATGAGAATGTAGTGCTGATCAAATGGGGGTTGGCCTACACACACACACATCTGAGCAACTTGCGTGAAGCTGGGGGAGTAGAATAAATAGATTTGCAAATCAGACTCTTCTAAACCCATACATCTGACCTCCAAAACAGGGACCACCATTTCCCTGCCAGCAATTCCAGCACTTTCTGTTTCTGCTAAACCATAAACACACCAGCCATCTGTGCTGAAATACTTCAGGTCATCACAGCTCTGCTTCATTCTTTGCTAATCACTTATTCTTCATTAGATACTTCTGCAGTTACAACAGCAAAGAAACTGCTGTGGCCATTTACTGTCCAGCGGTGCTGAGGATGAAGATGATGATAAGGAGCTGGAGAGGAGGGAAAGAGGGGGTGCAGGGATCAGGGCTCACAGTTTGATGACTCTTGAGGTGTGATCTTTTGAAGGACAGGAAAGAGAAGGAAGAGTTTCACTGAGAGCAAAGCAGACAGAGCTTGGTCTCAACAGGAAGGTGGTAAAAGATGACACACAGCATTTCATATCCATGTTCTAGCAGCTGACAGCATTCCTGCACTCAAACAGGTTCAGCTGATCTCACTGAATACTTCTGGCTGTATTGAAATAGTTGAGATTGTAGAGCAGAGAACCCCCTCAAGAGTCTTCAGCAAAGGAAGATGGGAAAAACATGCCCAGTAACACCTCACAGAATGTGGAAATGGTCACGAGGGAAAAACTAACCTGAACACAGAACACCTTCCCACAAACCCCTCTCTGGTGTCAGACATCAGCTATGAACACCTCAGGTCATGCTCACAGCCAGAAGCATGACGCCAGCCCCACTTCCTGCTCCCATTTCCTGCAGGGGAGCAGGGAGCTCGGCTTCATTGGGACAGAGCCAGAAACCTTAAGGTACTGAGTAAGCAGAATGTGCTACGCCAAGTACTTAAACAGTTTTTTGTTGGTGTCTTCTAGTAGTATTTGGAGTACCGGTGAACTCGAACAACTTCTGGCACTGTTCAGTCACTCTTCCCCCTAAAGAGGGAAGAACATCTTCAGCCTGACAGGCAGGTGCCCCCTGTCAGTGGGGCCCAAAGAGTGGTACCAAAGCTCAGACCTCGAGGCACAGGTGCTGTCAGCTGTACAGGCACTGCCCCATATCCAAATGAATGCCTTGGAGAAGAGGCAGAGCATGGCTTTGGCCAGGGCAGACATGGCAATGTGACACTTTGGGACATTCAGGGGACACCAACCCCTGCCCTCCCATCCAGCTGCCAAGATACACCAGCACAGGGCTGAGCAGCGATGGCAGCCACGGCCCAGGCCCAACAACTGCTCTTGGTGCAGGAAAAGAACCAAGAGGGAATTGGACTCTCCACACGGGAATGAAATTTCACATCCATTACAAGTACCTCACAAAAACTCAGTTGAAGAAGGAAATACTTAAATATTTACATATCCTGAACTTAAAAAAATAAAAACATGTACAACCAGAGTCCACTTTTCATTAAGAGAACATACACTGGCAGATCCTGCACGTTCAGCCAATGCTCTAATGCTGCAGGGAACAATAGAGATGATAACTGACAGGGTACAAAGCTAAGAAGCAACTGCTAAGTGCAGCACCATTAATTAACCCCATTTTCTCTGCAACTTGACAAATCTCAGGTTTTCAAGCCAACTAAAATATGACTTTTGGAATGAGAAATTGCCTTTGTGCTCCATTGTTTTGAAAGGTAACTGACATGGAGTCTGGGGTTTTTGGTGACCCCAAACCCAGTCAGATGTGTCAGACTGGAAGCAGTAACCAGGCTAATTAATTACCATTCCCTTTTGGACATCTCACGAGTTGGCAACTGGCTCTACCTCACATTTGATAATCTAAGTATTTGAATAGTTTTAATAACTTAAATCAAAGCACACTTTTTGTGTGCTTTTCAAACTCATCCCAAAACCTAGAATTCTGCTCAACTACCTACCATTTATCATTAATAAAAACACATAAAAATATCTTTTTAAAACAACATCCATTATTTTGTAGTATTACTTGAACTATTAAAGACGAGTGATTACGAAATAATAACTCTGCAGAAACGCCTTTCCCCTTGCCGCAGCGCAAGCGCTGATTCCTAAAGGGAAGGGAGGGAGTGGCAGAGGCTCCGGCCAGCGCCGCGCCCGCAGTCCCGGCTGCGGCCCGCAGAGGGCAGCACTGGCAGCAGCGAGACACAACAAACCCACAGCACGATGTCTGACAAAGTCATTTTAATGGAAAATGTAAAACCCCTTTCAACTTCAATGTACAAAGCATGTGTAACACTTGCACTTTTAACAAATTAAAGCAAGCCAATGTTTTAAAAAAATACATCATTGAATGTATATATGTATATATTTACATAGCATATTAAGTTTAATATTTAAGCTTTAAAAGTTCACATAAATTTTACCAAAATGAGACAATTTTTAAATAAATTACACCTTTTGAAAACGTTTAATTGTACACTGAATAGCTTCAATAAAATACTGAAGTGTCTGTATTTAATATCTACTTTATATACTTTATATTTTACAAAGTTTACAATTATTTGGCAGTAATTTTCAGATTATGACATGACTGCTGTGCGGACTCAGCAAGATCCCAAATGCAGGCAATAGCTGGTGTTTGTGTCCTACTCTCACAGTAACTGTCTCAATGTAGTGAAAAATATCTGAATTATTTTAGCAAACTGTACAAGTCACATTTACATTTGATCAACAATATAGCATAGAATTTTGTTGTTTTTTCCAAAAATAAATACATCATCTTAAATCTTTGACATTTCACAAACTTCATGTACATTATAATACAGACAGCAGAACACTGCTCAACTGTTTGCAAGTGGAACATGGAATCACAGTGGCTGTGATATGAAGCTCTACCATTGCAGTGTCATTAACAAGTAAATACGATGACTGTGTTTTCTTGGCACTGATGTTTGTGAAGCTTAAATTAGTGTGCATACCGTTCATAGATCAGGGGAAATAACCTCTGGGTGATGCTACCTCCAAAAAGCAGAGCGCGCTCAGTTCTCATCCATATCTTCCATTTCACCTTCGTGAATCTTCAAAGCTCTCACCATTTCTTTAACTGCGTGATACAAGATATTTTTAACCTGCAAGAACATGGGACAGATTTTAGTAAGACCTAAGACTGAGGAATGCTGCAAAGTTTAGGACTGAGCATTAAAAGCTTAGTGGATGCAAAAAAAGAAAGGCTTCATCAAACCCGTGCAAAAGGAACAGCTTTTTACACATTTTAAAATGGAATGTGAAATAAAACCAGCAGCTCGAGTCATTCACAGCCCTGGCATTCATGCTGCTGCTCATTGTTATTCTGTGTGAACAGCAGCAAGGAAGTAGCTCCACGCACTGCTCGGCATTTCAATGAGCCCGAGCACGCCCTGCTTTCCCAGTCATTTCCAGAGCAGCATTCATTTCCTACCTGCAGTTTATCATCATAATTGATTTCTTCCTTTGACAGCCTCAGCTCCTGCGTTAAGTGAAACGACTGTACAAGATGTTCTGGAGACACAAAGTCTTCTGTTACTTGAACGCAGCTGTGAAAATTTTGCACCTATCCAAAACAAGAAGAGACTGATAATTAGTATTTGGGGTTATTCTTTGTCAGAGGTACCTGAGGGAAGAGCGGGTCTTGAGATCCCTTAACCACAGCCTTATCAGACTAACGGGCATCTTTACAGGTAGAGAGCAATTAAGTGTGTTTGACTTATCTAAGTTGGCTTCTGGCAAAAGGCACACTTTGAACACTGCACAGCTGCCTGTGAGCCAGCACTTCCTGCACTCGGCTCTGGCATTAATTCCACACTGATGTGTTGTTCCTCCCTTCAGCAGCTGCACAGGCACTGCTGCTGCTGCCACCCAGCACTGCGCAGGCGCTGCATCTGCTCACCCACCCGGGAGCAGCCCTGCCCTGCAGGACCTGCCTCCTCTGGCCACGCACACACATGCTGGAAGTGGCACGTTCATGGAAAAGGAACTCCCAGTGGAAACACTTGAAAGAAGCAATCATGAACAGAGGAAGGGGGAGGCTGAGAAGTAGAGGGAAAAGAGCACTTTCTTCTCTCAATATTTCTTCTTACTAGCATGAGATAACTACTGAGGAACAGACACCATCTCCTGCCACCCAGGTCATACCTGGAGGACAGGCAAAAGGAAAAATGCTTCCTCGTCATGACCCAACCACCAACTCCAGTTTGTTTCCTTCAGAAACATCTGTGTTTTCACCCCTAAAGCCTCAAAAAATTACACTGTAATTTGTAATTCAGCATGTCAAAACCCTGTTTTCCCCAAACTCCAATAGCTCCTCACAGAAGCTGTGTAACATCAATTCAAATTCCCAAAGCCTGAGGGTGAGGAGGCAGAGCTTCAACCATCCCAGTAAACACCCCATCTGACCCTGCTCAGGACTGATGGACATCTGCATATTTTAATGTGAAACCTAGCAAAACCTAGAGTTTTTAAATGCATACTCTCAAATCTCCATTATGGCACCTGACATTCAAATGAACCACTGGGGTCTACACAGCTGAGGACACAGGACTTGAAATTTAAAGATTACTTTCTTCTTCAAAACCCCTGCCCAAGTCTGACTTTAAACAGCAGCTCCCCCCCTACAGCTGCAATCCCAGCAGGTAAACCCCCAGCTCAGCACTCGTGTTGCTCAAGGACAAAGCAGTGCTGGTCCCTCCCGGGAATTAATCAAAACAGAAGTACTTCTGGACATGAGGAGGGTTTGTTGATGCCACACTATTTGCAAATAGCAGAAACCCAGGGGTGAGGCAGCAGCTGCCAAAGTGCCACCATGAGGCTCCAAGCAGCACTCAGGGAATTTCCTAGAGCTTGGGATGAAGTGCCTCTGCACTGTGCAGCCAGCAGCTCCAGCCCCCTCCCCTCCCTCACAGGCTTCTCACCTCTTTCAAGTCTCTACCTGCCCTTGGTCTCCTTGCCAGCTCATGCAAATCCCACACCACTCATTCACTTTCTCCTCACTAAGACAAGGTTTTACCAACTCCCTATTCCTCCATGGCAGAATAGGAAACATTTGTTTCCCTCAGACCTTTAATTTTGCTGTGCCTTAAGCCTTCTTCCCTCCCTTCCAGGGCCTGTCTTATCCGTGTGAAAGTTTGCGGGCACAGATTTTACCCGGCTGGTCTGGTACTTAGCATGGGAATGCCCCACTGACAGCCCCCAGGCAGTTCTATTTATAATATTTATAAAACAAGCTGATGCAGTGACACACACTCAAAAACGTTTAGCAACAATTCCCCTGAGGTTTGTGGGGCAAGGAGTGCAGCACTCCCACGCCTGTGCCACTTCCAGCTGAACTGAGAACAGCTTCGCACCCAGCCCACGCAGAGCAGACGTTTTCCAGCAGGGCCCGGGAGGCGGCTGCGGCGCTGGAAGTCTCAGACCTGGGTTGGGACAGGGAAAGGTGAGTGGGAAGGGGAAGAAAGGGCCACCCACCCATCCTGAGGGCTGCAGGATCAGCCACTTCCTGCAAGGCTGAGCTCCCACAACTCTGCATATGCAACGCCCAGACCTTTATCCTACATCCTTATTGGAACACTGCCAGGATGTCGCATTACCTCCGAGCATGTTATTTTACAAAATATAATCCTGCTGTTAAATCAAGATAATGCCTCCATAAAAAACATTATAATATCTTGTTCCACTATGAACAAGTTTTGCAGGGTGCCTGAACACCACATTTCAATCACTGACTCCAGTCTTTCTAGCTTTTTATTTTTAGTTAAAATACCTTATCAATTTGGAGCTAAAAAGTTAAAACCAGGGAGGCCATCCCCAGAGATGTCTGTGATACAGCATAACCCACAGTGGAGCAGCAGAAAGAGTGAATCTTTCAAAAGAACAGTACAACACCCTTTTTTAACTGGGGAAGTTCCAAGGAGAGCTCAGGGGCTCCCATGTCACAAGTGCCACAGAGTAAGGGCAGGGCCACTGCTGAGCTCCCAGCCTGTACAGCCAAGAAGAGAGGAGATGCCCCTCACAGAGCACTCAGGGAAGCATCTGCAGAGGTGATTGGTCCAACACTGTATCTATTTCTGGATCCTCCTCCCAAGAGAGCAATTCCCTCCACAAGAGGAACTGACAAGGCTGCCCTGCCCGTCACAGCTCACAGGAGAGGCTGCCCCTCCCATCCCACCCGGGAACAGTCTGACTTTGCCTGCTGCAGTCATCACAAGAAGGATGTGACTGCTGTCTCCAAGTACACAGGGAGGAGGAGAAAGCTGGGAAGCAAGAGGAATGCTTTATGCTACCATGAAATGTTAAGAATAAGTTACTTTAAAAGCCAGACATGAATCCATAGAACCAGGGGGGCTGGAAAAACAGTATACTGAAGAAATATGCACAACCTTCTCCATGTTAGGGCAGTAAATTCTAGACCAGAACGTCAGAAGCAGCCTTGTGCCAACAATTCTAACTGGATCCAAAATGGAAATGTAAGAACTACACTTATGCAGTGACCACAGGCAGACAGGCTCCCTAACTCCAGCCCTCAGTCTGATTTCTTCTGCTCCACAACATTACTCATGGGCAAATAAAAATGTTAATTTACCACCTAATTTGGCATCAACTCTCACCCAGTTTTAATAATTAAAGATTCATAATGTGCATGTAAACCTGAAACACTTAATGTGTAAACTTAACATGGTATGTGTTCTTGGGCAGACTTATTTTTCAGCTTTTAAATGTGCTTTGTATCTCTGAAGAATTGGTGCTGATCCCTAAGGTCAGTATTTATACATCCCTACAGAG
The DNA here is from genome assembly GCA_034509425.1 of Eopsaltria australis. Lineage (NCBI taxonomy): Eukaryota > Metazoa > Chordata > Aves > Passeriformes > Petroicidae > Eopsaltria > Eopsaltria australis. Next base: position 5,186,579 of record JAVTVJ010000138.1, read on the forward strand.
AGAGCACTATGCACATACATGAAAGAACACGATGCTTTTATTTCCTCCTACGTGGCAGATTCACAGGAACTTCTTACTGAAGATGAAAAGGTTCTCAGCTTCACCCACTAAGGTTTAAAAACACCACGTTATTAACTCCTCAGTGCCAGAAGCTAGAACATTACCACTTCAAACACAATCTGCAGTTTAAAGCCAAGGAGATAAAGATAAGAGTGGCCTTATTTTTGGTCCTTAAACATATGAACTGCAGGGAAGCCTGGAACACTCCCAATACTTCATGTTTTATATTCTGTATGCCTTTATATAATGGCACATGCTATATAGAACAGATTTCCCAGTACATTTGTTATCTCCCCTGTACTCCCTTTCCACTCTTCTCTCTGGGATATATCTTGTTTCATGAGATCAGAGTAAGACTGCTGGAGGATGCAATACATGACTCTGGGAGTGCCAACTTCTTTAGCCTAACAGGAGCCAAGAACAGCTGCAACATCAGATGTTCCTCCACATTTGTGAAACAACATCAAGCCCTGAGTCACAGAACAGGGGAAGGCAACTTACACCCCCCACATTTGGGTCACCAAGGTCTGTTTGGGGTTGTCTGGGTTTTTTCTTTCGTGTGCCAGAAATCAAATCCACACAGACCATCCAGAGCTATGTACCACCATGAAACTCCATGAGATGAGGAGGAGTCCAGTCTGGGTAAGGCACTGGATGTTTTCAATGCCCCACCAACAGACACAGCCAGAGAGAGAGGAGGGACACAACCCCTGCCATCACTACACCCCAGTCAGCTTTTCACAGAGGAAACCCCACTGCCCTGGCCACAGGGACATGGTGAGCCATTGCTTCCTCTCTGCCACAGCTGGAAGCTCATCTGCAGATTGGAAACCAAGTAGCACCTTCTTCAGAAAGACCTGAACCCATGGGGAGATCAATGATAGATCTTCAACATCACGATGGTTTACAGCCAACTGCAGGGTGGGGATGCTCTTCCATTCCTTGACAATTAGTAACCTCATTAGTGGTGCCTGACAGCTGGCAAACAGCAAGCCAGCAGGCTCCATTTCCTGCTGAAGCAGGAAAGAAAGAAACCTAGAATGGCCCAAAAATCTCATCTAAACCATTGAGCTTTCTTCCTCGTTTCACCAAGGAGCAGCAGCTTACAGACTGTGAGGAAAAAAAAAAGGCCTAAAGGCAGTAATAAACTCTTTGTGCCAGGAGGCAACTGAGGCTGACTAAAACAAATTCATCCTGTTTCTCCAGAACTACCTCACTGGCAGTACTTTTCTTACCCAACTACAGATTAAATCAGTTCAGCTGCTGCAAAGGTGGTATCACTCTTTCTAATGGTAAGGAAATCTGCTGAAGAGACAATGATGAATCCTGGTGATTCATGTACCTTCTGTGTTAAAAGGAACTTAAATGTGGCATGGAAAATCAACCAAATATCCGTTATAGAAACACCAGAACACCCACTACAATTCTCCTATGGCTGAAGACAAAAACAATGACAGCTGACATCCAGGTGTTTTTACCTGCTCAAGTTGCTCTCCCTGCCCCTCCTCGGTTAGGTTAACTTCTGGCTTAGGAGGAAAAATATTACTAACCTGACTCTGCCATAACTAGACTTAAGTTTGTTTAGAAATTTATTACAGAAATGAAAAGTGGAGAACAATGGTTAATAATGGTCTGTTCATTTGTAACTGTAAAGCAAGAAAGGAATAAGGCATTCAATTTGCTGTACATTAGTCAGCTACACCAGCAGATGTACCTTATTTTACATTCCTACGTGCTAACAGGTACTAATAAAAAGTATCATGTGATTGAGCACAGATGTATCCATGTCTGTGGAAAGAAATTATTTTACAGTAAATGTGCTATTTAATCCTGTGTATCTTTAAACTAAGGTACATTACCTGATGAAGTGCTCCTGCTGGTAGAATAATAGCATCACCAAGGAACTGAATAACCGTGCAGGTTTTTACTCCATATTCTTCAAAAAGTCTTTGGCGAAGTTTTTTGTTCACATACCAACTCTGATCACGGATTGGATCGTGCTCTGGTAAAACTTCTAAGCCTTGCTCCTTTGCTATCTGTTAAGTACAGAAAACATCCCAAATCATTTCCAAAAGAACCAAACTTTTTGCTGACAAATTTTAAGTATACCCACCTCACCAAACAACATCACTCAGCTCCCAATATCCAAAGAACTCCAGCCAGGGATTCAAAACAACCCCAAAGGATCTGGGAAGTCTCACTGAACAGCAGACATCTGCAGCACTCCCTCTCCAAAAGCAGAGCTTTAAAGAACTCGGCACAATAATCTATTAATAAGCAACATGCTCTCTGTGTGACTTCTTTCATCCAGAAAACGAAATCTGAGCTCAGGAGTTCCTATACTGCCAATTCCTCAGGCTTACAACCTTCATGTTTGACACAGACATACAAAATCACCACCTTAGCTCAGGAAAAAAGCAGAAGATAAAGCCAAAGGTTGTAGTCCTGGGAAACTTGCTCCAGGTGACTCTGCTTGAGCAAAGGGCTAGACAGAGGGACCTCAAGGAGCCCTTCCAACCTCAACCACACTGGGATAAGAAGCTGCTTTCCTACCATCCTATGAAGGTATTCAGAAAAAATGATGAACACATAAAAATCCTTACATTGGTACATGGAATTGCACAACCATTTCTCATCAAGTGAACCACAGGGGAACAAATATTACTCTTAATCAACTGCTACTAAATCAGTTCTAGTCACTAAAAGAGAGAAGTGCTTACACATAAAGAACACAGACCTAATCCACCTGCCATGAGTCATGAAACAAGTATCCCACTAAAAACACAGATTTTTTTTCTTTATTAAATAGATGTAATTATGCAATGCAGAGCTTGAAACTCTCCTTGAGTATTATCACCCTTCTAACCCTTCTATCACCCTCTCTAAGATACTGAGATTTTGTATCTTAGCAGCAGCAAATCGGTCCCGATGCTTACCCTTTAATTAATCTCCAATTCAGTATTTCCCAAATACCACCACCCCTAAAATACATGCTGGTACACAATTCATTTGGGATACCAGGGCAAACTGTGGTAGCAAATGACAAACTTCTTTACACAGCATCCTAAATGCTTCTGTTTTAATCCTGCTGCTCAAATAGTTTCACAGCTATTCAGAATAGTTTCACAAGTGCCCTGAGACAGGAAATGCTGAATACTCCCTATGTCTACCTACTCCTTTGCATTCATGACTTCGCTCACAACTCTCTTTTTTGAACTGAAAAGCCACCATCTAATTTATGAGCATCCACTCTTTGAATGAACAAAAAAGTCTTGCTGTATAATTCATAATCTTCCTGGAATTCACTTTGTTTTATTTACCAGTGCTCATTTTTCCCCACAGTTCAGCCTGCCAAAGAGCAAATGTTTGAGTCACTGGAGGACAGCTGCCCTGGTACAGACACACTGATTTATTATCCAAGGGAATCTTCACTGCTGAATTTCTCAGGCTTTCCCTGCTCACAGCAGAGCCCTTGGCCTCTCTGGTGCAGAGCCAGTTAAAACTCATCTGATCTCTCCCCACAGCAGAAGACAGTAAAGACACCTCCTTCAGCAATCACTTCAGTGATGCTCTGGTATTTCTGCATCATCTATCAAGGCCACCTTCCAGAACATGAAAATGTGCTAAGGACAGGGCACAGAAAACTGCTTCCAAGATGGTATCCCTACACTTAATGCGTTGATGGATATTCATCCTAAGTAACAACCTGAAAGGCTCTGATGTGGCTCTAACTCATCACATGCTGCTGAAGTATCATTTGCAATACGACCAGGAAAGTTTGCGGCCCTTGGGGATATTATCCTGCTGCTTCCACCTTCACCAAGAGCCCAGCCATGTTCCTTGAGCTGACTGATGTGACAGAGTCCTGGGAAAGATCAGTGGCCACTAGGTGGTGAGGTCAGGGGATTTGGAATGGGACCATTCACCAAAAATTCAGCAGCAATAACACAATAATGGATCAGTGACAGAAAAACATCATCCCACAGAAATTATCTTTTGTATCAGAGCAAGGCAAGAGTAGATCTCCATGCCTCCTGAGCCTTCAGTTACAGGCCCCCTGTCACTCTTACAAAGTGAATGTATGCGTTACGTGTTTTGTTGGTAGTGCAGCAGGTCAAGTATGATTTATTTTATGTGCTATAAAGGAAATATTTTTGCCTTCCTCCCTTCTCTAATATCAAGGTGGGGTTTGTGGTTTTTGCCAGCCCCCTTTGATTTACCAACTACTTAGGTTATATTTATAAATTATGTGTAATAAATCTAACCTTTTGCAGGAACTCTCTTATCTTGTCAGCATCTTTGCCAGCATAAATGTGCCATAATGCACCAGGTAATTCACTTGAATCTTTCAACCGCTTCCTTAAAAGGTCATCCAAATCTTCCTCTTCCAACTTCTTCAGAACTCCTAAGGTTCAAGAAAATATTCTTTAAATATGACAAGAAAAAACTTTGAAACTAAATACCTTCTTTTCAAATTTCTTGTGTAAGACTGAGCATATAAAAGTTTGCTGAATGCAACAGAAGCCACCAGGTGATCTTTCTGTTCAGTGTTTGTAACTTGTTACTAGGACACGAATGCCGTGGATACCTTAAAACTATGTTTAATTTTTAAACTTTTTCACATTTCCTGAATTCAACAGAACACGATCTCCTACCTGAAATAAATAAGCAGGGCTGGTACCAAAAACTGAAAAGATGAAAAAGGTGTTTTCCTGCAGTCAGCACAAGCAGTGTTTAGATGCTGTTGCTACAGCCAGAGCTCTCCCAGGATGCTCAAGTTTGCTGCTATTAACTCAGTGCATACACAAGTGAAAACAAAGCAAATGGAAGACAAATCTTACTGCAGCTCTATTAGTCACTCCCAAAATTTACATTTGCTGATTATGGAATAAGAGGACAACAGAAAAAGGGCAAAGAAACAAAACTATTTCAGTGATTTAAAGATTGTTTCACATAAGCAATAAACCTCACAAAGATGACTAACATACACCAATTTAAGCTCTCCAGTGCTGAAAAATTACATTACAGCAGAAATTCAATGGAGTAAGCACAGTGCATCCAGAAGAAGCAGCATAAACAGAAGGTTTGGCAAATACATCATCCTGACGTAATTGTTAGAATGAGCACAGCTTCCAGAGAAAAGCCTTCACCCTGCAGTTCCACTAGCTATGCCAGTCCCAGCACAGGACTTACATCAATTGTAGGTAGTGGCAAAAAAGGTGGAAAGAGTTTGAAATACCATTTCATAATTCATGAACTGCAGTGTATTTTATATAGAACTAATGTGTGTGCAAACCCTCGAAACAAAGAACCTCCCAGCTGTAAGCAAGTTCTTATGGATCTCTTTCATTGCCCTCTGAAGAACAGTGTCAATTTTAGAAGGGGCAGAACATTCAGTCCATCGACACCTCTTACACTGAGTGAGCTTCACATTACCTGATTTGGAAAGTACTCCATTTCCTTTGGCTATGCCAACATAAACAAGGATGTTCACAACATCAGAAACTTCGATATGGAGATTTGTGGTTCCTACGTCATGGTCTTTAGTAGCAGCCACACCTATGTTACAAGATAAAATTAAGATTTGTTTGAATTGCATATTCAAATCAGAACATGTAACAACAGAGAAGTCATACTTGGCATCACTCAGATAGACAAATTAGAAACGTGTTTTTGGTTCACCTGCTAAACAAGAAAACACTACTTTTTAACAGAGTCCTGGGGATTCTCTCTTAGGCCAGGTACCTGTCTCTACCCAGCATCTGTGTCAGAACAAAACATTTCAGCAGAGTAGTCGGAGACATTTCAGGGCAGAATATAGGTACAGTGAATATACAGGGTTAGAAAATCTATCACTTTTATGTCTGGCTGTAAGAGAGTTCTAATCAAAATAATCCCCAAAGAGGAAAATTAATTTTAGTTTTATAAGTGGAAACACACATTCTTAAGTCAAAAGCACATTCTGGAACACTATTACCTCAGAGTGCCATTAATGACACAGTTCTCAGACCCAAGCCATTATCACTATTGTTAATATGCTTCTTTCCCAAGACATTTGGAGAACTTTTAAAATCAAAACCATTGTGTCAAAAATTACTATTCATTTCTTGTCCTATTACAACGATTTGTAAAAGAGAATTGAACAAAATTCTTTTCAAAAGAAGGAGCAGACAGAAAGTGTCTGAGGGAATCAACCTTCTCTAAACAGGTTTGAGTGTACAGCACACAAAATCAATTATGAGAAATATTATGTGATCAATTTATGACCAGAATTATGAACACAATGATATTTCATGAAGTGTTTTGTCACATAGCATTACTAAAGACTGGTTCTATCACAGTGTAGAAGCAGCTAACCATTTATATGCTTCACAAGACTGTAACAGCGTAAGAAAAATTACGAAGAAATGGAGAAGCAAATAAGACTCTCATGCCCCAGGTGCATATATTGTTAAATACCCAAGTCAGTCAGTATCTCCCTGACATTCAGTGAACAATTATCCTCTAAGAAAGCTCAGCTTTCTATCAAGCACTGCAATGGGTGATATTCCACAAGTTTAAGGGAAGAGGTAACTGCTGCACTTGTAGGACAAACTCACCATATGCACTGCATAGTCTGGGTCCCAAATCTGGACGGACAAAAAACCCTGGCAGATGAGAAGCCAAGTTTAGTTTTCCTTCTGGACTACAATATTCAGGCATGGGTAAACTTTTTAGTAAGTCCTCATATCTGAAGGAGAAAAGAAAAAAGAATATAATTGAATTTGTGCTGTTATGTAGAGAAAGGAAATAGAGTAACATTAAGATTGACTTAAGAACATCTAAAATTAAACTCAAAATACCTTGCTGGCATCATAGCCTTGAAATCTTCACCAGAAGGCCAGTCTTTCAGTTTGAGTAGAGCTGTTTCTCCGTTTTTTACTTTCTGTCGTTCTGTAAGTAATACAGAAATAACTAAGAACTGATATACTGTAGGTGTTTTACTGTATTCAACTAAAATAGAGACATTATTCTAAACCTGCCAAGAATCAAAATTTCATGCATACAACTGGAGATAGTTGATTTCATGATTCAAGAATGATACGAACCAAACTCAGCTAGTTAAGTAAGAAAGTCTAGCTTCTTAATCAGACCTAGCTAGTATATTAGTGCATCCTTAACTCTGCAGAGATACAAAATGCAAGTTTCCACCACATTCTCTGGAAACAGATTACCTAGGACTTTGTTTTTAAAGTTTCTTCAAAGCCTCATGATCCATAACAATAATTTTTAACTGCAGTTTCTAACACTGATCATGTTCAGAATCAATACTGTAATACATTTTAAGGAACATACTCGAAACATCTTCAAAACCATCCCAGAACTCCTTGACATTGGTGTTGGAAATTATACTGTCCTTGCAATTCAAGATATCGGCTTGCTGGTTTCCAAAATCCAGACTGATTGACTCAGCTTTCCACAGGCTGAAGTTCATCTTCTTATGCATACCAGACACCAAAACAGGCTGTAAAAAGTAAAATAAATTTTTAAAAATCAGTACTTATCCTTTAGCACGTAGACACATTCCTTAACTGAACTGGAATACAAATGTGTCTGGAACACATACAGAAGTCCTTGGCCCTACTGAGCTATTAACACTTCCTCCAACAGCACCCATATCCAAAGGTGCCACTCTTTTTTGAGCCTGAAACTCCGCAACAGAAATGTCCTATTTATTATTAGTGGTTACCTCAAGTTTAACTATGCAAGGTTGACCTGTGGGCTATGCCTGATAAGCTTTTCTTGCCCACAGTTTCAAATGTGGAGTTAAGCATTTCTGTCCTTTTTACACACAACTCCCCAGAGCTCATGCTGAGGTCTCTTTACTGGATCAACCTGCTCAATACCTACCCTTCCTTGTTTCCAGCACTCTTTGAAGAGCTTCCAGTTGCTGCTGTTTTTATGGTCTCTGAGCCACAGAACGTGCTTATCACAGATCCATGAGTACTGGGTATCACTGTACCGTTTACTGCAGTCATCCTGAATACTTTTTTTGTCATCCTTTGGCTCATCTTTTATTTCAGATTTTACATTTATCTTTGGTGCTCTATTTGGTGGAATCTTGTTTTCTACTACTGAAGCAATTATGTCATCAAGAATGTTTGGCATAGTCCTTCCACTCTTGCCACTCTGTTAGAAAACAAATGTATGCTTAAACGATGTAAAAGCAACTTAATGCAATTCCTTTTGAAAGAGAGTAACATTTCTGATGTTGTATCAATTATCACCACATATAAAAACAAATCAAATGTTAATGTGTGTGCGTGCATATGAAGTTTTAATTATAAATGAGTATTTAAAGCAATACACCCTATCAGACTGCTCTAACTGCAGTGTACCAAAACAGATTGATAAAGATTTTCAAATTCTAAGAGAAAAACTGTGCATCTTGTAACCACTTACTGCTGTTCCTGTAGAGTAAACTGGAGCAAAAGCAATGCCAGCATCTGTAGAACCCAGACGCAGTTTGCCTGCTGTTGTAGTTAACAGATCTCGTAAGGTTGAGCCCTGCTCATTGTTCTGGGATGCAGGAGGGGAACTTTTACAGTCTGAGGACTCCAAATTATCCTGGTCCTTCTCTTCCTTTGAATGTTTTCCAGAAGGACATTCTTTGTTCTCTAAAACAAAAATAATCATTGCAAGTTTACACTGTTGTATCATGGTGCACACATGGCAACACCACCAGTACCCTGCATTTCCTAGTGGTGATAACAGACTATGCACCACTAGTGCTTTATTCCCCTGGAAACATACCAGAGGATGAACTACATCCTTCAAAACACAGTCCAACAGTGTGACCAAGCAAAGCCCTTCCTCCGTATCTCAGACATGCAGCTGAGTGAGAACCTGTCCCGAGTGAGAGATGCTGTATCTGGAAATACCTCCACAGCACACATGCATTCCACCAGTGGATCTTCTGGTCATGGATTCTGATGTCACCAGGGAAAGGCATTGCAGTTTCAAGGTTGGAATCAGCAGAGCAAAGAACACTGTCTTCTCTTTTTGTGAACAGCAAACGGCTTTTTTTTTTTAATTAATTCAATTACATACCAGTAGTGCTCCCAAAGTCATGGACAGGATATGACAATTTCAAACACATACCTTTTTTTTCTTCTCTGGCTTTCTGCTCTGCAAGATCAGCCAGCCAATGCAGTGGGGACTGGGATTCAGGCGGTGTCAACTTGCTGTCTGTGCTCACATCACTCCTTGGACTTGCATTACCATTTGTCTCAGACTTTTGAGGAGTATTCTGCTGCTGAGACTCAGGCATACACAGAGAAATTTTATTACTGTGGTTAAGGACATTCTGCAAAACCTGTAAAGAACAAATTTATTTTTAACTACATAGCTTCATTTTAATGTATTTCAAAGTCATGGCCAGCATTTAACCCCCTCATATGCAAACTGAAATGCAACTGGTACTATTTAAGTACAAAAATCCACAAGGATCCGAACACTTGAACAAGATGCAGAATATAAACACATTTTAGACTCACCTGAGACACACCATTCATTGCAGGGAGCTTGCCAGCTTGTGTACTCTGCTTGGTGGTGCACTGACAATGGGATTTAATTTCAAATTTTTCTCTAATATTGTGCATAGCATCTAAAAGATCTGTCAAAACTAAAGACAATTAAGAAGAAAAACATCAGTAGTTGTCAATCATTCTGTGACCCTCTTTACAACACACACGCTGTGATATTTCAAACTATTAAAAAAGCTGAATTAACTACTCAAAGCTACTCTAAAATGACTGCCCAGTTTATCTTTAAGCTTGTGCAGAGACACAATCAATTAAATAATTGCACACTACTCTTCTGAATAATGTAACCTTCAGTCTGCATTCCCACTGCACAGCACACATCAGACAAGTCATTAATTATTTACTCTTCATTGTTCAATGGGTATATCATTGCTTCATTCAATAAAACTATCAGCTACAGACTGAAGTGAGCCATGTCTTGACAAAAAAATCAGTATGTGAGCATATAAATGAAGGCTGTTTGGTAATGGGTATGCACAGAAGAACAAAGCTGAGGTTATGTAGGCAGTCTTCATTGTGCTGTTTCCAGATGAGTGGTTCACTTTCCCAATTTAAAATTAAAACCAGTTTCAGTCTAGAACCTGTTCTGGGGAATGTCACAATTTGAATTTGTTATGGAATCTACCCAACTAGGTCAGTTCTACCTGAACTAACCTGCAACAACCCATAGAATAATGACTGGTACTGAATTATCAGCTTAAAATAACCTGGGAATTTACTTAGTGCATTTAAGGGCACATTTCAGTTTTCTATTTTCTGGTCTGTATCAATGCTGACAGAAATTTTGTGTTAACAACCACTATACCACAGCTAATGGCACTGCTTCAGAGAACTTACTTGGTTGTAAGCAGAATTATGAATCTAGCTGGGTTTATGATTCCTGCTTAGTTTTTCTATTATCATGAGCTCTTTCACTGCATTTTGCTGAATCATCTGAATCAAAACCTCTCTTTTCTTTTTTGGGTATGGGACAGAAAACAGTGAAAAACAAATCCCCAAAAATCCGTTGCCTCAGGGGTACTATTTGAAGGTTTTCTTTTAACAGCTAAGGTCAGATTAAGTACATTCTGATTGTTTTATTCTGCTCTGAAAAGGTACAAAGCCATTACAAAGAAGGCTCTCAATTTCTTCACTGCCTGTCCCCAAAATCCCTTTACACATCTGTCAGCACACTCTTACTACTCTCATCATCATCTGTGCCCAGTGCTGGCAACTGCCCAGAACCACTTGCCTTCCTGCAACAATTTAACTCAATTCTCAGGTTTTTAAATGGAAAATGAGAAGTTTCAAGAAACAACTCTGGCCCCTCGTCACAGAAAGACTTGGGTAAAAAAACATCTTCTGCTTGTTTGCATATGGTCTTACCAGAGCCTGGAATGATCTGTGTTGGCATCAGGTGCTTGTGATCATGAGGCTGTCCCTTCACACACTTCATCCAAGCGTACAATTCCTTATCTGCAAAATAGTATTGCCAATGTTTTACTTCCCTTATGCTGCACACAGACAGCTAAGGTCTTTCAGACTGGTTTTGGTTAGAAACATTTATTCTGCACATATAGGTCTTCTGTCTGGTGTGACAAGGACTTGCATACAACAGCTGCTTTTCACATTAAGAGAGTTTTAACAATACTGAAATCTGAAATAGCTGCATCTGTAACACAGACCCTTGCCAATTACCTTCAAATTTCAAAGTGTATTCCCTTTATCACATTTAGTGAGTTGTCAATTTAACATAGGCTGAAATCCTTTACAGTTGCTATTAAGGCCACGAGCCTTTCTTGCTGAATCCTGCCACGGAAAAGAGACAATTCGGCTGTGATTGTACAGTTCATCTAGTTTGACACAATCCATGCTCCAACTGGAAGTGTCTGTTTTCTACCAGAGCTGGCCAGACAAGCCAAAAAGATGAACTAACCAAATCGTCTCTCTGATTCAGCCTACCATGCAGCTACACCAATGGCACTGGTGGCACAAAGGAGAGGGAAGTTGCATCACAGATTTATGGCACATTAAAGCAGCCATGAAACCCTAAGTCTGTATGTACTGGCTGAAAATAGTTTGTGCCAGCAGAGAGGGCCTAACTGGTACCAGAGAGAGGCTTTTTAAAGCCTTTAAGGAAGTCTCTCCCGAAATATGCGGTGTAAAGAAAACACACAAGAAGAATGAGAGCAAGAAATGTCTGGCCAATCACCTGTTACGTGATTTTGGGGCAGAAAAACGCAATTTCTCTCCCAATCCCTGGTCTTGTGTCTTACCCACTGAACTTCTAATTTTAAGACATTTGTCCAAGCCTTCTACCTTTTACCCAGCTCTAGCAATTTAAACTAAGGAACACACCAAAGGAAGCATTTAACTCATTTAAAGCATTTTTTTTACACAGTGGTAGGCATACAATGTACCAAATGCTCCTTCAGATAAATATTAAATTTATAAGCTATTCAGTAGTTTTTGTAGCACTTAAAACATGTTAATATCCAACTGGTCACAAACATAAATAAATCAAGTTAACAAAATAGCATATATCTACTTAATCTGTTTTCTCACAGAAATGTCATAACATGGCATTCCACTTGATGGTGCCATGAACTGTCTGAAGGTAACAATGGTTGCATACTCATTCACTCATGTAGCAAAGTAATAAGAGAAGTTATTGATAAGTATCTGAATCTGGAATATTTAAACCTCTAACATTCCTGCTGGAGCAGGGAAAAACCAGGGGATTCTCTGTTACATCCAGCAACTGTAAAAACAACTACTGGTTCCAGGAAAAATGGTGTAATATAAAGTCCTATTATATAGAGATGGGTGGGTGGTTCTGAACGTTTTTTAAGAGAGTGCCAAAGAAGCAACACAGTTCACATGAATCCTACAGCATCATTAGAAATGAAGCCGCAGAGAGGGAAGCTGTCGTACTTTTGCTTTCATATGTAAAATTACAATCAACAGAAAGGAGAAAGTCCTCCCTGTAAGAAAACCGAAGAGAAGCCTCCTTCTTTATAGTGCTTTTTCAAACTTGTAAGACATTTTACTAAAACTTTCCTGGCTGGTTAACACACACTATAAAAAGCCTCTGACTGTGTGTTCCCACCAGGGTAAATAATGTTCGGCGTATATCCCAAGCCACGTCAGATGCAGGCACACACATGCGCACACACAGACTTCAGCCAGGGAAGAGCTGCTGAAGCAGCCTCCAGCATTACAGCATTAACAACTGTTCTCAGTGCAGGAAAATACTGACATTAGATCCCTAAAAATTTCAGTATAGGAGGCTTGTCACTGCAAGCCAGGGACAAAGATGGATGAGACTCTCCATTTGGCAAAGCTTTGCCACCTAAGAGTTAAATTTTATTTTACTAACGTTTCACATCTGTGACATTACGCGGCTATGACAAACATGGAACTGCTTTTCAAAACAGCATTATCCTTGAATCAGTTCCTGGCACAGAGTCTGAGTGCAGAACTGTGCCAGGGCACAGTGCCTGCCTCCCAGGGAAGGCAATGCATTCCACCAAGCAGCCTGCACACCAGTGTCACAGCTGAGGGCTCCAAGCCCAAATCAATCCTCCAAGCTATTCCTCCTTTCAACTGCAACCCAGCTGGGTCACCCAGAAATCAGGGGTTTGCAAGTCCATCCTGTTACACTTCTCTACAGACTGAAGTAGGCATTTCCATTAGAGCACAGGATAAAAGAACATATATATGTAGGCTTATGGATTGTGAAACTGCCATTAACATTCATTTTAAATACTACCTGAAGTATTTTTCTCCATCTCTTTCTTTTTTATGATAAAACTATAAAACAGGGTGTTAAGTCAGTATGACAAGCCACTTCTAAAGGGAGGACTCCAGAAAGCATTCAAATCAAGGCAAGTCTTAACAGCAACGAGTTACCATAAAGAGGGAGCTGTGACTGAGCACCAGTCTCACAACTGAAGAACAAGATTCAACCTTGAGGGGCGAGGCACAAGCAATCCACAACAATCCACACCAAAAGACTGAAACGTGGACAAAGAGCTAAAACAGCCCCCACAGCAGTTGCTTTCTGAATGACTGATTCTACATCTACTGACAAAAAAGGAGGCAAAAAAGATCTAAGAGAAACCAATACACACAAAAAGTAATTTAACACTTTACTAGAAAGACAGTTCTAGTGGATCGGCAGCTCCGCAACAAATGAGAATAAACAGCCTATACAATACTCTAGTTCATAAAGAACTGACCTCTAGAACTTTTCCTTTCCTTTGCTTTGTAACAATCGAGGCAGACCACAAATCCACATTTTTGGCAGACCCAATGAATGTTAAATAATGTGGCTTCACATGCATCACACATCTCACGGACTCCTCTCACTGCTCTCTTCCATGCAATTTTGGCTGAAATACAAAATAAGCAGAATAAAAGGACTCAAATTTAAATGCAAAGCACAGAATGAATAGTCTTTACAGATGAAGCATTCATAAGTTTCCCCTCAGACACAACCAGGTTTTGGGGGAGGAAAGTGATCCTTCATGAACAGGCCATCAAGAGCTACCCCCTTAGTTCCATTACACAGCATCCCCTTCAACGCTACTACCAACACATTATAAGAAATAAAGCATTCAGAAAACACAGACTAAAGTCATAGAGAAAAGATATTGCTGCAAGTATGAAGAACTTTTTTACCATACACTTTTAACCCCATGCACTCAAAAAGGTTTTTCACCTGACTGCCCGTGGCACATGTTTGACCTAAAGGGCAGCCAAACCAGTGAGCTGGACAGTTGAAGCTGGCAGGAGGGGAGGGACATGCCTGTTCAGGAGACCTGGCTAGTATGTGTTTTCTGCCCCACTTCCTCCTCATACAGCCTGGAATTAGTAGAGCCACCAGCCTGTGCCCATCTGCCATGAGCCAGAAGGACAGACGGTGGCTTTGGTGGGGAGGAGGTGATGGTGTTAGCACATGCTCTGTGGGCCTATGCTGCTCAGCTCTTCTCCTTTGTTTTGGGAAGAAGGCACATCAGAAGCACACCATTTGTTGGCAGCAGTCAGTACCTGGCTCACCACAGGCCTTGGCTGGGAGCTGGCTGCTCTGGCTGGAGAGCTGGAGGCCAAGCTGGGAAGGGAGGCTGCTCCAAACCCAACAGGAGCCTGGCCCCAGCCCGGCACAAGGAGAGGACTGGGCTGGCCCACTGAGGAAGGAACCCTTCCCAGCATGTCCTCTTACCAAACAGCCTAGGAAAATTCAACAGCCAGGGGAAGAGAGCCACGCAAAAGGAAGCAATGGTCACCCAAGAAAAACTGCAGTGCTTTTTGAGGGTTCCTTACCGTCTTTTTTCACCCAGGACATGGCTGTTTTCTCAGACGTTACCAACTGACAGAATTTATCCCCTATGATATCTAGAATGTATTTAGAAGTTTCTAGGTCCAGTTCATCATCTTCATAGTTTTCATGTGTCCACAAACTCAGTGCTTCATCATCATATTGATCAGGAGAGGAGAAACCATCTATCCTAACCACTCCGTTCTTACTAAAAGACAACCTAAAAATGAGAACAGATAGTTTGACTGTATGTATCATTATACTCCAATTTACTTGCTACTTTACCTTGCTGCTTAAATCTTACAACACAGAAGTTTTCTTTTCACCTTATCACCCTACAATATTTTTTAATTTTAAAATAAATCCCACTGATGAAAACAGTTTTAAAATGATCCATAAGGAAGAATGAAAACTGCAACTACCCTTTCAGGAACTTTTCTGCATTCCATTCACTCATCATTCTCTCTCTCTAGCATTTATTACTCCTTTAAAATTGCAGACAGAATTTTTATTTTTTTTCTTTTTTATTTTGGTCAAAGTTTAGTTCCACCTACTCCTTACTTTCAATTTTTGGAATGTCTGTGACAGCGGTCACTCACTCTGACGTACATCTTACAGAGTTTTGTATCCTACTGCTCTCATACTGAGAAAACATGAGTTCAAACACGACATTTAAATTTTTCTAGGCAGAACAAATCACCAAGAGAAGACAAAGTTTTTGTATCCACTAAACTCTGACCTTTAAAAGGCTTTTCTGTTACCCTACCCAGTGCCGTTACACTAACCCTGGCTATAACTTAGCCTACTTTTAAGCAGTAACAATGAATCATTCCATCTTATCCCAAACAGGGTAAGTCATGATACAGATGTGATTGTAACAGTTAAGGAATTTATGCCAGTGAAACAGTCCTGAACTCAGAAGTACAAAAAATAACATTCAGATATATATTCAAATGAACAGGAAGAAATGATCAACTTTCAGCTTCCAAAACAACAACTTCCAAAAGAAATATAAACTTCTTGTGCAATTCAAGCCCTACTATCTAAACACAATGAAAATAATTAAACTGCTGTAAAATTTACCACAATATAATAAAAAACATTCAAGTTTTAAAATTCCATACTAGTTTTTTAAAATGTTGGCAAACCTTTATGTTCTCTCCTTCATACAGGGGGAAGAAAAACCACCAA
This sequence comes from Eopsaltria australis, assembly GCA_034509425.1. Classification (NCBI taxonomy): domain Eukaryota; kingdom Metazoa; phylum Chordata; class Aves; order Passeriformes; family Petroicidae; genus Eopsaltria; species Eopsaltria australis. Next base: position 5,202,713 of record JAVTVJ010000138.1, read on the forward strand.
AATTTCAACTTTGCCAAATTAGGAAGCAAATAGTCTTACAGAGAAGGTATTCAGAGTCCAAACTTGAAATTATTCCTACAGATCTACCAAGTCTTGTAACTGAAGATTCATAGATTCATTATAAAAAACGAAACCCCATTTAGGGACCAGTTTCTTGTCAAAAACAAGATGGATTAATATTGACAGCACAGTCCATATGCAAATTGAAGCGGTTTTACCATTTCTTGGCACTTCCTGCATACCATGAAATTTTCTTCCTTGTGAGTTTTTCTTGATGGGGCATTAACTGTGAAAAAGGAGGTCACAACTCCTCTCTGTCCTCAGGAAACTCCCAGAAAACCCTGAGCAACATTCCCACCATATACTGACATAAGAACAATTACAAGTAAGTGCAACTTTGCGGTTGTACAACTTGTCCAGAAAAACTGAAGCTTGCCTTTTGAAAATCCCACTTCAAATGTCAGACACCTGTGTAATGGTGATGTGCTGTATTTTCTGCTTGCCTAAGGTACACCAGACAGATGTTCTGATGTCTTTGCTATAAAGCTTTAAACAGCAATGAAGTCAATCCACAAAAGAAATGCAAATGAAAATACTGTTAAAATAGATGCTGTCTTTTATCGGGTGAGCTGAGCCAGAAAAATCAGACATGCTTTCAAGTACGCCAGTCCTTTGTCAGTATTATTTTTTAAAGCTGAAGCACCACATTACCAGGAAACTAGGTGTACTTACCGCCGAAAGTAGTAAAATCTACAAAATACAGGTGAGTGAGTTGGTTCTTCTCCTTTCTTACTTCTTATTAACCTACATTCTCTGCATTTTTGCAAATTTGGTCCTATTTCAGAACAAGAATCATCCTGCAAAAAGGACTCTCCTGTTTGCTTCAGCTTCTTTACTTTGCGCCAATCTTTTAACACTGAGCGAGGTATACCAGCTGCAAAAGCAAGGAGAGTTTCAGATGAGGCACTGGCACTGCTTCCTCACAGATCACAGTCAAGAGAGTTGGAGTTCAACATTTTTTTCTGATACATTAGTTACCTGCCTAACGTATTTCACTTCTATCTCCACTTGCAAGCCTGCCAGCACTGAAGTTAAAAAAGCAAAGGTACCAATGAAACTTACAGAGGCAAGAGCACAGTTAAGTATCTGCTAAGCTCCCAAGACACTACATTTTCCCATATATTAGGTGCATCATTCACCAGATATTCTACTAAAACCATCTTCAGAATCGCATTCTGGCAAAAAAAGACATACAATGCTGCAAGAAAGTTAGGTTTGAACTCTGTTTCAAGTGAAGGTGTAGGCAAAAGAGGCCACTGTTTATTGAATAAAAGCAGAGCTTAAAAAAACCAACCTAAAACCAAATTCTAACTTCTTCAAAACTTTTTTTTTTAAGGTTACAGATATGAATACAGAATAGCAACTATATTCACAGAACCCATTTAAACTTTGTCTGGTTTGTTGGCTTTGCAATGCCAAGCAGTGTAATTCTGTTTTCAATACTAAAGTCAGTAGATCTGACACCAAGCACCAAGTAACACGAGGAGCAAGTCTATTGAGTAATAAGTGCAATTTTCACATACAGGTTTTGAAACTGAACCCTGTTGTTATTTAACCAAGCTTTCATTTTAAGGAGTCTTGAAAGTGGCACCACTCTTATCTACAGACAGAGAGAAGTATCTGTCATTTCATCTACCACTACTCTTGAAAGTTCATGTCCTGTAAACAGGGATCTGATGCAGGGTGACGAAAGGGTCAGGGTGCTAACTTTGGACTTTGGTACCTGGGTTCAGACTGGTATTTTGCCAGAGATGACCTGTACAAACTTTGCAAGTGACAGACTGCTGATGCCTCAGTTCATGACCTAGAAACCACACTCTATACTCATCCAAGGCATGACAGCAACTGGATTAAAACCTGAAGAGTACAAAAGGCCCAAGTACAGGTTTACTAGTCCAAAACAATGTTTTCTGCCTTGGAAGCAGAGATCCTGGGCGTCATCTGGGAGCTGCTAGACTTCAAGCTCTGTGGGTAGTCACTTGGAAGACCCCCAACACTTGCAGGGCTGTGAAATGCCTTGCTTTGCAGGAGGAAGCCTCACAGCCTGGAGCTCCGAGCGCTCTGGCTAGTGCAAGAGCTCCCGGGGCTTTCTAAAACAGCATCAGGACAAAGCACTCTTCAACCCTGGCACAAGCCACATACCACCCATGCTGCAAAACTCCCACTGAGCACCAGACCCTGAAGCATATTTAGTTACCTCTAGCCACCTACAGAGAACCCAGGCAGGTGTTCCAAGGGAACATCATCTTTCCTGAAAGCTCCTCAAGGTTGACTATGGTTTTGTGTGAATCTTTGTGGAAAGCTCTTTTTGAAAGAAAAATCTCTGACCAGCTCTCTTGCAGAAATTCACCATGAAAAAAATATTTTGCAATAATAGAAAGGTCATGAACAAATATTTTACAGGCATGTTCACCTTGATCTTCCCTTTACTTGGGAGCAGAAAGAAAAAGTAATACTACTGCCACTGGACCAAATATACAGAATACTTCAGATGGACTACAACACCTATAGCACCCAGTTCAATTCAGAGATCAAGTACTCTCAGATACCAGAACAGTAACTTTATACACCAGACAGTGAAAAGCCACAGAATGTAATTACAGGCAGCATTGCTCATTTTCTTGCTACCTGTGCTTAAAAAGTCTTACAAGAAGTAATTTAATGGTAGACTCTCCCATACTTAACCAGACCAAAGACAAAGAAGACTCCTTGGAGAAGAATAAATTGGGATAAAAAATACGGCAAGTTTTTAAATAAAATTCCTTATGTTGGCAGACCAGTTTCTGTTTTCAGATTAATCTAGCTACAATCTGCGACGTTACAGTATTACATTTAAATGGAAATTTGTATTTCCCTAAATTTTTTTATTCCTTAAACAAGAGGAACGTTAACACCATATACTACACACACTAGTCAGGAGTGTGAAATTATTCTCCCTTAAACCTTCCATTAAATTAACCAAATCGTAACTGTGTGGCATCAGGCTCTCAAGGAACTGCCTCTGGCTTTCTGATCAAAGGATGAATTAGAGTTCAACAACAGAGGATCTTTCCCTCCAGCAGTGCTCTAAAAATAAATGCATTAGATCTTAAAATAAAAAAAAAAACCCAACATATATATATATATAGCTCAACACAAGTGGCACAACTATATGCCCCAGCATGCTCAATTCTGATGGACAGCATAAACCAGTTTGTTTACTGCTTATTTTTAGGCCAAGAACCAGTTTGTTAACACAGATATACAAAATGCTCTATTTCTTACACCAGGATATTTCAAATGGCCTCCAGACAGATGAATCTAGACCTACTCATTTACACAGGCATGCTTTTCAGCTCTTTTCCCAGCTATCATGCATGACAAAACCCTCCAGGATTAACAGTGTTGGACTTCACACTCTTTTGTGTCTTCCAAATCAGATTAATATACTCACTGCTGTTACTGCCGCTCTGTAACTTCAGCTTGCTTTTTTCTTTGGCGCTCCTGCTAAGAACACCATTTGGTTTCACTTCTTCCTCAGTATCACCCTTTTTTTTCTGCAAATCATTTTGTTTCTTTTTGTAAGTTGGCTTGGGCTGCCGTTTAGTCCTTTGCTCTGACTTGCTCTCACTTTCATCAGAGTCACCGCTTTCAGAGCCAGACTCGTAAGTTCGTTTTCCTTTTCTTCTTGGGTGCTTATCTTCCTTCACAAACTTATCTGCCAAGACTTTGCTATCTATGTTATTTTGCAAATCATTTGAAGTAGAAGCTATTAAATTGACAGTACACGGCTTAATAATTTCTGAAACACTGTTCCCTGAATTCTCTTTTTTATTAGTGTTTTTATCTTCTTCTGAATGCCTTGTTAGCCAAGCCTTTTTCAGTTTAGTGTGGTAGTTTGGCTGACTCGTCTGGGAAGTTTGCCCACTGCCTACAGAGTTCACTTTGTTTATTGTATTACAGACGATAGCACTGTCTAGGGAGAGAGAGGTTGAAAATGTCTGATTTTTCACAGAGTTGGATTCGGTCTCAGTGGTGTTACTACTTTTAAACTGAGCTGCGGCCAATGCTGCCTTGTGCTTTTTCAAATGGACAAAGTCGGTAGAGGTGGAGAATCCTGAGCTGGGCTGAGCAGCACTGCCTGAGCTGCCAGCAGCGGGTGTAACCGGAGCTGGAGTGCTGACCTTGCACTCCTGGGGCTGCACCGCCGCCTGGCCGGCCGCTCTCGGGGCTGTGCACTCCAGCAGCGCGCAGGACACCGCGCTCGACACCGAGTAAGTCAGTTCGGAGCTCCCCCGGCTCGACACGCTGGTCGTCGTTGCTGCTGATGCGGTGACATCTGTTTTGGTGCTGCAGATGATAGTTGTGGTAGGGGTGACAGCACGAGGAATGCTGCCTTGCGAGACAGCTGGAAATTTCTTTTCATACTGTGTGCGAGTACTGTCTGAGTTCATATTTGGCAGAATGACTCTTCCAGTCTCCCTGGCTTCCGGTGTTTTCAGGCAATCTACTTGATTTGTCACAGCTGAAGATCTCTCACTAACTCGGTCTTTGGAAGCAGACTGCATTACTGGTACGTTCTCGTATTTTGTGCTAGAAGGAGGACGCACAATAACAGACGCTGTAGCGGACTGCGACTTTCCACCCATTCTTTCACTGTGCCAATCCACTTTTTCATTATTTGGGGCATTATTAGACTTCCACATTTCTGATAAATTCTGTTCAGAAGTACCCTTGTAAACAGTTTGGGATTCCTTGGGCTCAGGTACTAAAGTTGGCGGTTTCTGCAACTCCTGTATTTTGCCACCACCAGCATTAACGGGTTGAACAGGGGTTAGAGTCGGAGGGGAAAGGCTGCTATAGCTGCTCTCCTTCTTCTCCAGGTTCTGGTGCACAGGAGGGTGAAACACAGGGGCCCTGTGCAAGGCAGGCATACTCCGGAGTGTATTTGAAGATGAGACTGACAACTGAGTAGGGCTCCTGCTGTCACTACTGAAAGAATTTACAGAGTGAGACTGCACCGACTGTGAAAGCTGCTCAGGTATCTTGCTTGTAGAGCCTTCGCTCTCTGGTTGGTGCTTAATTAAAGGTGGAGGTTTTGAAAGGGAAGAAATGTAGGAGGGGAGAGCCTGGGGACTAGCTGCCGCTGAAGGACAGTTAGTTTGCTTATCGACGTATACACCTGAAGCTTCTTTTGATGGGTATGATCTTGGTGGTTCATTTACTACACTGTTAGACAAGGTAGTGAAATAGTTACTCGGTGGCAAACTCTGTGGAACCGAATGTTTCATTTTATACAGTTCTGACACAGAGCGTTCAGCATCTTTGTCATATTTTACTGAATGGCTTTTGGGACTTGAAGATAAGGATGCTACCCTAGAGTAGTTCTCTCTCTCTCCCTCCAGTGCCTTTATTTTAGCTGTAAAAGGAGCAACTTCAATACTTTCTTGGAGTATCCGTCTGTGTTCTTCTTTGTATTTGCTCAGTCGCTCCCCAGTCTCCTGTGGTGGCCTTGGCAGCTGGTTCAACATTGGATCTGCATAATGTCTGTGCATATGGCTCTCCTTTGTTGTCTGCGTTCTGCTCTGCTCTAGTTCACTCTTCACTGGCACAGCGGTAACAGAACGCAAAGGTTCAACGAACGCTTTCCTCTCCAGTTCTCTGAAGAAAGGTTAAGCAAACATAGGTTAGTCTGAATGTAGTACAATGTGCTAGATGGAAAACCTTTCTTCCCATGCTCTGAACAAAGTTATCTATTAACACAAAATAAACTTTTCTCTATATTAAGTACAATTTTCAGAAGTCTTCAAATGACTCATGAACTCAAGTACCATATCAAGTCAACAAGGCAACACAATGACAAGCCTGTGTCCCCCACAAGCATCCACATCTACAAATAAACTAAAGGGAAGCTAAAATCACTTGCTGAAATGTACCCTCACACACAGAGCTCAACAGCAAACTTACTCTTTGCGATGCTCTACAATACTTTTGGACAAAGGCGGGCTGGAATGCGTTGTCAGTTTGAGAGGCCGAAGGGCATCTGCACTGGACGGTCGCACAGGAATGTGACTCAGTAAACCAAGGCTGTCAGCTGAGGTCACTGGGGTGGGCTGGTGTAACCAGGGGCTGGGAGTATTCTGTTGACACCAACCAAAACAAAAAATAAAATCAGATTTCAAAATAATCATGGGACCATAAGGGTCACTCTACCAAGTCCTATCAATGATCAAAGAGAAGTAGCGTATTTCAGTACCAAATTATAGACAGTAAATAAAATTTAATATTTTAAGTCACTTTTTTTGACCAACTAAAACACATGATTGTACTTCCCCTGGGCTTCCAGCATACAAAACAGTTTATACATTTCAGAAGCATTCTTAGAACCATTAAATTTTCAAGTACTCAGGATGAGCAGTTAATTCCAGAATAGCATTTCAAGCTCATCAAAATTAACAAACCAATGACAACCTGACAACACTTAAGTTCAGCTACTACTATCATTGCCTCTTCAAAAAATTGCAAGAAACATTTCTTTAAAAATAAAAATACGGCTTGATATTTCTGGAAGCAATTTTATCTCTAGCCTTATGACAAACCTCAATGAAAGGGATGTAAGTATCTCTTTCCTGGATTGTTCCTCTCCTGCCCCAACCAAATGATTAAGTATGATAATCCTAATTAATCTGCTTTACCTAGCCATGCAGTTTTATTCGGCTTCATCATCATCATCATTATCACACTACTAAAACCATAAATGTACATGCCTGCCATACTGTGCAGCAAGGCAAACACACAGCCCAACTTTATGCTGTGTACCTAAACACTCCAAAATGTGGGCCTCCTTGTTTAGACACACAGTTAAGTTTTAATCTATGAAACCACTTTTTAATCTACTATTTTATTAAGTTTCTGTTTTCTTATCTTTTCTGAAACTTGTGTAACAGCCTGCAGAGACAAAGAGCAACTCTCTCTCTCCTCTTGCCCTCTCTCTTCTCTGGTTAGGAGACCTGCTTACAAGAAGTGCACGCAGCGAAGTGGAAAAGCAGGACACCTGTTCAAGTGGGACTCAAGTGCTGAGGACAAGCCAAGAAGGGACTGGGGACAACACTGAGCTTTTGTGTGCACCCCAAAGCCTCGCAGGTGCTTGTCCATCCCTTCCTTCTTCCCCTCTGTACACTCCTCACCAGACTTGGCAACTCCAGCTGGGAACTGCTGCAGCAGCAGGAGAGACAAGAGCTCTCACGACTCACGCACACAGCACAGAATAGATCCGCAGGTGCTACAACTTTGAAGTTCTGATTTCTGTGTTTTGAATATTTAAAGCAGCCACTTGGGTTTGTGCTCACAGTTTTAGTGCACACGTCTCCAAGGCCAGGAGTTCCCACGCTGTGGTGAGTTCCCATGAACAGCCTGTAAGCTGTATTAAAGTATTATGCAAAGAAGGACCATCACCTTCTTCTCCCTAGAGGAGGCTGGGGAACATCTGCCTGAGCACCAAGCATTGCTCAAACAGCTTTGTGACTCCGCCTGCAACCATCTACCGCCCAACCTAAAAATGGGAGCTGCCACAGCCACCCAAGGACAGTAAAGAAAGGTGGGCTTGGGGCACACTTCCTTCAGCTCAGAGACATGGCTCAGCCCTGAGCTAAGAGTGGATGCTGCTGCGGCTCTCACAGCTGAAACACAGATCCCTTTCTGTGATTGTGGCATCCATGCAAACCGACCTTGGAAACGCCCATTCGGGGTTTCTAAGATCTATTTTAGAAAGGCCTCCAGTGCGAGAGCCAGAAGACAAGTCACCACAAGACAATTGCCACGTATCAACATAATTAAAAAGCTACGTGCCTCAGTATGCAGGGCTGCATTCTTCAGGCAGCCAAAGTGAAAACAATGTCTATCGTAAGTTCTTTAAAATGGACTTCTGCATGGGGTGGAGCAGGCAGCAACACGAAAAGATAAATCCGCCTATCATTTTCTCTCAGGTTTTTCTTCACTGCTACATTTTGATTTTATCACATTTTAGATCAAACTTACTTCTTATTACAAGGCCAACTCAAACTGACTGTTTTGGGAAAGACTTAGCCACAATGGTTTAGCTTTTCTCAAGAATGAGTCTGGGAAGGAATAGCCTTCTTCATGATGAAAAAAAAACCCAAATAACCTTTCCAACCATTCAGAACACCAAGCTTTGACACAAAGGCTTACAATTTGGCAGAAAGATCACTGTCAGTGACATGCCTTTTGTGGTCCCTGTGAAAATCTGCCCAAATTAGGCCAAGTTGAAAGTCTCTAAAGATCAGTATGCACATGCTCAGTGGTGGTTTGATTGAAGCTGGCAGTAAAGCTCTCCAAAGTTTCTGTCTGCACTACACGTGCTTCATCTTACACTATTCCTCTGAGATGCCTGCAATGAGCGTGCCATATCCCAAGCCTGCAGGAACTAAGTAAAGTTTTCCTGTAATTGCCACATCTGCCTGCCAAACCCCACTGCCGCACTGGGCACTAGGCTGAAAAACACAAACCATTTCTTCTGAGACTTCAGTGGTTACACTCAGAAAACAGAGAGAGAGAAATCATCCTGACTTGAATATAGAGGAGTAGAAAGCAGATGGGAAGGCAGGGATGCGTGTCAACAGAAAGAGAAGGGGAGAAAATGACACGCCAAGAAAGGGTACATAGATAGGTGTGAAAACAAGAGAAATGGGTGTACAGTGTGCATGAAACATTTATAAATGCAGGAGTATTTCTCTTCAGAACTTCCCACTGGATTTAGTACTCCTTCCTTCTCAGTCTTTCACCATTATTGAGTGAGCATGCATAAAATTTCACTATGAAGACGACTGTCCCACCTCTCCTAATATTTCACTTACACAATGGTACACAGTTCGAGGTAGCAAATATTTACCCTGTGAACTTGAGTTCCCAAACCAGCTGGCTGACCTCACTTAGTCATAAACTAAAATCAAACATTTCATCTTTCTTTAGCATTCTTAGGAAATCAAGGTCTGGAAAAACTCCCTACGCACATCCACCATGAGACAGTGGTTACTGCTGTAGTTCCATTCCTAGCTCTCTGACTACTCAAAAACCTTACAATCACAGTATACTCAGTATGACACAAACTACCACATCTGTACCTAGGAAATCACTGCTGAGACACCCCATGCCCAGGTAAACACATCATCAAGAAAGGATCTTAACTTACCCTTCTCAAGGAAGCCTCCGCGTTAACAGGAGTTTCTGGGTGGACCCATTTGGAGGAGGGCAGACCAAGTCCTGAGTAAGCATGTGTTCCATTTGGATACTGCCAAATAATTGGATAAAGCCCTAGCTGATTATAGGAAGCAGAAGGATGAGCTTGTCCGAGAAGATGTGGAGACTGGTGTTGTAACATCTGTTGCTGCTGCTGGTGTGCTAATGCCAAATGGCTTAAGCTGCTAGCGTGAGCAGTCTCTAGTCGCGGGTGGGCACCCAGCAAAGAGGCAGCAGGCACTCCGGGCAACACTGCGGGAAGTAGATGAGGGTGATGAACAGAATGGTGAGATGCACTACTAAGGGGGTGAGTGTTAATAGCGGACAAGGGAGCCTGAGCTGAAGACCCAGCGAGCAGATGGGATGAACCAGTTAATGCAGGATGATGTGCGTTTGGATTTAAACAGGTTCGGTGGGATGAGGAATGCAGAGGATAATTATGCTGATGCAAGTAAGGTGAAATGTGATTAGTTCCTGTTTCTTGTCCAATCAGAGTGGGGTCCCTGTATACTGTGAAATGTTCATTCTTGTCAATGATAAGAGGACTCTTAGTAGCTTCTAGAGCACTAACTCTAGCTGGAACTGGATGAAAACTAGACCTAGGCAAATCATGATCAGTTTTATTGGCTGACCTTGTTAATCCAGTAGCATGGCTGTTTTGGGAACTAACCTTAGACTTCACTGTATCAGAAGATTGGGTGAATTTAGGCTTAACATCAGGTGACTTTGTTTTAGGATGATCAACTGAAGCACTAGATTTTGACTTCACAGAATCGGGGACTGGACTTTGTTTACGCAGTTTACTCTCTTCTGCTAGAGAAGCTACATTTAATGAAGACATAAATGAGCCATACTGCACTTTTTCAGAATTTAAGTGTTCATTTACTGGTAATGTTTTTACAACTCCAGGTTGTATCAAATCCGTTTTACCAACACTGCTAACCCAACTCTGATCAGCTTCCTGTTTTCTTGCTTCAAGAAAATTTGCATTTGCAAACTGCTGCTTTAAATCACTGCTGTGAGATTCTATTTTCTGAACTGTTTGCAAACCAAAGGTACTTGCAGCATTATCCTGGTTCTCCTTTTCAGAGTTGTTTTTATTAGTAACGTCAACAACACATTTCGGAGTAGGAGGTCTGGGTAAAAACTGCTCATTTTTTAACTCCACAGTATGATGTTTTTCTGCATTACACTCTTGAACATGTGGATCCTTGGCATTCTGCTCATAAAGTGTTGACTGCTCCGCTGCATGGAGTGAAGATTTTTCCTGCTGATCCAAGACTGACGACTTCAGTCTTTCTGTTTCCTCATGGTTTTTATCCTGCTGTACTTCATCCCATGGAGACCGTCTATCTGTTGGCGTCTGTTCTACTCCCTCCGTAGTTTGGGATTTTCCTTCTTCTCCATTTATCTTTGAAGAGTTCTTGCTTTTTAACTCATTTTCTGAATTTTGCTCCGAGGACGAATCTGTTAATCTTTTATTTGAGATCTCTGAGTCACTGCTCTCAGAATAATCTGAGATATTGTCTGTCCGCAGTCTCTTCATATTTAATTTTTTTTCATCCTCTTCAGGTTTTCTTCTTTTACTTAGAAAGTGTTTATTTTTGGTTTTGGGGTTTTCTGTAAAAGATAAAAACACATCTATCAGATTTTCAGTCCAATACAGTTTTAGGAAGCTCTCCCTCCCTTTCCATTAACCACTTTTACCTCCTCGACCTATATAATCATATCTTTCATCTTTCATCTTCTCTTCATCAGGCATGCTGCTATCAGAGCCTTTCCTCTTATTTGGCCGAGTATTCCTCTGCTGCTGATGCTGGTGAGAATTCTGTTTTGGTGCTGCAGTTTGGGAATTCATTGCTGGTCTGGGACTATTTGCTTGTGCACGTGTATAATGACCCTAAAAATAATTTGTTATTAATGGACTTCAATGCAATGTTAATTAGTGTCTTTAAACATGTATTTTTAACATTTGCAATATACAAAAATACTTAGGTAAAAAGATAAATGTATCTACGTGAACTGTGTTGCTGTTCTGGTTGGAACGAGACCGTCGGCGTGAAGTGATGCCAATATTTTCACCTTTCAACAAAGAGTGAACAACATCATCTAGAAAGGTCATCTGAACCATAGAAGGATCAACATTCTGAGGTTCTAACACCTGGTTTATGGAAAAAAAAAAAAAAAAAGAATAAAGAGAAGAGAGAAAATAACAATCTACAGATGTTCAGACAATGCCTAATCTGTATTTTCTGTATCAGTGTTCACCAGTCTATTTTGTGTGCTAAAGACTAATCAGAGAAAAGCCTACTTAATCCTGACAAGCAGAACTGACATATGACACAACAAATGCTGGCAACAGTGTCAAACCAAAGCAAATGTGTCCTTACATACCATTGCAAAAATAATTTTTTTTAAAAGCAAAAAAAGTACCCTACCACCCATTCCCTCCCCCTTCACTGACCTGCAAATTTGAGATTTAACAAGCTATTCACAGAATAACCCCAAAGTAGTAATTCCACTATACAAATATTTTATAAATTAATTTAATATACTATAAATTGTACTGCAGAAGCACATTACAGTACTGCTTTCAATACAAGCAAACCTGTTACAAGTAGAGAACCAAAAAGACTGGAAAGAAGAACTCTGAAACTGTTGGGCATTACAAGTGAGAAATACTTCATAAAGTAGGAAATGCTAACAGATCTTCAAGGAATATGGCACAAAGTGAAAAAAGTAACATTTGGGAAATATTAATTTGAGCAAATTAAGGGAAAGAATTTATCTGAGTAATAGACTAGTCTTAAATTTTAATTGCCACACATAGTTTTGTCAGTCATTTTAAGGTAGATGGGTCATTCACTCAATTACTATTGAGTCATTACTGTACTCTCCTGAAATAGAATTCATTACTGCCATTAAAAGTATTAACTCTTTGTAACATCAGATTCCAAAATAAAACTAAAACCCACCACAGCAAATACAAATCAGGCCTGCAGTAAATGCTTAATTCAATAAACTGCAGAAAGTGACTATTTCACTTGCTTGAAAAAAGAAATCATTACTGCAGTGCTGAAAGATTTCATTCTTGTGAAAAGAAATTCTCAACAGAGCAGACAGGGAAGACCAGTTCTTCAAATAGGATTGCTTCACTTCAAAGACTTCACTAGTCAAATAGCAACAGCAGAAGAAACTGTAGGACTGGTATTAATCATATCACTGCACAAACACTCAGCTTCAGGAGGATTTAACTGAGAGCCCAACACAATTGTGCTGTAGTTTCAGTGCAGTAATACCCTCACCCTGCTGGAGTTGAACCGATTTGGTGTGTTTCTGAGTGCTACCAACAAAATGTAGAACCTCCCCAGGCACAGCTGACTTGCAGCTTTGTTTTCTGAGTATCATCCATCAACTCACCTGGTCATTCATAACCACCATAGTGCGGGTGAAGAGATCATGGTGAGTGATGATGCCAGTGAACCACTGGGTGGCAGAATCCTGTCTGTACACTCTCACCCTATAACCATTTAAGGAGTACGGACCTTTGGAAGGGGAAGAAATAAAAAAGCCATTGAGCAATGCAGGAACAAAAAAAAAAGAAAAAAAAAAAAACAAAAAAAACATGGATTTTCCTGCTTTTTCTTTATTTAAGCTTCACAGCAAATATATAGTGCACGTGGCATGGACAGCTAACCACAGATTCAGGAAGACATTTTGAAATGCAAATAGTACATATAAGTATGCTTTAAGGTTCATTCTGCTAACATTTTCAACATACAATTTTCTTATCTAACTAAATCTTTCTGCAACCATGATGACACATGATGGGAAAATTCCTGCCTACAAACAGCAACCACAGAAATGTAATCTGAAAGGCTAGAAAGTGGCAGCAGCAGGTTATACAGAAGCCATTTAACAGGCTAGTCACATGCCCAGCTGCTTTGCTGGCAAAAAGATTTACATCTTGGTGGTTAGGCTCTGCATCTGCCAAGTCTTTCCCATAAGTGACCACAGAGTTTCTCTCCATTTCAACAGGCAGAAAGGCACTGGAATGATCCCGTGCCTGCTTTGGCCACACAGAACATTCAAGCACACACATACTATGAACACTTCAGCTCTTGTTTTCAGACATACCAAATCCAAAGAAACCTCACGCGTTTTGCAAAGCTCAGTTTAATTCACCTCCAAAAGCCCACAGGGATGGGGGCTATTATGATACAGTACCTATTTTACAGTTTGTTTAGAGACCCAGAAATCAAGACTTAACAGTTTTATTAATACTCAGTGTCTCATTTGATCACCGGAACTCTTAAGTTTCATTGCACTTGGTGTTTATACAGCATTTTGTATGACCAAGCAACACTGCCACCAAGTTCAGTTCCAACTGCCTGCATTTCGCTACTTCTGCAATCAAACTCCAGGTCCTGGGTCAGGCAAACAGGAAGGAAGTCAGTGACAACCTACAAACAGCCTAACTTAAGTGATTTAAGACTGCTTAGTTGCTGAACCACACAGGCAAGGCCAGAATTCCCCTTCTTTCCTAAAGATAAGTTTTTCCAAGCCCCGCCCAGTACATTAAGCAAGCTCAAATATCTGCAGCCAACAGGCCAGGGACCTCACAGGTGACAGCTTTCTCTAGTGAAAAATACTCAGGATCACACAACTGGGTCTGTTATACCCTCTTCATGTGACAGTGTGCTACTGTAAGGACAGTTTTTAATGTCAATATTTGAGAGATCAAGAAAAGTGCAAAAGCTGTAATTATTTAGTTATTTCCAAGTGGTCTCTCGAAATACTTTTTGCATGTGACTCTCATTTTTAAAACCAGCTGGGAAGAGAAACACCACACCACGGCAGCCTTCTTATCCCCATCCACATTATTCAAGGCACAACTGAAACCCTGAGACCTCCTGAACCCCCTGAGCCACCAGCCTTAACTCATGCCTGGAGTACGTTTCCAGCAGCACAGACAAGGGCTAGAAGTGTGCCAGCACAGGCACTGCCAATCACAGGTACATATGGGCAAAAAGAGAGGAAGAATCTACAAGCTTATGTCTCACATTTCTGGTCTTGGACCAGACAGGGTTCCCATGCGGACACATTTCCTGATGGCTTCTGTCCAACCCTTACTCCATATGCCCCTGTAAAACGCCTCCAGCTCAGATCCCACACTTCTGACTGCCTGACCCATTCACATTCTCCACATCTTGAACCTCTAATGGCTGTCCCAAAGCTCTGCCTTATTCAGACAGTCTCAGTAAAATTCTGCCTGTGTCTCTGTGCAAATTTGCCATTCTTACTTTCCTATCCAAGCTCCTCCTCTCTTGCATCCTACTGCTAAATGCACAATGATTTTCAGTCTCTTGCATAAGCAGAACCAGCGTCTCCCCAGCTTCTTGTCTCATTTTAGCATTACTATGATTCCAGGCCACTGGCTTCCAAGTCCTTTCCCCCAGTCTTCTCAGCTTACAAGCTCCATCCTTCCTTCCCCAACAGCTTCCAGCTTCTCCCATATTCCCCTACGTTGACCCAGTGCCAATTTCTTTCCTCTTACTTCTTGTTCTAATCTGTGTCCGTCCTTCATCCCAGCTGTTACCTTATCTATTTTTAAAGGAGAGTTTATCTACCTTTAAAAACAGTGGGTTGGGTTTTTTTCTTACATGCTGATAGGGTGACAGGAAGAAGGAGAAAGATTAAACTGCAGTCACACGACACAGGCCAGCTCAGCTCCAGCCCAGCCCAGCCACAAGCAGCCATTACAGGAAAAGCCTGGCTTTGTCTCCAGTCCCTGGCTGAATCACGCCAGCTACACATTGTTGAAACAGCCTGTGCAGTACTATGAGGAAATATGTTCAGAGCTCAAGCACACTCAGTGTTTCAAGAGGATCATTATACATGCAGCCTGAGATTGTAATGATAAAAAATCTAATAGGAAGAAAGAAATCAAATATTTTAATTGTTAAAAATCAAATACACTTCAGTATGTTTCTTGAACCGGTTTTATTTGTCCCAAAAGCTTTCAACTCGGCCAAGTTTGGGAGGAGTTTTTTTTTTTTTTTTTTTAAACAAGGAACAAACTACTTTCCTGCCAAAGCTACAATCTCTACTGCAAAGCATGAGGCTGTGACTGCCGCCCAAAGGAAAAGTTACATGGGCCAATTTTTTTCTTTAGTGTCATTCTTGTAAATAATTGGACTGGTTTTGACTAAAATTCTCCCTCCTCAAATTGGCATGTTTCTTTTCAAGTATCTGAAACCAGATTTTAGTGCTTCTATCCAACCCTCCTTTTTCTTCAGATAGACTGCAAGAGTCAAAGTAGAAAATACTAAGTTATGATATGAAGGTTTCAGCATCACAGAAAACAAGGAAAAGGCTGGATACTGAAAATGTTACAGAGAATGAAGTATGAGAAAGTGGTAACAACCTTAACAGATGCATCTAGACATGGCAGAATCGAAATCGTAGCATAAATTGCAGGGAACGAGGAAATGGTAATGGAGAAGGTGAAGCAAACCAGAGAAAAGAGAGGAGGAGAAAAGGAAGAGAGCATGACTAGATTACAACATCTAGCACTGTCAAAGGGCTGTCTGTAAACCACTGGAAAGTCCGTGCCAACACAAAGTCTCCATGACCAGGAGCAGATTATATCCCAGCAGAATGGGACAGCAGTCTCTGCTGGCTGACCACCATCCCATGGGGCTGAGGTGGGGGCACTACCAAGAACCCCGTGAGGAAGCATGTGTCTCCTCAGGTCACACATCACATCAGGAGAGCAAGTGCATCTAAAGCTTCTCCTCAGATGAGGACAGCAAACCTTCAAGGATAATGGCACAAGACTCATCACACCATCTACATTACTCTTCATTTGTGCACTTCCAAGCACAGAAACCTCTGCTGAAGAACTTATATCTATAAAGACAAAAATACAGCTCCTGGAATGATGGGAAGGAATTGCATGGATGATGGGCTGCAGTCTCATGTAGATGACTATTTCAATACTGCTGGAGCTTTGCTCAACTATTGATTCTGTACCAGTGTACACAGAGGCTTTTACAATAGTCTTATTATTATTATTTTAATGAAATACAATAAACAAACTCAATTTCAGTCCCCTTTTCATATATCCCTGATTTGATTTTGCATCACCTCTCAATCCAGTTTTGTCTGCAAATTTCATCAACAGACTATTAACTTGTATTGCACCTGATGATATCAAAAGTAAAATCTAAAATGACTAACACCATCATACCAACTTACTATCTACACAATTCCACATGCCCCATTTTTCAGCATCCTTTTTCTGTGGCCCAAAAGAATCACATCTAATCAAATGAGAAACTCCACAGAAGGAAAGACAGAAGTTTTTTGCTGTAAATTCAGTATTATACTTACCATATTCCTTTTGACATCTGATCTTGGCTTTATCAAAGAGACCAGACAGCAAGGAAAGCTCAGAGCCATCCTTAAAATATCTGATTATTTACAGCTTCCCTCCTACTCTTCATTTACAAAATGACTGTTTAAAAATTTTGTTCTGAAACTGCTCTCCTGGAGATTTTAGCCCAGACCCACAGAGGTTGGTTTCTGCCTCCTAGTAATAGGAACTCCTCTGCAGAGTTTCCTGAAACTTAGTGAATATGCTGCAAAGGCAAACAGTATTTCTACTGTCAGCATGATGGCACCAAAATAATTTCTTCAAATTCATGCTAGTTTTCTTCTAACTTGTATCTACAGTGTAAATGTAATTGTACACAGCTTTTTCTGCAACCTGCCAGCATTAGAATTGAGTTACAAATGGTAACTGGTTTGAAAGGACCTTTTCAGTCAGGGGGTGAGAGCGTGGGGTGGGGATCTGAAAGTATTCTTCATCTGTGACAGAACTGTGAAGAACTACAAGCACAGACAAGGTATCTGAGAAGTTATCACACGTAACAGTAACACTAACAGAGCACAGAACAGTTTTAAACATGCCAAAATGTGTGTGGATGCCATTCATACACACGTATTTTCACAACAAACTTTATAAAATATCTACATTCAGACTAATGATATTCAGCTTTTGCTGTAATCACTAAAACATCAAACAAGTTAAGAACAGTCTGAAGCAGTCACCAACAGCTTCTTACAGTCTTGTTCTCTTGTATTAACCAATACTTCTAAAAAATAACTTCCAAGTTAAAAAAGATATTCTCCATTATATCACAAATGCTATGGGATGAGTCCCACACAAGTAATGGCCTTAAACTAGCTAACACAGAATATAAATAATACAATTTCTCACATAATTACCTTGCATAAAAATCTCCTGAACCTTTTGTTCCTTTACCCAGGCTTTTACCTCCTCATGTAACTGCGGGTTATCCCTGAGAACTGGGTTTAGACTGTCTACGTCGTCCTAAAGTAGAGATTAAAAAAAGAACCATATGTTATGTTTACTTGTAACATTTTTGTTTATTTTCCTACATGTATTTTAAAATACAATATTAAGTAGTTAGATGCTAATTTTACTGATTGCCTACAAATCCCTGTGCTATTTTTAGAAAAAACTTAGAAGTGTAACATAGTGCTAGAAGTTATTTCATGGGAACACAGTATGTCAGATCCCACATGTGGCCAGACTTGTAAGCTATTAATAGGATCACACTTTCATACTGTCTTACTACAAGCTAAAAAGGCCCTCTAAAGACTTAGATATTCACAGGTATGCACAAGGAACTGTTTAAATAATTACTAAACTTTTTTTTTTTAAATGTTTTCCATATCAGTAAAATTTAATATGGACAAATTGAGCATAAACACAGATATCAAACCCACAAATATAACGCATAAGCAGTATTTTAAGAGAAACAAGCATTCTGAGAGAAACACCATAGCTGATTTTCAAATATATTGGCCTTCATTAATCAGGTAGTTTCAAATAAGACATGTTTTAATTTTTATTACAATCAGCTCTCCTGGAAAAGATTATTTTCCAGTATTTGGTAGGATATAATCTGGAAAATTAAGATATATTCAGTGGCTCTGTCCTAACAGGAAAAAAAATTAGGCACAGAATCTGGTTCATATCCTTGCAAGCATGGCTTAAATCACCATTTGTCTCTGGACTCCTAGAACATCTATTTCTATATTTCAGAGCAAACTTGCTATTTCTGTCTTTGAGGCTATGGCAGAGAAAAAAAAAGCCTGGTGGTTCCTCATGCAGAAGATGGTCTTGGAAATCCGTGAGCGGCAGCAATATTCATTCATACCAAGAGAACTTCAGACAGCTAAAATAATGAGTGCAATTCTCCACATACAAAATGTAGAATGTTTTATCAGTACTGCAGCTGAGATCAAGCAGTTTCTTTCCTTGATCTCCAACAAGTTCTTTGATGTTTCACAATTTATTATGAAGAGCTCCAGCCACAGAATACAAAGATACAAGCAATACCCAGTGAATGGTGCATTGCTGCCAGGCCCTCCAGTGACACAAGCAATTTCTCTCTATTCATCTGGATGAGATTATTCCTGCTAACCCACTGATCACAGGACATCTATTTCCAACTCAAAATTCACTTCCTGACACTTGGAGATTTGCTGTGCTCCACTATGGAGAATGCATCAGTGCTTTGGTTATTAGAGAAAATTACTCTCTCTCCCTATGCTTTTGCAAAAGATATGGCCTTGGATTGAAGAAACGGTCAAGATGACCATTTTAATACATGTAAATTGGAACAAAGTGAAAGTGAAGGAAGATCAACAGGACCTGTACCACAAGGTTCAAAATACCAACCAGGTAAGTATGCTGCTAGCATTACCACAGGCACAAGAAGGTCATAACTAAAATTTATTCAAGGATGCCCTCTCCCAAGGCATTTTAAGAAAGAGTGTTAGCTATTCAGTCTACATGTGCAAATCCACTTGTATAATGATCCTACATACAGAAACACCACTGCCACTGGGAAACAGGGAATGATTTGCCAGGGGAACACAACAGATCCTGGAACTGGAGCTGTGTGATGATCAATCATCTGTCCTCCTTCCCATGTGCTCTCTTGCACAGCAGCTGCAAGAGATTCCTGCACCAAAAATTTCCCCACTTAGATCCACATGAGCTGGATCTAAGCAAAAGACCAAGGATTGCAATACTGAGTTTGGCTGACTTACAATTGCAGTTCATGTGCAGACCTTGTACATTTTGAGTAATCTCTTCAGTCACATCTAAGAAAATCTGTATCTTCATTTTGAGATTATACACATTGATTAAGCATCATGAAATCAAACCTGTTACTCTTAACATTATACTATTTTTATGAGTTCTTTACACAAAGTTTTTGAGTCTCTACGTCATCTTAAGCCACTTTTGATTTGTTTTCTGAAGGCAACACACACTGGTGCTTTTCTTTTTTTAGATTTCACATCCTTCCTAAGCATCTTGGCCTTCTTTGAATTTGACGCTGAAGACACTGGCCATCCTACATATAGTAGATTTGAACCTATATCTCCTATTCAGATGCATGACATCAGCATCTTTTCCTGAGAGTGCTCCATGTGAATACTTAGAAAAGGAAACTGAGAAGTCCATTTTGTATTTATCTCCTCACCCTTGGAGATGAGCTCAAAGATGAGCTACAAAAGGCACAAGTTAGGTCAAAGACCCATTACACAAACTGCATGCAGGTGTGACTGGGATTATGTAAACAACATCAAAGAGAACCCAGAGTTTCTAAATATACACACAATACACGTTCAACATATCAATCACAGGGTAGGGAGGAAGATATTAACTGAGCAAGCTTCTGTAATCACAAAAGTTCTGTTCTTTCGTGTACATGTATCTATGAAAAAATGTGCATGCCATGACTTACCTTTTTCCATCTTTAGTCTTAAATCTGAGTATCTAAAACCCAGGAAATAAGGTCCATAATGTGTTAAACTAAAGTGGCACTGATTCGGCACACATCACAAACTTTGGCAAAAGGGAGAGACAACAGGCAAGGCTGATGGCTTGCAGTCTCTTCCCTAGTTTAGCAATGAAGACAAGCGGGTGACTCTGCGGTTCCCATTTCTTTTCCTTTCCCTGTGTTTATATTGCTCAAGGAACAATTACTGATCTACAGATTTGAACCTTGGCAATTGTAACCCTCGGTTTTCCTCTTCTCAGTTGATGCAGAATGATTGTCAGACTAACCTCCAGAAGATTTAAATGCCCAGCAGTATTTTCCTCAAGACTTGTCCTCATTTGAAAGTAGTTTTACAAACAAAAGTATGGTACCCTCCCCTAGACCAGTTTTTCCACAAGTCTTGGAATACCTCCTCCAAAAGGATGCTAATACTGGTTTGAAACCTTATGCAAACCGGGATGCAAATCAAATAAATGGGACTGCTATATTCTTCAAATCTACTGTAGGAAGCTCTTTATGTACTTCAAGTGGCAGTGTCCCTTGCTCCACAAATGACTAGATGCAACTCTGGGAAGACAAAGGGTGTATGGGCTAGAAAAATATGGTTGAGATAACCCCTCCAGCCCTTCTGGAAAACAGTCACATGAGGCAATGTGACTATCAGAAGCTTGCCAATCTATGACAAGTTTTTTACATCTTTGCTGATCATCTTCCTTCTTTCTAGATCAAAAGAGAAATTCACTTCTGGTAGACTGGACTTTATGCTTAATTATCCAAAGAACTGGGTCAGCTGCATATCTCTCTAGGTGATCATTGTCACCTGCTGGGGATGTGCTCAACTCCAAGGAAGTCCTGAGAAGAATAGAGAATGAAACTCTCCCCTAACATCAAAAAGATGCTGTGCTTTTCTGAGTATATCTGTTCTTTATCCTTGTGCAAACTGATACAAGCAGGTTGAAACTACAGACCATACCATCAGGTTAAGGTATCATACTGGTCTAACCAGGAAGGAGAAATTTTTGTTCAGAGAAGCATTTTCGGAGAGTTTATTCACACAAAAATAATTTATCATTCAGAGTGACAGGTGAACAAGTGCTTAGATCACTTGTCATGCGTCAAAATTCCTTTAAGATCAAACAGGATTTTGAAGACAGTGCCCAAAGAAAAACAAGACAAAATCCCAATGAGAATTCTCCTACTCACTCTCCATCCACAAAAAAAATACTGTCCAAGACACTGAGAGCCATCCCCAGATGCGCTGAACCGGCCCACTGCCAAAGACTATACAAAGTGCCTCTGAAAGACTCAAATGACCAGAAGTTCCTTTTCCATTTTGGGCACCCAGGTATGACTGTGGTAGGAAGACCTACATATTTCCACAGCTACCTCCCCAACAAGACCTGAACTACTGAAGCAACACGTTTCTGCAGTATTTTAAAATACTCTTCCAAGTCATCATTCAGAAACCTGAGGGGCAGAAATTAGTTCATTGAAGAGATGAAAGCCTGGAGCAAAGAGCAACAAAAAAGTGGATTCCAGGAGCTGCTCCTACCCCCAGTCACACAGCCTGCATGCTGCTTATGGGAGGGTACACACACTCCGGGCCAGCTGTCAACTCTCCACTGTCAGCGAAGAAGAGAAGGAGAACTGACAATATGCATTCCAAGTAAAACAGTCCTAGAAAAACAGTGGCTTTTGGCATTAAAAAGGCTTAAACCAGAGCCCTGACGATTACATCTCAACACACGTCACACATTAGGAACCTGCAGACCTTCATTTGGGAAAGCTCTTTCCTTGGTCATGGTGTCTGCGCATTTGGCTTCATGCATCAAGGACATCTTTCTAATATCAGTAGGAACTCATTTCAGCTAGTGTTTTACAGAGAAAGACTAAGCAGATTTTGCAGTCCTTGCAAAGGTCAACGCCACATTAGTCCTCACCATCTGTGGCTTAATTAACTATAGCTTCCTCTGGCTGCTTAGAGGTTTTCTGATAATTTAGGACACGAATTAGATGAAAACTAGTACATAACCAACTTGACAGTCCTGTTTACAATGTTTACACAGTGTGCACTGCACACTGAAATAAGCATTTTGTTAGGACTTTAATGGTAGAGGGACCACATTTAAATTCAAACAGTACAAAAGAAAACCTCAGAGATCAAAGTGTCCTGAACCTTCAGTTTTGTTCTTGTTCTGTGAGTACTAGCTTCTATAAAATGAGCCCCTCAACTCTTTTTTTTTCCTTTTGCAGCAAGTCATTTGTACAGCTGCACTGAACTTCAGCTGCATAGAAATTAAGTATGAGAACTGCAGTGTAAAAACAAGTCAACACTTCCCTACTGATTGCCACAAGCCTTTAGAGAGCAGAACAGTGGCAGCAAAAAGCACTTTTAAAAATCTAAACTGTTGAGAATTTACACTAGTCCTCTAATGCCATTTTTACATTATTTTCTCCCATAAAAAAGACTAAATATTGTACCTGCACCCAGCCTCAAAAACATTCATGCCAATTTTTACCCCGCCTTTGAAAGCAGGCCTGTACAACTCTCTCCTTATTTTTGTTTCTTGATAACCAGCAAAATCCTTTTCTTTAAACCAGCAAAATCCTTTTCTTTTTCTTTCGTCTTTCACTGAGCATGTCACCTGACGTATCTGATGATATCACTGATTTGTAATCTCTTTCACTGATTGTAATCTTTTACAAACCTTCAATCTTAACACTGTCCTGCTTGACATCAGAGTGAGAAAAACCACACAAGATGCAGACAGGCAGAATACCAAAGATCATAACAAGAACATCACCTATGAACTGGCAGTATTCCTCTGCCATGCTACCAGACTTTTTTTCCAGTGGCAAAAGATAAGACTCTAACTAAAACACAGAAAAACTGGCAGCAAGTGACACCCCTGAGGGTATTACCAGGCAAGCACTGCAGCTGCCACACAGACCACACCAGAACTTAGAAGGGAAGTAACCAAAGTTAGATGAGTCTAAATATAGATCTCCTGCAGCTTCTTTCTAGACACACAGCACGCATAAACCACAGGTAAACAGTATATTCCCGATTCCTCTGACAAGTGAAAGGCTACCCCAGCTGCCATGGCACTGCAGCTGGTGGGCAGGAGGTCAGAGAGGCCCCACAGGCTGCAGGGGCTGTGCTGCACTGCACAGCCAGACTAGCACTGCCTTTCCAGAGGGGACTGCTCTGGGGAACACATCGACCCAGCCCTCCACGTGCCCCTGCAACCAGGGCAACCTCCCTCCCGCTCCACGCTTCTCATCAAG
The DNA here is from genome assembly GCA_034509425.1 of Eopsaltria australis. Taxonomy (NCBI): domain Eukaryota; kingdom Metazoa; phylum Chordata; class Aves; order Passeriformes; family Petroicidae; genus Eopsaltria; species Eopsaltria australis. The sequence continues at coordinate 5,226,181 of JAVTVJ010000138.1, forward strand.
GGCAATGCCACCCACAAACACCACGGCTGGAAAGCTAGAAAGGCTAGAAAGTTTTTTGGGGAGATTGTGACTTCCCAGTTTACCTTAAACGGCTTTGTCTGAGCTGAGAGAAGAGGCTTAGGCTTACCAGGCGATGCTAGCGCTTTCTATGTAAACCCAACCCACACTTGACCTATTTTCTGCTGTTCTGAGCGCACAGTCACAATTTACCTCATTCAAACCCGGCAGCTGCTGGGCTACATCTGAACCAGTTAAGTCAAGCTTGAAGGCACAACCCTGACCCCTAAACCAGAAACAAAGTCAAGCCGAGGTCAGGCCTGCTTACACGTGCGCAGAGGCACGGCCACATGGGGAAAGCAGGCATGGGCAGTGACGCTGGCCCTGCGTGCAGGGGCCAGGACAGACAACTGGGATAACTAATCCCCACCCAGCAAGGGGCTCTGAATGCACTGTTCCAAGGACAAATGTTTATAGATATTTCAGACCACAAACATTTAAAGATTAGGGGTTATTTTCAGTGTGTAACAGCAATGACTATGTTTCTGTAAGTAGGAAGTTAAAATTACAAGGGGAAAAAAGATGAGCAATACAAATTTAGTAATTTTCCAACTGTCAGTAAAGTTAACATTTCTCAGGAAAAGCTATCAACCATTTTTCTGCTCCTCCCCACTCTTCCTTATGCATAATACTTTTCCCCACACACTCCTACTCCCTTCCTCATTTTACCTCAAGAGTTGAAACTGACTTTAAAATTTTAATTATCAGGTTTGAGAATCAGGGGATCACAGCTACATACACTTCTCCAAGTCCTGATTTCAGGCTTGAAGGTGCATCATTACACTGATTTGTTCAGTTATGGGAGAGTAACTGATACGCTAACATTAGGAACATAATGAAAACAAAATTTGACTTGTAGTCTAATATTCTCCATGATTTTAACTTAGTAACACAAAAACCAACAGAGGTATTTGCCTTCCTGTAAAACTATCAATACCTCTGGTGAAATAGGCATGCTGTAAAATGTACATTTTACGAGTCAGTTTATTATTCTTCCATCTGTAGATGACAATCTGGTATGGGAAGGCCGAGGGGAAATCAGAACAGCATGAACATGGACAGGATGAACATGCAGCAGGAAAGTAAGTAACAGTCAATGGATAAGCAAAACAAAACCCGGGCTAGACAAATATTGTGAATAACCGGCCTAAAACCTGCTCTAGTGACACCTACAATAGTCTTGCATTTGAAAATAGAGATTAAAAAAATACATGACCCTTATGCTCACAAATTATGTTATTCTCTCTCTGAGCAGCTAGGACAATCTGGGTCAGAAAAACAAACTCTTCCCCCCAAAGTCAGGGATCTTTCTTTCAGCATCTAAGACTTCCCCAAAGAAGTGGCTCCTATCCACAAAACAGGGGAACTGTCAGCTTCCACCTAGAACACTGTGGTGACCATTTGCACTACTTACATTCTCCACAGACAGACAAATAAAGGTCAAATGAACTACACTACTCCATGTCCACCTTCTCTCTCATTTTGATGACACAGCCACACACTGGCTTTTCTTTCATTTTTCATTGAATCACACTTCCTTCCCCTTCCTCATGGCAGGCTCCATGCATTTATCACCACCATCTCAGTAATATGCAACTTGTACTAATGTGGCATTTTGTTTTATCTAACTGTAAGAGAAACAGAGAGGGAGTACTGGTCCTAACACACTCAGTCATGTGGCGATACTGGAACAAGCCTTTGAGTCACTAAGCAACTCACTGCCAGTATAGGAAACAAAACCTCAAAGTGCAGACATTTCCCTCAAGCAAGCAATTAGCAGAGTGAAGCTGAGGCTAACAAGGAGACCTGCTAAGTAAGTAGATTGAAGAAATCTCTTTTGTACATTGATATTAAAATCTAAACCGAGAAACAGACACCCTTTGAATTGTGAAAAGCTTTCCAAAGGCATCCAGCAAGACCCAAAACACACCAGGCTGAAGGACAAGCTGTATGGATGAAGGCGTCTTTAAGCAAAAAAGAAAGTACATTCTGTTGATCACCAGTTATCTGGACTAGTGGGCTACTAGAAAAGCAGTCTAATGCACCCAGAAGTCAAGCCAAGAGGAGGCCTGCTCAGACACAGACCACTTTACAGAAGACACGTCTTCCCTGCATGAGGGACAGCAGAGGTTATCTGTGGCAGCTGGCAGTGGCTGTTAGAAGGCTGTGTACCACAGAAAATGACCCACCAGACAGGTCATCTCTCAGCTCACAGTAGTCACCTCCACAGAATCAGCTGCATTAGTCAGCAATTCAATATTCCTTGACGAGACTACTGGTAACTGAGAGCTTACCGTAGTGAAGAGCAAAGGCCTCTCAATTCAGTTCTGCAGAAGGAAGCTGCAGAAAACTGTCCAGTACATGTCAGTCTGATGACAGATCCTAGAATCAACACCACCTCCTAGAGATATCCATCAGTGTATCACTCATGTGAATGACTCCCTGCTCTGGAACTTGAACTACCACTGGCTTAGATTACCAACAGTAATCACACAGCTACCTAGTCTCTTCTGAAGGTATCCTCAATTCTATTTACCAAATAGGAACTCTGCAAACATACCATTTCCAGCTCCTTTTCTCTATAACTCATGGAGATTATGGGCAGAAAACAAATCCCTGCAAACCACAGAAGTATTTTAACTTTTTTTTTTTAAGGCAGAAAGAATACATCAGACACCATCCAAATGTTCTTGAAACCCAGCTTGTTTTAGTCCACTAAATTACTATTACTTTAATGTTTTATGTTCAAGTGGCTTTCAGGGATTTATTTGATAATATGTTTTTTAGAATACAAATACATACATGTTGGCCCACATGCTGGTATTATGAAAACAGATAAAAATAAAACTCATTTTCCTCTCATTTTAAAAGTACCACTGTATTTGAAGAACTTGTCAAAGTTAATTTCTAATAGGATTTAAGGCAGCACTGCCTTTTTTTCCTGCAGAGAGTTCCATTATGACCTGCTGGAGCCATTTTAGGAATTCTCCCTATAAATAACAGAGATTTGACCAGCTGGGACATGTATCATAGCTGGATTAACTCTACAGCTCTCTGCAACTCTGGAGAAAGCATTGGATATGCCTTTTATAGAACTGATGAATAACGGTCTTGCAAAGAGGAAATATTAAATTGCTAATCAGAAAACAGGTACATTTTGGTTATTGCTGCAATAAATTCCCTGGAGTAAACTTAGGAAAGTCATCCAGAGTTTAAAATTGATACGATGATCTTCTATTTCAAAGTATTTTTTCATTCATAGATCTCCCAGCATGTAGAACCAAAACATTCCTATTGAAGACATAATTCAAGACTGAACTACATCACTTGGGAAAGAAAAAAAAAAAAAAAAGAAAGAAGAAAAAAGCTCAAGCCTGTCAAGCACCATAATTTAGTCACCAAGCCTTATACATTCTGAAACCTGCTTTAACCTGATTTTATCTGCTGCACACCAAAATGGTGTGACGTGGTGATAAGAAGACAGTGAAAGGGAAGAAAACATTCAAATGGGGTAAAACCCCTGCCTCTATGGTTAAAACACAATTTCTAAAGTGCACGCTTAAAATTCACAACTAAAATCACAAAAAATGTATTCATTAGTGAGATGCACAGAAATTGCTATGATTCAAACTCACTTGCTCAGCAAAAACACTAAAATACTACCCTCAATAATATTAGCAGACACACTCAAGTAGAGGAGGTTACAGAGGAAGAATGGGAATAGTTAATTTTAATTCCATTCAAAAGACAGGAAATGTTTGCTAGATTGAAGGGGGTGCCAGTTTTTACAAACAATAGTAGCAAAAATACTTTGTAACTGTAATTACTAGTATACTGTTAAAAATAAATAATGCTCTGTACATCAAGCCCTTAGTAAAGTTATTCCAATATCTAAGAAAATAGCAAGATTCATACTTGGTTTTAATTTCCGAAATTCAAGTTGGTATAAAATTACTTGAGTTTCTCCCCAGATGTCTGGCCTGGAAAAAGAATTAGATACACACACCTGGAACTGCTATAGCTCTCAGCCTCTACTAAGTGTAGCTTGCTGAAGGCTGTGGAGCAGTTCCCATGAAGCAGTAACCCCAGACTACAAATTATTACTTCTATTAGTGCAATTTCAAAAATACATTCTGTAAGAAAAAGGTCTAGAGTGGCAGCCAGAACAAAGGGACATTATATCCAAGGGAGGAACAAAAGCAAACAAACCCATGAGCACTTCACCAAATGAGCTGTTGTGTTTATCAAGTCAAGATAAGGCTTAATTTGGCTAAGAACACATTTCCATGAAACTCAAGTTTCCCCCTACCTGAAATGCAGGAATGCCTACTCTCTTCCTCCTCTGGGTACAAAGTCCCATGCAACACTGCAGAGTTTACTTGCATTCACACTTCTGGGATCCCTAAAGCATCAAGTATTTCCAATCCCAACAAAGAGCAACTTGGGAAACCAAGAACACAGGGGCAAAGCAGTGCCTGGTTATAATGTGGAACAGACTTCTCCAGGAGCTGACTTCGAGTCTGGATTACAGAAGTAGGGTTGGTCAAGAACACCACATAAGAAAAATACTTTAAACTTTCATTTTTAATAGATCAAACGGAAATTTTATGGACACAGAACCAAGAATAAAGCTCCCTTCACTTACTACTGAGCAGTGTTTTCCATGGATTTATACTGGTGATCAAACACAGGAAATTTTTACCCAGAAATATTTTACAAAGATGGATTTGTAAACTCAGTAATCCCAAGCATGGCTTTTCAGAAGTACCAAAATACTTCAGTAAAAGGATTTGATATTCACCTTCAAAGAAGAAGCACGCTTTGTTCCATCTCTTCCATTCTGAAATCCATACTTTTAATTACTTACTTCCATTCTGAAATCCAAACTTTCAATTACTTACTTCAATACTACCTCCCAGAGTAGGATTAATGAAATCAAATTATTGAACTAACTGTGGTTTTTCAGAAATTGTAGGAAGTACATGACAGTGGAAGGAAAACTGTTTCCCTACGGATTTGAGTGTCATCTGCATTGTAGTAACCTCAGCTTATTCCAAGGACCTCACAACTCTTTCCCTCTTCCTCCTTGTGTACCTTCCCACAGCTTCAGCAGTTCCACCTGAATGTCCACCCACCTGGAAGAGCCACACTATTTGTGGCAGCTATGTCACCTTCCTGCTGACTGACTGGAGGCCTCCCCTCCACACTGCTCACTTCCCTAAGGCTTGCCAGATCTGAACAACTCCACTCCTGCATCAAACCTTACTGAGACAAAAGAAATTACTGAAGCCCTTACTTCTTAACAGATCAAGGTAAAACAGAAAGGTGCCATTTTATTCCACCTCTTTCGAGAAAACAGAGGAAGTTCTCAAACAAGAAGCTCTTTTTCAAAGAGAAGCACAAATAGTGGCTTAGGGCAGATGACGTACATCTCCCTCTGACTCTACAAATGGAGGGTGCCAATCCCTCCTCCCTCATTCCTCTCCTTTTGTGAGCACTCCGATGAAACTCTTCTGTCCTGCACGTGTTGCTGGGAATGAGGACTGGTATGAGTCATCTGACCCACTTCTAGCTGGACGCAGCTTTTTGCTTCCCTACATGTTGGAGCCGTACATTTAAACATGGATGTGTCGGTAACAAGCTGTTTAGACCATCGCTCTTTACAAGGCTGCCAGAGAAGCCAGCTGGACTCCTTATGGGTGGTCCAGAGACATGGGAAAGAATCGAGACAGTTCTTCAACACAACGCTGAGAGGAGTTAAAGATGCAGAAAGCTGTGTGTGCCTGGGCTGCCTGTGGAGGAACCGAAAGGAGGAGGGGAGCACATGGGTTGTGTGGCCAGCACCCGGAGTTCCCGAGATGCTTCTGGCAACCTCAAAGGGTGGGACCAACCCCAAAAGCTCCTGCCTGTCTCATCAGTGGAGGTACAAAGTTTATGGGAAAAGCAATTTTCAGCTGCAGTAGTTATTTTTAAGCTTGAAGCTTAAAGTAAGAGAAGTCTGAAAGATGAGTGTACATATAATTATGGGGTGCTTAAAATACAGACAGAAAAATACTATTTTATCCCTGTTTCAAGATCTTTAAAGAATTTTTTTTGAGCACATGTCATTACTACACAAGCCCAGCTTACTTGCTCTCACAAGCAAACAAGTCATGGAACCCAAAGACATCCAGGTGTGAAATATTCAATGTCTGCCCATAATGAACAGAAAAGCAGAGCAGTGGAGTTGCCCACGGCCCTTCACTCAAGTCTTTCTTAATGGCATATATGACTTGAATTTGTAATAGATCAAGATAACTGTATATTGGGTCCTGTATCTGATGTACCTACTTCATGATTAATGAGAAAGTTTATTATTTCAACAACCTTTAAGGCGTGTTAGACATGTGACCTGCCAGCATGCAGACGTGCCACACACATTTAGAAAAAGAGCAAAGTACAGGTGCCTATCCCTGTGCATGCAACACCTCCCACGGGGGATTTCTCATTGCCCTATCTTTACATCAGAAACCTTCAGCACAGAGGTAGACAGGCAGACTGTACCATTTTGAAACACTAAAGCAGCCAGGCTTGTCTTCCAGGAAAAACGAAACAAAAAGGAAAAAAAGAAGTTCTGAAGGAGAGTGTAAGGCCTGAAGAGAGATCTCACCCATAAACATTCATTCTTAGCAAGATTTTTTTCTAAAAACCAAATAAGCAAGAGGACTTTTTGAAGACTTGGGCACCCTTCCACTTTCCTCCTAGAGTGGTAAAAATACCCTTTTGAAGGAAGACTAATGATTGTGAAGGAACTTCAATTGAATTCTGCCCTGCCTCCACTGTGCACATTTGCTCCAGTGTTGTGTGCTCAGAAATCCCTTGGATATATATTATCACACACATTAGGTACATATTTGGAAGTATATAATCAATCATGTACCCCTGCTCTGCCCCATCCAGACACACAGATGAAATGCACTCACTGCTTGGGCAAAGCAGAATCTTTCCACACATGTATTCTACTATGAAAAAACACAATATAAAACACTTTTTGTTATTCTTCATTTGCTCATCCAAAGTATAATGCAGTTGACTCCAGCTGCTTCAGCCAGCAACAGCAGACTCACACATTTCAGCCCAACAGTGTCCGTGATGGGCACTGCCAAACACCAAGCAGACAAAAACACCACTCTGATGAGGTCACGCATCCCATATGCTGGGCTTTAATGCTTCACATCCCCATCTATAGTCCTTCAAGTAAACGACAGTGCTTAAACAAATTAAGGCACAATTAGCTTTGCTCCTGCTTAACTTAATATGTGTATCACAAAACAGACAGACACATAGATGGCACAGAACAGTACAAAAAACTTACAGAAAACCACTTCAGTTCAAAGTATTTGATTTAAATCACACTTTTATGTGTAGACTTAACTGTAATTTTTCCTTAAAACAGCTTTTTGGAAGAAGTGTTCATCCTCAGACTATAGCAAGAGCCGCTATTGAACCCACCACACTGGTGAATTTTTAAACACAGAACATACATGATATATTATGAATGCCAAGTGGAATTCACATTTCAATTCACATTCTATTTCAAGACTGCACTTCCTACAGATACTAATTTGACATAAAAAATGCATGTTGTAAACTTTATGTCTATCATTTCCTACAAAGGACAGAATTTTTGATTCCATTGCTAAGCAAAGTACCACAGCAAACGTTCACATCTGCTTTATCCTCAAGATCCCCTTGTCATCACCATAAAAAGAACTACATGACTAAATGGTCTGACCATCCCAGATTAATGAATGAGTCACTCAGTCACACACAAGTTTCACATGGAGAATAATACAGTTTACATCCTCTATGAAGCAACAGAGATAAAAGCCACCTGAAACAAGCTGTAGGTTGGTGTTTAAGGCACCACACATACAGAATCCAAGCAGTTTCCAAAAAGAAGGGCAGGATTCTAAGCAGTACACACATAAGGTGAAAGAAGAATCACATGCACATTTAGCAGTAAAGAACAAATTAATGGGCAAGTGTTATAGTTGGTATAGCAAAGCTTGTGAAGACATGGAAGTGGGCTCATATAATGCAGGTGCATACCCTACTTTTAATAAGAATATTCATCTAGCCCTTAGCAAGGTCATTGAATCCCTTAACAACCGAAACATGTTTATTTATGCAAAAAGCAGACATGGCATGGGAATGCATGGTTCACGATTCTCCAGTGAGTCCTGCCAAAGTCTCTTTAATCTTGTTCTGGAAGAACCACTTCTGGTAACGACAGTAATTTAGTTCTTTGCCTACTCAAAATTTGTTTTTCCTGCCAAGTCTGAAAGGATGCCAATTGTGCTGCTTTCTTTGCTTTGAGCAGTTGTCACCTTTACACTGGACAGCAGCACCTTATCCATGAAGGCTTTTGGCCCAACAGTTCTGTGAAACGTCACTGTTTCTTGATCAGAACTGATGTGAGCAGAACTCATACCAAATACTCGTCTGCTGCCCATTACCAGTATTATGAGTCTATGCAATGATGGGAAAAATTAGTCAGTAGTTAAGAACTGTATCTGAAGTGAAATGGAGTCTTCCCACACAAATTCAAACTTTGTTTGTTTTGGCAGGAAGATACTGGAATTTTAGGCACTAACAGCAAAATGCAATAAAAAAGTGTTTAGGTCACAATGGTCTCTAAGGACTTCATATTGAAAATGGGCAGCCATGAGAGCTTAAACAAAAAACTGAACACATTTCATAAGACTGAAAGTTAACTCATCCCTGCAAAGACTGATTCCTCAGCTGTCTTCTGCTCACAAGCAGATCAGTGCTACTCCAGACCAAACAAGGGAGGAAAACCACTGTTTTTTGGCAAAGTAGACACTAACAGGAAGTTTACCAAAGATTTATCTAGGACCTAGTATTATGGCAAAGAAAAGGGAGGCCAGAGAAAAGGGAGGTCTTTCAGAAAAAAACACGGAAGTACAAACTAGCTTACATTAGGTGACTAATGGCTAGGAATGTGATTTTCAGCATTAACCAAAAACAGCATGCAAAACTAATAGAGACAATCCTCCCACTTCAGGCATCTTTGAGCAGAAAATAAGTCTCAGTAATAAAGCTAATATTTCTGTCTAACATATTGTTAGTATATATAGTTTCTGTTTTCTTGAAGACATTATTATTATTCAGTAAAGCTCTTATCTGTACAATTAACTTGTAAAACTTGGCACCAAGATATTGCTAGCCCTGCAAAGAGACATTCCTACGAAAAACTTATCACACTCTTTATAATCATTCCAATGAAGAAATCTTTGCACTATTCATCAGTGAGCACAATGCTGTTTTTTATTACTATACTCAATATCCAAGCAATATCCAGTTAAAATGCAAAATCTGGATGCCTATGTACTTAAAAAGGAATCTCCGTCAGCGAATTTCTTGTAATGTTAAAATAAACAATTTAAGTATCTTGTCACCAAACTATTCATGATGGATACAGATCAACGGCCTCCATCTCAGGCTTTAATAGGTAACTATTTGTTCCATGAGAGGGGGAAACAGCCTGATCTAATAGAGAATTGTCCTCTATGTGTCAAAAATAGAGGCCAACAGTTAGGGAGAGCAACCTTATCTCTGGAACTATTTTTGACAAGCTACCACTCTGTATCAGATATTGGAGAGTATCTCTTTGAGAAGTGAAGTGGCTAACACTGCTAATTTCAGTATTACATATCAAGACAGTATGAAGCCAGCTGTTGATATGACATATTTTTTAAAATGACACCTTCAACTTGAATGCACCTTCCCAATTAAGGTGCTTCTGAGTTTAATGCTCTACCAGTTATTAATCTTCAAAGGGCCTAAAAAATGCATACAGTGTCTCTATGTCACTGCCTGGCAATAGCATTGTTAACAAAAGGCAGTCCTCCTATGTTCAGTTTGCTTTGTTCAGATCAGAAATGATCTACTGCCAAAAGGAGATTGATTACTGCTACTGGAATGAGCATTATCAGACACATGATCTTGACAGATTTCAGGCGAAGGACAGACACTAGCACCAGTATTTGCTTTGCAAAATGAATCTGGAAGATTGTGGCTGGACTCTGAGGGCGAATTTACACTTCATGGCTCAGCTGATTTAAGAGGTCGCTGCTGCCAAAGGAGGATATCCCCACTCTGTGTTGTGTCATCCCGATCCCCTCCGTAGAGGAAGCCACAGCACTGGATGCACCCTGGACTAATCCAGCTCAGCTCATCAACATCACAGGCTTTCCCCTGCACCCTGTCCTCCCCTCCTGTGTTTGAAAATCAAGGCTGTGCTGGTTTAGAGGGCTGAAGGCACTAGCGTGGGGTCTGATAGTGGAAACTGTTGTCTGCAGCAGAGCCAAGCTGTTCCAGCAGCTCGAGTCATAACATGTAACCTCACCCTGATGAGAAACGTTCAACTCGTTTGGCTTCCCTACCACAGACACACAAAAGCACCAGCCCTTCCACAAACCTCCCTCTCCTTTCCCTAGGATTCTCTCTCAGCCACTTCTCTTTTTAGAAAAAAGTGTATTTGGCACTGGGGAAAAAAAACATCTTGGTGAAGCAGGAGGGAAGAAGGGGTGTCAGGACAAAATTACATAGCATTTATTCAGGGCCATCTGTTATTCCAAGTCTCTAAGTACTATTTCTGTATCACCGCAGTGTACCATCCAAGCCATAAGGAAGAATTTATGGCTATTGTAACTGCAATCAGTTCAGCACAAGTTGAAGTATCAAGTATTTTTCTATTTGTCATAGAAGAGACTTTTAGACCTTCATCTGAAGCAGCAAGGGAGGGAATCACTAATTCTCTTGTTCTTTAAATACATGCACATTAATATATTAATATGTTTCTAATTAATAGAGAGGCATTAAAATCAAGGATACTGGAAATTCTGGCAGGCTTAAAATCAACAGTAAGAAAAGTGTTTCTTTTTTAAGAAACTAACATTTTCTGCTATTCATTTTCCAAAAGAACCAAAAATCAGTAAGTGGAATATCACTGTAATCATGCAAAGACCTGGAAATGAAAGCTTCAGAAGGAGGGATGCTATCTTCTATCTGCTCTACAATTAATGGTACTGGTTAACCTTTAAAGGGGTCAGGTATTTTAACTGAAGGTGCTACAGTAGTATTTGTGGCACAGTACTCCTTGACACGATCAGATTAACTAGAATCATATACAGTACCCAATATAATCTTTCACAAAACAAGGAAGAATCTCTGCCAATAACCAATAGGAAATTGTTCCTGTAACACAGAACTTGAACATAAAATGCTCCTAAACAATACTAAAAACATGGCTTTTAAATAAGTTAAATGGGTAGTATTTACACACTAGTCAAATTTCTTACCTGATAGGGCTGAAAGGCACTATCTTCAGTTATGAAATCCAGCTGTTTGTCCACAAGGAATTCTACTGCAGTAATTGAATTGTATACACTTTTTCCAACCAAGGGCTTGAATGTCTACCAAGAAAAAAAAGAGAAAATTAAGCAATTGTAAAACCCCTCAGCACATCAAAACCCCAAAACTGCATAAACACTTCTTTCTTCTTCCATCAAAACAAGCTAAAACAGAATACTAGTTATACAAGAAAGGAGAATTTTGTGTTGTCGTTTTTTTTCTTTGTGCCGTTGGTGGAAAACCAGCTAGAAAAGAGAACTACACCATACAGTCTTCCTTTCCCTCTCTGCTTGAGCAAGATTGTTTACCACAGAAGCTCAAAGTACAGGAGCACCATTCCATTTTAAACACACAGCTTAGCCCGCAGATCCTCTCTCCCTGCCTGCAGGACCAGCTAGCACAGCAGTCATTACACTAAGAACAGCTCAAGTGGAAGCAGACTGCAGACGAGAAATCCCTCCCCCCCCTTCCTGTTCTGAAATCTTTCACCTTGCCTGAAGTCAACCATCTCATTTCCCTGCCCATCTCTGAACTGTTCTGACTCTGCTCCTGCCGCCCCCGCAGCCACTCCTCCCTGCAGCAACCGGCTGCTCCAGCACAACGCCTTCCCAGCCCACAGCAGCGGGCACGGGCATTTCGCAGCAGGGCCACGAGGTTTCCTGATTCACCCTGTGTGCTGGGAAAGCAACGAAGTGCTGGAGGAAGCAAGAAATCTCCCAGCTCTGCTGCAAAAGCCAGGCACAGAGAAAGGGGAGCAGGGAGTAAGAGGCTGCTCGACACCCTCGTGCAGTCTTTGCCCAAACCCCCTGCTCTCATCCAGGCGCAGCAGGCGAGCAGGGAGGGCGCCATGACTCCAGTGGATCCCCCCTGAGAGGGGACAAGCAGGCGGTCCCCTTCCCTGCTGGCTGCGTTTCCTGGAACAGAAGCACAAGGAGAGCGTGACTGAGCCGGGATGTACCGACTGGGGATGAGTCAGGTGAAAAGGAAATCCCAGCGGATGGAGGGGAGAGAAATGCCGCTCTGAGGACAGACAGGAACAGCAAGAGGAAGACACCGGTGAACAAAAGAAATGACTGGCAGAAAGAACATGCAGGATGCAAGAGGAAAAAAGATGGAGGGACAGAAAAAAATAAGAGGAAAGTTATTTTACAGGACAAAAAAAATAGCAATAAGGAAAAACAGGAAAAGAAAAAAGCCCGTTGAGAACGAGTCTAAATTTAAAATGCAGGAGAAAAAGACAAAGAGGAGAAACAAGGGCAGGTCAAACCACATGAAGCACTGTGCAAACACTACACCAACATCTGTAAAATGCCGCTATCACAGCTCACATGCAACACCCTGCAGCAACACCCTGCAGCAACAGACCCCAAGTACTTACAAGGGGAAGGCAGGATCACTACGACCTATTTACAGATGGGGGAACTGAGGCACGAAGCAATCCCGTAACTTGACAAAAGCCAGTAAGCAGGGCAGCAGCAGAGCCAGTGACCTGCCCTCAGCCAGTCTGCAGGCAGCTGGTAAGAGAGTATTCAAGGTTTTATCAGGCTTCATTACCTACTTTACAAAGGTGTTGCCTCGCGATTAGGCTAAATATAACCCAAGTGTCTCTGGAGCTTCAGCTTTGGCACTTACTAAACAAATGAGAGAATACTTCATGGGAGATACATTATACTTTCTAATAAAGCTATCCAATTCCACAAATGCTCAGACTGAATGCACAGCATTCTGGTTTCCATTTTATTTAAGGTTTCACTTCAGCTGCTGCTCCTTCTCAGACAAGTAAGGAAAAAAAGCCAAACCTCTCCGCCAGTCAGCCATCTCTACAATAGGTAACTAGATGAAAGGGCTGGAGGAGCAAGAACGTATGACAGTGTGCCAACTACAGAGTCCAAATAGTAAATAATTATTTAACCTCTAATAGCTAAGAAAGGGCCTTTGCTCTTGCATCACTTTCCTATAATGGATCTTGTATTGCTAATGGTTAAGAGAGGGTGGAGTTCACATAATGAAATTGCAAAGTGTTGAGTGTATAAATTCACAAGCAGACAAACTTTTCTCTGAAAAAGTCAATGTCGTAGTCTTTCAGCTCTTAATCTGCCCCCATGTCTACACTGTTCTACTTTTTCCACAGTGCCTTCTTTCTAACTTTCTGAGATATTATTCAGGTCAAGAAACGCAACATACCACATCATTAGCTGAAATGAAACTGTGTGGAATGTGGCTCACAGTTATCATTCAGGATTCAGACAACACTACAGATTAAGGTACATGTGAGCCATTGGTTTATCTTCCTACTGGTATTAAAAGAACTAGTTCCAAATATAGATCTGTGAGTGTGATTATTCTGAGAAGAGAAACGTAATGCCTTCTCACATACTTTCATAGATCTATGCCTCTAGACAGGTCAACGCCCCCAAAATACGCATGTGGAGGATGCAGGCTATCCCACAAGCACAGAGGAAAAATATGTAAATAAATAAAGCAAAACCACACCATGTCACACACTTCCTCCTATGCGGATGGCTGCTCAGCTGCACGCAACTTGAGATTTTTCAGACACTATTAAAAAACATTCCCACTATCAAAGAACAACAAAACACCACCCTTTAGTAAACGCCTTCTTGGAAAAGCAAAGTCCAGACTCCATCAGTTCCACGAGATAGGCAGGTCACCAAGGAGATATCCAACCTGGGACAGGTTAGGGATTTGAAAAATTTTAAATGGAAGGCATAACTGAATTTCACACTACATATCACACATGCACAAACAAAAACAGACTAAGAGCACAGCAGGCAAGAGTCAGCTATTAGAGGCAAGCATGAGAGGCATGTAATGACCAACGAGCTCCTTGCAGATTTTCAGAGGAAAAGCTCCTTGCAGATGCTCCCTCTTTCCATTCCCAAAGTGGAGGACAACTTTAAGGACAACCAAGCATACCGGCAAAAACCAGGAAAAACTGAACCTCTGTAAATTAAAATCTCCCTTTCAAATCTTGTAAAAGGAAGCTTTATATGTTAACCCAATTCCCCAAAGACCACAACTAAGCAAAGGACTCAAGCACTCAATTTTAAGTGACATCTGGCTTCACCACTATTCTAAGTGGCAGCTTGAAAAAAAAAAATCCCAGTTTTTCCCCCACCAGATTTCCCTGCTTAGCCAAAGGGAGCTCCATGAACACACACTCACACACTCTCTTTGGCTGCTTTGCTAACAAGTTCCCCGATGCTGAATAAAGCGTGTTTCTTACTCTGACCCCTCGCCATGATTTTGCCCCAGCTCATGCCAGAAATAACCTGCCTGCAAGAGGCAGCTGGCACTGCAGTGAGTCTGAGAAGTGGATTCTGGACCTTCTGGAAATTCAAGTAATTTTTTAGAAGACATTAATTACCATCACTTCACAGCCAACAGTCACAAAACTATTCAATAGCATTCACCACATACCAATACAGCAGATTACTCAGTGACTGCCTTTTCTAATACCCAATAATACAAGACATCTCTTTATTTATCTTTCCAAAATCCCCACAGCAATCGCAGGACCCACTTGCCCAAGGAAGCAGTAGCAAGCAAGCACACAGTGCATTTTTACCTCTGCCTAGTGCAATTAAGCAGCTGGAATAGTGGTAATCCGCCTCCAGCATGCGAGCAGGCAGTTCCCTGGCACTGTCCAGAAGCCACCGCACCTCGGCTGCTGCAGCCTAGGCGCTGCCAGGCTGTGACACCCAGAAGGCTCAATGCAGCAAATGCTCGGGTTACAGCTGAGCTCGCAGCTGCTGCCCGGCTCATCCTGCACGTACCACTGCCTCAGCTGCCTCACTGGCGCTCACAGCCTGCTTAGCTGGACACTTTGTGCCTCAAGCCTGCTCCCCACACCACAAAAGCACATCCTACTATGCACACGTACCGCAGTGACCCTTTTTCAAAAATCCTTCTAGAGGAATTTATGCCGTAAGCCAAACACTTTTAAAGAGTTAACGATGTAATTTAGAAAGCGACTGATATACTTAAACATCTACACTCTCTACTTCTTCCTCTTTAAAGGACAAAAATTGAAAAGATCACGTAAACCTAATTTTTATGCGATATTCAGTAAACTTTTCCACATATTGTTCCCTAGCCTTGCTGTTTAGTCTGCAATAGCGCAAACACCGGCACCTTTTCATTATGACACTTAATCATTCAAAAGAGCTGTAGCTCTCTTTCAACGCCTGTTTGTTGCCATGGTTTGTACTCAAAGGCAGAATTACCAAGTGGAAAAGAGCGGACAATCAGTAAAGCAGATCTGACGTTAAAATCGAGCACGGCGTTTCCTCATTCGCGGACTACCCCGCCTGCAATCCCGACGGAAGCGCCAAGCCAAGGCGTTACTCCGGGCGGATCTCTGGCAGCCCTTCGGCGCGGGGGGGACAGAAGGAAGTACCCGTCGGGACGCGGGGGGAAGGCAGCGCCAGCCGGGCCCGCTGCCCGCCGGAGCTGCCGCATGGCAGGGCGCACCAACGGCGCCCACGGCTGTTCCAACGGCGGGGTCCGCGCCGTTAACGGCCGGCACCGACTCCTGCCGCTCCCGCACTCCGCCTTAACGGCAGAAACTTAACTGAAGAAAGGAAAAAAAAAAACAAAACCCTCAGGTTTTTTCTGAACTCCCTTTCTCCCGTTTCCCGAGGGGCGCAGGCCGCCCTGCGCGCCTCCGCGGGTGCAGGAGATGCCCAGTACTCACGTTGTCCCGGCGCCGCCGCGCTCTCGACCCCGCCGGGCCGCGCACAAAGCCGCCGTCGCCGGCCGCGTGCCGCGCGCGCCCCCGCGGGAGCCCGTCCGTCACGTGCGCCGCTCTGCGCTCCGCGGGGATAGGACGGAGAGGGGCTCAGGGCCGCGACAGCCCCGCGGGCCGGGGCGCGGCCCGTTCCGCCTCAGCAGCCTCGGGCAAACAAAGGCGCCCGTCGCAAAGTTGAAGTGTCCGTGTGGGTATGTATCCCGCGGGGGAAGCCGCGGAGGCGCCCCCCGCCCCCCCCCGAACCACAGCGACGGATTCTCTCCGTCCCACCCCCCCCGCCCCGTCGGCCGGTACGCACCTCGCCCGGCGGTCCAGCCCACGGGACCTCCGCGCCCGCCTCCCCTTTGAACTCACAAGGAAAATGGTTCTCGCCGCGCCGCTTCCGGGTCGGGCCGGGCGGCCGTGCCGGGGGCGGAGACTGCGGGGCCGGAGGAGGAGGCGGCGGCGGGGAAGGAGAAGGGGGAGGGTGACGACTCACCGCCCGCCCTTTGTGGGGCCGGCGCGGACTATCGCGCAGCTGTGCGCTCTGCGGAGGCCCCGGCGCGTCCCCGCTGCTGGGTCATGGCGCGCTGCCGATGCCGCCGCTTACATAAGGGCGGGCGCGCGGTGCCGAGGCGGGGAGCACCGAGCCGAGTGCCGGCTGAGGGGAGCACGCCGCGGGAAGAGGCGGCGCACAGCAGGCGCGGCCCGCGGCCACGTCCCGCGGGGCGGAGTCCCGGGACGTGTGTGGCGGTGGCTCGGGAGCGCGGCCGAGGCACCTGGGGGCCGAGAGCCTCCCGCTGCCGCTGCTCCGCGCCACAACCTCGAACCTCGTTCATAGCGTCAGTGCTTCCTCCCCCCGCGAAGCCGAGCCGGGTCTTGGAAAGCTGTTCCATATCCCTCCCGTGGGTGGGCTTTGGAAAGCTAGCAAGCGAGGGCTGCAGTTCGTCCACATTCAACCGCGGGGGGAAAAAAATGTAATAAAAAGGAAGGGCGGGTCAGGCATGAGTTCAGTGGCTGGTTTGGGTCCAGGAGCAGAGGGCGGTGGGCGGCTCCCCGCCCCCCAGCGCCGCCAGAGCCGGGGCTGCACAGCCCAAAGCCTTCACCAACAGCACACAGTGCTCAGCGGGGACTCACAGCCCGGGGACTCAGACAGAACTTTTCAAGCACAATTTTATCATTTTTAGCATTCAACCTATTTTCTCCCTGATGACCCCCCACCAAGAAAAAACCCCACGTGTTTTCCCCCTTTCCAACACAAGTTAATGTCACTTAACTAGTTGTTTACAGTTCACACGGAAACTTCAACTGAATAGTCCAGGGGGAAAAAGTTCAGGAGGCACTTTGTAATGAGAAATGGCTTCCAAAGAGAAATTTAGCAAAAACACCCGTAATATACTTCTTAAGCTTAGCTCACATACACAAACATGGATCCTAAGAAAAAAAAAGAAAAAATAATCACAAGGGGGGGTTGCGATAGAGACATTTGTTTTCCCCAAACTCTTTAAACATAAACAGCTGTACATTTTTCACTTCATGGAAAAAATACAAGGTGTGTCATTTGCCAAGTAAGTATGAGAATAATGGGAAATCAATGCATGACTACATCTCTGTTCTCATCTTGAATTATTCCAAATGATGTAAGCTTAAAGGTGTACTGGAATGCTTTAACATACTAAGCTCTGAAATAAAATACTTAGGTACAACTAAACATTAAAGTTGAACTGGAAGGCTCTCTACCTACCACAGGCTTTTCTCCAGCAAACTGGTTTTCTTCCATAACAGCTCGTGACACTGCTTGCACACAAGCAAGGGCAGGAACCAGGCTACCTGTTCATGGGGTTTGTACACTAGCTGGCCTCTGCTCAAACCACATAGCTGCAAGACTCCTGGATTTTGCTTGGAAAGGACACTAGCAGAGGCAGTTTATTGTACTGATTTTCCTTTTTAAGTGGTCTTCCATCCTGGCTGGCTCAAGGCAGCTGAGCAGCCTTATATGGCAGCAAGGCTGCGGGGAGGCAGCAGTGCCTTGAGCAACCTCCATCTATTCCTGACCACCCAGACTGGACAGTTGCTCCTGTGGTTTCTGGCACCCCTGCCACAGCCCCTCACCAGATCCACTCAGGGACACGCTCAGGGCTCACCACCAGCAGAACACAGCTCATGAGCCTCCTTGGTTCCCCCAAAACACACCTCCTGCCCCAGCCATGCCACGGTAGGGCTGCACCGCCTTATCTCCAGAGAAAAAAATTAAACGTCTTAATGACACTATTCTGACCTGATTTCCTTTCACTTCCTTTTTCTCCAGACCACCTCTCACTGGGTAGGGGGGAATAACACCTCAGTCACTTTCACCAGTACTGAGAGAAGTCACATGGTAGCAAAGACTAAAATGCAACCTTATTCCAGGTTTGGGGCTGCGGTTTGCACTGCTATTCCCCCTTTAGAGCAGAAGTGTGCCTTTTTCTCTGCCACACAACAGCAACGGGGCCACTTATGAAGTGAGCAGGACAGTCTTTTGGAGACTTGGTCCTTTACAGGCCTCATCACTTCTAAAAAATAAAGCTTGACCTATCAGTAATAGCTGACACAAGAAAATATCTCGGAACTTGCACTTTGCCATGTAATCAATAAATAAAATATTTTTTTTTCAGACTTAATTCTGTACTTGTATGATCTTCAATTTAACTTTTAAAGCACATTTTAGATTACCTCCAAGAAGTACTGAGCATCCCAAAGATGTACTACTTCCACCACCAAATTCCCGCCTTTCTCATACAGTTTCATGTTTTGTTATAACATTTCTCATAAGAGCCCAGACACTTAATAGCTATTTCAGGAAGGACAAACAAATGATTAATGCCTATTACAGAGCACAATATACTTCATGCTACTCTTGAACTAATGGTGCTGTGATAGCTGTGTGGTATGTAGTGCAACTGTCAAATCAGGCAATCATTAATAATATCCAAGACAGACACTATTAAAATATAAATCATAAGACGGTCTGGAGGACAGGCAAGTTTGCTGGTTTGGACAAAGTTTTATTAATAGACTGCAACTTAGTAACGAAGAATATTAATACCCAGCCCAGCACCACCAATTCCTTACCACAGAGGGATTTTGTTAAAAATTCTCAAGTTGCACCAGCTATGCATGGAATACTAACTCAGCAACTCTATTTCCAGGAGTTTCACTTACAGACATCCTCAGGAAAAGTCCACTAAGTGGCAAAACACCTTTTAGAAGTAAAAAAAAAAACAAAACAAAAAAAAAAAAAAAAAAACAAGGAAGTCCCTACTGCTACAATTGTCAATGTTAAGTACACTAGGGCAACATAGTGACATTTACATCATTACTACTTAAAAATTTACTACAATATATATATGTATGTTCTTAACAAAACATGTCATGTAAAGGTACTAACCAAACTTTAAATAAAAAATTTAAAAATTAGTGTCTATCCAAGCCTGGTTTTGACATTTGCAAAATACTACACTTTAAAAAGGCTTATTTAGTAGTCACATTATTTTAGCACTGTTTTCTACTACTGTTTGCTTCTTCTCACAATTGGGCCTGAACTCTGTCAAACAAGCCATACTATAAGCTTGCAGAACAGAGCTGCCTTTGTTCTTTGGCACTGCCAGTCCCCTATGGAATCAGGCAGCACACTGAACTGCACTCGACAAACAATCCCTGACCTTCAATTACTAGCTTGGCGCACTGCCACAGGATACATGTATTACTGGTAACACAGCGTGCCCTATTTTGCAGATAATCGCTAGAACTACAGATAATCATGAAAATCAACGGAAAAACGCAAACATTCCCTTCCTAAAATCGCAGTTGTGACTTCCCCGGTGTGCTGCAGCACAGCCCAGGTTCATGCCACGCATGTGAGGATAGCAGTACTGGAGCTTTTGTATTTTTAGTGACTGCATGAAAAATTCCAGGTGGTGGATGGCTTCGCCGTCCTCCGCTGGAGCTTTTCATTTTGTTTTTTGTTTGCTTTGAGGCGGCAGGCACGCCGGGTTGTGCTGGCACAGTTGTGCAAGAGCTGCTCTTTTTTTTTTTTCCCTGCTATTTTTCCCCTTTAGGAGCCTGGCAGGGTTTTCAGTGGAGCGGCGCTGGCCGAGGGGGCAGGGGCCGCTGGCAGCTGCAGCCCCTGCACTTGCGGGCTGGCCGGCAGCCAGCGCCCGGGCCCTGTGCCACCGCCCTGCTGGGAGCTACGGCCACCGGGAATGCCGCACCGGCACTGGGGAAGCGACAGCACACATGGATCAGGCATTCTGCTGTGACCCCCTTTCGTTTCTTGCAGGCAGCGAACCCCTTGAAGTGCAAACCGTGCTCCTTGCTCACGCCGCTCCAGAGAAACCCACGTGCGCAGTGCTGCGGGCCAGGAAAGAGCACATGCAAATATTGCAAATGAGTAAATATTTAAACTTTAAAACAAATGAAGGTTAGTTAAATCCGTCTTCAGCATTTAAATTAGCATTTTTTTCTACTTCTCTTCTTCCTGTCTGTGCTGCTCCACATTTGCTTAGCAAGCAGAACAGTTTCATAGTGATAGTCCTGCAGATATTTCCTGCAGAAATAATGCAGTGTAAGGGGCAGAGCTACGGTCAGCCTCATGTTAGGGGAGAAATTAACTTTCTCATTATACATTTGTGCAACCCATCGAGTTCAGACCCTGTACTTAAGTGCAGAAGCCAAAGTCCAAAGGAGAAATTAATGTGTGTGAAACTATCATTACTACTGGAACTGCAACACGTGAAATGGAGTAACTGGCATTCAGGTGCCAGTTCATTTGGCAAATTCTTCATTTAATTCTCCTTTTTTGGTTATTGAGGTGGGCAAATCAGACATGCAAAAACTTCACCAGGCTATCTTTTGTAATTTTTCAAAACTGAGAAGCTCAGGGGAAGAGTGTACATGAAGGAACACATGCAACAGTACAGTTAATACACTCCAAATCAGTGCTGACTGATTCTACAGTATATTTCAAATTAATACAATTTAAAATATGGTTTCTATATTTTTAATGTTTTCAGTCAACTTTTAAAACCAGTTTTGTGCTTCCCTGCGAAAGCATCGTGGGATTTAATGCTGCATGCATCAACATGACTGTGCAATTTTCCCCATTACTTCGTCCCCATCTACTTCATCCTACCAGTACTGTAAACACAACTCTGGGAATAAGCCCTGTTAGTGATCTGGTGCTATATCTGTGGCTGAATCAGTGTCCCTGCTGCAACAGGAGACCAATAATTGTGGTAAAAGAAAAACCAGATGCATGGTCTTTAAAAAAAAAATCATCATCATTGTAGTCAATAGCATTGTATGAGTTTTCTTATTTGGCTAGACCGTGCTCTAACTCCAGATTTATGTTCAAATACAAAATATTGAGCAGTCTCTCAGGCATCACTTTGTGGATGTCTCATTTTAAGCCCAACATCACTGTAACGGACTTGTGTTTTCCTAAGCCCCCTTCCCTCATTAATTGAGCAAAAATGCTGGACCCTTGCCACTCATTCAAATTGAGTAACATCACTGTCACCTTATGTGTGACCTCCTCTCTCTCACTTCTGGGCGCAGGTCTTTCTAACAAAGCTTATAAAACACATTTTCCTACCCATCCCCATAGTTCAGAGCACCAGCCTATATTCATTATGCATCTCATTCTGGCCCTAATAAATGCACACATGTTCAGAGCATGCAAAATGCTGTCACAAACACTTCCAGCCCACTCTGCACTCCTTCCCCAGCAGCCCCATCACATCACACTGCACTTTCCGACACAGCATCTTCCAATCTTGGTATCACTCATTTACCAATTTCCGGAACAATTTACTGGCAACACTAGCAAAGGTGATTCACTGACATCTTTCCATTTTCTTCTTAAAACACTTCCTGCCGTATTGACCTCTGAAACCTTGACAATGGCTTGGCCACTGCTGGATGGAAGCCTCATCTTCCCTCATAAGCAATGCCTTCTATTTCCCACCTCCTGTCTCTGTGTGTCATCTGCCCTTGACTCACTCTCAAATTTTAACCCTGTGCAGAAAGGAATCCTTTTCATTCTGTGCTTGTTGTACAACTGACTGGACAAATAAATCCTGGACTTTCATGTGAGTTTTCAAGTGTCGTGGTAATGTGCCATAACATTCATTAACCTTGGGACAGATTCTGTCTTTACAAAGCAAGCACAACAGCTTCAAGTTCATAAAGCACAACAGTTTCAAGTTCATAATGTTCTTACCCACACTCCATCTGCAATATTCATCAAACCCTTTTTAACTTGGGTGCCATCCATGTTTTGCAGTATTCATGCTTTTTCAGCCTTCTTGCTTCCATCACAGTGATGCCAAACTCCATCCAACTCATTTCTTGGCTTTACTTTCTTCTTCCAAACCTATCAGCAACATTCACAATGTTCTTGCATCCTTTTCCCCTATAACTTACTGGATGTAACATTCATTTAACCCGGCCTCCTTCCAGCCTCACTTCCAGAAAAACAACCTTATTGAAAAAATCAGCTTCAGGCTTCGTAACATCCCACTGAATTTCTGCTCTTCTGATTCAGCATCCGGCACTGCTGTGTCCCTTTCATTCTTCCCACTAACTGAAGTCCACTACAGAACAGGAATCCACCTTTCACCCTCCTACTATTTCCTGTTCCTCTCAGACTATGTTCCCAACTGTCCCTCAGAAGCTCATCTTGCTTCCTGAGTCATCCAGATCTAGCTTTCATAAGGTCCCTTTCTGTTCTTATTCCCCAGAACTTAAATACTTGCCTCACCTTTTTCCATCATATCCCCAATATATTTGTTAACTTGAATTTCCAGAGCACTGTTTTTTCCCCAATTCTGCTGTTTTTTCAGCTCCTCTACCCTGCCACTCCCTGTCCTTTGTCTAGAGCATCTTATTCACCAGCTTAGTCATCTTCCTGTCTTTTAAATGGACTGTATTTTATTTTGCATTTTTCTACTTGCTTTTCACCAAAACAACTCGGGAGCATCCTCACCACAGAAAGCTCAGCTTCCCACTGAAGTTGAGGCTCCTTCATTGCTCAGGCTGCTGGCAGACCCTTTGGTCCAGGGACGCCTCCTGGAAACAAGCCAATGGCTCCATCGGAGGCAAACTGGGGTGTGGTCCTGAGGAACCCTCACTCCAGGCATCACTTCCTCTCTTGTGGCAGTGGTGAGCATGCACCCAGGCTGGTATTTTCCATTCCTATAGCCCCATGACTCTTGTAACATCAAATGCTCCCTATATGCCTGACACCACACCCAGGGCATGCAACATGTATTCTTGACACCATGCTATAAAATGGTCACTTGGGTAGTAGGCTGGGACAACTCAGTTAAGTCTTTATGGGGAGTGGAACTGGGTCTTGAAACAGAGCTGGATACGTTAAAGAGGAGCTCCTGTTTGGAACTATCTGCAATAACATAAGCCTCAAAAACATACAGAAGGTGAAGAAGAAAAAGACTGAAAAAATATCAAGAACAGAGAGCAATATTTTAAAAGAACACATATCGTAGAAGCTGAAAGAAGAAATACCCACTTCATGTTATCATGTGAATGAAGTTGTTGTACATAAATTTGGATTCAGTTTCTGAGAAGCAAAAGACTCCTCAGGGCCACTCCTCCAGGTTTACATTTATTCCCTTTTATTGACAATAGTGCATTTCACTGTTTGTCAGACACAGTAAGAGCTGTAGACTAAGCACATTCAATCTCCAACATACTCTGAACTGGGCAGGAAGAGGCTGGTCCAGGGGTTTTGGTGAATAGTTAAAAGGCTGCAACTTCTACTCCTTCCTCCTTTTCTACTTCCACTGTCTCCAGAAACGGAGGAACCCCATTTGCCAGTTCTTCAGACTTTCTACCTGTCTGTCTATGGATTCCCGTAATAGGGAAAGACCATTCATGGAGGGAGAGGATTACTCACTTTGGATTCAGTGCCTCTTTGCTCTTAGTCCCAGCTTGCTGGGAGTAAGGTCATACTGGAACATTGGTCTGTGTTTTGCAATACATCTTTTTTATATTCTAAACATTGTACACTTTACCCATAAGAGTATCTTAAAAGTAGTATTTTCATATTTCCAAACACTTAAGTATTAAGCAACAGCGGTGCATTGTGTTTTAATTATCTTTATAAAAAGCTCCATCTTATGGAGACATGCTAATATATACTCCTCAAATAAAAATACCAGACTGTTCACCTCACCTGTGTGTGTCATGTAGGCAGGGAGAGAAACAATCAAGTGTCAGACTACACAGAAATGTATTTCAACCTTCTTGAGCAGTATTTTCTCCTGCTGTGATTATTGTATAATCATATTATAACTCTGTCAGACCTCCTACACAGATACAGTTGCTAATACATTGGTTTTATTCCTGAATCTACAGCATTAAAGGCTTGGGAGAACTTTTCAAATAAAAAACCCTTATAGGCATAAGCCACTAAGAAGGTGAGGTTAAAAGTTTACATTTGATAATAAAAAGTCTGATGGAACAGACGGGGTTTTAGTCAATATATCCCAGCATCAGGATAATGCTGAAATAATATTGAAACACCATCAGTCTATCTAGTAAACAAATTAGAAAATAACCTAGATATCATAATGGATTCTCCCCCCCCTCCACCCAATGCTATTTTTAGATTCTCACATCTGCCCTACACGCTTGTCCAGTAGCAACCTTGATGGACAAACACTTTTTTTTCCGTTCAGGAAAACACAGGACAGATGGTGTTCAAAGTATTTCTTTCCGAGATAACAAGTTTTCCGCTTTTTATAAATTCACTCATCTTCAAACTGTGACAGCTGTGAGTTTAAAGATAAAATCAAAATGATCCAGATCTTGTTCATCTCCTTTCTCTAGGGTCTCTGAAAGGTCACACAAACATGTCTCACTCAGAAGTTTTCTACTAAATGTGAAATGTTTTTCTAAGTTCAAACTTACTGGTATTTTAAAAAGAAGCAATGTATTCTTCTGCATTTTTCTCCAAGTTATGTCTCAGGTCTGTATTGTGAATTTGGGATCTTCTGGATACATTTATATAGTATATCAAGACAGTATTTATCTCCAAGATCTGTTTATAGCAGTGATTACATTCCCTCATTCCTCCCATACTAGCATATATGGTAGTGTTAACTAACCTACATTTTCTACTTCCATGTAGTCTCTCGTGTTAGATTGTATTCTACACTCTAGTTATCCTCATCATCCTTCCCTGTATCCTGTTTGGCTTCAAATTCTCTTTCTCCAGCATGGATGAGCAGAATTATGTCTGTTAGTGTAAAAGGGCTCTCAGGGGCAGCTCCAGGGGGACACAAGCGTGCCTCTGTTCTCCAGCAGGTTCACAGTCCTCCTCTGACTGGCCAGAAGGCTCAAACCTTCTCCTTGCCAGTGCTTCCGCTGGATAAGCTCTCATCTACATTTGCCATCTGCTCCTAAATCCACCACTTTCTGTTTTATGCAGTGACGTTTTGTTCTATTTTTATTACTTTGTTTCTCAAGGATATTCAATTTTAGTTGCATAAAAAAACCTCATCCTCTGTGTTAAGGGCTTCTCCTATTCTGCATCATCTAGTGCTTTAATCAAATCTAATCAATTAGTCCAAACATTTTAATAAAAACACAAAGCAAGTAATTCCCAAAATGTGCTAACAGCTATTGGCAGACAAAACTATTTCACCACAATACTCCACCTATTTCAACACCACATAGCCAACATCTTATAAACTCATTCCTACCTCATTTACTGTTCACTCTACTAATCACAGCTTCCTCTGATTGTTCATTACTTGACATACTGTGGAATGCATTACAAAAGTATAGATGAATGATACTAATCACATTTTCTTGCCTCCCAACAAAGCCAACCAAAGTTTTGATTCAGGTGGGTCCATGAAACAGCATTTCAAGGTGCTGATGGTAAGAGTAGACCAGGATTAAGGGCAAAGAGAGGAAACACACAATAGCTATAATCAGTCTATTTGTGAAGACTTGAAAGAATACAAGACCATGAGTAAAAGGCAGCATTAAATAAAAAATGTCAAAGCAGATATCCTTGCCAAAAAGAAGAGCAGGCTTGAGAAGCAGATCTATATCCTGACACGTTGCCTCCTATGATACTCATGTGTGCAAGCTAAACACATTAGACCCAAATGAAACTAATGTATATGCATATCAAGAAAAAAGAAGGAATAAACAAAACAAAACAAACAAACAAACAAAAAAACCCTCCAAACATTCAGAAATCACCACTAGCTATCTGTTAAAATATGCATGTAGAATGCAGTTCCTAAAGTCACCTACACTGTGTCTGGTCTTACTATATATATTAGTGACCCAGATCATGGAACAGAGACTACACTTATTAAATCAACAACCAGCCAGCTTGATGGGACTGCAAATTATATTAGAGGACAAAAAGGCAAACTGGACAAGTGGTCTGAGAAAAAAGATGACATGCAAAACACTGCACATAGGCAGAAGTCAACAGCAAAAAAAAAGTGGCTAAGGAAGAATTCCACAGAAAAACAGACCTTAGGTTTAATTTATGGACCAAGTTAACAGTATCATGCTGTAAAAATATAAACACAATACTGGGATATGTGAATGTTTGCACAACCTGTGTTCAGCATTCATAAAGCCTCAATTATAGTACTATTAAGTGAGTAGAGTTCTGGATATTGCCCTTCAAGATAGGTACGTACAATAAAATGAGCATAGTTTTGGGAAATACCAGAGATGAATACAGACTGAAGAGACTGGGAGGGGAAAACAGCTGGGTGTGTCTCCAGCTATGAAAACAGGATGCTGCAAGGAATAATTTCTTAATCTCTACAGCAGACACAACAAGTTTTAACTGCCTTAATTTAGATTAGATGATCTCAATGTCTTTTTCAGTCCTACGATTTTAGAGTATCTGCAGAGTCACTTACCTCTCCCAAATAAAACAGCATTTAGAAACACACAGCCAAATAAATAATATATTTAAGCCTGCTTTTATTATGCCATGTACCTCTCTGCCCAAAATCACCTACTTTATGGCTTCTCTCAAGAGCAACAAACCATTGATCCTGGGAGGACTGCAGTGCAAACAGAGTCTGATGATCTCGCTCCCTGGCAGCAGTATTCCTGTGCTTTTGAGAGCTGGGAGGTACCAGCTTTCCCTGGCTGCACTGATCCCAGCCTCCATATTCCCACCAGGGGAGCTGAACAGGAAGATTTACCTGCAGACCTTGGGAAAGGTTCTGGAAGATCATGCCTGACCTGAATGCCATAGAATGGCCTTCCTTGTCTTGAAGATTAATTCTTCCCAAAGACAAGTATAGGGTATAGTAAAATTCACTCTCCTAAGTAGATCTATTATAGTTTATTTTCTTTAATCTCCCAAATCCTTGACTGCCCCTCATCCACACCCTGCAATGCCTTCCAAAGTTTTACATATTGTGAGGACAGACTGACAGGCTTTTAATTGCTTGCCTAATCCTTCCTTTCTCCCTCTTCATGTTGGCACTGCTTTCTCCAATGATTAGTATCACCCTGGAGGAAAAATTAGCTAAAATAGATACAACCAACATAAATTTTTTCCTAATTGTGAGATGAAAATTTCTCTTGGTCTCTGAGTATTTCACAATCCTTAAGTTCCATCCAGTTGCAGTAATTTCCATTCTCTTATTCTCATACATCTAGTATTTTCCTCTATTTATCATTATCCTTACTGAAAATTAAGCCAAAAATACTTAATGTTTTAGTTCTGTATTATGGTTATTCTCTATCCTTCTCCCCACACAAAACCTTATTTTTATTTGCTTTCACATCATTTGCAAGATCAAGTTTAATTTTTAGAAACAAACCTGAAATAAGTTGTCCTTGTCCTCTTCACCCCCTCTGCCTTTTTTCCCTTCACTGCTTACAGGATTCCTGCATTAGTCATACTATATATATTCTCAGGCTGACTATTCATCCATTTTGAACTACACATCAGGATAACTCTTTACTGAGGATTCAGTTTCCAGGCAAGCTTTACATATCTGTAAGTTCCAGAAATTGAGTCCTGAGGCTCCTTACACCTGTGACCAGTTTTGCTTATTTAAATTTGCCCCTAAGAGTCAAAACCTAGATTTCCAAACCAACTTCTCTATATTTTTTTTTCACATATTTCAAACTGAATCAACCCATGATTACTAAGGGTGCAATTTTACGTTCCACTTCATCTGATGAACGGAAAGCTGCCACTGCCTGGGAATGCCTGAATGCCTCACCAGCCCCAAGCAGTGGCTCCAGCTCTCTGGCAGCTCTGATCCACCAGAGCTCACCCCCCATCCGAGTGACTCATTCCCACTGGAGTCACCTTGCTGATGTAACTCATGCCTTGGCTGCGTGACTGCTCAGATCAGCTAGACAGGGGCAGAGAGAAGGAAGCCAGCTCTTTCAGCAGATGATAAAGCATAAAGTGAAACTGAATCCTCAGTCCAAAATTATTTTCTAAAATATCCTCATTGCTTTTCGAAGTGAAGGCTAAATTAACACTTTCTTCCTGTTGGTTCAGTGACTAGTTTGAGGAAGAAACTTGCCAGCAATCAAATCCAGGAGTACCTTGGCCCTATCACTTCTCTTATCTCTACCTGGGAAAGTAAACCACCTGATAACAAGGCAGTATTTATCTAACAACACTACAAAGATCCCTACCCCTATCCGAATCTAACCCTGGGGCTAACACAGATTTTTTGCTCCTTCTGTCATCTTTTTCCAAAGTGATTTTCAGCCAAACTGATTTCAGTCTGGCCTTTTTACACCGAAACCTTTTTTTCTAGTCCGTTATATAATCACTACTGCACAACTTTTGCTTTTGTTCAGTTATTTCTGAACAGTACAAAGCCTTTTAAACACATCTAGTCGAGTTAGTAAGAGCATTCTGCCGCCCTTCTGATACTTGGATGTTTTATATCCTGACCTCTATGAGAAGCTCAGATTTCTCCATTTTGTTGTCCAGGCTCTCAATATTTCAGTTATTTCTCAATAATCACATACCATTATCCAGTGGAAATTTTTCCCTTGCTGCAATGCCTGACTATCATTTTCCTTAATCCTGGAACTCTTTTCCTTCTCAGTTGGTACTAGTCTTCTACCCACTGGCACTTTTCTATATGCCAGGAAAGAAACAATGTTTGACTGACAGCTCTCTCCTAAAAACTGAGGTCTGAATGCAGGGTTGCATTGCTGGTCAAAGCTTTTCCTTACACTGAAGTTCACTAGCCACCTTCCCAAAGGTAGTTTTTCTAGGTGGGATTAGAGCCTCTCTCTGGGTTATCTCCTCACAGTGCTCTATCCACCAGGTACCATACTTCCACTTAGGACTGTCAGAGCAACTACTCAGCCTTCTCCGGGATGGGATGCACATCTGTTATCCACCACAGGAGAAAATTTACTGTCGTTTACCCTATCGTGAAGGCTAATGATGGAGTCTTTCCTTCCCACTCCTACTCAAATCCCTTCAGGATCTTTCTCAGCTTTCTCATTCCTCCTTATCTTCCCATTCAGCAACCTCAAAAATCCCACCAAGAAATCTGCAGTTCCTCAGCCTTCCCTTAAACCTTGGATCTGGTTTAAGTTCCAGCCTCATTGCCAATTGCATCTCGAGCCTCCCTGCTTTTCTGACTTTTTTTCCTCTTCACTTTTGAACTGTTTTAGTAATTTCATGCATACTATATTTAGTCATCTTTATTAAATCTGTCATTTTTCAGACATTCCCTTGATTATTAACTCTTCTTTGTTTTGAGTCCCTGCCTTTAAAAAGGACATATACTAAACTCCCTTGATATACTCACCAGTTACACAGCAACTCCTTATCAGCTGCTTGACTTTTGAAACCTCTTCTCTAAAGGAATTTCAGCCCTTCATTTAGATCAGCTGTGGGTAGCAGCAGGAACCAGTCTCATACGCAAGTTCAAATGCTGTCCACAAATTACATTCAAATCAAAAACTTTTCACTGGTTCTCAAGAAACAAGATTTGCTTCCCAATGCCTCAGGAGAGGAGGGTGCTGTGCTGATTTTGCTGACCTCCTCTGTAAGCTCAGTGCTTTATAACAAACTGGATGTGTCAAAGATGCCTGCTTTGGTTATTCCTATGGAAGTCTATCCAAATTTGGCACAGTTAGAGGCCTTAAAAAATAACAGCTCACAGATGTCTGACTGAGAAATGCTTGCAAGGTGCTGTTTCCATTCCTGAGAATCACTGTTCCTGATTACTGAGGATTGTGGCCTTAGAGATCAGGACAAACAGTGCTCCCCATTGCTGGCACCCACCACTAAAGAAAAAGGGAGACAAAAGCAGAGGAGAAGGCACAGGGGCAGGGAAAGAACCACCAGGAGGGCAAGAAAGAACGAACGCACAAAACAGTTGGCAGTAGATTAACAAGAATAGAAAGCTCTGTGTACTACTACCACACATCCCCCTTGGAAGCTGGAAACACACCTAGGAACCTCAGGCAACATTCCTCTTTTTTTACAAAGACAACTTACTGCTTCTTTTGTACCTGGGCCACAAAACCAGTCAGCCAACTGATGTGGAAAAAATCACTTTGCTCTGTAAAATGCTTGAGAGCAATTAAGCGTCTCTCTACCTCACTCCCTTCTCTCCATCATTTAAAACAGGGACCCCCCCATCCCAAATTGACTGGAAGGAGCAACATTTTATTTCTACAAGTATTACCTACTCTCAACAGTGTCGAAGCAGAAATCATCCAGGCGCTCTCCTCATACACTGTTCTGCTCAACACCTTCCTCTCTTTCCTGCCTTGTGTCACTTCTGAGTATTTTTGCCACTTGCAGGACACTACATATGTGAAGATGAGAACATTGTCCTTTATTGTTGCCTTTCGACTTAGAGTAGTAATTAAATTTTTTAAATAGTTCTCTTAATAGTGTTCAATTTTTTGTAACAGTATTTCAATTTACTATTTAAATTAAATTACTCCTTTTTCAGCTCCACTAGCCAGGCAAAACTGATACAAAATATCAATAAATCACGTAGCAGCTTCAAATCTAGAAGTATTCAAAAGTTGGGGGGTTTACTCCTATTTCAGATATCCTCAAGTTGTGCTTAAAGACATAAGCAATGGATGGAAGTGTAAAAACAAAGCCTCCCTTTGATCTTTATAGTCTCATACCTGTAAAATGCTTTTAAGAACTTTACTCTCTTCATCAACCCCAAAGTAACAAGACCAAGCTTTACATAAGCCAGGTACTGAGGGAACAGAAGAGTAACTCTCAGTGACAGGTTTTTATTTTTCTCTGAAAGAAAGCTATTTCAGACCAAGACTCACAAATACAGCTAGACAATAGGGCAAGCACTAAATCTCTAGGACATTTCCTCCCTCCCCCCCCCCTGCAAGTGCATAGTGCTATAAGACTGCACATTGAATTACTTCAGGAGAATTTATAAAATAAATGACCCACTTCTGGTCAAAAACCCCAGCTGTGAATCACATAGCCATTTGGCCTATAAAAAGCAAAAAAACATAACCTTTCCTGTGCCCCACCACCCCACCTGTTCTGGTACAGAAAAAAAAAAAGTATGATGTTTTCCAATGAATATAAAAGCTAAGAATGTTTTGAGAAAGAAACACAGTTACTTTACTTTTAGAAGTACCTTCCAGTATGACAAAATTTTTATGGCATACCTGCAGAGAAATGCTTAATTTCTCAGTCATTATTCAGCCCCTGAAACTCTCTAGGTTTCTCTAAAACTGCGTTATACCTGACTTTCTCTGTAAGATTACTAGTCCTGGAACGAAAGGGGATAAGGAAAAAGAAATCCACAGGTTTGGGTCTATTTCAGCAGCTGTAAAGATGCTTTGCACTAAGTGGCTCTAATAGCAGTTTTAATAATAAAAGAAACCCCCATACTGGCAACTTTTGTCTGCCTTCAAGCTAAACGATGACCTAAGTAACATTATCAATGGACTTCAGCAATAAATACTGCGTCATTGTAATGAAAAAGAAATGGACCCCTAGTTGTCACAGCAGAATCTAAATTAGGTTTCTATATTTAGAATACCACCTTTCTTTTGAGGATAGTAATGTGCTTCAGTTGAAGGGCAAAAGAACTCATTGGAAGTTGGTGCAGAAGCTCCTGAACTCGAGTGAGTGGCAAAAGAGTACAGTGAAAAAAATGTATATGTAATGATGATAAGTATCAAATGTAATTATAACATCAACATTAAAACTAATTTGTAGAGGATGGGAGGCATATGAAATTGGAAAGTGAAGTTTCACTAGCTGAGTTCTGGATCTTTCAAGAAATTAAAAGGATTAAGCTATTCATTCCATTATCAGCTTTTTATTTATGACCTTTCCAAGAGAAATTAATTAAAACACTATAATGACACCAGATACTTGTTACAGTAGTAGTGTTGTAGTTATTAAGGTCTAAGGATGAAGATTGACACTTCTATTTCAGAACTGAAGAAACTTGCATTATTAAAGACTAACAATTCAGTTCCTTCTGTATCTGTCAATCCAATGAAATACATTAGCTCTTCTACAAGCCTTACCCCACCTACTATTTCACAAAAATATCAAGGATTTTTCTTCCATTGCATTTTTCCTTCCCTGAACTCTGTTGTATTTTAGTTATTCCTTTCCTTTTAGCCACTGACACAGACTTCAGTGAGCTGATTGTCTGTGGGTGAAATATGGTATTTTAAAGTACACATTAGGACTGAAAACTACTCCTACTTAATTTTTGACTTTCATTCTGTCTCATTTTCTTTGTCACTGAAATGTTCCCAGTCTGAACTTATTAAAAATAGTCAAGGTGACCTTCATTTATGTGATATCTAAAACATCCAGTAACTCCAGATGTTCCATTCCATATACAACTAATTTATTTTCATTTCAATTTTAACTAGTCACCAGCTCCTCTAGGACAAATAAGCAGAAAAAATGCTGCAGTACTCAAAAACCTGCACTATAAAAAGTGTGATGGACTCCATCTTAGAAACTACTTTGATTTATACGTATGCAGTAGGAGGAGAACATGATTACTGTAAAACATTGAATTAGCCACAAGACTGGAGCATGTGGAACATAACAATTAATTAGGCTCAAAAAATGTAGTTACCAATGGTATACAACACACATGTAATCTTAACATTCACAGCCATGAAGAGGAACTGATCTCTAACCTGTGTCCTTACACATTTAGCAGAGCCTTGGCAAATTACTTAAACACTTGTCTGCCTTCCTGCCAACTCCAATTTCAGCACACATTCTTTCAGACACGATCATTTTTGAGAAAAAGGGAAAGCCCTCTGTGTTGCTGTCTAGTCTGGTAATACCTTGCAGCCCTACTTCTCAGATGCAAAAAACTTATGATTTTATTTTCAGAAGTGTTTTCTCTGTGATGCACAGACACATCCCAGTGAACTCTAGATTGTACTGGTTTTTTATAATATGAAATGTGTTCTTTATTGGAATTGACATTCTGCTGCACAGTCTTACTTTTCCAACCAGAGAACCCTTAGCACCGGGCTAAAAACTACATTTTAAGGATCACAGTAGCTTGTAGCTTGATGAGGATGAGAAAAATATATGGAGAAAAAATATATGCGTATATGTATATATATATATTTTTTTTTTTTTTCCATGCAAACTTTGCTGGGGTAGGTATTGTGCCACAGAAGGAAGACCACAACCTGACTTGTGGCAGGAAGCAGAGGGCAGAGGCACAGCCACTCTTCCACATGCCTCTTTGTAGCAGTGTGGTGGAAAGCAGAAGCCAGTCAGACCACAGTAACTGTAGAGTGTCAGCACTCCTTTCACCAGTGTTCCTTACTGGAGCATGCCTTCCTGAATACTCACAGGATACTCATAGGCTCCCTCCACTGCAGTCATCAAAGTGCAGTAAATTAATGGTTTTTTTGTTCCTCAGCAACATTTTTGAAACCAAATTCTCATTCAAGAGGAGAATGGCTCCTCAGTTTAGGAAGGACACTGAGATGCTAAAGCACATCCAGAGGAGGGCAACAAGGCTGGTGAAGGGCTTGGGACAAAGCCCTGTGAGGAACGGCTGAGGGAGCTGGGGGTGTTTAGCCCAGAGAAAAGGAGACTCAGAGGTGACCTTATCACTCTCTACAGCTTCCTGAAGGGTGGCTGTAGTCAGGTGGGGGTTAGTCTCTTTTTCCAGACAGCAGCTGACAGAAGGAGAGGACACAGTCTTAAGCTGCAGTAAGGGAAATTTAGGTTGGATGTTAGGAAAAAGTTTTTCCTGAAAGAGTGATAAAGTACTGGAATTATCTGCCAGGGGAGGTAGTGGAGTCACCATCCCTGGATGTGTTTAAAAAAGGATTGGATGTGGCAGTCAGTGCCATGGTTTAGTTGAGGTGATGTTAGGGCATGGGTTGGACTCTATGATCTTGAAGGTCTCTTCCTACCTGGTGATTCTGTGAATGCTGCGTGCAAAAGGTTGATGCTTATGAATGCTTCCTAAGGGATGCAGCTCAAATAAATATAATTGAATATATTTTGCCTATCACTAGGAATTAAAAAGCATTATTATGGGCAATAATTGAATTTCTGCTTGCTGATAGGTGAGTCTAATATAGAGATCATTAAGAGCAATCAAACCAGATTTTGCATTATGTGCCAATGATTCCTTTAAGCATTTACCCCTGAGCTTTCCTCCATGCCCCCTGGGGTGGGGAATATTCCTGAACATCAATGCGGTCTGGATTCCTTCAGGCTCTATGTTTTAGCAAAAAGAGATCTGCTAACATATTAAACAATTTCAGTCTGTTTCATGACAACTTTTGTGCCTCTGGTGTGTACTGAATTGCCTGTTAGTTTTTCTGCCTGTTGCCCAAGCAGGCAGTGGAGGAGAGGAATGTCTGTGTTTGAAAAGGAAAGCCTAGTTTCAAGGTCCCCTTCCATCTGCTTCAGAGGAGTTTCTGTTACTCCTTCACTTGGAACCAGGAAGATGAACCTCTCTCTCTACCTCCTGTGTCAGCACCAAAACCACGCTCCGGTGGCAAAGGGACTGCTTGACCAAACAACCTCTCCCTAAAGGTTTCCATCAGACTTCTCTATGGTTTAGGAACAGTTTGTTTTGTCAAAATCTGCATTTCTGTGTCAACCTCAGCCATTTAACAATGATTGATAGTCTAATCCATCTGCTCTGCTTTACTAATTTAAATCAACTTCTCAACTGGAAGTTAAAGCTATTTCCATCTCTACCATGTTATTACAACTGACTGTAATTATTGCATTAGAACAATGAGTATTATTTTCCACAGCACACAGTACTGAATTTTAGAGGGTATCAGCCATCGGCCCTGAAGTCTAAATAGTCTTCAGTGGAGGGCAGCATTTAATCCAGAGAAAATAGGTATTTATACCAAGTTTTGCAAAAGGATTTCCCATGGGCAGTCTGCTTTAACAACAGTTACCACACTGGGACATGTGAAATGACCATAGTTTTCCCCACGCTACAAGTGGAGCCTGGATGACCATCAGTTTCAGAAGCATTTACTTTTGTTAACTGAATGCTCAAATTCTCACATTTACAAAGAAAAGGAGTGGAATGGGACCAATCAAAATGTACTAAATTAATAATTCCATTTATTTTTAAAAATTAAATTAGTCCATAATATGTTATCTTCTAGGTTACACCAAGTTACAGTAAATACTAACTTTTCAATGCTTAAAGTAAGAAAAAGCTATGCAGAAGATCCATGCACTTAAATTTTTTTTCTATTTTGATAAAAGGCCTACTGTGTTGTACTGTCAATTTAGCTAGCTAAAACTCATGAATAGATAAGGAAAAAAGGTTACATTGAAGAATATTAGGTATGATTAGATGCTTTTCAGAAAATTATCTACTCCTATTCTAAAATCTGGACTAACATAGGTCTAGAAAGAAGCAACAGGATTCTTTTTTTCCCCACATACCCTACACAACAAAGTTTACAATGTAAATATATTTGTTTGGAATAAATTGGAAAGAAACTAACATCTCCATCAGATTTTCCTTAACTGTAGGTTATCTACTTTCTTACTCAAAAGTGATTTAAACCAATGGTGATGTATTGGCAAGAGTCTGTCAATAAAATGCATCTCTTTGAATCAGAGTTGCTCATGATGCAAAGGTGACAGCAGCAGCTGGCTCATGTAGCCAACATATTTACAATCCCCTAAAGCCAGACTAGAGGAGCTGCAGTCAGGTCTGTGAGACCTTGCTAGTTTGGTGTTCAGAGAATAGTCAGGAACAAAACCCCACATTTGACCCTGAGGATACAAGCTGTGCAGCCACAAAATATCCACACCAAGCTCCTCCCTAGAAGATGAGACAACAGCAGTCCAGAGAAAATGCCCAGAGCATGCACTGAGGACATTGCTGTGCTGCTCCACATCACCTGCTCCAGTGGGCATTGCCTGTGTCACAGCTGGTCCATGATGCTGTTGCTTATCCCCGCAGGGTCACAAGCTGCTCCAGGTTCCTAAAACTGTCTTAGCAAGCATGTTCCTCTCCTACAGAAGCACAGATGGCATCATGGGGCACTTATGTTAAACACCGCAGCCTTCCTCCTTTGTTTTCAGGTAGCAAAAATTCACGGCCTTTTTATTGGCACACTTTTGATGTGAGGAAATCTTAAACTTATGACAAGGCCAGAAGTCCTGGGCTAGACTGGTAAGCAACTGCACCCTTCTTTTCCCTAAAAGAAGTGTTCTGTTGGACTGGTGCTGGCAAGTCTCCCTGAGAAGTCACGTGTTTTGCCATTTACTCTTTTAAGGCAGTATGTGGTTCCTCTTATAGCTTCTCAGAAGCAGCAAGCAGATGTCCCTGTATTTGTTACATTCACAGCACATTTCAGGACTTCATTTCCAAACATGAAGTTTGGGGTTCTTTTTTCCAGAATTATTAAAGAAAAAAAATTAAATTCTGTCTTCCTCAAAACTGCAGGTGCAAGGTAGCAGGCCAAAGCACCAAAGCATCAGATGCCATTCACATTTCTCTAGATTCAGAGTAACCTCTTCCAATCACACAAAGATAATCACCCCAGCTGAGAAACCTCAAACAAGAGAACTGCTCTGACTGACAAAAGCAACCCAGGTGGGGCTGACAGAAAGCAGCATTTAATCACAGGTCTCAACATGCAGAGTTGCTATCATAGCATTTACACTACTCTGGGAAATCACAAAGCATGCCAGGTGGATGCTTACTTATCGTACATGTGAAATTCTAGGTGTCTGGTGTAGTTTATCCAGTGCTGCTCTGTGTGCCTTGAACAGAAAAATTGAGCTACTTGAAGATAAGTTTCAGCCATCAGTTAATAGACATGTGCAATCATCTGTTCTGCAACTGTCAGAAAAAGCAAAAGAATTAGTGCTTCCAGATGAAGGGGGTACCAGCTAACCTCGTCACCACAGTTGATATGGTCCAACCAAAGACTCTTTCATAGGAAGTGCCCAGAGCTGACGAGGCTCTGTGTGTCCAAGGCCATCAGGGAGCTGGTAAAACACCGGGTTTACCTCTGTGTCTCACAAGATGTGCTGGTAGCCCTCAGCACTGGCTGAGAATGACAACTTGGAAGCTAAACCTCAGTAACAGCTTTATTGTTTGGGTTTGTTGGGTGGAGGATTTTTTGCATGGACTAATTCAGGCCAGTAAAGTTACTTCGCATTTCCAAAGCCCAAAATAAACCACATCCAAACATATGGATTACATGGATTTTCTGTGAAAATCATGAAAATCACAAGCTGGAAACTGTGGATTATGTTGCCTTGTTGTATGGGTTTGTTATTTTTTCCTGGTGAAGTGTACTTTTAACTGGTCAAAGAAGATTTGGATGAGATTTTTATTTATCAGAAAGCCACTCTCAGATACATGCCATGCTTTGAAGTCTTAGGTATGAAATACTTTAGGCTGATTAATACCCACGGGCATGCATGGCAGCTAATGCTATGGAATTAAAGCTGGGATGGTCCTGAGGGGGCTGGGAAGAGCAATAGGAGTTTACAACCCAGGCAGCTGCTGAAGCAATGCTAATTGACTTCTCATACCAGTAAGGGGAAGGAAGGAAAACTGGGAAGGAAGAGAAATTTTACTTTACAGCTTCACTGCTTTGTGCTGTTAGCATCATCTGTCCTGTCTTCATTGAGGATGAAATCACTGCAGAGACTTGTTCACTTTAAAGCAGGGGCACAAGAGGACATAAAGAGAAACTTCCAAGAGGGCAGAAAGAGACTTGGAAAAGTCATATCAAAATGAAACAGTATAATTCCCCCTCTGACCACACACACAGTTCACTAGACTACATCAAAGGATGTTAAAGGGAAAAAGAAATCAAAAACCTAAAAGGGGAAAAAATATTTCCCAAAGAAACAGACAAAATCTTGTCCAAGTGGTGTATCATAGCAGATGAAACTGCTAACTACTGTTACTCCCATCTCTTCTCTCACAAGACTATGAGCAGTGATACTAGGTCACATCAGGTCACTATCTGGTTTCAGCAACTCCCACACACACAAACAGTTCCCCTCCTTGAAATCAGAAAGGGGCACCCAAAATGACCCAGCAGCTCCTGGCAAACAGCAGCTTATGGACTGACTTCCTGAGCTGGAGTCTGCATCCTCTTTCATCATCCTCTCCCTGAGTCACCAGAGCCATATATCACATCCATGAACATTTTTTACCAGTGTAGCAGAGCATTCAGCAGCAAGGGCACCATGGCAGTAACTATCATTCCCTTTGCTGATAAAGTACTTCCTTCTGCTTGTTGTGAACCTGCTGCTCCCATGTTTCACTGGGCATCCATTGGTACTTCAAGGCAGTCACTTCTGAGGTGCTCCCTCACCAGCATTCATGGCCATACAAAAGGCTGCAGCTCTCTCTTCCAAGCCAGAGAAGCCTGTTTAAGAATCCTGACAAGAATATTTTCTTCTGGCTTTCTTTACTTCTGCAGTTCTACTATACAAGCCTTAAGATAACCTGCATTTGCTATGCTAGGTAGTCATGCACTATTAGTTTCTACTGGAACGTGATTTTAAGTTTTGCTTTGTCCTTACACTTAGTATTTTTCCTCTGTTTGCTGTTATTCAACAGATCACCAGAGCTGAAACTAAGATGGAAAAGGTAAGTTAAGGTTGACTGAGGACAGATAACCACTACCTGCTCTTCAGAATTATGCTAAAACATTTGGTAAACTTTGAGTGAGAATTTAGACACCTCTTTTAGAGGGCTAGTCATATTCTATTATGTAAATAATTTCTTTTGAAATGCTGCCAATGCATTTCTGAATGAAAAAGCTTCACAGAGAGGCTTACATCAAGGTGGAGAGTTTGACAAAGCAATTTCTTCATTTCATGGAATTCCAAGATCATAAAAATTTGAAATTAGAAATAATGTTATTTTAGATTAACAGCTGGTCTACCAGAATATTGTATTTCCATTAGTACTTGACACTGTCAACACCTGTATCAAATAAATGTCTGCCTCACTTGGGAGGTGAGTACGAGCCAAAGCAACAAAACATTTTAAGCTGTCATATTACTCCAGGGTCCTGAAATGAGCCTGCATTTGTAAAAACCTATATTTGAGAAAGAAGGCTATAGTAATGGTTTTGATTCCTTTCTTACTGTCATAATTGAAAAAGATGGCTGTGGTAAACACTTTTGATGCATTTATTTGATACATCTCAAAAACACTAAAATTATTTTTGCCATACAAAACCTTTACTTAAATTTGCTGTAAAATTTTCATAGTCTTTGAGACAAAATATTAGGAAAAAGCCCCGAGCTTTAGCAAGACAAGGCCTATAGGGAGAATATCAAAAGGTGAAACTATAAAAAGACCGTAGACCAAACCTGATAACTTAGAACAAGGAAATCTGCAAGAATACAGTACCTTTAGACCATCAGAAATCCATACCTCTTACAAGAGAAAGAGTCGTACTTTTTCCATTTCTGTTACTTTATTTCACAAAGTCTTTGCAGGTTGATAAATCTCACCTTGGTGTCCTGCTCAAACACCAAAACAGCATTTTGAATCATTGCCTTGGGTGAACTTTGCTTGAAAATATTTCCTGAGACTATTCAAAAGGATGTTTGCCAACAAAGCAGCTTGTAAAAATGCAGACTGAGTAGAAGAAAGATGTAGTGATATTATTTTTAAGATCATACAAAAGACCCCTATACACTTCAGCCAAGGAAGAGAAAGTCTTTCTTGATATTTCCTGAACATTTAAAGACAGCCATTTATAAGGTTCTAGCTGTAGGAGTTCATTCTTAATGGCAACTACATCCTATTGAGTATCTATCAACAAATCCCTTTCGGATCAGAAAGGGAATCCCACATACTGTAGTTGATTCTCCAACAATGGCTTTTAGTATAAATAAAAACATTTTTCTTTTCAGAGTTTAAAAATGTACTTGAACTCGACTATACTGGAATAAAAAAAAATTTCAATTAGCCTGATTTCAATTTCATCTGAATACAGCATTATTGATATGAAGTTTTATAAAGGATGAAAACAAGGTAATGCCATCTTTGTAATTAATGCCTTTTAACTGGAAAACTATTTTGGGCATTGGAAAGTAGAGCAGAAATTATATTTGAGGAGCACTAGGAGTAAGTTTTATATAACTCCTGACCTAAAGTAAACATTAAAAAAGTGATACTTATATTAAAAAGATAACTGATCACTTGTATTTTTAGAGCACCAGTGATGGAACAGAAGAATTCCATTCCTGAATAACGTTTAATATATCATGTATTACGATGCTATCTGCTCAGCTGCTTTTTTTTTTCATGCAAAAATATAGCCAAAATACATCCTCTGAACATTTTAAAGTATTTTGATGCAGAAGAACTATGAGGCTCTCTAAATTCTATGATGTGTGAAATACTTTGACCAACTATGTCTCAGCTAGTTATTAAACTACAACTCATATAATGCTCTCTGACATATTCTACCGTGGTATTTTGTAGAACTCCAGCAAAATTAACTTTTTCATTTGTCTTTTACCCAGCCTAGCTATTAAGTACTTTGCAGTTTTTAGGAATAAGCATGTTCTGGGCAATTCCCATAACTATCTGCAGGGTAATGGGCAGAAGAAAGAATACATCATCTGCATTATGTAAAATTTTAAAAATACTCAGGAGTTTGAAAATTACAGAGAATGCATAGTGAATCAGTAGGCCTCGGGTAAAGATCATCTTACACCATGGACAGAAAAACTGGTGGATCATCTATCCACTAACTGGTGGATTTTGAGATGACTGAGAAAGAACATTTGGCATAGATACTGTGACCCGTTCATTACATATGCAGCTTTAATTATAATTTTACTCAAGTAAAATAAAATGAAATTCTGAAGTTCAGAAACAGAGAACTGAAAGTTTGCACAGACAATTTACATCTCTAGATTCATCCACATATAGAAAACAGCATCTTGCAGTTTTTCAATGGCTGACTTTGCAACCTAAGTAATGGCTTTAAAAGCACAAATCTTTTGGTCTGTGATCTCCTAAACTCAAAATGGAAACTGGTATTACAGAAACTCCATCATGTGGGAGCATAGTGACCCCCACAGAGCTCACACTGCTAATTTGAACTTTCGTATTTCATTTACTAGCCAAATTAAGTGAATGGAAGAACAGCAGGCATGGGGGGCCCTGTCCAGAACTACATGTATTCGCCTACTCTAAACACTCTCTCTTCTAAAACAAAATGACAGCCTGAGATTAGGATCTTCTTCAGCTTCCACAACTTAGCACCAAGTGTTGTTCTGCTCAGAGCTCTGTTCCTCCCTGTAACT
Organism: Eopsaltria australis; assembly: GCA_034509425.1. Taxonomy (NCBI): domain Eukaryota; kingdom Metazoa; phylum Chordata; class Aves; order Passeriformes; family Petroicidae; genus Eopsaltria; species Eopsaltria australis. The sequence goes on from JAVTVJ010000138.1 coordinate 5,268,246, forward strand.
GAGACTCCAGAAATCCCTGGCAGGCTGCCACGCAACACAAACCCACAAGACCTTGCTTAAAACCAACCTACGTCGTCAGATGTCTTTTGAGCTAAGGAGCCTGAAAACCTGTGCTGCAAGGCAACCACAGAAGCTGGAAGAGTTTTTAAGAGAAGACTGTTCAAACCAGTCCCTAGAAGGAGATAAAAGACTATGTAAATGAGTGTCATAATTATCTGGTAGACAAGCTTTGGTACTCAGGATTCACAGGTTTTATTTTTAGTTCTGAAAGGAAGTATGCTTTTTATGGTCAATCCCAGTTGGCCTCTTTCTGCTTTTACCATTCTTACCACTTCAGGAAGAGAAATTACAGTACTTCTCGTTCAGCTGCTCATAGGTCTTCCCATAATAGTTATGTGAAATGGGGACGAACTGATATTTGCATTGTCCTTCATAGATCTGTACAGGAGAGGTGGCCACAACCAGAATTCATTTCATAATCAATTTCATACTTATGCTTTCTACAAAATTCTGGCTTTACGTTTAATGAACAATCTAGTCAGCTCAAACAGTAACTTCAGATACAGTATTAGGGATCTATCATCCAGATTTGTTTTTATATACAGAAAATGCAAGTTCTACAGAAATGGAGTGGCTAGGCCTTGAGCACATTAGGGAAATCTTTCCACCTGCAGACTCTCAATACCCAGAAATACGACTTACTTAGATTATAGGGGTTTTTCTGCTCCCTGTATAACCAGAAATCTTTTTCTTTTCAAGTAATGACACTTTGTTTTTTTAATTTTAAATCACTTTCTTACAATCACCCAGAGGTTTGCGCTAGAGCTGCATGTCAGACCTGCAGACTGGTGATGAGTGAAGAAGGCACCACGGTGACTCACTGTCCCCTCAAATAACCTCCAGACTGTTCCAAGCAGAGCTGCAGCAGAACACACTGGCTGCTGACTCAAACAGATGCAATACAGCCTCATTCCCTCGCTGAGCACGGTGCCTTCCCAGTGCCATTAAATATGATTCATACGCAGCACAGTGCCAAAATCAAAAGAACAGATCAACATTAGCAGACAGTAAATTCTAAGTCTGCTCTTCTTTGAATATAACATGCAAATAACCTGGTATAATTCTGCGTATAGCAACCTGCCCTTCAACCTCAGTAAGGATGTTACAAATTTACCACCTTTAGTACAAACACACAGCCAGTTTGACCATGGAAGCACCCAAAAGAAACATCAGAGATGCCTGACACCAAAGTAAGGTAAATATATGCCAGCGTTTTGCATCAACTGGTTGTTAATTGGTGAAAGCACTGACATCAAAAGTCATTAAAACCATATCCAGAAAACACTTTCAGGTTTCAGAGAATCTAACATTCATCTCTACCCCTCAGAAAAGTGCCTTTGGAAGAAAGGAGGACATGTGACAGAAGAGCTTTTGAGCAATGCTGTCAGACAGCATGGCATGAAGCAGTTCCTGTCTTGACAAAAAAGTCACAGAGAGAGACAGACTTGGCTAATAATCCCATCCTTTTCAACCAGACAGGATGTGGTTCTACAATAAAAGAGACACTATTGACTCCATTAACCTACAGTGCTGGAAACAAGTCATGAAAAATGTATTAATTTCCACTGCTCACTACCACCCCCAAAATAGCTGCTACAGACTTACCTATCACTTGCACTATTTTTCAAGAAAATACTGCAATCCAGGGAGAACAGCATTTCCTAACTCAGTATTTTTTTTCTTCAAGAAAGAACAAATCTGTGTGTTAAACCAAGTGTTTTCATCTGCTGATATTTTTATATATGATGAATTAGTTCCTTCTGTGGTATAATGCAGACTCTCAAACCAGAATTGATCTTGCTGCCTAGACTTGGAAGGTCTCGCTAGCAAGGAGTTTAACTTGCAATTTTCAGTGATGTAAATTGAGGGGCAGTTCTAGTAAAGCAATAAATAACTGGGTCAGGAAATACATTTTGAGATTGTTCTTAATATGGAGATCAGCAAGTAATTGTGTGTACATTTTACATGGCTACAACAATTTTGTCCAGTGATACTTGAAATCCATGCCATAATCCATGCATATAAATTTAGATCTATTTTATTTCACAGTCAGTCATTATTGAAGGACCATGCCAATTGTATGACCAAGACATGTAGTTTTTTTGCACTCCATGACTTGACAAACCAAAATACCCATTTATTTACATACCTGTCTGTATCCTTCTAGTTTTTTGATCCCTTTCCTTGACTTGGCTCCATAAATTCAAGATGTGTTAGGTCATCGTGTGGTTTTGGCATTTAGCTCACAGAGCCTTTTTGTGCCTCTGTCTGTTCTTACAATTAATGACAACTTTGCAAATTAAGACAGCCTGCATACTGTAATAAATACCAATTTACAATGGTTTTGCCACTAAAAGCACATAAATTGCCAATATTTCACCTTTATAATGTATTTGTGAGAGTTGCTTATACTCATCAAGTAACTTACTCCCCTCCCATCCAAATCATGATCCTTTCTCTCTCAAACTGAGATGAACAAGAGGCTTGACCATCATGTTCAGTGTCCTAGGGGGATGACAGGCTTTGTGGTAGTACTCAAGCTCTTATAAGTTCCCGGGAATGCTCCTCTTGGAGATGTTATTCATCCCTGTGACATGTCAGCACAGCATGTTGGGGATTGCACCACCAGCCCCGAACGGGATTTTTGTGAGGAGCCAGCTCCCATCCTGGCAATACCCAAGAACAGCACAGCACAGCCACCTGTGACTCACAGCAAGTGAGAGTCTCTGCCAGCCTCTCCATCTGCGTAGGGACAGAGATCGACAGGAGAGTTGTTCAACCAGCCACAACCCGCTTCCTTTCACTGAAGGCCCTCCAGCACCCTCCTTACCAGCCAGACAACGCAGCAAAGGCACATGAGCAGACATGGGAAAAGCCTGCATTTTAGCCAGGGAGACTGCACCCTTATCAGGTGACTGAACACAAGCTGTCTCATGCAAATGCGCCCTTCCATCACTCCAGAGAAGCATTTTCTGGAGGCACTGCATCCTGTGTGTCCTGCAAACTGCTGTAACTGACCATGCACGGACAATACTGGAACATGGCATTCAAGCTCCAAAAGGGAGCTGTGGAGAGGAACTGGACAAATCAAACATCCTGTCCTCTGAGAAAAACAAAGACTACATAAAGGAGATTCTCATTAATAATCCTGAACTCCTCAGAAAACACAAAGCTCTCATTCCACTGTCCTTGGACTGACTCACATGGGAAGCACAGCTGTAAGAAGGACATGCACCCTATACAGGAGACAAGTACCAGCACCATGAAAACACAAGAGGAGCTCAAGAGGGGATCGAGGATCCAGGACAGTGAAGAAATACCAAGTGGCTCTCAGGCATTGTAAAGGGAGTAAGAGAAAAGGAACAAACGGCACATTGACACATGCTGTGTCTGAATTTGTATGTCAACTTCCCCTTTTTCTTTTTTTTTTTTTTTTTTTTTGACTACTTTCAAATTTCTTTACAAAATTAAGGTCACTGAAGCTGAATTGTTAGCAAACTGCAGAACCAGAGATTCCACAAAGGGAGGACTTTTAGAAGGGAAGTTTTGAAACTAGTGAGAAATCTTTAAGGAAAAGAGTTCTAAGAACTGTTTTTAAGACAAGATCTAGCAATCAGGACATGGCACAGGAGAAGGTGTCTGTAACTCTGAGCCTTGGACCTGACCTCAAGGAGCATATTCTGTACAACATGCAAAACAAACTATGGGGCACAGGATTCAAAAGTGTGGGCCAGAGGATCTTTTATCTGTTATGGCCACAGGAAGAAACTCATCACAAGGCTGTTAAATATATCTGTGCATTTCCTCCAAAATCTGATTAGCCTCTTCTAAAACCACTTCAGGAGAGGTTGTGTGGCTGGGAATGAAAAGCTTTCTCTGTGTTACATGGAGGATCCCCTCCAGTCTGGCTGAGATGACATCCCTACAGTCATCAGTCTTGTTAAACAGATCCTTGCACAAGACCTGGCAAAATGAGGAAGAAAACAGGGGATTAAGAGGAGAATGGAGTTGATCATGTGTGTAAAGTGAGGAATTTGTAGGCATTGATGCCTATACAACCTAGATTAAAGTTACAAGGTGCTTATCTAGCTTGAGTTAGAAGACATCTATGTAACCTAATATCAATATAACCTAAAACATGACTTCTTATCAATGTAACCTGAAGCATAACTTTTTATACTTATATAACCAGAATCACAGTTTTTACTTATGTAGCCTGAATCATGGCTTTAACCTGTACTTACATAACCTGAATCATAACTTTTGATACTTACATACATAAGTTGATATGAATAACTTTTTATACAATGTAATGGCCAGTATATGGTTAAGTAGTTGCTTAAATGCTGAATAGACAAAAGGAGAGAAAAAACTCACCAGGTATATGGTTTCAGAGCCAGATAAGTGTGGTACTAATGAGAAATTGGCAAGTGCAAAGCCAATTAGCCACAAAACAAAGAATTTAGACTGGGCATCAGCATCACACATAAGGGATCAGTGATTCCTCAAATCTGGATTATATTGTCATGCATTTGTGAAATGATTGCTCTGCCTGTGACCATCACCCCAGTTTCTGTTATGCAGAGTGGTGTGGGAGGTTTCCTGCTTTCAGTTTTTCTTCCCAGAGCTCTGATGAAAGCTGTACATCACTGGTAATCTGGGGCTTTGCACAAACAAACACACTTAGTCCTTTCAGTGTCCACTCCTCTATTCAACACACCACCTGGAATCAAGGCGAGGGATCCTCTCCCGTTCTTCCCTCCAAGAACAGCAAAAAAGACAACACGAAAATATCACTTCAAGGAAGCAAAAGGAAAAACCTACTGGACTTCATCCTATTCTATTCTGAAGTCTTCTGTGGCAGCAGTAATTCTCCTTTCAAAGGGAAAAAGGAGACAGCAGCTACCACCAGATATTGTCTGATTCTATTTATCTCAGCAAGTAGGCTCTGTATGTTCTGGTGAAAGAGCAGAATCATTTGAACCACCTTCAGAGAAAAGAACACGGAGAACATAGACTCCCCCTTTTGACACCAGTGAGCTCCTGCAATAGTTCTCTGAATCTGCAAGATGATGACCTTATATTCTGGCAGACACTTACCTGAAAAAACTAGGTTTTAGTTTATACCTCATTCTGGCTACTGTGGGAAAAGAGCAAACCAGCAACAGCTGGAGACTGAATCCTTTGTGTTAACAGGTTCAGTACAGACAAAAGCTGATGCTGAAACAGAAAAAAGTCACAACAACTGGAAGAAGCAGTAAACTGAGCACAAGTACAGAGCATTCTTTCCCCAGTACCCCTCACACCCAAGGTTTTTTTGTTCTTTGATGATGAAGTCCAAAATCCCTTTCTTCCTCTGCCAGCAGCCTCCATCCCAGCACAAGCCCCTCAGCTCTAGAAGCACCAACACTGCTTGCAATGTTATCAAACAGCAGCAGAGAACTAAACCAGGCTCCAGTCATAGCTTGGAAGCAAAGACGAGCAGTTTAAGTAGACACATTGCTTTCACACCTATCCTGTTACTGGTGGTATCTCCTTTCAAACAGTGAGACACAACCTCCTATTTCAAAACATGCAGCAAAACATCCTGGAGGCAAAGGAAGTAGTGAATCCTTTTCTCAGCTGAGCAGAAGTCCCAGCAGACAAATGAAGGAATTATAAAACAACATATAGGTAAACTTTTTGCACGACTGCTAAAATCTTACCAAAACTGGAAATCAGAAAAATTGTGGGGAAAAGAAGTCTTCTTTACTATTTCTGTGCCTCTGAATCATAAGAAATCACAACGGAACTTCTCACACAACTACTCAAGAGAATAACTTCTCAATAATAAAATTATAATTCCAGACTTCATGGTTGAAAGCTAAGCCTAGAACTATGAACAGGCTGCAAATCATTGCTTCGTGAATCTGGAAAAATTAATCAGATCTGTAAACTGCCTTGTTAATCTCAAAGCCAAGCACTACTGAGTCCATGTCCATAAGGTAGAACTCTGGCCTTTCTCGACATACAGCATGAAAAATAAATTTTGGCTAATGAATTTCATCACTTGGTCTCAGACAAGAACTACATTATTTTCCCACTCTACAACTGCTCCTACTTGCAAACTCATTTCCTCAGAGGGTGACTGATGTGCAGGACAGTTCAATGAGCAGTAAAATGTAAAGAACAAAGAGAGGACAGGTTTTGTCTGCAAGGCAGAAGAGACAGAAATATGGTCTGGTGAACTCATCAAAGTCAATGAGGATGGAGGAGGGCATCAGGAGATTCAGTGAAGGTGGATCTACAGTCTCTGACACAGGACACTCAAACCTCTGCGTTAAGAAAACCCAAACAACTCTGCACAACAAATTACCTGAAGAGCATGATAAAACCAATGGCCAAGAATCACAACAGCTGAAAACACATAGGACTGAAAATCACTTCACATAAGGATTTTTTTTGACTTCTTGTTTTCACTACTCTAATGGGAAGGCTGTTTTAACACAACACTGCTTTAAAAAGAAACTCCACTCTTACTAGCCTTACTTATTACAGTTAATTTGTGGGCAGTTCATACCCACTTTCTCATGCCTTCCTTGGAAAAGGAAAATAAGGCTCAATTTCTGATAAATAAAAATTACTGGATTTACATGCATACATGGTTACCAATATTCTTTGGCTTCTCACAATTTTGGATCATGGTTGAAAACAGAATTTCAAGGGAGAAGCAAGTATCTGCTTTGGCCTAATGACTTATTTTCCATAAGAAATTTGATATAAACAGTTACTGGGTTTTCTCCATTTACTTTTTATCGTCAAAATGTTACTGCTGGCCAACGTAACAACAGTATCCATGATTTATTGTGCTTTATAAATCTTGCAACGACATTCCTGTTATCTTCCATCTTCATCTCTCATTTATGAAAACAAACAGATCTTTTAGTTCATTTCAAAGACAAACTCTAAAGGCAACCAACAAAAATCTGGACTACATTAGTTGAAAAATCTATACTGAAATTGTACCAAGAAAGCAAACTGCAACTAGACTTTCAAACTTACAATGGAGATGCTAAGATCCTGGTTAACACCAGTGAAAAAGGTACATACACGTTAAAGAGAACCAGTCCCCTGACAGAAAATAAGTAGCTATTAACTACCTTTCATGGTGCCACTGTGCCAGAAATATCCATGGACAAGTAACAGACCTGTACTTTCTTTATAAAGGTAAATTACATAGATTGAAAAAACAAACGCACCGTTGTCTCACTGTAAACACATACACTAAAAGATATGTTACAATACCATTAACATATAAAAGGGATTGGTTAGACTCCTGTAAAACCAGGGAAAAAGCCAGTCTGTCTTCCCTACTATCTAAAATTTGATTAAAGTAACACTAACAGAAAGGTGTGCTATGGATACAAAACAGCTTACAGCTTTCCAGTGTTCTGGGCAGGTGAGATGTCATACACACTATCCCCAAAAGCAGGCAAATACAGAAGCAGTCAAATGACATCCAATAGCACCAACTTTCCCTGACTGGATGTGTGGAATTGTTGTCCTTCCTGCTTTCATTTGTACACTGTATGTGCATTTGTAGCATTTAAGGATATGATACGGTCATTTTGTCACTGTGAGAGGAAGCTTAGGTTAGATATTCAGAGGAGGGCTTAAAAGGCACAATAAGAAGTGCACTGGTTATTCTAATAAATAATCTAGCATACAATCCTACGTGTGCCAATAATGTCATTTGTATTGAAGGAACTCCAAGTACGTCTGTCATTAAAAGATTGTGCAATTGCAGCAGCCAAAGATGTTGAAATCTGCATTCTACAGCAGTGGCAGTAATTTCAGAGCTGTGTGCCAAAATGTGATTAATCACAGTTCACTGGGTATTTTGATAGTAACACAGGAAAATAGCTTGGCACAGAAAAACCATATGATCAATTAAAAATGCCATCAAGCCCCCCTGAAGGATAACCTTCTAGCAGTATGAATACCACAGCACTTACACAGCTTGATTAACTTTCAAGATATGAGTTTCATATATATCTAAAGGACAGGAAAATCAAAACTCTTAATAAGAGACCATATGAAAACTGTATAAATTCTTCCCTAACAAAAGCTCATCTGAGATTATCCAAGTTTAAAGGAAACACAAATTGCTGCATATTCAGATGTACATCAGAGCTGCATTTCTGCCTGACCACATTTTGGGGATGGAAGAAAAACAGCAGAGTCACAGCAGGTTCTCTGTATATTGCACATATTAGTCAGGCTTATAAAAACCATCCATGATCCCTCCACCTGCAAATCCAGCCAAACACATTTCTCTGCTGCAAGTGCACCAGAGTCCTGACTGATCAGATGCTACCTGCAGCTACCTTCACCAGCAAAGCTGATGGCACCGGATGGAGGTTCATACAATTCTGCCTGTCTAGGTGACAGCCTGACATCAGTTTGACAAGAAGTTTAACAAAAGTTCTGATGCAACTTCAAACCCGTAACTGCTTTTCTCCACAGGACAGCATCTTACTAGACAGTAGAAAAACACCAATAAATAAATGCATACAGTGATTCTATTTTAGTTCTATATTCTTTTCAAGATGGCAGAGTTCTAAAAGACATCTCTGACTTAATGTAAGTCCTCCACAATTGTCCGTAACTGCCTCAAGTACTGCTCCTGAATAAACTGCACCAGGAGTCTTAGAAGATGATTGCACATGAATGCCTATCACTCTACTTGCCAATAAACAATCAATACCTAATTCATTACCACCTCTCAAACTACCTTGTAAATGTGCCTTACTCAGGAAGTAAAACAGAATCGATTAGGTCTGTCCTAAGTAATCTAAGAGAAGGAGACCGTTCAAAAGGGGGGTGGAATGGGGTAGTGATGCCCATTCTTCAAGATTAAAAGGATTAGCGTCTTGCCTCAAATTTCAGTAAAGCATCTGATCCTGGCGACATCATACAAGCAGTTTACAGAGGTGTTGATGCTTCTTCATGTACTCTACAATCATATACAATTCACTACTAACAAGATTCCTGAAAGGAAATGCATTATGGTGCATCTTCAAACTCTCCTTTCTGTAAGCTATGAAGATACACCCTGTCATTTCTGTAGCGTTTTATGTAATCATGATGCGAAAATAAAGAGTTGATTTTAAATTTAGAAACAATAAAGAAGTTTCATTAATAATTTGGTCTAAAGTACTACAAGTACTAAAAGTACTGTAATTTAGAACAGTAAAAGAACTACTAAAAGCAAGAGCATGTGTGGACAAATAGAAATTCTGGAACCAAAACTAACGGGCTTTAGCTTGGTAACTGAGCCTTACAGAACACTGAATATGCTGAGATGGAAGGGATCTAGGAGGATCATCCTATTCCAGACAAATACACCAAAACACATAGGAACACAGTTCCCTAAAAAGCCAGTTACACTCAAATGCAAAAAATGAATGCAAAAAATTCTACAGAACACAAAGAGATTTTGGCTGTATTTATATTAGGTTTTATTACTATATTTTCAAAATAACTAAATATATCAGCCAATGATAAGAAGTACTATTCGGCTCGTTTCAGCATGCAGCTAAATGTTTCAGTGATTCCAACATCTATCCATTCACAATCAGCCCTACTAATCAGTACTTTCTTCCTATTGTGATTGTACTAATACAGTTTGCAGCAATTCAGGACATGCATTTTAAAATCTCAGTAAAGCCTTCAAATTAAATAAGTAAGAATTTTTCAAATTCAAAGAATTTTTCATCTGAAACTAGAGCCAAGAACAGAAAAATAATTTTGTATCATTTATTAAAGGAAATGAGGTACTTACCCACTGTCCTAGACTTGAAATTGATGAGAAATTTCAAATTAGAATACTCGGTCAGGATTTTTTCAGAACGATGTATTATATGTAAGAATAGTTAATTTTTTTCTTATACAGATCTATTAAAAAATTGGCTAACTAATAGACCAAGTCTTTTCCATAAAGCAGTCAAAATGGAACACAATAGCAGCTAATAAGAGACAGAAAAGCTGAATACAATACTTTTTTTTACCCATGACTGGTGGACCCTCTGAGAGTTGGTAGACAAAAAATAAACTCTGTGTCATTAATTGTGTTAATAATTCACCTATCTGTAAATAAGAAGTCAGACTTACTCAAGGTTAGATGAGGTCTGCCATGTTTTTCTAGTAAAGCAGTCATTACTGCAAAAATATATTGCTTTCAAACAAAGATCAAATCCCTAATCAAAAGGAGTCTATTTTGATTGCTTACAAAATCAGCCTAATGAATACTTCTCTGAAATTGTTTTGGTTCCCGAAGATTTTATATAGCCCTAAATTTATAGTTCTTAACATTGATTCACCTTCTGCTGTTAAAGATAGTGTATTTCACAATGCTTTAAACATGCAATGCACATTAAATGAGATACAACACCTCAAAAACTTAGCAGTTACTTACTGAAGTAACCTCAGGCTTTACTGCAAGGAAATGCAGATAAATTAGGGGGAAAAAAACAATCACAAAACAAAGTTTCACTGCATGTCCTTCCCCCATTTACATGAATCTATCATGCAGCAGATGTCAAAAAACCAGAAGTGTTCTAAACTCACAGAGAACATAAAATGGTTTGTTGATACCTGATGAACTTCAAAAAATTAAATTATTTCAGTGTTGTTCCATCCTTCGTTTAGGACTGACATCACCTTAACAGGACAGACTTTGCAAAGAGAAACACAAGCATCTTCAGTTTAAGTTTTTGCTTTTTCATTCAAGAAGTCACTGAACTTGTCCTTGCCATTTCTACTCCTTGACTCAACTTCCTGATTTGGCCAGCAGCTGGATGTTGATCCAAGGGTACGAGAAAGGAAGTGGTAAAACAATATGCTCCCAGCCCTGGCCTCTGCATGTGCACAGCAAATGGATTTTGAACCCACAGCATATAAATAAAACCTGTATTAAGTGAGGACAGGAAAATTGCTCAGCAGAAGAAACCAACCTGTGCCTTCAGCAGCCTTCTACTCAATCCTTCTCTCCCCATCAATACTCCCTCACAATTCCAGGTGATCTGTGATTAGGCAGTAACTACATCTTAGTCATCATCCATGAGTGGAATGACCTGCAGGCAACCAACATTTCCATTCCTCCTGCCCAGCTGGGGCAAATGCAGAGCCACCAAATCCAAGAAGGGCTTCAGAAACACTGATCATATCCATGCCAACATAAATGGTGCAACATGAAGTTCAGAAAGTAGCATGTGTTCCCATACAAAAATGCACCTGGAAAGAACTGGCAAGTACTTCAGGAGACTGCTCATGTTACAGTGAAGTCAGGGATAGAGGACATAGGGGTTTTACTACTACAGGGTTTGTTTTTCACCAAAATGCACATGATAGTCACTTTGCTACAAAATGAAGTTAGCAGAAAGTTTAGGATGCTAAAAAAACAAAATACAGAGTCGACTCAGCTATTCTCCTCATGCAAGTTAAATATCTCAAGCTGAGTCTGTTCCTGAACTTGCCTTTGTCCATTTTCTCCTTTGCAGTTAAGATAAATTTAAAAAGCAAACATACACATCAAATTGTTGCTAGAACAACTTCAGCAGTATATGAGGTTGCTGTGGAAATTTTACTTTTCCTGTCCTCAAGAAACTGCCATATATGAAAAAGATTGCTTATCATAAATGTATCACACACATCCCCTTTATAATGCTTTAGCACCTATGACTTTTTTCTCCAAGTACTTGATTTAGCCTGGTTTAGTGTAACTGAAGGCCTGCAACATCTGCCAGTAAAAGAAGTTTCTGTTAATGTCAAGTATCTACCACCACCTCATTTCAAAATCTTTTTCAAATACAGAGCCCTGAGAGTGACAAAATGAAACAACAACAACCAAAAAAATCAAAAGTGATCAATACAATTCAAGTACAGACAACGTATAATAGAAATAAACAATAGCACTTCATTCTCACATCCATGTCTGCTTAGTTCACAAGGGCTTAGTGCAAACTGAAAGAATAATTTGCGTAATGGAGGGGACAGAGCTTCTGGATCTGAGACTGAGGTGGGTTTAAGCCACAATGCCAAAAAGGGGAGGTAGTAGCATGGCCCTTTCAGCATCAGTGACAGTCCTTAGCAGCAACACTTGCCTTGTTTGTATGTCAATAAGCAAAATTCAGGGGGAGCTGAAGGATATGTTTTCTTAGAACTACCAAAAAAGCCTCTTTCATTTGAAAAATAGAGAACTTTTACCCTAAACTAGGTAAACACAGTGTCTGGTCCTGATTGCAATATTTTTACTTTATTGAGACATGAATTCCACCCGAAGCTCCAATGTCTCAGCTGTATGAGAATGGGGGGAACAGGAATGCACAGGCCCTATGTATCCACACAGTCGCATAACCTACTGAAGTACTTTTTACAGAAAAAGTCCTTCTCATTTTGGGTGGGTTTTCCACACTGCTATATATGTAAGTTGGATATTGAGACTTCATAAAACACATCATGGTATTCACCATTAAGCACAGAAGAAACTCCTGGAATTCTGGGAAAGAAGAACACGAAACTCATAAAATTCGAATTATGCTTTCCATAACTTATCTTACTCAAGTGAGCATGATGAGAGCAGTACTTGAGTATTGCACAGCTGACAAGTTATTAATGCACAGAAACAGCAGTGGAGATTTGAAGAGTGGGTGGCTTTTGAAATTAGCTGCTAAGTGGATTTGACAGGTGTAAAGCCCAGCTGCTCCTCCTGCCATCACAAGAAAAACACTGAGCAGTAGCTGGGGATGGAGGTCTTTTGGCACAGCTTTCCTTAATCTGGACAGCCAGTGTTGGGATGGAGGACAAGTACCATGCTGACATCTCTCCCTCAGTGTACAGACTCTCAACAGGTATAGTTCAGAAGATAGGGGATTTTAAATGTTTTTAACATATGGAGAAAAATATTCTGTGTGTCTACCTCTATACACATGATCTCTAAATACACACTCACACATATATATAATATATAGATTTATATTGTAAGTCATAATTTATATAAACAGCAACAAATAAGACTGAGAGTGACGAGTCTGATGGAGATACACAATCAGTCATCTCCCAAAGCTCAAGTTGTGGAAGCTGAATTTCCACAATACTGTGCTGAAATAACTACCTGCATCCACCAGCCTATATCCTGCTCACTGTGGTATCTCCAAAGTAGAGCTGGTATTTCTAATTCACTGAAAAAGTGCAGATGATCTAGACAGCTACAAAGCAATTTGTTTTCTTCAACATAAGTGAAAATTTTGTTCTCATAAATGCTGTTGAAAAAAAAACAGAAATCAAATACTTAAGACTTTCCAGTGAACTCCAGAGAATCCAGCATACCTCTTGGCTCTTCTACACGAAGAAGCTGTGCAGTAGGTGAACACTAAAGCTGAAGTGTGAACACAGTTCAGCTACACTGACACTACCTCCAGTCCAGCTGACTGGGCTATCAACAGGAATATAACCATATCCCAAACCAATCTAGATTTCTGCAACAGTTAGAAATCTCAATATGCAAGCAGCCACCCTGCACTGAGCTCCCCGCAGCTGTGGCTGTGCTGAGCTTGAATATGGAACCTCAAGATGCTTTATTTGTGTCTTTTACAGAAAGACATGTAAATCATCAGCAGCATTTCACTGCTATCTGACTTTGGAACAGGTGCAAGAGACAGAGGCACACTCAACTGGGAGCATGGCTCAGTTACAGCTGGAGGACGCTAAATAGTATCTAAGGATTTTTAACTGGCACAACCCTTGGAGAACACAAAGTGCTTTACTAACAGGAAAGAACCTGAGGTACAAAGACATCCTAAAGCAGATTTCTCTAGTTGAGCTGCCAAAATGGCAACTCCCAGGCCAGCATGATCAACATGAGTTGTGGTCACTGTTGAAGTCTAGAAAATACTCCATTTTGTTTGGAATTCTGTAACTTCTGTAAATGGAATTAACATTAAGAACTATTCTTAGCACAGCACTTAACTCCAAAAAAATATTTCATTTATTTTATACATGTAAGCATGCTTTTACAAAACTAAATCCTTTCACACAAAAAAAGCATCCCCATTGCTCACAAGTGCAAGTTTAACAAGAAAGTAAAAAAAGGAAGCCTGCCAATAGCCAACATCTCAAGAAAAAAAACTTTGGAACAACCAGAGCAGTAGTGTAAAGTGCACAGAAAGCACCAGGGCCACATAGAAAACAGCACTGCAGTGAGGCTTTCCACCCCATCACTCATTTCCAGAGTGGGAAGCCACAGGGCAACACCCATATTTCATAACAAAGCATCTGGGGAGGTAGACTCCTGTTTATTGCTGTTCATTTGGGGCATGTCCTGGGAAGGCAATGGCCTCTCCCTAGAAGGCTGCAGGGACAGCAGTAACTCCCAGTAAGCAGCAGTTTAAAAGAAGCAAGTGCCAAAGTACACGGGCGGGATGTGGTACTGCTTGAGACATTTATGTTCTGTGGGAATATTACAGTAATGCACTCTCCAACAAAGTAATCTTTGAACCATCTCCAAGTGCTGTTTCTGCATGTTACTGTCTTTCACAATGCAGCAAAAATCGGGTCATTTATGCTCTGCTGAGTCAGTTACACAAATTTTCTCTTCCCCAAGCTCTAAAGTTTTCCAAGAAGCTGACAGCTTCCAAGCATTTTCTCCTCTATTGTATCTATCTCATCTTTGCCCCATATTACCAAGGTATACAAGCACTAGAATTTTGATGCAGAGAATGGAGTACCTGAAAAAAAACCCTTAGTTTTTGGTGGTTCTCCCTGGAAGCTACAGCACTTCCTCCTCTGAAATTTGAAATATCCTCTAAGTTTTTACTTATTTTTAGCATTCAGAAGACCAAGTCTTCTCTCTACCTTACTTTCCATATATACAGTAATCCTTTGTGAATTAATTTCTTTTTACTGCTGGAGTATTTTGAGTGTCCACTGAGGATTTAATCACAGTATCTGGCAGTGTATACCTCTATCTTTCATTGTGCAGAGGGAGAGCAGGCTGCAAATGAAGTAACTGAATTTGCAGGGGGAACATCAGCAATATCTACAGAAGCTCCTGATTTTGACAGGGATCAATCTGAGCTATGGGATCAATATACATAAGAGAAACTTACTCAGAAATGCTAAAATTAGATCATCAAGACAGAAGAAAACAAATCCTTGAGAGAGTGAAAAAGTGGTATTGTGCCACAGTATAAGCAGAAATGAACAAGGAGCCTGTTCTACTTTCTATTATCAGGCCAAATAAAAAGAATTTGATATGTCTCAAGAACCTCTGGAAGCCCTGTAGAAGCTTGTTGTCCAAATTGTACACTTTCTTCTTTAATCACGATACAAATGCCAATAAACTGGCACTTTAAAAGTATTTGCTTCATAATCCAACACAATCAAGCCAGCTGAAGCAGAATGCGGTCAAGCAAAGGGATTCTGCAACTGACAGCTGGGACAGAGGGGCAGAGAGGGAGGAGGGAAAAGGCTACATAAGGTCAGAGGACTACTCTTCTCTTCTCTTCTCTTCTCTTCTCTTCTCTTCTCTTCTCTTCTCTTCTCTTCTCTTCTCTTCTCTTCTCTTCTCTTCTCTTCTCTTCTCTTCTCTTCTCTTCTCTTCTCTTCTCTTCCATGTGTCCATGAATGCTTCTCCTCTTATACTTTACCACCAAGTGCCCCAACATGCAGTCAGCACATGAACATACTGGGCTCATTCACATCTAACCAGAACAAACACATTCACTACCACCCAAAAATACCTGATCTCGTTCTTCTGCAACACAACCTCCTCATTAGCATAATGGTCAGACTGAAGGCCCACAGTCCCACATGTGCCACTGGCACTGGCCACTGTAAATCAGCTCCAGATCCTCACAATGGAAAAGGGCTCGTCATTGCCAGTGAAGATTCACTCTTTGTCCCTGTTTTTGCTATAAATCTGGCTAAAGCTCTATATTCTTTCAGAGCTCTGGACAGAGTTCCAGGAAAGACTGTTCTCAAGCCACTCATTTAGCAATGATTTCACTTGTTCCAAGAAAAAGAGACAGGCAAACAGACATGCTCTTTTTTTTACTGGGGCGGGGGGGGAGGTTGTTCTTGCAGCCTCCCTACCTTAGGAGATATGCATATTCAGAATCTTCCCATGAAAATGTATTTTAGCTTTTATCTATATATTCCTCAGAAACACAAAGTTGCAGGAGACCCTATTCTTGCTGTATACCAGCCCTGAAACTGGGAGTGATAGTGTGATAGTTACTGCAGATCTTTGTATTAGTTGAGACCAGAGGGCAAATCTATTGGTTTGACAAGGCAAGTAATGTAAAGCTAATGAAGCACTGTCTTCATATTGAGACCAGCAAAATACTATGGTTTCTTCTGATTTATTATATATGGATTCACACTGAATTCACAAGCAGCACTGACTGGTTTCCAGGTATAAAACAGGCAACACAACTTCACAAAACAAGGCATACCCAGTAGAACACATGAAACACCCTGACTCATCATCATCATCCCAGGCACCCAGCTCTGCCCTACCAGTTAAAGGTACCATTCCCCAGTCCTGGTTTTCATCACAGTACACTGAGTCAAACTGTTTCCTCCTTTGACATCTACCCTGCACAAGACCACCAATTTCTCCCAAAAGGAAAAGGCCAAAATAAGGTAATACTTTTCCTTTTCTGTTCCTATTCAGTTTCCTTTTCCTTTTCTGTTCTACAACAGCCTCTTCCTTTCTTGTTGCAGAAGTTTCTCATGTAATGCATTCACTTTTCTCTATATCCACTTGCAATCTCTTTCTTTCCAACCTCTTGTGTTCTTCTAGATCCTTTACCTGAAAGTACAGACTTGCCATAACCTATCAACCTTAAACTCATTTAATCATAACTCCATTTTCCATTATTCTTCTTTCCTTACTTTCTTTCCAAGATGATGGAACATGCTTCTTAAAATGCCTGTCTGAAATGTCTCTTTCATTTCTCTCTGTAGAACTTCAATAATAAATTTTCATTTCAGCATATCATTCAAGTTTCCAAAACCCTCTTCCCAAACAAAATTATTAAGAAAAAGACACTCAGCCCACACCTTCCTATGCCTAAAACATGTACAGCTGATGCTGTGATAAGAAGTGAGCTGCTATCTATGTTTCTACCATACTGCCCTCTGTTAGTAAGTCTGTCACCTTAAAACTTTTCCTGCACATTATTCTATTATTCTCTAAGATGTCTCTAGCTGCTTGTATCCTTTGTCATCTCTTTTTCTCCCTCTGAGCTTTATTTCTAGATATTTTAATGTGCAATTAGAGAGCCAGTAATTAAATTCAAACTGACAGCTCACAGAAGCATTCTGTTCAGTCCACATTAAAACCTTGGCTCCAATTTGTCACCCTGCCCACACACAAACTTCCATCTCTCCTCGTGGCTGCTGAGGGGATACCACCATATTCCTAAGACTTCAGACTGAATTATATCATCTGCATGATTTTATCATTGATCTCTAACATCATAGTACCCAAACTATTTCTACATAGGTAAATTAATTTACTCTCACTCAAATACAACTATTCTTTATCTATCTACAGGTCAAAAAAGTTTTATTCATCATGTCAATTGCTTCCAAGTTATTTCTGAGAAATTCAAAACCCAATTCTGCCTCATTTTTTGAAGTCCTGGTGATTCCCCTGAACCATCACTTTGAGCCTATCTCTCCAGTCTTTTTGTATCTTTGTGACATGCACCCTCCCCTCATTTACCAACCCAAACTGATGCCTTCAATTTCAACACCTTATCTTGGCTACTGTTTCAAATCCCTAATGTGGGAAGGCACACCACTCACTTCCACTTACCTACACTTCTTTTTCAGAATCCATACTTTTGTTGTTTCCTGTGCTAACACTTTGGCCAAGAAGTTTTCTCCTGCATTGACATCTCTAAAGCATCTCTATTACTTTAAGGTAAACAACAAGCACTGTTTACCAAATACCCTCTTCCCCAGTATTCAGGCTACAAAGACACTGACATTGCTTATCACTATTGCCATTTCTTTAGACTTCTTGACAGTCTTTTCTTCTATGATTGCAAACACCTCACATGCAGGGTGATTTCCAATAATACCAGCTAGGCAGCCAAGTCCTCCAGTGCTCACAGGGAATCACCTCACAAGAAGAAAAAGCATTTGATTACAGCTTGAACAACCTGAGGAGCTACAGTTCCTCCCTCCTTCTCAGCCTTGCACAGTGGCAGAGGTATCCAAAGGCATCACATGAAGTCATCACAATGAAGCTTGTTACTGCCAATAGGGCTCCAGGATCATTTACAGCCAACTCTTCACCTGAAGCAGGAACTTCACTTAAAAAAATATCATCTCATCATGAGAGAAACTGAATTGAGGTGATAGTCTACCCCTCTCCTGTTACTGAGTTTCTAAACAAGGAGAAAGAGACTACTTCCCTTCTCCTCCCTTTCTCAGCCTGACTATAGCGCCTAAAAAAATCTCAAAGCACAGTTAGACAAGGTCAATGGATGCTGTGCTTTCACGAATAGCTACACCTCAGGCACTCAGGCATTTAAGAATAGCAACATTTGTGAATAACTGGCATTCTAGAAATTTCATCTATAAAGCGGATCGTATCACACAGCTGAGGGATGAAAGCAATCAGGAATTGTGAAGTCAGACACTAGACTGGTAACTACCCACAGAAAGCCCCACAGCAACTGCAGACCTTGTCTTCTGATCAGGCTTCAATACCATACAGTAAATACAGAGCACATTAATCAAAGAAGAAAAGGTGATAAGAACAATCTAAATAAACAAGCAGTTTTCACTCACTCCACTGAAGGCAAAGATCCTAGAGAAATACTACATAAAATTTACTAAAATATTGCTTTGCTTCATTTACATTAGCATCCAAAATAAAGCTGTACCAAAAACTTTTATTTTGGTATGATTTTTTTTTCAATGTAATTCACATGCATGGGAATGCTTGAGACTTTTCCTTTAAAGGCTACATCAGGACTCAGCTTTTTCAAAATGTGCTTATTACCACATCCACACTCAGGATTTCACATAAAAGTGTAAATATTCCTACTGCTGTTTGGCAAATCAATTTTTTACCACCTTTTTCATGTTTTCTTATTTTTAGTAAGTCTTGTTTTGGAAAATAAACAAACAAACCCCCCTCCCCCCCAACCAAAACACACTACACAAACCTTCACAGAGCTCATCCACTCCAATCCACCGCAGTGTTTTGATAGTCTGGCAACAAAATCCAAAAGTTCCATGCCAGTTTTAGCACCCTCACTGTTCCCCACGCCCTGGTTCGCTCAGAGTTGCTACTGATTCACAGCAAAACCTTGGAAGGTCTCTGTGGAAGGAATCTGCTCTAACTACAGCTAATATCCTGTATCCACACTTTTTTTCTGGAATGGATGACTAGAGGGTTTGACTCGGGAAACAATTGCTAGAAGATCTGTAGGCAGGCCAAGTATAAATGCTGAGAACTTGTCATCCTTAACATATGAAAACTAACAAGCTATTTGAGCCTCATTTCAGACTACTCCATTTCAATTTTTTAACTGTAAAAGCAGGAGGCAGATCTTTTGAAAATTTTCCTTCTCAGGCCTATCAGCTGCCTCAAAAATGTAAATATTAAAAAAAAAATTAAAGGAACTGATAAGATAGAGATGGAAGGAAAAGAGTTTTTGCCTTTTGCTGGACCAGCACAACTTTTATAAAAGTGCCTGCTAGGAGAAAGGTTCAACTAAAACACTTTCACAGATTAGCAAATACATACGTTCAATTTGTGGACAGGATCAGCAGACTAGAGTACTTTATAGAAATACACCCCTTCTAAACCCAAGAAGGATCTCTATCCTAGAAGGTGAGATTAAAAGCATGTAAAATAGCAGAGCACTTAGGTATTAAGCTAAGTTTTTAACTGATTTTAAAATACTCATCTCAATCAAGGAGAGATGGGTGGCTTCAAAGAACAAATGACATGGCTCCCTAAAACTAAAAATTCTTGCTCAAGGATATATTAACTGGCCTGTACAAGCAAATATATGACTCAGACTGTACATCCAGAAAGTTAGCTTGCTTTACTCAAGTACATTAGCACAAACATACAAGCTGAATCAAGTTGGAATATTAACTGAAGAGGAGTAAGTTGATCCAGAATTGTCTATGGCTTTTTTCACCAGACTGCTTCATGACCTTCAGCATGACTGCTCCCACCCCAGCTTCAAAAAATTATCCTGCAACAGCATTCCAAGAAATCCATCAGGTGCTCAGAGACAAGAATATGAGGAGTACATTGAAAGGAAACAGATACAGCAAAAGCCAGAGGAAAAAAAAATATCGTCATCTAAATTCATTGTGACTGTAAATATCTCAAAAAACAAGAGTAAAATTACAGATAGTTAGCTTATTATCAAATATATCTAAGACTTCCCTTCACCATTTTCACAAATTTGTTGGAGCCCCCTTCCACCCACCAGTCTGTGAGGAATCTTCCCCAACTGTATACAAAGCAAAACCACCCAATATAGTAGGTTCGTAAAATCTCACATCTATTTGGCTCTGCTGAAGACTTTGATAGCAATACTAGTTTCTTTGGAGAAAAAAGGCATACATGTTTATTGCTTATTAGATTATCTCTTCAGATATATCAAAAGGCATGTCACAAATGCACACAGCCTCCTAGCAGTTATCTCAACAGCTTTAGATGCTTGGGCACCAATCCAGAAAGAACAGAGTCACAAGTATCACTTCATAAACCAGGCAAACAATTACCACTTACTTTATTCATCTTCTCTCATCTTTCTGAACTCTGATCTGAATTTCAGATACCTTCTTTGTGGAAGCTGAGGGTATCAAAAGCTTAAGGGTTTATTTTTCACCTTAATTTCAGTTCTCCCCAGAGCAGTAAGATGTGTTACTGGGAAGTTTATATCTGTAAGATGGTTTGACTGTGTAAAGTGGCATTAATCCTATAATGTTGCTCAGAGACCACTTTTGCAGTGCTTTCAGTTGATTGAAAAAGGAAGATGAATTACTATTATCACATCACTCCACTTTCCTTACCCTCCTCGCCCTCCATGTTCACCACTTCCCACCACCACTGGAGTAACCTAGACAGTTTCTTAAGGACAGAATTAAAGAGAATTAAATGCTTTAGTAAATGCAATTATTAAAGTATCTTACCAATGCAGGCCATTGAATTTGTTTGATCTTTGATCCCTGAGTCTGGCTTGGGTCCTTTCTTTTCGCCCAGACCAGCTGGTACTCCACCAAGAAGGTTGCAAAATCTTCATAAACTTTAACCCATTCTCGCTTTTCCCATTCAAGGTCATCAAATTCCACATACACCTGGGGAAATTTAAAAAAGGAAAGGACATATATTATTGCATATACACAGCATGTGGTCATCAACACATACTTATCAATGCATACATTTAAAAAGTTAATGCAAGATTTTTTTTATTGTTACCCATTTAATGCTGTGGTTTTGAAATTATATAATCAGTCCCTGCACCACAGAAGACAGTTTTCTTGGCAGTGCATTTGTGCTGAAGAGAGTTACATTTGCTAAGACTTTACCACTAACATTGGGTGTCTTATCTCATGAACAAAAAGCATTACACTAAGCATTTAGTAGCAGCATTCAAATAATACATACAGCTATCTACATAAACAGTAAGTTTTAAGAATACTTCTCATTTTCAGTTCAAATACATGTCATGTAATACAAACCAATCAACCAACGAAATGGTTTTAAGGGAAAAAGAAAAAGAAGTCAATTAGAACAGCACCAGAAAGGTACATCCTGACCCTGCAGACCTTGCTGCTACAAGCAAGTCCAACACAGCAGCTCACAGAAGTAGCTAAGTTTCTTGCCATTTCTGTTCTCCTGCAATCTGGCTCAAAAAACCAAACCAAACAACAAACAATACCACCACATTTTGTTCCCAGCTAGATTAATGTGGAGCCAGTTTGTAACTATTTGATCTTTGCTATCCCTGTCCCTCCCCAACACAGAGCAGCTGTACTGTCTCCCCTCAGCTGCATTCATTGAACTACTAAGTTAAGTACACCAAATCTTTTGTCTCTTCTTGTGCAGGGCAGAGAGATCTCAAAAGCTATCTGTATTACCAAACACAACTCTGCCAAACCCATTACGCTTCAAAATTACAGAATTTATTTTAAATTTTTAAAAAACTCAACATAGTCAGTTGTTCTCTTTTCCCAATTATGAAGAATTTCATAAGAAAAATCAGCTGGCAAAATACAAAAACAAAAATCACTGCTTGTTACACTAAGTGGAGAAGGAGGGATGATGCTTTCCTACCCTTCTGAACTTCAGCCCTCAGCCACACCCAAGGCAATTTCTGAAACTGGAGTTTCTTCCTCTATCTGCTTCTGAGAACTTAAAATCACTGTCACAGAAATATTCTTCTCTTTTAACTCTGGTTAATTTTAGGCCTACAACATACTTTCTTGTCTAGACTTTCTGTCTCACACTTTCCAAACGTGTACTACACAGTGCTCCTTCTCATCTTGTCCTTCTCCCTTCTGAGTACACAAACTTCCACCAAGCCACTTCTCACTCCCGTACCCAAGTGCATCATCCCAGTTTTCCCCTACAGATACTTTTAACCCATATTATTCCCACTCCATTCCCACACACTTTCCTTTTCCCTTGCCTCCTTAAAGCATCAGATGAAGATCCTCTCACCTCCACTGTTCATTACTACAGGGATCGTCGCTCATTCTAACAAAGCAAATAGAAAACAGCAGCAACAACTGTTTTCACTAAAAAACCCCTACCTTTTAATAACTTAATTTCTAGAGACTAATTCTAAAATACATAAAGTTTCAGAATATTCACTTCTTAATCAAAAAAATTAACAGGAACAGTTAACAGTAAACAGAGTAAAACTTTAAAACACTGGCAGGAAAGCACATCATATCCCAAATCATCCTAACAACATTCATTATCTTGTATTTGCAGCTACTCTAATTGCTTCTGGAGAAAAATTTATTTGTAAATTTTGTCATTTGAGCAATTGTAAAGACAACGACAGTACAATTAAAAATCATTCTCTAAATTCACCTTCCTCCTGGCCTCACCTCCTGCGAATTCCACTCAATTATTTCAGACTGGTCACATAATTTTGTGTTAGTATCTGGAAAGTATTCACTTAGGTAGCCTGTAGCAAGGTGTTAAGAGGTTAAGCACCAGACCTCACACAGCAGCAGATTTTAAAAAAATAGGAGGCAAGGGGAATAAAGTGAATAAATATTTTTGAAAAACACAGATAAGTCTAAAGCAGAGTTAGCAGTTTAGAAACAGCCACACTAAAACATACTGTATCTTCTGGACACTGGCCAAAACTTGTGGATAGCTGTGATACAATCTAGTGTTTGTGTGCAAGTTTTGCACCCCAAATAAACCGAAACGCGGTGCAGCGACAGTGGGAGTTATTGCTGAGCTATCTGCAGAGTCTCCTGGCACCGTATAATTAGATCTTCAAAGGAGCAGTTCCAAGAAAAGTGGAGAATGGAGCGTGGCACAGAGCCAGTCTGCCATTGCTCAGGGCACCATATTCCGCCTCTAGTACGATACACACACAATACTTGGGAATTACTTCTGCCAGCTTCCACCACTTTCAGGTTTCCATGCCAAGACTGTTAACTATCTGCTGGCTTTTTGAAGTTCATTTGTGAAAAGCAGAAGCAAGAGAGACAAAATGCAGTGCCCAGTCATTGCCCATTCTCTGTTTGGCTGGGAAATTAATTTTTTTAAGGCAACAGTAAAGCCTCTGAAGAATAGAGGCTTCCCCTTCCTCTGCACACTGACCTACCACACAGAGACAAGTACTAGCTCAAGCAGAACAATTAATGAAAGGGAGTAAAAAGGGGAAAGGATGAGGAAAGGAAGCAATCCAGCAGCCTATGCCAACAAAATAAAATAAAGAGCCAAAGTTAGACCCTCTAAGGAGTGCAAAGCCTAAAAATATTTAATCTTTTTTGCTCCACTGACAGAACTCTATACAGCAAGAAACTCTATGACATTTGCCTCCCTAAGAAGGAATGTTGATTTTGAGATTTTTCAGCCAAATTTTGCTTCCTTGCCTTGTCAGCTATTTGTGAATAGATATTATATGTGTGTGTTCCCAGAGTAGCTGCAGTCTTCTTACCACGTATGCATTCTCTTGAATAAAAAGAAGAAATTCCCTCTGGGATGATATTATATTTATAATTGGCATTAATGGGCTAATTTTGTAACTCACTGCTATTTTCCAACAGGAAGCAGCATAAGCTTTTAGCATGCTTTTCCAAGTAAAGCAAGACAACAAATTTATTTCCAATTGAGTCAGCCAAGCAATTGCAACAAAATATTGCTATTTCAAAGCCCAAACACAAAAATCATGGTGAAATTCTCTACATGCAGTGCAGTGATCCTGAGTTTTCCAGTCATTTCCAGGCTCCAAATAAATATGCCTGACCAAATAAATTCTGAAACCCTTTAGAACTGCCACAAAAGCAATGCTGACTTCCAAAAAATTTTATTTAAATTTTTAAAAAGCATAGTATGTGCATCATCCACTTTCTTAAAACTACCAGAGTGCGCTGTTACCCAAGTTCTGTTTGCTCTCTTAAGGGAAGAGAGTACAGTTCCCCCTTTATCACCTAATAACTGTTAGCAAAAGGTTTATTTCCAGGAAGAAAAAAATCCAAGCAGCATTTCTGAAGATGTTTTCAATAGGGCCAAGAAAACACTACTTCTGTACAATTTTAAATTATCTTCCATCAACACTAATTTGGCTGCTGATTTCAAGGTGAGCCTCAGAGTGCATCCCCCTGCACTCGTAACACTTTTATATTAAAACAGATAGAATATTATGCCATGTTCAATTATTATACATATATACTTTACAAGCAAATTATAAATGTTTAGAACTCCAGACTCCAATGCTAAAAATTATCTGTGCAATTCAAACTTCTTAGCTATGCAACTTAAGGTACACCTAGACCTCTTAGTATGTAATCAAGATTTAAAAACTAGCTGTCAATTTTCCAACTTTGTGATGTATGGTCAAGTGAACACACAAATGTAAACCTTGTATGCAATTTAACAGAAATTTACTTGAAAATAAACAACTGTAGAAAAGCACGTTTCTGGGCAATAAATAGAATACTTTTACAAGGGGAGGAGTGTTTTGCTTTTACAATCCATGGTACCATCATTGAAGGAACCAAAAATTTTCTGTTTGACACACAAAAATTTCTATTTTCCAAGTTATACAGAGTAACTAAAAGAAACAGAAATTACATTACAAGAAGACATGGCAAAATTCAAAATACAAGTCCAAATTCGTTCTTCCCTTTCCATATTCTCCAATGTTAGCTGCAACCTGCAAATTCTAATTCTGGGGGAAAAGCATTCTATGGGATGTTTAAGAAAGGCTTATTCTTGGCCCAGTAACAAAGATTCTGGGAGTTTCTTGATTTTGAAAGAAAATCTACCTACAGGAAAGAAAATCCAGGCAGCCAAGGGAGCAGGCAGCTCCTCCTGCTGCTGCCCACAGAGGTGGATGGAGGTGGTGAGTCCAGGGATCCCACACTGAACCACCAATGGCAGTGCTGGGGGGTTGAAATTGGCAGCAATGTTTCTGGAGTTCTGAACCCTGGACAACTCTGACACCTTGCTCAGCACAGTATATGGTTAAAAATTAAAACAAAGTACACTAGACTCTGGGAAACTTCTCCATCTCCTGACTGACATGGATGCGATTGCCAAACATCTAGCTGGTATTAACTAAGGCTAGTTGTAAGTACATAGGGAATAGAGACAGTAAGGATGCTTTTAGAAAACTTCATCTTGCCATCCTGTTCTAAATATCCTTGGCTTCTCAGGTTTTTACAAACTCTTTCTTTTATGGAGATGGCATTACCCAGCAGTCAAGTCTTTCTAAATATATCTTAAACTAATCAAATGTAATCAAAGCACAAGTTACTATACAGCAAAACAGCTTAACACGGGAAAATTATTACTGTGCTATGCAAGTGCTACCCATTTCCACATGGAAAAGTGGCGAAATAGCAACCAAAGAGCAGTAGGGATTTTTCTTTAATAAAGGGCTTGCAGCGTTGATTTCTGCTACCAAAATTTCCTCAGTCTTTCACATTAGCATTTCACAGTCACTCTACAATAAAAAGAGCTCATAAAAAAAGCATTTTAAAATACATTGGCATTCCCCATACAGCCAAAAGCAACTGGAACAGCTGAAATAATGGCAATAGATTGGTCTCAAACCATCAAATATTTTAGTATTAAAAGATGGGGTTTACTGCCTCCATGTATTCTTAAAAACAGCCAGCATTTTGACTGCAGATCAGACGTGTTTATTCACTTATATTTGCAGTCAAGAAAGTACACAGCTTTGACAAAAAGTACTAAATGTACCGTGTATTTTTTAGCCAGGGTGAGGAGATACCCACAACACCACAGAAAGTCTCTAGAAGACCTGAAAATGTTCTTGACAAAACTAGTATTCCAGAATTGAAGGAACATAATAGCTTGTCTGTAAAATGCAAGAGCCCCGCCTCTAAGTCTCAAACACTAGAAAAAAAAAGCTGTAGAATCAGATAGATGTTTTACAGATATGATCTCTGAAAGCTCCTTAGAAGATGGGACAAGTTAGTAGTATGAGTTATTTTATGCTATTTCAGCTCTTAAAACATGAAATTGTTTGAACAAATATTCAAATCTGCACATCTGTTTTGATTATTTGTGGAGTTTGCAAGAAGTAACAAATTTAAGGGCAGAAGATTTAATTTTCTGTTAAATGAGAAGAGAAAATCCTGCTACTTTCAGATGAGCTGTGGAAATCAAAGGGATACTTCCTCCAAGATTAAATCCTGTTTGACATACCCTACTACCATAAACCATCATCCTGATAATTCTGAAGACTTAAATTCTCTGTTTGTTCAAAAGAAAATGGAATAGGTGTAGTATCCCAGCAGCAATCCTCAATCACAAGCTGGAAAGTTGAAGTGTACAAAAAGTGAGGCTGGTTCATTATCTGCAAAGTATTAAGTCTCTGTTGCTTCAGGATTCACAACTGCTTGGAAACCTCCTTTTTTTTTTTTTTGTGGTACAAAATTATTCTAGGTCTGTCCAGCAGGAAAGCACCGAGACTTACTTCCTCCCACTGAAAGACCACACATAAAAGCATGCAGCTACAGCTCCTCTGAAATGCAAGGAGACAATCCCTCCAAAAACACTATTTTCATTACTGAGGGAAGAATAAAATCTGCAGCCTCAGGATCATCTGCTCAAAATTTATAAAGCTATAGAGGAGCCTGTGTCATTGCTTGAGTCACACAGTGACGGACACACTCAAGCTGAGGCCACACTTCCACTGCCAACATTGCTCAATATACTTCAGAGATGGAAAGGAAAACAACCCTGCTCTCTCAACAGGCTTCTGAATAAAGCAGAGGTACACACTCACTGGAAGACATGTCAAATATATGCCATGTGCAGGAGGGAACAGGGCCAGATGTACTGCGTGCTCCAATAAACATGAATTTTCCAGGTAGCTTCCCTATATTAAGCTTTAAAACATAAAAATCCTACAAATGCAGAGAGATCTTGAAAAAAAACATTATTTATTTCCAGAAAACAGTAGTCTCAAGGTACATTACAGGGTAAGAAATGAAACAACATGTACGGGTAATTTTCAAACCTTAATTCTGCATTCCCCAAAATGTATGCTTGAACACTGATAATAAAGTAGCTTCTGCAGAAGAAAAATGCAGCAAAAAAATGGTTGCAAAACTGAAGAAAAATACCAATACTATTGCTACAGCCTGCTGCAGTCTGTAGCTTGGATTGCTAAGCAACCAGCACATCACATACAGCACAAAGTAGAGATTACAGAGAAGATGACAGAATAAAAAAGCATCCAGTCTGCATGCCCCAATACCATCCTTAGAAATAAAGCAAACAATCTAACACAAGTATGTGACTTTCATATTGTAATTTAAAATGCATATTCTGAACAGAAAGCTGAAGGGAGAAAATATTATCTACATTGAAATGAAAGGGGAAAAAAATCCCATACTTCTTGTATGTGAGTTTTAAATTAATTTCTCAAAAAAAGACTTCTCTCTGTTAAATAGATAATCTACAGAAGTGCCAAGTTTTACTTTACAAGCTATTTAAATCACTGTAAGTGTTTAAATTATTTGGCATACCTGTTTTGCAAATCTTTTTCCAAATTCAGATCTTAACAGCAAAGTGAAGTGACACACAAACTAGAAATTAAATCATGACTCTACTGGACTTACAAAGAAACCAAAGTCAAGCAGCCCCATTTGAAAGATGTATCAGATTCCAGAAATTTACTGAATTACTTAACCCAAGTGAGAAATAGAAGTGACTTACTATTTTAAGAAATCATAGCCTATTAAATCATAACTAGGTAACATATGCACATCATACAAAAACCTCCTGGCCCTTCAGGCTTGAAAAAAATCTTTCAAATTCTTTTCACCATTACACAACGTAGAAAACTTTTACTATACCTAAATTTCTAAATGATCATGTCTAAAAACAGTAGTTAAGAAGCACACATACTATAGAAAGCCTACACATTCAATTTAAAAATAGATTTTTGTTTTTGAATCAGATGTGATTTTAAATAAGGTAAACTAAAAGCCAATTAATAAACTTTAGTGATTTAGATGACTTGTAAAAAGCAATTATTCTGTGCTTATACTGACATTTGTAATGTCACACTAAAAAGATCAACATCTGTCATTTAATAAGGAACCATTATTGATAAGTTTCAATTTTAAAAAGATTATGCTGATTTTAAACTGTCTATCTTCATCATTTGAAGATGTGACTGAAACCAACAAAAAATAACTGTCAGTCTATTTAAGATACTAAATAGTAATGGATTTAAGTCAATTTTTACAATGTAATGGCTTATTAATGGAGACAAAGTTTGTCCACGAGCCCATCAGCAATCACAATGCACTACAGGAGGCTAAATTAAAGGGAATGGTGAAAGGAATAGGTCACCTCCCAGTCAGAATTCATCAACTGCTATGCCTCCTCATCCCCAATCTGAGATAGAAACAGAAATCTGCCTCTCCTGAGGCAGGAAACTTAACCAAACAATCTGGCTGTTGCTTTAGCTAGCAAGGTGTGGCTGCAAAGCCACTCATGGGGAAACAGCTCAACTTCAGTCCTCCTGAGACAGTCTAAATGCAGAGTCTAAATGCACAAAGCTGGCACTTTGGAGATGATCAGGACCTAAGCAGGGAGCTACAGTTAATGTCTCACTCCAGCTGAATAGCCCAAACATTAAACACTGCTAAAGGGAATCAAGAGAAGTGCTAAAAGCACAGGGATTTCCCTTTTTCTCCCAATACAATCCAATCAGCCGTCTTCAAAAGGTGAGGAGCCAAAACAGCCATCTTTCCAAGGTTCAAAGGACTAACCATGACTAAGGTTTAAGACCTGAACCTAAAAGTACTTATCAGTATCTACCCAGATAGAGGTTCAATCTGATTTATATGCTGGTAGAAAAAGTGGTGTCCTCCCAAATCCACAGTGCAGACACTGATTAAACACTGTACTTTGTAACAGCAAATCTTTATTTCAAGTGAAACAGAAGAGAGACTGCAGACCAAAAGCAAGGTTTTCAGATGAACTTTTGATACTCATACTTTGGAATCCAGGCTAGGAAAGACCAAGTGCCTCTCAGCTGCTCTGCCCACATCATTCTCCAGACAGCAAGCCAAACAAACCAGGAGTGGGCTCACAAACAATTTCCTTTCTGTCAGATAAAGCCAGAGATATCAAAAAGACAGCAGCAAATCCTTAGCATAGTGACAAATCACCAGAGGAAACCGGCGAGGAAATTTTGTTTGTACTGGATACATTTTCTCAAGGCCTAGCTCATATCAACAGCAGAAATTCCAGCAGATAAACTCACTCAATTCATTGCTTTCTTTGGTCATCTAACAGGAATTAAGAGAACTATGGAGGACTATTCCAAGAGTAGCCAGTAAAACAAGAGAAAAATTCAGCTACCAAAAAGAGACGGTATATTGGAATTTTTACAAATTATTGTCAACTACAAAATGGTAATTTTTTGTATCCTGACAACAATATAGTTGCTCTTGTAACCAAGACTGTTAACCTTAGGCAACAAGCCTACCAAAAAAATCCTAGCAAGCAGATGAGAAAATAGCAGCTATAGGAACAATAATCATAATATTCTGAAGCAAGACAAAATGTTAGTGAAATATTTATCTACTTCATTGATCATCTGCTAACATCTTTGGATATATCTTCCAGGCCTTTTTTTCCTTCATAAGAGGACTCGAATATTTGAGTAGGGTAGTTAGTGTACCATATCAATTACTTCAAAGCTTTATCTCTTATCAGAAGAACATGTTACAGGTTTAACAGTAATTTGCTGTCACTCTATCTATAACCACACTGCAAACTGTTTCTCCTGGTCCTGACAAAACCACCTCTAAGCAGAACAATAAAGACAAACAGCTTTTAAGTTCTTCCTAGCTAAGATATTTGACTTTGGCTATTTTGTTCAAGTTTTATTTTTTTGGAAATCTGAATTCTTAAAGTCTTCTCTTGTAGTGTTGTTATTGTATTAAGTGCTATCTCACAAGCTGAATTACTGTTTTGTTGTTTAAGAGTCAACTTCATATTACCACTCCAGCCTTTGAGTTTCAACCTCCCCTACAAGTCATCTTTCAATACATCCCTGTTTCCTTCACATTGTTGACACTTGTCTAGTGCTTCACACTGGAGAGACATCACTCACTCAAAAAGACTCCCATATAATTTTTCTGATGTAACTAAAAACTTGAAGACACCTGCTAACAAAAGCTTCATAAACAAAACATATCCAGGTCTACTTCTTTCCTATAGGTTAAGGGCAGCATTAAACAGAAAAGCAAGATCTGTACTCAAGAGGTTGAAGCTTCAAAGGACTAACATATAGACTTTTAAGGTCTATATGGTCTTCCTTTATTTTTCCATCTGATACTAAACTGCAAGGCTAGACTTTACAGAGAAGAACTGGGTCATTACAGTTCATAGTTCACCAGTGCATAAATGTCCACAAATTGGGATCAAAGTTCATTCAACTCTGAACTGAGATATCTCCAACTACTGCTAAAAGGCCAGAGGAGATTAAGAGCGGGGCTGGTGGCACATGTGAGCAAACATGACATCAGGAAACAGCCTGCCAAAGTTAAGCAACATTTTGGGAGCAGCAGAGGAAATGCAACCACAGCTTCCTGGGGTTTCGGACTGCCTTAATCCACATCCTCAATCTCCTGTTTGCCATAATGGCCACTCCTGAGTCACAGATATCTAAATGTCTCAGCAAAAAAATTACACCTCTATAAATAACAGGTGAACAGTAGAGATACACCAGCACAATAAGTAATTTCACAATCTTAAGGAGATAGTTTGCATCTGAATGAAGACATTAGCAATGTGGACAGTTTGGTCCCAACTTAATAAAGCACTCATCAATGTACATCAAAAGTCTTTTAATAGTAATTTGCTTGTGTTTGGCTTTTTTATTTAAAAAAAATAAAAACAAACAAACCCAAAACTTCAGTCACTGATACTGAGTTGGGAGGTTGTGTCCTCACTCCGTGACAGCAAGCAAGTCACAATGTCTATGCTTCATACCCATCCCCCAGATCAAGAGTACAATCACTTCAGCCCAGTGTTGCCTCCTCTGACCACAAATTCCTTGGGAACTGAGATTATGTGCGCATGACACTGAATGTATTGCAGATTGAATGTCAGTGGGTTTCCAGGTGCAACTGAGGTGTTACAAGAAAAACAGCACTGGATCACAGAACTACAAAGACAACCATCTCTTCTGAAAAACTGCCCCCTTTGTTGTCGCAGCTGCTAAGGCTACAGCACAGGAGGAATGATTTCAAATAAACAGAATTACTGATGTGGAAAAGCTTCAGGAAAATAGGGCTGAAAAGCAATTAATTGACACAAATCACTCATCATACATACATGAAACTTCTCTTTCAATGTGTTTGTCTACTAGAGTTTTTGAGAAGAGACACTTTTGCTCTGTCATGTAACATCACTTTTTGTCCCACAACAAAATTTCTCAAAAATATGAGGGAGATCATTTAACCTTTTACATCTTAAGTATTAACTAACTTATTTCAGTATCACAATTGTCCAAACTACAGAGCAATGTTTGATTTTTACCTTAGTTACATGATTGTTTTAAAGCTTACAGCATCTTTTCTTAATTAGAAATTGTCCTAGAAATATGCAATGTACTTCAACTCAAAAAAGTGAAGGCAACGAAATATTATGCATTTTCAGCTCTCCTGGTAATTCCTTTCAAAGATCTTTTCAAAGGAGGAACAATAGATCCATTGATAAGACCAAAAGAACAACAGATCCAACAGATAACGCAATCAAACCCTTAGTGCTTAAGGCCAGAAGTAAAGCCATAAGAACAAAATATTGGCAATGAGTATACATCAAAAACTGCCTAATGAACCAAACTAATCACCTTAATTACTGCATTAGCCATCTCTGAGTAACTTAGTAGTGAAAAAGTCAGACACTCCTTGTCACAACAGCAAGGATAATATTTCTGAATAAATGGCATTTTAAAGAAGATTGTGATGATAAAAAAAAAAAAAATTCATTTATGCACAATGGTTTTACAGACTGTAACTATAAGGGCTGTGACTGGGATTTAAAAAAATAGTCCTCACTGCAATTGAAAATGCTGCAGAGAGGAGAATAAAAAAGCATTAATTCAGAACTGTACATAATTTTCTCACCATCTGTTCGAGTTTCTGGAACAAAACAAGGTTTACTGTATGTCCAAGACAGTTTTAATGCTAGAAATGACACATACAATAAACGTACCACAAAATGAGGACTGGTACTCTTCCTCTTTTCTCCCCTTTATTTACCCACTGTCATCTTGCTTATTTAAAATTAAGATATAGTTTTTTCTATCCCCTGAATCAACCATTTCTATACACAAAAAATGCAGGACAACTCCCCCAAGTTTTCAGCACTCATCTGCATTTGCAAGTTTATTTCCTGAGGAGCGCCTTGAATTCCAATAATCACTTACGCTCAGAATCTTTAAAAAAATATGAATGTAACCAAGTCCTTTTTTGTAACAAATGTTAGCACAACTTTATCTACTCCAAGCTCTCTGAATCAGAAAACATCTTGAAAACAAACAAAATCATCCTACAAAGTGCAATTGATTGTGCACCTACAGTTACACAGAATACAGACAAGACTTTTGGAAAGACATCAGGAAATTATGTAGGGCCTTCATGACCTCCAGAGGTAACCCAAGCAACCACAGCATTCCTGCAGTGAAGAATTTGACAATTTTACTCTATTATGATAAATCAGTGCAAGAGAAGATAGAGCATTGTCATGTCACATTTGCTCCCATTCTCTTAGGGAATGAGCAATAAAATTACTGTTCAAGTTAAGGGACACAAGTGTTCCTTTCATGAAAATGAACACACTGTAAGATGATATTTTCAACTACAGTCATCAGCTGCAGAACTATTTGTGGTATCAGATAACTGCAGTTTTCATTGATAGTGATAAAGAAGTGAATCTGTTTTCAAAATCTATCAGGGAATGACAACTGAGGTTTCTACCTTGCTTTACAAAATGCCTTCTGCTTCTCTCTATGAACTGTTTAAAACCTAGATATTATTTCTAACAATCAGTCTCATTTCCTTGTGAATTGTATGCAAAATATACCTTCTGCTGCAATCAACTTACTGTGCATAAGAAAGGAAAGATTATTCAAGTGAAAAAGTCCATTTAGCATTTAAGACAAAAATGCAAGACAGAGAGGTCTGTCTCCTGCAGTCAACAAACATTAATACTGCAATAAATTAAAGGAATATGCAATAAATACTTTTGAAAGTAATGTTCATTATTGGCCTCCTTACAGCTTTTTGGTTCAGTTATGTCACTGTGATAAAAATAACTCACATATTGTAATTATGAAGAGTTTTAAGCACAGCCAAGACCTGCAGTCTTGCAACTTTGATGTACTTTGAGTAGACAACAGCTGCCAGCATTTCAGACAAATACATACACCAGTATTTTTATTCAGTGCATGTATGAAAATCAACTGCATGAAGAGGGCTAAGGGGGGAAAAAACACCATGTTTGTCGCCCACACATTTCACTTCCCACAAAACCAGGAAGATCAAGAGCCTTTACTCCCTAGTCACTGCATTAAAAAAAAAAAAAATTAAAAAAAAAAGGGAAGGACAGAATGCCACAGCTAAAACCTATTTTCTTAAGTCTCCCTCTCAGGGTGGGAAGGAGATCAGCACTGATGAACCAGACAAACAAATATTTCACCCACTCAGGGAATCAGATCAGTTCAGTGCTACCATCTCCCACTACCTCATGTTTAGATCAGGAAATGAAGGCTGAATAAACAGGACTCAGAAGCAATATTAAATGTGCTACATATAAGCAAGGACAGATTTGCTAGTTTTGCTTATAAAAAGGAATCAGAATATTAGTTATATCGCAAAAAAACTTAATCTGATTTGATACATAGATTATGAGATACCAAAATGAGCTGCCAAGGAATTTTGGCACAAATTCATGGGAATCATAAAATAAAGAGACATACCTGACAAGTTCCCTAGCATAGGAAAAATTAAGTGTTCTTGAGAACACTTTTGCACTGAGAGCAAAGGGCAAAGATTTCCAGGCTTTCTAATATGTGTGGCTTCTCTTACCATCACATCCCTTACCTCCTAATAGTCATGCTAAAAAAACCAAAAAAAACCCAAAAAAACCCCAAAAAAACAAAAAAAAAACCCAAAAAACCCCACACATAAAACCAAAACAAAAAACACACACACACACAAAAAACCACACACAAAAAAACCCCCAACATATTTTCACAGGATACATTTGGCCCAAGAGTCCACAATAGTAAGACTGGTTGTCAAGACTACCCTTTGCTCTCAGTACAGTCTATTTCCTTAACATGTTTTCTGCACCCAAAATGTTAATAAAAAACTTAAGAACCCCACCCAGTCAAAATTTTGTAAAAAACACACATGTACACAGGCTATCTAATGCCAAGACAAGATCAATCCTCTTGCAATTATTTGATTTTTAAATTTAGAACCAGAAATAGACAATTTAGTAACTGTATTGTTCTCATTTTAAACCTCTAATCCTTTAAATAATTATTCTTTCCACATGCATCACACTGAAAAACAATTGTAGAGGTCTGAGGAAAGCCAGCACCTGCAGGAAAGGGTTTAATCTGGCAACTGCTGGTGTTGTTGAGTTATTCAACACATAAATCTCTTATTAAGTCCCACCTCTTTCCTGTAGTTCTAACCCTTGGAGTTTGAGAAAACAGACCTCGTTTCATGCTAAACTCCCACCACTAAGCAGCTGAATCGCCTACATTGCTTAGGATACTGTTCGTGAGAGCAGACTTCACATGGAGTCATGCAACATCCTGTTCCAAGCCAAATGCTCCAGATGGGATATGTTTCACTGCTGCCTCCCCCTCCCCAGCCCATTTAAGCTTGTTCTTTTTTCTTTGAAAGCATTTATCCCAAACTGATGCTATAACAGCAAGCTAAAACTGACCTTTCAAGAAAAATACAGACAAACCAAAACTAACTTAAAATTTAAATGTCTTTACTACAAAAAGACCCACAGTACTTACATTATCAAAATATTTCCATTAGCTAACCAATGAGCAAAGCTATGCATATAAGAAAATAAATTACTTGATGCAGCTCTATACTGCAGAAAAATCTGCCTTGTTTCAAAAAGTTTACTAATAATTTAAAAGTTCAACATTATCACGCACATTACTAATCTAATGGAAGTTCTCATCGGCATGAGGAAAAAACTGTCTAGTCTGCTGATCACTCTGAATGCTGGCAATTTCTCAAACATCTGCTAAAGGTCACATTTCCACTGCATGGAACCAATCAATGAAGCTACACAACAGTCCCAGCGCCATTGGAAGCGCCAAACAAAGACCACTGTTTTACATAAGCAAAGAAACTCAGCCTGAAATATTCCAAAACACTACCAGCAAAGTCTTCGCTCCCGTCGCCACATAGTACTTGTCTACCTGGCAGTGGCTGTTAAGATTTATTCTAGTTTTGTTTCTTAGAGCAGAACCAAGTTACTTAATGCCAGCCCGTTTTTCCACATTGTTAAATAGCGGGCAGCTGATACCACATACAGAGAAACATTATGGAGGAAAAAAAAAAGGGGGCTTTATTTAAACGTTAATCAACATAAAAACAAAGTTTCAGAAAAGTGAGTATTGACATAATTGGTGCCTTTGTTTCAACTCAGTCACTTCAACAATACCCCCCTGCCGAGCTCTAAAAAACAGATCTCAAAGTTAAAAAACAGTATGAAATTATAAAGTTCTGCCCTAAAATCCTTACTAAGCAACCTCAGAAATATAATCCATATATCCTAACAGATTACAGAATTGTTGGCTCCTGCTAAAAACAACATGCTCTTTATTTCAACAGCTTATCACATGTCATAAAACCAGTGCTTTAGCAGAAGTCCACACAGAAGAAATAAGTGATCAATTCCAACACTGCTGAAAAGCTGAGCTCGTTCTATTTTTACAAATAAAATGTTATTTTTATATATGGATAAGCTGGCATTGATTTACAAGTAAATCCTTCTGCACACAGAAGAGAAGGGCCAGTAATAAAGCAATCTGATGGAATTCAGGGCATTATTTTATGTTAATTATGTGTCACTAAGTGAGTTTCAAACTACAATTTTAGGCTTTTCTTCTAAAATAAGCCCAGTGGTGCTCAGTTAGCTCCTGACCCCAAGTCCTCCTTGCCACAGTTGGGACAGAGCTACCAAATGGTCCAAAGTCCAGCATCCAAGTGGCACCACACTCCTTACAGAGGGACGGCTCCCTTGGCAAATCCAAAGAGAAACACCATGAAGGAATCAGGATCATCCATGGGTCAGAGCAGATGTGTGAAAGGAGAGAGCTGTACAGCAGACACATACAGTGGGGCATAGCAAAAGGGACCAGCACTCCCACAGCAGGACCAGGCTCACTGGAAAGGTTGTTTAATGGCAGAAATGGTAAAACAATGGCTGCTTCTACAGGCACCTACCAGAAAATGTTAATGGTATGATAAAACTTGGTATTATCCAAGACACAAGAATGAAATTATTAAAATTTAATTTAAATACATCTCTTGCATAAAAGATTCTCAGTTAGTTGGTTTGGGGTTTTTTTATTATTGCCTTATTAAAGCTGAACAGCAATAGGACATGGGAATATTTCAAAGAGACAGTTATTTTTCTGTATTAATGCTACTTATTCTTTGAGAAATGCATTCAGCTCCTTTGAGCAACCTTTTTTCCTGATTGTTTCCTGTCAGATCTAGCTGTTAGTGTCTGGGCTGATCCCATTTTTGTGGAATACTTAGGGGTACAGAGTTTTGTCACATTTCAAAAAATGGAAGGCAGCCCCAGAAAGGCCTATCAGTATCCAGCTGTCTCCTAACTTTCAACCAGTCAACCAATTCTCCATTCAAGAGAAGCCAAGAAAATGAACAAACATCTGTATGAGATGCTTCAGGGAAGAGCACAACAACAAATAAGTTTCTGTCATGCTCTATGTTTCTTTCAGCAGGTCTGTACAAGTTGCCATTAGAAAGGGATTTCTTCAAATGATATTTAGAAGCAGCATTATCGCCCATAAGGGAAGATGTAGCAATACACATACCAATGGCAAATCATTGTAAGGATCACAGATCAATGACAGCTTGCAGAACTTTGGTGCTTTTGTATGTAAGCATTAACAACTGCATCGATATACTTGAGTACAGATTTTATTTTAAAAATATTGTACTCAAGAAGCAGCCTGGCCAGATGGGAACACAGAATATATATAATATGAACCCAAAGTACTTACATTAGTTCACATCTCCACGCACATGTGTGTGGAAGAATATTGGTCTGGCATTCCTATTACTTACACTTCTACAGAAGGCAGGACAAGGCATGCTTAACTCTCACTTCTGAAATGGAACTGTTTTAGTAACAGCCATCAGAATTTACTTTTGGGAAAGATACTGAAGGGGGTTAATTTCTCCAGCTTTCCAGGGCACGAATGTTCACCTCTACCTCCGCGAGGGTGCCAGTTTCCAGGGACTTTCTGATGACACAGTATTACCCCACAAAGCAGTAAATTAAGTGCCTGTAATGCCTGATAAACATAAACTGCACATGCAGAGTCCAACTACACTACCTTGACTGATTGAGTGTACAGCTTGGACATTATCCAGCAAAGGAGGAAGAGAGATGTTAGAGGAGAGCTAGAGGATCTGTAAAGACCAGTTTTATGAGTGCAGGCCAACTGCCAAAGCATTTACTTTGAACTCTATGTTACCGTGGCTACGACAGCTTAAACCCAACTCAAGTACATCTGCTCTGCCCTGCAGTGCACACAGAGACTTGTCAGCTTGCTCTGCTTTACCCTAACGTGACTCACTCATGCTGCTTCTAGAGAATCCACTGAGAAGCAAATTATTTAAGTAGTCAGTAACAACCCTCAGCGACACACCTGAGTCACAATGCAACCTTGTTCCGCAATTAAGTAGAGAGAAGAGGGGAAAAAAGTTGCCTAAATGCTGCTTCCACAAGAGTTGTGTAGTGAATGACTAACCCAAGGAAAGCTCAAGTAGGTCACCATTAGATATCCACTATCCTGGCTTCAATTAGTTGGGAAGGAGTTCAGTACTTAAAATCTAAGATTTAAAGCTTCTAGTCATGCATAACTATGGCTATCCCCTACAGAATTACAGCACTTAGTCATTCTGTAGTGAAAGGATTTTTAAAAAAGAATTTGCAAAAGTTCACTAGTTCAAAGGATGTAAAAAGTTCTTTAAATATGCGCTACCAGAATTGCTCCCCAAACCATCTCCATGAATGTACATTTAAGATGAGTATCTTACAGCTTATTTAGTGAAAGAGAAAATTTTAGATTTAGCAGTAATTTTCTCCCATGGCTCTTGAGAGAATGAAGAATGATGCTCTCCAGAGAACCCTTTAAAACAACTGCCCTTTTTCCACAACAGCTGCCATTTACTTACACTCTCAGAAGGATAGATGCCATAGGCTGCCTCTCAGCAAAGAATAACTTACCTTGCTTTCATCCTTTCTCAAAGTCATCATCTATATCCCTACAGACAGGAAGCCACTTTCTCCCCTGGGGGCAATTGGCTTCATTCCCAGTAGCAAAAACAGAAGGCAAGTAGTGACCATCTTTGTTCAGGCAGTTGTGGCTTCAGTCAGACTGAAAAATGAGAAGCTGCAGGCACAATGGAGGGAAATGCACTTTCAGGATCCTTTTGCTAAAAATTAATCTCAAACCTAAACATCCTCAGAGCTGCTGCATCTGAATTCATCAACAAGATGGACATATAGAAAGAGGAAATAGATACACATTTGAAGTGTATGGGGGGACAAAAAAGGAAGAGAAAATTCAAGAGTTCATGAAGTATCAAGTATGAAAATAAACTGCAGGTCTTGTTGCCCTGAGTGAGGCAAAGCAGCTGTAAATCTGTCTGAATCAGCTCTGCATTCTCCTATTGCTTTGTAGCTCCAGAATGCATAAAACAGCTCTGACATGCCAGTCTGACTGTTAGAAGTCTACTTTATTTAACACAGATTCACTCTTTAGGGATTTTCTTTTATACGAATACCGGATAAGAACGCTGCCTACATGGAGTGTGAAAGATGGGCCAAACCAAAGAAACTGCCACAAGAGAACTACATAAAGACTGAACTCAAGTCACTCATTCAGAATCAAAGGGATCATTTTACTGGAGAAAGACTGGGGAAGACAAGAGGTTGGGGAAACACTGACATGTGGCCAAAACAATGTAGACTTACAGAACAACCTTTAGACATTTAAAATATCATTAATTATGCTTACCTAATTAACAGCACAGACAGGGAAACACAGACTTTAACAACAGACACAGGCAATTCCACTTTTCTCAAAATTTCTGTTAAAAATTGCTATGCAATTGTCTATTTAAAATACTATTTGGAAATTTATGGTTTTACAACTCCAGTTGTTTGTGTGATGATTACGTTCTTCTCCCATCCTAAAATGTCAATGAAACTCTCTGCCTTAAACTTCGTAGTCCTTAAGATTTCACTGCAATGTATAGAACTACAAAGTGTGGCAAGGTAGTACTATTCTGCTGAGTTGACAGAGCATTACCATTTCCTGACATTCTAGTGCTACATTTTGTAGTCTTCATCTTTAATTGCATTCATTTTGTTTTATATTCTTTGTTATTACAGTGCAAAATGAAATTAAAGCTAAAGACTGATAGATGATACTCTTAACTAGAGCTGTCAAGATTTTTTTTATCTCAGAGATGCCTGCAGAACTTTTGCACTTGAGTTTTATACCTTCTTGAAAAATTTGAGAAGCATACTAGGCAGCCAGCTAATTTAACAGCTTTTATTTCATTAAATATTCTTGCATGTAGTACTTGCGATACTCCCTTCTCGCCTCACTTGTAAGGATGTGAATATTCAGGTATAAGAAAGCTTAACTGAAGTATCAAAAAGAAATCAATTTAGAAAGCATAATTACACTCTGATCTGTGAGCACACAAACACTTAAATTCTTAGTTAAACTGTCAGCAAAGGCAGCAGTCTGTAAAGTTAATCAAGCATGTCATATAAAGTAACAATTAGACCAATTTACCTCTTTAGAAGATAAAAGAGCAGAATGGGAAAGAAAAAAACAAACAGAAGCCAAAGTCCCCAAACTACCAAGGAAACTAAGAGAAAGTTCACATTTCATGTCCAACAGCTGGGCAGAATCCAGAAAGCAGAATACGTGCTTGCAACACGAACACCAACAGGTACAGCCAAAATTGCCATCATACACATGGTGCCTCTTATTTCACTGGAGATAAAATAGGATTAGTGTAACATCATCTGCTTACACAGATCAGGAAATTAAATTATCACTCTGTACCGTTCACATAGTACAAAGAATATTTTTACAACAGATGTACAAATGCAATAAATCCATGTTTATTGCAAAGAA
Source organism: Eopsaltria australis (assembly GCA_034509425.1). Lineage (NCBI taxonomy): Eukaryota > Metazoa > Chordata > Aves > Passeriformes > Petroicidae > Eopsaltria > Eopsaltria australis. The sequence goes on from JAVTVJ010000138.1 coordinate 5,309,543, forward strand.
AAAGTTTCACCATACCCAAGCTTGCAAATGCCAGATCTCATCACTGCCCTGGCATCATTATGTGACCAGTAATTCACAGACTCTGCAGGGCCAATTAATTATGCAAGTGACAAGTTAACCAACATCCAAGAGGTTCAGCACAGCCGACACACACTCTAGCTATGGCTATGGTACAACCTAAAAATATTAAAATCTTTTAAGACATTTTTTGAATAAGTATAACTTACATTTAATATACCCAATTATACTCACAATCTATTAGTGATCAACTCCAAGAATTAGAGATCTAACCCCTGCAACCCAGCGGCTGAAGGATCTTAGAGGTCTCTGACCCAGACTCTCACAGCCTAAAAGAGCAAACTTCAAGATGGCAACAGCTATTTACCTGTACAACTGCATTGGTTCTTCCACTTGAGATCTTCATCCCCAGAAAACAAAAGGGAAGCACCCAAACAGCCCCAAGATACCCTGTTTGTATGTCTTTTCAATTCACTGCTGTTCATCCTGTATGTGTGCAGTACCTCAACGTTTCTGGTATGGTGACAATTCCCTTATTCTAGAAACACAAGAATGTTCAGGATTATTTGACAGACAGGCAAAAGCGTTGCAATTACCAATTCTGACAAGAAGGCTTCCTTTATTCCTGCCTCTCAGAATTAGCATCTTTCCATATTCCTGCCTCTCAGAATTAGCATCTTTCCATATTTCTTCTCAGAATTAGCATCTTTCCAGCAGCATTTAATAACTTCTCAGAAAAGCATCACATAAACCTACGAACTCTAATCATCCATTTCTTATTTAATCCATCTATCAGCTGGCCTGCCAGTACAATTCCACCAAAGAAATAAGCTGAGACAAAGGAGCATCATATGATTAGCTAAATTGCAATGTGTAGAGGGGAAGAAAGGAAAAAAGAAACCAGTCCCAATGATTAGCACTTCAAGGCTTTTTCTAGAGAACTTTACTCTGATGTTTCAAAAGTTTACCTTCCCAAACAGCATTCAACACTTGACAGAAATAAAGGCACAAATGCAAATACTAAGGTATACCACTGCCAACAATGAATGCTGCATTGGAAGTTTTGCCTGGCTTGCATTTGTGCATAGCTCAAGCCTGACAAGCAGTATGGACAAATTCCAAGTCTTTAATTCTTACAGAAATCCAATTAAATATTTCAATTTCCCTTCCACCTGCCAGAGAAAGCACTGAAGATCTAACAAAAATAATATTCTATATAGAAGGGACTGTGCTCATTTAATTTTGTTTAGTGTCCTGACAGCAAAGACTTGAGGAAGCATGAACAAATTTCAGAGTCTTCAATTTTGATTTGTTATTACATATCCTGAAGTCTCTCATGATGTTTGAATAGTAAAACTTGAGCGTCTACAACATTTTCACACCAGAAATGATAAAGAAAATTTGTGGCAGTGCAATTTTGAACCACATTACCTGGGTGCAGATATGTTAAAAAAAAAAAAAAAATCTCAGTTACATTCTCCACATCATATGGATAAACTGCTTCAGGAATTTGATCTTGCTTCATTGTTTATACTGAATAACAGTAGCTTAAAAAAGACACATCTTTCACATCACTCACTGCTTTCTTATGGTTTTGGTTTTGTTTTTTTTAGAACTTTGTTTTTTCCCCAGAAGCAGAAGATGACTGTGTGGTTTCTTATGATCCCAAATATACTTTCATTGTATTACTCTGAATTCCCTAGGAGCTGCAAAACTGAGTTTCCTCCCATAACACATTCCAATATTTTACTACATCCCAAAGCTTCTTCCTCTCTTACACTATGATCTTACCTCCACACCACTATCCTGCAGCTTTATCCAGCCTGGACACTGGGGATGTGACAGCACGCGCTGGGGCTTAAGCACGTAAGTGACTGCACAACTGGTTTGTGACCAAGTTAAATTATCACCTGCTGAGGTCCCTGTGCCTTTGCATGCAAAGTGATAATTTGGGCACTCATCCACTTACTAAACGTAAGTTTTCATTTAATTCTCTATGTCTTTAGTTACAATAGTTTCATGCACTGTAAATGGTCAAGGGATTCAAATATCATCAAAAGGGGCAGAAAAACAAGGCAAAATTATGGAAATCTTAAGTTTCTACATCCCCTCACAATTTCCTTTGCATCTTCCAGTCTGGAAAGAAAAAAAAACCCAAGCAACACATACCTGAAATAAACTTAATAAAGCAAACTCCTGAACACCTCTGCCCTTTAAGGATGTGGGTAGATGTGCCCACCAACACAGTCCTCCAAAACAACCGGTAAGAGAAGCTGCTAGAGCTGGAGGAGAAGGGGCAGGGATAATGAATCTAAATGTTACAGAAAAGAGGAAATTCTTGTCTATCAAGACAGACGTGCACAGTAAACCAGATTCTTCAAGTACAGATGGTTTTTTTCCAATGAAGTCTAGAAACTTTTCCAATTTTCTAGTTTAATCACGGAGAGATGGAATGGTTCTTATTATACATAATAGTCTTAAAGCAGCAACACCAGGCTACACACACACACACGTAGATATTCACTATCTACTACACTATGCAGTCCTCACTTCAAACTATGCTACTACAAATTGAAATGCCTGTAAAAACTGATAAAGAAAAGTGAAAAATCTCAACACTACAGGTCCAAATCCTTTCTTTTACTATATAACCATTTCTTAGGACAGTGTATCTACTACCTAGTAACTGCTTCCCATCTACCTACGTTAACACTTATAGTGCAGGAAAAACAGGGTTTCTCTGCATTCTTGACAAACTCTTGGCCAGACACCCACATACTTTTAGAGAGCAGACCTTGAAAATCATGTTTCTGCCAACTGAAGGGGAAAAAAAATCCCCTTTTCTTCTCCTCAAGTGTGTGACTGTGGTACATATAATTAATCATTTTAAGGGGGATGTCTAAGCAGCAGTAACACATAAAAATACACTAGGAAAAGAAGCTCCTGGGTGGATGCATGACTGTACTCCACAGGGGAGGCACAAACTCACTTCAAATACCCTTCTTTGAGGAGAATCAAACCACTATAAACCAGCAAAAATCTACACAAAGTCATACATATAAGCAGTATTTTGACCATCTTCCCCAATCTCTCACAGGCTTCTCTACCCAATAAAATTCAAGTCTGACTTTTCAAGCGGGTGAGAAGTCTTGCCAGCCAACAGCAACACTGATGCCACAAGGAATTGGAGCAATACAACATTCATCAATGCCGTGGCACGTTGAGTTGACAGCTGCTGGGGGTCAGCTGGAACCAAGAGCCCCCATGTGCTGTACCAACACTGGTGACAGAGGCATTTCTGAAGTGATCACAGTCAGTTGTTCTGACATACTGCCAAGAAAAAACTGAGCACAATAAAGGTAATGATTTAAACACTTTCTTGGGGAAGAAAAAACCTCAACAACAATAAACCCCAAAGCTCCAACTCCCACATATAAGAGTGGGGTTTTTAAGTCTTTCAGGAAAAAAACAAAAGACATCTTGTAAAAGCTAAAACATCCAACAGCCAGCTGCTGCCAGGTCACCTCCATGTATATATACACACACAAAACAAGTCACTTCCTTCCCCTTCAGACACAGCATTCTAAAACATTTTTAAATGGGTTAGCATGTTCTCTGGGAGAGTCAGAAACACAAAAAATAAGGAAAAACAGCAAACCTGGTAACCTGGCAAGCTTCCTTCTGCAAAAGGAAGCTGTACGTAGGAATACCATACCTTCCCAGCATACTAGGTACAAAAATACTACAGAGCTTGTTGATTTATCTGTGCACAAAGATATTTTCATACAACTGGCAAGTCGGGACCTGTAGTGTAATTTAGCCCTTCTGTGAGACTGCCAAAATGGCAAGAGCCAGGCATCAGATTTCTTCCAACAATTGAATGGGCCAGACAGAAACTACCAATCAACTTTCTCCCAGAGAACAAAAAAATCCATAATGGCAATAGGTTTATGATGAAGAAAAGGAATTTACTATTAGAAGATGCTAGCATTTTAAAGGCAGAATATCATTGCATTAGTCTGCAAACTACTGTACCTGACAGCCCAAAGCAAAGTCTAAAAAGAGACTCTCCTGATTAATATCGTTTTCCTGCTGCTAAGAATCAACACCGGCATGCAAACAGCAGTCAACAGGAACAAAATACATGCCTACATGACCAGGAAAATATCGATTAACTTTTTTTTTTTAAGATGGAGTAGGCAAGCGGTAAAGAGAAATAGGTATTGCAAGTGAAAGGCAAGGATTATTTAAGTCAGGGAACTAAGTTAAATCCACCATACTTGAGTGATGTATTTCTGTAAAACCGCATATTCAAATGTAACTGGAAAGAACTGGATCATGTAGACATCATAAAAAAGGACTCAGTATAGTAACACTACTTTCTTTTCAAAATGCTTGCCAACATTGAGAAGGTGAGAAAACGCAGATCTACAAGTGGAGAACAATAAAAGCAACTATAGTTTAAAATTCATTAGTTTACTTCCCTACCAATAGGACTTTGAAGATGTTTGCTATCAAATTCATGAACAAAGCTGTCTACCACTTCTACTAGATAACCTCCAGGGAGCAGATCATAATTCCTTGTCAAACTGAGTTTAAACTTCTTGAGTAACACAACAAAGACAGCAACAACATTATTTTATTGTACTGAAGAATATCAGTTGCAGGAGACTTTTTCAGGTCCACTTACACTGAATTCACATTCTAGAATGATCTTTAAAAAAATTACATTAAACATAATGACAGTTCTGTAGTTTCAGTAAATCTATTTAAATACCAAAATAAAAATTTGTATCTGCTTCATCGCTGCCAAAAGTATTTACACCACATTATAATCACCCCAAAGTTATGCTAAAGTAGTAACTACAATTCCACTAATTTTGTAACTATGGATCCTACACATAACATATGTATGCATTCAATCTAAATTCAGGCAATTCTCCTCAGCAGCCTCCGTTAGGGGTCACACAAGCACCCTCCCTGCCCTCAGCTCCCAGGCTCAAGCACAGAAGGATCAAGGCAACACACACAGGCCCCACTAGGAAAAAAACTGAGCTGCATGAGCAGAGAGCAAATTGCTGGATCGACAAATACAGAACATTTCTAAGAGCAATAGTTATATTAAGTAACAGCTTTTTGCTCAAGTATCCATGCATGTGACTCTTACTTAGCAGCTTGGTCGTGTAGGAGATGGAAGCTAAAAATTCATCTGAAAGATCAGGGAGGCAACTCTCACTGCATCTGTTCTCAGTGCTTCCATCAGCACATTGTTTGGTTAGCACATACATGAAGACCACGTAGCCTCTCTCCAACCCCTCACCACAGGGACCTCACCAAAATAAGCTATGAAGACAGTCTGAGACTCAGCTGAATAACTTCCAATATACAGTGAAGCATTTGTTGATATCATTCTTTGTTATGCCTCAATCTGTAATCCACTTTAGCAGTGTGTGCCAAAAACTACTCCTTCTACAACCAAAAGAAACAAAACAATTTAGATCCTGCTCCACACAAACCCAGCACTTCAAAAAATCAGACTGTATCACTCTGCTTCATCCTGACAAGCAAGAGGCAGGCACTTTGGCCTGAAGAAAGAGAAGTTCAAAGACAACTTGAGAAATCTTGAACGTGATTGCTACTCCATCAAAAAATAATGCTGTAACCACAAACATCTTGTTGTACAAGGTCTGATAAACAAAACCAGTGAGGCTGTGCCAGAACTAGTGAGATTACCTGAGTGTTTAACAGACACATAAGAGAAATACACAACAGCTAAGCCAAGATACACAACCAACACTGGGCTTTTCTCCTGCCAGAAAAGGCCTCTCTAGAAGCAGCTGACCTACTGCTCAAGGAATTACTCATTTGAGGGGCAGCAGGCTCAGAACACTCTATTTTATGAACCAGAGGTTCTGCTACAAAGAAGACTGGCTAACCTGTCGATCGCTCCAAAGCCATAAAATGGTGTGGATTTACAACTAACCATTCCCACACCTGGACTGCTTTGGACAAGGTATTTGTCTCCCTGTTCGTGTAACGCTGACCTAACCCAGCTGCTACTCAGAACATCTCCATTTCCCACATAGAATCAGATAGAAGGCTCCTCATGTTTACAAGTGGTTGTTTTCAAAACAGCTCACGTGAAAGTTAGTAATCACTGATCAAATGACTGTCAGGCAATGAAAGAGTGAATGTATTTCTGAAACAAATGTCTCCTCACTTTGTTCACCATTGAAAAACAACCTGTCTTACATTTGCCTTTTTAAAAAAAGGCTGATGCACCAATGCAACCCTTGTGAGCAGTATCATGTATGCACATAACTCAATGTAGGCACTGACATCTATTTAGCACTAGTTGTGGGTGGCTTCGTAAGCTTAACAACAAATGGCTTTGCATTTGAAATGTGTCTTGATGGAAATCTATCGCTTCCTGGAACCCCACAACTGCTGCAGAAAATTATGGACTGAGATAGGCAGATTTAACCTTGTAACAGAACCCTCTACAGAAAACAAATCACAAATTACTCTATTTTCTAAGGATGTTTCAGGCACCCTCGTGTCAATGGATAACTACACCTACAGACTTGGCTACCAAAAGACAGCTCACAAAATTTTGTGAACTTCTTAACCACAAAGACCTGCAATAAGTGAAGTATTTGAGTCTGTAAACCATACCACAGTTTTCTCTGTTTTTGCACTAAGTGAAAATTTGTTCAAAGGAGAGTTATTGCATTATCACCTAGTATCCCCCGAGGAACAGCAAAGTATTGTGAGTCGGAGATCAATCTTTGCAGTAATACCAGTATCTGCAACACCAAGAGACTGAAGCATTGCTCTGGCCATTAACTGTTACTCAGAACAATCTGGCAAAATTTGCTACCAAACTCTGTTGGTTTGACAAAAGAACTGGTGAATGTTTCCCCAATGAATTTTGACAGTACAACTTAATAATAAACTGTTCTGCCTAGAAAATAAAAGGGGGGAGGAAAAGAGAACAGAAAAAAAAATTACTGACATCCATCTGCCCATGAGATCAAACTTCCTATGCACTGTTGTTTTAATATTTAATTGCCATGACTGCTAGAAAGAACTGGAGAGTACTGTAAAGATACTCAACCCTCTTGGAAGGTATCCAGTTTATGTGGTTAGCATGGTGTGATGATGTGGAAACAGAAGATAATGTGGCCCACAGATCTTTGGCAGGCTTTAAAATATCATCTTTCATCATAAAATTACTCTATTTTAAGCGGGTGATTGAAAGGTACTAATAAGGTATTTGGGTTGATGTCTACTGCTGTGGAGAGAATTGCTGCAGTTCTAGAAGAATTTAAAGATTGTTGGCTCTTTTCAATAGTTTTTCAAAGCCCTGTATTTATACCTAGCACAGCAGTTATCTGCTTGAGACCTCTGTCAGGGTAAGGCTAAGGAACAACTTGGATTAACTACCTGTTTTACTTCACTGATACCACTCCTCTTAGTGGGGCCATAGCAAAGAATAAATTAACTAAGTCTTGGGTCACCAGTCAACTCTGAGGTAACCATAAAATCCTGCTTTAGAAGCTACAGACAGAAATCTGGTTTAAAACCTGTAAAAACAAGAGGCATTTAAAGATCCTCCTCTCCTGAAAGAGTATCAAGGAAAATAAAGCTCTTGAGCAAGGTATATTCTAACTTGACTCACTGAACTGCATAGTTATTACTCAAGATAGCACTGCAAACTTGAAAACCAGCAGGTATTTCCTTCCCTTATTTTTTATTAACCTATCTTCAGTGCAGCTTCTTTCCCATCTCATCCCTATTACATCCAAAATGCATGAATATAAGTTTTCCCAGACTTTCTACTGCCACAGGTTCCCTCAAGCCACAACCCTTAAGTGAGGGAAGACCATTAACCTCACACTGTTTTGCCTGAAAGCTCACAAAAGCACTGATACAGGTAGAGGACTGCTATAGGTAAAGGTCAAGCTAGAAAAGCAGATTACTTTTTTTGCCATGCATCAAAATCTGAGGTATGGAGAGCTGTTCTACCAATTAAAGCTGCTCAAAGTAAAAAAGCAGATGCATGTCCTGTTGCTGAATGAAATCAGCCAACAGGATTTGTTTAGATTAGGACACAAGTCACAAGTTAATGCACTGCAAATAAGTAGTAAAGATTCTCTTGCTAGCAATTCCAAATACACAGTGACTGTAACACTGATGTCTGCAACATCAAAGTACATACAGTAGCACATGAGAGGATCGTGTTTTCTTTGTCTTTGCCAATGCAAGGTGCAACCTGCGATTAAGAGTCTTTTATTCCTTACTCCTTGGGATAGAATTCATAACACTGAAGGTTGGTTGTCTCTCCTTAAAAGCAAAGAGAATCACTGATTGCAAAAAACTGATCATGACTGGTATCCGTTAAAGCCATCAAATCACTGGTCACAACCGCCTTTCTACAGAACATCTTGATGTTTCTGAAAGTTCCACTGATCTGGAATGGATATGCTGGTTCTAGATATCTGGGTTCAAGTTAAATAGGCTTTCTGGGACAATCTGAATTCTTTCACTTGTATTCCCCTCTGAGGTACCTTACCACAAGTTATTCCCCTTACCACAGAAGGCTCCCTAGCCTTCTGCATATGTTCTCTTAGAAATCTGCCTCTGAACTTTGAGTATCCTAATAAAAAGATGGAGCCCTGCTCAGCAAGATGAACAGTCTATAAAATCTCACTAAGGGAAGTGGTTAGAACTTACTATTTTTTTATCTATTTTAAGTGGCTCCCAAATGTTCTCACCACTAACAGCATTCAGTGTATCAACCAGAGAACACCTTAATAAAATTAAGTATTTTCAAACAGAGAGGCAATGAAGTTTCATAGACATTGTGCTGCTTTCCTGGGGCCTACCAATGATACAGATATCTCTTCTAAAGAGAAAATGTCAAACCAGCACACTGCCACACACCAGACAGCTGTTTCTAGCTGTTTGCATAAAACTACATGAAACACCACTCGCTGTAGTCACAGTTCATAGGAACAAACCTTCCTGATATAACACACAATGAGTTCACTCCAACTCTCTGCCCAAGCACTGTAGGACATACTGACAGCTTAAAGTGCCCTCTATGCCCTTGTGAACAGCACAAGGACAGGAAGACTCCACATAGTCTTTCACGGGTATTCTTAATGAAAACTTGCCAAACCTCTCATACACAGGGTGTCTGCCACTATTTTGCATTGTTTCTGGGTATAAAGATGAAAATATTTTGAAAATGAGAAATCAAACATCTTTCCACTTGAATTAGTTTTCAAAATGCAAATAAGCAACTACATCAGTCACCTGAACACTAATGTGAAAGTTATAATCAACTGGTTTCAAAGTTTTGCAAAGTCTTCTCTTCACAAGTTGCTTTTAACATTTTTAGTAGGAAAATCTAACTGAAATTACAAACTAAGCTTGTAGAACTGTTGCTGTAACTGAAAGCATGTCTTTTTTTCTTCAATGTCTGTTTGCAGGACAAGCTATGAATAGTCACTTCCAAAGTCTCACTGATGGCTCAATTATAGTTTACCGTTGTCATGAATTTGGCATGACAATATCGCCCATTCACTGCTATGTGAAGAGCTTACAGCCTTCTCTGTCCCCAGGCCTTGAAAGAGATTGCTTACCAGTAAAAGCAGTAGCAAAGCTGAAGTTAATCGAAACTGAAGAGATAACAGGCAAGCAGAGAGGTAACGAAATAGAATGTACTAGCCAAGCAGTTTTGGTGACATTATTCAATCTGAAAAAAAGAAAGAAAGCGGCAAAATAAAACATTTTCCGAGCTCCAGTTCAGAGTTCGTTGTTGTCTTACTTGTTTCCAAAGTACAAGACATGAAAATTGTGGTACTTTGCAGCAATGTAGTGTCTCCTTAAATTATCCTTAAAACATAACCAGATCACTTTAACAGATTTTCTTTTGTGAAGGAAAAAAACAAAACAAAACAAAGAAACATAACCCAAGAGGTAGTCTCAAATTTTGAATTTATTTGTACTTGTGATCTACAAGTCTGAGATGAGGATTACACTGGAAATTCAGATTTCTTCCCTGAAACAGTCCTTCCAAAGTCTTTTCTAAGTTACACAAATGATTTATCTTCTTCCTGCCCTCTCCTCCCCCCACCATCTCTTGAGAACCGCCTGAAGGCAAATATAATTGGAACCTTGCACTCACTGCAGACATGTCATGAACAAGAACATAATCCAGGGTCATCATCAGGCTAAAGCCACCGCCTGCACTGCCCTGCAAGACGACCAGTGTATGGATGATAAGCGTGCCTACAACCAAGGCAAGCCTGGCAGACCTGAGACGGGGCAGCTCGCATTGTTCTCCAGCAAAATCTGTCCAGACTACCTACAAAACAGACCCGATAGCTCTGAAAGCAATTGTATCCATTCCCCCGCTCCCAGTTAAGAGGAAAAAACGTAAAGTCTTAAGGATTGAGGGGGGAGGGAAGGCTGAAAGCAAGGATCTGCTTACAGACAGAGAGTATCATTAACTATTAATAACAAAAAGGCTGCAATGCAGACAGCCTGAAATCTGGTACAGCTTACTAAATCACAACTGCATTTGAGACCATTATACTACAGTATACCAGTAATAGCTCCACAGCTCCCTTTCAGTGAGAAATTCATACATTTATATGAAGACCACACAGCATATGTTTCCAGTAATACTGTACTTCTAATGCTGATAGCTGTTAGAAAATTCAAAAGGATTTCTTCTACTTAAACATTTAATTTAAAAGTAGGTCTTTCTAAAACAGGATGTTTTACGCCAAACAATTTACAGATGCTATTTAATAAAGCATAAGATCTGAGTGTGCAGTAACACTGGGGAGGGAGATGAAATGCACATCATACATACCTAACGAAGTTCCTTTACTAGGAAGAAATTATGATTAAGTTTGCTCTGGGAGGAGCGCTGTGAAAGCCAGCCTCTTATGCCAAGACAGTGCAGGAGTTCTTTGCACCTCACTTCAGAGAACTGGCAATCAGTAAGCAGTTCATACTATAACTAATAAGCAAGGTACAGCAGAGATGTTGAGTGCCAGTTGGGGCTGGGGATGGTTTACTTTGTTTTTTTTACTTTCAGTACATTGGTGGCTTAGGTGGAACCATCTATTCACATCTAAACAAATCAATTTAATTAATCCTACTTTTTTTCCATCCAGACATTTCCAAGAGTATTGATGTGACCTTTCAGGTGCACTCTTCCCTGGTGAAATACAGAGTCGCTGCTGTTTTCCAGACTGACAAGAGGACAAAGGGCTAAAGGAAAACAGGGAAGACCATCTGCAGGGAGAAAGGTTGGATCACACTAGTGCTATTGTCAGAGTATAGGATAGGCAGTGCCAGGCATCTCAGAGCTGTGAGATGAGGAAAGAGCAAATTGGGATGAAAATGTCTGTGCTGAAGCAAAGTGAGGATGCTCCAGGAAGGGGACATCAACCATTTTAGTGCTCAAGTTCCCCTATTTTCCTCACCATGTCCTTCCTGCAGTTGGCTCACATCACAGGAGTTGTGAAGTCCTGTGCCCCTGCTGTCAACCCACTCAGCCTCTACAGAGCAAGAAGGAGCTAAGGAGACCAGCCCTAGTGCTGGACCTCACCAGTTACGTGCTCTCCTTTCTCAGTTGAGGTGGGTCTTGTAGTTTGGAATGTATTTTAGAAAAAGGATCTATTTGATCACAGCTGGTACTGGTCTGTCAAGCCTCTCAAACAGCACAGAAAGCTGCCCATGTAAGTGGGTGTTTGCACAAAGATGGAAAACAACAAGGTCAATAACCATTAGCAGAAGTTTTTTTTCGTGAAGTTCCTAAATTCACAAATTATTCAGAAATTTACAACATGGTTTCAAAGTAACCCATATAAGAAATATGTCAAAGATACAGAAATAAAACACATGTAGAAAGTTAATTATAGGAGTATCCAGAGCCACACCAAGAAAAGTCAGGATGGACAGCCAATCATGGCAGTTCTACAATAAAAACTGCAGACAGTAGGAGGGTGGTCCACTTTCTAGAAGAGAAGTAGATCAAGAAAGATAATAAATCTGGAATCACACCACATCAAAAAAGATACTAACAAGTGTTAGCTTGCTCTTTCTGGTATTTAAATTTTTTTGTGGATTTGAATGTAGAAATTCACTGTCTCTGGGAATAAAAGTAAAAACACTAGGAAAACTGGAAATGTTAATAAATGTATCTAAAAACAAACAAAACCCCAAACAAACAAAAAACTCCCACAAAAACCTCTTATTTCTCAGGCCTGAGAAACCAGCACAGCTTACTATAATTTCTTTTTCCAGAAGAAAAACTAGCAACTTCTTGAAGTGCTTAAGATAGTATTGTTTTTTCCCTTACACTTGGAGTTAAGCATGCTGGTAACATTCTCACCAAGTTTGGAACCCATCAGGAGCCCAAGGCTCAACTTTCAGAGACACAGGAGACCAGAAGACATCAATGATTTACAGCACCTTGACACAGTGAGACAGTGAATACCTACTCCTTCAATGAAACTCTGAAGAACATCAGAGACCAAAAAAAAAAAACCAAAATCATTTTACCTAACATGTTCTGAGACTGAAGCTAAAGTACTGCATCTATCTCAGAGAGTCACATTTTTAGAAGCATGCTAAAAAAAATGGAGGATGCAGAAGAGTGCTGAAAAGCTACTGAAAATAGGCAGGAAAATCCATTTAGTCCCATATAATCAAATTACTAACAAAGACAGAAAAATCTGACTCTAACTTGCAAATATTACCAGGAAATACTTCACAGAAAAACACTAGATAGTAATGGACCACTAGGAGAAAGTCACAACTAGGGCTCCTTTAAAATTTTCTTTTTACTTCTTTTTATTCTCTGCCTAAAATAATGAATAAATCTTTCTTATCATCATGAAAATATCTGCACAGTCAGCAGCTCACTAGTTTTTTATACAGACAGGTACTGAAGTTTCATAGAAACTTCTTTGGTATGTGATTCTCTTCTCCTTAGCTATTTGTGAAGGCAAAGTATATTTGCATAACCCAAACAAATCACCAGCTGAGAAGACAGTGATAATGCTGTCTGTGCTGCCAGGATCTCAGACTTTCTCGCATGACAAAAACCTAATGCTACACCAGACAGCTTTTCATTAGCAGAATGCTAATCAATTTATATCCCCAAGTAATTAATTATGCAGACTGGGCAACAGGAAGTTTCACAGCAAACATGTACTTCAATCTTCAAAAAGTTGTTTTGCCCCTCGTATGAGCTCCAGTTTGGGGAAGACAGTGCCCAGATGAACTGAGGAACTGAGTTTCTTTCTAACATGCTGCAGATCTCTTCCATTAGTTCTCAGCTGTGCTAAGCACAGCTGACTGAAAACCAAGCCAAGCATACTAGCAGTGATCATTGATGCTTTGTATCTTTCAAAAAGCTCTGTACTTAAACAAACGAGCCACGTTATTCACTTGAAAATTCAGCTGGTTTGTATTCAAAGCTTGCCTCTGGACAGCACTGGAGGATTCCAAGATCTCATGGACTTTTCAATCTGTTAGGGCTTCTGCTCAAGAACTAAACTCGAGAATCACAAAAGCATGAGACAGTTCTGGTATCAGGCGGCAGAGCAGTGAGAGGGAAATCACAGGACTTGAAATTCACACTGTTGTGCTTCTCAGTGGGAAATTCAATGGTATTTTAACAACGATTAACCACTAACAAAGGACAATGGACTCACTACTTGGAACCTCCAAATCAAGCCTAAATGCCCTTTCTGGAAAATATGCTTGCATTAAATGTGCTTTGAAAACCCAGCTAGACAACCTACAATAAAGCTTCATAGCTTCAATTATTCAAGAGATGATTATTACTAGATTATCTAAATGGATGACTTTTATTGCCAAAAGTCCTGAACACTATGACTCAGAACTCTGCTGTGCTATATACTGAACTGACAAATAAATAACCATTTTTAATGTAAGAAACCTAGATCTTCCTTTCTGTGATTAGGTTCAATAAAGCAGAATAGGATTAACCAGCAATTGCCAATTACACAGGATCTGCAGCTGCCTTGCATCTGCAGTGCAGCAGTTCATTTGCCTAAGTAAACTCAAGAGTTTTGGTACTTAACTGGGAACAGATTTATTAGCCCAGAGTTTCACACTAGCAAAACCACCTCTGGAAGAAAGGTGGGCAAAGACCAGCTAAGAAAACATTAGACACAAGTTGGTCAGAATGATCTGTGAGTGCAAACACATGCAATACCTGAGCATTCAAACCCACAAGTCAATGCAACCTATAGTTTGTCAGGATTCTCAGCCAATGTACGACAACAGGTTAAACTGTGAGGAGGACTGATGGTGAATAAACAGATTATTATTTAGCACAGAAGATCATGAATCAGTTTATGGTTTTGTTTTAGAGGGCTCTCTTTCACACAAAACACTAAGCTGGCTTCTGTCCTAATGCTTAGCAACTACATTAGCACCAGACAATGATTTGCCAGCACATCTAATGCCACCACAGTAAACACATTCTGCAACACAGACAGCAAAATCCTGGGATCTTGCACCTGCACTTTCCAGAATGTAACATTCCTCATCCAATGCGCTGTGTGCCTAATGGAAGCTAAGTAGCCACAGTAATAGTGGAGCTCATTAAAGAGACATTTACAAAGGACAGAAATATCCAGCTGCCAGAGCAAGACATCGTTCAGCAAATAACAATCCCTGCTCTTATCCACGAGTGAAGCCTACAAAACTTACTTGGAAAAATGAGCTTAGGGACAAACTTCAATGAACACCAAAAACCATAAACTCAGCAAAGTGCCATAAACCCAGTAATTTTACAACTTCTTTTTTCTTTTCGGTCTGGAGAATAAGCTTATTTTAGCACTTCTTTCACTCCCTCCTCCCATCCCCTCAACCTCACTGCTTTTATTTCAAAGACTCAGATTATGAAAAGCACATCTAGTTTTTTACCCACCACCTACATTTAAGAATGGTTCTCTACCTTTGAAACTTGGTTTGCCTATACTCTAATACAGTCTTCCAAGAACTCCTATTTTTTCTTAACATGTTTGCTAAATCAAGATGACCTTCCTTCTCAGTAGCCCTTTTAACTGACAGCCTACTATATATACACACATACCATAAGCACAGGATACAAAAGCTGCAGGTTCACCAAGGTTTTACCTTAAAAAGGCAGACTCCCTCCCATCATAAGGCACAAAACCTTAACCAATGCTCTGAGCAGGGAATTGAAGGAAAGCAGAACTTGGATTTAGTTACAGAACTACGTTCTGCTCTCACTAATAATTCAGCACATCTGCCTCCAGAGACCCAGATGCTGCAACAGAACTTATTCATACATGCAATTCCTCTGTGCTCTTTGACAAAGCCCTGCGACCCATCATAAGCACTGGTCATCACCTACTGGCTCTACTTTGTTAACTGACTGATACTTTAGATTATCCTTTTCAGAATCTATAACCAAACTGATTTCCTATTTTTCTTTAAGCACGGTGCAAGAAAGTTTGAGAAAGTAGTCAAGAGACAGTCTATTTTAACATCTTGTGGTGATACTTAAGGCTATGTTGATTTTTTCAGGCACACCCATTTTCAGGACTCCTACATCTCAGTCCAAATGCTTGAATTATTACAACCCACACTTGTGAGTGGGAGCTGAAAATGTGGGAAATTTTTTTTAAAAAAAATCTTCTTTTACAACAGCAGTCTTGTAGGCTTAATTAAAAACAAAGAAGCCCAAAAAAGCAAAAAAAAACCAACCCCAAAACACAAGGGATGACAGAGTCACTGGCTTAACAGCACTCAAATACTTTGCCAAGACACAAAATTCTTTCTGTTCCTGCCTATTTTCCCTAGACACCTCCACCTCCTCCTTCCCATTAAACTAAACCAATATGTTCACACAGTTAAGCATTCCAATAACTTGGTCAATATAAAATATTCATAGTAGTTCCAAATCTGTCAAATTAGGATAAATACTCCCTCCCAATTCAAGAAGCATAAAGTCTCAGATAACTGCAAGTACACCAATGCTGCTTCTTCCCCTAGCAACTCCCTAAGGTTGTTCTTTTGTGGAAGAATTAAGAACTTCATCGTGAGGGCATTTAATAACAGCACAGTCCAGATTTCACCATGTTTTACTACCTTTACAGGTTGGAAATGTTAAAACAAGGGGGTGTCACAAACCCTACTTAACACCTAAAATTTTGTTAGGCAAAACTGAATGAATACAGATCAGAACATATGGAGCACTTCTGCCTTTCTTGATGCAACCCACAGAAGTGATTAGCTTGGCTTCTGACCAACTTGACATCTTGACAAATCAAGTCAGCTCCTCACAGAAAAAGTATCTCAACTGTTACATGTTTAGGCAATCCAGGTTAATTTGATTATTACTCAACTCCTCTGTCACTCCCAATTATTAAAACCCCTACAACAAAGTCAAAACCAAGAGGTCTTTGCTGCATCTATAACATACAACACAATTAGCATCACAAGTGATATATGAAAAAGTCTGCTGGCAACTCAAGTTGCCACCAATCTCTGTCATCAAGATGACAATGGGCCTACCAAATAATCAGAAAAACATTCAAATGGAGTGATTTGGGAGCCTTTAGGATTGAAAAGGTAGCATTCAAACTTTGAGATCAGTATTCATTTAAACTTTCATTAGGAATACTTAATTCCACTCACCAGTTAGTATCTGTCTTTTCTACATCATTTTGCCTCCTTCCTTTAATATAACTTGCTGGGATTTTGGTTTCAAAGACTTCAGACTCAGCTACTTCTGATGCATAGTTAGAACCTGTCACTGGCTATGTTTAAAAAAAAAAAAAAAAAGGAAAAAAAAGGAAAATTCCATTTCAACCTGCCACCTTAGAGTTTTATCCCTGGTTATCCTTCATGTCTGACAGACAACCGAGAAACACTACTAGAGCTACTTTGCTATATACCCCAAAAATGTCTCCTACCCTCCTCTGTCAAAAGACTGCCCAAAGGTTAGGCTGCAGGACACAAACAATACATCATTAGAACCTCATTTCAGCTCCTTGTCGCTCCAAATTTTAGAAACTCTGTGGCAGTGACAATTTTAGCTCTGCGTTTGTGCAGCACCTACCACAGTGAGGTCGTGGTCAAAGACTGTCCTACAAAGTAAACAGAGTTGCATGGATACAGAAACCGTAATCTCAGCAATTCCAAAACTGAGACTTGGCCAAAGTTTATCATGCAATACACAGTCTATTTACCCTGGAACATCTCAGTCTTACCTTCAGACAAACAAAATCACATACGCACAAGTCTATTTTTGAAGTTCACCACCCCCCAATCCATCAGATCATCTTCAGCGAAGAATACACCACTACTAAATCAATTTATTGCCCACAGTAGCAAAGAGCCAACAGACCTGTGTAATCATCTACCATTACCAGAAGCAACCTTTATGTCTTTTATTTTTAAATGAGAAATCAGTAGTTTCAGTAGGTTTGATCTTCACTATAAAAATAAAAGTTATTAGTTAGCTAACTACATCTTATTTCCTGAGGGAAGGGAGGTTTACTGGGGTCTTCCAACTGTGAGGATAGGACAAGATGGTTGAGAATCCTGAAGTACTCTAAACATAGAAAGACATAATAAAGAGATAGGGTCTAAGGAGAAATTAAAATATAGCTCATCATTGGGGTAGGCAGGGTACAAGAAATGCTAAACAGGACTTGGTGCTTTGGTGTTAAACAGGATTGAGTGCTGTGCACAGGATGAGAGAAGATTAAAAGCAGTGTCAATAATTTTCACTCATGTATTCAGAAAGATCTCAGTCTAATATGCTATTTTAAGACACCTTCTCCCTGCCTAACGCTTTCCATTGCCAGTTTTCTCATGCTGGCTACATTGGTTTGATATTTCTAAAATTAGGAGGTAAGAAAAAACATAGGACACAGCAAGATGCATGGGGATATTATTTATTAGCACTCATTTCAAAGCACATCAACAATGCCTTCTAGTTGCAATGACTGTGACATTAAGTGCTCTATGAAAGTGTTTAAAGATTTCTTTGCAAATTACTTTCATACATTACAACCTGTAGAAAAATTTTAATTTTATTCTTCTCCCCAGGAGTGCATTTCCCATATTGCACATACACTTTAAGTTACAGACTGAGCTCAAACCAGTGTCACAGGCTAACCACCCTTCAAAGTGTTAACCTGTTTGGCATGACTGCTGAAACAGGCCTTCATTTTCTTCCAGATTGTTAGTAAAATCTTTCATTAGAGTATCTGAGTAAGTACTTTCCATTTTAAATAACATCAGTAGTGTTGGAAAACAAATAAAAGGGTTACACAGAAGAAATAGAGAAATAGACTTCAAACACAATTTAACAGCACGTACTGCCCCTAGTCCAGCCCCTAGTCCATCGTTACTGCTCCCCGTATCACCCTTCACCACTACTACAAGTGCCATAGACCACAAACCCCACCCTCCTAGCTCTTCTCTCCCAATCAACCATGCCAATAAAACACAGCAGAGGAAAGAACTGCACAGTCCATTGCACAGCTATTACAGCAGCAATTTTCAAGTTCTGTTGCAAAGCAGATATATTCATTTTCTTATGAAATATCTCTAGTTTTTAACACCATAAATGCCAGTACTAATAGGTAATATATCAGTACCCCAACATTTTTTTATTACTTTTTACTGCTGTTTCTAGGTGTGTGTGTTTATATATACATACACACACATATATATAATTCTTCAAGCATGTTTTCCAGTCAAGATTTCCTATTAACTTTCAGCTACTGACAAACTTCAGAGGACCTATATGTTTCTGCCCACAAATGAATTTCTTATGAGGTCTGCAAAACAAACAACTTGCAAATCTGTACACTGTACTGATGGTGAGCTGACTGCTTGCCTAATAGGCAGGCCTGCAGTTCCAAGCCTCATGCTGCCACTGCCCAGCTGACAGGCCCAATAAAGAAAGGTATGGAATACTGATGTTGTGAAAAAAACACCTGGTATTAATTAAAAGTAGCTTTCAGCAAAACACGTATTTAAGTTACACATCACTGTCTTGTAAGGCTCAAAGGGAAAAAAACCCACCAACTTCTCCACACTGAAGAAAAAGTTCATTCTGTAGCCTCACTAGTTCAGACAATAAGAACACACTTGAATAGCCTGAAGGTGGATAAAGTTGCAGAAAGAGTTTGCCCTTCACCAGTCAACTGATAAACTAATCCTCTCCAAGGCTACCTTGCCTGTTTGAGCTCTCATCACTTAAAAGAATTCAACAGCAGCTTCACTTAAAATCTTAGATTAAAAAAAAACAGCTGAAAGGGAAGCCAACCGAGCAGCACATATTCAGGGAAAATGTGTGTGCATTAGCACAGACACACAGAACCACCTTTCTGCGCACCACAGGTAGTCCAAACCTACCACAGTATCAGGCACCATCTCCTTCCACCACAACGTGTTTTAGGGAAGCAGTTTCCAAGACCTAACTTTCCAGAAACTTTCCTAACTCCCAGAATTATGCTGCTGTGTTATCATCCATGGTACTTAGATCACCAGCATATAGTTCTGTATCCCAGAAACCCTGTAATTCTAAGTGAGCTTTGAGCTCCAGCTCTCTATCCTATGCATGCAGTCCCAAGGAAGAACAGTGCATGCCTGCTATATTACAAGTGAGTCTCCCTTTGCAGCCAAGAGCTGACAAATAACAAGCAGATACAGCTAAGTCCTGGGAAGAGAAGTAAACAAAGAAATTAAGAACAGCCACAAAAACCCCCTCAGTTCTACAACTAAGAAATACCAAACTGACAGCTTTAGGAACAAGAACTGCACATGGCCCAAGCTGTAATTAATTACACAGCAATACCAGCTTCATGTCTCTGCTCTGACCTTAAATAATCAATGCTTTTTGAGATTTCCTTTTTCCTGAGCTTAAGAAACCACTAGGTTTGAGCAAAGCTATCAATTCAGGTACTGAACATCAACATTTAGACTTTTCTTGTTTACAGATTTCTTAATATTTCTTTGTGCTAGAGAATGGACCCAGAGTAGCCAGAAGCCTCCCAGGAAGGGATGCTGCCTTTTGTGCAGACAGAAGGAGCCTTACTTTTGTCAACTTATATCAAACTATGTATGGGTTTCTACATTCAAACCATCAGAGTCCTCTCTTCTTTCCTTGCTTCCTCTGTTGATTGACCCATACTTTCTAGTTTCTGTACTTGCATGCCCGCTCTTTTCATAGGAAGTCCTGATTAAAGAAAGCTCAAGAACTGACAAAAAGAGTATTCAGGGAAAAAAAAAGGAAGAAAAAAAGAAAACTTCTTTTCCATTCTTTCCTGCCTCCAAACACTAGCTAACTCAATCCTAAGATTCCCAAGGGCCATTCTGCATATCCTTACATTGTCCTCTTCTTAACTGAAGACATACTTCCTAAAGTGCAGACCAAGACCAAAACCAGACTTCTGTAAAAAAAAAAAAAAAAAAAAAAAGGAAAAACACAGACATAGAACTAATTGGTTATTTCAACTGAAGCCTTAAACTCTTTCAAATATACCAATAAACATTCCTGGAACACAGGTTCCAGGTACCTGGAAATGGGTAGTTACCATAATACAAAACACATCTTAGAAAAGAACCTAAGAGGGTATTGAATGCAGTCCTTTTACCTCAGCCAACAAACCTAAGAACCCTCTGGAGGTACAAACTTCCTCCATTTAAGAGGAACCAACCGAACAGCCCCATTAAGTTCTGCCCTTATTCTAGCAGAAAATATATGGACAAACTTAACACTTGACTTGTATTCTGTGTATCACATTTAAAACTAAGACAGTGAGCAGTAATCAATTTTGCCATGTTATTGAAACACAAGCCATGCTCAAATGCATTTAAAAGTTAAATTTTTTTAAAAAAATCAGATATCAGAAAATTTACTGTCAAAAAATTTTGACAGTGAAAAATATGCCAAGGTACACACACACATCTCACTTTACCCGAAAAGGCGATATTACAGAACTGAAAAAAATTCCAAACAAATTAAGCAGTATCAGCAAGCCATTTTTCTAAGAATCAACAGAAAGCCAAATCTTTTAATTTTAAATACAAAAATCTTTACAATCATTTACTGAAGTACTATATTCAGTTTTAAAATAAACCATCTGATAGAATTATAAAGTTAGTCAGTGAATAATTTATTAAACAAGGTTTTTCATTTTCTATAGTCTTAGGCCTGACTCACTAAACTGAAATCTTGTAAAAAGCAATCAGTAACAAAATAAATGGATTAATTTAGACTACAAACTTTTAAAGGAAAAAATACTACAAAGTAACAAAGCACTTGAAACATTTTCTATTTACAAAAGCAAGTTGAAATTTCTTTAAATTAGTCAAAATGTATTATCTCTTTTAAAAGATAATGCAGAAGGTAAGTACCCTGTTATACAGGAAAGCTACCTATTTAATTGAGACATGATCATGACATCTAAAAATATTCACATATCACATTCTGACCTACATACAAATTTTAAAATACAACAATATACAGGAGGTTCAGGTGTATTTAGGACAGCACACCTGAATTAACAGTTAGCAAGCCAGAAATATTTCATTATCACCTCCACATTTTTTTGAAGCTTTACTCACTGCTTAACTACTATTAAATAGATTACCACCAAGGTTTGACCAACATCTGGGTATACTAAATGCAAATGAACCTGCAATAGACACTTTTGTTAACACAACTGAAAAGAAAAATCCACTATATACTCCAGTGAGGAAATAAATTGTATTTTCTTAAATTTTAAACTCATTTATAATGTTACCTTATTTCCTGAGTTAAAAAAATTTAACTCAACTTGACAGTATTAAATTAAATCTGTTCAGAACAACCTGCAGAAAGGCAATCACGTGAAGATATCTACGTCTTGGTGGAGACAGACATTTAAGATAAGCAAACAAATGCACTCTTTGGAATAATTTAGTTCAAAGAGACATTTGGACAGGGTTGGTAGGGACTGACAGAACAGATACCTCCTTGTCTCTTGGGTTAAGAAACAGTGAAGGAAAACTGCCACATTTATAAGCTTCAAGAGATGAATATGAAGTCACAGAGCAGAGCTAATAAAACCCTGAGTGCCATGCAAAAATAATGAAAATATCATGAATGGCAGACAAGGGGTGACTGTGGACTTGTACTTCACAATGCAGGGACCAAAGCATATCTGAAACAACGCAAGAGAATCCTGAGTACGATGCACAGGTAAAGCCTGACCCTTCTTTGTCATACGATTTTGAGAAGTTCACAGAGATTCATAAAGACTTCCCACTAATTCCTCCATGAAAAACCCAGGAAGGGCTACAAAACTCAAAGACCTCTGCTGGATGAAGTCCCTGAGCTCCAAATCCCTATTACAAAACACTGAGGAAGTGCAGCCATATGCCAGAATTGTAGACTGTGACAGCAAAGCATCACAACAGCTCTGAAGGCGACAGAACCTCATTCCGTTCAGCCTTCAACTGTATCAGCTTTTGTATTTTAGACTAAAACGTTGGCAACTAGACCACTGTTAGTTCTAACTCTTTAAATCTCACCACAGGTCTACAGCCCAAAACTCATCAACCTCCCCTCTAAAAGCTGCTCACACCAGGTCTTGATTGAACATACTTGCTCCTGTCTTTGATGAAGACCAAGGCTGAAAAACTGAAGTCTTCAAGTTATGTTGTAGAATTAGGGTGCAAGAAAAAATACAGATTAATGACAAACTCCAGTCTAAGACTTCAAAATCATTTCCTGGCCTTCCTTCTCCAAGATTTTCTATACTGACTGAACAGTTTAGATCACGTATTTTCTATTATTACCCCAACAAGTTTCTTTGTCTCTTTGACTTTGGCTTTTGGGTTGCTTTGTTTGTTTTTGAAAGGTAGTAAATTTACATTCCTTGTTTCAGGAAAGAAGAGAAGCCAAGAAAAACAAAAAAATAAGGAAATCAGCTGCAGGAATGTTTCAAAATGAACTGTCCTTGCCAACACTCCTCCAAAATACAGCTTTTCCAGTCCCTCCTCACCAGACATGCAGGACTGAAGAGATTCAACTTGGACCACCGGGCAATGACTCAGCAAGTGCTCTCTTTTTCACAGAGCAATCAAAATTCAGATTTTAAACCACCATTTGATTGAAGAGCCCTGTTGCCTTAGCAAAAAACTAAAACCATGGTGAGCCAACCCAAATAATAAGTCAGCGGTGCCTACTTGAGTTACCTGCAGTGAAACCTCGCTGCAATCATTTCAGCATCTGCATCAGCTATAGTGCTGTTCAGAACACTCAAAAATATCCTCACATTGATGCAGAAGTATTACAGGCAGTACTTTACTGAGTCATCTGAGGTTTATGCATTTTAACACAGAGGTGCTTAGGTTTCCCTCAGAGCATTTAGTTTCACATCTGTTCTGCCAAAACTTGTTTTTGTAACTGTCTCGCATCAGCAGACACCAAATGATCGTGTTATGCACTATTGTGATTATTTATTTCTTTATTCAGCTGAAAGAAGAAATTACTCATATCATGTGAATAAGTATCATTAATTCAACTGCAATACAACTGAACACATCTACTAGTCACAGGGACCGCATGCAACTCTCAAAGGTATTTAAATCAGTTTTCAACTTCATTCAGGCCATGGTCCAGAGACATTTCTCCTGGATACAGTTCCACCTTAAGCTGTTCCTACCCTCGGATTGAACCCATACCATCTCCTCAGCCTCAGTACAACTGCTTGAAGTGCCATATGGTGGAATGGATCAGGAAACTGCTCAGGGTTAAAAAAAAAATTAAGCCAGCAGTGCCACCAACAGAAATGTCTGTGGAACCACAGTCTCCAAAACTTCTAAAAACATTGCCACTGGAGGATCAAGCTATACACTTTTGATGTTCACCCTGCATCTTTTGTGCCCGTGAAGCTCCGAATAGAGTACATGAATTAGCTCAAAGACAGTTGCTGTATGTACATGAAAGTAACTTCCTCAGGAGCAAATCAAGTTGCTTCATTCCACTTAATTCTGAAACATAGCAACAGCTGTTTTAAGTAAAATAATAATATTTTAAAGAAAATTACTAGAAAGCAAAACACAGCAAAATCCTTGAGGCTTCTCCAGATCCCCTGCTCTCATTGTGTCTTATAACATGAAAATTAGTGGTGCACAGGTATAACATCAACTAACACTAGTAACTTTCTGGAGGAATCAATATAATGAAGCAGTACAGCATTAGTTTAGCTTAGAATTCTCCACCAGTTTTCAAGAACAAGCTGGTTACAAGCAGAGTGGGCCTCAGTCCCTACCTAGCAGGGTGAGGAGGGATACCCTCCCTGAAGCAACACGGGATGTCAATGCCCAGAGCACAACAGTGGGCAGTACCAGCACGTCACACACGTGTCTCTGCTGAGACAAACGCTTGCTGCCAACTCCAGCTGAACTTCTCGGATGATCTGCACTTACTTTTTTTCAGCAAAAACAGCAGCAGTTTACCAAATCCAACCGAAAGGGAAAGTCAAGCCTAATCCCAGCAGAGATTCAAGATCACTCTAGAACTAAGCATCTCTACAGTTCACTGATAGTAGGATTAGAAGACGACTGAGTTGATTTTTGGCCAGATTTCACGATAACCACTTTTAAAATCCACTCAATTTGATATTAAATAACAGTTCTGCTGTTCTCAAGCAGGTTCAGAGATCCTGGGAGGTGCACAAGAAGAACGGCTTCTTATAAAATAGTTGTTCATTCTTTACAACTCTTTATGAAGGCTACGTCATGCTTTGAGACAACTCCAAAGAGTCACACAAAGTTGTGGAAAAAGAAAAATCAGAGGTAATGCAAATGTGGAATAATACAGTATTTACATGCAAAACATACAAAAGGCAAAAGCAATTTTTTTATTAAGAAAATACCTGATAAATCTAAGAGCATCCTGAAAGATTTAACTATAGGATAAAAATCTTTTTCCATACTTTGTTCACTGTTGCTTACTTTGCAACTAGGCAGCAAATTAATTAAATGATTCATCCCTAGCTCAGGACACCTGAACTCTCTTTGCAATCTTGACATTCAAACAAACTTTATTCAAAAACCATCAATGCAGGTACATTCACTTATTGATCTACATCATACTCAGGTTTCTTTTACTAAAAGAAGTGAAGAGGGAAGGCAGAGTATAAAGCACTGAATCCTTGCAATCAATTTCATAGGAATACTCTTCTGTTTGAAGTATCTGTTTGGAGTATCTATGAAAGAGATACTCCTTCCTGAACTAACTCTGGAAGACAGATGAGGTGACAGTCACAGACACAGGATGACAAGCTCAACCTTACTAGAAACACAAAAGGAAACTGGAAGTTTTCTTTACTGCTTAGCCAAGAAAAGACTGCCCAGCTGACATGCACCAAACTTACAAGACTCCTGTTGGCATCAATACTGATACAGAATATCAGAAACAACTGAAAATTGTCTAAATCCGCGTCAGATTTTGAGCTTCTCCCATTCCTTTCAAACCAGATTCAAAAACATAAAAAACACATCCTACAGCAACATTCCTTCATTCAGAGGCAGCAGTAACGTGATAAACTCTGGCACGTTTTTAGTGTCATCTCCAATAGATGAAGTAAATAACATGACAGGATCCTCACCACCAACTTGCTCTTCATTTTTAACCCAGACACTACAGTAACATACAGATGATACAGAAACATACAGAATTTTTAAATTCCATTAACCACCACCAAGCTGTGCACAACCAGTTTAAAGCATATTTATTTGTTTACTTTCTACAATAATTTTACTGAAGATTTTTCTACATCTTCCAGTTTATGTCAAGGTTAACAAGTCAAAGCTGCAGAGCATGTACTTCTAAAATAAGGAATGAAAAAAGAAATTTCATTTCTCAAGAGACCAGCTCAAATGTGTTCAAAAATTCACACATGCACTTTCTCCTTATAATACTATCTTAGCAAAAAGAGAACAGACGACAACATGCAACACACTGCACTAAAAATCAATATATGGCAGAAACCAAGTGTAACCTACAAAAGTGCAATTCTGTGCCTCTATGACAAAGCCAGATCGCATTCAGAAACTTTGGGAATGTAGAAGCAGGAAGATGAAAACAATTACAATTTGTAAAAGGACTAGGTAAGAGCAGCTCCACACACAGTGAAGGCAAATTTAACTTCATCATTTAGTGAGATAATAATCAGTGTATGGAGTACTTGTCTAAAATATCTTCTATTTTCCAATTATTCAAAATTATTTAAAATTATTTTCTATTAACTATAACACAATAGTGGTAAGTTTTCATTACATTTTGCGAACTTCCATTTTACAATTAAGCAGAGGCAAATTCAGTTAAAACAGATACACAATCTGCTGATATTGTCTTCAAATGGTTTTACCAGACTTACTGAATTATTAACAATTCCCTGTTTGTAAATTACCAAATATGAGATACCAAAAAACTACAATTCACCAAAAGTATTTGTGTATTGTTTACACCACTGTATCTTACTGACTTTATTGTAAATAAAAATCACACAAGCTGCTTCAAACTCTCATTAATTTTTAGGCTTTTATGAAGAGTATCTAATATGACGATTTATTGCCACAATATATTTCCCTATGCACAATTATTAAATGTTAGTCTGCCTATCATAATGCATTAAAGACCACCAATTCAATTTCTATGCTCTCTTCCAAACCATGGGCATCATACCAGAAAAATTCATGCATCAATAAACATGAACTTACAAATGAGATTTCTTTATTAAGAGTTGCATACTGTATGTTTAAAAGTTTACTTCCGTTTTGTCTTTCATCATCACGTCAAAGGTTTGCAACCTGTGGCCCAGAAAGCAATTCTTATGAGACAGTAAAGACCAGGGAGATCATATGGCATTGACTCCATCTCTGTCCTTCTGGCCATCTCTTTATTTGCCCAGAGTTAACACCATAATCAGAGCAGTACACAGGCTTTTCCAGGCAGTTAGAAGGAAAGAAAAATAGAGTTCCCAGTCTCTTCTAGCAATACTTGGTGTGAGGCTGAAAAATACTTATGAATTCTCTCAATGGTTATGAAACACATACATACATATACACACAAACACATATATCAAACTTCTGTCCTTGTTTTTATTTTTAAAAAAATGCTTTGCATGCAACAGCAATGTCCAAGAAAGAAAGATCGAGAGGTCTAACTTATAAAGCTGTGACTCAGACCACAAAAACCAGCAAGAAAACTCCTGGATTAGATTTTATACATTGTACACATTATACCCATGTGGCAGGTGTTTACAACATCAGTAAACACTACAGGATGACTAAGAAAGAGGCATGGTTTCCAAATCCTGGCATGGAGGGTCTCATGTAATGGCCAGAGCATTCACAGTCCAGGAGACCAACAGCACTCACAACCAGTGCCAGCTGTTCTCACCATATTCCCCACTAGTGGAGAATTAATAGGAAAGCTGAGGAAGGCAAAATTTCTACAAAGCAGTGGAAGAAAAGACACTTAGTTAGTGTTCTATTTCTTTGTAAATAAATACATTATAAAAAAGGTATTACATATCAGGTATATTGCAGCCATAAAAAGTATAAGGAAAGAGTCATTTAATATACTTTCACAGAGTAGGGGAGACCTAGCAGGCAGAAAGTACTAGAAAATTGAGTTCTTTCCCACGTTTTCCGACCAGGACAATAATTTCAACCATGAAAATAATAATTAATTTAGCTATAAAAATACAATCATGAAACAAATTTAGCAGCATATGGAAACTGGCCTCTTGATTTGCCTGCTCAAAGGTGAAGAGCAGTTAGTCCAGCCTTCAGGTCTGGAGTTTCTGATTTAATGAGTAGTTCTGTTTACAGCAAAACTAATAAAGCTCAGTTTCCTCCAGATTTGCTCCTACAAGCCCTGTGGCCACTTAACATTAATTACATCAGCTGTCTCTAAGCTTGCCCATGTCTCCTTGAGCGCTTGCGTGCTATAAAACCCCCCATTTGTCCATATCTTCCCATACTCACACACCGAGGCTTGCTCTCACGCTTTTGTTAACGCTCAGCTCTTTGTCATGCCCTTAAACCCACCTTCTCATTCCATCAGTTCCATCACCTGTCTCTGAATGGTGCTAAGAAAGGCAGCATATGCTGTAGCTGGTTTGAAGCTGGGTGCATGCTGGCTGGCCAGCTGGAGATCACCTCTTCACTTCCAGGAGAACACCAAATGCCATGACCTCCTTGACTTTATGTTTTTTTGGGGAGAGGATTCTCAGATGTCAACTTTCACAGACTGGGGGAAGGCAGTCTTTCTGAAACCTCTCCCTGTTATTAAACTGGTTGAAATTAACTGGGGGGTTCACACTTACTCAGGAAGAAAAGACACAAAGCCAATGCAAATGGTACTTCCTTCCTCCGGATTAGGAGGTAACTCAGTTCCAGCCAGTTGCAATTCACATTGAAAATGCCCACTGCTGCCCTCCTCCTCTCCTGTGGTTCGAGGCAGCTTCTGCATTTCTCATTCATCCATCCTAGTCTTGCGGGACCAGGAAAACACAAAATTGACAAAAAGTCAATTTCAACATTTTTATGCTGCACCCTGTGGGCAGCAATGAAACTGTCAACAAGAATTACCGCTTCACTCGACTGATGGGGAGCAGAAGGGTCTAGAGCTATTTAAAAGGACTGCCACTTCAAAACAACAGCCATGGAAGGATAAGAGCAGCAGTTGCTCCAGCTAGGATAACACACATAGAACAGCCAATAGAAAAACATCCTTGTCCTGTGCTGGGGGCAGGGGGTGAGGACAATCACACTAGCAAATATCGAGTAACAAGAACTTAATATTAATTAAAAATGCAGAAAGAGAGTCTAACCGACAGAAACTACCTGTTGCTTATAGAAACCTTATCATTTTTTCCCTCTATCCACTCCCTCTATGATTTATACTTCTTTGTGGTTTAGGGCCAGAGAACAAGTAACACAAACCCCAAATGCTGCACTTTAAAGAGGACAAAGATGTTCCAGGAGTTAAGTACTACTGTGGGACTCTTTAGACCTCGAAATTTTTTTCAAAACCTTCCCAGGCTTCCAGCACTCGTAGGTGACTAGATTATGCTATCTACATAGCATAATGCAGTGCTGTGTAGCTAGCTTGAACACCAGAAGGAATATGGCCACGTTAGCACTGCACTGCACCCAGGCTGAAGCGCAGCTGGAGCATCCATCCTGCCTCTCAGGTAGTTTGGATCTATCCAAATGGTGCTTGATTGTGACACACAAGCATACCCTTAGTCATCCTGCCTCAGAAACCAGCTGTAACATGACAGTTCTTCCTTAAATTACCAAGAATTGTAACGAAAGAGCATTTGAAGAGAAAAACACTCAGACACCAAAGTCAAGAAGAGGAGCAAGATTTTTACGATCGGCAGCATGCATCTTTCATTTAACATAACAGACACAGACCCCGAAATGCCTTTCTATCTTTATGTCAGCTCTGCCCCTGGAGTTTACAAATTATGGCTCTGACTTGTAAATGTTAGTAAATACCTCCTTAAACCTTACTCAGTGTTTCCATAATTGTATATAGATTCTAGAGACTACCCTGCAAGAATAACATCCAAAAGAGGTTCTAAAAATAAAGCATTCTAGACGGTTCTCACATATAGCCAAAGGCTGAAAACACAAACCATTTCATAAAGAAGGGCATGAACTTGAATTAAGAACTTGAATTCAAGGGATCCTTGAATTACAGCTGGAGAACGGGAAAAAATCCAGAACAACATGCCAAAAAAAAAAAAAAGAAAAAAAAAAAAGAAATAAAACCAATCCAGAATATAGCAAAAAAGTAGCATCTCAAGTCCACTTTCTGTTTTTGAAACAAAGCTTGAGGTCTGGGACGAACGAAAACAAGAGTTCTTAATTCTGTGATTCACACTTCTCGAACTAAGCAATCGATAATCTCTAACACCAGGCAATTGTTTGCCTGATGAGTTTGTAAGAAAGGCAACATTCCACCCCAATCCGTGACGGGCTGTGAACGCCGCCCCCTTGCCAGCAGCAATATGGATTGCCCAGCGCAGTCCGGTGATTCCTTTTTTCAGCCTACGTAATACCCATTTACATAGTCATGATATTTTTAAATGTGCCTTCAGAACCACTAAATAACATAAAAACATGGAAGGAGACAACCACAGAGGTAACACAGCATTCCTGAGACTGCGGAATTCACGAACAGTATAACGACCAAGTCCGGGGAGCACAATAAAACTCCATTTTACAGATTATGCATTCAGAACACCAACCCAAGGAAATCCTGGCCGTTGTTCCCCCCCGCCAAGAGCGAGAGTGTGTCTGAGCCCAAGAGAGCATATCCTGGCTCCTTCGCTAACCTACACGCACATTCCTACACCCCTTAGGAAAACAGTGACAGCGGACATGAAAGGAAGGGAAACAATGACATTCTTTTAATAACAACGTTCACCAGCGCGCTGGACCCAGTCGGACAGTGCTACGCGGCGGCAGTTTCTGCATTCCCTTGGATCAGCCGCATTCTCCCCTGCTGATCCAGGGGCAGCCTGATTGCCCCTGGCCGGCCAGGCCAGACACCGGCCCTCTCTCCCCGCGGCTGCACGGCCGGGGCACGGAGCGACCGCACACGCCGTGAGGAACCGCGCCTGGCGCCAGCCGTGACCGTCGGCTCCACGTCACTGTGCCCGGCCGGGCGCGGGGCTGTGTCACGCCGGGCCCGCCGCCCCCCGCCGCAGCCCCCGGCCCGGCCCGAGCCGCGGCTCTTACCGCCAGGTCGGGGCTGTGCGAGTCCCGCTGGGACACGGCGCGGATGACCCCAGCCCGCCAGCGCCCGCTCTCCAGCGGCTCCTCGCCGCCGAGGCACAAGAACCGCTTCCCCACCAGCTCCGGCCGCGTCTCCACCGCCATGGCCGCCGCCGCGCAGGCACCGCACCAGCCGCCGAGCCCGCTGCTCTAGGGGCCGCGCATGGCGGGCGTGGGGCGGGGACGGGCGCGGGGCTCTCGGGCTCACAGCGGCGGGAGGGTCGGAACCCCTCGGCCGCGCCGTCGCCGCCACAGCCCGACACAAACACCGAGCGAGGGGCGGGGGCGGGCCGGGGGCGCGCGCTCCCTCCTTCACCGCCTCCCTCCCGCGCGCGCCCGCCCGCCGCTCTGCGGCCCCGACCACTCCGCCCACGCAGCCCCACTGCCATGGCGACCGGAGCCGCGCGACGTCTCCCTCCGCCAGGCAGCGCGGGGCGAGCGGTCGCAGCGCGGCAAAGAGTCCGCGGCCGCTGCGGTGGCACCGGCACCTCGCGGCACCTCGTCCCCACACCCCCAGCCCAGCCCCGGCCGGGGCAGCACGGTCCTCACCTGCCGCCCCGGCGCTCCCCCGAGAGCACCGCCGCGGTGATCTGGCACTGGCCGCGGTGCCCGCTCCGTGCCTCCGCTGCCACGGCGGGAGCTGGGGCGCAGCCTCTCCGGGGTATCTCCCCTCGGTGGAAGGAGCGGCTGTCCGTCCTCCGCGGGCTCGCCCACACCCTACTTACGGCTCACCACTCCGAGAGCTCATTAATGTATATATAAATGTGTGAAGGCAGGGTACCAGGAAGATGGAACCAGTCTCTTCCCGGTGGCACCAGGCAATGGGACACGAAGCAACAGGCACGGTGTTGCTGTGATGCACTGCAAGTTCCACCAGAAGAGCAGAAAGAACTTCACCACGCAAACGACACTGGAATAGGTTGTCCAGAGAGGGTGCAGAGTCTCGCTGGAGATACTCAAGAACTGTCTGGACACAACCCTGTACCATGTCGTCTTGGACAACCCTGCTAAGCAGGGAGGTTGGACCAAATGCCCCCCTGTGGTCCCTTCGAGCCTGACCCGTTCGGTGAGAGCCCAGGTTGGCAAGGCTCCCAAGAGCCAGGTACCAGCATGCTGATGTCCGAGCCCTCCAGGGTCTGGGGCAGCCAGGACCGGGTCTGCCATGTGCAGCACCTTCTCCCCCAAAGCCAGTTTGTTGGGCAGTTCAACCAAGACACCCATCCAATCCATCCACCTTTCCCTACTGCAAAGACCACAGAACTCCCTGGGAATGTAATGTCAGTTTAGTCCCTCAGAGGCTTTTAGAGATAGAACACTTCAGACCTAGAAGGCATTATTGAATCCTGTTGAATGGCAGCAAACAGTGGGTATCCAAGAAGTCAGCTCAGAGACTCCCAGAGGCTTCAGCTGAGAGCTTGGGCTGCAGCACCTGGAGAAGCCATGCAGCCACGTTCTGCAGCAGTTGCTATCGGTTTGTTGTTCTTTCCATGGATCCCGTAGTCATGCTGTGGTAATGCCATGTTTGCGTTTTAAGAGTTTTTCCTTCATGTTATCTGGAGGTGTAGCTTTCCTGAACTTCTGCCTGCCTTTACTGGTATGCTTGCCCTCAAGAGAGCAGGTTAATGATCTCTCATCTAGGACTAAAAGCAAATTTGAATAGTGCATTTTTGAAAAAATAGATTATGAGGCAAAAGCCATAAATCAAGAGTGCCAACTTCCCACATTCCTGTATATTTTAGTGGAACAAATAACTTCTGGAACAAGAGAAGTTAATTAACAGAAAACAAACAAACAAAAAAAAATCAATTCATCATTCACCATGACAAGTTTGTTCATAGGATTAGAATAATTTACAAGACATAACATCTATACCAGAACCTATAGGTGCCTGGCATCCCAGGATGGAATGGATGGAGGTGTGCTCTTTAGAAGCTGCAGAAGCAATCATAGTGCATTTGAGCTAAATGAGATCTTCATTCACATTCCAGGGTAATGCTACAACCAACAAAATTATACTGCAGTCTTGCAGAAAGAACAAAAATTATGTAAGTACAGAGCAGTTATCCATAAAGGGTATAAGGAAAAGTTACTAAACTGACTAAATAAATATTAATAATATAAAAATTCTTGTATTCATTCCCTCTTGTTTAATCAAAGAGTAATTTGAGGTAATGTTGAACTCTTCAATTATGTAAATTACATTAATGGGCAACAAAACATAAAATATACACTTAAAAAGCCAGTTTACATGATTCTAGTAGACTGAACCTGTGAATTTATCACAGACTACCAAACTATTAAGTATTTTTAATTCATTCCAAAAATTCGTATCAAGGCACTAACACTAGAATTATGTTTTAGTATAGATTAGAATTCACTAGAGGCTATTGTTCAACGTGGAACAATTTCATAGTTGTTAATCACCTGAAAATATCAGTAAGATCAAGTAACATCGACATTTAGGTGGCAATTCCCATGGGTAGCTGTCAGTGCCCAGATGCCAAGTGAGATGGGCAGGACTTTGCCCTGCTCCCTAAAACACCCCTGAGCTAAACCAGGGGGAGACAGCTCAAGGGAAAGCCTTGGCATACCACAGGGCAGCTTCACTCCCCAGCAATCCTCAGCTCTTCTTTCTTTCACTTATTCATCTTGGAGCAGCTTTTCTAACCCATAGGTGCTTTAGGAAGGTCAAGATTACTGTGTTCAGGTGGATCAGCATACAAGACCCCTAGGTTGCTGAACATTTTCCACCTACAGCAGCTTATTTTCTTGGCCTCTCTTCACTCCATTTCTTCTTTGCTGCTTCCTTCTCTCCATGTTTCTCTGTGAAGTGGTAGAAGTTGGGACAGCACTAACTGCTCAAGATATTAAAAAGTTAACTCAGAACCTCTGTCTTCAACAAAACAAAGTCATGGTGCCGTGGCCCAAGGCCTTAAAATGGCTTAAGACTAACTTTTTAAACAGTCTGTGCCAAATCACATTCCAGTAGGATTTCTTCCTTTCTCAGAAGCCTATGCAGGTGTCAAACCAATACATTAACTCCTCTTTCAAAGCAACACCTCCCTTATTGCTTTGATAAATGTTAAGGAATATTTGAACTGAAAAGTCAAAGCACCAAAATTCACAGGATTGAAAGGATTAGGGGTGTTATGAACTGATGCATCTTCTGAAGAAAGTGGCATAAGGAAGCCTCTTCTTGTAGATTACTCTGAAAAGACCAGAGGAATCATCCTCTTGGAGCTCAGGAGCAACACTCAGAACCAGATGCCCAGAGGCAACAACAAAATAGAGATGACACCTTCAGGCTGGAGAAGTCCACAAAAAAATAAAGCAAAACAGCCCTAGGCTAAGCTCCAGGGAAGGGGAGCTTCTCTTGGGAAACTGACTGGACAAACTCACCTCTTACTCCCTGAAAGTATATATACTGGTTAGGTGCAAAATCAAGATATTTACTGGGAGCTTTTTCTAACTCCCAGATTGAAATGCAGCACAGCCTGTCCTAGTAGTAATTGCACCTTCTCCATGCAGACAAATGCCACATTTAGAAATTACTATTTCCATTTTACAGGAAGGAAAATTGAGAGAGAAAGACAAAATGACTTGTCACTGTCACAACTCTTAAGCAGAATTAATATTGAACTAATTCTTTCTAAAATATGCGCTATATACTTCTAGATCTATCTTGCCTTTCCTTGGGAGGTAGCATCAGTTGCCTCTGAATTCATAATTCCTTGGAAATTTGGAAAGTCACATTTAATGTTTTCTGGTGTTCAGAAGCAGAAAATTAAGAACCTACATTTAACAGGTTGGTTTAGGAGTTTTGTAACTTTAAAATTCATAGCCAAGAGAAACAAATTTTTCATCAAACATCAGTTATTTCTGCTCCAAAGCCAACTTTTATTTCCAATGGTCTTATCTTCTACAGAGAGTCCATGGACTTTTCTTAATGCATCCTCCTTGAAAGCACAATTATTTGAGTGGTCAGACAGTCCTTGAACACTGAATGGGACATAGAATCAGCGGGAAAGTGTGATTATTTAAAGACAGCTATTTAATATAGAGGCAAAGGCTGCATTAAACACCTGGAGGTACAAGGGTGCATGAGAATAAAAGTTGTGGTTTGTATCATTACCTCCCCAGCCCTACCACTAACATTCTGTATGGTGATTTTTTGCATCTCCAAGTGTCTACAATCACTCTCTGTCTGGGTCTGTCAGCT
The DNA here is from genome assembly GCA_034509425.1 of Eopsaltria australis. NCBI lineage: Eukaryota > Metazoa > Chordata > Aves > Passeriformes > Petroicidae > Eopsaltria > Eopsaltria australis. The sequence goes on from JAVTVJ010000138.1 coordinate 5,344,683, forward strand.
GACCACTCCTAATCTTTTCTTGTGTCTTGGCTTCCCCAGTTGTAAAAGGGCTGCGAATTTACTGCTGTATTTACATTGTAGGTGAATACAGCACCCCACCCAGGTATCATCCTCAGGACTTCTTTAACACCATCCTGGCTGTTGCTACAGAGGAGGAAGATTTAAGTTTACTGCATTTGTGAATCACTCCAACCATATCTGCAAAAGAAAACACTGTAGTTCACAGCAAGGAGCACTTCTGAGCCTCCATGTGATGTTTGACAGTCAGTTTATAGCCTAGAACAGATGAATACAGCATATTCCAATTCCAATGTTCCTTTCTGTTCCAACTAATGAGATAGCACTAAAAACGGTTGAACAATTTGAATAAACGTAGCCTTCACTGCATTCTCTTCCTCAGAAGTTTGCTGACATCTTAAGATATCAACCCATCCCTATACAACCCCTGGCCCCCACTTCCTGACACCCTTAACCACTGCCTCACACTTGAGTCAGCAAACAGAACTCCTGGGTACCCCGTATCTGCTTTAAATACACAGTCTGCTCAGCCCAGTGAAGCTGTGGGGGCGGGTTCTGCTGAGACCTGGAGCTGCTGAGGTGTGCTCACCTCTCGACCTGCCCTGGGGTTGGCCACCTCCCTCCAGCTGGGGATGGCACCACCTTCAACAGCTGCCACAGTTTTCTGCAGTTAGTGTTTAAGTGCAGCCTGAGGGCAAAGCATCATTAGACCAGCGCTAGACCTTGGTACCAAACATTCCCTCCCACTCCTGATGGGTTTACACCCTGTAGAGGTAAAATGCAGAGGGTGTCGAAATAGAGATAACAAGGCTCTCAGTCTCCACCTTTCCTTGAATACTGATGGACTTAATTCCTCAGGTGAAACTGCATGGCCCTGCTTTGGCCTTGTCAGATAATGTCTCCATCTAAAACAACTTCTTTGAATTTGTTTGGAGGAAAATGCTCCTTCAAGGCACAGATGGAAGATGCCATTCCTACTGGTCACTCAACCCAAGTGCAAGCATTAAGAGCAGTGGTGTAACACTTTTGTGGCCATTCTAGCAATGTTTGATTTCCATACTAGTTTCCTTCCTGCCTTTCATCTTGCTGCTGATGCCAGCTTGAGGCTTGATACTTCTCAAGAACCAGACTGAATTTTAGGCATATCGATCAGCCTGTAACAGCTCTCCCACAATATACACTGTAATGCCCAGAAGACTGCACAAGAACTGAGAACAAATTTTTATTTAGTTGAGGGGATCCGCCTAAAGAACAAAACACCAGATGAGATCGAGCTTACTCAGAGGCTGAGCAGCCTCAGCAGTGTTGAGGGTTCTCCCGAAAGGGCCTGCCTTCCCTCAGGCTGCTCCCTGCTCCTTTCTCCTGTGAATAGCACACACAAAAAACCTGAAACCAATCACCTTTAAAATTAATTAATCACCTCCCCAGGAACCTTTACTTCTAGTGTTGCTTCTTCCTCACTCACATGTAAGCTGTGTAAAGGCCAGTCAGTAAGATGTTTTGTACTGCTGGGACAACATTAACTAGAAAGAAAGCTGAGTGTATGGAAATGTAGGCTTCTCTGGCATGGGCTCCTGGAGTGCCAGCTTTGTGGATTATCTAGTGTGTGAGTATTTTTACTTAAGGTTAAGTGCTTGGCTGTTGCTATCTCTGTGTTTTTACAATTAGTGGCTTTTGAAGGTTAGCAGATCGGTAACAGTAAAAAGAAAATCCCTGAAAACACAAACAGCCACGTGAAGGCAGTTATTGCTTCTATGTCAGACTTCTATCTCAGTTTTAAGACGTACTAAAGTTTCCCAGAATACTGTAGAGGAATTTCTTTCTGTGTTGGATGAAAGGTGTTTAAGTAGATTGTTTTACGAGTAGATCCTGTTACTGATAAAAAGAGCAGGATATATTCAACACTGAAAGAAACTTACAGATCTTTTTTGAATTAACTGGGAGGTGGGTTGAGTTCTTATCCTCACTGAAGATCACTAGTATGTTGTGTAGTAAAGATAAAAGAAGGGAAAATGTACAAGTATATCTGGCTAGAGTTTTCTGCCTCCTGAGTTGTTAAAGGTTCCCATAGCATGCCACACATAGTGCATTGAAGTACTTGGAACAGAAGTTTTATAATCTTATTAATACTCTGTACATAAATTTCTTAATGTTTATTTTGAAACTTCTTATGCATCTTTAAAAAAACTATTAAGAGCTGTACTGGTGCTACAGTGCAGGAAACTTTCTCCTTTGTGAACCTCTAGTTTCTCTATGATTTGTGTTGGGATGGTGTCCCCTTCAAAAGCAGGGGCTCCTGTTAACAACAGCTTTGGACTGAAATGACTTGGATGTTGGTATTGCTTATCCTGACATAACTAAAACAGGTGATGATTATGGTAAGGAAATGGTTTACAATGCTGCTCTACAGTATGCACAATAAAAATCAAACGGGAGGCTTTGGGGTTTAGGAAAGGTCTAAAACTGAGGTAGGAAACAGATGATTTCAGCTGCTGTTAAAGTGTGTAGTAGATGGGGAACATGACAACATTCCTTATGCTTGTCTGGGGAAGAAAAAATATTAACAGGAAGATGGTTGGGCCTTTATGAAACTGAAGCAGAAAGAAAAGCTGTTAATGACCAGAAAAAAAAATAGTTACCTTTTCCTCTTGAAATTTCTGTAATATCCTTTCCCAGCCTCACTTACTACTCTGCTATCCAAATTCCTCTGTATTTTCTTAATGCAACTGTAGTATTTTCCCTATATCTTTATCTCACCAAGTATAATTGTTTGCCAGTTTTGTCTAAGTCAGTAGCAGTGCTTATCACATGGTAAGCACTCTTTAACGAACTTGTCTGATGAATATTTTTGTGCCATGCTAGTTCTTTCTTCCTGCCAGCAAATTCTCTGCCAATTGGCTTAAAACTGATACACAGGTTCCTTTCCTGTATTCCAGCTGCCTGTCTTGTTGAGCTTCTGTATCAGGAAAGGCTAACAAATTAGTGTTAACTGTGTTCTGCAATTCAGTAATAGCAATTATTTACCAATATTTATCTCTTTGGTAAGGGTTAGGTCTTAATATTTCCTAGTGTTGTCTGGCACAGGGTGTAAACAAATTATGTTCCTGATTCTGTGCTGATCAAGCAGTGGTACTTTTGTATTTTTCCTGGCACTGTTATCCCAATTAAAACTATCACAAATTTTCTACTCAGCCAGGAACTTCTTCGATTAATTTACCGTTCTCATTAGAAGTGTTCCGGGGTCTGTCTGTCACATTTGTTCAGGCTACATTCAAAATTGGCCCGAGAAGGGGAATTGATTTAAGTCTGCCCTTACTGCAAGAACTGTAATGAAACTTTACATGTTATAATGACAATCTGAAAAGGCACAAACACACATAAGCAAAGAGATGAGAAGGGACTTGCATGTCATCTTGGATTTAAGAGCAGTAGATTGTGTTTGGTTGTTGCTGTGTCATTTAATCAGATGTCTTGGATTGTCTTGGAGTCATGAACTAGTTGAGGATGGAAGGAACCTCTAGACATTGTCTGGTCTGACCCCTCCCCACACAGAGCAGACTCCTCAGGGCCATGTTCAACCAAGTTTTAAATATTTCTTCAAGGCTGGAGACTTGAGTCTCTCTGAGCAATCTATCATAGTGGAAAAAGTATTTTCTTAAGTTCAAGTGGAATTTCCTGAATTTCAGCTTATGCTCATTGCCTCTTTGTCCTTTCCCTGGGTACCTGTGCAAAGGTGGCTCCTCTATTTTGTCTTTGAAAAAAGATTCTAGCAACCACGGCTATTTGTATAAATAACACCCTGATTAGTACCAAGTGTGTATTACACATTCATTATCAGTTTTGTGGTACTAAAGGAATCCAGTTCTCTGTCCCTCCTTCTCCCTAAGTTATCTTCCACAGATTCTCATCCCAGAGGTGCTGGGACCTGCTTCCTACATTTGTATCCTTGCTGTTGCTCCTGTGGTGCCTACTGGAAAAGGTAGGAGCAGAAATTGGTTCTTCTTGCCCAGTTGGCTGAAGTTCAGCCAGCAGAAAACTCTTTTATCTTCAGTAAATAAACTCTCTGAATGCAAGCACCAGCTACTCTCGTGTACAAACCAGGGAGATGTTTTTCTCACTGAGGCAAGTCCTAATTACCAGTAAAACTTACAAAAGCACGTACTCTGTAGCTGAAGCACCACTGACAGTAAACATGATTGAATTAGGAAAAACAATTTTGGAAAGGATTAGTGGAGAAAGATGTGCTTAGTCCTCAGTAGTTGCAGGTACCTGCATTGCTGTTGTTCCCAGGGTAACTGATGCTCAATCACATTTTGAATCATTATTTTCCTGTTGCATATGACTTTTAAACCTAAAGCTTCTACTCAGAGAAATTAGTATTTTTGACTTTTTATCTAAACAGGAACTTACCGGTCCTGTCCCATACTATTTTTTAGGATGACATGCAGGCATCCAAAGGAACAATCTGCTTTAGCATGTGCAGATTTTTAATATTAAAAAATGCTCATAATACAAGACCTGCTGAAGAAATTCTAGCAAGGTGTGTGCAGGTGGTTCCATGCACTAGGAACACACTGTACAGGTCTGCAGAAGACCTACTTCCTTTCAGTCTTCAGATGGGCTTGCTCTTGATGTTGAGGCCTAAACCAAGAACTTATTAGGTCCCAGCAAGAGTACGGTGCTACCCTTTCCATGTTTAGATACTGATCCTACTTTCAGAATATGAGACCAAAATACTTTTTAGCTTAAATATTAGTAGTAGTTTAAGTGAGGCAAAGATATATCTTCTTATCCTGATCTCCTATTTCCCCCCTCCCCTTCATCTTTTCACTTTTATTTAGAATGATGTTCCCAGACCTTTGTTTTGGTATTACTGAGTCGCAGCAGTAGCTACCTGTGAATATTCATTATTTCACCAGATCTTAAAAAGATGACCCTCAAATTACAAAACATCAAGTTGTAATTGTAATGAGAGAACATATTATGCAGAATATTCCCCAGCATGGTCTGGTCTGTATTTAAAAGCACTGCATTAACATGGACTTCAGAAAAGGCCATCCAGCCATGTCTGATGGCTTTGTAATCCCAGTGGTTATACACCTGAAGCAGACTTGACTGCACACGGTGTTATTTGACATGATTCAGAAAGGTCAAGGTCCGAGGCAGGTGGCGAGCCAGCCTGCGTGCCTGGGCTGGGTAGAGATGTTCCCTTTCCAGGAGGAGGCCTTAAATGACTCTTATTAAATCTGTAATTTGTGACTCTCATATGCCCAAATGTAATGCAAATCCACTGTCTTTCTTGTTTGCAATTAACGTCAATGGAAAAATGAAATGGAAGCTCAAGGAAATGGTTGCAATAAGCACCACCTCACAGCTTTGTGTTGACTCCAAGTTTCTTACATCATAAACTGCTTTGAGCCCTCTAAGTTGCAACCCAGAAATTTAATACTTGCGTTTCATGTTGCTTAAGTTAACTTTCTTTAGACAAAAAAGGGGTCTGAAATCACATTTGATAACTGTTGAACCAATTGAAGACTGAATTAATTGATACAAGAGAAATTTAGAGGTGTTCACAGTTGTGATGCAACTCATCTGCAGGGAAATAAAGTGAGGGAAGGCATTCATGTCTCCCCTCCAGCATTTGCATAAGCTACAAGACTTGTTCCATACTAAGGACGGTGAAACTTGAATGCTTGTTTTATGCCTACGAACCCAGTGGGTCAGCCACAAACATTAAAGCCATGCAAAACCATCAAGGTGACTTTGTTTTTTAATTCAGCTGATCAACAACTGGTGCTCATTTAACTGAGGAGCATCCATCATTTTGTGTAATTCATGGTCCTAAGGTCTTCAGAGATCAGGTGCTGTGGTTCCTGTATTTTAGGTTGCACTTTAGGTTTGCCAGGGTTTTTTAAATTCAGGTTTCATGTATCTTGATGAATTATTTTCCAAAATGTGTGAGAGCGGATGGAAAAAAAGAGTATGTGGAAGAACTGTGTCCTTACATTAATACTGTGTGAAAGGAAGCCAACACAAACCAGTTACTGATTCTCTTTTTTTGTCTTGCTGGACAGTGCCTTTTGTATAAATTTTGATGTCTAACAGTTATTTCTAACAACTTCTGGGAGACAGGGGGTATGCAAAAAAGGTAAAGCTCTGTGGGAAGAAGTTCTGATTTGTCTAGACAGAGCTTCCTGACAAAGTGGATGATTGTTTCCTAGCCTCCTGCAGGCTACCAGCTCAGAGCAGCGAGACACAGTGTATTTATGCCTGTTAAACCAGAAGTTCTGCCTATTGTTTTTCCTGCCTTCATCACTTTCCACTGCTATAGTCCAACTATGCTATACCAGGTTATTAAACATTCAGCATCCAGAATGTCTAGACAGGCTGAAAGATTGTCTGTGCTCATTTTCTCAGAGTCAACTTTCCTAAGAACTAAAAGGCTATTTGGAAAGCAAAGGTGGTGGAGTTTTGAGTATGAGAGACATTTCTTCAGGCTGCCTTCTGAGAGGGTAGTAATACACACTAATAGAGATTTCTAGCAGTGCACAGAATTCCTGTGCAAGCCTCCTGCTGCTCCCCAGAGAGGCTTCAAACCTTTGACAATTATTGCTAATGTATTAAACAGCTTGCACTTGTATTCTAAGGATACCAGACTACCCAGAAATGTATTCTATTAGCTGGCAATGTTCTACTCAGATAACAGAGGAGAAAACCAAAGGGTGACTTCCTTGCCACAGAAGATGGGAAAAATCTTTTTGAGGCAGAAACAAATGGTTTCTGTGTAGAGACCTGTGGACCAAGACAAACATTTTACTGTGTGTATCTGCTGGTTTTGGCAATGTTGAACAAGAAAGCAAGCAGAAGTGCCAGCTTCTTTTTTTCTATGTAATCTTTATTTTCTTCAGTGCTGACTTGGGTCACTGTACAACAAGAAGCAAGTACTTGTTTCTTGCAGGGCGGAAATGGATGTTGCCTCTAGAAGCTTTGCAAATTGAAAGTTAGATACCGTAAAAGGGCTGTTGATCCTGTTGCTGTTGATCTACTGCACACTCTGTATGATTGTGATATATATTACAGGAACATTATGCTTTGATTTTTGCACCTCAGGACAAGCCTGGGAGGCTTTGTCAGAGGTGGGGAGGAAGGGAGGGCAGTCAGCTGGCACAGCAGGAGTTGTCCTTGTTGTGCTTGCAGGAGTGAGGAGACATGGTGCTCCTATCCAGCCATGCCTTTGGGGTCCATTCCACTTCCCTTTGCCTGAAGAATCTTGGGAAACCTTGTGCTAACGCTCTTAACTTCAAGTAAGGGAGGACAGCATCCTTGTGGAAGTGCTCAATAACCTGGGCCCTTTGAAAGGAAAGTAATTTTTCCTATGTTAGGTGAGCCCTCCAAGAACAGACATCAGCAAAACATCCGGACTGGTAGCCAGCAGTTTGAGAAGCAGCATGCAAGGAAGATGCCTGGATCAGAGGACAAATGACTGAATATGAACACTCAAGAACATTTTGTTTTCTCTATTAATGAAAACAAAAGAAGGTGGCAGATTTATTATCTTATGCCACTCAAACAGAAAGTTCATAAAGTTAACAGAAATCTGGTTACAAAGTTCAGTATATGAAAATGCTGGACAAATTTGGGGTTAGAGCTACAAATCTACCATAAAGCATTAAGGGACTAAAAAAAAAAACCTCAAAGAAACTTGCAGTTTAATTTATCAAGAGACTGAAATGTGACTTATGCATGCATAAATCCTTATGGAGAGTTAATGAGTGTGAAAGACCTCTTTAATCTATCACTTAAAGCATAGCAGGAACCGAAACTGGAAACTGAAGGCAAATTCAAAGTTTAAAAGCATGGGCCTAGTTTTCTAGAGGGAAAAACAATTTACTGATGAAAATTAAAAAAAAAAATTGATGCTCTGCTGCCTTCAAATCAATATCCTTTGTTGGCAGCACTGCTTCTAGAAAACAAAGGTTATCTGACACGACACATGAATTAATGATTCTGTGTCTTGGGTTTAAGTTGAATAAAATTATTTCATATTACCTTCCAGTTCTAAAATCCAGAGAGATCTTTTCCCCAATTCAGGGGAGAATGAAGAGAGATGACAATTCTTTGGAGAAAAGGAAACCAAGTAATGAGAAGACAGAAAGCATAGCTCCAAGGGAAAAACAAATCAGGATATTATTTAATAAAACAGCTTCCTTTAATGCATTTATTGGTCAGCAGTTTTGACAAGACCCGTCTTGGAATGAGAAAGCAAGGCATAGTGGGGTCAGCTGGCTAAAGGCTAACTTGGGGTTGTACATAGGAGTTGCTATCCTGCCTCACAGCAGAGGTTCCCCTGAGAATCTCTCCCAGCTAATTGTGCTGTGCTGCCGTGAGAGTGTGGGAAAGAAGAAAAGGGAAACCTGATAGCCCAGTGTCCTTTGCTGGCAGCCTTTTGAGTTGCTGGATAATGTACGATGCAGTCCTTCAGCCCTTGGTGCTGATTATGCTCCTCTCAAGCTCTGTGTATGGGTTTGGGCTTTATATTTCAAGAAAGTTGGGTTAGAAAAGGAGTTAAAAGGACTAGAAAATATCCCATAAGGAATTCTTTATTCAAAGGAAGATATGATAACTTAAGTACTGGGTTTGGGTTTTTGAAGTTGCTGCAAAGGAAATTAACACTTTTCTTTCCATACTTGGGGAAAGCAGGATAAAAACTGCTGAATACACCATGACTCAGCTTAACATTGATACAAGGAAAAGCTTCCCAGTAGGATAATGAAGGACTAGTAAACAGAGTTAACAAAAGGTGTGAAATCGCTGTTGAAGAGCTTCAGGAACAGGTAGGACAAGACATCTGTCCAAATGACATGGGGTGATCCTTGTTTCCTTATGCAGCAGAAAAACTTGGGGTCTTTTCTGTTTCTAAGGTGTATTTTTTCCACCTCTTTTGGGCTGGTGGCAATGTTGAACAAGCACTGTTTAGCTGGAGACTATGACATTCTGCAAATAGATATTGTGCTGAACAACATTCTAAGTGTTGCCAAAGAAGGTATATCTCCTTTTCATTTAAAGTAAAATCTATCAGCCAGTTCAAATGGCAAACGTTGTTCCCTGATAAAATGCAGCTGGTGTGCACATGAGCTTAGTCAGCAGACTATAAAATAACATAAGCTTTCCATAGGGATCAGGAACATCAAAAGCAGAAAGTGTATTTAAAAAAAAATCTCCAACAGATTGCTATAATTATTAAATGTGACACAAGTAGTGATGGAATATAGCTGAGATGACACTACCCAGACAGGAAGGAATAATATGGCTTTGGTGTGTATCTCTATGTACAGATTTCAAATCCCAGAGAGAGGATCATCAGATGCTCATCATTTAAAATGGGTCTGCTCTCATGAGGTAGGTGTATATTTACTGAAACATTCAGGTGCAGCTTTTGAACAAGTTAACAGCTTTAATGCCATTCTACTTGGGAACATGGGAGAAATAATTATATAAATCTCTCCACTGGACTGCCCTACTGGGATGTACTGGTGTGGTGATGCTTATCTACAGAGTAATATTTGAAGGTCCACATGCAATACATGTCAGACATTTCTGTCTATATCTTATCAACACAGAAGCAGGGAAGTGACAGGTACAGCAGAGTGGCTTTGTGAGAGCCTCTTGGGCTGGAAATGAGCTCCCCTGTTGCCTCAGCTTACCCTTGTGGGGGCTGCATTTTATATGCTTTCAACTCCAAATGGAAGCAATAAGGTAGGATGGACATACGACTGCTGCCAGGAGAAATTCTCAGATGGAGCTGTTCTGAACTTTCCCCTTCCGCTTTAGATCACATTTCCCTTAAGAAAAAAAATCCTAATGGGTGCTTTTATGTTTCTGGTAAGAAGGAACTGGAGGCACTTAACCCATTGCAACCCATTAAAAATTGATAACACCAATCAGCAGTTGCACGAGAAACCTTTTCACAGCATGGTGAATTTTCTTTAAAACAGTCAGTAGAGTACCCTTTTAATATTTGTACTTATAAGATTAATTGGATTCTGTCTGAATTGACTGCTGCAGTCAAAACAGGCTGGTGCTGGAGTGATGAAAACACTTTGGCTTTATATTGACAGGGCTGTTCTGAAATGCTTTCAGTGTTCTGTCTCAGCCTTATCTGCTTTTCCTGACCTGCAACTCACAGAATTAACAGTGCTAGACATCATTCTTTCATGGTCTGGAAAAAAGTCTCTGGGCTTCCTGCATTTGCTAACTCCTCAGCTTGCAAGGATTCCCCTCTACTACACAGTGCAATCATCCTACAGCTCTAGCTAGATATCTTTTCTAATTCCAAATTCTATTTTGCTTAAAATTCAGTACTAACTGGAATTGTCAGGGCCCCAAAAATCAGGAAACTGACGTCAAGAAATGCCTTAAACCATGAATTTTACATCATGGTGCAGTTTGTGTTTTCAGGTTTTGCATCTGCAGGTCTATCTGTGAACATGAGGGAAAGAAATTATTTAAAACTTAAGGTTTTTACTTATTAATATTGAAGCAAGAGCTTTAAGAGGAATGTCAGACTGTAATAAAACTGGGAACAATAGTGGTTAAACCTGCCAAATGATAAAAAAAGGCAGAAATATACATCTGAAATTTTGGTTTTTCTTTAAGTTGGGTACTTTACATTCCTAATTTGGAATGGTAATAAATTTCACACAGACATTTCTGAAAGAGATAAACTTTTGGCCTCTTAACATTGTCAGTATGCTGGAATAAAAAAACTTAGGACACAGCTGTGATAGACACCAACTGACTTTGCCATGTTCCTCAGCAAGATGCTGCCCTGGGATGCTGAAGTACATGTGAGCAGGAAGTGGCATGCCCAGAAATCTGTGCAAAAGCTTCACCTGCTTTGATTTCAAATTAAACCCCTTTAAGGCAGAAGGGCTTTTTATCTAGAGATCAGAGCCTACCTTTGCTGTTGCTTCATGCATAGGAAAGGTAGATAAAGAGTTAAATACTTGAAGGTAGCATAAACCATAAATTTCAGCCATATTAATTAATAATCAGTTATGGTAATAACATCAGCTTAGAGTATTCTAAGAAATAGTCATCTTCACCCATTCTGTATTGAGGTTTTAACAAATAAACTGGCATCATCTGTTCTGTGTTCTGATCCCAAAATTACAAATGTATGTGGTATAATTCAGGGCTGAAAGAAATCTCTATTTTTTTCAAATTATTCTAGATTTGAGACTCATCTAGGATAGATGAATATAAAACAATGAAGCTAAGAAAAACCCATCCCTCTGATTAACCTATGTGTATTTTAACACATGTGATGCAAGTGGTGCTGTCTTTGGGGAGTATATCCTTGTAATGCAGGGGACTGCATCCCTCTGTCACAAACTAGCTTGTGTCTTCCTAAATGTTGCTCATTTACTGTTTGCACAGCTGCAATGGAATTAAAATGTTTGTTTACCTGTAAAAGAGGTGAAAGCTAAACATTGATGTTTGTATACAAACATTGTATGATATCAAAGAACTTAGGTGGCCTTTACAAATTACTTTCCAAACACTGTTAAAGCAACTTTTAACTACATTGAGCTTTTGCAAGAGAAGTTAAAAATATCCTATAATGAGATATCTGTAAGTCTCTTCCTTACACAGAAATAGACAGACATATGAGTAAGACATGCCAAGTTTGAGTAAGTACACGGCATGCATTTAATTGCCATGCTGCTCCCTGTGTTTCTGCCATGCAGGAGCGTGGATTATCATTATGTGTGAACTGGAATACAGGGAAGTTCACGGGGCATCGCTGTGCCTGTCTTCTGAGGACCCAGCAACCACCACCCAGCTTGTTGCACTGAATTAAGTCTCAAAACATTCTGTGAAATAAAGTGTAATCTTCTGAGCAAGATAAATTACTCTTAGGAGCCATCTGCCTTTACCCTTTAAAAAAATGTCTCTTTAAATGTAAATTTAGCTTTCCACCAGAGACAGTATTGCCATGGTAACAAACGCAAGAAAAATAAACGTCTTAGAGGAAAACCACTTTTTATTTTGTATAAACATATTCCATATAAAACAAAATATGCAGCTATGGAATTATTGTATATACAATCTCAGACAGTAAAAAAAGAGTATCAGTCTTTTCCTGGAATGGTTCTCGGAGCTAGTACCAAACACAATTGCTTGCAGTGAAGAAATGTATTGTATACTTAATTTCATATGCTGTGAACTAGAGGTCTCATTTTGCAGTTTGCTCTAAATGGACTGGAATGCTACAAACTTCAGCGGAGCGTCAGGCAGGCAGCAGGAGTTTACAGAACTGGAGTCTAAAATGTAATCTCTGCCAGGTGATTTATATTACAAATGCTTTGCTATGTGAATTTGCTCTGCACAGTCTACCACTGGAGAGGTTTGTTATTCAAAGAGCACAGAAGCAGTGGTTCGGATTTCTCCTTTCATTGAATGAAAGGAAGAATGCTTTCAGGTTAGGCCTGTTTTAAAAATAAGATTGATGAGTGGTGTACTTTAAATTGTTCACAAACAAATTCCTCTCTACCTCTTCCTGCACCAGTAACCCCCTACAAAGGTCAGTGTGAGGAAACACCCAAGAAGGGCAGTGTCGTTGTTTGCAAGAATTTCTGCATGGTTAAAAATAATTTCTTTTAACATTGTCTACTTTCTCATTTCAGGCTTCAAATTTCACAGTATACAACTGTAACAACAGTTTTCAAACACTGCCATTGTTGAAATGTTCCACAATTGTTTATTTACCCTCTTTCTTTCCTTTCTTTTGGCCTTTTGACTGTGTGTGGTGTGTTGAAGGCTGCCGGGGAGTGAAGATGCCCATGACTGGGTTGTAGTGGTGGGAGGAGGTGAGGAATTCTGGTGCTTGCCTGTGGAACAGAAACCATCCTGCATTTACCTGGCACCTCTCATCTGAATAAGATAGTATCTTACAATGATTAAGCTCTTTCTTCTTTCTGTATGGCAGGCATTTCTGTATTATCCCCACTTAAAGATATGTTAAAGAACTAATTTCTTTTAGAGATTGTGATGCTGACTTTGGCATGTCATTTACTGTGAGAGGCAGCAGGAAAGGTGCTGAAACTGTAATCTGCTCTTTCCCTACCTTAGCTGCTGAGTGGCATGTTCAGTTGCATCGACATCTATCATTTTGGATATTGCTCTGTTACACTTCTTGAAATCAGAAGAGTAAAATGGAATGTTTCCAGCGATGGCTTGGGCAAAACTTCTTACAATCTAGTCTTCTGAGAAAAGATGAAGCAGTCAGTTTCAGTAAAATATTGTCCTTTTATGTGTGCAAACAGTTTTGCAGCAAGTGTAAAACTGGTATGCAGAGATGGTTTGCAATGGATTATTAACTAAGGTATCAGGGAGCAATCAGCTTCTGCATGTCTCAACCTGCCAGACCATGACCTTGGCAAGATTACCTGGACTGGGTTACCCTGTGGACTGTCTTGCTGTCGGGCCTTGGGCAGCAGCTGATAAAAAGATGCTTAGGGGAAGAAACAAAAGTAACAAGGTAGACAGGCACTAATCCTTCCGTGCGTATCTTCCTGGTCACCTGCAGTTTTGGATTAACAGCACGTAGCAGTCTGTGTGGCCCACCTAAGGACGTGACCTGAAACAGTCTTTGGGTGTGAGTGCTTGTCAGCGATTACAGAGGAGAAGCAGCTTCTCGTGGTGCCTCCGAGGGGTGCAGGAGCGCAGGGAGCGGGCTGGCCCCACGCTCTGCTCACAAGGCAGGGCTCCGGCCGGTGTCTGCCTGACGCACAGCACCTTTATCTCATCCCTACAGCACGCTCCGGGGCAGCACGCCAACCTCGGGTGACTTCAACGTGTGGCACGGATGTTTTGGCTTACCAAACATCCTACAGCATGAGGAGCACAGGGCAAAGACCAAGGCAAGGGGTGAGCATCCCACCCCTCTTACGACGAGAGTTGGTCACTGTGTTTCAGAGAAGGGGAAAAAGACGCCTTACTGCAATCTTAACGACTTCTATCTGTTCCTCTCTCTTACGGGTGCTCTGCAAAGGCTGTCTCCGTGTGGGGGTCTGGGATGGACGCCACTGCTGCTTAGACAGGTCCTGCGAGCAGAGGCAGCAGCCGGCACCTTGCCCAGGCTCGCCCGCCCGAGCTCCCTCACGGCCCGCCGGCCTCCGCCCCGCGGCCCCACGGCGCAGGCGCGCAGCCGCCGAGCCAATGGGGAGAGCGGGGCGGGGTGGGGCAGGGCTGCGGCCATTGCGGCCCGGCCGGTTGAGGGGACGGGCCGGTGCCGCCGCCGCGATGGTGTCCTGGATGATCTCCCGAGCGGTCGTGTGAGTGCCGGGCTGGGGCTGGGGCTGCAGGAGGTGCCTTATTTCCCGGCGTGGGGGTGGTCCCGATGAGCAGCGGGAGGGGGGCGGCGTCCCTTTTCTCCTGCCCGCAGCCTCCTGAGCCGGGTGCTCTGCGCGCCCCTTGGGGGTCTGTGTGCCTCAGAGTCCTTGTGCTCCCGAAAACTCCCGCAAAACCTACACCGCGTTTATGGTTATTCCGCGTGTCTCCTGCTCTAAGTGCGTGTTTACTGGGGCTGCGCAGCCAGCCAACTCGGGCTGCTTGTGCCTGTCACGCACAAGTTGCTTGTAAATTGATCCAAAGTAACCTATAGAATCTGGTAACTTTTGCTTTTTAACTTGTAGCAGAGTTGAGGGGGCTAGAAGAGGTCTTGTGACTGTGAGACGGGAGTCTGTGCTGAGTGTAGGTTTTCAGCTGAAGAGGTAGATTGGCAGTGTTGTCGTGTACTGGGCTTCATAAACTTGAGTTTTTGAAAGCCAAAGAGGCAAACTTTCGTAGGTGAGAAGCATCACGTTACATGTTGCGTAAGTTCTGTTTGAGAAAGAGTAAGCTGCAGTGCATTGTACTGTTCCTTCCTGCAACTGATGAGTTATTGTGCTCATTCGAATAATACTCTGTCATAAAGGCTGAGTAATATTTGGGCAGCAGAGTCTTCCTCATGCTCCTTGCTGAGTAGCACTGTGACTCTAGGGCCCCCAGTGCTTTTTGGGTCGTTTGAGCTGAGATTTGCTGTGTGTGAGTTTTTGCCAGGCAAATGAAGTGAATCTGCTCACAAAGCAGTCCGACAAACATCCGAATTAGCATCATGTAGCAGGAGTGTGTGACCCAGAGCAGGGCATAATGGGATTTTCCTGCTTTGTTGGTGACAGATATCCCCCTTAAGCTGTCTGGTGTGCTTTCACCTGAAAACTTTGTCAGGAAGCTTTCTCATACCGCCACGTATATTTTCCTGCCGCAGTCCGATCACCTAGATAAGTAGCAGTCCTTCTCCCTCTCGCTGCCCTCCCTGAGACTTGTCACATAATTGCAACTTGCAAAGTAAAACATCATGTTTCAGAATTGGCCGAGGACGACAGAGGTGTGGGAGGAATTGCTGTTGGTGCGCTTCCCATGGGCAATACATGGTGCTAGAAGCAAGAGGCATATTCTTGCTTGCTGTACATCAGATGGAGCTGCTCAACCTGTTCCTGCTTTGTTACATAAGAGCACCAACCAGAGAATTCTTCTTTTAACTACTTAGACTTTGTTGGTTTCAAGGGAAATGGCAGAAATGCTGGGTAACTTAATTTCTGATGACCAAATTCTTGTGTGGTTAGTTGGGCTTTTTTCCCCCTGAATTCCGAAGGGTTGTATTTGCATAAGTTAAAGTCCTCCATGAGCTTAACCCAACAGCACAGGGAATGAAGAGAACAGCTGCTGTTCTCCACAGATTTATTGCAAAAGGCAATGAAGGCTAATGTATTGTGCAGTTCTGTGTAGTTTGGTTTCCTTGTTGCCATTGGTCATTCATCTGTGTGCCCTAATTATTTTTGCTAAAAAAGGAGTCCTAAATATTATTTATAAATCCTTTCCACCTTCTTATGTCCTTGTTTCCTAGCTGTGGGATGGATTTAGATAGTTTGCCAGTGTTCAATTTCTCAGGAAGGTGAAAGCGTTCAATGAGAACTTAGATAGCTTTGAGATTATTGTTCAACTTTGCTAATAAAGCAAAATTCATGTGGAAACAGAAGGTGAGAAGTAGCACAGAAATAGATGTGGTGTGACATGAGAGATCTTAATTTCCACGGTCTTGAGAGTGTCCTTCTTGTCCTGTTTTCTTAGTGTCCATTATCTTCCTTTTTTCATCTGTTTTCCTTCCTGGTCTTTTCTCAGATGTACCTATTTCAGTGACTTTGGGTTTCTGACTTGTGTGTTCGGAGTTTGGAAGGTGTCTACTATCTTTCCCTTAGAAGCCCTAAGAAACAGATTTTTAAATGCTATGTAGCTGTGAAGACCTGAGGCTCTTTCTCTTGTAGCATTTTGAGTCTGGTGTGGTGACTTCCTGGTGCACATGTTCACAGCAGGCCCGTGCAGCCCTGCTGTGTGTGGGCAGCCATCAAGAATACCTGTCATCTTGACTGGTGGTGGAAACGAGCAGCAGCTTTTCTGTCTGTGACAGGGTTCTCCACTCCTGACTGACATCCTGTGTTTCAGGTCCAAAAGAGCAGCAAAATATTAATTTGTAGGTGTGTCACAGTGCCCTCTGCTGACTTCTGATGTGGTGGACTTGTCCTGACACGTGTCCCAAGCAAGCTGCCTTCTGATCCAGTTTGAGACTTTGCAATTTGGGATTCATTAACTCCACTAAAATAGTTTGGTTAAAGCTTCAAGGAACTAGGGAATGGAGCTAGTAGGGAATTTGAATTCTTAATTGCATGTGAATTGTCTTGAGGAGTCATGCACAGGAAACAGGGAGTGGTTGAAATTCACTGTTCCACATGATAGTCTCCAGCAGAACTTGGTTTTAATGAAATCTTTTCCCTTTGCTCTATCAATGCTATTTTTATTAATTATTTAAACTTGTGAAATACCTTGTATTAATTGCATATCTTTATGTCAAGAAGCAGAAGACTTTAAGTACATAATTAAAACATCTTAGACTTTCAAATTCTGTGTCAATTGGGTGCTGTTGTAGCAAGTGTAACTCATTATTATTTCTAAAACACTGGGTGTTGCAACACCCAGTTTTTGTAATGTTTACTGCAGGGTTTTTTTTTTTTTTTCACTTAATAAAACCAACAAGAAGATAAATTATTGTAATCAGAGTCTCAGAAGACTTCTCAATGGCACATCTTGTTCTTGGTCTTTAATGGTGGAAGTAATTTTTTTTAATTTGTGACTGCCCATCTTGTTAACTTCAAATAGAGCTTGTGCCTGACTTTTAGTCCACTTGGGTTGCTCATTCTTCTCATTTGTAAGGTCTAAGCGATTGTGTACACATCAGTTGCTGAGACAGTATTTAATATAGTAAACACACTGAATACTTGTCAGTCACAGCCTGGTATGGATGAGATCAGACCATCCTCTTGTGCCAAGCAAAGATGTGAAAGCATCCTAAATACAAAGTAGATGGCCATTTTGTTCTTGCAATCTGTTAAAGCAGACTGCCTGCTGTAATCTGTTAACTTTTTTCCCTCCTCACTTAAAAATAAAAGCTCCCCCATCTGTGTTGCTTTGCAACACACTCTCTCTCTTCATGTTTAAGTATGTGGTTTGTTTCCAGTTAAGTTGGCTCAGCATCCATGAATGTTGGAAGGAAAAGTTGCAGTGCTCCACAGGAGGACGTGTTTGTTTTGGGTACTAGTAGTTAGCTCTCTGTTTGCTTGTATTTATAGTGTCTGTCTTTCCCACTCCAGTTTTAGAGCCTTGCAAATATTCCTTGATTCTGATATAAGATTATAACTAAATACTTTAAGCTGGACAAAGACTGTCTGGGGGACACAGGATGTGACCTGAAGCTAGGTAGTAGTATTAGTCTCTTTCAGCATTTGCTGCTTTACAGATTGGAGCTGTCTCTTTAATGGTGGTTTCCAAGGCATTATTTAACTCTACTTTTAGTGCTTCTGTTGTTGTTTGACAATTCCAGATGTCCAGCTGCTCTAGAATTACTGCATATCTGAGAATGGGTGGCCGAAGCCATAGCTTCTTTGTTGATTGGATTGTTGTCAGGAATACCTAGCTTAACATGTAGGTGATGTTTTATGTAACTCTGTATGCTTTGACTGTAAACCTAGATCATGTCTTGTTCTTGGAGTACAGTTTTTTTAATTCAAAGCACAAACTACAAAAATATTTACCCTTGTTTGCTAATCAACATGCTGTCAAACATGTCTTGAAGCAATCACAGCTCATCAGATGGAATCAAGTAACAATAACACCTCGTGTGTGGAAGGAATAGCTATAGCTTAATAGCCTAAACTTCAAGTCGGAAGAGCCATTTGTGGGAGAGTTTCTTTGACTGTTTGTAGCCTGCTCTCTGGCACAATGGTTGCAGCTGAAGTATGAAGGATGTTGACTGCTGTTGGATGCTGAATTTCTGACTGTATTCTTCAGTTTAAAGGCCTATGAATTGTTGCTGCACCTGTGGGGAAAAAGGAGTTGCTGTCATCATGTGAGTGAGTGAGTGAGATGTGCTGCAATGTCTGTCCCATCACAGAACTGGAATGAATCAGTGGCCATGTATCAGTTATCCTTGACATTTCATGCTGCGCTTAAATACATCTCACTGTCCTTTTGCTGGGAGGGGCCATTCTGCCCTTCATCTTCTCCTCATTCACTTTCCACGGGATCCAAATGTTACTCTGTGAGCACAGTGTAAGTCTGGTTGTTTTGTCAACTAGAATGAAAATCAGTGTTGATAGAAGTTAATCTCCTGTTGGTTGCAATGAACTGCAGCAGCTCACGCTGCTGTTGTGTAGTTGCTATGTAAGTGTGGTGTTGAGAATGAAAGGTTGCAGGACAAAACCAGCATTATTTTAGGCTTTAGTGTATGGTTAAAGCGTACTCTGAAACTACATTCTTTGCTTTCACATTGCTGCTTATTCATTCTTCTTGTGAATCTAGTTCCAGTAATAACAGTGCAGCTGTTCTAATCAAACAAGGTGTCAGATTTTTTAAAGGGTCTTCAGTTTTATGGGTTGAAATTTGTAAGCACATGTAAGTCTAGGGATTAAGTGTATTGTCCTGACTCTGTGAAAGTTTAAAATAATTTACATAATTGAGCAATGAAATCATCAGAACACTTCTCTCCAATAGTTCAACTTCTCAGTGAGGCAAACCTAATAAATACAATGAGAAGTTTCTGCTCACTTGTATGTGACTTGTAACACCTTTTGAATTAGTACAATGCAAAATAACTATCCCTGGCAACTTGTAAGAAAGAAACGTCCCTACTGCCTGACTGACACACCTTGCCTTAAATCAACATTTGCTCTGCAGCCTAGCTGCTCTTTTCTCTCCCATGTTTACAGGATGGTGTAGGTGCAGAGCATGCGTGGTCAGTGTGCCCAGCCTGTGGCAGGCAGGTGAACTGAGGCTTGCTCAAAACAGATGGAGCACGTCTAGAGGTGTCCTGTGGAGTCTGACGTTCTTACTTAATGGTCTTGGCATGTACTCCATTACAAAATGTGTTGAAACCCACATTGTGTCCTATGCATTATAGATAAAGAAATACCAAGAACTGCATGATCTGGCACAAGAAGATGTTTCTAATTAAAACAAACAACCTCCACTCTTACGTGTTCCACAAACCGATGTCCGCTTTGAGAGAGCATGTTGTAGACTATTGAGCGTTTCTGCAGCTTGGACAGATGGGCTTGTCTTTCCTGGGTTTGTACACAGAGACAGCTCCTGATACGCTTGTGTAAGGCTGCGGAAGATCCTGAGCCAAATTTTGATTTTTTTTTTTGTTTTTTAAAAAGGAAGTTACTTTGGCTCAATAATTTTATTATTTGATAGACATTATCTTCAAAATGTGTGTAAAAACATGTATGGCAAAGTCCTCTGTTCCGGTGTTCCGTGTGTAAAGGAGCTTTCTCTAAGCTTTTTGGTCCTTTTTATTCTGCTTTGGAAATTTCAAAATTTCGAAACCTGTGAAAGTACTAGGTTTTTACAGAAGAAAATATTACAACTGCCAACAGTACGATCCCTCTGTTGTCAAGACCTGCCTGCCTAGATTGTAACAATTTACTGTAGGACAAATGAGGTGAGGTGTGTAGAGTCTAGAGAAGAAAGGCGATTGCAGGTTTTTTGCTAACCAGTATGACATCAAACATTACTGGCCTCGGTGGCACAGAACAACCAATCTGACAAGATGCTTTTGGAAATGAGGGAAATAAAACACCCCAGAGAGGCTATCTGCACTGAGCTTCTTGTCACCCATTGCTGTTGCTTTGCTGCTCAGTTTATCACTTGACGAAATAATAGGGCGTTACTTCTATTTCTCTTGTGTTTCCTAGCAGTCTGCAAGCATCAACATGGAGGTGAGTTTAACTAGGGGAATGTTTGCCCTGTGTTTATCATCTTTGGAGCATTGCTCATGCATCCCGAAGACAGTTGGAGCTTGTATTTGATGTTGAAAAGTAGGTGCAATTTCTTTCAAAAGCCTGCAACCTGGCTTTAAGTGCAAGGATTTCCCAAGCAGAATTTTTCCTGATGTGAGAAGCCTGACATAATGCTATACTCTTTTGTGTTAAAGCTGTTGGAACTTGCAATGCTCAAAGGAGAAAATCAGAGAACAGTTTGTGCTTGTGTCTTCCTACCACTGTCTGGTTTTGTTATTTCCTCCCCCCACCCTGTTTTGTAACTCATTGATCGAAACTATGGAAGAAGAGTGAGGAAGATGGTCACTAACTTAAAGATATCCTGATTAGTTTATACAGTAACATTACCTTACACTAATATAAAAACCCCCAAGATTAATTATTTTGCTTTGTGCTGTTATTATTCACTTCTGTCTGCTATTTTTTTTCCCAGATTAGGATTTTGTTCTAGAACGCATAATTTCTTTTATGTCTAAAGGCACGTCTAGGATGACTCAGTTGCAGTGTATTTAGTATCAGAATGTTTTAGAAGCTGACCTATTCAAAATTTTCAGCAGTGAACAGCTTATGGTTCACTTGGAAGACAATACATCCACAGAAACATAAAATATATGTTTTACATGACTGCTTTGGCAGTCATTAATTTGCTGTAGTTGCAATGTAAGCAGTGTTGGTTTTACTGTTCACTTATAGAACTTTAAGGGGTAGTTTGTCTTGTCTAAAAGTTACCCTTGAATGGTTGAGGCAAAATGAAATTTACATTTGTATAGAGGATAATGTGAATTGGGAAAATTATCTTACATTTGCATTTGGAAAGTAGCATTTCTGAGAAGGCATACATTTCTTTTGTATCTTCTGGTTTCTTAGCCCTTTTACATATAACCAATGAAACATATTAACAGAATTCTTCTCTCAAAAAATAGTTTTTGGTTAATCAGCATAATGTGCTTTATTTGTTTTTGAGAGCAAAGCCTAACCCTCAACTAATTAATGCATGGGTCTCTAAAGAAAAGCCCATAAATTATTTGGGTTCAAAAGGGAGGAAATAAGATACCTTTTAGCATTGTATAGGTTTAGTTACTAATAGAACTGCTTAAATAAGACTGGTAGAGATTCTACTTGTCAGTCTTGGTGTCTAACAGAATCTTCACAGAGTTTTCTATGTACCAGGTATAATTGAGGAAACGTGTGTACTTGGGAATGACAAGTCCAGATGCTACCTCAACAGCATCTGCCAAATACAAAGTTCGTAGAAACCTTTTCCTGTGTTACAATGGAAAGGTTTGTTTTTTGAAAGCTCTTAGAGGTTTCAGAGGTACATTTCTGGGTTATAAGATTAACAGAATTGTTTGAAAATCAAGGACCTTAAGGCAAAAATTTAAAATGTCTGTAACTTCGGATGATTAAAAGCAAAACCACCAGCTGTCTGGGGTAAAGATAAGACATGCTTACTTTTACTTCAAGAGTTGGTGTTACATGGTTCCTGTTACCACTTTGCTCAGACTGTGGTATCCTTGTAGCATTTTTTTTGGGAGAGGCAGGACATTGAGGCTGGTCTGTGATGACACCCTTGGGTTCAAGAATGTATAATGATAAGTAGGACCTTTCTGAGCCTTTAGGTTACGAACTCCACTTTTCTCTCTGGAGCCATCTGGACAGATTAATATTCCACACAGTGTGACATATAGCAGTGTGGACCCTTTTTTTTTTTTTTTTAAATGGAACTTGTGTGAATATTGGTTACATGCAGTATTGTTTGCCTTGTACTAATAGACAGCTCAAGAGTAAAATGTGGTTTCCCTTGGAATAAGCAGAAGCAATTTTTAGTTGGGACCACTCCTATTTTAAATGTTAGTTTCCTATAGGCAGTTGTTTTCATGTGGATTAATACTTGAAAAATAGAGAAGATACTCTTAGAGCAGCAAACAATGACTGTGGATTTTAACTTGTGAAATTAGCTCAAGGCTCTAGCAGACTTGATGCAGGGTGAAAACCAAAGTTGAAAAGTTAAGAATCCAAGTGGAAATCCATTTTTTGACTATGGCATTTGGAGGTGTTAGAGGGAATGAGCCTAGGCCGTAAGTGATGACCAAACCTGGAAGAGGAACTCCAGGGGAGTAGCTAGCTTTGAAGCCACTTGTCAAAGCTGAATAAAGCTTAAGATTCGAAAAATAGTTGAGAATGGGCATGACTTCAGAGTCTTGAGAGAATCTAAACTGAATTTTCTCTAATATTGAAAATAATATTAAAGTACTGGATTCCTGAAGCTACAGTTCAAGCACTGGGTACATCAGGACTCTTTCTCCTTAGGCAGCTGCTGAGACAATAGGGGAAATATGCTGGAACACTTTAATGCAAAGAATTTGTCCCCATCTCCTGCAGCTGAGACTTGGATGTTTATATTTTGTGATTATACATGGGCTTCCCATTGGGACTTCTATAGCTTGATTGAAGGTATTATAACTCAGGGTAAATATGCCCAAATTAACTTGCATATATAAAAAGCTGGCCTTGCATCCTTTCAGGTTTTTTTTTCCCCATAGCAGTAAAAGAGATTACTGCCACTTAAAACACTGACTTGTCTTGGGACTTGCATATATTAAATCTGCTTTAAACATTAAGTACAGTTGCTGTAATGAGACTGTATTCTGCTGGGCTGTTTTTGCTTTTATCCTAGGCATGTGGTGGTCATGTTTTTTTGACAGTTTGTTTTAGTTTTCTGTCACCTGCAGAACTCCTGTCACTTAATTAGTATTGCTGCTCTTCAGCTGTGCTACATTACTGCTGTTTCAGTTTTTGTGCTGGATAAAATATCATCTTTAGATGCAAATCTGATTGTTACCTGGTCATTTCACCAGGAGTGAGATCTCAGACTTCCAAGAGCTGAAACTTTAAGACTGTTAAACATGTTTCAAAATGTGCAGGACTTGGCAGTACTGAGATGAGTCTTCGCTTTGTTTTCTTTCTGCTCGCTTTGGTTCTCTGAACATCCACCTAACTTTCCTTGTTCCAAAATTTACTGTGGCACAGAGCAGAGAAACCTTTGAGAAGAAGTGACTGCTGACTTGACACAAGTTAGCTGAAGTTACTGTAATGAACAATTTTCCAATATACCACTTAGATTGCAATGGAAGGTGTTTTAAGGTGTCTCCTGGATTCTTAAGTATCCTTGATATGAAGGATGTCACGTTCAGAAATAAAGACCTAAAAATTTGTAGAAGCTTCCAACATAATTTTGAAGACATTTGGCTCAAAACGAAGTCAAGTAGTATAAATAAAAGAGCTGGTAGTTTTTTACCTAAATTTATGGAAGCCAAGAAACTAACAAGTGTATATCTAACTTTGAACCTCATAAAAACATGAACACCTCATTCTAGATCTGTAATGTTCCTGTTAATCTTGTTCAGCACACCATCTATATTAAATTCACCATGTCTTTTAGGAGCTCTTAGAAGTACCCTAAATGGAGATCATGTTGTTCATGAAAACTGCATGTGTAAGTTGTAATGCCTTTCAAGAGCAGTAAGTGTAAAGAGCTTTTTCCAAAGCAAGGAAGCTCATAAATGTGTTTCTCTGTCATCTGTCAATTGCCTCTATTATGTAAACTCTTTATGTGAGTTTCTTTGAACATGCATGTAGGTATCAGCTTTCATCTTTAAACTTTAAAAAAATTGTAGTCTTAATTGTATTTTGCTCACCTGCTTTATGAAATAATCTTACTCATGCGTATACTAAAGGCAAATTAAAATATCTCCTGAAAATTGGGCTTGGTTTGATGTTTTTTAAAAAAAAGAAAAATAGCAAATTCGTCAATTTGTTTCTTCTGACATCCTTAATCCAGCTGTCAGTTCTTGCTGATCATTAGAAGAAAGGCACAGTTCAGTACAAGGAAACGTCTTTTTCTTTGAAAAAAATCATGTGCAAGGCTGTCTTAAGAGCTGTCTGAGAAGTACCTGCAATTGTTCCTAACTGTTGGCTATTTCTCAGTGTTCAGTTGTGCTCCTGCCTGATGCCACAGCTGGCTGACGTGCAGCCACAAATACATTGCTTCCAGTGGTAAGCAGTCATAGCAGCAGAGAAATCGGAGATGCTTTCAGCTATTTGAAGGAAAATAACTTCCTTGAGATTTAAGTAAGTGTGAGCAGCTTTGTAAATGAATACTTCTCCAGAAGGGATGAACTTCTGCTATTGAGTTTGAGGTAAGAGCTAGGTGGAAGATTTAAGTTCTCTTATAAGGGTTGTTCTGTATTGAAGGCATTCAGTGTCTGCTCTTTATTGCGAGGAAGTGTTACAGATGGTCTGGTTTCAGTTTCTTGGTGTGAGTGCTTGGAAGGTGTGAGCTCACCTGGCTGCCCTGCACACGTGGTGAGCTCTGTAAGACTGTAAACAGGAAGGAGTACCGGGATGGGCAGGATGCTATCACAGCAGGGGTCAAACATGTATCATAAAAGCAAGACCTTAATAGGAAGTCATGCCGAGAAGTGACTTAAGAGTTTTTTAACAATTTCTATTTGCTTTCCAGTACTAGCTTTTTGGAATTTTCTGTACAATTTGGTTTGTTGGGCCTTTTGACTGTGTTTTGAACAGGTTCGTTATCTGGTGGGGTTTTTGATTTTTTTTATTTTGTTTTTTAATGACATGGTGTGCCCAGACTTACGCATTTCTGCTAAAGTGTGCCTAGGCTATCCAGCAGCACAAGAAAAATAGCTCAGTTGTGGACACAAGTTTTGGGCACTATTTCCAGGCACAGGCACAGATTCTTTGAGTTAGAATGATATGCAAATAGATTCTTCCCAAGTACTTCTGTGCTATGGAGGATCTATATGTAAACAGGAGGTGAGTTGATTCACAGGTTTTGTCTACCAGTAATGCCCCATCAACTCGTGAGAAGAGTGACTGGGAGAACTGTGTTAAAACACTGATGGCAGCTTGACCACGTGAAAGAGTTTCCAGGCTGACTCATTAGAGAGGTTAGCCTGGATTTTGCTTCGGGAGTTGTTTTTTAGCAGTCCCTTGTTCCAGGCTGCCACAGGCCCCTGAGAGAGGGCTGTCAGAGCCCACAGGTACATCAGCACTTGCACGCAGATTCCAGTGCAGAACATACCTTACAGAAGAGAATTTTTTCTAGTTTTTTTTGTTGTGCTCTTTTTAGACTTCTTTCAAGGTTCAGGCAGGGATATTTGCACGTTGAGACAACTTGAAGAGTTATCTGGCAACGAGTTCCCTAATTTGGGGTACATCAATAATTAGTCCATAAACACGAGCAGATAGGATACTTGTAACGGAGCCTGGAGGTCTGCATTGGATGAAAGGCTTAATTGTCTCCTATCAGACTGCTTGCAATTATTATCCTTGGGACCCATTAAATACATGTTTCTGGCATAGAAAAGTCCCACGTTTTAGAGGAATCAGTAGGGATGTCACTTTTCCCCTTTAAATTCTGAGGTGGTTTCTGACTGCTTGAGTAATTGTATTACTATTGGTTATGCTGTGCTCTGGAAGAATCTGGCAGTTGCTTTGGAGAATTCTGGCTTTCTAAGCTGGAAAGTTAATAGCTGCCTTGCTCTGTTCAAGAATGTGCTTTATTCAGATCTGTCAGTGCTTCTGGGTATATTCTTTAACTGTTACGACTTTTTTCACTGGCTTTTAAATTCTGGTCTTAAGAATGCTATGAAGATTTTAACAGACCTGTTTCTGATTGCATTCCTGCATTTTAGTAACTGTAATCTGCTAAAGAAGTTGCTGAATTTAAAGCTCACTACTGTTAGCAGACATGTTCTTTTAATAGGATTTACATTATTTTCCCTGTTCCTCGCCCAAGGCAGGGGGTTGGAAGAAAAAGTAGGATACAATTTCTTGTGGGGTTCAGGAGCTGGTCCTCATTCTCCCCTGTCCCTGTAGCAGACTAGCATTTTGGTCAAAGTGTAGTTTTTGCGATTACTTGAATATGTAGTCTTTTACGGTAGACTGTGTGGTTAGTATTGTGTATCTGAATAGTACAGTGGAACTAAATTCTGCCAGGTGCTGGACAGAAGGACTTTGTTTAGTGTAGTGCTTTTCAAAAACATTCAGGACAAAAATGCCAGGGTGAGCTTTTGTTTGTCTCGACATGTGAACCATAGCTGGTAGCTGACTTAGTCTGGAAATTACTACCCAGCTGTAACACTCAGGGGGAGGGGTCAGGCATGACTTGAGGGTCTTGCTTTTTTGGCAGTGTATTTATTGGGTTCGTGTGTCAAGGTTTTACTCATATTTCTCATTATACTACTCAAATTTGATTGGTGATTAGCTTAACAGTCAAATTACCCAGAGTTGGTAATGGCCCTTGCCAGCAACCAGTGAGTGATCTCTGTCCTTATTTTTCCTCACAGCCTTTTGAGTTTTTTGTTGTGTTTTCTCTTCCCTGCCCAGCTGAGGAGGGGAGTGACAGAGTGGCTTTGGTGGGCACCTGGTGTCCGACCTGGGCCAGCCCAACCTGTGCAGGGTTTTTGGCTTTTCCCCTTGAATAGGATTCTTCCAGATACTCCTTATGCCTTATTTCAAGCTTGTGGGTGCCACAGAGGTGCGTAGTAGCTAGAACTTACTCCATACCTGTAGCCTTATCACTTGGTAGCCACAAAAAAGGAGAGAAAAATCCAAACTGCTGATCTTTGATGGGAGTGGCTTAGAAGTATATGGGCAGTATACAATCTAAGCAAAAATGCTTCTGCTTTTCCAGTGTGTGCTGACTGAAATCCCAGTGGATACATTGTTCAAGCGTATGGCTCTATTTGCCTTTTTTACAGCCAAGAATAGCCAGCCAAAGATTCAAGCATTGTTCTTTAGATTTTTATACTCCTACTTAGTTTTCATTAGCAAACTTCCTTTCAAATGAGATCTTGCTTAGGCTAAACTTGCTAACCATATGTGGAATAGTAATTATAGCTCATCTAGAAGTAAAATTGTATTACCACCTCCAGACCTAGTTTCTGCATAGATAGTACAGTGTTGCCTACATTACTTCTGGTATTTCCATGTTGTCTGACCAGCTCTTAGAGAAAACTGGTGGATGTTTATGACAGGGATGGAAGCTGCTCCTCGTGTAACTGGGAAACATTTAGTGTTGAGAAGGGGAACTGGGCATAGTCAGCAAAGCAAGGCAGTATATCAGGCCTTTATATTCAGTTCCATGGTTTTGTGGAGGCATGGAGGATTCTTTTAGTCTCCAGCCTGCCACTCAAGGGTGTAGGTACATATTCTTATTTTATATGCACACATTGTCTGGCTCTCTATCAGTCTGTGGAGATCTTCAGCCTTTAAGTGAGTAGACAAAGGGGCGTCATCTCTGTTACAAAATTTTTAAGGAAAGGGAATTTAGTGAATGGCTCTGTCTCCAAAGCATCTCATACTCAAAGAGTTTCCTGGATTGCCTTAACTGCTGGGTAAGGAACAGAGAGTTTTTTGCATTTTGGAGGAACAAAAGAATCAAGTGCCAGCACTCTTCCATGCTTTGGGCAATACTTTGGCAATGTGAACAGACTGAACCCTTAAATGCGTTGTTGTTAATGTTAATGGCTTAGTGTTTGGGGAGTCTGGATGCAAGTAGTACTTCTGAGTGACGTAGTAGCTTTTGTGTCTTTGTTTTTTCATTTTTAATATTTTTTGCAACTGTGGCTTTAGAGCTGTTTATGATCCAGGTCAAATATGCTCAGTGCCAGAGCAACATCTATACAGGTGACTGATTTATCAGTCAGATGCAAACTTGGTTGCTTTGCTTCATAAATGAACCTTTCAAAAGTTACTCACTTTGAAGCTATTAAAACTGTAAAACCATAGATTGTGATAATACAGGCAGTTGCATTTTTTAAAAATATAGCTATATGGGTACACAAATTTGTTGTTTTATCCAGATTTAAAGGCTTTTGATACTTTTTTCTTTGTATTTTTATTTTAATCTCCTAATACATTTGAGAAACGTTTCTCTTTACATGAGCAAAATGTCTGTAGAGGAGGTGGCTGTACCAAAAATGGAATGCTATGGTAGTAACTGAGTCCCGCTGAAAACCTGAAATAGCTGGACTTACAACTGGTGGTGGAATTACATTGGTAAGCAGGATTATCCGTATACCTACTAGTAATATAAAGTGAATGACGTCACACTCGGCTGAAATCTGTTTCCATCTGTGGAAACTGCCTTTGTTTTTGTCTGCAACATTTGTGCAGTGTGCTGATATTCAATGTGAAATACAAACCACACTTTCAAAAATAACACTTGAGCTTTTAAATTTGAAAAGCCATAAAATAATTGGGAACATCCCTAAAGTAGTTGTACAGTTACTGTAGAAATACCAGAGGATAGATATGCTTCTAATGTGTAGCAGTTGGTTTTGCTGACAGCTTTGAGCTTTTTGGAGGTATGGCTCCGAAGAGGAAAAGGACTAGAACGTGTGGGACTTTTGTAGCCATCTGCGTGCCCAGGCTCCCTGCTGCTCCTGCTCTAGGTGTTTCTGCCTCAGTCAGCTGCAGTGATCTCTCTTTTGCCAGTATGCTGATCTGTTGTGCATAGATGGAGGGTAAAAGTGAACTTGCTGGCCTTCAGCTACACTCACTGTTGACAAGTTGGCATTTGGACTGTAAAATTGCCTGGTTGCTTTAACTAAGGTTAGAGGACTTTTCCTGTGTGAAGAAGATAGTGGTGCCAGAGTTGGCAGCAGCATCATGCCACACTTTTGATGCCAGCTCTGGCTATAAGCTTCACTTAGCCAATAATAGGAACCAGTACTGGCTCCTATTATTACTGACTAAATGTGGTGATGTTTTGTTTTAATCCAATCTACCCACTTCTAGTGAACAAACAGAAGTTTTTCTAACACTTCCATTTTACAGCAGTATTGAACACTACTAACTTATTCTGTTTTGGGGTGTATATAATATAATAATACTAGAGAATAATATAATAGTGATATATTGTGGTGTTAACCACTCTGCACTCTGTAGTTTTGAAGTGATTTCTAGAAAAATGCTTTAAAAGAAAAAGTAGTTACCAAAATAGGTATTTTTTAAACTCCTGATTTGACTAGTATTGAGTAGCTAACAAGGTTTTCAAGATGGGAAAAGCTAGCTACCTTTATTGTGTTTGTCTTATGCTAGTGTTCTTATTTCACTTGAGGTCATCTTTAGTTTTATGATTGTCTTACTGTTGCTGTATTCAGTTTTCTGCTTAAGATCAGTTATTTCTGAAGTGGCCAAGACTTTTAGTAGAAAGTGCTGTGTTGTAACAAAGTTGAGTTAGAGCAGATCTGTGTTCTGACCCTGTTCTCAGCATGGATTGCTTGACACCCTCTCACCCTGCTCTGCACCTTGCTTTTGGTGAATTTCAGCAGCAATTGGCTATTGGAGCAAAAGTGGATTAATTCCCACTTTTCCTCCATTTCTAAATGCTGCTCTTGCAGAGTTTTAGCAAAAGGAGATGAAATTTTGTAAGTCACAGTGTTGTCTTAAAATTCTTTTGGAAATAATCTTCAGGTCATCTGATAAAAGTAGATGATTGTGGTTAACTACTGATAGGTTCAGAGGCTCTTCAAGTGTGATAGCACTGCCAGTGCTGCCTTCTGATGTGAACAGGCTGCAGGACTGGTTTGACTTGTAAATGAACCAGAACAACTGGTTTTACATTATCAATTAGAAGCAGCCTTACAAAACAGTTTGTTGTCTTTAGGGCATACACCCTTTTCTGTTTATGTTGTTCTAGTTTTGCCTATCATGGAACTTCCTCCAAGGAACATACAACACTGAATTTTTAAAATTTTTTTTTTATGCTAGAGAACAGGATTTTTTTATATTAAGTTGGCTGCATTGTTCTAATGATGTATTGTCACTGTTTTGTCATATATGGTGTAACAGATCCTGAAGGCTCTTTCTGTTTTCCAATAGGCTGGTGTTTGGGATGCTGTATCCTGCATATTACTCATACAAAGCTGTGAAGACAAAAAATGTGAAGGAATATGTAAGTCTCATTTCTTTTAATTGTTTAATTATTAAACAATTTAATTATGCTGACATAGATCTGTGACATTTTCATTGTGCAATAAATCATATGAAAGCTTGAACTGACTGTCTTGCTGTTAGATCCAGCACTTGCACGAACCTAGTGGTAATCCTAGGATTTTGTTTGCAGGGCTAAAGTTAAGGTGTCTCAGACTTTTCTTAGTTTTATGCTGAAACATGTTCAACACATTATGCTGTATATAGATTTTTTAAAAGAGTATTTTGAATGTAAACCTTAAAGTCTTGGTTCCATTTCAGCAAACTACAAGAAATAATGCACTTTTGGGCAGGGGGTGGAATGAGAGTTTCCTAATTCTGCCAACACCTCAAGTATATGTATTGACAAACTGATTCACCACTAGAAGACCAACAGCAGCTTGATATTGTTGCATGGAGCTCAGTGGGGGACCCAAAAATCTACCTAAGAAAAGGGTAGTTCTTGTTAATCTATTTTTCCTCAAAGAGGAGAAAAAAATGTAACCAGGGAAGGAGAATATTTGGTTAAGGTGGTGTGGAAAAAAGATGCAGAACAGAGAGAAGAGAAAGATGGAGAAAAAAATCAATTATAGTTCCTGCAGTTTTTAATTAAGCTATTAAATTATTTACTTGTCAGTGTGAGCAATGATGATAATCATGAGAATGTTAACCAGCTGCAGTCACAAGGAGCTTTAGTCACTGAGCTACTTCCCTGTTTTAAGAGACAGCCTGACTTGATTTCAGCAACTTACCTGTCCTGAATCTTGTCCTTAACTTGGCTGCCTGACTCAGGGTGGGATCAGGGCTGTCAGTTACTCTACTTTGGCAACTGTAGCTGTGACCTAAGGCTGTTGTCTGATGTGTGATGTCTCCACTTTGTACTCGGTTGTAGTTGTAGAATGTGGTAGCTGTTGCTCTTCCCCTTGAATGTCTTAATTTAGTGTGATCACTCTGTCAAGGCCTCAAAGTGGACATCATATTTGAACATCTTCTGATTTCTGTGTACAAGCTGATTAGAGCTTATTTGTGAGACAGAGCTGGTGCCTGCCAGAGTTAACTTATAGGAGGAAAAAATCATCAAAACTAAGAGGAGAATTTTCTGTCTCATGCTCATATTACTCTGTCAGGAAAGTCTATAATGCAAGGAATTTATAATCCTATTTTCCTCCCTGTTCCTTCAAAGGGGTAAGTAGGGGACGGTAGTTTCCAACCAAAATAAAGGAACTCACTTTAATTTAAGAGGTTACTGCCTCTTGCACTGTGTTTTCTAGAAAAAGAGAAGTAGTGTTTTAGAAAGCATAGATATTTTTCTCACCTCAGTTGTCTAGTTAGCTATGACTTAACTTGGCATCCTTATACAGGACCCCTGCTAGTAGGGCTGGAATTGTATTTTTTCAGCTCTTTTAGTGTGAACCTGTGGTCTTTGAGCAGTCCCAGAACTTAAAGTCATATACAAAATATTAATGGGGCCAAGAAGAGTAAGACCAATCACAGTGACTTTTTCATTAGCAGGGCATGACAGTGATTCATCAGTGAATTACCACTCCATTGCTGCTAGGGTTGACTGTCCATGTAGGTCTTAGGGATGATCCATGGTTGTCATTTTCCCAACTGGGTCATTTTCTTTCCCAGTAAAGGGTTTAGATTTAAATGAAGCTTTCCAAATGGCACAGGTCTGCTGCCACTCACATTATGGTCCAAGCACGAGTTCCTTTCCAGGGTTTTCTGTGGCTCAGGAGCCATCAGTTTGTTGCTGAATTATTTTACTCAGCCACTGCTTCCACAATTAAAACCCAACCGAACAAAAAGAACTGACATCAT
Organism: Eopsaltria australis; assembly: GCA_034509425.1. Lineage (NCBI taxonomy): Eukaryota > Metazoa > Chordata > Aves > Passeriformes > Petroicidae > Eopsaltria > Eopsaltria australis. The sequence continues at coordinate 5,376,959 of JAVTVJ010000138.1, forward strand.
GACTTATTGTGTAGGTCATGATGCAGCAAATTGGTCAAAGATTATTTCTGGGGGAAAAAAGTGTTGTGCTGATTATGGTAATTTAAAAGACTTATGGATTTCAATGCTAAAAATTAGAATCTGTGCCTTTGAGGAGATTTGTGTTTGTAATTACCCTGGTTTAATTGAGTTGACTAAGATATTTGAGACATTTTTTCACTGTATTGCACCAAAGCGCTTGAAATAAGCATCTGAAATGTAGTTTGTGAGTCTGAACAGACCAACCTTTTCAAATCCTGGCTTCAAAATCCTGACTTGAAAGAATGTGTTTCAGCCAGAGCCAACAAAGATGAGGTTAACGCTTGGATGCTAGAAAAAAAAACCCTCAACAAAACAAATCTGTAATTTCTCTTTTAACTTGAAAAGGAAAACTCAATCGAAGCTTCTGTTACTTAAAGCAGATGATGGTATTCTGGGTAGTGCAAAGTCTGACCTTCAATTTTTCATGTCCTCTTTTTCTTTTTTTCTGGTATGAAAACCCCTCTAAGTCACTCAGGTTCATTTGTCAAGGATACTTGTGGTACCTACTGCATTAGTGGTACTAGAATATGATTTGTGTTTTATAGAATCTTTGCCCAGTCCTCAGGAGGACTCCTGGCAGATCTCACATACGATTCTGCAGGGTGTTTTTTACTGTTCCTAGCAGCCCAGGAGAAATTCCACTTCCACTGTTGTTTCTAATTGGATAAATAGATGTTGATTGAAGAAAGAACAGTCTGGATAAATTATATTGGGGAAAAAATACTATCTTGCACGGCATCTTAAAAATTGCATTGCATTATGCTTAAGTTGATAGGGCAAGGTTGGATTTAATTTTATTTTCATTCAGGTGTTGGCTCTGGTTCATGCAGGGGTCACCAGTCTAAATATCACGTGGCCTGTCAGCAGCGACTTCAGCTGTTATGTATGTTTGTCTTCGTTTATTCAAGCCTGAAATATCTAAATCCTCTGAGAGACTGAAGTGAAGAATGTTATCACATGACTGAGTTTCTTTTCAAACTGAAGCACAGAAAAGCATTTAAGATAAATGGGTCTCAGGTTCTGACAGAGGAAGTGGTTTTAAACTATAATGCACATCCATGAAGTAGGCAGCAGTGTGTCATTAGGTTTTGAGTAGTTTTTTAAGTCCACTTCAAAAAACATTGTTTTAAAAGTGAAGATTAAATCTGAGCCACATCCTCTGTGGGAAGCTATATATATATATATACACCTTCAAAGGCAGGAATATATATACAATATACAAATATTCCTCCCTTTGAAAGACAGCACCATGAATTTAGGGCTCAAACTAGTCTACCAATTGTGATGGTTTTGTTTTATTCTTTGCTGATTTGGTTTTTTGGGGTTTTGTTTGTTTGTTTTTAAATGGTTTTGTGTTGTTGCAGGGTTTTTTCTAGGAAATTAAAGAACATGTGGATGTTCAGTTTGTACAAATAAACACTGGTGGTTTGCAGTGACCCATTTTGAAAATACATTGCATTTGGCATCTGATAGCTAAGGGAAGACAAATGCATGTAACTATTTCTGTTGTATTTTCTGAAAGATGTAATCAGCTTAGGCAACCAAATTTGAAAAAATGCTCAAGAAAAATCAGTGATTCTCTTAACTGTTATAAAACAAACAATACTGTTCTTAGAACATTGTCTGATTTCAAAGCAATGATACACAGTGTAAACCTTAAACAAAAAAAGGTTTATACCTGTAAACCCCTGAAACATAAACCTGTGAGCTTTTTTTATTAACAAGAATTTTGTAGTTCTTGGCATATAAGCAGAATTAAAATCTCCATGAAAATGTCTTTTGTGTTGCCTTGCCTCAGTGTTAATACAATACCATTAATCACACATGTGGAACTTAATGGCAGTGTAAAGCCAAATAACACATACTGTGAAATGAAAGCAAGGGCTGCGTCAGTAATGCTGACTTCTGTGTGCATGAGATGAACAACATGAGTGTGGAAGAGAATGAAATATCCTTTAGTGTTGTGGTGGGAATTGCTCTTCACATTTAGGATAATCTACCAACTCTGCACTGGTTTTTTTTTTCATATCACTAAAGCTTTGTAGAGATGGAATCAAATCTGTGAAGCCAGGTTGTGACCCTGGTGACACAGCCATTTCACTGAGCTTGTTGCAGCTACCACCAGTTCTACTTACGAACAGAAATCTTTCAGGATCTTCACATCATTTCAAACTGAAACCTGGTTTATGAAGGCTGAGATACTGTTTAATGACTTGCTTTGACAACTCTGAACAAACTGTACAGTGTATAGTATATTCATTGTAAAGGTGAAATCAAAGCTTTTAGTGAAGATGGTATTTTAATTTTCAGGTTCGCTGGATGATGTACTGGATTGTGTTTGCTCTTTATACAGTTACTGAAACAATAACTGACCTAACAGTCTCTTGGTAAGACCCTGCTTTTTATGACCTCTAGTGGAAACTAAATTTGTTTCTGATGTTTTTTGATTGGTACTGATTTATTTGGTATAAAGAAGTTGTGCTTGTTGAAAAGCCCTTTTTACAGGAAGAGATCTTGGTGTGTAGATGAACAGCATCTGGTTTCAAGTTTGCTGTACACTGTCACTTGAAGTAGGGACTATAACATTTCCAGTTTCACTGTGAAAACTGAATAGGGGAATGGAACTCTTAAAAGGATGGCCTAGAATTTCTCTGTACAGGAATGTGTAATGAAAAGCAAGTATATTAAGTGTTTTCATTTCTTAAATGACAGTAGTCCATAAATCCATAACTCATTTAAATTTTGTCTTTTTGAATTTGCAGAATCCTATATGCTAATATAATTCTAGTTTTTGAAAAGATCTCTTCGTAATGATTAATTACTGTGCATTTTCTTACTGCAGTTGTTGATTTTGTGCAACCTTTAACTTCTCTGTAGGTTTCCACTGTACTATGAACTGAAGATAGCTTTTGTTATCTGGCTCCTTTCCCCATATACTAGAGGGGCAAGTTTAATCTACAGAAAATTCCTCCACCCACTGCTTTCTTCTAAAGAAAGGGTAAGAAATAACTTCTCAGATTTTTAGTGCCTAATATGGAAACACCATATGCTGAAATAAAAGCTGTTGCTAGATACACTATAAAAGCAGAGCAGTGTGTTACTATCTTGCCAGGCAGCATGAATTTGGACTAGCAGAGGCAAGTGCATATGACTGTCCATGTCTATGCTTCTGTTTAACTTGCCTGAGCAGACAAGATCCTTATTCCTATTGACATGAGGGCTTTGTGTTCCCTGCTCTACTTGTTATGTTCTGAGGAGCCCAGCTGAGTGGAAGTGATGCAGCTTGACTTTCTACTGCAAGCACATGTATAGTACTCTCTTTGCAGAAGTATGAACACAGCTGTACTAGAAGCTGTTAATGTTAAAATTTTTTTCTAGCATAAACTAGTAATAACACTTCTCAGGATGATGGACATCAGGGACTTTTTTTGGTTTGCAAACTGATAAGATAAGAGGAGAGACTTGTTACTGAGTTTTAAGGGTAGACCAGTCTGCAACAGTAAATACCCAAACATAAAATAGCTAGGGGATGGCTAGCTTTAGTCAAAATATGGCAGGGGCACAGCTCTGCTTAGCTCTTTTCCAGCATCCTGTTTGGATGTGTGGAAAGAGCAATTAGCAAGGTGTGAAGAAAAGCACTGAGAAACCTCACACTACAGAGAATAGCATTCCTAAAGGTCAGTGCTAGGCTTGGCCTTTATTAGGCAAAGCAGATAGCTGACATGATTGCCGCTGATAGGAGCAGTAAGGTCATCTTGACCTTCTGAAGCTTGAGCTATAAGCGATTTGCAATTTTGTAAGCTAAAGGGATACTTCCCTGCAGTCTGCCAGCTGTTGGGGAAGTACCTTGTAGACTTTATCTTCCACTCCAGGCATTTAGCAGAGCTGGAGATAAATGTCATGACTGTCTTGTCCTTGGTACTTAACTATTTCAAAGCTGTGGCTTCAGAAGTTCTTTGTAAGTCGGCTCTGCCTTTCTAGGGAGCTCGCTGACTTCTTCATATTAGGTGACGTTATTTCTTGAAATGCATGTTATTTCTTGAAAACCTTCTGTCCAACAAATTAAGCTTACTCTCTGTGAGGAACTTGTTGCAATGTTTTTGAGCTGTACACAAGTGATCTTCATTACCTTCTTGTTTGACCACATATAATCCTTTTTTTAAATGAGAGAGTTGTAATGAGTGAAACCTCTGTATACAAAGATATATCCCATTAAATATTTTCTGAAATATTTCTTCTGTCTTCCTTTACTGATGGAAAATTAATACTGTGGGGTAAGGTTGCTCTCTTATGAATAGCCTTCTAAAATTTACTTATGTTCTGCTTTTAGGAGATTGATGAGTACATTGTCCAAGCCAAAGAAAGAGGCTATGAGACCATGGTGAATTTCGGAAAGCAGGGGTTGAATTTGGCAGCAACTGCTGCAGTGACAGCAGCTGTAAAGGTAAATTTCTGCTTGCATGAATTACTTTTGAGCTTGATATAGAACAGTGTAATTGTACTGAGGATTTATATTGTTACATAAAAAGATAAATTCTGCAAGCGTGTTGAAAGCCTGGGACACAATGAAAGGCCTGCAGCCTGCTCCTCCTCATACTATGTTGGTTTGTTTGTTTAAGATGGCTTGTAGTTATTTCTTGGATGATGGGGATTAGTTTACTCTAATTCAAAAGGTACCATTCAGTTTTCTGTGCAGGCTTTTGATAAAGATGACCATTGTTTCTTTTCTGTCTCTGTTGTGCTTTCTTGTTGGTAAACAAACTTTTTAAAGGATTTCTGGCTTTTCTGCTGTTCTCCAATCAACCTGAGGTAAAGCCACATATGAATTAAGGCATGAAAGACTATTACCATGGATAAAAACAATTAACCTGTTTGCAACTTGTTGAGTGAATTATTAAATTAATATACTAAGCATAAGCCTGCCTATTGGTGTTTAGCATACACTTGCTTTGTCATGTATTTTCCATTAACTTATGAAGTAATCTATTGTTTTTCCCAGATTACCTTCCTACAAAAACTCATCACCTTCAGTATTTCAGAGGGCTCTGGGTCTAGGAAGACAAAATACAAGCTTATATGTATTCTATTATTATATAAGATTTTAAGCAATTTGTTCACCACTGAAAAGAATATACTTCAGACCATGTGTATCCTACCTAATGGTAATTTAAACCAAAACACACACACAAAAAAAAAAAAGTGTGGAGAGAAAAAGGTGTATGTCCAAGTGAAATCACAGGTTTAAGGCAATCAGGATTAATTTCTTCCTGGGAATAAATGGAACCATTGTGCTCATAGTAACAGCACTGAAAACCTGAACACTGTCAGTAGATAACAGGAAACAGTGTAGAGATCCCTGGCTGTCAAAGTTGAGTATGTACAGCTGGCATTTAGCTTAAATGTCGGGGACTCTATGTAAACTTCCTGCATCATAAATCAAAGACATTCCTAAAAACTACGTTTTTCACATGCTACCTCAAAAAGCTTTGGAAGAGTAGTCATGCATATCTTGTTTGTTCATTTTCTCTCTTTTTAAAGATATATGTGGGTGGTAGCATTATAACTTTTTGGTTTTAAATATGGTCATAACGAGCCTAAAATACTGAGAAAGTGGTTAATTTGATCACTGTGGGGATTTTTTTTTGTTATTCAAATTCTTAATACTGCCTTGAGACATTAAATAATTTAGAATGTAATAGAGTGCACCTCCAAAGGAATGAAAGTATTCAGAGTGAAAATAGGTTATTTAAACAAATCAAACAAACCCAACAAACAAATGTCCAAACTGCTCTACTGGGAAAAAAGGTTTAATTGCTAAATGCTAAAATGCAAATTCTTTGCATTACAAATTTATTACAACAAGCACCTGTAAGGATACTTACACTTTGTGTGTGTTCCTCGTGTTTGGCTATGGTTGGATATTTCCTTGTTAATTTTTGGGGTGTAACGGAAATATTGTGGAATAAGTAACACCAATATCTCCTCCCACTTTCTTCTGAAATAATAACTTGTTCTGAAATGTCTGTGTTTAGATTTCATTACTATTCAACTGTGACTGGCAAGATGCCTGCTCTATTTGTTAAAACTCATTAAACACTCTAATGAATATTTGTACAGAATTAGTTCAGTGCAGATCAGATGATTGGGCAACCACCACAATACCAAAGACCTAAAATAGATGTGATTTTTAAACAGTATGAAAGAGGAGACTCGCTGAAAAAAAAAAATCTTTATTTTGGCATGTTAAGCCTCTTGGGTTTGTCATTCCAAAAAGCCGAGCGTGCCTGCTCCATGCAAGCAAATGGGCACAATGCACGTGTTCTTCATTTTGATCCCTGTTTTTCAAGAGCTGTCTGCTGCCTCCAGCAGGTGAAAAGATTATCCCTTCACCAAGAGCTGGTGGAGCATGCTATAGGATTTCAGGAATGGAATCGTAGTAGTGGGATCAGTCTTGATGGGAAAGAGGACACACTTTCATGGCTATTCTTTTTTTTACCCCCTTTTTTTTTTAATAGAATACACATGCTTATTCTGACATAGCAGCTCTCAAATTAGGAGAGGGGGAGAGGTTAAACATGTGTGCAAGATTAAACCTATGTCAAAAGATACTAAAGTGTCCGAGAAAACTGCTTATGCTGACTTTAGGACGGTATTAAAATGGCTTGGAAACTTGCTGAAATATTTTGAATATCAAATGTGGGAGAGAGTGATTTTCTTCAAGGGTTGTCAAAGGAATAGGGGATTACCAGTAAAAGGCTTGTTGGCTCTGTTATGGAGGTTGGAGCAGCCAGCCAGGTCAGTCTACTGATATTTAACATAGATTTAAACCTGCTCCCCTGTAGTGAAATTTAAATGTATTTTGCAGGAGTAGTGGCTTACAGCTTACATTCTCATACCGGTATTTTTAGCTGGTACTAGGTAGCCACTGTTCATATAAAATGTAGTGTTTCAAAACCTGCTAAATATCATACATTAACAAAATAAATTGTGTGAAATTAGCATGTCAGAAAATAAATCTTGGTAAGATTCTGATTTCTGGACATTTAGAGATCAAAGATAGTCTGTCCTGAGTTTTTATATACTGAAGGAAGTTTTTATTAGTAAAAGAATCAGAAACAAGATGTCTCAATAGCTCAGTAGTTTAGGGATTTGGGGAAATTATATCCACAACACTTAAGTTCAATGATACATCACATACTTGGATGCATCTGCTTTTCAGGTTTTCTGAGATGATGGTTACCTGTATGTTTCAATTTCTGCCAACCCACGAATTCCGATTTCTTGATCTACTAGTGAAAAAGTGGTGTCTTTATCACTATGAACAGGGGGACTGCTAATTAAGCTGTGAAATACTCTGTCCCTCTTAATGAGATCACACAAATAGTGTTAATTTGTAAAGTGTTGGTGGTGATAATATGTTTTGAGGGCTGTGTCTTCTGAATGTCTTCTAGTCATCCTGAACCTGCTGCCTTTTTGCTGATTGAGTATTATTCTCCTGGCCTTGCTCACACTTCCCCTTATCCCTGCTCAGGGCATGGCAGAGGAAGGAGATCTCTCGCAGCCAGCTGTGGCACACAGCCAGTATCACTATGGGGAGCAATACTGCTTTCATCCTGCTCTCTGCTGGGGCTGCCTGGCATGCTGCAGAGGTCATTCATGGGACAGCAGCCCCTCTCCAGGTTGAGAGGGAACAGAAGTCATTCCCTGTCAGCTTGGATCGGATCAGGGAGAGAACAGCTGAGAATGTGGGTACTACACGCTGCAGAGTCCATTGAGAACTTGTCCAAGGAAGGCAGGCAGCTTCAGTCAGTGATCCTGGCCCCTGAGGGGTGCAAGTCCAATTTCAACAACAAAGAGTCCCTGGGGCAGACAATGTGGTGTTTGTTTGCAGCAACTTCCCTGGGTTAAGCATACAGACTATAAAAGTACATGCTCAATAACAGAATAGAAAATGTAGTTTCATATATGAGGGTCAACTGATGAGACTTCATACTAAAGGCTGAGTAGTCCTGAAAGGAGACCCTTAAATAGGCTCTATTTATTTTTAAAATTTCATTTGGAAACATTTTGCAACTTCAATTGGTTGTTTCACATTGGTCACTGCTAATGAATGTGGACTCTGAAAAATGTTTACTGCGTTTTAGGAAATGCTATTGAATAATGAAGAAAAGTCATTCTTTAAGACTTGCATTTTGTTTAAGACAACACATAGACTTCACAGTTCATCTCTCTTCAGTGTTTGCCTACATAGAAATTTTAGTGCTGAAGTTGTGTGATTAATTTTTTTCCCCTGGCATTGTAATTGTAAATGTATGTGTCTCAATCTTTTTTGCTGTAATTTAGTTGCCAGCCTCTGGGCTGGACGCGACCTGATGTATTCCTTCCTTGCTGGTAGGAACTGTTGATATAATGGGCCACCAGTGGTATCTGCTGTGCCATCTTCTCCTGAGCAGCATTTTGGGATATGTGTATCTGGGGAGAAGAGATGGTTACTGCCACGTCCATGGCATGAGAGTGGAAGCAGGAGATCCTCTTCAGCTCCACCTACAACTGAGTTGCTCTGCTTTCAGTTTTTTAGGGCAAATGTGTATGCTTTCAAGCTGCAACTCTCTGACCTTTCAAACAAAATATCAATGCTCTTAAAGCATTTTTTATTCTAAATGTGAATGTTACTCTCACATTTCCTGCGGTAGAGGGTATTTAATCTCACATTTCCTGCTGTAGGAAGGAATTTAATATTTTTCAGCCAGACTTTCATACTGAGCTGATAGTAATCCAGATCTTCACAGAATGCTTTGTTTCAGCAGAAAGCAATTAACTGCTGGTTTTGGGTATGGGGTCGGAAGAATCTTCTTAAGTCTTAAATGCAGTGTGAGCACAATGATATGCACACCCACACAGAACACCTTGAAATTTGTCCTTCAGTCTATGCAGTGGAGTTAAAGTGGAAATCCATCTTGGTTTGGCTGGACTGGATGTTCCCAGGGGTGGGCTGGTGACTGGGGGCAGGCAGTACCTGCATAGGATTAGTGTAACATGTGATGGGGACTGTCCAGCACAGCAGCAGTTGTGCAACCCCCACTCCTACTGTGACTCTCCAGCATCTTTTTTTGTGTATATATCCTTTCAAACTTCTCAATGTTTTCTGTGTGTAACTTGAGTAAAACTTTCCATTTTGGCAAGTAGTTTTGGAATGAAGGGCCCATTGTATAAATCCCTTACATCCTCCCTGAATGAGGCAGTAGCTCCACAGGAGCTCCAGCTCAACCGTGCAGTTTGGTTAAGGGCACAATGTTATTTTATGGCACATACTTGACTTTTTTTCCCCTTTGGAAAACAAAATTCTGTATCCAAAAGCTGCACTGGAAAATAGGGCTGAGTGTTTCTAGCTTGGATCTAGTTCTCTATCTACAGTGGAATAAGAAATACAGGCTTGTAATGTGAATTCTTAGTATGTTAGTTGCTCTAACCTTAATTGCAGTATTCTGTACAATTTCCAAATGTCTTTTTGTAGCATATCACATGATGAACTCACTGGGCAACTGTTAAATGAGTGTGTCTTTCTATACTTCTGCTGCTGGCCAAAACTAGCTTCTGTCACTATTTTAAGTAGACTCTGTTCACCCTTGATGAGTGGAATTGTGCTGAATTTGTATGGATTCTGCTGAGAACCAACTAGGTCCATTTTACATATTCACCTGAGTGACTGAGACTTGAGTCCTGTTCAACCTCTTTAAGCATTGGACCCAGACTGACGAACAGTCTTGTATGTTATAGCAGATCCTGTAAGCTGTTACTCGTCCAAAGAAGCAGCTCTTTCTCCAATTCTCTTCTCCATGTCCTAGCAGCTAATAAAGTTCTCAGGCATAGATGGTTCCTCATGTAGTTTACTTGAAATGCTTTTCAGTGCAAGAAGTGGAGTAGTGGAAGGGCAGGATTTTTCTTGCCTTGGGAGGAATCCTAGGACACCTGCCTTAAATAAACCATTTTGGGGAATAAATTTGATGTCAGGATTTCTACAATCTTCAATTCAGACACTGTACAGTGTCAATAGTACATTTTAACTCTAAGGCAAGCTGTACTTAAGTTTTTGAGAACTGAGTCATCCTACAAGTATGTAGGAAGAGATAGAAAAGTTAAGGCTTCTGCTTCTCTCACAAGAAACCTTTATTTGTTATTGTTTGGTGACAATGTATGAATGGTGGGGTAAGAATTATAATAGGTTTGTCATGCTTGAGTAGCACACTGTCCACTGTCTTAATCTTATATGCTGTACTAATGAGTAGTCATTAGAAAATGAATATTAGGTTTCAGCCACTTTTTCCTCTGCCCTTTGGTACCACACAAGCTTAAGGAGCTTTATTTCAACTGTCTCTTCACTTTACATGGCTGTTTTTAACATGGAATGATTCAGTGTGCTGATCTACCAATTGCAGACAGTTGTTGTCATGAGAGTGGAAACAAATGGCTGTGGCCAGCAGCACCAGAATTGCCTCCTACTGTTGCAGAGGAAGGTGTATGGAACTGTACCCAGGTTTCTGCTCCTACTAGCTAACATGTTGCTTGAATGAAGAAGCTTCATTTGTAAGAATGAAACAAAGTCTTCAACACTTGCTTCAAGTGGAATTCATGGATGGGCTTGTCAACCTTTCCCTGAAATGGTTATTTTTTTACTTATACCAGAGAGAGGAGAACTAAATGTTATTTTAACATGACTTTGAGTACTTGTTCTCATGGTCTTATTCTTTTAGTTGCTTCTGCAATAAATTAATCTTTAATGCTTAAATATTAACATCATCTGATGGAAGATGAAAGAGCTGCTGGATGACCTTTCTTTCCAACAGGAAAATTTCTATATGTTCCATATAGAAAAGAAGTGAAGACAATTGGAGAAGGAATACTTAATATTCATATGTGATTAACTATTCTCCTGTGTAGCATTAGATTTTGGGTTGGTATTATGTCAGTAAAGCTATATTAGTAAGAGGACCTGCTAGCCTGGAGTCCAGGCAGGACCTCTTTGGTTTGTGGTTTCAAGTTTCTGTCAACTAGTGCTGCTTTTGTAGTGCTGCCAGTTTCTTGTTATTTGAGTTAATGTTATAGAGTGTATTTTTAACTGTTTTATCCTTATGCGTATTCAAATTTGTGGAGGATAAAATAGCAGAAAATTATCTTCAACCAGTACTGTAAAGTGGAAGTGTTACTGTCATGATGCCTTGAACTGTCATGTTTGAAGTGAACATTGCTGATGTGTGTTTCTTTTAAACACTTGCCTTTACTGCTCAGATTAAAGGAGTGAAATGCAGCGTTTGTTATTAAGCTGCTAGCTTGTGTAACTTTGTCATCTGGGAGCAATGTCCAGGTAGGTGTGGGTAAAAGCAATACCTAAATCAGTTGTAAAGCAAATGCATGTGTATGTTCAATATGTTTTGTTGTGCAGCAAGGAAGCATGGGCTTAAACATCTTAACCCAAGCTGAGCAGCAAAGTTAAACCTCTGCCTGGTTTTCAAAGATACTGTTGTTCTATTTCAGAGCCAAGGTGCAATAACTGAAAAACTGAGGAGTTTCAGTATGCATGATTTGACTACTATACAAGGAGATGAGCCTGTTGGACAGAGGCCTTATCAGACACTGCCAGAAGCTAAAAAGAAAACCAGAGCCTCTGCAAGTGAATCGTCAGGTATGTATCTTTTTTTTTTCTCCCTACCTAAAAGGAAATCACCCAAAGCAAAAGTGGAAGAGTAGAAATACATTTACCCCGTTTCTAAATGGAAAAGGCCTCAAATAATTTCAGTACAGTTAAACAGAGTACACTTGAGCAAAGTAAATTATGACAGTTAAGAAATCCTTCCTGAATTACTTTCTTCTCACAGCCACTCTGTGTAATCATACTGTACTCATTACTCCTGTCCTTACCAATTGGCAACAAGAATTTATTTCCAAAGTAAAGCTTAATTGGAAGTCAAACATTGTGTGATTAAGTGGTGTTTCTGTGACAAATAGACAAGAAGTTAAACATGAAAACATATGGAAAATTGAAGAGAAAATTAATAGGGATCAATTCACCAGGTCTGTAGTAATAGATCAAAATGTAAAATTGTATATGGTGATAGGAATAATAAAGGCCTCAAGCTGTCATAATGGACTGATGCCCATCAACACTCAGAAGAAGGTATGTGGTGACCAGTATATGGTTTTGTTCAGAGATACTATTATTTCATTATGATATTACATGCACTGTTATTGTCATTATCACTTTGCTCTTGAGCTTGTGATGCTTAAAGGAAGCCTGGTAACTACAACTTTTTAAATGGCAAGGCTGCAATGTAAAGGAGCTGATATTTCCCACAAAAGAAGTCGATCTGGGCTATTTATTTTCGCCTAAGCCTGTCATTCTTTCTCATCCCTCCGTTTTGGGGAGGGGTGGTGCTTCTGGGGTCCAATGAATTCCATGAATTGTGTGGTAGCCCGTGATGTGTCTAAGGAATAGATGGCCAGCTGAAGGGACCTAAGCTGAATTGCACATTGTTTCCAGAAGGTATCCTGTGCAGGGCAGTGTGAACTGGAGCTTCTGACTGGAGAGAAAGCCAAGAATTCATGAAGAGCTGCTCTAGAGATGATGTCACTGCAGCTGTTGTGCAGGGGCTATTCCTCAGTAAGAGAGCATTGCTTACCTATCTGAAATAGCTTGAAAATGCTCTAAATTTATTATTTTTTAAATGCTTCAGTTTATACTGTATAAATAATCACTGATTGTGAGATTCAATCTCAAATGTCAAAAAGTTTTCTTACATCTAGTTGAACTTAATTGTTTCTGCTCCTGGATTCAAATCTGGCATATACCTCTCATGTTTTCTTTGAATTTTCTTCAGTATTACGAACTTAAAAAAGATCAAAAGTACACATAGATTTAGGAACACTGTGTAGGAATATTCTGTTGTGCTTAGCAGGATCTTATTTTCTTTGTGGTCTGAACTGAGAGTTCTGTGCAAATTGGTTGAAAAGGCCTAGCTGTAGGACATGGATCATAGGATGATGCTGAGCTGGCAGAGTGCTTGCTGTGCAAAAGGCAGATGGGATGCTGATGCATCAGGTGTTACAAACAGAGAAAAGGAAGTATTGGTGTCACTGCAAACATCACTAGTCTGAAACAGAGAAACAGATGTGATTCAAATCTTTTGTATTGAAAAAGATGAATTGAAACTGTACTGGAAGCAGAGTCATGTCTCTAAAATGGCAGAAGAGAATGACAGAATGTATGCCTCAAGTAGCTGTAGAACACATGATGTGATTTTAATTTCTAGGGAAAAAAATGAGGAAAAAAATAGCTAAGCCCAAATAAAATACTGACTTAAGATGAAATGTACACAGGTCATTAATGAAGTTTGGTTTGGAGTCTAAAAGGTGTTCCTGAGTGTTACAGTCTGTAGATTCTGGGATAAAAGGAGAGTTTGTTGGAGGAAGGAACCAGACTGGATTTGGGAGCTTTGTGATAGGTCTGTGATGGAGATTCGGGGCTGTTGGACCCCACGGAGCTTTTCGGGGTGTGTTTTTAAGCAGTTTGTGCCCTCTAGTGAGAGTCTTAGGTAATAATCTTGGTCCTGGTTTTGCAGGATGTTAACAGCCCTTAACAGTACTTTGATGTGTTACCCATCTGAAGGGAGCTTTGGTATTAAAAATGCAGGAGAAAGGTGAGAGTATGAAGAAAGATAAACCTTTAAAGGCACCTTCAATGCAAACCAATTCATGACTCTCATTCACAGGATCGAAGTGTAACCTCCCTGTCATGGGGCTTGTGTCCAAAAAACTCAAGTACTTCTTAAGATGACCCCTGAGGTTTTTTCACTTCAGTGTAAAGCAGATGTCAGCAGACTTCTGGTCTCAGTTTTGACAACTGAAGAATCACTGCATGACATACATGTGGAACCAAGTGGCAGGATTAGAAGTACCAAACTCCGAGCAGAGTAAATGTTTCTGTTTTGAAATGAGCACATCATTTAAAAGGATAAATCATGTGTGTTAAAGATTAAAATCATGGCTTTCTTAGAAATCAAAAAGGTACAGCTTTTATATTTTTTATATATTTTTTTAGGTTACAAAACTCCACTGGAAAAAAATCCTGGAGATGATAAAACAGATGAAGAGATGGAGGGGACCCATTCAGAGGATGAAATGTTTGCTCAGAGAGGCCTTCGAAGAACTCAGAGTATGAAATCTGTGAAAACTATTAAAGGCCGTAAAGAGGCAAGTATAATCCTAGTTAACTGAGTTTTTTTTCAGTGTATATTGGCGTTTTTCATAGTGCAGGAATTGATTTTTATTTTTAATCTTGCAGGAGTTGTCAGCAATAACTGGGTTGTAGAATGCTAAGTGGGGAAAGAAGTATGTGATAACAATATCTGAGTTTGGAGCTTTTGTAGTTTGGAATGTTTAGGGGAAATACATTAATGAAATGAACTAAGCAAGGAGCAGGGGAGAGGAGATGAAACAGACTCTGTGCTTGTGATGCTGATTCTGGCACCACCAAGCCCAATTTCAGGCACTGCTCACCTTGAAAGGGGTATGGATAGCAGTACTATCATCTGCATGTTGTGACACTTACACATCTGCTGTTCAATAGATAAAGAATATTCAGAATTTTTTAGTTCCCATAGACACACGGCCTGACTCTTTGTGGTCTGCAAAGAGAAGGTCCTAGTTAGCATTCAATGCACTTTATATGTGCCTGTGTCACAAAATTTCAAGGTACTTCAGGATAAATCTCTGTGGAGTCTCAGAAAAGTTTTTGGGTCATTCCAGGAAAATAGTTGATACTTATTCTTCTCACCCAATTCTGTTGAAACTTTATCTTATTCATTCATAGGTAAATTCTCTTAGTGAAACTGGAGTGTCCAAAGCTCTTTGAAAGACATTTGCTAAATAGGATTAATGAGGAGGTGAATCATATTTCTGCTTGGTGTGACTGAACTCTTTGTTATAATTTTATCTTTCCCCTCAGATACGATATGGATCACTGAAATACAGAGTAAAGAAGAGACCTGTTGTGTACTTTTAAGTGCACTGCACAATGCCTGGAAGAGAAACTGCTGTACTCTTATAACTTGAATTCAAGTGTTAAAAATCTGTGTACAATTCCTAGAATGAGTCTGTATGAACCAATACGGTGGGACTTGGTTTTGTCGGCCTAAGTGATCAGATAAAGTATTACTCTGTTTTTCATTAATTGCTTATTGTTTAGATTTAAATCTGGACAAGTTACAGCATGAATTTCAGCACTCCTTAAATGGGAGGTAAATGAGTAACAGGAAATACTCTTTTGCCAGAGGTATTGAACAGATTGAAACAATTGCAACTTCAATTGATTTAGCAGAAGCTGTAAGTATCTAGAGCTTGTGAAAATGGAACCATAGTGTCCCCAAGTTTACATTGAAAGATAGATATACTTGAAATATTTTTCTGAACTACAATTCCTGAAAAGGCCTTTGTGTAATTTTTAAATGTACAGTTTAAAGGACAGTGGATGATGGTGGGAAAGAAAAAGGAAAGATGAGGTAGGTAGGATATGTCCTTAACATCATCATCTTGCATCATATTGCCAAGCTTAACAAATTTATGTAATATTAATAGGTGCAAACTGGGGGTACATATAGCACTTTATGCAAAACTATGTAGTTTTGCACACTCTTAATGATTTATAACTGCACATGTCATTTTAGTGACTTGTTAGATAGGTTAGAGTTACATTTTGAATGCCAGCAATTCTTGTATTTCATGATCTTTTTAAAATTTATCCTGATTGCTTAAGTACACTAAGGATGCTGTAGATATTTGCTACTAACAATATTATCAGGTGCCTTTCTTTGTATTATAGGGCTGTGTGGGTTTTGTCTGTGTGTGCGTTTTTTTGGGGGTTTTGGGGGTTTTTTGTTTGTGGGGTTGTTTTGTTTTGCTTGTGTCTGTCTTCATCTAAAGAGATATAACATGATCTAAGTCATTTTTTGGTTAAAATTGTGGTAAGTAAAACTTGTAGCAATTCCTGTGATAGGCCTCAGGGATCTGATCAGCCCATGAGCTGTGTGTTCAAGTCATGCTGCCATAAAGGCATGTATGATAGGTTAGTCAGGCCCTGGTTTGGTTTTGCTCTACATTGCTCTAAGAACAAATATATTTATATATATGTACCTTAGAACATGTATTAGTGTATATTTCATACCGTATGTGGATTCTAAAATGGTCTGTTTAGTACTTTCTTTTATTGCTGAAGTTATTACTAAAATATTTGCATATAAATAGCTTCTTCTAAAAGTCTAGTTGATTTAGTCAGTCATTTTATAACCTAGAGTCCCATGGCATATCTGCACAGAGATTAATTTTGAAATGTCTTTCAAGGCAGTGACTTGTCAAAATTACTTTTTTAGGTCACCTTTGTTACTATTTTCTGCAGTTCTGAGAATTAGGCTGATTTTAGTTTTCTGTGTGACTATATTTCTACTGTGGATTCAGGGAGAAACCACCTACTTTTTGCAGATAGTATTTTATTATTGATCTTTGGGACAGACCTTGTTACTTCCCTGAAAGAGAAAATGGCATGGATTCCACTAATCCTTGGATCTCTGACTGCAGTCCTTAGACCTTCCCCCAGGTATTGACAGTCATCTGCAAGTCTACTGCAGAGGTTGTAAATATATTCCTGAGGCTTGGGCCTGCTGCAGTTCTTTTTCTGTTACAGCCACAGCAATTCAGTGTTGGTAGGCACTTGATGGTCTGTGGCATAGACTGATATTCAAAGTAGTGTTCTGCACACTCAGGCCAGGGTTTGAATTCTGTGGGTACAAATGCAGCTGGTTTGTGTTGGTGTTATTCCTCCCTGGCTGTGGGAAGTGTCTGCAAGCCCTGTGCAAAGCTGTGCTCAAATGCAGCAGCACTTTCAGCATCTCTGAGGAACCTCAGTGCTTTAGTGACAAGTCCCAGCAGGCCATGTGTTAAAAGGCTAAAGCTTGTTATACTTAACTCAGAAACACAGGTTGATACCAGAAGACAGGAAGGCTGATCTCTCCCAAATGAGTACAGTGCATAAATCCCATCCCCTAACCAAAACTGTACCTTGTTATCCAGCTTTTCTAAGGAGCTGTGGGCAAGGAGTGATCACAAAGGCAGCCTCCCCTGGAGTGGGGGACCTGCCCCAGAAATGTTTGTGCTTCTCATCTGTTTCCCCAAGGCTTGTCTGTGTGTTAAGATATTTAAGACATTAAGGAACCCGAAGCTCTTGTATTTGTATCTCACCCCTTTCTGAACAATAGACTAACCTGGGCCTGGGATGGAATCTCTAACTCTTACTGTACAGCTGAGCACTTGCTGACACACTTTGCTGTAACTAATCATGCCTGTTTTACCAGCAAGCATGGCAAAAAAATGATCATCTTTCTACAGATCAGAATCCTGCATGAAGGAGTAGAGTAAGCTGTTTTCTCAGAATTACAGTTCCTCTTACAGGTTCATGTAGATCCTGTTTTGGGGGTTGTGTTTTTAATACATTTCTAGGGCTAGAGATCATTGAAGTATTTTAGGCTCTACCATACTCCTGTAATTGCTCTATGTGTCTCTATGTACCTGAGGCTGTAACTTCTGGCAGACTTAACTTGCTAACTCAGTAGTGATAAAGGCTAAATAAATCCTCCTCTTTCTGGAACCTGCATGGAATTAGGAAAGCTAGCAGTATTGTTCATATTCATTACTGTTTGCATATAAATGTACCTCTGTTCTCTCAGATAACTGTCGTACATGATCAAACCTTCAACGTTTTCCTAGCTGTTTTCTTCAGTCTAATAGCCAACTACAAAAATATGTTCTTGCCAGCCTGATTTTGCTCTTTGAATTCATCCTCAAACTGGTTCACTGGATCATCTTCATTTTTTTCTTCTTACTGTTCATTGTTAGCTGATGCTTGTCAGGGCACAATGGCATGATTAGCTTTCATCCCAGTGATAGGTAGTTCTCTCTCCTTGTTGAATTTAGTTTAGTTTGGTTTTGAAACACTACAATCTTTTAACTATGGTTACAGGGAATTTTCAAACTTTTCTTGCCTTGGCAGAACTGCAGAAGTCATCTGTCCGGCTCTTGCCAGGAAACTTCTTTAAAAAGTCTTAAAAATCAATGTTTAACATTCTTTTTTAAAATGTAGTTTATGTCAAATTATCTAATCTGAACAAAATGTTTCCTGAGAGTTGACTGACTGCCACCAACAGGACTGCTAATGCACTTAAACAAAGACTTGGGTTTTAACATGCTTTAAAAGAGAATATGTATTTCCATTTAAATCATATCAAGGTTTCAAGCCTTTCCAAAATATATCTGAACTGACTCAGCTTTCTTAGCAGGGGCCTACTGTACTTGTTAAAATACCCAATCTGAGATGAGGATTAAATTGGTGGCCTCAGCTGCAAATAAGCTTAGGCTGGACTTTGATTACAATGTAATTGCCAATATGGTTAATTCCTTTGGTATGTGAAAGTAACTGAATGATATCCAACATACATTTTGCAAACTATAATGAATTTTAAAATAGAAGATAATTTGGTAAAAGAGAATGGTGGAGAAGATGCTGGACACATTCAACATGCTGTTCATGACAAAAATGTGTTTTATTTTTGGTGTTGCTTTTATTAATGGGAAGTTGGTATTTTAAAGTATTTTTTCTACAAAAATGTATGTGCAAAGGCAATACTTTCACTTTTTCAAGAACTTGTATTTTTAAATGCTACAAACCAGAGAATATACATTTGGACTGAAGGTAGTAGCTTTAAACAAATGCAATGTAAGCTTTAATTTTTATATTGTAATAATAACTTGCTGTCAACTTGTTTACATATTTGTAGGTTGGAAAGCTTCATTATGCATTGACTTATCTTGATGCTATCTTTAATAAACGCTGCTTTGAGCAAGATGCAGTGGATATTTTATTACCTGAATTACTATTAATGAACTAGTCACTATGTAATCTGTATTCTGTTGTTTATTATAATGGTTCAAGCACAAAAACAACCTATCTGAACTTTGGAGAGACTTTTAAAACTCTTTCAAGTAAGACTAAACTGCCCCTGAGGTTCTGAAGCTGATTTAGGCTGAAAGCTAAGTCTGAAGCTGATTTAGGCTGAAATTAAATGTACCCTGCTAAAGGCAATTTGACCATGCTTTAGTGTCACCTGGTTTGATTAGGTGTTTGATTCAGAGTAAATTAAAATAGAGGTGTTCAGTGCCCCAAAAGAGTGTAACGTCAGGGGGAACTGCTGGACATCAAACTGATTTTGTTTTGTATTCCCTAGTCAGGGTTCTTCTCATAATCCAGAGGAGGAGATGCATAGGTGAATTTGGCCCTTTCCTTTTTCAAACCTCCCTTCAACTCATCTGCTAATACTCCTACCAAAACCCAAGCAAAAACCTCAGTAACCACATTTTCTGGGCCTTGTTTGCAAGGTTTCCTGGCTTACTGCCTCAAAGAAAATAATTTCTTGATATGGTTAATTGAGGAGAAAGATTTAAAAGACAGTAGCAATAAATCTTTTTTAAGCATTATGAAAATCCATCATAGAAGCACAGACTGACTCTTAAGGGACCTTGCAGTGATTCAGTTCCTGATGTCAGAACAGTTCATGTACTACAAGCACCCTGCCAAGAAATTGTGGATGTCAGAAAGCAATGCTGACTTTTTTCCTTCTTCAACTGATGTTTACCTGGTACTGGGAACATTCCTGAATGTGGGCTAAAATCTGTCTTCCTGTTCTTTACCGTGATGCTGGTAAGACCCACTCAGGGAATAATCTGATAATTCAAAACTAGTGTTAGGTTAAAATGTTAAAGATTCAGCAGCAGCAATGGCGATAGGTCTTTTGGGTTTTTTTTTTTTTTTGGATGGTTGGTTTTTTTAAGTTCTGAGGCATTTTGTATTTTCTTCACTAGTATGGGAAAACAGATGGTGGAATATAAAGGGAAATCTAATAGGTATTGTAAAATCAGTAGACTTCCAAAATTATTTTCCTCCTTTCCGTAGATGTATTCAGGAACAGAATGGGAGCCTGTCTTTGCCAAAGTTCAGCAACAGATTGCTCTGTTTGCATTGGGATAGGAAACATGAAAGCAGCTGCAGCAGAGACTACAAGGAGTTCAAAACAGGATTTCACTACTCTCTGCTATTCTATGGTGACTACGTGGATGGGAAGGCTAGAAATTATTTAGAAAGTTCTTTTTTTCCAGGCTGTCACAGTTCCAAGGTAAGCAGCACTTTGACTCTCACTTAGCTCTTCCTGTGCACCACACTCACCATGTTGTGTGGCACTCACTGCTTCCTCAGGGAGCTGCACCACCCCAGCCAATCTTTCTACTAATTTTAGTTCTCTTGAACTAAGAATACTGAGGGAAAGTCATCCTGCCGTACTGCCTCAAACAATAGAATTTCTTGATATGGCTGAGGAGAAAGACTTAAAAAAAAACAAAAAAAAAAAGCCCCAAAACAAACCTAAAGCCCTGTATAAAGTTAGTGTGGTTGTAAACAAATGAAATGCTAGGAAAAATGCAGCCATAACCATGTGTGTTAGTCTTGAAGGAGCTGTACTAAAGGCCACTCACTGTGCTCTTGTCAAAACCCCTTTTTGCCAAGTTTAATTAATGATAGTTAATGTCTCTATTCTTGCTAACTTGAAGGGAGTTTCTCCTGCTGTTCACAGGATGTGGAGCTTTTGGGTGTTACTCTGCAAGTCCCTGGGTGAAGAGAGCATTTATAGTAGTTCAAATTGATCATTGAATTGGCAGGACAATCTTCTGATCTTTGGTAGAAGCCTGCCATTATCTAGTCTGAATTAAATCTTGATGAAAAACAATGCTTCTCTTAAAATCAAGGTTATGAAAGAAGGAAAACTGCTCCCTTGTTCAAATCACGGTGGAACAACTGCCAAGCTGTTCTGCTTTTCTCCGGGGTGTCTCTCGCAGCTCCCCTGTGAATGCCTGTTTGCTGGAGAGATGTGGCCACATCCCGTGCATCCTGCCCGTACTAACCTCCTCTCTCGGCAGCCTTTCTCCCTGGAGCAGGGGCGCGGCTTTCCCCACCGCCTGATGCTGATGCCCCTCACTCCGCAGCCGTTCGGGTTCTCTTGTTTCACAGCAAGGAAATGGGTGCTTCAGGCCGTGCAGGGGCTGCTTGTGCCTGCCCCCGCTGGGGCGGGGCCGCGAGGGTGCGGCTCTGCTCGGGGCGGGCCCCGCTGCTGGGGATGGAGATGGAGCTGCAGGAGGCCTTTGTGCAGCGGCGGGGGCGTTCGGCGCTCAGCAGCGGCGCCTCCCCGCTCCTGCTGCTGCTGCGGGTGAGGCGGGGCCGCCGGGGCTCCCCACAGCCGCCAGCTCCGCCTTCCACGCTCTCGGCGTTTAGGGAGCTGGGGCGATGCTTTAGGTTCTCTTTGCAGCCCGGGCAGCATCCCGGAGGGTGCAGGAACAGCCGGGACGGCTGCTGCTGGCGCGGCCGCCCGGCCCCGCTCTGCCGGGATGCTGGTGCACGGTACTTTGGGAAGGTATTCTGGAAGTTGGGAAAGTATTCTGGGAAGAAACTTCCACAAAACGAGTTAGTGCCTGAATTGTGTTTTTTCCACTGCTGAATGTGCTCACTATCCAGCATTTCTAAATGCCCTTCTTTCATATGCTGCTGCAAGACCTAAATAAGTTTAACACTTGCACGTCAGACAGTTGCAAAGCTGGAGTAGCTCAGGCTGTAACTCCTTTCTGGCTTGTACAACATGGAGAAAACCATGCTCCAAATGCTAACTTGTTGTGGCTACAACCATGTTTCTCTCAATCATTTATTCAGTTGCTTCATTCTTCTGTTTTTCTAATGTTTTTCTCTGGAGTCCTGGAGATGTATAAGACAGTTGTGGTTTAGTTATAACCTTCCACTTTCTTTTCTTTAACTGCTGTATTTTCCTTTTCTCCTGAGTTCACTTTCCTGACTTACGCCTTCCCTCTCTCCCACCCTCCCTTCTCCCTTGCCCTGTTGTGTCTCTGCTCTTTGCTGCAGGGCCAGCCTCCTGATGGATGGAAGAGAGCATTTCCTGCTGCTTGTTGCTCTAGGTGCTCTATTCTAATTCTGCTCAGCGCTGAGGAGGGGCTGAAGGAGAGGGAGCAGCTGTCCTGGGTGTTGGTGTGAGCCAGCCCTTGTGGGCCACAGCTGAGAGTTGTCTGGGTTCCTACAGGATCTCCTGTGTTAGGCTGCAGGAGGTTTGTTGCTAGGCTTTTGGAGTTCCCAAAACTGACCCCATATTCTAAACATTTTTATTTATGCTTGTTCATCAGACATCTGCTGTAGTAAATCTCTGGCTTGGCAGCTGGTTTTATACTGAGCTCATTCCTTGTGCTTCTATGACTGTTTCAATTTCTGCTCCAGCCTGCCACTTCTATTCAAGATTGCCCTAATAGACCTAAATAAAGCATCCATCCTCAATGCTTCCCCTTCTTGCTCTCAGGTTTTCTCTCTGGTCTGTAGGTTCCTGTTATTTTCTTCTCTCTCCTATGTCCTACTCTTTATTTTTCAAAGGGAGGAAAAAGATCCCAACCCTCCCACACACTATACAAAGCTGTTCTTCATTGGGATTGCATAATAGGCTTCAGCCAGCTGGTTCACAAGTGCTATAAACACAGCTCATAAAATTGCTATTTTATTTAGGTGTATCATGGGCTAGGAATTTTGGGCTTCTGCTTAAGAAATTTTTTTCTTTTGCCAGTAGTTTCTGTAGTGACTGGTTTGATCATGTGTTTTCGTGTTCCTTAACTAATTTGATGTTTGCGGGTGGAATTGCTGCTCATGCTTTGCTGAGTTACTGTGTCAGAGAATGGTGCTACCTTGTTTTTGTGTTGGATACTTCAGGACTCTTCTTCCTCCTTCTTTCATTGTAAGTGGTTCACCTGCATTATAATGATAAGAAGAAAGATGCAGTAATTGAGTTACTTTTTCTTGTCATTGTTTGACTGAGTGGCAAAAATACGGATGACATTTTTCTTTATGGGTTTGTGAACCAAGCAAGATTAAAATTATATTGTGCAGGAAGAAGGGGTGTTAAATGAAGCAGAAGGTCGGGGTTACCCAAAAGACAAGCTTGTGTTTCTGAATGCTGTAACAGCTGTCCAAGAAAACATGATTAACAAATCTGCTTGGGGAAGGGAAGGAAGGCCTGCCAGAGGCTGCGAGCTGGAGCATCTGCCCAGGAGTACTGCCTCTTGCCAAGGCAGGGCATGAGCACTTGAAAACTTTTGGAAGTCATCCTAGAGGGATTTTAGAGTTTCCTTCCATGAGGTGCATGCAAAGGAAAATAAGTGGGAGCACTTGCAATTAACTTTTTAGTGTGTTCTGCTATGTATCTGCTTGCTTTTGAGGTTCCTTGTGCCTGCTGCTGCTGCTGGGTGCTCCTGTTTTGAACTCCTACACTGGCACTATCATAGTAATGATAATAAACTGCATCAGTATGTAAGGGATTAAGTGCTAGCTTTGTCTGGCCTGTGTTCTTAGAGAATGTTCTTTTAATATGAAAAGTTACACACCTTGTATGCTCCTGATCACTAGTTAAAGCTGCAGAAGAAATAAAAGAATGAGTGTTGTCCCTGCACATTAATACAGGGAATGTTTGGAATACAGCACAGATTGAAAAAAGCTCTTCTGATTTAATTTTTTTAGATAGACCTGCTCTTGAAAGATGTCCTGTTAAAGACTACACTAAAAAACCCACCTCTCTTCCTGTAGTCAAAGAACACAAAGCCTGAGGGTATCATAAAGATGTTCTGCATGATATATTTTCCTCTGTGGTGTTCCGATTAAGTAGGATTACTTCCCCAAATACTAAAAATACTGGGATCCTTCAAAGTAATGAAAGTTAAGTTTGGTTGTAGGATGTATATCTCTGTTAAGAGTGCAGAGAAAATAAATGTTCAGTTCAAAATATTCCATTCCTTATTTTATGGCTCATATAAAAGCTGCAAGGGTGGGGGGGAAGCAGGACTCATGAAGTTGTGATAAGCAAGGATAGGCCCACTCGATGCCCCATTCTAATATGCACCCCACTTTTGGTGTATTAAAGAAAGAGAAAGAAACTATTCATAATTCTTTTAAGGCTTTTTTCTCTTGCTCTAGGTTCCAGAGTTTAACACAGCTGGGCTCGGTGTTTCCTTCTTCTGTAGGTCGACAGCGCCATGGTGTGGTTGTTTTGCTGAGCGCTGAGCGTGCCCAGGAAAAAGCCAAGCGCTTTTCTGGCCCGGCCGTGTTCGTGTGCGAGACGCAGACGATTCGCCTCCCGGAGAAGCAAAGCGCCACATGTTACAAAAGGCCGAGAACGAAGCTGCAAGCACCGTGATAATGCGCACGGTGCACAGGCTGCCAGACGAGTGTGGCTGCCACTCTCCTCCTTGCTGAATTCAAGGTAGCAGTCGCAAGTGGGGAAGTTAAAGGGCAGCTCCCTATTCCTCCTCCAGCCCTCTGTGGAAATAATTGTGCTTTGCTTTCCACGCTGAGATGCAGAGAACACGACGGCAGATGCAGAGAGAAGGGAAGTGCCAGAGTGCAACGGGGAGTTCACATGGCTTAAGTGCAGCAAGGGGAAGGTGCAGCCCAGCACTGACTTCTACTTGTACAGCCTCTCAGGCACAGGGGGGATTCCTGGGGTGTCCTGTACAGAGCCGGGATTTGGACTTCATGATCCTCATGGGTCCTTCAACTCAGGATACTCTGTGATTCTGCGTGCACAAAATTATTATCTCGAGCTGGTTTGCACTGGCAATCAGAGCTTGTCTGTAATTGCTTCCACTTTATTTCTGCAGTCAACCCCAGGGCACTGACAGACTGATCAAACACAAAGGGTTTGAGGAAAACCCCCTTTTTTAGGTGACAGTGTCCAAGGCCAGGTTGGATGGGGCCCTGAGCAACCTGATTTAGTGAGTGGCATCCCTTCCTCTGGGAGGGGTATGGGAAGCATGTGATCCTGAAGGACCCTTCCAACTCAAGCCTTTCTAGAATTCCATGATTATTTTGTGGGTCACTCAGAAAGGATGAGATCTACCAAACACTGAAAAAGTTGGCCTGCCATCTAAAAACAGATTCCTCAAAATACCTATGAGACTTTAACTAAGATGGAGAGACCCCAGGAAAGAAATCAAGCACCTCTTCAAAATACCTGTGTTTATTACATCAAAACTCAAAGTTCAAACAGTTCACATTTTTTCTTTTCCTTCTAGGTTGTCCCAAATGTGACAACAGCAAGACCATAGAATAAAAGTCCAGTAAAGGTATGTTCATACAAAACTCATATGGTCTTTAATTAAATGCAACGTAAGTGGCATACACAGATTAACAGGTACAAAAATACAGATGCATAAAATAAAAGCTGGCATTTTATGTTTCTTGTGCCTGTTGTTGAAATGTAGAACACCTCATTACCAGTAACATGGAGGGAATAAAACACAGCAGTGTTAACTCAGATTTCAGCTCTTATTTACATAATTTAGATGGTAACATTGCAGAATTTGCTTTCTTTCATCAAGAAAGAATCTTTTTTTATATTTTCATTTAAAAATACCTTATAAAAGCTGAGTATTAGCTACTGTTGCTGGAGAGCTCTGCTGATGTCAGTGGGTATCAGTATTCACAGCTTGATTAACTGATTGCTTTTCTACAGTTCAGGCTATACCTGCAGTGATTATTTCAGTCAGTTCTGACAGACAGTAACTCCTCTCTTACCTGATCACCTTTCCCAAGGGCCCTTCATGGGTTTTCCAAATTTCAGTGCTCATGCTGACTGCAGCATTAACACAGCAGGATAGAAACAGGACAAACAAAGGGGATTTTTTATTCTTCAGATTTTTTTAATTTTGCCTTTTTTCCACCTGAGGAAGCTTTGGCTGTTTCAGCCTGCTTTGCAGTTTCAGCAGGTTTCTTTTTTAGCCTTTTCTTTCTGGAACGCACCAGGTCTTCACGTCCCAGTGAGATCATCTTTGCTTCCCATGCTTTCATTTCATTCTCATACCGAACCTTATCATCTTCAGCAAGCTGCAGGTATGGCTGAAAGAAAATAAGGTATCAAGAAGTTATGAAAGGGGCTTTTTCTGGGACTTACTAACACCTGTGCAGTGAATAGCCCAGGCATTTGCTTTCACCTCCAGCTAATTTAAAAAACAAAATCAAACTTGCAGAAAAATACAAAGCTTTAGCACTAAACTGCTGAAGTTATGTCAACAGCTGGCAATTCCCAAAGAGGAAATGCATTCAGTACTGCTACTAACAGTTAAGACTTTTTTTATTTGAGCACTAGTTTGAGAGAGCTGGATTATGTGAGGCACAGGAATAGACATTGCTGTAGAATTATTTCAAATCACTTTTCTACAGTAAAAACATGAATCTGGGTATGTCCTATGGACACATTAAAAACCACCTGGAAGAAGGGCATTCAGGAGGAAGGACAGTAGGGTACAGAATACCTGAAAATGTCAAGGCTTAGTTTAGATTTCACTTCAGCACCCCTCCACTTTTGATTCACTCATCTACAGGTTCATAGTTCAATACACTGAGAAAGCTGGCAGAAAATTATCCCCCAGACAACCAAAGTTAATAAATTACCCTGTGCACATCACTTGTAGATTTCTGTTACTTTCCTTTGTAAGAAGTCTTTCCATGAACAGCGAATTCTTACGCTGGTGTTTAAAGATGTTATGGATTATTAGAAAAAAATCAAATTGTTGCATATTATTCCACCTTCTTCTCTAGATGTTGCTTAGCATCCACTTTGAGGTACACCAAGCTCCCATCCTATCCCACTGACTCACATTTCAACAACACTATGAATGAAATGGTCACTACTGGAATAAAGGCAATGACAATCTTTTTCAAGATGCATGAAGATCTTGGAGTATTTTCCTCAGTATTATATTTTGAGCAACCAAGTTCAAGATTTTGTACGAATGGATCAATTTTGACCCAAGTTTTTAATTCTGATTAGATCAGAGTCTCATCCAAATCCTCTGACATACCTGCTTTTGGGAAGGAGACATTTTTTGCCACGTATCAAATAGTTTCTTCAGCTTTGCCTAGGGTAACAGAACATGCAATATATGAGGGTTATTTCAGGAGTCGACTGACTTGGGAGGGGTACAGATGAATACTGCATGAGTGAAAGTCAAGCATAAACCAAAGCAAAAAAGCACAAAGTCACAAAAGCTTGCTTCCCCTTATTTTACCCTTTTTATGTAAGTAAATAATGAACTATATAGTTCAAAACAAGCCACATTTACAGCCCAGGCCTCAGCTGACTGGAGAAACCTGCCTTGTACATGGAAAACTGGGGAACAAACTATATCCACTATCCTGACCTACTGACTAAATGTGTAGGGTAAGGAACACCATGAGGCACATAGGGTGGGACTCCAGCACTTCAAGTGCTATAATCCACCAGTGTAACTTACATCAGCCCAAAGCACAGTTTAGTGCAGAACTTGTGAGTTTGCTGAAGAACTCTTGTATTTCCATAACACCAACGGAGCTACAGGAGGTACAATTAACTGCTACTGCCAGAATAGGAGCACACCACCACAACTCTCTGAATAGCTATTGTATTTCTACATCAAAATGAAGAGAAGAATAATTCTCTCCTTACCAAAGGAACAGATGAAGTCTGTAACACTGAAGTGCAGAAAACAGCACAAACATGTGAAGTCTGTATACCCACAGAGCACTTCATACAGGCCATGCCAGCAGCACAGCCACATCGACACAGCTTAGAAACAATAACCTAAGCACTGCAGCATCCAGATAGTGAACTACTGAACAGTATCTTTGAAAATGCCAGAATCCAAACTAGGTTTTTCTGAATACAATGGATATGTTTTAGAAAAACAATCTTTCCTGGCTTACCACAGGTGAAACTCCCTCAGTGTCTTGAAAATTTTCTGACAGGAAAATGTTAAAGCCGCTCCGAGCTCTTTTAGGTTTTCCAAGCAGATTCAATTCCTTTAAAAACAACACGAGAAGTTATTCCATCTACCAAGCCCGCATTTGTTCCAAAACTAAACTCAGCGTTTATCTTTGTATTTTATGCAAAAATCAAACACAAACTCTTTCTTCTGTAAACCGGATTGTATGTCAAGATGCTCTTAGTGCTTTTCAAGACTAATCTTAAACTATAAAAAGCTAACAACTTGAGTTTTCACAAATTATTGAAATAGCATTGAAAAATGATTCTTACTTCAGCTAAGTCTTTCAGAAACCAAAAAGTGCTACTAAATTCAACTCTCTAAGAAAGTCATGATGACAAGCTTTCTATTATTCTTCAGTAAGGCTTCAGTTTCTGGTGTGAAATACTGCCTGTGTGCAGAGCAGAGGGCAGACTGTGGATCTGTGGGAGGTGAGAAGGTGGAAGAGAACTGTGTTTCTGCTATCAGAATGCTTTACCTACAGGAATGATCGCTAAAGAATAAAGTACAGCAAGTTATAGATGTAATTACACTTCCTGTTTTCTCCAGTCCTGACATTCCCACTGGAGCCTAGGTGCTGCAAATTAACATCTGCTTGGGTATTAGATATGCCAACTGAATTCCTTGTGGTGCCATACTCTAAAAGGATCAGCAGAATCGTTAAGATTAAAAAACTGCCTCTAAGTAGGGGTCTTTTAAACCAAATTCGTTTTGCTTTTGCCAATTAGGGCAATGTCACAGTTTAATTCACAGAAATAATAAGCAATACATAACC
The DNA here is from genome assembly GCA_034509425.1 of Eopsaltria australis. Classification (NCBI taxonomy): domain Eukaryota; kingdom Metazoa; phylum Chordata; class Aves; order Passeriformes; family Petroicidae; genus Eopsaltria; species Eopsaltria australis. The sequence goes on from JAVTVJ010000138.1 coordinate 5,405,775, forward strand.
CCTTTGTTTCCAGACAAACCACAACATTGTACCATTACAGATGGTTCTGTCTCTAAGGATTTATACTTAAACCAGCCAAAAGGAATAGGGAAGATGATCCTTATGAATATGCTAGTAAAGGACACAAACAGATGTCACAGCAGCAGCTACACAGTGGCAGAGCCCAAAAAAGGAAGGAAAAATGTTACTTCAAACAGCTGCTACCTTGTAGGGCCTAATGAGGTAATAGATACAGGGTCTTTGTGAAAAGCCATTTCTGGATGTCTTCCCATCTGAAGAAAGTGTTGCTCATCCAAATATCTTTTAGTGCCTATCCCTTCTCTGGTAGTTCTAGGAATAGGAAGAAAATAGCACAGAGAAGCTCTCTCTAAGCACAAAGATCCGTGCTAGTTCTGTGCTCTTCAGGCACAGAAAAGCCACTAAAATAGCTGCTAACACCAGTAATTATTTTAGTCCATGGCATTTGTGTTTGTTATGTGCTTTCTTTTATTCTGAGTTGCTTTTGTATTTCTAAAACATGTTTCAACTCTTCTTTGTATATCAGACAAACAGACTTCAGGTTCCTTGAGAGAAAATACTTCAAAATACTTACTCTTTTTGCCCTGATTGATCTTCTCTTTGCCAGTTGTTTTCTCCTTTCCTCTTTCAAAGCTGCAGCCTGGGCTGGAGTCAGTTGGGCTTTATAAGCAGCCATCTGCTCTCCATATCTTTTCCAGTCTGTTTTTTTTGCTTCCTCATAAACCTACAGCACAAACCAGCACCAGCCTTAAACTTAAGATGCTTTCAGTAAGAAGCACTTGACCATAAGCCAAGCCAACACTTTTTAACACTTATGAGTAGAAAAGTTACAGACTGAAAAACTTACACCAGAACATCAGATTTTCATGTTTGATTCCCTGTTCTACATTTCAGAGACACAAAGGGAAAGGTATCCAGAGTGAGAAGTCTAGAAGGGATGTGAGAACACCTCAATTCTACTGAACAAAGATACTTCCTTTTGAAAATGGAATTTAGTTCCTAACTGCCTCTAATTGCTAACGGCAATCAAGGAAGAACAATCATTACTTTGCTATGAATGGCATTTAAATTCAGCAATGATCAGCAAGTTCTAGAGTTGCTTTACGTTATCCTTTGACACTGCTACTCAGAAAAACTTCATTACTTATGACTTAATTTGATGGCTCTTAAAGAAATTTAAATGAAGCAAAAGAAGTTGGTCCTTTCATCAAAATTAACTGAGGTTTCACCTACACGAGAGCAGAATAACTTTACAGAACTTGTATTTTATGTGTAATGTAATATTGCTGTTCAAAAAGGAGAAAGAATTGATTTTCAGCCTACAGCCACATGGAGTGAGAGCAGTGCCATTTCCCTGGCAACAGATTAAAGCTATTAAAGCCAAGGTCATGTAGTAGTACAAGTGCAAGTATAAGTAGCAAAGTATCTTCCTGTATTGGGTTTGCATGGCCAGATTTTGGTGGCAAAGGGGGCACAGGGATGGTTCCTATGAGAAGATGCCATGGCTGATGGAGTTAAGGCCAGCCAGCTCCAAGAGACACCTGCTACTGGCCGTCAGCGATGGTGGTGGCACCTCTGGAAACTGCATAACTTCAGCCAGAGAAAGGAGGGAGACCACGTCAGAAGAACATTTCTACTGACCCTAAGGTCAGGGAAGGAGAGGCAGGAGAGGCTCCAAGCACCAGAGCTGAGGTTCCCCTTCAGCCTGGGGTGCAGCCCAAGGTGAAGCAGCCGTGCCCCGCAGCCCATGGGGGAGCAGAGATCCACCTGCAGCCCATGGAGGAGACCACACTGGTGCTGGGGGGTGCCATGACCCTGTGGGGGACCCACAATAGAGCAGCCTGTTCCTGAAGGACAGCAGCCCATAGAGAGGGACACGTGCTAGAGCAGTTCCTGAAGAACTGCAGCCCATGGGAAAGACTCACACTGGGAGCAGTTCATGGAGAACTGTCCCCTGGGGGAGGGACCCCCCAGTTCTCCCACTGAGCAGGAAGGAGTAGCAGAGACAGCACATGATGGACTGACCTCAGCCCCCATTCCCTGTCCTCCTGCACTGCTGTCAGGAGGAAGCAGAGAATTTTGCAGTGATGTTGAGCCTGGGAAGAGGGGAGAGTAGGGGGAAAGGAGTCTTAGGATATGAGTTTTTATTTCTCACCACCCTACTCTGATTGGACTGGTATTAAACTGATGTCCCCAAGTAAAGTTTGTTCTGCCCTGACAGTATCTGGTGAGAGACCTCTCCCTGCTTTCTTCCAACCCACAAACATTTTGCTGTATTTTCTCTCTCCTGCCCAGCTGAGAGTGGCTTTGGTGGGCACCTGGCATTCAGCCAGGGTCACCCCACCACACTTCCCTTGAGTTATTCAAAGCTCCCCATTTTCCCATGTTTTGATGTCTGAACCTTTGTACACACATGCTTTTTCAAGCCCTTTAAAAACAAATCAACCAACCAAAAACCCACACCAGACTAAATAAAAAATACACAAGGGACACCAAAGCACACAAAAACCCACCAGCTGCAGAACTCAAAGTACTCAGAGAAAGGATAGAACTGTACCTGCTTCTGTGATGCTGGTAACTCCTTCCACGCCCCCGCTAACTTTTTGACCAGTTCCACGTTGCTCGCTTCTATACATTAAAACGAGAAAGCCGGGAAATAAAGATCAACATTGTATCTTTAGCAAGCTTCTTCAGTTTTTCCCAAGGAAAGCTGTCACAGGTATCCTTCTGTACAAATGCATTTTTGTCCTTTCATAAAACTAACTCACTGTGGCACTTCAAGGGCTCTGCAATGTTTGGGGCATGGGGAAGGAGTCACAGCTCACCTGGAACACAACATGCAGTTGTAAACTGAAGCACCATCTCAAGGCAGCTATTATCACTCCACAACCATTTCATATTTTTTGCCTTTTGAGCTGGATCCTTCTCTATACAATGCAAGATGGTCTGAATTCGGAGAGGGGAGCAGGGAAGAAATCAAAAGTAAAATTTCCAGTGCTAAGCTTTTCTAGCAAAAAGAGTCTGCTGAATTCTTCATGCAAGTATAACGTGACTTTATGTACTTGATATAGCAGATATACTTGGATTTTTATTAGCCTTTACTTACAATATTACTCAAAAGACATTAAAAAAAAGTAATTTCCTTTTCAAACAAACAAAATTAGTGACTTTAGTTTACTTTGGTTTTCAGCTGACTGTCTGTGCCTCTGGCTCTGGCACTAGGGTGATCTGATGAGGCCTCCAGCCAGATTTGAATTTGTGAAGGGGAAAAGAATAATTAAAAACCAACCAACCAACCACAAAACGGCCCCAAGCAAACGAGCCCAGGCGTGGTGCAAAGAGGATATAAGGTTTTCTTTTCTTGAAAAATCCTTTCCAGGCTTTCCCTCTACTTCACAACAAAAGAAAAAAGAGATGAGCTTCTCTCCCCCTCAGACATAAAGCTCAGCCACCTCAGTGGACAAGCTTAACTAAGCTCTTCTCAGTAACCTGACTTTCAAAATTCTGGAAAAACAACACAAGGGGAAGGTTTTAGGGCAAGCAGATCAACCTTAAAACCTTTGAAAATATGATGCTTTGACCACTGATAAAAAACCCAAATTATTGGGTTATTTTTGACCACCACCTCTCTTGGAACAAGAAAACTCCAAATTCTCAATTTGTATATAAGATCCTGTATGTTTATTCAAATTCTGGTAATGTGGAAATCACTGGTGTGGTATGGAACTACAATACACTCTGATAGTTCAGTTACCGACCTGTGTGAGTGTGGAACTCATGAACTGATGAGCTGAACAGGGTATCAAATGGTTTTCCCTACTCAAATCTTCCTCAGGATTTGCCCAATATGATCATAGTTCTTTAAACGTTTTAACCTTCAACAGTATCTCAAAATCAGCGTATCTTCCTATTCTGCAGCTCTCTGGGAAGAGTCACTGCATCGCCTATAAGTGAACTTTTTGATAATAAATCACACATTCACAGAAAACCATTTTCCTCTAAGTACACTTTCTTTTCCTCCCATATACAGTGATGGAACGCAGTACCCGCAATTTTTCAATTACTAACCTCAAAACAAAACCATACACAGCTCATGATATCACCAAAAATGTGCTTCAGATACCCAGAGTCCAAAAATAATTGAGAACCACAAATCACTGTTAACATGTACCATCCAGGTGAGATATTTTTAAAGTTACACACACATGTTCATTTTCTGACTTACGAAGCACGGCAGACCAGGCAGGCACGTGCAGGCAATGAGCATGGCCATGCTGGATCGAGCAGGGGAATGGCACGGACAAACAGAGGGCTCGGCTCTCGGAGATCACGGCTTTAGATCGGCCCGGAGCTCGGTTTCACAAAGGGCCGGGTTGTGGTGGCTCCCCGGCTCAGCTCTGGGGGGCACAGCCCACGGCCCCGCTCTGAGGGGTGGCTGTGCCGGAGCCAGCCAAGGCTCCGCTGGGAAACCTCCCCTCACCCGCCCCTCACACCGCCCCTCACACCTCGTACCTGGGTTTTTCTCCCGGAAAGCCGGACGGTTGTCTATCACAAAGCGAAGATAGGCGGTGAGGGGCCGCTTCGGGCGCTGATCCGAGCTGATCCCCCGAGACAGGCACTGCTCCGCCGCGCCACCGGCCCTGCACACAACGACACCGTCCAGCAGGGTCCCGGTGCCCCGCTGGCGCAGCCCCGCTCCCGTGGCGCACCGGAGGAGCCGCCGCCCGCCCGCGGCCGTGACCAGGCCCAGCCCCGCGGCCCGGCCCAGCAAGGCCGCAGCCACCGCCGCCATCCCGGCCCGGCCCGCCCGCCGCGCCTGCGCACCAGGGCCGCGCCGCACGCCGGGACAGTGGCGCCAGGGGCGGGGCCAGCGCGGCCCCTCAGGGTGACCCTGGTGGCGGCCGCGCCTTCACCGCGGGCAGGAGAGCAGCGCCACACGGCACGCTGCTCCCTTCGCAGCCCCAGCTACCGCCCCAAGCCTTCACTCTCACAGGCAGCATCCAAACGAGCTGCACCAGGGACTGCTGACACACTGAAGCTCCCAGGACAAAATGCTCAGCAGCCTGGCATCTGCCTTCCCGCTGAGAGTTCAGCAGCTCACACCCACAGAACTGCCTGTTGGCAAAAGCCTCTTCATTGAGGCCACCCAGTGTGCACGTCTAAACTTGCTTTCCTTACCAAAGAGTGATAATCAAAAGCAATGGCATGGCCTCCTCCAAAATACAAAGCATCCAGGGACTGATCCGCATCCAGTATTGAATGGCCAACAATTGCACCTGCCTAGAAGGTGTCAGGATCTTGCTGGACTCTTCCTTCCCATGATACCTTAACATCTGCTTCAGCAACACTGGCACTATGTCCTGTTTCCCAAAGAAAGGCACTCCAAGTCCCTGGTGGTGGCCAGCATGGGGTGATTGTTTGGATTCCTGACACTGTCCAAGAGAGAGAGGAGTGGCAGACCGGTGTGGTCCACAAAGAGCCCTCGGGGAGAGACCATTGTACATCTCTGGTGAGTTTTACAAGAACATCTTTGTGGAGTACACCTGAGGGGGCATGCACGCAGCATAGCACAGGTGAAGCTGGGAAGGGGTCCCTGCAAAAGGGAGAATGATCCTGAAATAGCTGTGAACAGAGTCCCTGGCGAGAATGCTGAGGTAGTTTGCACACTCTGCCAGAGGTAATTAAGGACAATCCATGGCCAGGGGTGCAATAAGGGAAGCTGAGAAAGGCTCTCAACCATCCATAGCTGGGCTGGGCAATAAGGGGAGTCTCAAGAGAGGCTCTTCACAATCCATGGCCCAAGGTGGGGGCAACAAGGGCAGTCAAGAAGGGCTCTCAGCAACAGGGGACGGGTGGTGTTGGTATGTTGGGAAAGGACTGGTTGGAGGGGAGAGTGGAGGAATGTGGTTGAGGCAATGTTCCGAATGGAGAGGGGAGTTGAAACAAGTGCCTGCCTCTGCCCAGGCCTTTGGCAGGATTGACATGTTCAGCAGCCCAAAATCCCCTCTCACACACAAGTTCTTCATAATGACCAATTAGGTCTATTAAAAAATGAATTCTTTATTTAATAGACACAATTTATCAGACATAAAGACTTCAACAGATTTACTTACTCCACAGGATAAACCAGGAAACACTACTAGCAGATAAACAATTCCGTGCACAAGTGAGGTACCTATATTTTTACAGCTAGTGAAGAAGTAGTATAGATTAGCATTCACTGTATCCTGCCATCCAACTTCTGATGTGGCATTCATAGGATCCTTCCTTTCAATTTCTGGAAAGGTATCTATGAAGATGTGGCCAAGTTTCGTAGGAGAAGCCTTGCTCGTTTACAGGGAGTAGGTTTGAAATGCAGGAATTTCTGTTTGTTCATAATTGTAAGTGTAATTTACTGGGAAGGGATTTGCTGGCTACTTTGGGAATCCAAAATAGCACTGTAAAAAGTGATACAGAAGCTAACACTGTTGTAATTTTGTGTCGTATGTCTGAGAAGGCCTATACTGCGGTAATCCCACAGGGGCAGGCAGCTCCAGGGAAGTAGGAAAAATTAGCTGTTGACCTCTCCAAACTGCCTTGAAGCAAGCAGGACAAGTGATGTCTAAAAAGTGATGTCTCTTTTCAAGGGAGAGAAAGAAGGGCTTACAGCCTGTTCCTGAGTCCCTGTTAAAGGCAGGTCTTTTGGAGGCATGGATGTCTCCCTGTAACACACCTGTCCTGCCAGTTAAGAAACTGGATGAATGGCCATCAGTAGAAAAGCAGAATTTTAAAGTGTTAGGGGGGGGAAAAAAAAGCAGATCAACTGAGGCTCCTGCCCTAGGCCTTCCAGACAGGGAAAAGAATTTGAATTATGTGTGGATGTTAAACAGGACCACACTAAAAGAATTTTAGTGCAGGAACACAGGGAAACACGACAGCCTGTTGCCTACTTTTCTAAGATGTTGCACCCAGTGGCCAGAGGCTTCTTGTCTGCAGAATTGTGCAGCCATGGCTTTAAGGATAAGTGAAGGCCAAAAACTGATGTCAGGAGAATCTCTTAGTATTAAAGTCTCACATCCAATTAAAGTTTTGTTAATGGAAAAAGCCTCTAAGTGGATGTCCAGTGCTTGGTTCTTACAGTCTAAAAACTTATTTAATGGAACAGAAAGATTTAGGATTGAGGAGGGACGAAGGGTTTAACCCAGCCTCCTGTTTGAAGAGTCCTACACAGGGGGGCCAGGAAGAAACCCATGACTGCATTCAAGTGACACATCTCCAGACCCAGGCTAAGGAGCATTTATGTGACACTCCCTGGCCTAGGGGAGAAAATGTCTTTCTAGATGGGTCTTCAAGGGTCGTAGAAGGGACGTGAGTTACAGGAGATGCTATTAATTAAGGGAAGGGAATTAGGGGAAGGGGGGAGGTTGCCGCCCACACGGTCAGCTCAGGCAGCGGAGCTGTATGTGCTTGTGAGAGCCTGTGAATTAATATTCTTACTGATTCCAAGTAGGCATGTGGCATGGGACATGTGTCTAAAAAGTTGTGGGAGGAAGGAGGTTTATTAAGCTGCAGGGGAACAACATTATCTCATGAGAGCTTAATTACTCATCTGTTGGAGGTGGTGAACTTACCAAACGGGTGGCAATGATGCATGTTAGGGGACATTGGAGGAGGCAACAGGTAATCGACTGGTGGATGAAGAAACTCAGAAAGCTGCACTTCTGCCAGCTGTCTCCAAGATCCTGCTTCTGCTCCCAGTGACTCAATCGCTGCAAGAGAAACTGTCTTTTCCACCAAAGGAGTTGGAGGTAATTAAAAATAGTGGGGCAGAGGAAAAAGGGTATAATTGGTTTACAAGGGATGGCAAGCAATGGATACCAGAAGCCTTGGCCCTACACATACTGAACAACTCCATGAAGGGAGTCATTGGAGTTCTTGAGGCTTGGCAGAAGTCTTCTTCAAGATGTACATTGCTGTGGGTCTTTCTAGAGTGGCAAAATGAGCTGCTGAAGGTTGCTTGATTTGCACTAAAGGCAATAGCCGAGTTACAAAGCAACTTGCCAAGGGAGGAAGGCCTTGGGCTCTATGTCCCTTCCAAAGATGCCAAGTGGATTTTACTGAGATGCCCCAAGTGGGAAGGCTTAAATATCTTCTGGTAATAGCATGTCAGCTAACAAGGTGGCCAGAAGCATTTCCAACTGCTTCAAAAACTGCTGGATCCGTTATTAAGGTATTCTTGGGACAAATAATTCCAAGGTATAGCAATAGAAGCAACAGACTCAGATAAGGGAACTCATTTTTCAGGAAAGATCCTGCAAGGGATTATGGCTACTTTAGCAATACAATGGAACCTCCATATCCCTGGCACCCCCAGAGCTTGAGTCAGGTAGGAAAAAATGAATAGAGAAATAAAGAAACACGTTTCAAAGCTGCCAACAGAAACCAAGCTGCCATGGGTACGGCTTTTGCCATGGTCTTTGGCAAGAAAGAAAACCAGACCCAGAAAAGAGATTCAGTTCCCTCCCTTTTGATCGATGTTTGGAATTTCTTACCCTGGTAATTCTAAGCCTAGTGGTGGGGTAGAATAAAGTGATGTGGCCAGGATACTGTTTCTTGTGAAATCCCTTCAACAGGAAGCTCAGCTGGCACAGACCCTGCCTTTGGACTTTGCTGTACATAGCATCCAGCCGGGAGATTGAGTCCTAGGTAAGGAGCAGAAAGAAGCACCACTGGTGACAAAGTGCCGTGGCCCGCTGCAAGTGTCACCGAGCACAGAAACAGACGTCAGGGCAGTTGAACGCAGGTGTAGCCATCACACTCGGGTCAAGGTCTCCGAGGCCCCAGAGATTTGGACATCTCAGCTGAAGGAGAAGGATGGGACGCCATGACCGACACTCCGCAGGAGTGGAGCACAGCAACAGCCAGGGCACTGGTATCGCAGGAAGCCTTGTGTGCCGACCCACAGACTGTCTGCTGAAATAGCCTGTGTGGGCATCCCTCCTTTCACATCTCCAGTCATTAGGGGCCAATCCTTGCTGTCACTGTTTTATTTGAAGTGGTTTCTGTACCTTCACTTGCCACACCTGTGGTGTGGAAGACAACGTGAAAATGAGAGTTGGTAATTAGATTACTGTATTAGAGTATTTCCTGGAATAATTCTACTTCTATATTGTCAGCTAAGTTTAGGCCAGGAGATGGAGAATCAATTTGTAGCCTTAGGAGAAGAAGTACCAAAAGCTTTTAACCTTAGCGATAGTTGGCTCGGCGGAGGGCCAAGAGGATCTGAAGAGTGGCCATGGGTGACTAGCCCAGTTGAAACTAAATGGTGGGTCAACACCTTAAGTGAGGTCCATAATGGGATGGGATTTGGGGACAAAGAAGGAAGTCCATTGCCTAAATAGGACAGGGGGTATTTATGCAGGAAAAAGTGTTTGTGCATTGACTTCATGTTTGGGTTTAAACAACTGGGTTTGGCCCCCCAGCTGCCCCTCCTAAAAATGTTCCAAATACCAAGGCAAATGCAATCAAACGCATGTTAAGCTCGGTAGCTGGGTAAGGTGTTCCTACCACACATACTGAAAAGATTTTTAAAGCAGAAGGGAGGGACAGGGGTTTTTTGACCATGTATTTTTAATAGTCACTGCCCCTGAGACAATTCCACAAGGAGAACACTTGCTGTTCATGATTATGAGTGCAAATGGCAACAGCAGAACAGAACTCGAACCCTTTTTAGTGAGTTTTGTTCTAATCCAACCCAACAGCTTGCAGATATAAATGGAGAGGGGAACCCTTCATGGGAGCTTGGAAATGCAAATATCATGACTCATATGGTGGGGCAGCTATTGTTGAAAGACCCTTAGGCCCAGGAAACAAGCTGTGTTTTGACCCACCAACTGATGACACAGGGTAGCAAGGCCCCTTTGCTAACAGAGCATGGGCTTTGAAAGGCAATATTGCATTTGTGGCCAACATGCTTATCTCAGGTTACCTCTAAACCGGTCAGGCATAACAGACCGTTGATTTTTTGCTGCCACAAGTTCAGGGAAATCAGTTAGGAATCAAAATCTAGGATGATTTACTTAGAGAAGAGCAGTCCATTGATGCATCCCTGGCTGGAAGGAGCACCCCAAAATGAGGAAAAGATGAATGGCCACCAGAATGAATTATACAACACTATGGACCAGCCACTTGGAATCCAAAGGAATTAACATCAAGTGCCAGAGAACCCATCATTTGAATGGGATAATTAGGTTACAAGCTGTCTTCGAATTAATAACCAACCAGAGAGCTGCAGCTCTTGACCTTCTTGCTGACCAATCTGTGTAAATGAGGAATGCGATATTTTCACCATTGTATGGTATTACATTATCTGTTAGCAAAAGGAGGAATTGTTTGCGGAAAATTAAACGACTCAAACTTCTGTTTGCAAAGAGATGACACTGGAAAAGTGGTCAAACAAATAACAAAGGAAATAAGAAAGCAGCTCATGTACCTGTCCAAATGAGGAGGGATGGGAATGGGACGCATTTTCGTGCTTACCTGGTGAACTAAGGGTTAAACAAATGCTATTTCTCTTCTTACGTGCTATAGCAACTCTAATCTTTCATACCTTGCTGAGCACAGCTCCTTCAGCAGCTCATCAAGGGGATGTAGGTAGCAGCCTTGCCTACTAACCCAGAAAGATCTATTAAAGGACAGAAAATGATGTCACTTCAAAAATTGCAAAACCAAAGAGCCAGGAAGAAAACCTTAAATCAACGGTAATTAACTCTTGTAAAGACAAATACGGAGAAGATAAAAAGAGGAGGGCTTAAAAGAAGCAATATGAATGTATCTGTACAAACAGACCATGTGAATCTGCGTGCTTGTAGATAGGGCTAGGAACTTAGAAAGAGGGAAGTAACAGAAGAAGCTATTAATTCTAGAAAATGTTACTAATCAACACAGACTGTTGCTCAGCCAAGGCAGTGTTAAATTCCTGAACTTAGAGCAAGAGAGCAAAGACTTAATAGAATTGTGATTAGTTTCTTTCTTTAATGTAAGAAAATAGAGGAGATATTAGAGTGCGGCATACCTTAAGCGATTACCTCAGCCGATGGGGAAAAGGGAGAGGGAGATGCAGCCGGGAACTTAGGATAAAAAGGAGGCTACATCCCGCAAGGATTTGAGAGAGCCCAGGGGAAGTGCCCCATGACCTCTCTCCTTACTGAAATAAAGTTAGGGGACTACTCTATCTTCTCTTTGGACATAAACCTCTGGAATGTGGATGAGTTTTCCCAGCAGTAGGAACCCGCCGCGGGGTCTCTGTGCGCCTTTCCCCCCCCACCCCCTCAGTTGCGAAGCCACCTCGCTACTTGCGCGGGCAGGGCCGGGGCCCCTCTCAACAGCAGCCGAGGGGGCATGGCTGCGGCACGATCGCCCGTTTCACACCGTGCACTGGCGCCGCCTCCATCTCGCCTTTTGCTCGCCCCCCGAGCACACAAGCCCTGTACCGTGTGGCTTCATTCTTCACCTTGTGTGAGCCGCGGCACTTTGGTTCTCTCGGCGCGGCGAATCGTCCTCTACTTCTCGCACAGAACACTGTGCCGGCAGCCAAGCGCTGCTGAGCGATGCTTCAGCCAAAAGACTTTCGGGCCGTGCACTGACCTCAGCCCGGTATTGCGCCTTTCTTGCCATCTGAATCTAAAGGGAAAGCTCTTTGACTACGGCTCGCTCCGAGACCTGTGCCAGGATAACGAGGCTGCCCGCAGCTCACCCCTGCAACTTGTGCAAACTCGTATTTGCACCACATTCCAGAGGCTGTCCTCTTTCCTTTACCACCTGCAAAGCCCCGTCCCAGCCCGGCGCTCTCTGCACGGCCCTTGTCACGGCGAAGGAGCGCCGCACACATTGTAGCCTCGCAACGACCAAAGATCCGGATGGCCATCTGGCCATGGAAAATGAGCCAGGAATGAACGTCTGCTTCCTCACCCCTTCCCGTCGCCCGGCTTTGTGGTGCTGCCTTGAAAGTGTCGGATGTTGAAAGACTAACGCTGCAAGTGCTTCTTTCCTGGCACAGCTCGCTGAGCGACAGCTGGATGCGCAGATTGCAATCTGCGAAGCAGAGTCTCACTGTACCACGAGCTGAGGGAAAACCGTCCATAGCACGCTGCGGATGCGTGCAGCACAGACGCTGAAAAGCGGCAAAGCTGAATGCCGTCGCTGAGTTTCAGTTGTGTCCAAGTCACACAGGGCAAAGAGCGAAGCCACAGGGAACCGGGCTTCTTTGCGCAGTGTGCAGACTGCAAAAGGAGCGTGCCTGACCGTTTCTTGCCCTGCCCATGTTACGTTAGCAGCCCTAAGCAGGATGTTCAATGGCAGCTGCTTGTGCCTCTGCCGAGTCCACTTCCAGCCCTATGTGGGAACAATGCAGCTCAGCTTTCCACGTTGCGATGCACAGAACACCAAGGCAGATGCAGCTGTGATGGGACTTAAGGAGGCAGCGGTTTGTCTCATGAGGTTTACGTGCGGCAGGAGGAAGGTCCAGCCCAGCACCGCCTTGTTCTTCAGCAGCCTATTCAAACAGAGCAGCTGGTCGACCTTAGCAATGGAATTCGAGGGTGCAAAATGCAACTCTCCATCTATGTGTAAAGGAAGATGCAGAGTCTCAGTGTGCTGTGCCAGTTGAAATGCTGCTGGGAGCTGCAGCTACTTTAGGAACGTATTTTGTCCTGACACTTCCTTGTCTGCGAGGTACGGCTGCTTGGACTGGGAGACACCAAACGTGTGACAGTCTCCGCACTGTGAATATGAAGTTTTATAGAGAAGAGGGAAGGTCAGTGAATGTTCTCTGCCACATCTCTCAGTCTGAACTACAGCTGCAAAGGCTTCTCTTTAGCCATGGACTGTGCCACCTTGAGAGAATGTGATGCTATTGATGCCGTTGAGAAGGAAAGTGCGAATCAGCCGTGTGCTTGCTCTGGTTTAGAGACTGCATGGGGACTATGAATGCCAGTGCTGGCTTTTTGTTCTAAGGCTTTTTCTTTGCGAGCAGCTGCTGGACGTTTGGAAGGCAGTTGGGATCTACACGAGTGAGGGGCACTTTTGGCACACTAGAACTTGAAGGGAAGCACAAATGTCGAGGGAGTTTGATGCCGTTCAGAGGGTGTGCGTTACGTGTGAAGCAGCTGATTGCACTGAAAAGGCTCTAGAAGAAAGAGGCCGTGCTGGAATTGTCTTTTATTTTTGCAAACCTATAAACTGCACAGCCAACAATGAAACAATTCCTCTTCCTTCCCCGCTAGATGCAGGATCACATTGCTTCAAGCCTCCAGAAGGCAGGAGGCAGGATCCACAGCAGAGTTGTTCCCTGAACTGCTCCCATAGGAGAGGGGCCGGGCCAGAAAATCGCTTTGGCTTTTTCCTGGACACGGTCAGTGCTCAGCAAAACAACCACACGATGCTGCTGTTGACTTGCAAAAGGAGGAAACGCACCAAGCGCAGCTCGAAACCACCCCAAGGGCAGAGCCACGTTGGAAACGTCCCTGCTCTCAAAGCTCCTGTTGCCAGCACAAAAAGATTTACCTGATCTTCCTCTTCCAAGTGCAGCCCCTTCTTTGCAACGCACAATGCACTCAAACGGCAACACGAGCTCCTCTGCCCTAAAAAAGCCCTAACAAAGCTTTCCACTCTAGCAGAATCTGGCCACTCACTTGAAAACATCTGGAAAAAACAGAGCTCACAGAAGTGCCAGCTAAGAATGCTCTTGCTCCCTGCAACTTCAGCTGCACCCATCAATCAAATCACTCTCAATAAAGCTGCTGTTTCAAATGTCACCATTACATCACATAAAACTAGCACAGAAATGACATTTTCCCATATGTGACCAACTTAAGGTCAGTAAATCAGCAAACATGAAACTAATATTCCACTGGTAGGAATAAAAGCTCTTACTGTGCACACTTACCATCCACACCCCACATTCCAGTTCGATGCATATTCGAATTAAAACAACAACAAACAAAAAAAAAACCCATATCAAATATAGTTGCAATCTTAAAAATTTATTTTATGATGACAGAATTCCCAACTGAAAGTCATTTTTCTTTCATGTGCATGATACAGAGAAAAACATTTTGTCATGTTTTTTTATTTTCAAATAACCAAGAAGAATGAATGGTAGGAAATCAAGAGTTTTTCTGCTTTTGATCTACGTTTTAAGAACAGACTGCCCCTCTCCAGTACTATTGGTTTTCCACAAGCACAGTGTGAAGCAACTGAAGTGCAAGTTAATGAAAAAGTTACTTTCAAGTGTGAGGAGTTTACTGTAACATCCTGATATTGCAAATACACCACCTTAAGAGACTCTTGTGATTATCTCCTCCATGGATGAACATTGGTGTAGCATGGCACTAACCTGTTTGAAATCCTGTATCCAACAATGGGCTAAATCCACTAGGCGAGAGCTGGCATGAAAATTAACTGCACCTCAGTTCTGAGTAGTACATGATGCAGGGCTTTATTGGACATTCTGTCTACAAGACACACACACTTACTACTGGTGATTCTCTGTTACAATATTAGAACAAGTACTTTCAGCATATGCATGAGTTAAGATAAAATAAATAGTCAAGGAAAGTAAAAAATGTATTTTATTTATATGGAAAAGGCTACATCTGGATTTGTAAAAGGTCTGTGATAGTGTTATGTTGCCCACACGTCAAAAATCAGTTGTGAATAGCAACAAAATGGTTACATATCTTTCTACATACCAGTGCAATCAGTTCACATTGCAATTAAATTAAGTCAAGTATGCAATAGAATCAAACCCAAGTGTTTCTCCATAATCAGCATACAAAGATTTACAGTGCAAAGGTTTTAAGAAGTCTGCAGTCAATCTTCAGAATATTCTAATGAGTGAAATACTCCAATTATTTTCACTATTAGCAGTTATATCTTGTCAATACTGTGCACAAGCAAGTCTAAAATGAAATGACTTGCATTGTAAATAGAATAGTCCATACAGTTAAAAAAATACAAATTATATAAGAGAACTAACAGAAAGAAACTTGACACACTTATGAAACAGACAACATACTTCAATGACACACATACAGTATTCATCACATGAAAACAGCTACTTTTTCCAGCAAAAATAATTTGGTTGTTTTACAATTGAATTAAAGATCTTGTAGTCTGAAGATGCAGGTGTCCAACTCTTAAAAACTGTAATAAATGTCTTCTGCAAAGCATACAAAGAGGATAAATATTTTTATCACAGTCATAAGGTTATTTTTGGAAGCTTGTTCTCCCTTGCTCCAGAAACACACTTACATGGGTGAAAAAAAATTCAAGGGGTGTCACATTGAAACCATAAACTGTGCTCCATTTCCTTCTAATTTTGAAAAAACCTAGAATTTACAGTACTCTGTGGTATATGATAATGTCTTCAAAAGTTTACATTGCATATTTCTGAGTCCATTCTCTTGCATGTCTGTTGTATCTGTACGTGCAGAAAGAAGGCATTACAGTGAAGAGCTGTTAGTGATACATTGACAATGGCCATGTCTTTACTTAATACAGGTGTTATTGAGCTTTTCATCTCTGAGCATTGAGTCAAAGAACATTAAGACAGTCTAATAGCCAATACTCACTACATATTCAGTTTCTAAGTTTACCTATCAGAGCTATTCAGACTCAAACCCAATTTCACAGGTTTGCAGTAAATTGCGTAGCATTGTGCATCCTTCATTTGTGTTTCACAAGTGGTTCCCTTATTTGCACCTTAACAGGAGTTTGTTGTCAATTACTCCTAAAGGCATTATGTTATTAAAAGTCTAACAAAGTTTATACATTTTAGTTCCATAAAATTCAGTATAATTAACTGGGATTTTATTCTCCATTCTGCACTGCCAGCTGAATTTCAGAACTCAAAACTTTCTGAAAAGCATTTTTTACTAGGTTTTAAAGTCTTGGGTCTTTTCCTTCTGGTATGAAGATGATTATCTTATAATTCCATAATCCCAAGGGTAAATGTCCTTAGAGAGTTGATAGCTTCCCCTCTGGTCCTTACATTTGCTACATTCCACTCTTCAGACTGGATTCACTTTCTTCTGAGTCATCCAGAGAAAAATGCTGACAAATTTTTAACTCTTTTTCTTAAGATCAGTATAGCAACTCACGTACTAATTGGTTCTCTTCTTAAGAATATGCTACCATACAAGTCTTTAGACCTTTCCTTATAATAAAGTACTCATAGATAAATGCTCAGGGGTAGCCAGACATATCTTTCATTTCCTAAATCCAAGATGAAACAAAAAAATTTCGTAGGTGATCATCATAAGAAGATAAAGCTACAGTCAAGGCTACATGTTTTCTCATTTTCCCTAGCAATTTTGAGATTTGAAGATATAAAACCATCCCTCATTCACTTCTTTCACAAACAAGAGGCACAACAGCTGAAATCGCTGTAAGTAGGTGGGTGGAAAAAAGCTGAGCCGCAAATGGGGAGAAGCTGATGCACAACATCCTCAACTTGAACACTATCTACTTTGCAGAATGAGCCACAGCGTTCAAGCACTTCAGAAGTTACATGATTTGACTATACCAGACATGGAACTGGGAGAAAAAGGCCATTTTAGACCATTAGTCTAGGCAGAGGAATACTAGACCACAGACTTCCATGTAACTTCTACATCACTCCTTTGCTGTCTACTGCTCAAGGTAAGAGCAATACTCAAATCTTCCTGAATCTGGCACATGTGATGAGCTACAGGCCACTGCATGCACTGCAAGAAGTCTTCAATGGCTCAGTACTAAAAAATAGGTACCAAACAACTCAAGTCAGTTAAACAGAAGGTCAAAATTTCTTCTGTACAGGTTTTAGAACCAGAGGATTGCAGTAGCAACAAATAACTCATGTGTGGGAAAATGATTTTTCATGCAATAAATCTAAGACGTTACACAAAAGCATGAAGGTTTTATGTGACTAAGTACAATAAAATTAGTTACCAACAGTTGTGTATGCCTACAGTTTTCTACTTGCCATTGCTATTCTCACTATTCAAAGAGCTAAGCCTGTAGAAATCTAGGAAGAGTATTGCTAAAGTTAATATCGAAGGTGCATAGCAGATAGCCATCTGCAAGTACCACACACACAATTATGTATGTTATACTCACTTTTCCTTGTCTGACTTGTAGATCTGTGCAATATCTGGTACTAAAGGATCATCTGGATTAGGGTCACAAAGTAAGGAGCATATGGACAATAAAACTAAATAAAAGAGACACTAGATTAAACAAGTTAGTTTGCTTTATTTCTATAATCCTTTAATATATTCCAGTACACCAAAGGAGGGTGGTAGGAGGGTATTGGAAAAAAGAGTATTAAGTATATAGTATATATTAAGTATATTAGTATTAAGCTGTCATTTAACAGTTCTGTCCAGAAATGTTTATACAGCATCATTTTTCTAGGGCCTAAGTAAACACCTGATACAAACCCAGAGAATTTGCAACCCATGGACCTGTACCTTTGGTAATGATCTCTCTCCCACATCCTAGCCTAGGAACATTAGCCAAACTACAGACTACAGTTACATATAGATATTTGCTCAAACCAAGCTTTCCATCTGCAGTTAAGGTAACTAATATTATTAATATTACATTGCCTTGCATTTGTGCATATCCTTTTCCACTTCTGTGCTGACAGTTATTCTCTCAATCATATGAACATTTTACCTAAGTGTGACTTCCATTTTGGGAAATACTTGATCAGCATTAAATACAGGTATTCACTTATAATTTCATATTAATTTCCTGGTATTGAACCAAGGAGGTTTGATTTTTTTTTTTCCCTAACATTTTCAGGCCATAATTTTCAGGCAATTTCTATTTCTGTACTCAGAACTAATATGCATACAAGAGTACACAGTTAAATAATTCTAAATATGTTGTGAAAGGGAACTTCATGCTACCATAGAAACCTGCAGTAAAATACCTTCCCCCCCCTGCTTTATCGTGTTACCCAAGAGCCCACACCTCTTTTCAGAAGTAGAATGTTCAGCCACTTCAATACTGACTTATTTTAAGTGCCAGGAATATTAGAAAATCAGGTTAGAATACAGGGTTACACACATGGTCAGAGGTGCTATAATATGCTGTAAACTTTTGATTCAGTTAAACAAAGACTAGAAAGGCGAAACTTCCATGAGTCACTGAGCTAATTCAGTTTATGAAACACATAATATGCAAGCAGGTTAAAAGCACGCAATATCTGAACATGAGACCAGCAGACTGCCCCACTTCATAACCAAAGAAGTGCCCAGCAAGTAAAGAGATAGAAAAATGCTGAAGATCTAAAAATTTTACAAGTTTTCAATTGTAGATGCCAAGTTTTAAACCAAAGACCCACTTTTCATTTGCTTAATAACTAGAAACAAGACAATTTTTTGATAGCTATAAAACAGCTAATTTATGGGGAAGAATGATACCAATTACACATAAGAGTAATTGATGTCTTTAGCAATGACTTCAGGAAACAGTATTAGATTTTATACAGCTTGTGTGATTACTGCAAAGGCCTGTAAGCAGGAGGAGTTGTTTTCCCAAGGAGGTACAGCAACTGGACTTGCATACAGCAATTTCCATTGGACAAAGACCCACAGTTTTTTCTTTGCTTGTACACCCAATGCAGTGACACTTTGGCATATAGTTTAGAGAGCTCCCAAATACATGAGATGTGATAGGCTTGACCTTTTGAGTCACATGAGAAATTTCTGTAATATGACTGTGTGCCTTAGCATTTTGAAGATGGGTGAGGAGAAACAACAGCACCCAGATTTTAAGCAGCTTTTGAAGTGACACAAAATGCCTGCAACAAAAGAACTGCTTAACTGTTAACTCAATGTTCCAAAAAATCTACAGAGATCAATTTTTGAGAAAGTTTAAGTACAAGATGAGAATATTTTAATAGAACTTTTACTGATGATTGTGAAAGGAGCTACATTTTAAAATATTCATCTTACAAAGGAATGCAAACCAGAACAAATTCTCTCGTTTTAAAATAAAATGTAATTAAGACCTTAGTCCACACAAGGATGCTCAGGCAACCCAAAGAGTCACCAACAGGCAATCATGTAAGCTCACACAACGTCAGTGTCAGGGCTTCACATTTACTTCCAAGTTGTGATTTTGAAGCCCTGCTCATCAGTTTCTCCTCTGTTCATGAACAGTCAGCTATCACATTTCAGGCTGATTGTACACTTATTATCTTAACCAGCTTGGTTTGGAACATTTCTTTGCTGTACACACATTTTTTGTAATGTGACACTCTCAATAAACTGCACAATATCTTGGACGATAACAAGAATTCCAATGGAATTTGCCTCTTCTAAAACATGCAGGATAAATGAGTTGCCACTGCTACCTTTAAGACAGTGCAATAATACACAAAAAAGTGCCATGGCAGTGTATGCAGCTTCATAAATGCATTATCAAATCAGTGAGTTTACCTTTAGAAACAGTCAGAGCTGGTGACCATTGTGATCTCAAGATATCAAGACAAATACTCCCGTTACTGTTTATGTTTGGGTGATATATTTTTGTTGTAAAAGCAATCTGTAATAAGAAATAAATTAAAAAACAAGTAACATCAGATTAGGGTCATTACATTTGGAATCCTTAACATCATCCCTTCCTTTCCTGTCATATCAGATCTGCCAACACAATTTTTTTAGTCCTATCTGCATCCATGATGAACATGTATACTATTGCTCACCTTTCTGGTTTACCTTCTAAAATTAAGCCTCAAAAAAATAAACTTTGACCAAAAAACTTTCTTTCCTTAAAAGAAAGGACTTACCTTTGGTGGTTTGAAGGGGTAGTCTGTTGGAAAGTGTACTGTGAGAAAAAATACTCCCCCTTGATATGCACTATCAGGCTGAGAAAAAAACAAAACAAATAAAACACATTACTATATTTCAGCTGTTTTGGAGCTTTCCTTCCAAATGCAGATAACCTCCTAGAGGAAATCCATTTTTTCCCCAGTACACAGCCCACTGTGGGCCATAAACTGGGAAGGCACAGAAGAAACTGAGCCCTCCCGCTGGCCTGCAGGGCTACAGTAGAGCCAACTGTGGCTACTGCTGCAGCAGCACAACACAGTTACTGAGCATTGCCCTTCTGGGGAGAAGAAGAGAGGGAGATTAACAGCTTCACTGCACTGAGGGGAATACAAAATCCAGAGCAGGTCCTCCAAATCCTGTCTTTGTGCAACACCACAGCTGCTCTGATCTTCCTCCATTCTTAAGCTACAGACATATTTACCCTAAGAAGTGGTTCCTCTTTGCAGATGCAGAGTGGGATTTTCCAACACAATTCAGTTCATCATGATGGTATCAGGGAGTTTTAAAACACACATCATCTTTGTGACCTGTACAAACCTGTGAACATGCATTTTGTTAGATAACATGTGCACAGGTATACGTCCAGGTTGCACACAGTTAGTAGATAGAAATAATTTTGTTGTAGTCATCTGTTGAAGAACTTCCATTTTTATTAACTAAAAAAATGAGCTGGAAAGTCTTGATGCTATGTGATAGAGAACAGTTCTGCCATTTCTGGTTAAGAGAAAGAAGAAAACTGCTCTCATTACATGGTAAGTTTACAACAACCATGTAGGAACTCAATCGCAGCCAAGCTGAAGATAAAGTTTTTGGGCTTTCTTATCAAAGGAAAGGCAGACTGTTTTTAAGTAAAACTTTTCCCTTGGAAATGAACAGTTTTAGAGATGACTATATGACTGTAGGAGGCAAAGTCACAAATGGTCTGGTAAGCCATGCTGCCTTACATGCCCAAAGTGCAGAGAGGGCTGCAGCGTAAGGCAGGAAACACTAGGAATACAAGCTCCTTTCCAGGATATTAATAAGCACACCTTCCCTCAGATCATGTTGTTCTTTAGTATTTTTCTTGCTAAAATTCTTCTCAGTTTTCCTTAAAAAATGACAAAAAAAGCTTCAAACCAGAAGGTTTTAATGTCATTACCTTCACGAGAGTCATAATTTCCTCAACTCAAGGAAAGCACCTTTCTCACACAAAACCCAACAAAAGCACCCCACTGCTGGCCTGCAGCTTTCAAAAGCCATATGCTTTAGCCAGAGCCACATCGCAGCTACCAAATGATGTAAGCTCCATCTAAAAGCCCTCTGCTACTCCACTACTGTTTACAGTTACCAACTTTAATATTAGATTTCACCCACTCTTCCTCTTTTCAGATGGATGAATCATCCAGAATTGATCTGACCATCTATGAAAAGCAAGCTGTTTGCTTTATAGCCCCCATCACCAACTCAAACACCACAGCTGACTAATTAAGCACCTCTAACTTCATGAAGAGGATGGATTTTTGAGGAGTTACAGAAAGCAACTGGTACCAGACTACTAAGAACAACATCATAACCCTAAAGTATTAAGCTATACACGGCACAGCTCGATGTGGCTGCTGTGTTTACAGAAACCCAAATGAATCCTTCTGTAACAAAAGAGAAGCAAGGTCTTACATTTTAAGGGGCATGATGCCTATACTTACAGGTCCCATAATAGTTGCTTGCCAATGAAACACTGAAAGGCAAAAAGATACAAGAATTAGAGATTTTTTTGAGCCTTTTCAGAACTGAAATGTACTGAATGTACTAGGATTAGCTTACAGTCATCTCCAACAGGTCCAGCAGAACAGTGGGCTGGTGGATCTCTCTGCAGATCACTGAGTTCCTGCAAGAAACACAGAAATATTTCAAAGACATGAAAATCCATACCACTTGGTAGCATCTGTTCTATGGACATCAGCTGAGCTAAACTGGCTCATAAAATATTTGCAGCCTTCCTTGAGATGATGTATGAACAAATATAAATGGTCCTAACTAAATTGGAAACAAAAGGAAAAATATTAGCTCTACACCTTATTTATTATACCTTGATTCAATTCCTTGCATGCTTTTTTTTTTTTAATGGCTACTAAAACACTCCCAAGTTGAAACTTAAGCACTCAGAGAAGCTTTTGGTGGTCAACTCATTTATTTCTCTTCCACGAGTCTACACAGTCCCAAATAATTTAAAATTATTATGTGATTGCACAAAACTAGCTCAGTTTTTAATGTGATTTATCATCACTATTTCAAACAGAAAACAAGACAGGCAGTAATGTTAGTTAATTTCCCTCATTTAATCCAATATACTCTTTTTTGATGTTTGAAGTTTTACTCTGCTAAGGACAAACAACTTTTTCCAATTCTAGGCTGATAGGAACTGTGCTGTAGGAACTTTAATGACTACTTGCAAGTATTTTCTTTGAAATAAGTTAAAAGATATGTGTTAAATCACTATTTGAAAGAAACTCAATTCCTTACTCAAAACATGGACATTTAAGTTGGTGATAGACATAAGCAGGTCTGTGAGTTTACCTTAAGGAGTAACACCAGAAACACTTCTACTCAAAATACAGCTACTCACAAAATCAAGGTTTAAATTGGAGCTAAGTTTAACTCAAGTATAGAACTGGTGTACTTAGTGTGATCAAACCTTGCATACAATTTGAAGGGTTAAAAATCTGCACTTCTCAACTGCTGTGATATATTTTTCCATTTATGACACCCAGTAAATATTTCAACTCAATTTACCATGGACCTGACACCTAAATTCAGCCAGACTTACAGGTCCACTCTTGGCCCTGAAATCAAAGCAAGGCACTTATCTTACCATATCTTACTACTGCTCTGAAGTCAGTTCTCACAATTCTTGTGATTTGAAACAAGAGAGACACTTTTTTATACACTGAAATAGCTCAGGTTGTCAGCTGGCATTACTTGTCTGCACTTGAACTTTATTCTGTTGGTGACACTGTATGCTGATACTGAAACACCACTCTGGGCTGGACTTTAACTAATAAAGGCACTTTAAAAGTGCAGTTCCCATTTTAATCACAGGATTCAAATTTCATTAAGGAGAACCAGCTATTTATGAAAAGCTAAGCCACTGCCAGTACACAGAGAGTCAACAAATCTCAAGTTTCCAGCAGTCACCAGAGACAAACATGACCAGCAATAGAGCTGTTACAGGCACCGTCTTCTCTAATTTGCAACTCAAGATCTAACCTAACAAGAGAAGATTAAGTCTTGTACACGCACTAAAACAACCCAACCAGAACCAAACAGCTACACAACAGCACCAAAACAGAGAACTCAGACTAACAGTCATGCATTTTATAACAATCATTGCTGGCTACTAAATTCAAGGCAGTAACTGGAAAAACATGTTGCTTAAACTTTTCAGAAAGTCTCTGAAGTATGTGCAAACATTCCATATGCATATGGGAACTACCAGACCACCACGTAGAGTTACAAGTCTGTAACAGTGCTTTTGCTGCTAGATGTATTCATCAAGATCTTTACATACCCCAAAACGAAACAAATTTGTTTTCTTTCATATGTACACATGTACTTAAGAATTAACAGAACTGGGTAATGCTCCTTGGGTATACACTTCAATTTGTTCAGGCTAAAAAGGCACTGACATTTGCTCATGATTAACAAAAACCAGCAAACATTT
The DNA here is from genome assembly GCA_034509425.1 of Eopsaltria australis. Lineage (NCBI taxonomy): Eukaryota > Metazoa > Chordata > Aves > Passeriformes > Petroicidae > Eopsaltria > Eopsaltria australis. The sequence goes on from JAVTVJ010000138.1 coordinate 5,429,352, forward strand.
TTAATCATACACTGATGAGACTCAGAACTATAAACTCCTGTTATTAATGTTTCCTAACAACCATGAAGGAAAGGTTCTCTTTGATTAACTTCACCAAATGAGAGCAGTGTTCACAAACACATTCAGAGAGCTTCTGCAGCTATGAAACATAAAGCCAGACCAAACTTCAAAATCAATAGAGCAAATTCAAGCTGTATTTTTCAACTATATGTGAAGCTAATGTGGTTTAAAAATACAAGTGGTAACATGATCCAACAGTATGAACAGTTTGAATTTTTACATACAGAAATTCAGATCAAGCTGTGATAAAAATGAAGAACTATTCAGCTTTATATTGTTGATTATGCTGTTTAAGCTTTAGGTTCAAAGCAAAATTACCTGGAGAGCTGTAAGATTTAGGCTTCAAGCTTTCCTACACCTTTTGAAATGGTGCAAGGAGAGACTCAGATGTCCCTGAGTCAGACTGACCTGCCAGTACCCAGAATTGAACACTGCAGAACAAAAGTGGGGATCCTCTAAATACATGTAGAAAAACTTCTTCATGACTTCATATATTCACAAAAGAATGAGAGAATGAGTACAAGAATTCTTTATACAAAGCACAGATGCTCTTTACAAGAAGGCCAGAACTTTGCTTTGTCGGGGGGCGAGGCCGAAGATTCACAAAGCTTAACGTGCTGAAACCTCATTAAGAAGTGCAAGATAACTGCATGTGAGGCAATACACAATCACCGCTAGAGATTCCCCTGTAATTTTAACTTAATTGGTTACAGCAGCTTTGTCCAAGCTTTATGGATGATTACCGTGTAGCTGCATGATGCAGGTCTGGTCACTTCAAGGGTCTGTACAAATACTTTCAGTCACTGATATTGAAAATGCTGGTGCAAGATGTACAAATGCTGACAAACAGGATCTATAGCTCAAAGCAGTACAGATTCATTTTCAAAAGAAAAAGTCCCCACTATAAATTACAGTGTACAGTGGTGCAACATTTTTTATGAGAATACACAAACCCAAAATTCTGTCTGCAAGAGATGCATCAGAAGTAGGAGTTATTTCAAACACTGGTGAATGTGACAGCATAAAAGCATCTCTCAAGAGCTCCCAATACATGCATACTATCCCAGAACAGCCAGGATGAACATGTATGGAGAAAAATACCTAAGCTGGGGACAGTGGTAGGAATAAATCTGCTAATGCTCTCATACAAAACATTTCGGGGTAGAATAGAATACTAATGGTTAAACTACTGGAGATGGGCAAAGCCTCCAAATTATCACTTTCCCTTGCACCACACACTCCTGAACAGCCCTGTAGACAGCTTGAAACAAAAATTCAAGTCTAACAGTTGCAAAAAACAGGCTGTGGTAAGCTATAAATGTTGGAGACATTTCCAAATGTGCAGACTAATACCCACAGTCAAATAATAATACAGGATGCATTTCATAAAAGTATGAACTTGAAGACTGCAAGGCCAATTTAACACTTTCATGCTTAATTAACATCGAGGCTTCTCTCCCAAAAAGCTATTGGAACAACATTGCAAAGGATATTTTGGTGACAAGGAAATAAATGTTCTCAGCATAGAAATCCTAAACGTGTCTTTTTTCAGTCTAAAAAAAATTCAGAAAAAAAGACTACAGATTATCTGACGACCAAAATAAACTGCAGACAGCATCACTAAAAGCTATTTTCATTCTCCAATCAGCACAGAGCCACAACCAGAACCTTTCTCCACACTTATTTAAGATACAGCTTTATATTTGTCAGCTGTGTTCGTGATTTCTTGCACAAAATGCACTGTAAACCGCAGACTCGTTTCCTACCAACTGCATGCGTACACTGCTGCTTGGAACCATCTGTCAAAAAATCCCACAGTCATCATACTCAAGACTAGTTAAAGAATTCTCAGGTTCTTCACCAATTTGGTAAATATAAAGGACATATTTATAATAAGATTTATTGCTATAATGGTTACTCAGTAATAAATACTCTATTTCCATCAATTGTTTCAATGCAAAAAAAAAAAATATTGCTAAATATGTAATATCACAGCTGAGGTTTTGAAAGCAAATTCAAACATTTTATGTTAGAGCCAAGAAAGCTTCCTTGTTATGTCCTTTACTATCTAAAGACTGTATGTTCAAAGTCAAAACAACAATTTTTATTTGAGTCAATTTACAATAACAAAAGTTATTTTCAACATAACTTTACAAAGTTAGTATGATGTCCTGTTAGCCTATGCATATATGAAACAGATACTGAAGCACAGAGACATACAGTTCACTGAAACTCCTAAATATTTGAATGCTTCTACTCTTACCAAGTTGTAGGAGAAAAACAATCAAGCACTATGTATCAGTAAGATAAAAACAACAGCTGCTCTTAAAGCAGTGTTCAAATTTATCTCCTCCTTTCTGGTTTCAAAATGTCTCCTAAAATCTCTTCAAGTCTGATTTTTTTATGCCTGTAACAATAGTAAGTACTGGTTTTGTACAAGACAGCCTGAGCATTAACAAGCACATCAACCTCCCACTAACACTGGAGGAGCACTCAGGTACAGGACTTACAACGAAAACAATCTCAGCTGTGATACGGAGCGAAGAGGATGGCAAACTCTGCAAATTAGGTATGTGAACAAAGAATTGGGAACAGGAACCCCAGAAAAATGGTTCTGCATAAGACAGATGGGCAGAACTGAGACCGAGACTATTCTGCAGAACCTGACAGCCTGGATTATTTTCCACCTTGCACAAAAGTCATGGTATCTCACTTTCCAGAGGTGGTAAGAATAAAGGCTTCTTTGCACAATATTCCTTCCCAACTAAAACCTACACTACTTGTTTTGCTTTCATCATTTGCAACATCTGGAATTTACAATGCCCACAAAAATGTGCTATTCTTTCACTGCCCCAAGGAACATCACACACAGTGCAACTGAACTTTTTTGACAGCATAGACATTCAGTGCCTCTCATACAACGGCAAAACAAAGCACTCACAAGGTAAATGAACACAGCATCCCCAGCTTATGGTGAGTAAGAATCTCCTGACCCTAAACTCTCTGAGGAACTCTGAGATGAGTTTGTCATAGAGACACTGCTGGCAGCTGTGCCTGCAGAGCAGGGCTTAATGTCCTCACTGTTCTTCCACCTACAGCACTAAGATCAACACACTTCCATGTGTAGTGATCAGCTTCTTCACTGCTTACTCTAGTGTCCATTTTTAAGAAAGCTCCCAAGGGCAATATGTCTTTCTGTAGCTACCATAGGGTCTTGGAAGTCCACATGCTATCCTCCTTTGAGGAGTCCCTTGAAGAGGATCAACCAAAGGCAGGAGGCAATGACACAGATCCCAATGACAACACTACTTAAAAATCAGAGTCCCAACCAGTATGACAACAAATATGCCTACTAACAGGTTGACATATTATAGTTTTGCTTCCCTCGTGTTGTCATACTGAACACACCAATTATCAAAATTACTCTGAACAAACACCCAAGCTTGCCACCAAAATCCCTTAGTTTTGTTAAAACACAATTCTGAACCACCCTAAACCCACCCAAGCTTAACTTCAGACAGTATGTCTAGACTGACAAGCTCCCAAGCAATACCACTGTGTTTGCTGACAGCGTTTTGTTCTCCAAAGAATTCCTCTAGGCACTCTGTGAAACCACAGCATTTCCTCTACTCCAGATCTTATCCTTTCCTATCCTTGGGATACAATATAGCTATCAACCTTTACAGCCAGTCTGAAACACCAGGAAAGCAGATGAGATAAACACACCAACATACAAATACATTTCTTTTACCGTTAAACTTCCAGTTCTGCGATTTTCAGGAAAAATTTTATGTATTACAGTGACAACAAAATAGCCTGTCTTTTCAAACCCCTTCATTTTAACTTTCCACTTGACACAAACCAATTTCCTTGCCATTCCCTTTCCTCATACTTCTCAAGAGACAGGCTGCTAGCAAAATCCCTCTAGTAGAATTTTTTTCTTCCCCAGGAAAGGCAGCAGAGAGTGATGAGGGTAGTTAATGAAAAAAAAAGAAAAGCAGCAGTAGAAATTTCTGCAGCAAACTAGAAGCAAGCAGTAACTAGTTCCAAATTTAATCTCCAACTCTACTTGGAGGTCCTTACCCAGTATCTCTTCATGTTTCAGGTAGAAGTTATTGCATAACCAGGAAATCTCATAGCACCTCACAGTCAGAATGTTGGAAAGCATCGCTTCATTTTGAAAGAGTAGAAACAGAATTTAATAAGGCTAACAAAATGAAAGATATTCTCATAAAATTTAGTAATTTCACATCCATCAAAGTTCTTAAATGCCACAATAAAGAAAATTGTAGCTTTCCAATATGTATGAATGTCTCTAAAGCAGAAAGAAAAGTTAAGCAGTGAATGTGATAAAAGTATGAAGAATAATCCTATTCTAGCAGGGCCTCATTTGGACAGCCCCAAACCACAACTCCATCTCAAAAATACTAGATTACCAGACTTTCCCCTTTGTTTACCTTAGCAGAAAGAAGCTGAACAAAAATTGGAAAGAGATGGTATTCAGAACAATCCTTTTCTTGAAACATGAGGGTAAGGAGATGTTCAAAAAGAGGTGGGAAATTAGAATGGGAACAAATGGCAAACCATTCCTATAATATGTAGAAGCATGACAAAGTTATTGCAAAAGAAAACCACTGTAGTTACTTGTTAATATTTGATCTAATGGTAGAATGCAGTATTCACGACAAACATGTGATATGAAGGAACAAAAAAGTCCCATAATTGCACTGCCTGGAAAGGCATAAGCTTTGCAGCATGAGACACGACTACCAGCTTCTGGTAGAAACCCATCTGAAGAAGCTGGTACCTACTGTAGGGAATCCCAAATCTGCCTACTGTGGGGTTAATCGGTCACTACAGAATCCTATTTCTGCAATATCAGTGGCTTCCGACAGCAAAAGGGAATCCTGAACAAGAAATTACAGCACCATCGCGTAACCAGGAGAGCACCAATGCCGACTAAACATGGCACATCAACAGCAACCAAACACCACGGATTCTGTTCCACGGCCACAGCGCTAACCTTAAACTCCCCTCCCGTGCTGGCCGCGATACCCTGCCTGTACTGTACCGCGATCAGCTCAGCCTTGCCAAAAAAAGGAAACTCGGAATTTACAGCTTGAACCAGGCCGTTTACAAGTATCTGCCCAAAACACTACAACTGGGATACATTCAAAGGTCACTCCAAGAACTATGCTGACAGCACTTCTTAACCCAGACAAGAGGCTGAGCACAGCGCGGAGCAGCCGTGCACAACAGCCTGTGCGACTGATGCTGTGCGTGCGCCTCGGCTTTCCCCGCTCCGAGCATCGCGGCTGCTCCACCAACGGCGCCTTAAAGCACCGACTCGGGGTGCAGGGCCTTCAACGAGGCACGGTCCCGAAACCGCGAGGCGGCCGACAAGAGCCCCCCCTTCTCCGCCTCACACCCGCTCTTCCCCGGCTGCCGGCGAGGGACGGACCAGCCCTAGCAAAGCCCTCTCGCTGAGCCCCGTCCGGCCGCCGCCTCAACCCCCGGCAACAAGGGGGCGGCTCCGGCGACTACCCCAGGGCAGGGGGCCCTTTCCACCGCCTCCCCACGGCTCGGCCCCACTCACTTTTTGTATCCGCTTCAGCGCCATGGGAACGCGCGGCGGGAGCGCGGAGCAAGCGGCGGGAGCGCGGGGCGGGAGCGCGCTCGGGGCCGGGCGGGGCGGGGCGGGCGCGCAATGGCCGCGCGCTGTGTGCCCTCCCGCGCCTGCGGAGCCGCGCCGCGCGCGGGGCTCGCCGGGAAGCGCAGTCCGCGGAGGGCTCGGCCGGGCCGCTCCCATCCCGTCCCGTCCCGTCCCGCAGGGTCTGAGTGAGAAACGGGGAGTGCGTGTGTCTAATGAACAAGGAGGTGAAAGTCACGGCCTCCGCCGGCGCGCGGAGAGGTGAGGAAGAGGAAAGTAACCGTGTGGAGCTTCAAAAGTGCGTACAAGGAAAAGGTGTTTCGTGATGGTGTGTGAGAGAAGCAGTAGACGTGTGTGGTTGAAAAGGTTGTTGAATAGGTTATAGAATCATTAAATCATCATGCAGCCTGCCCTGTATTAGGCAGCAGATTTTGAAGATAAGGCGGCGCACATCCCGAGCCGCACTGTTTCTCTTCTTTCCTTATCACATAGTCTCCCACTGCTATTTGCCTTAAACATACTCCTCCACACTCCCCTCCAACCAATCCTTTCCCAAACCAACACCATCCATCCTCCGCTCCTCGACTCCCCTCACTGCGCCCTCTCTCCGTGGATTGCCGCGACCCCTTCTCGACTTTCCCTCACTGCCCCCTCTGGGCGTGCATGTCCGTGACTACCTCTGGGAAAATGCAAACCATCTCAACATTCTCCCAAAGGACCCTTCGGAGGCACTTCGGGATTGTTATCCCTATAGTAGAAAGCCTTTCTTTTACCACCGCCTCAGGGCGTTCTGCCGTGTTCTACTCCCCACAAGTCCCGCTGTACTCACCGGTGCGATTGTCAGCGGTCCTTTCCCGTGGACTCGTGATGGATCTCCCCGGTCGCTCACTCGTTTGTCTCCCGGACAGTGTCGGGACCCCAGTCGATTGCCGTGTGCCGGCCACTGTTGAAGGGAGCTGATCAGCGGGGCTGAGAGAGGCGCGTCTCCAGCTCCCCTCGCCGTGTGCCGCTCCCAGACGCTGCAAGGATCCCGGACCAGTCCCCATCTTATGCGGAAAAGCCATGCTATGGAAAGCCCGTGCCCATAAAGAAGACAGAGGAGTCCTGCAACTTTATTCGTATGGAGACTCCACTGGGGCATATGCCCGTGGGGTTTTTTCTCTCGAGGTTTTGGAGGACGCAGCCTCCTTTTATCCTAAACTCCCGGCTGCATGCTGCCCTCTTCCTTTCTCCATCGGCTGAGGTACTAGGAAGGTACACATCACTTGTCAGCTTCATCTTTCCACAACCACGCAGGAGAGGGCTCATACAACGATCTGTCCTAAGCGTTTTGCACAGCTGCTGGGCACTCACAGCACCACTAGCAGAAGAGAACGGCGGGGCCGCGCCGAGCCACAGTGCCTAAACAGGACGCACAGGGGTGCCCAATACCCATTTTACAGCTGCAGAGGCCTCTCTGAGAGCCCTGTTCCGGGCGTCAGGCCAGTGACAGCGCTCGCCCGCCCGCGGCTCCCTGCACGGTGCCATCACACCTATCTCACAACCTCCCCCTCTCCCTCAGCCGCTTATCTTGCCGGGAGGCCTTTAAGGGGCGGCCCCGCGGCCATCTTGGGCAGTGGCGCGTGCGCAGTGCGGCGCGGCAGCGGGAGCGATGGGGCTGGGGCAGAACGGCGCCGTGAGGGGTATGGTTAGCCGGGGCTCCGAGGTGTGAGCTGATCGGAGGAGCGGGGCAGGGTTGGGGCTGCGGGACCGCGCGCGGGCAGGACGGGGGTCGCCCCTCGGGGGCCGGCTCCGCTTCGCGGCTCTTGCCCCGCTAGACCCCCGGGACAAGATGGCGGGCTCCCCCCCACAGTCCCCGCGGGATGCGGGGTGTCTGGAAGCGGCCGGTGGGATCCGCTCGTCAACAAAACCCCTGCTGCGGTCGGCGAGTGGGGAACGCGGTGTGGTTGTAAGGCCTGAGGGCTTCCGCTTCCCTTCGTCCCGCCCCGGTGCGGTGTGAGGGCCCGGTGCCGCTGGGCTCCGCGCCGGGCCCTGCCGCGTGCTTCGGCCCTCACGGCGGGTTCGGCCGCCCGCCCGGCTTTATCTGCGGTGGAGACAGGCCGTTGCAGACACCGCTGTTTTATTTTTGCTTTTCCACCTGGTTGAGTGACCATTTAATGAAAACCTGTAAATTTCGGAGGTTTTGTTTGGCTCTCTATGCCCGGTATGGTACAGTAGAGCTAACGGTGATATTTGCGCTGTATAATGATTGATTTGAACCTTGCCTGAGAGATAGCGTTGTGTGTTTTGAATGCTGTTGCACAACCGGACAGGATGAAAGAGATGCTGGGTGAAGGATAGAGAGCTGAATTGCCTGATTTTCTCTAAAAAATGAGCTTCACGTGCATGACTGGTTTCCATTTGCAAAGCTGCTCATGGTTTATATCCTTAATTTAGCGGGCAGATGGTTTTTTTTTTCGAGGGGCGGGGGAGGGTGGAGGCTGCTTGTACAGAGAATAGTGGCAAAATGGGCTATCGTGGTGGAAGGCTATGCTTATTAAAATAATCAAAGCGCTGATGATGACTTGGTAATCTCTCGCATCCAGATTGTGTTCCCAACGGCAGCTTGCTGTCATTTATAAGAATTGGAACAGTTCCTAGATACGAGGAATTGAGCAGAAAAACTTTAGAATATACTCCTAAGCAAACTGAAAATATCCTCTTTATCTAAGAAAAGCATGGGAGCAGCTAATGGGACCAGTCTGGAGAGTGCTGTGTTTAGGAGGAGACAGCATTAGGTTTTTGTGATTTCTGAAGAGATGAAACCTGATCAATACCTTGTGACTGGCAGGTTGCAGTTCTTCCTCCAGATGGCATGTGTCTCAGACTGATGAATTTTTAAAATAATTTTTTCTCTACTGAAAACTTAGATTTCTGTGGTATTTAATTTGTGGTAGCGGTGGGGGAGTTAATTGCTTTGTGCATGTGTGCCCTTTGGAAGGCAGTGAGTAGCACGGCTAATACTTGTTGTTTGTGGGTGTGACCCCACACCAGCCACAAATCTGATCACAGGGACTTGTCTTTTACTGCTTATTGATAAAGTCCAGCAATCTTTTTCTCTTAGGTGACATTGCCTCTTTACTAAACGGTGTCAGCTAAATGAAACCTGCCAGTCATAATCTCATTTTTTTGTGGAGTGGTAGATGTGATTTTGTCGGCTTGACTCCTTGGCTTTTACTGTTAGGCTTTTTGTGCATCCAGTTATCCTAGATGACTATTCAGTAGGTGAGTATCATGTGTTTGTCCAGCACTGCCTTTTGTTGTGGGCAGTGACACTACTGGATTGTCATGAACAGCTCTTGAACAATAATAGTCTCTTAATTGGCAGCAAAATGAGGAGAAAAATGCTTGTAAGTTCTAAGCACTTCTAGGGACATAAAGTACAGTTTTTCATGTCTGGAGTTATTACTCTCTGACTTTTGAGAAACATAAATATTTTCTAAGCAGCAGAAGTAACTTGAAAATTGCCTCTTAGGATGGTCTTGGACTAACTTTGTCAGGGTGTAGCTCTCCCCCATGTTGTTGATAGTTGCTAGAATGTAAATTGATCTGGGTTCCTTACAAGGATCTTGGTGGAGGCACGACCGCTTCAGTTTCTTAGTGCACTTCTCAGTGCAGATGGTAAATGTGTGTTTTCCTGTGGAATAGGTCTCTCAGAGCTCTAGCAGATCCAAAAACTCCCTTGGTAGCCTAGATCTAGAAACATCCGAGCAATGTCCTAGATGTTTAGAAAAAGAAGAGAGGAGAAACTTTGCTCTACATCTCTTTCATTAGGATATGTCCAAAGAACACAGAAGAGAATAAATCCCTATCAGTGTCTTATTGCCATTCTCAACTCTGATTTTTTTGTTTACTTCTGTGCACTGCCTGCTTTTCTGGGACTTCATTCTTTGTTTCCTTCTTTCCATCTCTCTTGCTGTTTCTTCTCTCCTTTGTGTGTTAAATTCTCAGGAGTTTTAGCCAAACTTTTTTCCATTGTTTAGTGCTTATAACACAAAACCAATTTTTCTGCTGTGTTACACAGGCCTGTTTCATCTTGCCTTGTAACATTGTGGTTTTGTATTATACCAGAATTGGGAATTCTTTAATAACTCAAAAGTTGCTCCTACTGCTTTTTATTTTAAGAAGAAATAAAAACCCCTTGACACCCCACATCAGTGTCACTCTGTTAATAGATGCCTCATACATGACCTTAAGAGTTTGGCAACAAACTGTTGAATTGGCACCAGAGGTCTCTTGAAACAGTTCAGAGTATTTAAAAATAAAAGTGTTCTTCTTCCAGGTGCATTTTATGGTTAACTTAGTTAGAAGGGTTAAATGGGTGTTCCAGCTTTTCCAGATCTGTGTGTGAAACAAGATAAAACTTACTGCCTCTGAAACCCTGGAGGAGGATTTAACAGACAGTCTATTGAATAAGTTCCAGTATTTCTTCTAAATTTTCATTGTATTTATTAAGGCAGTTCTGGAATTTAAAGAATAAGGCTGCTTTAAGTGTTTGGATTTAATGCATTATTGATTGGTATAATTTTCCATCCTGAAAGGGGAAAAGTGAAGTGGCTCCAAGGAAGTGATGAAAAGAGGTAATACAGTAGAAAAGACATTCGTCTACTATAAGAAAAAATATCTGAAGTTGTTGATATGTATACAACTTGCTCATGTGTGTAAAGGATGACTCTGGCCCTTGGGAGAAGAAGTAGAGGATCACTGCAAGATGAGATGATGATTTAATTAGTGATCTCTGGTTGCTGGGCTGGATCTGATGTGCACAGTTATGGGGGACAGCCCAAGGGATGAGAGAGGGATCTGGGTTGGCTGCAGATGTTCAGAACATCTCTTCTGAATGTGCTGAATTTTAGTACAAGCTTCTCTTGCTTGTAGTGAGTCACAGAAATATTACCAATTTTTTTCCTCTTGTTTGCTGAGTTGTCTTGGACTTTTGTATAGGTACAAGTAAAGATCAGCTTCCTTAAGGTGCAGTACCTTAAAGGGTGCTTCACTTACAGGAGCCACCTGTGGTCTTCATTAAAGTCACTCCCCTTAGATTCCATAAGGGAATGGATATGTCCCCCTGTCCCCCTTATCACTATTTAAAATGCAGGTGAACATTTGATCCATTGGCAGTGCATCAATAGCAGTTGGGCAATCCTTGCAATTGCTGCTTCCCTGAAAGCCACGCCATGAGCAGTCCCTCGCTTTTGCTGTTGTGGCTGCACTTGACATTTCACCAGGGGTCACTTCAAAGTTGTCAGATCCCAGCCTGTCCCTGAGCTTGCTGAGCACCTCCTCCCTGCCACAGCCCTGCTGGAGTGAGACAGGGCAGGGGTGCTGCAGTGGCTTTTGGGAGAGCTGCTGTCTTGGATTTAAACTGTTCTTTTGATTAATTTGGGCTGTTGTGCTAAATTAAAGCAGATTTTCATAGAATCCTTTTTTAAAATTTCATTTTCTCACTTACTTATCAAAATTAATCCATTACTCTGGGGAATAAAGGGTGAGAATTTGCTGGGTGGATATAAAACACAGCATTCACAACATGGTGGTCTCTGGGGCTTTTATTGTTTTAAGGAGTTGGGGAGCAGGGAAACATACCTGCCCTAAGTTCCATGTTAAAGATGATTTTTTGTATCTTAATATCACCTTAATGTTACAGGAAGGGTCTGTCACTCATTTGCAGGGGAAGTCTCAGTGTATGTTGGTCTCTTCTGTGTCATTTCCTAAGAAAATGAACTCTGAAGGATTTCTGCATCTTTTACTCCTTTAATAAGACTAAAGGAGTGCCTGCCTTCCCTGATCTTATGGGGCTGCAGATACTGTACAGACAGCTGTCTAATTGCACATAGTGCTACAGCCAGACACCTGTGCATCAGTGTGGTGCCTATGAGCTAACACAGTGTTTTAGCTGAGGAAAGGGCTTGGTATAGATTTTAGGAAAGTCTGTGGGACAGGGACAGAAAACCTTGATATTTTTAGTCCAAGCTCACAGTGGAAATGCAGCAAGTCAGTTGGTCATGGAAAGTAGCAAGAACTAACAAAGGTTTTTGTTTCTTCCTAGACTTGAACGTAATGATGTGTCTTGCTCCACAGATGCCATCTGGCTTGGCATCTTACAAATCCAATTAAAGCATAGAAGGACAGGATAGAAGTTCCCAACTGGAGACTGTTCTAATTTCGTTAAGTTCTGTAAATGTGCTAAAAGTTAAATTCCTGCTTGTTTGTCTGTAAACAGAACTTGCAGTACGTGCACATGTAGAAGTGGTGGATAAAAAGCAAAGAAAGAGCAGCCACGTGTTACTCTGAGAGGAAACAACCAGATGTGGTGCTGCAACCTGAACCTTTGAGCCAAAGTCCAGCATATTTTCATGAACCAGAGGGAAAACAGTAGAGCCACAAAAAAGTAGGAAAACTTCTTGCAGGGGTGGACATTGTACTAAGAAAGACTGCAGAAATTTTACCAGTAAATAAAGGGAGGAAAAGTGAGAATGAGGAGTGGTGGCAGGAGGATTTTTTAATGAAAGTTATCTTGCAGAGATTCAGGACTTAATCTAATTAAAATAAACATGTGCTATGATTCTTAAATAGAATCTTTTTGGATCCTTGTTATTTCCTCTAAACCACAGTAGGGATTTAATCTAAGATGGCTTCTGTTACTGGTGGTAGTATACTTAATAATTTCCCCATTGCCAAACAACTGGTTTTAGTTTTTTTAGTTACGAGATGCATTTTATTAAAAGCTGCTTGCTGCCCCTGCCTTTGGGGAGAGAAACCTGTTTTTGGGTTGTTGGTGATGGCTGTTCTTCTTTAGTGACTTTCTTGCAACTGAAACAAACAACACAGTTTTTTTTGCTGCTACAGGATGTACTTACACCTGGTTTAATATGCTGAACTTTGACACAGTGTACTACTGATGCTGATATCAGAGTTTGCTAAATAGAAGAGTAAAGAACAAAACAAAAACATGAAAACTCTGCCAGGTTAATTCTCACCCTTGTGTAGAAAGGACTTGGGTGAAGTAGAACTCTGATCAGTAGAAAAGAGCATATTAACAGGTGGCTGTCAAAGGAAAATAGTCTTCTAAAGTACAGCATTAGTACTGCAGAACAAAAAGATCTGTTGGCAGTAAAAAGGTATTGCTGCAAGCATGAAAACATTTACTGCTGAGTAGTTTTAATAGAGTGTTGTGGTCAAAACCTGACAGTCTATTGTTTTTTCTTCTTTTATTCTAGTTGAATGGATTGGTGCAGTCTCCTTAGCTGCTGGAGCAGCTGTTGTTGGATATCTAGCTTACAAAAAATTTCTCTCTAAAGACAAATGCTTAAAAGCAGTGGTGAATCCCCATATCCAGAAGGATAAATCCAAGGTTGTCCATGCCTTTGATATGGAAGATCTGGGAGACAAGGCTGTGTATTGTCGTTGTTGGAGGTCTAAGAAGGTAAGAGAAGAGCGAATGTTCATGTGCATGCATCTTTCAGCAGGACTATTTTTAAACTGCTTTATTTAGAGCAAACTAACCTCTTTTCACCTAAACTATTCTGCATTGAGATGTAGCAATATTCTAATCTGTTGAACTATGCAGATTTGTGCTGATGCTCAGAGTAAAGCCTGCAGATCAGTGCTAATAGTGAACAAAATGTTTCTGTAGCTCTGAAGATCTCTTGAGAAGAGAGTAACTGTCTGTAGCATGATCATGAATGACAGATACCATTTTGTGTGCTACCTGTGCTAATACTGAGTCTTATCCAAAACTATTGACAGAGTCTATTGGCAGTAGGAGCTCAGGAAACAGAGTCTGTGAGGATCTTAAACACCTCTTTTTGCAGGAAGTTGGAAGCTTAGTCAGAAAGTACCTTGCTACTAGTACATGATATATGCCAGTGCAATCACCGTGGCATACTTTAAGTTCCTATTTTTGAGCAATTAAATGTCTGGCCTAAATATTGGCCCAGCTTGCTTGCATTTAAAGTTGGGTTGCCTCAATTGCCTTGAATTAGTGATAGCCTAGCCTCTCAATAACAGTACCTCAGATTTAAATCTGATCTTAGAGATGTGTGACACCTGATGTAGCTGAAATGTATATACTTTATCTATAATGGTAGTTCTGGGATCTGTAGTGAGAGAAAGGAGATTGCATGATTAATTCTGTCTGCTTACCACTGGTGCACATTTAAAAGCTTTTTTAGAAGGTGCAAGTGTGTGGAGACTGAAATAATACAGACCTTCAGAGCCAGATAACTGCCTTGAAATTTAGCTCTCTCTCCTCCAGGGAGGTGAATACTCAGCTTCTCAGGTCTTAGACATTGATCTTATTAGGCCAAACTCAGCAATTTCCAGATGCTGTAACTTCTGGTTCTTGCTGTTGTCAGATCTGACTTCATTACCTTGCAGGTAACTCAGGAGCTTAGACATTTGTACCTGAATTTGGTTTTACAATGTAACACTGCTAAGGATTAAACAGCATTACGATTTGATGCTGAAATAGTCTTGTGGAGGTGGCCTTGTCTTTATTCTGTCTGGAGTCAGAACTGAAGAAGCCCCACTTGAACCCTGGTGTTTGTGCTTTCTGCTTCCTGTTCAGTCTTCTAAACAGAAATGGAAGATAGTGTCTGGTTCTACTGGTTGCATCACAGCTCCTGCCAGTTGTTTGCTATTGTTTAATATTACCCTTTTTTGATGTGAAATATAAACCTGAAGAAGTATGTTTCGGCTTATGTTTAAGGGGTATTGTCAGCTTAGGAACATACTGCCCTACTGAGTTAGAAGGAAAGTAAATGAGGCTAGAATGAGTTCATTCTTAGAATTCTGATCTGAAAGGTCTTGTAAAGGCATTTAGGAGATCAGTGGAAATTTTGGAAGGTATTTGTTTCCATTTACTGCTGTTTAACAATAAGTATTTTAGTCAACATGTTCCACTTCAAAGACTCTAGTTTGCAGCTTTGTTGCCTTTCGCTTGCATTGATGGGCTGACCTTGCAGCATAGACAACATAACCTTTAATAGGGTTTGTGTGCTACTCATATTTGTTATTGCCAAACAGTAATAAAATACATCATTCTCACATACTTGTCATCTTTGGAAGTTGTCAGCTAGCATTATCTGGCTCTTACAGTTCTCAAACTGTTTAAATCTGTAATTATACAGTGTCAGAATGTGAAATGTGTGTGCTTTCAATGCAGGAAATTACAGTTACTTCAAATGCATTAAGTACTTGCCATGTTTTTGTTAAATAGGTGCATATAAAGGCTAGAAGAAATGTACTTTTGTGTCACTCTGTGCACTTCTCGTGAGAGTCAGGCTCACCTGAGGCATGAGGCTGTTGGTAGAACCAGTAGCATTAGGAACCACAGGATGTTTCTGTTGCGCTGGTGATGTGCATGCACTCAGAGCTGACCCTGCATGGTGTTCCTCCTCTACAGGGAATAACAAAACGGCCTACACCAGAGTATTTTAGAGTAACTCTTGAAAAAAGAGCAGTTGTTTTTATTTGGGGTTTTTTTCTGAAATAATGTACTTAAAAGGCTTTTGTGCTGGCCAAAGTCTTTCTGAAATGTATGTGTTTTAAAAAAACATACGTGATACGTTGAAATAAGTTTGTCTTGGCATCTGTTAATAATAAATGGGTGGTTCTTTAAATGACCCTTTTCTATTCAGTGTTGTGCTCTGCAGGCACTTCATAGTTGTCCAGTTTGGTGAAAAAACCCAGTGTTCAAACTTACCAGTGTAGTAGCAAGAGTTTTGTCTTTAAACTGTAATTAAAGTTAAAACACTTGTTTTCTTACTTGTCTTCATTTCTAGGTGTAAGTTGGGCAAGGGGGGAATTAATTTGCTGTCTTTTTACAATGACCTGCAGCCTCTGTGTCTTCAAGAGAAGTACGAGTCTCCAGGTTGTGGGTTGAGGAATAGTGCTGCAGACTATCAGCAGAAATAGTGATGGAGAATCCAAACGTGTTCAGTGTCAAGGGAAATCAGCTGAGCTGTCCAGGTTACTGTACAATTCCCCTGGGATTTGAGCTTTGGCCACTATTGCTATCCTGCTTTATTTTTAATCAGGGATGAACACCTTGTGTGTCAGGCCCAGTATTCTTTTATGCAGTATCTGGTTTCAGGGTGACCAAGTGGGTGCTCTGGAAAGTGGTGTTTGGTTTGGTGTTTTTACCTGAGAAGCTCAAGTCCTGTGTTCCAGGCCCTGGGATTCAATGTTCTGAGACCAGTTAAAGATGTCTGGATGCTGTCTGAGCCTAGGAATCCCACCATTTTTGTTGCTTGAAAACTTGAACTTGTTGCTGTAGCTGGACTTTGGGTTGCCTCCTTGGAGCTTGTGAGATGTTAATGTCTGATGGAAGCTTCTGTGAAGACCAGTGGCCTGTGCTGTTGCATGGAAAAACAACTGGCCCAGGAACATCTGCTGTTGAAAGCTGGTCCATGTCCCACAAACTTACATTCCTGTTTGCTCAGATTTTGTCCCAAGTATCTGTCACCACTTACTTGTAGAGTCACAAGTGACTGATGGGATGAGAAAGTTTCTGTATGAATCAGCTTACATGAGCATTCTCTGAATTCAAGATTTCTTTACTCAGAAATATCGCCTGCTATTTTTAGCTTAGATTTTGACATAGCATTACTGTGAAAAGGCAGAAGAAACCCCCACACCTCACCTCTCCCCTCCCAACATACCCTACAGACCAGGTGGTGTTATTTTTAAAGCTCTGTATATTATTTCATTGTATTGATTTTGTGCAGTACTTTGAAATATTTTATTCTAACTAAGGATAGGTGGTAGGGTATTAATGTTTTTCAAAGGCTGTGACTGAATTAGGAACATTTGAGATCAGTGGAGCATTGAATACTGAGTGTGACAGTACTGCAAGAGAATAGTACTGTTGCAAAGGCAAAAGCTGAGTAGTGCCCAACTTTGAGTCCCATTACTTCTAAGCAAACAAAATTGTAACTGAATGCAAAATACTGGTGTGTGATTTCTATGATCGTCTCCAGAGTTTCCTATGCAGGAGAGGCATAGCCCTGAAAACGCATCCTTGAGACGTGATGGGATCCAACCTCACTCCTACTGCCTCACAGAATGCCTTTTGGCTCTTCCATGTGATAAGAGCTTCCCAGGAACAGTAGTTATCACTTCTCTGGGACCTGGGCAGTTAGAGCTGGCTAAAGGAGTCCCTGTCATTCTTGCTCTGACCAGCCTGTTCTAGGGTAGGGTTTGTTTGGGGCTTTTTAATGGAACAAATATTTCTTCAAATTACTTCCAACTGATGTGGCTCTTAAGGGCAGCACTGAGGAAGTGTGGGGCAAGGTTGAGAGTAAGGTACTCCAGGTGGGTTACAGCTGAAGGTCTGCTCAGGCTGTAAGTTTCCTCCTGCTCACCTGAGGCAGGAACACCAAAGAAGACTGGAGTTGTGGCTGCTTTTTTAGAACAAGCCTCTTGTCTGCTCTACACTAACAAGGATAAAGCTGGAGTTCAGCCAAAACTCAGGGAGACCTGAGATGCTGGCATAAAAGGTGTGGTCTGTGGTTTCAGTGGATTTAATGAGAAGATGCCTAATAAACTTTTAGCCTAGGTTCTTAGTTCTGACTCTGGATGTACTTTATATGTGTTTATTCTTTCTTTTTTCAGTTCCCACTGTGCGATGGCTCCCACACAAAGCACAACGAGGAAACCGGTGACAACGTTGGGCCTCTGATCATCAAGAGGAAGGAGGCATAGAGTGGACAGTAGAAGCTACAGAATCAATGTCTGACAAATGTCCTCTGTTCTCTTGTAATTGGGGGAAAAAACCCACAAATTCTTTGTCATATCACTGAAGACTTCCCAATGTAGTATATACATCAGGCTTCAGCGTGTATATTTTCTCTCGTGCTTGTTGTCTTTCAGTCACTACAATGCATAATTTACTAAGTAGTAATGGTTTAAATTTTTTTGTCCTGTAAAGTGTGTGTACCCTCTCACTGAGTGTGAAACTGAAATGAGGCACAGAATGTACTTCATCAGGAAATAGGTATTAAATTATTTTCAAATACATGTGTATCAAAAGATAGACACTAAAATCCTGGAGAGGTTCTAAAGTCACAGAGCTGGTTAGGTGTCCATGTGAAAGGCAGTGGCAGGGAAGAAATCACAGTGCCATCTTAATCTCTGATTATGCTGCATTTTCTGCAGGTGTCATGTTTGGCCTGTTACACTACTGTGCTGTATGGCTTCTGTAAAAGAATAAACTCAAAATTGCTAGCTATGAACAGACAAAAGGCTGAAAGTAAGACAGGGCTAGAGGTCAGCTTTACTTTTGATTTTACAGCAGCATTGAAACTTGGCCCTACGTCCATTGGGTATCAAGAAAATACTTTCCAAACTGCAGACCTGTATTTAGAATAGGATTAGGGAAATGGTCTCTGAGACCTTTCTTAATACATGAATAAAATGACACAAAGTGCTCCAAGAGCAATGGGCAAGGGGTGGCAGGGTTGTTTTTGCTGCTAGAGAAAGCCTTAGTTTCACTTGCAGTCTTGCAGTGAAGTCAGCTTCCCCAGACCACAGGATGCTTCTGTGGGGTGGCTATGCTGATTAATTCCAGAAGCTAAAATAAGAACTAAACCTCCCCCCATCATCACCATCTGCTTCACCATTGCACTGGCTGGTTCTGGAAAGCTTTTCCCGATGAGAAGGGATGAGGCATACTTCCTTACTATGTGGCCTTAGGCTCAATGTGTCTTAACTCCTGCCTTCCTGGGCTGTTAATGTGGTTCAGCTGATTTTACCAAAAAAAACCCTGGCATGGATGAAGAAAGGCTTTGAAAAGAGATAGAAACAAGGAGGGAGGGAAGGATGAGACGGAGAGCTCTTACCCTCCTTACCCATGGCGCTTGTCTTCTTGTCTGGCAGGGTTGCATTAATGGCTGTCATGTTGGTTTCCTTAAATAGCTTTGATTTATTAACATGCATATATAAGTACAAGGCAAAACCCAAAGAGTGGGGCAGCAGGGGGCAGTTTTGTACTAAACCCAGTCCATTAGTGTAACTGCAGCCTGCATAATACTGAACTCTGAATGTCCTGGGACAGAAACTACCTCAGGGCTATGATGCCTTTTTCTGGTCTTAGGAAATAAAGGCTCAGACAGGGTTAGAGGGTTGGGGGTTGTTTCCCTCGGTATTTTAATAGGATCCCGTTCAATGGCTTCTGCCGTCCAGGTAGAACACGTCACAAAAGCCCCGTTCCCCCCAGTCGAGTGTACAATTAAAGACTCTACACATTAGCAGATCTACCAGGAGGGCCCAAGAAGGGGCCTGGGTGGGCTAACTTCTAGTTTACAAAATCTGTCCTACTAGGAGACCTTGAGGGCTCACGAAAACAGAGTGTTTGGTCTCTAACTCCACGTGGCTTCAGGGGTGTTTAGTCTACTGGCCTGCTAAACACCATGAAACCAGGCTAAACTATCACCTAAAGCATCACAAGTATGCATGCTGATACTTGTGAATATAGGGAACAGTGTAAGAAATATTCAGGAGAAAAGCAGAAAAAATCCTTCAGGCATCAGCTAGATGAAAGGCCTTGTTAAGAAGCTGACATTTTAGCCTGGACCTGTAAGGATTCTTCAGATGAGGAGGGCAGAAGAGGTTTTATTTATTTTATTTTTTTGAGGGTGGTTGGTACAACTGGTTAAAACTGAAGATGTGTTTCGTAGTCTATGTGAGGTTTTCAGAGGCTGAGGTCTTGGCCAACTGGTCTGGATTTGGGCAGAAGGCTCAAAATGTAAAGGAGGCACAGATAGAGAAAGGATTTACAGGTGGAGTGTCAAGAGTAAGGGCACTACTGTCCAAGAGACCTCTACTTGAAAGAAGTTGTAGTCAAATACGTTAGTTTGTCTTTTCTGTCTGTCTTGAGTGTAAAGACACTTGATATTTTTTACTTTGCTGAGTACTGATGCATATGAAAAGTTGTTTTAACCTTAAATTATCAAATACATTGCTTTTATCCAAAGCAAAGTAACTTCTGTATTATTAGAATATGACACTGGATATTTCCATATTTCCATATTTTTGTCAAATACACATTGGAGCTCACCTTAATCTCAAGGCAGTCAAGTCTGTGTTCTCATGGATATGCTCTTCCTTTCAGTAGTGTTGTACAGCAGTGCTGCTGTAGTCATGAACCTGTGTCTGGGGTGGGTTTTCTTTCTGAGACTCCTTTTCCTGTCAACATCAAAGCCTGACTGCTCCTGAAGGAATAGAAATTCAGTGTTAATGGTCTGAGAAATGAAGTCTTGAGGTTTCAAATTAGTCTCCCGAGTCATAAAACTATTTTGTGGAGTTTGCCAATAAAATATTTCCAGGAGTTTGGGCGTCAGGGAAGTGGACCCTGTGGGAATTTTTTATTCCTGGGAAGCAAAATTGCACAAGCAGAGTCTGTTGATTTACATCCTGGTGACTTTTGTTTTGGAGAGGTGTTGCATTTCTGAATGTTGATTTGAGTGTTCAGATTTTAATTAGAGGCACATACAGTTCCTGTTCTGTACCTCATTTATGCAGACTCTTTGAATGTGACAATGAAGAGAGAGTCTTGGATTTGAGGAAACAAACTTACCAAGCAGTCTCAATGAGCATGACAGAGAACACTTCATTTTTTCCTCTTAGTACCATAATAGGTCACCACGTTCTAATGGGTGGAGTGCTTGACTGTTCCAGTGTTTCCCTAAGTCTCTTTCTTCAGTGTTTTCCTCAAATAATCTCTAGAGTATGAAGTGCATTGGTTACATTTCTACCAAGTTTTAACCATAAAGAAATGATGCAAATGTGCAATTTTGACCTCACATTGAAATTCCTAATAGAAATCCTTCAAAAATTAAAGCAGAGAAAAATGCCTGCCGCAGAGTAAAACTATTTCTGCTCCTCATTGTTATTTTCAGCATGTAAGTGTTTGTGGGAAGGTTGAGAAATTAAAGTACTGATTCTTGAGGAATTGAGTGTAACTCATCCAAATAGTGTGAATGTCAGGTATTTGAATGCTCCTACAGTCAGGATCCTTGAAGGGGAGAGGCTGTTGGTTACAGGTATTTCCTGCAGGTTTCATTGGAGCCCTCTTAGTCTGCAGGCTGAGGAGGCAGTGGAGGCCAGCAGCCAGCACTGCAGCTATGCTGCTCCACTGGGTGGAAACAGAGGCTGTGTGTTGTGATTTGACACTGGCCAAATGCCAGGCATCCATGAAAGCTCTTCACTCACTCAGCTGTGCAGAGGAGAGGGGAAAAAAATTAACGAAGAGCTCATGAGTTGAGATGAGAACTGGGAGAAAATACTCTAAGGGCAATACTTTAAGGGTATAAAGTAAATTTATCATTAACAGAGCCGGAGGAGGATAATAAGAAGTAAGATAAGCCTTTAAAACACCTTTTTTCCCCCCAGCCCCTCCCTTCCCACCAGCAGGGGGCTGCAGGGGGACAGCCTGTCCTCACCACAGTCCTCCACCATGGCTTGCAGAGGAGTCTTGGCTCTAGTGCCTGGAGCACCTCCTCCCCCTTTTTCCACTGACCTTAGTGTCACCATGTTGTTTTCCCTCACACAGAGAAGTGTTTCCTCCTCTTCTCTGACTAGAAGAAAAACTGTTGCCTGTGAGTACCATTGCCAACAAGTTCCACTAATTCAGAGATTCCTGCAGGATCTCACAGCGCCGAGAGGTTGATCTTGCCTAGGGTCCGCACCAGAGAGTCGCTCACCGTGTTTTTGCTGTCAGCCAGGTGGCCCCACTGCCATCACGTGGGCAGTGGCGGCTGCCGTGGCGCTGGTGCTGTTTAACGCCTCTCTTCAGGCAGAGTGCTGGGAAGGAGAAGCGGCTGCTGCCCCTGCTTTTCTGCCTGTGGTGTGGGTGGCTGGGGGTGGCCAGGCAGACAAAGCTCGCTGCAGGCTGTGCCGAGGTGGTGGTGGCCTCAGCACATCACGGCACACTGCACTGGGATGGCCCTGGTGCTGGTGCCTCACCACCACTGGAAAAAAAACCTGCATGTGTGCTGTTGTAATTTTCTTCTTAAATATGTCATTGCAGAGGCGTTACCAACCTCTCTAATTGGGCCAGCAGCATGTCTGGTCTGTGTGGGACAGAGATTGGCTCTGTCAGACATGGTGGATGCTTCTAGCAGCTTCTCACAGAAACCACTTCTGTGGCCCTCCCCTGCTACCAAAAAACCAGTCCGTGCCAAATCAACACACTGTGCAAGGGGGCCTCCATGAGGGCAGCACTGGTCTAGGGGCTTTCTCCACAGCTGTTGGTTTAAGGGGCTTCAGCAGCAGTGCTGGCTGGCTGAGCCCAGGCAGCTGGAACTGCTGCACAAATATGTTAGCGACTAAGCCTCATGCACTTTGAGTCCACAAGTTGTATTGGTAATTCCCTGACAGTGAGCTGCAGAGCTCACCATAGGCCCTGCTAAAATTACCATATTGTTGCTGTTTGGGCCTTGTTCTGGTGCTGTTGGCATCTGTAAATCTTAGCTCGTGCAATTATGCAGCAATTAGACTTGGATTTTCCTTTCAGTGTACCGCAACTAAACATGTGGAAACATGAGTCACTGCTGTATCACAGTTGCTCATTCCCAAGAAACGGAAGAACATTTTATAATAGCAGGAAGGATAAGAATGTAGGTACGAAACTAAACATTGGTTTTGCAAAGGAACCTTGTCAGCTGGCTTCTCCTTAGCCAGTCAGGACACGGAAGTCTCATGCTAAATTTGGCTTTTGTTTCAACTCCTGAAGCTTCAAGGTCGACAAAATCCATGCTGAGCCCTGCCTGGATTAGGTGGACAAGCACAATCTCCCCCTTGCCTGTGGGCAGAGAGAGGATGCCCAACAGCACTACCAGGAGGCTGAGTTCCTTGGCATTCAGCATCACCATTTCAGCCCAGGCAGAACATTTCACGCAGATCTGCGCTGACACATGTTCAGTCCAGCAGTATCAGATACCTGTTCCCCCAACTGCTCTCTGTATCCAGACTTGTTCTGCCATAGTTTTCCTGCATTGATAAGTGGCTTCTTTGCACTGTCATAATTTTCCTAGAGCCATGATTAATTTAGAATGGGTTCCCGAGCCTGCTGCTTGAAGCTCTCTGATGCTTGTTCTCTATAGCTGCCAGGGTGTGTAGTGCATTTCTTGGTGGGATGATTTCCAAGCTGCCTAATGCAGAAAGCTAATGCAGAGAGCAGCTGAATAAAAACTAAATAACATAAAAATAAACAAATTTGTGAAGACAAGAAGAGGAAAAGCGAGAAAAAAATGTGGTGGATGGGAGAAGAGCATAAGCTAGAGAAGACTGCAGTTTTCTTTTGCTGTTTTTGTATGTGTGGCAAACTTACATCAAAAAAAGTGCCTTCTCCTCTCCGGGAGCAGCCTGTGCAAAAAAGCTTCATAAGCATCCCAGAGATTACATCTTCAATGTGTAAAGCATTCAAAAATCAGTGTATTCCAAGGGTCTGCTCAGTAACTGCAATGTTTGTTCTGTTCAGTCAAGTTAGCTGGCAACAGGCAGCAAAATGAATAAGGTCACTGACTGCATAACTTTTCTCAAATACTTTTCTACAGCTGGAAAATACCACCATACATGGGTAAGACATGTTCAAGATGCACTGTCTGTTCACTGCCAGGGCTCTTGCTCAAGATTCGGGTACCAAAACAATGGCCAGCACAGACTTCCACTGCAGTAATTATTAAATCTGTTGCTCTTTTCAGACAGTGTTCTTTCAATCTCATTCTTGGCTCTAACAGCTGTGCAGGTTAAATTACTTTTTAAGGGTTGTGACTGCTGTTTTGCAAATAAATTTTGGCAGTAGAATACCATTTAATAGAAGAGACTTTCAATGCCAGTGGGTTTAATCAATAAATAAGTGTTTAATTTTACTGCAGGTGGAGGCAATCTAAGTCGCCTCTAGGGAAAGACAAACAGGCATTTTAAATAAACCTCTTGGCATGTTAATCACCTCAAATCGAGTTCTGGGCTTATAGTAAAGCATTAGGATGTGATGCCATCATGCATTTGTAAACCCTGACAACACTGTACTTGGAAAAAATTCCTGTTAAAAAGGACAAAGGGAGGATCTGTATCTGCATGTAAGCCATGAGATCAGGAGATGGTACCAAAGACTTTGATCTAAAGTTTCTGTTTCAGATAGAAGCTCACTTCTTAAGGATGTCAAAGTACACGCATCTGTCGTTGCTGTTTTCTAGGACTGGAGGCAGCTAAAGCATGCTTCAGCTATTTAGGCTCACCACAAATTATGGTTTAATCTTTCAAACTGATAGTTAATGGTATGCTCCTATTCTCTGTGAGAGACCAGGCATGGAAGTTGGACTCAGTATGTGTCATGCTGAGGGTACACAGAGCAACAAAATGACACCTTTTGTCTTTCCCTCAACACTCTTCCTGCTGCTTCCCAAAGTTTTGTTGGCTTTTTTTGGCTGCAGATGCACACTGGGCTGATGATCTCAGGCAACTGTTAACAGCGACTTCAGGCCTCTTTCCTGGGCCATGATGGCCAGTTCCATCATCAGCATCAAAGAGCTTTCGTTTGGATTATTTTCCTCTATGTGTGTTTCCCTATGTTTATCTACACTGCCAACAGTGTGCCATTTGTTCAATTTTGTGAGATCCTGCAGGATGTTGTCATTGGCATGGCATTTGACTGCCCTAAGGAGGTCAGTAATATCCATAGACGTGAAGATCTTGTGCACTCTCCCTTCTGCAGGTTGTGAACGAAGATGTTGAATAAAACCAGTCTCAGCAAACACCCACTGCTGCCTCCTCTCCACTATCAAAGCCCTTCCATTTGCCTCCCAGCCCTTAACCTACTCTCAGTTAAAAAATGAACTTTTCCTTCCAATACTTAGCTTAGTTTATTGATCACCAAGAAGAAAATAAATTCCAAGGATTCTGAAAAACTGCTGAAATGAGCTTCTCACTTTTATAATCCTTGCAGCCTTCTAATACAGAACAGACCTCCCCAAATTTACAGCTGCAGTTCTGACTGTAGAAAAGGTGATACAGAAGATACACGACTGCCATGAATTAACCTTGCAGTAATTTTTAAAATGTACCACATTATCACAGAGAGTGTAGGTTGGCTTTTGACAGCATCCCTTTGCTTTCATTCTGGAAAACACAAATGGGCTAGTTGCCAGGGAGGAGAGTGGTGTCAAAGAGTTTGCATCCATTTGCCAGATAAAATATTAATCATTGTGGGACATGATGCCTAAGTGACAAGGCCATAGCTGGGAAAGAAAGCAGGACAGCACCCCTGAGCTTTACAGTTGCAGCAGACAAGGGTAAGTTTAGATTTTCCTTCACTTAACAAGAACAAAACAGGACAGAACTTCAGTGAATTTAACAAAGGATTAAACACTCTGAGTGATCTTAAGAGCAACACTTCCGCTTTGAAATGGCAAGAAAAAAGAGCTGCAACGCAGCTACAACTTCCATGCTGCTGTGATGGTGTCTGCCTTGTGTTGTGGGAGTGGGACAGGCCTCCCTGCCTGCAGGAGCCCCACTGCAGATGTTTTTGCCTGTCCAGCAAATAACTGTTTTGGGTGATGGACATTTGTTCTCAGGCCCACATGTATGGTCCTGGCCAGCTCTGTTGCAATCTGTTGGGCTGGCAGGAGCTATGCAAATGCGGCAGCCTGATGCAGGAAGTGACTTTGTGGGCAGCAGGGTCCACGTCTCTCACACAGACCTCGTGCAGAGAACACCGCTCTGGCAAAAGAGCAGTATTTTTGGTGAGGTATGGAAGAGGTGGCTGTGAACCTTGTGAAGGTACAGTGAAAAATGCAGCAGAGTTTGCTGTCAGCATACTTCTAGAGTAACAATATTTTGGTGAAGACCCAGCCCCACTGATCTGTTTACCTAATGTCCTCCTGCACTTCCACTTAAGTATGAGCTAATTTCCTGTACTAAACTACCGTGTGTCTTGCGGTTAGTTACTAACTAGCTTTTGTGTTTGACAAAGGCCTTTATTTCAGCAGAAAGTGATTATTTTGTAATCCTAGCTCAGTTTGGGGCAGCTGTGCAATCTGCCCATGACACATCCTCTCGCAGCACGAACGCTGGCCTAGTATTTTCTAGGCATTGTTAGTCTGTACATTGTCATCACACTGAATGAGGTAAGATTGATTTTCAGCAGCAGTGAGAAAGAATAATCCAGAATTAAGTATGATTTTGTCAAATGTATTTTGTCGGGGGAATTGGAAGAGATTCTTAAATGACCCTCCTTTAGGAGCTGTTCACAGCCTCTTCTGCTTTCTCTTGGAGTGCAGTCGCACAGCCTGGAGATGAGAAGTTTCCTCAGGAATCTTGCTGATAGGTTCAGTTTTCGGTGCAATCTCTTACAGTATCACACTGTGGAGAAAGGAATTATTTGCCATTTCTGCTATTCTCCCTGTTGCACTTGTTTCATTTTAGGAGAAGTTCCCAGAAAAATTAGTGAACTCCATGTGCTGAAGTGTGAGGGTGGAATGAATGAGTGGAGGATAGTCTCACGTCACTTGATTTCTAAATGCATAAAACTGACTAAAGCAAATGTCGGGAAAGGAAGGAGTCAGTGTTTGCTTATTCCAATTACTCATGCTTTCGTATTTCTTTTAATGCCCTCCAGGCACACTTCTGTTAGCTGCAAGAATATCTAGCAGCTGCCTGTTGAGGACTAGGTGCTTGAATAGTCTTTAAATTCCAATTTATTTTGCCTTTTAATTCCATTCTTTTTTCTATTGAGATTTCAAGTTCAGGCAGATTGCAGTGTTAGATGGGCACTTAGACAAGTTTGAAATGCCATCTCTGTTTTTCTCTCTCTGTTTAGACCCAGATTAGCTGAACTGCCTCACATCTTTGCAGAGGGAAGTACCTTTCTGTGAGGCTCAGGTTGGCATCCAAACCTTGTAGCAGCTGCTGCTGTCAAAACTAGGAGCCTTCTCTCTGCCAGACACACACACTTGTGCCTTTTTTCACTGTATGCCTCACTAATTCTTGTGCAAGGGTTGGCCAATCTGTGGTATTTCTGTGCTGTGCCAGCACCCCCTGGGAAAATTCATCATTGGGTATCTGAAGACAGGAGCTTACTTTTGCACCCATGTAGCTCCTAATCTTTAGGGCTGGACAGTAATGACTGATGAGAAGAGGATATTCAGGAGGGAGAAATGTTTTCTGCCCAGCCTTGTTACTTCAGAAAGGATCTTGCTGAGTTATAACCCCTGTCTGCACCACCTTATCCAATTAAGAGAGTAAAACAAACTGTTCCATGAACAATGAACTAAGAAACTCAGTTTCATAGGTTTGTTTTCCTCCTTTCTCTCACTCTTCAAGCCCTGATTTTCCCTGTGACCTTCCTGCTCCTTTGACACTCTTAATTTCCCCAGTACATCCCTTAAATTGCCATGACTTCTCCCAACCACCTGCCACATCTCCCAACCATGGGATGGGGAAGAGGTGGTACACAGCCAAGCTCAGTGTATCGTAGCTCCTCTGATGTCAGTGCCAATTCTTGAATATGGATGAGGCTATTTTATAAAAGCTGGGAAAACAACCCATATCTGCTAAAATTAGTTGTCCTGTCTCTGGTATTTTTTTCCTGTTTCTGTGTCCTACTAATGCTAAACAGAACTTGATACTGGCAGATATCACAGCAGAAGTGTAGATTTAATACAGAGATCTGCTCATTTATAAGAGAAAGAAACAGCAAAAAGAAAAGGCAGTAATTACAGTCTGCTAAACAGAGCTGGTATGTGCCCTAGCGAAGTGTTAATGAAGTCACCTAGCCAAGCTTTGGGGTCCTAAGAGTGCATACAGAGCCATGCACACCTTCCTCTGTCCATGGGGAGGTAAAATTCAATTTAAGAGATTAATCCATTATTCAGTTTAATCTGGTGTTGGGCCAGGTGCACTCATCTCTAAAGCAAGACCAGCATGTACAGAGTGTGGAAAGGTTCTGCTTCAGGCTGCTTTAAGGGCTCCCTGTCAGCTGTAAAGGTTTATATGGTTCGAATACTTCGGTTGGATCTCGCTTGCAGTCACTCCGATCTACTGGACAGAAATTTAACAAACCTCGGCGTGACGGCAGATTTATTTAAAAATAAAGAGGACTAGGGGGTATTTCAGGTTATCGAGAACCAGCGGAGAGGAACGACCCCTGGCCGCCACCGCACGGCTCTGCCAGCTCTGGCGGGGAGCAAGGGCTGTGTGCCCGGCCGGGGTGCCCGCAGGGCTGGGCTCCTCGGCCGCTCTGCGGCTCGGGGCCGGCTCGGCGCTTGCGCCGGGCCCGCTGCCTCCTCCAGCGTCCGCTGAACCGGCGCTGCCCGTCTGGGCCTTCTCTCGGGGCCGCGCCCCACGCGGCGCCGCCGCCGCCACGGCCACGGCCACGGCCACGGCCACCGTCACCGTCACCGTCACCGTCACCGCCACCGCCACCGTCACCGTCACCGTCACCGTCACCACAGCGGCGGTCCCGCCGCGGGCCGGGCCGGGCCGGGCCGGGCCGGGCGGCGAAGGCGGAGTCACGGCTGGGGCGGGGCGGGGCGGGGCGGGGCGGTCTCTGCCCCAGCGCGGGGTGGGCGGGTGGCGCGGCGCGGTGCGGGATGATGGAGTCGCGGGCCCTCGCCGCCCGCGCCCTGGTTCGCAGGGCCCGCTGAGGCCGGGCCGCGGCCGCCGCCGCCGCCAGAGCGCGGTCACCCCCCCCGCCCGCCGCCGCCAGCCCCCCACCGCCTGGACATGGCCACCGAGCCCCCGCGGGCGGCGGGGCGCCCCGAGAGCGGGCGCGGGTGCTGCGCGGGCGGCGGGCGCGGCGAGACGGAGGAGGCCGAGGCCGCGGCCCAGCCGGTGCTCGGCGCCTCCCCGGGCCCCGCGGCGGCGGGGGGCGGCCGGCGGCGGGCGCTGAACGGGTGCGTGCCGCTGTCGCACCAGGTGGCCGGCCACATGTACGGCAAGGATAAAGGCGGTGAGCGGAGACGGGCGCGGGGAGGGGGCGGCGGTCACCCGTGAGGGGGTTCTTCCCACCCTCCCCTACCCTCGGCTACCCTACCCTACCCTCCGTTTATCTGAATTCTCCCAGACCGGCTGTGACGGGGCGGGTTTGGCTTCGATTTCCCCCACGCCCCGGCGGCGAAGGGGCAGCTCCGTGGCTGGAGGGGCAAGGCTCGGTGCAGGCGGGAGCGGCGCCGGGGGCGAGCGCAGGAGTTGCCTCCGCCGGGCTCTGCCCGCACCTGTCCGTCGGAGGAGCGGCAGCAGCGCCGGAGGTCGATGCTGGGGCTTGGGGCAGGGCCGAGGGACCGGGGCCTCCCCGGCAAGGCCGGAGAGGGGGCCGGTCGAGCTCCCCGCTGCGCACAGGCCGTGGATGGAGCGGTGTTACCGCCGCCAAATTTCATTCTTCTAGTGTTTCTCCTAAATTGCATTAGTCTGTCAGGACGCGATAGTTGTCAGGCACCCTTAAACGGAAGGACTTCTGCTGTTCAGCTTCATTTTATCAGGCACCTTTTTAAAAGCGGGAATTCAGGTGCTCGTTCTCTCAGAACATATGTCAAAAACGTGGTTTATCTAACGGGATCACCTGTACCTGTGGCCACCAGAAACTTCAACCAGTTATTATTAAGCTATTGTTATTTGCTTGTTTATTTGATGATAAATCTGAACCAATGGCTAGGAAGTGGTCTAATAGTACAAATACATGAGTACACAGCATTTCAAAGTATGCCTCCACCAACTCTAAATCTCTATTTTAATTCCATGTTGAGGAGTAAGGTGTTGGCCCTTCTGATGAAGGAGCCTTTTAGCATAGGCCATGGTCAGTGCCAAAGCAGGCACCCAAGTAAATGCTGCCAAATAGCATTTCTCGCCTTTCCAGGATGTCACATTTGGGGTAACTCCTGCCTCTCAGCCAGATGGAAGGTATGCATCCATTCAGCTTGCAGTGTGCCCTCTGAGAGTAGCTGTAATGAGTACCCACTGGTGTATTGCCTTTGAACCCTGGCCGTAGGATCTGCCCCTGCTGAATGGGCCAAGCGCTAAGTTACAGAACCCTGTCAGCTGTCAGTGAGTGAAATTACAGCACTAATGGCACTATGAGTTTGTCTTACCTACAGCCTGCATCTGTGGAGTGCCTTACTGCAAATAATCTCGACAGAAAAGTCATTCTTCCCTTTGCCCCTGCTAAGGGCTGAACTTCAGAACCTTTTAGTCATCACTAAGGGTCCTGTGAGTTTGTCTTATCTACAGCCTGTTTCTATGGCATGTCTTGCTGCTGATAATCTCCGCAGAGAAGTAATTCTTGTTCCTTGCCCCAGTTGCAGGCGTTGCAATAAAATGTAGATGGAGGTGCATTGGATCCTTGAAGGTGTATGTGTTCTGTGTTCATATATCATAGCCTGAGGTGGGATCAGGCAAAAAAAGGCTCACTTTAGGGAGAGCTTCACCTTTGGCACATCAGTCTCACTGCAGTTAGATCAGACAGCACAGGTGATCATCTCTATTTTGGGTGCCTCTCCAATGGGTTAGGTAAAGCTAGCTCATGGGCAAGACTGAGACTTTGCTGTGGAGCTACCACCGTGGTTGATGATCTCATCTTGGAAACTGTTTTATGTTGAAGTGAAGACCAAAGCTGCTCTGGTACTCACAGCTCTCAGTTTTGTAACTTGATTTTCCCTTCTACTCCCACATACAAACAGACAGAGGACTTGAAGGTATCCAAAGTATTTTTAGCTTATTTTTTTTAGTAAAAGTACAATTTTTCTCCTGTATAACCTTCCTTTTCCCCTTTGTTCTCTGTGACTGTTACTGCCTTGCAAAGAAAGGCCTCTCACAGCCTCTCTGCATGCATGTGTAGACATCAGGCTTCTGTGCATTGTGACTGCCCTTTTGGTGAATGCTGTGTGCAGCAGTGCTTCCCCCAGATAAATCATTTGTAGTAAGTAAAGTAATGACTTTGGGTTGTAGCTTAATTCCATAGGTGGGTAGAGAGAGACAGAAGCTGGTGGGATATGTCACCTTATAGAGCCTCCTACACCTGGCTATGGTTTGGTGCCTGTACCTGCAAAATGCTGGAAGTCCCCAAGCCATTAATGGGATTCTGTAGCTAAAGGGGCCATTCTCCTTCAGAGTGACTTGCTGGCTCATTTCAGAATGGCAGCAAGCTTTGCATCCACAGCCAGAGAGAAGTGTTTGTGAGATACTTCAGGATTTTATTTTCAACATAGTTCTCTTGATTCCTCAGAAATCTTAAGTTGCTTTTTCATATAATAAAACAGTTCTATTCCCTATCTGTGCTGAAAAATCCCAGGAAGCCTACGACAAACCCATGACCAACATCCATATGTTGGTATGATCTGCAGGTGATGGTATCTGCTTCTTGTTGTAGATCAGAGGAAAGGTTATGGAGTTTGCATCTTTGTGGTGAACGTTGAAACATGGCTCTGGTTTTCAGGCCTGCCCCAGTCACAGTGACAGAGTAGTGCAGTGAGTGCTCTAGTCTGTCAAGAATGCAGAGAATGAGGGAACTTTAGATGTCAGTTTATATTAAACCCTTCAAGTAATATGTATTAACCCAATAGTGTATGGGTTCTGCTTCCAGGAATCTTTGCCTGGTCTTTCTACCTTGTAGACTGTCTGCTTATCAAAGCCAAAATGAAGATTTTTTTGAGGAGCATGTGTTATAAAACCTATTTTAACAATTGACTGTTAACAATTCACATATAGAACATGTGCCATTCAAGTGCACTTTGCAGAGTGGTTTCCAGCATGTGCAAAAGGGTATAAGGAGGGAGAACACAAGCTGCTGTGTCTTGAAGATGTTGTGGTAGTCTGCACATGTGTGGCAGTATTTTTCTAGCTTTAGAAACTATATAAAATCCAACTTTAAGCAAGAAACGTGACTTGAGAGCTGTTTAACACAAATTTTAAAAGCAAATCTTTAGCATAGCAAACTACTGAAACAACTATTCTAAGTCTGGTGGTTGTTTTAAAGTAAATATCTTGGTCTCTAAAGATTTTCTTTAGTTTCCAAGACTGCACAACAGAGCCCATTCGCAGATAATGGTTTTTAAGAGGTGAAAAACACAATTGCTGGTATAACTGCAAACTCTCTTTGGGATGCAAAGCTCCATGCTTATTTTTCTGTTTTCTCATGTGGTAAGTTGAAAATGGAACCTATTTTGGATACAGTTGACATTTCTGCTACCCTTCTAAGCAAAATAAATTACTGTCTGAAAAGCTAGAAATTAATCCTAGGAAAAAATTTCTTTTCCAGTAGTGGGTTTTTGGTTTTCCCTTGCACCTGATGATGCAGTGCAGCACACTTTTCAGAGGAATGCAGTTACTTTTCTCCATTCTTGCCTACGTCCATCTCTCGAGTATCCTTGGATACTCAGCTGCATTTCTTCTGCAGGTATTCAGAAATACTGGTGACTGGAGAGTCATAAGGCTGTTTCATGAGGGTATTTTAGAGGTGTTTTTTTATGCAGGGTTGATGAAGGTGTTGCCTGGCTGAGGTGAAATTCTGTACTGTAATTATGGGTGATACAAACAGGAGCATCTGATAGTTTGGAGTGCTGTAGGGGTGCTACATCTTGTATTAAAGACATACTAGTACATCCACAGGACATTTATTTCTGTTCTAGTAATGAGAAATGCATTGAATGTGGTACTCCTTTAATGTCTTGGCGTTGTTAGAAAATAATTTATGAATTATTTTAAAAGGGAGTGTCTATGTAATCTTTTTTTACTTAAAGATGGGGTTTTTAGGGGTAGAAGTTTTAATGTCAAATCTCAGTATTGTGTTGGACTTGGGCAGAACTACAGCCAGTAAATCATTCAATGGGTAGAAATAAGAGGAATGCAAGCAAACCTCTGCTAAGGGTTATGTGTAGTAGCTGACAATTTTGTCTCTACTGTGTATGCAGTGGAAGCACTACAGCTTTTCAATAGGCTGTCCTTGATGGTGAAGTCACTATTTCTGGAGGGGAAAAAAATGGGCAAAAAGAAAGCTGTACCTCTTAAAACTAAGCCCTGAAGGAAGTGCTTCTCTTCTAGGCATACTGCAGCATCCAGATGGGACTGTCCTGAAGCAGTTGCAGCCACCACCTCGTGGTCCCAGGGAACAAGAGTTCTACAACAAGGTGAGGGTCCCACAGTGTGGAGGAGGCTGGCTTGCTCCAGGTGAAATGAGAGGTGTGCTTCCTGTAGAAGTGCATCCTTATCATTGCAGTTGGGAAAGTGCAATCTAAATACCCTGCCAATTGCATCTGTGTGCTCTCTAGAACTTTCTGCTCCTTGCATGTCAGTCCTCATACCAGACCTACTTCACTCACAAGATTTAAGCTTGCTTATTTGTTCATGGCACAGCAAATTTTCACAGCATCTAAGATTTTATTGAAAAGCCTTATCTCCCATCTGTGTTTAAAGGGTTGTATGTTTGATCCCAACTCTCTCACATAGCTGAGTCTCTCAGAATTGCTTACATCTAAATTTAGCATGTTTTACACTTCTTCCTAGCCTGGTTTACTGCTAGAAGTATTGCTCTGTTCACTGTATTAAAACTCATCTCCTTTAAGAAGTCAATAAAAATCAAAACTGTCAAGTTGTTTTAACTTGATTTGTATTTTTCCTGTAGCTTATCTTCAGTTTGCTTTATCACTAACTTTAACAAGTGCAGACCAGGAAAGCTGTTGCTTTCTTGTAAACAGTTTCTAGAGCCTGCTCTGTCCTACCTGCCTGTGATAGTCTGTCGTGGTTTTCCTGTGGCACATTGATATGCCATGCTTTCCATGGCTTATTAGATACGAAGAACTATCGAAATCTTCATGCTTGGTGTAAGAGGAGTCTTGAGACCCACTGCTTGTTGTGGTGTTTGGCTTGGATTTTGGTTGGTTTGTTTCTTTTTCCCTAAAAGGGTATTTATTTAAGTTACCAAAAGATGTGGCAGATTTCGTGAAAATGTCTCACGTAAACAAGGTGCAAGGTGCTTTAAGT
Source organism: Eopsaltria australis (assembly GCA_034509425.1). Classification (NCBI taxonomy): domain Eukaryota; kingdom Metazoa; phylum Chordata; class Aves; order Passeriformes; family Petroicidae; genus Eopsaltria; species Eopsaltria australis. The sequence goes on from JAVTVJ010000138.1 coordinate 5,463,073, forward strand.
GAACTGTGTGTTTGTATATTAGCATTATTTGATAATTCTCATGGTGGGACAGAACAGCAACTCCTTAGTTACTAGGAGCCAGTTAAATGTAAATATTTTTCTGAGTTTCTCTGTGACTCTCATTGAGATGAGGTTAAAAAATGTGCCATCCAGCCTGAGTCGTAACTTGAGTAGAAGGAGAAAGCTTGAACAGAGTTCTTTGGGCAGCAGGCCACTTACTTTGCTGTGAAATCCTCAGGCAAAGACAGTCCCTGCCTAAAGCCATTAGGTAAGGGGAGTAAGTTCAGGCACTGCTTGGACATGAACTCTTCCCATCAGAGGCTTTATAATTTAGCCTGTTTAAGATTAGACTCCTGTGACAAGCCATGAGCAAGACCCTGGGCAAAGTCTTTGAGAAGGGTGTGCCTGTGTTGGTGTACTTGTTACTGTGCTGTGAAGAAGTCAGATCTCAATGCTAGTAACTTGCAAAGTAAGCTTCTGTTCTGTCTTCTGAGGTCTTGCTGGGCTGCTTCCAACACTGATTTTTTTTGGTTATAAGCTGTTTTGGAAAGGGGTTGGCCAATTAATGAATAATAACAGAGAAAGGGAGGGAAAGATGTAGACATGATTAGTTGTGTGTGGACTAGAAGACCTTTTAATGGGAGAAGGGAAGGAGAGCAAATACATGTGTGTTGTGTTGGTGAAAGTACAGGAGAAAGGTCTTGGGGATTTGTTGTTTTTCAATGATTAACTGCTGTCATGTTTGCTGTCAGGCAAGAACTGTGTGATGTGGTCTGTAGACATCTAAGCACTACATATTGTTGTTAGAGGATGATAATTGCTCTGGGTTGGGAGGTTCAGGGTAAAGTACAGTTTCAATGCAGCTTGAGCTGATTGAATAGCTCATTGTTGCCAAAAGGGAAATGCCTTTCTTCCTGTTCCTGCCGTTTGCCTTGCACCATGATGGTGCTTTTTGGACATTCATGAACTGATTTGACCTATTTAAAAGATGGCAAAACTTCTTGTCTTGGTAGTCTTCTGGCAGTTTAGGTGACTAAGCTGACAAGCAATGGGAACAACAGCAAGGCTGCCCTGCTTTGGTGACTGAGTTGAGCCCATCTTGTGGGCTATAATCAGAGACATTATCACCTTGGAGAAGGCTGATGAGCCTCCGGAGGTTGAGGGAAGGAGAATTTTACTGCTCCTTGAGACAGGGAGTTGTTTGAAGGGTGGTCAGGTACAGGAGATGGTGAGAAACAGTGCAGAAATGAAACAAGTGAAATAAGATTGATGAGTCCCAAGCTCTCCCTTTGTCAGGTCAAAACAGCCCGTTGGTTAGTAAGATCAAAGCAGGTGGATGTCCATTAGTATATGTGGATTAATTGCACCTTTTGTTTTTTTAATTTTCTGCTCCTGTTTTTTCGTATGTGCTTAGAACTGTTTTGTCTGGAGGTAGGTGAGTTGTTACTCCCTTTGCATCCCACCTTACACTAGCATGAATGAAAATTACTGCTCCAGTACCTGGGTCAGAAACAAGGGAGGTATCTTTCCTTCTGGAACAGCACACCTCATGTGAAGTAACTGAGAAGCTCTGTAGTTTGTGGTAGCAAGAAGATGAACATGTCTCACTTTCAGCTACATGAGTCACCTGGAGAGCAGCAATCGCAGATCTGAAGCAGAAGTGTCTTCCAAGAACCAGGAAGTGGTATTTTAGTGTGCAGTCCCAGTGCTTGTGAGCTGAAGGCTGCAGGGAATGTGTCATGATAGGTGATAATGAGGCATTAAGAGACAAGTTTGACTAGAACTCTGATATATTTAATGTGATACCTGGTAGATATTATCTTCTGTTTGGACCAAGAAAGTCTTCTCTTCTGAAACTGTTGGATTTGCTTGCAGCTTGATGTGTGAACATGACAGAGGTAAAAGTCTGTGTCAGTGAATCTGATGTTTTTTCCCTTGTTATTGATGGCTTATTTTCTGTTGAGCATGAAGCTAAGTACTTACCAGTAGAGCCCAAACAAAATGGGCTTCCATTTTGGAATGGAAACTTGAGCAAGACTTGTACTGCAAAATACTAATAAGTGATCCAGAACTTGCTCAGAAGTGGGTGGCAGCTGAAATTTGGAAGAATTTCACAGGTCTCTGTCAAATCTGGAGAAGTGCTCAAGTAATTCTACTTGGGCTGCTGTCAGGTTACCTTTCTGTTTTCTTCGTACTGTGTTTTCCCTTTAGCAGTTAAAAGAAATAGAGGTCTTTTTTTGTAAGAGATTATTTCACCAAGTAAACCAGACTTTTATCTACTACAGCACTATGTCTCATTCTCTACTGCTAGGGAAGGGGCTTGCCATATGTTATGAGGGAGGGGAAAAACCAAGCATGAGAAGATTATCATGAAAACCTTCTATGATAAAATGCAGTGGGACAATGAGCTGTTGGTACTGCTTTTTTAGCAGTTTAATGTGCACTACTTAACTTCTCATTGGAGTGTGACTTTCTAGCTGTAATGTCCACTTGCTATTGAGTTCTGTAAATCAGAGTAATTATCAAATAAAAAAAATAACATTTTAATTTTGTTTCTGTGGACTTTCTTTCTGCACCGGAGGGCGTGAACTCCTTACAAACATTGCCTGCAAAACCAGTGGAATGTTTTACTTGGTATTCTGGTGCCCTTATCCGTGTGAAAAAAATACTTGAATAGCTACAAAATACTTTATTTTCAATAGGTATGAGCAGCAAGAGAATGAAACTAATTGAAGCATAAGGGTGGTGTTTATTTAAGGGCTATCTACACTGCTGATCAGTTGTTTCTGTGTAATGGCAGTGCTCTGTGAGAACGTGTAGGTGGAGGTACTCCAAAGGACTGCTTTTAAAGGGGTTTTGGGAGGGAGCAGTATACAGTGATGTGGAAACAGGGGAATAGTATTGTTTGAGTAGTCTTTTCAATTAGAGACTAAATTGGTGAAAGGCAGTGTGAGCTTATCGTAGGCTACCTACGCAAGCATGCTAAGAAATCCACAGAAGTGGCCTGCTCCTCAGTGTGTTTTGGGATTTGGCTTCAGCCAGGACTCATTTATCCATGCTGTAGTACTCTGATTTAGTTCAGCAGTGTTGATGGAAGGAGGAAATCTATCAGCACTCCTAGGGTTACCTGTTGGGCCAGGTGAGTTGAAACATGTGAGAATAGTGTCGTTTGGAAAAGTTAGTGCAGCCACTGTATGAGGTAACCTGCTGCTTAGCTGGGTGTGGAGCTCCTGTCTCAGCCATGCCAGGCTGTACCCCAGAGCACTTTGTGCTAGCATAGCTCTGTCTTTGCATTTCAGAGCTCTCCAGCACAGGGCTTTCCTTAGTTTGTCATGTCAAGAATGTAGCATTGCAGAATCTGTTGTCCTGTGGGGAGGGAGGATGCTTCAATTTTAAGCCTTAAATAGGGTAGCTGCTTTTGTGAGCACTAAAAGAGAGAGACTGGCCTGCAAGGAAGAGACACTGCCCAGCTCAGGTGAGACCCCATCTGCAGAGCTGCCTGTAGCTCTGGGGTCCCCAGTGCAGGAAGGACATCAGCCTCTTTGAGTCCAGAGGAGGCTTCCAAGGTGATGAGAGGGCTGGAACACCTCTGCTGTGAGGAAGGGCTGGGAGAATTGGGGTTGGTCAGCTTGGAGAAGAAAAGGCTCTGGGGAGAGCTTGGAGCCCCTTCCAGTTCCTAAAGGGGCTCCAAGAGAGCCTGGAGAGGGACTTTGGACAAAGGCCTTGAGTGACAGGACAAGGGGGAATGGCTTCCCACTGCTGGAGGGCAGGGTTAGTGAGATATTGGGAGGAAATTCTTCCCTGGGAGGGTGGTGAGGCCCTGGCACAGGTTGTCCAGAGAAGCTGTGGCTGCCCCATCCCTGGAAGTGTTCAAGGTCAGGTTGGATGGGGCTTGGAGCAACCTGGGATAGTGGAAGGTGTCCCTGCTCATGGCAGGGGGTTGGAACAAGATGGTCTTTAAAGTCCATTCCAACTGAAACCATTCTGTGATTCCATGAAAACTGAGGAAGAGAGAATTTACAGTTCTTGTTGTCTTTGTGACTGTTGTTTGCTACAAGCTGTGTGTTAAGCATGAAGTGATGGAGTGTTTCTTTATTTTCAGTAGAACAAGAGAAGGCTGCTGAACTGTTTTGAAATGTCTACTCTTTCACTTCTGATGTTGGCTTTCACTCAGCGAGGTTGTAAATCTGTTACTGTGTGTAACTGTTCTGAGCATGGCCTACTGAAGTTTAAAGTTTGCTAATGGAGCAGCTAATAAACTGGGATTTTATGTTTAACAGATCAATAAATGTTCCTGTAAACTTTTATTTGAATTGCCCTTCAGTTTTCCTGTGGTGACTGTATTACACTTGGGGGATGCGTAGTACACTTTCCCTCTTCCTGCTGCAAACTGTCCTGAGAACGCTCCTGCAGCATGGGCAGCTTCCAGTGGATACCATTTTCTTTTTCCCTGTTTGCTGTACATCAGAATTGTCATAGCTGGTTCTAGTGGTGTTTCCATGTCATGGCTCCAAATAACAAAGCTGGAGTGGCATAAGGTTTCCAATGCTATTGTAATGCAAGTCATACCCAAATTCTCAGATAGTTCTGTCACAGGCGCAAGGGTGATTTTGGGGAGTTGGAATGAAAAGGTGGACAGTGTTCTCCCAGTCCCAGCTCAGCTGTGGTAACCTTCTACCTCTGGCCATGCTTGTGGACCAAGGGAACTGATTAACCCCACACAGCATTGTGGAAAGATAATTCCGCTAATCAGTTGGCTCTTCTGGTTAACAAATCTTCACCCGTGCCCTGTTAACTGCTGTAGCAGTAGTCTTGAGTTCAGGGTTTGAGTCCTGCTGACATCAAATCTGAATGCAAGGAAGTTGTTACCAGTGGAGATAGCAAAAAATGTTTTTCATTCTTGTTATGCGTCCTGAAAACAAAGCCAGGATATAAGAGACGCAAATAGCTCCAACATGTAAAAGAGATTTACAGTGGTTAGGTGAGAGTTAGGCACTTGAAAGCTAGGAAAGAATGGTTTTCTGGTTGCCTACGCAATTGTTTTGAAGTTTTCTTGGATGCATTGAAATGCAGCTTCCATAGGGCAATGACCTGTCTTTGTTTTGCTTTTCCTCAAGAACTCACTAGCTCATTTTACAGCCGAATATTGTTTGTGCAACTTTTGCTGTCTCTTTTTTTAACAGTCAGTCTTTGAGTTTGTAACCAGGGGATAATGTGTTAGTGAAACCCAGTTATGTTAATATTTCTGAAGCCACAGTTCCTTTTACTTCTGGGGTTACAGAGAAGAAATGTTCAGGAATTGTGTTCATTTGGACCATTAACAATAATCTTCTTTTTACTGTTTTATTTATTTTGCTCACAATAACCTGCTGTAGCTCTTGGGCTATGTCTTTTCATTCCTGCTCGATGCTTGCTTCTTTTCTGCCATGTCTAATTTTAATTAGTATTCCAGCAGCTTCAGGCAATGCAGAAGACTTGTGGTGACATCCTCCCCTCTCCATGGCATAAAACCAAGCCAAAGGTCTGAAAAATGCGTTTTGGCCTGAATTTGCAGACTTGCAAGAACTAACTCTTAAGGCTCAGCTCCCTTTAAGCCCATGTAGCATAAATCATGATAAGGCAGCCTGTGTTCCATAAACTGTTCTCTGCTACTGACAGGAAAGGAAAGGGATTGGGGAGGCAAAGTACGTCTTGTTTCAGGATAAGTTATCCTATTTTGTAAGCTCAGTTAAGTGCTTTTATACTCTTGATTTAGATGATTATCCTTGGCTGAAAACGGAGTGGATGATGGCCATCGTGCTGCTATTGTGTACTAAAATATCTTTATACTGTGATCATGCCTCTGGCTAAAGTTTTGATTTTCAGTCTTGTATGGACAAAATTATAGGATGCATGGTTTTCTTAGCATCTTATTTTGGAGCTGCAATGCCTTGCCCATGCCTTTCATTACTACTGCATTTGGAGATGTAGCTCAAAAGGGTCTTTGGCTGTGCTCATTTTGGTGCATCTAGATCTGCCGCGTTGACAGCAGAGATGTGGTACTGAAGTGTACAAATTACCTGTTGGCAAACATAGCGAGCGTGTTCTGATGCAGTTCATTCCTGCCCTCAGCATCATTCCTCTCCTGAGGAATTCTCTAGAAGGGATCCTGTTTAGCTGGGGAAATGAGCAAACCAGCATGTGAAGTTGCCTCTAAACCACGAGTCTGGGCATATGTAATAAAAGGAAGGAGATGTAGTAATTCTTAACTAATGAGAAGAAAATGGCTTTTTGACAAAGTTGTGAAATACTGGCAGCTGGTGTTTAGATCTTTTTCACATGAGGAATTGTCTAAGAGAGATGAAGGATGAAGTATAGCTGTAAGAATCTGCTGACTTCCTACTACTGTTCTATGGATACATTCACTGTTAAATGACTGGACAGTAGGACTTAGAAAATTCGGCAGATTTTTGTGGTTCTTGCACTCCGCAAATTTGAAAGAAACACACCACACAGTAAAAAGTTTACCTATAAGGGTAAACTAAGGGTGTCTGTTTCCCATGCTCTTTGAGGGTTGTGTATCACAGAATAAACTACAACCCGCTTTAATAAATCTAAGAAGCCCTTTAAAAAGGGAGACAGCAAAAGGCCATTATTACAGTTTGATGCAATTGTGCAACTACTGGGTGGAGTTGGTAACAGACTGAGTAGTCTATAGTCTATGCAAATAAGCAGGAAAAAAAATCCAGTTCTCTTAGTGACCTGATTTTGAGGAAGATTCCTTACCAAGAGTAGATCTGGTTGGAAATAAAGTGAAAATGCATAGTTGTAAAGTGCACAGTACGTTAAATTGAATTAAGAGCCAGCAAAGTGCTCCTATTCTGCTGGGGGGTCATGCAAGTGCTTTTTCAGACTTGATCAAATACTGTTTAGACTTCAGTTATGAATGTTTCAGAATATGGATCAACTTACTAATACGTGTTGGTGTTATACAGAAAATGCTTTGTTCATTATAAGTTCATTTAAAAGTAAGATATGGTTGGTGAGCTGCCAGAATGAGATTGAGGAAAGTGTAGGTTGCCTACTTGAAAGAAAACCAAAATAAATTCAGTTTCCAAAAAGAATTCTAGTTTCCAGATTAAAAAAAAGCCCAAACAGGCTTGTAATATGAGAATATTGTCGCTGACAACACACTTGAGGGAAGGGATGCCATCCTGGGGAACCTTGACAGGCTTGAGTAGTGGGCCACTGGAAACCTCATGGAGCTCAACAAAGAGAAGTGCAGGGTCCTGGGTCAGGGCAATCCAAGACACACTGACAACTTGGCTGGAGAAGGAATTGAGACTAGCCCTGGGAGAAGGACTTGGGTGTGATGGTTGCTGAAAAACTTGCCACGAGCTGGCAGTGAAAGCTCCCAGCCCAAAAACCCAATGGAATCCTAGGCTGCATCCAAAGGAGCGTGGCCAGCAATTGAGGGAGGGGATTCTCCCCCTCTGCTCTGCTCTCTCCCCACCTGGAACACTGCACACAGTTCTGGTGTCTCTAGCATAAAAAACACATGGAACTGTTGAAGTAGGTCCAGAGAAGGCAATGAAGTTGCTGAGGGGACTGGAGCACCTCCCCTATGAAGACAGGTTGAGAGAGTTGGGGCTGTTCAGCCTGTAGAGACAAGGTTGTGTGGAGACCTCACGGCACCTTCCAGTATCTCAAGGGGCCTCAAGGTAACTGGAGAGAGACCCTGCATCAGGAACTGGAGTGACAGGACGAGGAGTAATTGGTACAAATTGAAAGTGGGGACATTTAGGCTGTATATTAGGATGAAATTCTTTACTGTTAGGGTGGTGAGATACTGGAACAGGTTGCCCAAGGAGATTGTGGGTTTCCCAGACCTGGCAATGTTCAAGGATAGGTTGGACAAGGCCTTGAGCAACTTGATCTAGTGGAAGGTGGCCCTGTCTATGTCTGGGGGTTTGGGATTGCATGATCTTTCAGTTCTTTCCAACACTTAACATCCTGTGCTTCTGCAATTCTATAAATGGCATTTAAAATGGAGTGTCTTGGGCAGTAAGCCAGCTTAAGGTGCTCAGGAGGCTGTGGGACCAGCTGTACGCTGTCACTGCTGCTGGGAAGAGCATGGAAATGTGTGTGGGACTGTGGTAGTGCTGTCTCTGAGTGGCTGAACCTACCATCAGTCTGTACCAGCATGGTAGTTGCTGCAGTACATTCCTTCTGTGGGCTCCTGCAACATGGACAGCTTTCAGTGGATACCTTTTTTTTCCCCCTGTTTGCTGTACATCAGAATTGTCATAGCTGGTTCTAGTGGTGTTTCCAAGTCATGACTCCAAATAACAAAGCTGCCTCTTGCAGTCCTTGGAAAAGCAAGCCAACATATGTCTGTCAGGACTTGGTTCCCATTTTTGTCTCTTGGAAATGTAAAATTAAATTTTGCTTATTTAAGTGTAAGTGCTTCAGGATTCCTCCCAACTCTTGTTCTCTCCCACTCCTCTGTGTAAATATTCAGCTGAGACCAGATTGCCTTCTGTGGAGAAAAAAAAAAAGAGTAAGGCTGAATGTTCTCAGAAAGTAGGACAACCATACTAGCCTCTTTTCCCTTTTGCTGTATTGTTCTACCATTCCACTTTCAGTAATTTCAGTGATAATTTAAGCTTGAATAGTTGGAGCTGCTTAAATTATTCTTGGGGCAGAGAGTTTGTATTAAAACACCCTGGCTGCTGGCTTTGCCTAACTCGCTTTTGGGTCTGTGAGCTTGGATGTGGTGGTGGTTTCTGATCAGGTCTGTGTCTTCCCTCAAAACCCGGAGCAGTATTCATGTTGCAGCACATTGCAGTAACAGAGCTGCCTTTTGCCACAGTGGTTGTGAAGAGATGGATGAGAAAACTGATTGTACTGTATTTCTGCAAGGGAGTAGTACTTGATTTTCTGCCTCGAAATTTGCTGGATCTCTCTGCCTGCTGGTAGCTTGAGTTTTGCAATGGGTAACTTCATGTCAGCATCTCTCCATCTCTGTTGGGTGTGTTGACAGAAGAAGAAAGGAAAAATAAGAATGAGAGAAGTACTTTGTATGTTAATACTGAAAGTTCAATACCAGATGACCAATTGTAGTATGTCTTAACCATTTTTTAGTCTGTGTTCTATTTGTTTGGGCCTCTAGTGGGGAATACCTAATGTGAATTCTGCTCCAGTTTGTTGTACATGCATGTTGACATAACTGAACTGAATTCTGGTTGAATTATGGAGTAGAGACCCTGATCTGCAATTTGCCATGTATTTTTGACTAGTCATTTAAGAGTCTCATAACCTATTTAAGAGGCTGCTTAACAGGTATTTGTGATAGTAACAACCCATACATTTTCCTGAGTATCTCTAAGACTTGTCTTTGACTTCAGAGTGCTGTCAAGTTCATTGAAGACTCCAGGTCCTATGCAACTGGAGCTGAACATAATACCTGACTGTGCTAGTGAATTGTGAGCACAGGAGAGGCTGAAGGGCAAGAGAAAGCTCAGTTCTAAGGAAACACATTGGTGATGAAACATGATCTCTAATTTTGCAATTTTGACATAGAAGGCTCTTATGCCCACTACCCTGCTCCATGGTCAGTGGGGACTTGCAGAAGTTGTAGGGAAGTGTGGGTAGAGTAAGAAACTTAAACTTGGTTCGTGGTTAATCTTTAGTTGCCCAGGAATCTTGTGGGATGAAAGATTAGATGGGAGTTTGCTGTCTTGTGAGCCCTTTTTACTTGTGATGGGGTATGGCCAAATGCCTGCTTATGTCTTTCAAAATCCTTTACTGCCTTGCCTCTATTAATAAGTGGTTACTGCAAAGAAAGAGGGGCTGGAGGATGTGTCTCTACCCAACTTAGCTCTGACCGTTCTGCAGCAGCTTGCAGCAGATGGTGCCTGTGGCTCTTGCAGCTACACTGTGGTATTTGTTTAGTGTTGCTGCTGGTGGCTGTGCTTGACCACCGCCTTTTGGGTGGTTCTCCTGGCTGCTGAAGTTTTGAAGCTCTGCCACACCCTCAAAATGGATTAGAGTTTGCTTTGTCTCTTTTAGAAATATTTCCGTGCCTGGGTCAAGCCTGAATTGGACTATGTGAAATGTGAAAGTGGATGAAATGAGAACTGCTGTTTTTTTGGCATTGCTAGAGTTTGACTTGTTGATACACATGACCAAATAAGTGTCTTTTTGTGAGCTTTTTGGGGCTTGTTTCCACAGCCTTCATTTTTTGGAAGGTAAGATGGCCAACCCCTTACTGTAATGTGGTTTTTTTTCCTGACTCTCGGAAGACTTTTGACTTTGACAAAAGTGTGTGCCATCTTTACTTGAAAATCCATTTATGTGATGAGATTGTGGGAATAAATCCTCATTTGTTTTAAACACTTTCTTTATGTACGTATTTTCAGTGAAGATGGTTGCTATCTCATATGGCTGCATATAAGATAGTAAATTAAGCAGTTTGTATAATAGCATTTAGTGTAACAACATTCACAAATATTTAACTTCTGAAGTTATTGTGGTATAAGATTTTGAATATAAGCAGAGCTGGCTCAATACCAGTCATTTTTGTGGAAACAGGTTCTGTGGACACACGACTCAAACCATGAAGGTACCACTTAAAAAAAAACCCAGGGCTGTCTGAGTTGTAGTACCAAGCAGATATGAATTGCTAAAATCACAGCTGCTGTTTTAACCTCAATTTTTTGACCCTTGTACTTTCTTGGTGTAACTGGCTGATGTAAGAGTCTGGAGGGAAATGCAGTGTGTGCTCAGGTAATTGAAATCTATAATATAATAATACATACTCAATGGAAGAGGGAATTAAGGTTGCACTATCATCTGTAAATCTTGCATTTGCTAATTTAAGTGCATGACTTAGCTACATGAACTGATAAAAAAAAAGTCTCAAATCCCACAGTGGACAGTGAATTCTCTGCCTGATATTGGCAGCTGGCTGTGTATCCTGAGACACTGTGGGCTGTAGTGCTGCTGCCTTTAGAGACAGTTTATGATAGCTGGCAACAAAGAAAGGTGATGCTTCAGACTGATATGCCTACCCTGACATTTAAAGTTTCCTTTTCAAATAGCTTTAAAATATATGTTCTTTTAAACTAACTCTTGACTGCACTTTAGAAGGTTCTCTCTATAGATTACTTTCCTGTCAAAGTGGTATTTTTTCATCAGGACATTTGAAGACAGGTCTGTTCTGCCAGAACTAGTTTCCTGTTGAAATTTAAACACTTATTTTACTCTCCCTGTATCATTTAGGTCATTAGCTAGTCTTTAGAAAAAAACCCTAAATGTCGTGTTTTAAATAAGGAAAAGAACATTCCCATTGTCCTAAGAAGCCCCTGTTTGTATTAAAAGCAGATGAATCTGAAACCCCAGAGTATGCTTTGGATTAAAAACTTAGGGATGGTAAATTCACCTTGGAATTGAAAAGTTGTGCATGACTGGAAATTATGACTTCATGGTGTCTGTTAGACTATCTGAGCTGCCACAGAACATACCTGCAGCATATTCCTCCTATGAGTTAGTGGCTGTAATTTTTAATGGTCGTGTTGTGAGCCCTCCAAATGTCAGCATCCTATTTACTTGCTTTTCTGGAGACATTTCATGTTTCCAGTCTGTGCTATTGGAAGAATGTAGCCTGTGATATGTAGAAGGGATAACTCCCCAGGCTGAGCTGACATAGAGTTTTTTTGTGTTCCTTGATTTATTGGATAAAAACATTAGCATATTATATATGCTAATGCAGAAATTGCTTGTACTTGTCAGTGTTTGCTGCAGAGATGGACCTCTGCTGTTACATTAAAATAAAAAAAGCACTGTTTCTTGAAGTATAATTGGAATATTGCTGATGTAAGTAAAAATCTAATGGTTCATTTATTAAGGTTTTTCTGAGGTGATGACCTGCATTTTTCATTAATCTTCCAGCAGTATTTGGAGCAATACCTTTTGGGGCATGAGGTGCATGGTATAGTCCCTGTGTAGTTTTAGGGATGGTTTTGTCATGTTTCCGTTTATATTTGGCATTCTGTGGCTTGCTACCAGGTTGTATGAAATCAGAAGAAATGCCTGTGACATGTGTACTGCTTGTGAGGCCCCAGTCTAATGAGCAGAAGTGGTTTTGTCCTGCACGGGAATGAGCCTAATTCCTGAAATGTTTGGTTCTGTTGCTTTGCCCACACAGGTGATTTCCTCTGATCTTTATTAAATGAGTGCTTATTCTTGTTTGACATGCAAATACATTACAGGCTAAGATTGAGGTCTGTATTAAGGTCAAATAAGTGCCTTGTATATGTTATGTCAAACATATGAGGGGAGTTTCTTACTGGTTTGGGAGCAGGATAACTTCTGGAGAGACAGAAGTAATGCAGTTAGTTCTGTTATGCCAAAGTAGTGATACTGAAAAATGCATTATTGGGAGTTTTGTCTCCATTTAAAATGTTTTATATCAGGGTATTGAGGAATAGACTACTTGGAAGATTCTACTTTTGGAGCTTTTCCCCATTTGGTCTCAACTTTGGGCTATTGCACCCCATTATAAATTACCTGAGTATCTTTGTTGTATCCTGCTATTTGAAACACGCAGGAGCATACTCAAAATTACTTGCTAAGTTGCAAAGTTTAATTGCCTAATGTTGGTGATAAAAAGTAAGTCACGGTTCCTGTCTCTTAAAAAATCCAAAGTGGTCTTCTAACATTTCACTTTCTCAGAATCTTTTGCTAATAAATTAAGTAAGTTATTATGTTTGCCTATTTTTTCAGTTGCATTCAGTGTTTTCAGTGTTTCTCCTTGTTGTCTGCTGCACTTTTGGTTTCCATCGCTCTCCTCTTGGTCCTGACCTAAATATATGCACTTGCTCCCATGTAAAGGGATTTCTGCCTCTCAGATCTCCTCAAACTCATCTGGGAAAAGAGCATTAGTGCTGGGGGCAGTGGAGTGCCCTGCATTGCATGTAAGGTGCTATGATCATAAACTACCACAGTAAACAAAAATTGGGTTTGTACTACTTGTACACAGCATGAAGTAAGGGCACCAGTCAGTGCTTGGAGTGCTGGCCCAGAAACTGCTGTCTGTACAGTGGGGAATGCTGAACTGTTATTAAAGAGAGCAATGATCAAATCTGTGCCTCAGCATCTGCCTGCTGCTAATCTTTCCCTCTCTTTCCACCCTTAGCTTCTTTTCTTCCTTAAACAAGTAAGACCAAAGTACATTGCAGCCTTGTGGAGAAAGCACTGTCCTCTGCTGGCAGCCCTGAGGCTCAGTGAAGAAATGTTACATACACTGATCACAGGGGCAAGCAAGGGTTTTCGTCTTAGAGCACAATGTACCAGCACACCAACTTGTGCTGACATGCAGGGAAACTGGACTTAGGCATACAATTATGTGTCATCCTCAGCGGTCATGCCAGCTTGTCAAACCATGACGTGTGAAGAGCGATCAGTGCCCTGTGATGTGACACTGTGACTTGAAGGATACACATCCAGCAATTTCTGTATGCTTAAGATAGTAACAGTAGTGACAGAGAGAGGGTGTGGTGTTGGGTGCACCCAAGAGTTCTGCAGTACACTGTGCACATATTTGTGTGGTCTGAGCTTTCAGGATTCAGCTCCTTCCCTTAGGATCTTTTAAATAGGGCCTAGACCATGAGTTGGTTAAAGGAACGGGTCAAATTCAGTGCCTTAGCATACAGTCAGCATGGGTGTATCATGCTCTTGATCACTGCCCACTAACAGTGAGGGTGTCAGAATTGTGACTGGTGCAAGCCTGGGAGAGCCCTGCATTAGCTGTGGAGCAGTCCCTCTTTTAGAAACACACTGGTGATTTGAGTTTACCTAGTTTGAGATTTTTGCAGTGAAGCCTACATTTAGCACAAATTCACATTAACTAATTTTAACACTGCTGTTGCATGAGGCACTGTCTCGAGTTACTGGCACTGATGAGGATAGCCAAGGCTTGCCTTGGTGCTCTAAAATAGCATCTGGACTTCAGGTCCATTTTTTTCTCCCTAGTAATATTAACATTACAATGCTACAGGCATGTATTTTGTGATACCTCCCCTTTGTAGCTGCTATTGCCAAGTGTCCCCCACTGTGGTTAAGTGTGGCCTGACACAATGAGCTGAGCCAAGTCTGCAGAGCTATTAACACCTGACATTTTTCTGCCTTGCTGCCAACTTTGCAGTGGCTGCACTGCAGTGACGGCAGAGCCCTGAGCATGCCCCGGTCACTGAGCAGCATCCATGGGTGTGGCCATGGTAGGGCTGAGGGGAAGGACGCCACTCTGATGGCAGCACAACTGGGAGATCTCTATGGAGAGTGGGATGAGATGGCTCCTAAATGGAATAACAATCATTGTAACCTCTACTGGTGTGGATGTAGAAGTTTCAGTCTACAAAGTGTGTGGAAGCATGGTATAGACAAGCCCCTGTGTCTAGAAATACATCAGTGGGTGGGATGGGGGGAATCTGGGCAAGGGAGTGGTTTTGAAACCACCTTAGCAAGGTGGCAAAGTGGTAACAGTCATGCAATTCTGTAACAGACAGTATCCAAAGCTTCATTTTAACTGCAAAGAGTTGTTCCTTCAGGAATCCTTCAGGAATATAAGCCAGCTGCTGTTTCCAAACTGTTTTTCCTCCAGAAGCTGAAAAAAAATGTTGAAAGCATTAAAGCAAATGAAAAGAAATGTATTTGAATTGTGCATAGTCTGTGTGATGTAGCTATAGAATGAGTTGTCTTGTAGAAGATGAGAAAATGCTATCCAGTACTTTATCTGATAAAAATTTAAAAGATTTGGGTATATAATATGCAGTAATCCTATACAGTCTTGAATACAAATGTGAGAACACCTTTTTCAATAACTAGACTTTGAAGTTAACAATTACAGTTTAGATTTTTATTCACGTTAAGCCATAAATTGTGCTTAGGGTTGATGCATCTTTGCATCTTTCTTTGAAAGAAAGGATGCCACTAATTTATGTTGGATTGTGATAATTATCATCTTCATCTTGCATGTTTTTTAAATGTGAGGTAAATATCGTAGACTTACAAAAAAAATACTGTAAGAAAGTATGATTACAGGACAATTGGAAGTTGTCATGGTTTAGCCCCAGCCAGCTACCAAGTACCATGCAGCTACTTGTTCACTCCCCCACTAGCAAAAATAAATGTTTAAAACTATGATCTCCAACCCTCCCTAATTTATTTCAGGTTTATGACTCCGACTGTTGTGACAGCATTCTTCTGGAGCTGCGGGAATATCTGCCAAAATACTTCGGTGTCTGGTCACCACCTACTGCACCAAATGGTACTGTTCTAATTTTATCTCTTAATCCAAACCTCCTGGACAAATTTTCTGGAGACTGATTTTAGACAGTTGTGAGCTCCATAGGGTTTTTTTAGAATTCCATAATAGATAGTAGGACTTACTTTGGAACCTACTGATGTTCCCTGTAACACCTGGTTCCAGCTTGCAGTCCTGTAGCTGGATTAGGTCTTTGGAGGCTTCCTCCCTGGGAAGATGGAGTGTGGCTGTTCATACAGCAAAGGTTTCCTGAGTAGCTGGGCCTGATGCATGTTGCCTCAGAGCTCCTGCTCTGGGGTGGGGTCATGGTGGAGGAGTGGGCTGGTTGCATGGTTATGTCCAGTCAGGCCATCAAAGCAAGAAACACCTTGTGGGTATGGAAGAAAGGAAAGATGGATATCCTGGGGCTGAGAGGAAGCATTCAAACTGGAATCTGCTGCTGTATATCCAGAAGTTGGATCCCATCACTGTGCTTACCACCCAAAGCACTTATTTCAGCAGGTGCCATGGGGGGGAGTTCTACTTGTCATCCTCTGTGACTGGTATGCATGAAACAAGGATCTAGTGTCTTAGAATTTGTGTTTGTATAACAGTAGGAGTCAGGAAGAAAAGGGTGTTTTGGTAGAACAATTGGAAGATTGTCTCTTCAAAAGAAAATAAATATTGTATTAGAAACTCGATTTTCTTCTGGGGACTTTTCTATTTCACACTGGAGAAATGGAGCTTCTGGAACACACAGGGTCAAAGGGATGCCATGGAGTCTATTTGAATATGTGAGCACCAAAACTAGATGCCATGCTCCTTTAAAATAACACTGTCTTCTTCTGGTTGTGCTGTCACTTGATAGACTTGTTTTCCAAAGACATGGTGTAGTATCTACAGGAAAAAATGAAAGGAAGTCTGTGGTAGTACCAGCAGTTTCTTAGCTCAGATTAGTGCCTGTTTGGCACTAACTCAAATAGCTCTACAAGAGCTATCTTTTTCCTTCCCTCACAATTTAATATGTCATGGAATACACTTAATATTCCCTCTCAATTGCAAATAATTTTTTTCTATTTGCAGTATGATCTTAAGATGTGAAAATACGTGGTCTAGCCAAGAGACTGTAATTCAACACATTGCTTGTTTGCTTTGGGGATTCAAAAGCACTGTGCACCATGGAGCTGGATTTTGGAAGGTTGCCACCAGTCAGTCATTCAGACATAGGCAGTAGGAATAACTGTTTAAAGGAGGAGAAACTTCTGATTTTGTTTTGCTTCTTGAAAAGACTGTGCGCTATCATGAGTCCCCTTCATAGAAAGCTGTGGCAGCAGTTCAACCAAAACACTGCACTGCCAACTCTGTTATCTGTAATGTTAATGAGCTTTGTGTAGTCTTGATAGAAATCAGTTGCTGGAGATGACGGAGCTTAGCAGAGTGTATGTGGATCCTGTTCTTAAATGTAGATTGAAGATATATTTGTAGGTTTGCTGCAGTCTTGACGTTGGAAGCCTGACCCTCCCCTTGGCAATCACTGCTCTGCAGCCTCTGGGATCACAGCTCCATACAGTAGTATGTAAAAGCAGTAATTTCCAATTGTTACTAAATTGGTCATAGGTGATTTCTAAAAAACCAAAACTTAGACTACTCTTTACTTTATTTGTCACTGTCTCTGAGTTTCCATGTGACAGGTGAAGAGGAACTGCAGTTTGTAAGGTGAAGAATATAATTTATTTCCTTAGAGAAATATTTAGGGAGAAGCATCACATTCTATACTGAAAAAGTAGATAAGTGGATGAAATTGCTAGCTAAAAGTGGTGATACGTATGAAGTGTAAATGAGAATGTAGGAAATGTGACAGAAAAGGTGGACTCCCAGTATCAATACAATTTGTAAAATAACTCCTGTTCTCCTGAAGTCACATACTCACTGCTACTGCAAAGGAAATGGAGGCAGAGGTAGGTGAGATGCTGTTTTCCTAAGCTCATCTAAAATGGGTTGGATTTGAACTTTAGCTTCATTGGTATTGTGGCTATCTGGAGTTTGTTCACAAAGAAGTGGAAAAGTTGTTACAAAGGTGTAGGAAGCATCTGCAGCTGAGTTTTCTGAGTGTGGCTGCCTAGTTGTTGCCTGTGCTTTTTTTTTGTTTGTTTGTTTTTTTTTTTAATAACTTCACTGCTGCTCATTTCATACTATTACCTAGTTTTGTTGCCTAACCTGAGAACAGGATAGCTACATGTGACCCAGCTTCAAACCATTCTTTTCTTCCTTTGTTGCTGTGGGCCATTGAGGCTCTTCCTGCTTATTCCTATGTTTTGAGACATGTCTCCTAAGTTATGAAAAGGAATCAGATGCCTCAAGTGATTTTGTCTCTTCTGTCTCCAGTGAGGACTGAATGCACTGGCTTGTCTGCACTGTAGTCTGCAGTGGTTTGTGCCATGGATACTTGCTGAATTTTGGTGGTCTTTTGGTTGATCTCCTTTGGGACTGTAAATAATATATAAATAATACATCAAGCCACACCTTCCTGCCATTGGCAAACAGAAAAGGGCAGGGCAAGTCTAATGAATGATTTATTTAAATCCTTGAAATGTATGGTCAAGACTATCTAGCAATGCAAGTTTTTAATAGAAAAACCTTTATGAATTCCTCTCTCTCTGGGGGTTTTTAACTTAATCTAGTTTTTGATGGCAAATGCATAATTTTCTGAAGCACACTGGGTTAGCAGGGCACTACATATTAATTTAGAAAGTCTGAATTGCTTGAAAAATCTGGAGGTTTTTGTTTAACCAAGCAAGGAGAAGGGAAGGGAGTGCCCTGGTTACCTGGGCTGAGATGCAGACTCACTGATGCCCTTGAGAAGGACACTTATGGCCACAGCTTCAGAGACTTGCAGTAACTGACTTGAAAATGGAGAGCAGTTGATACCTATTGCAAGCTTAACTTTGTTTGCCTTAGTCTCAGTGCTTGGAGATACCGTGGAGGTAACTGCTGGAAGTGAAACTTATGTATGTATCAATATTGAGGGTTTGGGAGCTGTTTCATTAAACTACTGAGTACAGTGCAAATAAGCACCAAACACTGCCAGGAAAAATGGAGTGTAAACAATTGATCCATTCATTTGAAGCAATAATGAGCAAAAGTAACTTGGTATGGTGCTTTATCTGGGTGGCATTGCTCTGCCAACAAGGCCAGACAGCTTTGTCAGAGCTGAGAGTTGTGTTGAACAGAGATAACAGTCCTGATTCTGAGCTAGCAGTTAGTATAAACAAGAAATTTAATTCCAAGAAGTGTGAGAGAGATGAGAAATTTCTGGATAATTTCCAGGCTTTGCCAAATAATTAGTGTTTTCCAGGGTTAGTGTTATCTACAAAGATAATTTAATGCTTAATTAAAAAAAAATAGTTGTTGTTACATTTTTAGGAGGTTGGTAAGATAGTCTAGTTTAAGAAATCTGAAAAGGATGGGGAACAATGAAGTGACAGATATTTAAGACTTCTAAGTATTTGGGAGGTGCTGAATGTGGGTGGTGTATGGTTAAAAAGCAGGAATTAGACCAGTGCAGTAGAGGACAGCAGATACCCATGGGTGCCTATGGAAATAGATGTTATGTACTACTTTCTGTGTGGTTTTATTTTAGGGTTGATGAAAACATTGCATCTAAACAATTTGTATATTTTTTTTCTAACAGTTTGATTCTGGAGTGCTTGCAACATGCTTCAAAGCATTTTTGGAGTTGGTGGTAAAGAACTGCAGCCCTTTTCTGAGATTTTTTGCATTTACTGTCTTTCCTCACCTCTCATGTAAACCTGTGGCTCTTTGCTTTTGAGAGCTATGTACTGAAAACCTTGAACTTTATTTAGTTATCTTCTGCATAGTTTTAGAGTGATGACACAAATCTGTTGATTGCAGTGATTTCTGTAATACACAAAAAGAGTCAGAAGGATGACACTTATATTTTTACAATTTTTGGTTTAATAAGAGATAGCTAACAGATTTTATGGACTCCCCAGGCACTGGCAGTGGTTTCCCGAAGTCCTGCAAAAGCTGTGCTAATATCTGACTGAATTAGATCTCTGTGTAACAACTTTGAAGAGTAAAAGTCGCACCTGCAGTTCAGGTGATACAGAATATACTGCCTGGTAGGGAGAGTATTTGTCCTGCTTTTCCTTTGGGAATATTCAGTGAGCAAATATCAAGTATGTTTGTTTCCTAGGACTCCTCAAAGTTAACTATGAGTTATTTCAGCTTGGATGTATTCCTGCAGTTGTAGTTAGTGTGAGCTAGCCTATAACAAAACTCTTTTTGCTGTAGCTAGGTTGGTCCTGTAGCCCAAAATACATTGAAAGCTGGTGAAGTGAGTTAGAGGAAGAGTAGTTTTGGTTTTTATTTTTTAATTAGTGTATTGGTTTGACATGTTTTCCTGAAAATGGCTGCATTAACAAGATGCCTAGTTCCATTCATGCAGAAAGCAGGCATCTAAAGATTAAATCAAACCTGTTTAAATTAATACATACATACTTTGTGAGAAGTTAGGACATTTGATCATGATGGTGTAAAACCTGAGGCTCTCAGTAGGGCTTAAAGTAGTAAGAGTCCCTTTCATTTCTTTTCCTTAAGAAAGTGTTTCTGCTTATTAAGTGTGAATACAATGTTGCTTGTTTGCTTTATCTTGAGTAAACATGTCCAGATTTTATCTGGGCAATAATTTGAATTTGAATGCTAGGTTAACCCATGTTAGTTGTATACACTTTTCTAAACAAGAAGGCATTTAGATTTTCATAGCTATAGAATTTGTGGGTGTCAGTGACCATGATTTAGTCTGCATTCAGAGACAAATTTGGCTGTTAAAAAATTCATGTGATGTTAAGCCTTAAACTGTTCACGTTCCTTCACAGGTGCTCAGCAAAAGTTATGTAATTATTTTACTTTGACCTGCTGTTAACAAAAGTTT
Source organism: Eopsaltria australis (assembly GCA_034509425.1). Lineage (NCBI taxonomy): Eukaryota > Metazoa > Chordata > Aves > Passeriformes > Petroicidae > Eopsaltria > Eopsaltria australis. The sequence continues at coordinate 5,483,310 of JAVTVJ010000138.1, forward strand.
TGGTTTTTTGACAGATACATACCTAAAACTGGAAGATGTGACCCGTAAGTTTAATAAACCCTGCATAATGGATGTAAAAATAGGTCAGAAAAGTTATGACCCGTATGCTTCAGCAGAGAAGATACAGCAGCAGGTCAGCAAGTACCCGCTGATGGAAGAGATTGGCTTTTTGGTTCTTGGAATGAGGGTAAGAGCTTGTCTTCACTTTCAGTTTATGTTCAGGCCTCTTGTCCCACACCAGGTACAGCAGCTGGTTTTCCTAGCAAACAGCAATCCTCTTGAGTTTTACATAAATACAGCGTTACCTGAATGTCTGGGTAGTGCTCATATCAACTGTCATGTGAAATCTGTTCCAAAACACTGCTCTGGTTCACAGCAATTACTTAACTTGGCTGTGTCCCTTAGGGCAAGCTATTTGCAACTTGGGCAATGTATCTGTATACAGGAGAGAGGCTGGGTATTTGAAACTGAATATAGTTGCAATTAGTTGTTCACCACCAGAACAGATATTTAAAATTATTAAGAGGATTCTTGTGTGTTTGTTTTCTTTCAGGCTTATATCAGAGATTTACATACTGAACCAGTCTTTCTAATAGTTTAATAATGAGCTGTATCCTCCACATTTTTCATCTTGATACTCTGTTTTTAAATAAAAATAATTTTTACATAATGTTTCTATTTAGGGAAGAGTAAGTAAGCTCTCAGAGGTGATGCATAAAGCCACAAACAGCTGTTTATATTTTACATTGTAAAAAGCCTTCCATCAAAAGTGAACTTCTTTTGATATTTACACACTCAGGGAACAGCTGTCAAGGGAACGTTAGTTGGGTATACAGATGTCCCTGTTAACTCTTATTACTCTTAGAAATACTAAGAGTCAATATGTGTGTATTGGCTACTTTAAAACTTCAATGTAAAGAAAAGCTATACAGAACATTTGTGGCTCAGAGAAATGTGTTGATGTCACTGAGTTCCTGATGGAATTCAAAAGTAGTTTTTTCTGCAATGACAGGTACAGGAATAGTTTTCTTTTTGACGTGAGGCTTTTGTTTTTCTCCTCACACACAAAGCCAGGGCTCCTCAAGCTCTGCATCAACATGCATAAATGGCTGGAGACTTTGATAAGCTTCCCCTTGGCTGTTCAATAGCAACAGCAGCCAGATTGCACCATTGTTCAAGATAATACTAATATCTCTGTATTGTTTTGTGCAGGCCTCCAGCCCTTAACTCTGCCTTGAGATAAGCTGCTATATAAATTATAGTGGTCATGAGTAGTAATTATGTAAGTCTCTGAGCAAGAATGTGGGAGTTAAGTCAAAAAACAGCCAAACAGTTTGGATGGAAAAGGAAGGTTAGAGATTATAGCTTTGGATTTGGTTGATGTCATTACGTAACCTTTATTATCTCATTTGTAAAACAATGTACTTCATGTCCTTTGTTCCATGACAGTGCAAAAGGAATGATTGCTTCTGTGATATGCTTGTGGCTATTGTTTCTAACATTGTTACTTATTTGTGTCTTTGTCCTGTTGCAGAATTTTTTTTCAATCCCCTGATTCAGACTGGATGTATAATGATGATCCTGCCAAGTACTGCAGTTTTCCATCCAGTGTTTAACTAGATGAAATTTGGATTTTTGCCTTAGGCACCCAATTGCATGTTGGAAGTTGTTTCCCTAAGAGAATTGACAAGGTTCCTCCTGCCCTCACACAGCACTTGGCAAAATCTGAATTCACAATACATGTTCTCTGCCTCTTGATTATGGGGTGTTCTCAGCTTGTTGCTTGCTTTATTTGTGAAAAATTATGGCTATACTATAAAACACTCCTAGATGGATATGTGCTGCCCAGAACAGCTCACGTGCTGGATGAAGGTTGTTCTTGTTTGCTGGACAAAACATGATGTAACGAGGAAGTACAGGGGTTTGGTTTTAATCTCTCCATTCAGTGTTATTTTTACCAGGGAGGTGGGCTTGTGTGGTAAATTTTTACATGAGTGAGAAGGAGAGGGCCAGGAAAAACAGAGAATGTAACTGTGCTTTTTTTAAAGCACCCATTGTATAAGCTATCATAAAGAGATACAAGCAAAAAAGTGTTGTAGTTGGGGGATTTACCCCAAAATCTATTTGCAGTGTATTTTTACCCAAAAGGCTATTGAAACAGCTTTTTCTTATGCATTGGTAAACAAGCAGTCATCTGTTCATATATAAAATATGCATGGTGTGTCCTTAAAAATAAGTCTCCTGTCTGGCCCAGCATTAATTTATGTACACAGTTCTGGCATTTGACCTGTATTTGGCTTAAAGCACTGAATAGACAGAATAAATGCATGGAAATACATTTAGAAAACACAGTTATTTTAATAACATTGTTTCAAAACGCAGTTCTGTACTTAGTGGAGAAGTTCCTTTCTTTAACAGACACCCCTGGATCCCTGGAAGTGTCCAAGGCCAGGTTGGATGGCACACAGAAGAACCTAGTTTAGTGAAACATGTCCTGCCCATGGCAGGGGATTGGAATTGGGATGTCTTTAGGGTCCCTTTGAAACCAGATCATTCTGGGATTCTGTCAGAGTGGACATGGTTTGTTATGAAAGTAGTTAGAGTTTATATAGAAGTTAGAAGTCTCAGGTACTGTTGCAATAGCAAAAATACAAGTTGTAATATGGTTTCAGTAGTAGAAGTACAAACAGGTAAGAAATCTCTTTGCAACACAAGCAATGTTAAATACAGAGCATTCTGTGTGCTGTTGAGTACAAGCACAATGTGTGGGCTGTGCTCCCATTTCAGAGTCACAGTCCTTTTGGAATCTATAGTTCCCAGGTTTTCTTTTTCTTCCAGGACATTGATTGCAATCTCAGTTACTCCAGAATACTTCTGAAATGCTTTTTTAAAGCACAAACTGGTGATTATGTAATTTTGCCAGTATAATCCATCATTGACTTGTATTGTTTGTGCCTATGAACATGCAGGTAGTAATGTATAATAATCAAAGCTGGTTTTAGAAGTGAATTTTCTAATCTACAGCACATGATTCTGCAGGTTATTTTAAAATTAACTGTAGCTGACTCTATTTTATGAGGTTTTTATGAACTCTTTCTAGTATTGTGGTAATTTTGACAAGCTCTGATCTGATAGTAACAAGATTTAGGAAGGAAGTCATAAAAGTATTATATCTTGCATCTAGTGTTCAGATTATTCTACACTAAAAATTACCAGAACTGGGGTTTTTACATTTATAAGTCTAATTCAAGCTTTGATGTTTAAGAAAACAGGAAGAGAAAGCAAAACAAAACCTAAAAGGAAACAAACAAAAAAATCCATGAAATGGTAAATAAATAAATATATAAATATATAAATAAGACCCTAACCCTAAGAAACCAACTGAAAGCCCTGAAAAAAAACCAACTTCCAAGCTGAAGCAGGTGGTATTTCATTACATAAGAAGGAAACATGAAACAAATTTATTCTAATGAGATGCTTTGTGGAAGTTCTGGGAGTCTGGAATTACTGTATGCAGCTGTTTTAAAGTGGTTCATGATTTAATTGCAGTTTGTTGTTTCTTTTATTTAAGAGATTAATAGTCTGCTTTTTGACTGGATAAATTTCAACATAATTTCATTCTGCAACTTACATAAGGACCTGAGTAAAACTGCATATTGACTGTCAGAGCATTTGGGGGTGCACTTAGTCATATGAAGCACTCAGTCAAAGTAGGCCAGAGGAAAAAAGAAGCAAAATAGGCAGAGTAATACCCAAGTATAGTCTTGGAAATGAGGGAGCAGGGGTGCATCCTTCCTGTGGTGAATTTTCAAGCCAGAAGCAAGTAGGGATGAGTTTACTTTCGTCACCTGTGGTCTAGCAACAATAAATTAAGTTTAAAAAAAGTAAAAATTAGGGAATGAGATGTTTAGATAAATGGATTTGGATAACTGGGCATGCTCTCAGTAGCAGCGGTAATGTGAGAGCATTACTATAAAGGAGAGATGTCAAATAAGAGAATGTTTTTAACAAAAATTCTCACTTTGTTATTTTTTTCTTCAAATCCTTGCTTTACTTTCTTTTTTGAAAAAGAAAAAATACAGCTTGTTGAAACTCTTTAAGTACTGCACTGTGGCAGGATGAAGGGCCTGCAGAGAAACCTGGGTTACTTGGGCATGAAGGAAGCACGTATTTATACTGGGACAGTTGTGGGGTACAGGCAGAAGGTGCCCAGGCATGGATGTGGGTCTTGGCCTGGCACCAGGAGGGTCCCTGCAGAGCTGGGGGATGGATGCTGGTTTGGATGTGCCTAGATGAGTTGGGGTGCCACCCACTTACCCCTGCTTTCAGCTTGGCTCCAGCTTTGGTAGCAGCTGGGCACTGACCTTCAGATGCTCTCAGGAGTGCCTTGTTGTAAACAAACTTCTGTGTAATGTCTAAACACTCGCTCAGCCCTACCTGTATGCCACTCGTAGGTGTCCTTATGGAAAAAATCTGAGGGGAGGGAAGCTCAGCCCTTGGCCCTGGGAAGTCTGTATGCCTCAGCATCAGAGCATGTATCTCAAGTCTTCATGTGCTCGCTTAGGACAGCAGATCCCAAACTGCCCTTCCCCAGGGCATGCAAAGGAGCAGGGGTGGGCATTGGGAGCCGTGCAGGGAGCTGCTTCCCAGGCACCATGAGAATGTCAGTGCCACACAGGTCCATATTGTGCATGTTGTTGAGTTGATCCTCGCTCTCCAGGTGCTCTGAAGTATCCTACAGGCCTGCTCAAAATAGGTTGGGGTTGTTTTTCCCAGTTTCAGTGATGTGGATTAGCATATATTTTTTGCAGATGTGAAAGAGCTCTGCAAATTACCGAATAGGGATTTTTACTTGTGCCAGCAGTATCTCCCCCAAACAGTTCTTAACATGTATTTAAATTGTACTTTTCATAAGTCGGAGAGTTGCCACAGTAAGTATTTGAACAGTGTGTACATTTTTCCTGCATTACTATGGATGTTGGTACCGACTTACCATAATTAATGTTACATAACATTTGATATCTGTTTGCCTTCAGTTTAATGTCCTGAAGCTGAAGATGCAAGGTTTCCAAACTCTCTATCTCTGCTGAGACCTTGCAAGGGCTGTGCTTTTTTAAAGACTGTGCTGGACCAGCTTCTTATTTTAACTCAAGGTTTCCATCAGTCCAGGAACATCAGATGAAGGAACTGTAACTGAAAAAAGGGTACAAAAAAGAAGGAACTGTAATTGAAAATATGTTCAAAACCAAAACTGTTTTGGTATGCGAACAGCAAAGACTGAACACCTCACAGGGAGACAAAAGCCAAGTGCAGGTTTATAACATCCAAAGATAATTTCCCTCAACAGTTAGTGGTCTGGATTTTTTCATGTGCTGCCCATGCAGAGTCACTAGTACTGCTAGTTGTGAACTGCACCTGTTAGCTTGCTGGATTCCAGAGCCATTTGTGCAGGAAGCTAACTGAGTGGGAGCTACTTGCAGGCACAAGGAGAAGCCTTTGCACTGTCAGCCAGAACAACTCTGATCTTGCATAGTAAGAATATATAAAAATGACTGATGAAGCAGGAGGTTTCTTGAAGGCAGTGTTCTGCAGCTCATAGAGTTTTCTTTGTCTTGCACTCTGCAGGAAACCTGCAGTGGATACAGAGCAAACACATAACAAACTATGGCAGGTGGACAAGATATGAGATTTTCCTGTCTAATAATTTCTTGGTTGCCATTAAGGTTACAGATCTGACTTGACTTGTCATTGTTCTGACAGAAATGGGCTAGTACAGACGGCTGTAACAACACGTATACAGAAAAAGCTTGGTTCAAAGGCAAAATGTCATTTTAGGAAGGGATAGTAGCAAATTAGTGGTGGTGACCATGTGAACAAAAGCACAGTAGAGCAGGAGGTGTGTCAAACAGGAAGTTGATTTTAGCCTCCTGCTCCTCCAGCACAGCCACCGCTGTGTTCGGGTGGGTGAGGGTGGAGCAAGGGCTGGTGAGAGATCATTTCTGTTTGAGCTTGGCTTTCAGCGCCCTTGCTTTCAGAATGGGGTGTAATGTATCTGTATTTGAGTGAGGTTTTCCAGGAATGTTCAGTCTCTTCCTACAGTTGCGCAGAGCTTCGAGGTGGTGGTAAGAGATGGTTTTTGTGATTATGCAGATCTGTTGTCTTTCAATGCCACTGGCTGCAGCCAAGCCTCTTGGTGACCGAGGGCCTTCTGAGTGCACAGGGCAGTTAAACACATACATTACACTCATGCTGTGGGTCTGGGACTTGGTGCTTTGTCACTGACTGTTTTGTATAGTTAAAAACGTGCTGTTAATGCAGTGTGCACATCTGCCTCGGTGTTTGTAAGCTATATAGAAAGACATTTGGGGAATGTTTTGTTCAAATTACGAGAAGAGGTGGGGTGGCTTCTTGGAAAACCCGGTTCAGAAGCACAGGATCTGATGTGCTGCCCCAGCATTTCTTTGGAAAACAAAATGAGCTTGCAGATCTTAATCAGCATGTTTGAGCTAGTGCCCATGTTACAAAAACTGTAGCTCCTACGGGAAGAGATAAGGTTCTGGTAAACAAGATGGTTCGGTCAGGACCTGCCGCAGTGCTGATGTCTGCAGAAAGCTGCCCTGGGCCAACTACATGAGAATGCTTAATATCGTTAAAATGAAGGCACAGCTAGTGAAAACTCAGATGTAGTCATCAAACTCTTGATTTTTCTTTCTAAGCAATATTACTTTTTATTTAACTGCCTTTGGCTTGCAGCTCTTTAAAAAGTTTTGAAACTTTTGGTATGTTTTTGAAGGTTACTTTGGTACCTGAAGTGTTCGCATAAGCAAGCTTTGGGTTTCTGTGTCGTATGCTGTGCTTTTTTCATGTGCTTTGGAAAAAAACCCAGCAAAAACTAAGTGGAGAAAAATTACTGTTCTTGTAATGTTCAGATGCAGTTTTAGAATAACTCATCTCTGCTGTGGCCTTCTTAATTTCATAGACATGGAGGCCTCAGTTTCTCCAAATATCAACAATGTGAAGTGTCTGTGCTACTGAGTGAGTTTAAACATTTAGACTTACAGCGCTTTGCTTTTTTAGAATAATGAGAACTGCTTACTGCCCCTTGAATTCGTGGTTGATGACTTAAAATCAGTTTCTACACACTATGATTTGAGGACTGAATTTAATTACTTCTATCTTTTCGTCAAAATAAAAGCTATTTGAGACTGTTCTTCTCAGTTGCTTTGCAAAACAGGAGGTGGGGATCTGTACAATTATACTGGATTTACTGTGGTTTGGATGATGGGAGAGACATTTTGGGGTGATAGGCTGTAATGAAAACAGGGAATTCTATTTTCTTTATTTATTGCTCCTGTACCATTCCTTTTTATTGCTGCTGCTTCACTGTCGTGGACTTTATTTGTTGGTTTCAGCAAGAATAAGGGCTCAGAGGAGGGATGAGGAGCAGGCACCTCAGCAGTGTGCCCTGACTCTTTCAGTGGGATCCTCTCTCTTTACAGCGGTGAAGGGAGGGCAGAGCTGTGGCTGGGGTGGATGCCACAGGGATGGGTGGTCTGAACTAGTGCCAAGCACGAAGTTCCTGCCAGAGACAACCGCCTGCTTGGTAACACCATTATTTCTGCAAATAAAAATTTGTCTACACTCTCATAAACAAATTATACTTGGGCCTTGCTGCCTCGCACATTTCTGCCATGGAAATACTTCAGTGTGAGAGAAAATATGTCTATATGTGAAGCAGTTTTGAATTAAGTTCTTAAACTTGTACAATTGCTGATACAGACAAAACTGTACCCATGTGAGTTGCCTCCCTTTCAGATGAGAGCTGAAGTACTGCTGTTGATGCTGGAGCCAGCTTTTGCTTGGCAGCTGCCATTTATTTAGTGCAGCCTCATTTGTGCTGACAGTTGCACATGGGTCTTATGGAGCTGGGCCTTGGTTGTCACACACAGTAATTCTTACTGTTTTGCTCTTGTGCTAAATAGTTTTACAGTTTTAAGAACTCAAAGTAATCGCAATGAAATTTTTGGTTTGTTGTCTTACTGATTTAACATCCGCAGTAACACAGATAGGAGTGTCATCGTTTCAGGTCTCAGCTGTGATTTGCAAGGCCATATAAAAGAGTACCCTGTAATAGGTACACTGCTTTTTGCCACCACCAGGATGTCTCTAGCACAGGAAAGCTGTAGCTTGGAGCCCAAGGGCTGAAGGGAGAGTTTTGGAGAGCACTACAGTGCAGTGCTGGGCACTGCAAGAAACCTAAAAACTGTGAGGGCTAAATGTTTTGTGGCCTGTGTGTGAGGTGTCTCTTGCTCTGCAGAAATACTGGTGGTTCCAAATACATAGGGAGCCCCCTCCTTGCCTCTTTCAGGTGTACCATGTGTCTTCGGACAGCTATGAGACGCAAAACCAGCACTACGGGAGGAGCTTGACCAAGGAAACAGTAAAGGACGGTAAGGGAATCGGGGTGTCAGAACTCAGGGCGCTTGGATTTTCTCATTCAAATATTTATTTATAGAATTGTGTGGAAAAAGTAGTCAGGGTGTTCCCATTTTAAAAGTCCTTTTTTGTCCTCATGTCAGGTGGGTTTTTGGCTGTTCCCGGTAGTATTTGAGCTGCCTGTCAATCTGAAATTGCGTAGTTTGCTGTAACAGCAGTGCAGACTATAGGAATTTCCTCCTCACATCTCCTTTGCTACTAATAAGGGGGAGAGAATTTTGGAATTCAACTTCTTTGCAGCTTTGAAACTATAATGAAATAAAAATCTTTTGAAAGTATTACATGTTTTTATTATAAATACAATTTTTTTGTGTCTAGTTGTCTTCTGTGAATATCTAAGTATATTTTCTATTAGAAATCTACTATAAATGCATCTTTCAATTCAAAGGACTTTTATCAGGTGAAGTCAATCCACGTGTTTCTCTACATTAACAACAAATAAAAATGAGGCTGTTTGGTGATAATTATTGCAAACTAGTTATTAGTTGACACCTGCTCATTTGTCCCCCAGTAAGGGACAGAAGGTACACTCAAGCTGCTTAAGACTGTTTATGCATGGAGCATTTAATGCGTCCCTGCCCAAAACTGTCCAGACACATATTAAACTGACTTGGGAGCAGGAACCATGTTCGTTTGCCGTGTGCTTGATACATTTACTTTTACTTACAACCCAAGCCCAGGCTGTATTACACAGTAGGTGATGTGCTGAAGGTCACAGAGTTCTTCGTTCAGTTTGGGTTTAGTCAAAATTGCCTGAACAGAAATTACCTGAACGGTGTATATTCCTTCACATAAGAACTATTCTCACCTCAAAAAAACCGAAAATTCTTTGTTTTCTGTTCAGAAGTGAAAATAATCCCAATATGTGTGTATTTCTTGCAGGCATCTCAAAGTTTTTCCACAGTGGGTACTGCTTGAGAAAGGATGTGATAGCTGCCAGCATTCGGAAGGTTGAAAAGATTTTGGAGTGGTTTGAGGGCCAGACACAACTCAACTTCTACGCAAGTTCATTGCTGTTTGTCTATGAAGGCTCATGTCAAGCCACAACTGTGCGGTTGAGTGATGTCACCTTGGCAGAGAAGAGAAGAGTGCCCAAAGGCCTGTTATCAGGTGGAGATGTGTTGGAGTATAATAATAATATTCACGTAATAAATTCTACAGAGAATGGAAAAATTGAAGCCTCTGTAGGTAAAGGCTTGTCTAAATTTTATGCACTTCACAAAAAGTCGTGCTCGAAGAGGCACCACAGTCAGCTCTCACTAAAAGTTGAAAACTCAGAGCAAGACAATGTGTGGAAAACAGGCACGTGCATTACGCAGGAGCACCTGAATGGAAATGTTCTACCCCAACTGGAAAAAGTTTTCTATCACATGCCAGCAGAGACCAAGGAAAGTGCAAATGTTGAAGTCCGAATGATCGATTTTGCTCATGTGTTTCCTAGCAACACAAAGGATGAGGGCTATATTTATGGTCTGAAGAATCTAATCACAGTACTGCAGAATATTTTGGATAACTAAATTCTTTGCTATGTTTTTTATTGGGGGCCAATGATAAAGAGCAACAACGTGAAGAATTTCTGCACTTGTAATGCTGAATAACTGGGTTTGTATTGTTCTATATTTTATTTGTCTTTGTACTTTTGGTAGAAGGGTTTAACTTTTTATAATTTCACTCAGGAAAAACATTGATAGTTAATTAGGAGGTGTGAAAGGATGAAGATATTTGAGATAAAGCAGGATAGGTAAATTAATAGAATGAAATGTATGTGGTTGGCTTAAGTCCAAGGACTACCAGAAGCAAGGTAGTTCCTTGTGTTAGTTCCTCTCGTGACTTTAGCATAGATGACATTTTTGCCCATTTAGCCTTGACACTGAGCCACATCTCCATTAACAGGTGTTTAGAAAATAGACTGAAAGTTGTAAGGTGCAGAATTGATGTCCTCAGTACTGCCCTGGTGTTTACTGTATTTGAATAACTGGAGTAACCCTGCTTGGAGAGAAATCCTGTTCTGATTTCAGCAGTCTCACCTGAAGCCAGTGCATCCCAAAGTGCTTTTCCATGTCACGACACAATATTGTTTTTCTTTCTGCCCTTCCCCCTTTGTGGATGTCTGCAGCCAGTGTTCACCACAGATGAGCTACCATGTAATTTGTGTTGAGGTGCTAAGAAAATGCTGGAGTACAATACCATAACAGGCTTAAACTGCACAACTTCTAGAGAAACTGTTTGTTCCAAAGAATGAGTGAAAGAATGCAAACGCAAGATGTTCCAGGAACTAATTTGGTTTAGGAGATTATGTCAGTCTGTTAACGGGGTGTCTGATGCTGTGATTAAAGAAAATGTCTCACTGTTGTTCTCATGGCCCTTCAACAACATTGCTTTAAAAAGCAAACTAGTAGAAAGGGGAAACAAGTGTTTTGGGTGAGCATGCAGAGCTCTGCTGGCTGTAAGCCACTTGCATTTTTGCAGTGAGTGTTTGATGCTTCCACTGCTGGACAGCACTGACTGGAATAACAAGCAGTACAGGCAGAGGAGCCTCCTGTGAGATCATTCAGCCTTGGAGCCAACAGCTGTGCCACTGCTTGTGCCAGTGGAGCTGTAGCTCTCCCATCCTGGGCTGCAGCACCCCAGATTTCTTTAATGACACACAGGCAAGCTGTGTAATTTGAAAGCTGTCCCATTTCCGTCCTTTTCACAAGAAAAATTCAATTTTTGTATGGAATGCTTGAGATGAGGATGATGTATCCAAAGCAAATTTGGTGTGTCTCTTCTATATGCTGTGTAGGTGGCTGTGCTGCTATGCATTTTACAGTGAGCTGTATGGAAAGTGGGAACGGAGGAGTCTTGCCATCCCCAGAGCAAGATTTTAATGCTTAAAGCATTTCCAGGACGAAAATGTTTTAGAACAGATTTGGTCATTGGAAACATACATCTTTTTCATGTGGACTTAGTGACCCTGTGGCCTTGCTGCTCTCTCTGTATGATGTTCTGCACTATGCACTCAGCTGTGTACACATCTTGACAAGTTCTTCATTGGACATCTGTTTTCTACATGACAAAGAGATTCATACTTTTTCAAGCAAATACGCTGTTTTAAATAAAGCTGAATTTTTAGCTCTATTTGAGAACTTGGGTTAATTGGGAGAAACAGGGTATTACTATGTGTAGAATTACATGGTTTAAACTTTAGAGCTCATATTGGCCAATACATTCAAGACTGAAGCCGAACTTTTAACACGATTTTAGAAGTATGGGAAAAGGGGCTTGCAGGAAGGGCAAGACCAATGTGTCGAAAATTTTATGTGAAATACAGTGAAGTCTGAGGGGGAAAGTACCAGGAAGAGAGGGACTTCTTTTCCTACCTGGTATTTCTCTTGCACCTTATCGTTAATATATTCCCAACTCTCTGTGAATTAATTTAAGCTATACTCTAGAAAGAGTTTGTGGTTTTGTTTGCTTTGTCACTGGTTTCTCTGTTATGATTTTGTTGTTCTATCCCGTAAATAGTCAACACTAGTGTAGTCCAGGCTGGTAGTGGCCTTGTATGATAAAGTTACAAGGTTTTATAGAAAATGTGGGCAAAACCATACTGACATCACCATTTTTGTCCTCTGTAATTCATCTCTTCTGGATTTTAATCCATTTTGTACCAGAGAAATGAGGCATTTTCCTCAAGTCAGTTATTGGAAAATGATTAGTATGCACTTAGTACCATGCACTCTCCTGTCTCTGCTTTAAGATACATGTCCTCGGTGTTTGAATGCTCTTTAAGTATTGATTGTTTTGTTGGCTATGGCAGTATTTGTAACATGCCTGGAATATTGTCAACCTGTCAGAATATTTTGAATAAAAAAATAATTTTATCATGGTTTTTGTACCAGTAGTTATTATGAATGTATTTCTGTTAATTTAAAATGTAGCTTGAGAAATAACAGTATTTTTCATTGGAAATTGTGTAAATAAAGCTTGCCATGGAGATGTTTGGGCATAGTACCAGCTGTGAGTTTGAGCCTGCAGAGGCCTTATATTCACACTGTTCTTGCAGATTTTAGACTTGGCTATGTCTAGTGTCTTGTATCTGAGCCAGATGTTTTCAGTTACAGTTTAAAATGTATTCACAGAAATCATTGAACAGAATATGTAATTAATCAGAAGATGAAGAGGGAGACAGTGGGTCACTGAACTGATACACTCTCAATGACTGATCTCCCTGCCTCTCAGCAATGCCCCTTTTGTTCTCTGGACAAAGTGTACAGGACAGGCAACCATTACATGGAAATCTTTACAGGGATGGTTACAAGGCTTGTGGGTGTTTATGTCCCATAAAACAGTGGGTTGCTGCCCCAGCCTAGTGTGGTGTAGCTGGGGTCTAGGGCTGCTGAGGAAACTGATGATTTTAAGCAATAAGAGTTGGGTTTAGCAGAGCTGACTCTCAAAAAGGATTCTCAGCTGCATTGTCACTCGTGGACTCTGAGAATATACTGAAGCCTTTCTGCCTAGGTGATGTGAGAACTGTGCATAGGCTCACCTAAGGAGAGGTTGAGTTGTATAAAGTTTTATGAAAAGCATTTACAAATGTAGTTTTGGATATGGGTGAAATTTGTTGCATAAATTACTGGAAGTTACTATACCACTATGAAATACTTAAAATAATTTAATCAATTTGTTTTATGAACTGAGCTGGAGATTTTACATGCAGTTGTGATTCTGATGAAACTTGTACTGTTTTGTTTTTTCTACTGTAATGCATAACCAGAGTGTCATTTTCCGTAATCTCACAGTTTCATGGAGAACTTTTAAAAGTACCGAGTAGATTAGGAAATCACTGATTTCCATTAATTTGATTAACAGAGTGCATATGTTCTTGAAATACTTCAGTGCATGTAATATTGTAAGTAATGTTATCATGCTAGAAATCTAGAACCCCAGTAAAACTTCCTCACCTGCAGAGAACTCCTGATCTGAGTCTGGATTGTGCAGAGTTTAAAATGGGCCTTCTCAGGTGGGACAGCAGCAGTGGTGAAGGAACGGCGTCACCTGCGCTGGCCATGTCAGGTGTGCAGGCGTGTTTACATTAGGAACCTAAAATCACTGCAGTGACTTGCTCACTTTGTGATGGGAAGCACAGTCAGATGTAGGAACACACTGGAAGGGTGGGGACTCATATCCACTCTTGCTGTTTAAAGTTAGGATTACTTGTTTGTCCTCCTGATTTCTTTTGGGGTTTTTTTCCCTACATGGAGCTTCCTCCTGAGTGCTGCCTTTGGCCCTTGCCACAGGTGGCATCATGATGGAAATTTGTATTTCCTACAAAGTTTATGCCCCATAACTCCTCTTGAAGTGCCACTCTTGAAAAACACTGTGGGAATACACTGTCCCCTGAGAGAGCAGAGGTGGGTACTGGTGGACAGCATGATTTGATGGGAGACTGGACCCATAGGCTTTCTGTGAGTTCTTTACTCATGAGTTGAAGAGGATGTTCTGGGGGCAAGGTGAGTGACAGCTCAGCTGAACTCTGTGGAGTTTTCCTTCCCTCATTGCAGTTCAGGTGAAGGTTTGGGTTTAAGCAGGTACAGAGGGGAGCAGTGAGAGTTTCTAAGGAGTCCTGAGCAGGACACTGGGTCCATGCTGGAACACAGAGAATGGCCACGGGTAAGATCCAAAGGCTGCAGATCCTCAGGTGTCTCACAGAGAGAATGTGCTGTGCTTATTCATCGGGTTAAAACAGGATATTGGCTGGGGAGTGCATTCATCACAAATTGTGTCTGTTTCTTGTGTTCACAGCAATCTGTAAATGGAAGCTGCAGTAGGAAATTGTCATCCAAAGGGCAAATATGTTTGAAAGGGAAAAATAAGCAAACTAGGGGTTGTACCACAAAAAACGTGTTTCAATAAATATCTTTTACTCTGGTCTTGTTTAGTGGAGATGGGCCTTGAGGATTTGGAGTTTAATTTGTTACATGACATTCAGCAGCAAAGTCAGAACAAAGGTACTTTGAAACACGTTAGTTTGAATTGTGTACATTGGTTTAAGTAGTTATTTTATTTCATAGGTCACTTTTTAAAAAAGAAAGTAACTTCCAAATGTGATGTGTGTTGCACCTGACTAAATGAAACTACAGTGCACAAAGGCACTTTAATCCTCTGGGAACTGTACTGGTATGTAGATGAAAGCATGTGAAATTGCACCTGGTGCTGTGTCGTTAATAGTTTTTGAGATTTAAAGTTCTACCTTCATTATGGTTGATGAATGAATGTGTCTAGTCTAGTCTCAGTTTCTTTGATCCAAGTGTCTAAAGCTGCCCCTCAATCTCCTCTGATCTGGATGTGTTTGTAATTTCCTTTGCTATTTTCTGACATTCTTGGACCACAGGGGGTATTGTTAATATTACCCGTGTTCATTTTATAGAACATTGTACTGTGCTATCTGCCAACTTTTGTAACTTAATTATTAGTGATATTTAGGGTCATTCTAATAGCTGTATATTTGGCAAATTATTAAAATTTTCTGCAAGTGATTTGCAAGTATAATTGGTTTCTTTTAAATACAAGAAGATGGTTGAGAAGAAGTTTACTTGGCTATTACCTGCCCTGATGAATCCTTCTTTCTTTCCTTCTTTATTTCTCCTTTTTTCTGTGCACTCTTCAATGGCTTTCCCTTGGATTTACCAGGTTTGCTTTTCCACCATATTTTTGTCACAGCATCCACTGCCATTGTTGGGAATTCCTGCTGGGTGTACAAGAATCATCTCTATAAAATAAAAAAAGAAATTCCACAATCCTTTAAACTCATCCTGGAAAACCTTTAAGAGGACCACAAGAGGCTGTATATGTTGTTGATTACAAGTCCTTTTTTCATCCAACATCAGGTCCCAAATTCTGAAAGCATACAGGAACTGCCTTTGTGCTCAGACTGTGAGGGGATAAAAGCCAAGGGATTCCTTTTTTGGGGTCCCTCCTGGAAGGAGCCATCTGGAGTTGTCATTTAGTTATTTGGTCACTGCAAATTTGGATGTCTGAGACCCTGCCATGGGAAACCTGGGTCTGAGCCCTTAAGGGAACCCAGTGTGAGTGTGGGGTGCAGCTGCGAAGGGGCCTCGGTCCAGCTCAGGTGGTGCAAGAATGAGTGTCAGAGTGCTCCTGGATGCTCAGACAGGGGAGCTTCCTGAACAATGGAGCATCCAGAGAGCCATTTAAAAGTCTCACCTTTAATATCAGACATTTCCCATATCTCCCGTTGCTGCTCTGCTGTTTTTGCTTATACTTTTCATCCTGCTTGCCATCCCCAAATGTAGACTTCCTCTAAATGTAACTGTAGTTTGTGGTTTAGACCAGGGAAAGATTTGAGGATAAATATCATGTAGAATAAGAACTGTAAAATACCTGCCATATACACCTTTTCCTTTCCATCCTTTCCATCTCTACACTTCCTTTGACCTTGAATGAAGCAAATAAATCCACCTGTGTGTTGTGCAGTGTATCTGAAGGGCAGCCACTCGCCTGTTGCCCTGGATGGCAGTAAAGGATTGGTGTCAGTGCACACTTTTCGATTGATGAAGCATAAGGAGGAACTGAGTTCAGCCCATTTTTCCACAGCTATATAAACTGCAACGTGGCTGGCAATAAAAACTTGATTTTTTAGCAGTTTAGTAGATATAAATTGGGCCAGCAGATGGGAAGCTGTCAAATAGGTACCATGCCCAAGTCCTAATTTTGCAAAATTACTTCTCAAAGAAACAAACCAGGAATAGCTACAAAGAAAATGCTGACAACTTGGGCTTGGGCAACATCAATCTTTAGTTTTCAAATACTCTGATACTCAAATACTGGTGTCTCATCTAGGATATGCCCTTTCATGTTCCTGTAAGTTTGTAGGTAGGAGGGATTAATTCCCAAAAAGCATCATGTTTGGTATGGATCAAAAACCCTTGGGAATTTGTTATGGGTCTCTATTCAATCCAAGCAGAAAACTGTTATGCTACAATTTAAATCTGTAAAAGCAATGGTTCTCCATTGAATATTGTCAAATTCCAGCTTGAATACTCAAATGTGGTTTGAAAAAACTTATGGAAAGCAGAGCTGGGCTGGGCCCTCGTGCAGGATCATACAACTTTGTGATAGGTCTTGCCCTGTTTAAATCTTCCCTGTGGTCTCTCTCCCCTGTGGATGGTGCATGTCCCAGGACACTGCTTGGGTCACCCACGGCACACTCATCTCCAGCCCAGGCTGGTGGAGCATTCCCCTCCATCCTTTTCTTCCTATGCCATAAAACATTGAGCTCAGGCACTCCCATTCCTCTTTCCATGTTTTATTCCAAATTCTTAACAGTTTCATTTTTGGTTGTTGTTTTTTTTTCTTTTAAAACCCATCTGGGAAAAGCCCCCAAAGCAGCATTTTTCACCTGTGAAGTGCGATGTGATCTCTGGATGGCAGGCATCTTTGGTTATCAAAGCAGCACACTGCTCTCCTTAGAGTGTAACAAAAGTTCAGAATAACCCATTGGACTACAGATTTTGCCATGGGTTGAAGTAATTATTATTAATACTGTATTGTACAACCTTCTTTGTAAAGAAAAATAATGTTTTTGTAAATAGACAGCATGGCCTCAGGCTGGCTGTTTTTATTTCTTTTAAGCCTGACTTTTACTAAACTTCAGTATTAAGACCATAGTTTAAGAATTAACTAAGAGACATATCGTAATTGCTTTTGTCAGTCAGACTGTTTTGTGATCTGTGAGGAAGATGGCAGCAGTGAAGAGGAAAGAGATCAATCCAGGCATCAAAGCAATAGTTACCATTTATCTGGATCTAGAGCTGTATTTTTATGAGTGTACTAGTTTGAAAACAAACCAGTGGGAGATTCCAGAACGAAATTACAATTTAGTAGGAAAATTCAAATAAAGGCAGAAAACACTGGCTTAAACTGACAGAGTCAGGATACAGCCTGCCAGCCTGTTGGTCAGGGTGGTGGCAGCAGTCCCATTACATGGTGGCTGCAGTCCTGTTGAAGTGATAGACGTGGTTCTGTTGAACCTGATCCTGTAGAAGGGTCTGGTCTTCCTCTGAAGGCCCAGTGGTGGTTATTGAGCTCTTGTCCTCTGGGAATGCAGTGGTAAATGCTGCCTGTGGTGTTCCAAACCTCAGATTATATCCAGGTAGGAATGTTTGGTTCCTCCCCCTGGGAAGAGCATCTCACAGTGGGATGATGGAATTTTATGGGTCATGCAGTGAGACTCGATGGCCCAATAGCAGAAACAGCCCCCAGAGGGAGTTATCATGGATGAGTCATGGAGGAGATAAAAACTCTGCCCCAGCTGGTTTTAACACCTTACCAAGATGGTGATAGAATTCATACTTTTGGTTACATCTTACATTGCAACCTAAGACAATGAGTTTGTAATTATCATTGGAAAGCTGGGCAGTTCAGATAAGCTTTTCTCTCCATTGCAGTGTTTAACAAATGAAACCAAATTGATGGCCCATATGTAACCTTTGATTAAATTACAGTTATCCTTAAAGCTGATCAAAGCTCATGTAACTGGATTTTTCAGTCTAATTAAAACCCAACAGCTCATACAGTCTGTGAGACTTGTGGAACAACTTGAAGGTTTTCAAGCAGCTCAGCTCACGCTGTCTGAAATCTGGGAGCTGTCATACATAATGACAATTTCTAAGTTTGACTCAAGCTTAGCATTTGCTCGTTCATGAAGGAGCGGTACCCTCAGGGAATGTAAAATGCACTCCTTTCAAGGAGACAGCTCTTTGGTCAGTGGCCTTTTCAGATTAATTGTGCAGTGAGAGAAGAAGGCCAGTCTCCAGTGCAGCAATTCCCCTGCACTCCCCCTCAGTCAGGACTCCTACAGAATTCCCACTGACTGGAACCACACATTGGCATTTAATCAGCTGGAACTCACAGCTTCTTCTTACCCTGCCTGGAAGCTTTTTGGAGCCATTTTTAACATTGGTACCCCAACATTTGGAGCAAAGAGGCTCCAAGTCTCTCCTCTGGAATGGTGATGCCTTGCTGATAACCGGCTGATAACTAGCCAGGCTTTGTCACAGTTCAGATTTCACATCCACTTGCTTGGGGCATGACCAGGAGCACCAGTGTATTAAGACTATTAAAAACTCTGCCTGGACGAGTAAAATGATGAATTGTTTGATTTGCAAAGGCTGGTGTGGCTCTAGGAAAATAGCAAAGACACAGAAGTCCTGAGTACACCTGTGATTTGCACTTCTTTAGTGAGCCTTCCTCACTTTCCTGATACCACCTCACCTGATACCAGTAGAAAAGCAGCTGTGCTACATGTTAGAATACTCAGCAGGACAACCAGGGAAGCCTGAGAAGTGAACCAGGAGGTATTTATAATGAAAACTTTTTTTGCACCAGCAAAGGAGGATTCCACTTTTAGTCCTCAATTATGTCATCTTTGCTTAAGTGAAAATAATCTACACAGAACCCAAGGCAGAATGGACAATCAGTCAAAGAAAGGGCGGGGAGAGAGAACCAGGCTGAAGAGGAGAAATTCATTTGCAGGGAACTGGGCATTCTCCCTTAAAGAAAAGTGCACTGAAATAAAAGAAGTTTAACAAAAAGAAGAGTTTGTACATAGCAATATAGCACACCAGCATAACTGCAGTAACAGAAATCATAGTCCTATTTCAGCTCAGTGCCCCTCAGCTTGTCTGCTTCCAGTGACCCTGTGATAAATACTCTTTGGACTAATTATTAATTACTACTAATATGCAGGAGCACTTTCCCAAGGGTGCATGTTTAGTGCAACATGTGGCTGACATACATTAGTAGGAGCTTTGGTCCCAGAAGTGAAAGTCTGGGGCAGTGGGACTGTTATTGTCACAGTGGCTGGGAATTGCTGGGAAAAGTTTCTGCTTCCTGGTGAAAATTTGATGGAGTTACAGCTCTGCCAGCACTTGCAGCAGCATTTCCAGCAGCAGAAACTCTGGAGGGAGCTGTAAGCTCAGTGTTTCAGCACAGCTTCTTCTTTTTATTTTTTTTTCCGTCTCAGCCAAATTTAAACTTTACAGAGATGGCATGTTGGGCATTTGAAGGCAGATATATATTTTGAGTGATTAAAAATGAAATAGTTTCACTTAGCCCTGCACCTCTAAGCTTCAAATGTAGTTACTGAGATCTCTGAATGCAGTATTCACCTGTGCCTTTTTTGGTCAAGCTTTAGTGCTTTTCATCAGTATATGAGACCACCTCTGTTTTCTGTGCTGGGTATCAGTTTCCTCTGGAACAGAGAAAAAAAGGGATTGATAAAACTATAAAATAGAGACAGTGGGCGTGGATTTTTTTTCTTTTTTGGTAATGGATTGTCATGGCTTTTGAGCACTATTGCTGTTTTTGAGATGATGATTAGAGGAGGGGATGGTTAAATTTAAATCCAGAGATGTTAAAGACCAAACCTGACCAAAGCTGGCACTTAGCTACCAGTGTGAAGCTTTGCAATGCTTATTAACTAACTATTGGGAGACCTATTTTTTTTTGGTGGGGAAATTACTTTTGAGAAGTTACCAGTCTCAGAGGTGGGCTAAAAAACACTGAGAAAAATCTTGTCAGTGCTGAGCTGGAGGCTGTGGAGCTCTCCTTTGGCATGAGGGTCGTTCCCAGCCCTGGGGGCCGCTGGCTCTCTGTGCTGATGATAGGAAAGATGTGTACTGGTGTCTTTACAAACAATTCCGTGGATGAGGGTGTGGGTGTTAACATCTTTGAAATGGCTTTTAGTGTCCCTACCAACTTCAAGCCACAGGTTTGTTACAGAACCCAGACAATTGAAATCCTGAAACAGACAAATGGGTGGGCACAAGCCTGAGTTTCTGAACTTTGGGGGCAACGGACAGGTTCAAGAGG
This sequence comes from Eopsaltria australis, assembly GCA_034509425.1. NCBI lineage: Eukaryota > Metazoa > Chordata > Aves > Passeriformes > Petroicidae > Eopsaltria > Eopsaltria australis. Next base: position 5,503,680 of record JAVTVJ010000138.1, read on the forward strand.
GAATATGTGGTGGCAGTTTGGGAAGGCTCTACCTTCCTAGTGCCTCAGCTGATAGGGAAAGGAAGAGGGCAATGTGTGACTGGCAGTTTAGGATAAAAGGAGGCTGCATCCTCCAAAACCTTGGGACTCCTCTGTCTCCTTTATGGACACTGGCTTTTCATAGCGTGATTTTCTGTACACCTGCAGCTTTATTTGAATAAAGGGAGAGAGTCCACTGGGGCACACACCCACAGGGTTTTCTCTCTGAAGGTTCTGTTGGCTTCAACAGAAAGTTGAGCAGCAGTGCCCTGGAGCCAGGTGGGACATCCATGCCCTGGCCCTGGGGGCATTGGGTCCATCATCACTGGCTGGGCCAGGGAGGGGATTGTCCCACTCTGCTCTGCACTGCTACAGCCCCACCTCGAGTGCTGGGGGCAGTTTTGGTCACTGCAATGTAAGAAAGACGTGGAACTATTAGAGAGTGTCCAGAGAAGGACAACAAAGATGGTGAAGGGCTTTGAGGGGAAGCTGTGAGAGGAGTGGCTGAGTGCACTTGGTCTGTTCAGCTGGAGGAGGCTGAGGGGAGACTCATCACAGTTACAGCTTCCTTGTGAGGGGAAGAGCAGGGGCAGGCACTGATCTCTGCCCTGTGGTGACAGTGACAGGACTTGAGGGAATGGCCTGAAGCTGAGTCAGGGGAGGTTTAGGTTGGATGTCAGGAAAAGGTTCTTCCCCCAGAGAGTGGTTGGGCACTGGAACAGCTCCCCAGGGAAGTGCTCATGGCACCAAGCCTGACAGAGATCAAGAAGCATTTGGACAATGCTCTTAATCACATGATGGGACTCTTGGGGATGGTGCTGTGCAGGGCCAGGAGTTGGACTTGATGATCCTTGTGAGTCCCTTCCAACTCAGCATGTTCTGTCAGTGCTGGGTGTGTTACAGCTGTTGAAAGGGAGATTGCTGAGCTGATGCTCCTCTGTTCAGCCTGGCAAAGGTTCTGAGTGGGGCTTCTGCTGTCAAACCAGGGAACACTTGGGTTTTCAGCCTGTTGATGTGCTGAAATTTTTGTTTCTCTGCCTCAGACTCAAGCAAAACTGTGTTGATCTGCTGATGCTGTTAATCATGATCTGAACTGAAGTGTCAAACCCCTCCTGCACTACTCTTGCAGACTGGATAAAGCATAAAACCCTTGCCATAAGTGCCTTTAGCAGCTGCTACTTTTCAAGAGAGATTTAAATGGCTCACTTTCTCCCTTCTGTGGTTTCATTTGTATTGTGTGCTGGAATTTTCTTAGGGTGCTGCTGCTTGGTGATACCAGCTACTGGTTTTGGAGACAACTGTAGAAATCCATGGTGGCAAAAATCCATGCCATCTTTTGTCTTCTTTCTAGAATCAGCTGCTCCTGAGTCCCTCTGTGATAAAGGTTTACCCTGTTCTGCTTCTTCAGCATCTCCCATGTCAGAGATTTCAAGGCTTGCTCAGGAAGCCCAAACCCCCAGTACTGCCCTGGCCTTAATTGTTAAAAGTTTCACTTCTTACCTGACTTAAATTCTCCTTGCACCAGTAGAAGGGGGTTATCTCTGTCCCTATCCACAAGGACACTGAACAGATTATTCCTTGCCTCTGTGCAGCAATCTTTTTTGTAGTCTGTCCTTTTGTTCCTCTTTCATCTCCTTTTCTTGGGGCTAAGCAATGCCAAATTATTCAATCTCTACTCCTATGTGATCTTTTAAACACCCCCAAAGGGAAAAAGTACACTCCAGTTGAAATATTTCAAATAATATTTCATGTATAGCTTATTAAAAAAAGAGTTCTGTACAAACCTACCTTTGCATAGTGGCATTTTTTCAATTATACTTGCATGGAAGATTTATCTGCCGTATTTTTGTATGTGTTTTTTACTTAGCATCAAATTGGAAAATTATTTGAAGCTTCATGGGCAGATACACTTTGAAAATCCATTATGGAAACTTATAACTCGGGTGATGTCATTAAATCCACTTATCCACCAGGTAGTCCAAAGAACTGGGACAGTCATTGGCCATTTCTGCAGTGCTTGCTTTATCCTGCATTTCAAATTACTTTTTTAAAAGCTGACTTATTAACACAACCCATAAAACTTCCAACTTCATAAAACTTCTGTTGCAGGGGTAGTGATCTTCCTAGAAATATTTTTTGCCTTGTTGTGCTGCAGGAGTAGGAACTTGTCATGAAGTTTAGAGCAGTTTGGATTAAGGGTTTGGAGAGGGGCAAAAAAGTTTTAGTTAGTCTTAGAGAAATAACTCAAATCATGCAGGGAAAATGTTGAAGAGATGCTCTTACAGCTAGTCCCCACTGCCTTTGGTCCTCCATCTGTGTGTCACAGAGGGACTCCAACCCCTCCTGCTGTTGTGACTGGGGTCACACCCTTGAATCTTTGCCAGTGCTGCTTCCATAAGTAATCCCTAATTAGGTAATGCTTGATTTGATTGTTTTTTTGATAATTAAATACTTCATTCTGCCTTCATGAATGGAATTGTCTCTTGCAGTTCCATTATACAGCTTTATTTGAATAACTTGAATTTATGTGGAAGCCCAGGAACTGTGGAGTTTTTCTACTTCATTTCTCAAATCCTTTATTATCAATGTCTTAATTTTCAGACTGTTCCAATGCTGATTATAAATGCATTTGGAAAGGCTAATGTTCAGAAACAATGAGATTTTCTTCATTTATAGCTGTGACCAGGAGATTGTGTAGTAATAATGGCTCCTGCTGCAATGAAACCTTCTTTAGAATGTTTTGAGGGCCTTTGTAGTTCAAGGTTAAAGATGCTAAGATAAGTCAAACTAGATTTAGTAGGTTCTAGCAGTGTACAGAAGAGATCCTTACAGTTTGGGAAACCAGTTGTTTCAAAGTGTTACATCTTTTTTTTGTTAACTGATGAGATGGACTGATACGATTTTTGTTTGTGCCTCAACATGTGTTATGCATGGGGTGCTCTTATGGTGCTCCTTGGTCCCTCTGGTCTTAAGTGCTCTAAATTCTTTGTTTTGTGGCTAATTGGCTTTGCACTTGCCAATTTCTCATTAGTACCACACTTATCTGGCTCTGAAACCATACACCTGGTGAGTTTTTTTTCTCTCCTTTTGTCTATTCAGCATTTAAGCAACTACTTAACCATATACTGACCATTACATTGTATAAAAAGTTATTCATATCAGCTTATGTATATAGGTATCAAAAGTTATGGTTCAGGTTCTGTAAGCATCAGGTTATATAGGTATAAAAGCCATGATTCAGGCTACATAAGTATAGAAAGTTATGTTTCAGGTTATATTGGTAAGAAGTCATGATTTAGGTTACATTGATTTTAGGTTACATAGGTATCTTTTAACTCCATTTATATAAGTACCTTGTAAGTTTAACCTAAGTTCTGTAGGCATCAAGGGCAGTTCTGTCTCTGGGGGGATTTTGCTGACAGCCAGTCAGGGAGAAACTTCCATGACTGGGCTGCAAACGACCCCCAGATGCCTGTGAAAGGAATGAGGGGCTTGTCTTTACAAACTGTACGTTTGCTGGTAGATAAAGCTAGCACTGAGAGGTAAAAGAAGCAAAGGGGAGGATTCCACTGATTGATGAATGGAATGAGGAAGGTTTGTCTTTACAAACAAACTGTAAGTCCGCTGATAAATAAAACTGAATACTGAGAGATGAAAGAAACAATGGGAAGAACCATAAATGCCATGAGGAATTCCAGCGAGTGACACAGGGAAAGGACGAAGTTTTAGGTGTTTTGGGAAGTCTGCACCTCTCAAGTTCCTCAGTCAATGGAGAAAGAGAGAAGGGCCTGTGGTCAGGAAATTGGGATAAAAGGGAGGTTGCATCCTCCAAAAACTTGAGAGGCCCCAGGGGAAATGCCCCATGGCCTCTCCCTTTATTCAGATAAAGTTACAGGACTCCTCTGTCTCTTTTTGGACATCAACCTCTGGGTGTCCTGGGGTTCTAGCAGTAATGGTCTGTCCCTGTCTCCTGTTTCTCCCTCTGTCTCTCCTTTCTGCCCTCTCTGCTCTCTTTTCTGTCCCCCTCCATCCAGGACCATACCCTTTCTCTATCAATAAGCTCTTCTCAGGTATCATATTTGCTGCATTTGTGCTTTATTTTCCTCTGAGAAATCTATCAAAAAGAATCCTCCCTGACTCCCCTCACAGCAGGTTGGGACACAAATACCTTCTTAGTGAAGGAGTTCAGATTGGTTCAGCCTCCAGTTTAATTAGCAGGGTTGTGGCAAGGCTGATGCATGGGGATTTGGGGGACATTTCCTTTTCAGGAATGTTCAGAACCACATGTCTCTTGTTGCTAATTTAATAATATAATCTCATTCTTTCATGGGCAGTTGGGGAGAAAGGTAAGAAATGAATGTTAACTACATGGATCAGTTAAATAAGGATGGTCTGGAGTGGAATAGATCCTTCTTCTGAATGTGCCTGGCCACTCTTCTCCAGAGAGAGTTGCACATTTCACTCCATATCAGGCCTTCCAGGAGGCTACTGAAACCACCTGCCAATGGCTCCAGCAGTGCCCAGGGTGGCAAAGTGCTTTTTTCATGTAACATCAGTCAAATGTTTAACATTTTTTTGTACATTATTTTTGTACATTCTTTCCTGGCACCAGCAATACCTGTGTCTGTGCAGCAATACCTGTGTCTATGCAGCAATACCTGTGTCTGTGCAGCTTGAGCAGCTGTGCTCAGCGTACAAATTTTCTGCAGGGGGAACAGAAGAAAAAGGAAAATGTAGTGATGAAGAAAAGAGTTAAAATGCAAAAACCACCAATTAACTCTCCAAATAGATACATGTCTACTCTGTGTTGGGCTTTTCCCTGTATTTTGGGGTAATTGTACTCTGGTGTTAAAAGCACTTCTCTTTAGCATTAACTGTCCAGATATTTATAAAACAGAAAAAACCCACACTGCCTTCTTCACTTTGGTACAGATTAAGCAGATGAAACTTAATTTACTTCTTGCTTTGTTACAATACAGACAGGCAGATTAATAATTTGATCTGATACCTCTGACAATATGCTTCCTTTTTGGCTGCTTGAATTTCAGCATGTGATTATAACACCAAAGACCACAATATTACCCTATTTTTCAAGGAGCTCTTTTGAGTTTTTCAAATCCCTTAAATACTTATCAAATGTCCCCATCATGAAAACAGAGCACAATACCATGTTCAGCACAAAATGCCATTATGTGGTGTAAGGTTGGAATATTTTCCACTGGAGAGTGTTTCTGTGCTTTGCTACACTCTGTTCAGTAATTGACTTCAGGGTCTGCCTCTGTTTTCCCTCACTTCCGCTGGTATGGGTAATGAGGAGCCCTTTGCCAGGTTTCCCAGTGACTGTGTGTGACCAAACTGTTTTCATTAGCCCTGTGGAAGGGGTAAATCCAGCCCAGGTGATGAACACTGCTTTCATATGAAAAACTTGCACTTCAATTCATAATAGCTGAAAATGTGTGCACAGGTTTGAAAAAGAGAAGACATCATGTTCATTTTCTTCTTCCTTAATTTTCTCTGTTACCAGAATATTTTTCCTTTATTTACCTGGTTAACCAGCTTTGTACTTTAGTAACTGAGCATTTTATGGAAAGTACAGTTTTTCTTTCTAAAGTTTGTTGAACGTAACTACAGATAAAATAGATTTTTCTCAGGTTTCATCTGCAGGTAGAGAAATTTCGTGAAAACCCAAACAGGAATTAGTCCATTGTGTCAATGCAGATGCAGGCCAGAGTCTGGTCTCAGTGTCCCACTGTCCATGTGGCTTTGCAGAAACTGTTAAAAAAGAGGAGCTGCTAATATCCCAAGTGTCTTGCTGCATCATTTATCTTAGTGTAGTTGAGCCAGAGTTACCAGCAATGGGAGATATTATGCTGTGGAATTCCCTGATGAAGTAAAATTTGATGTTAAGGATATTTTGGGGGTCTTCTGATAGTAAGGTAAAGTCATGCATTGTGTCCACTTCCCCCTTCTCCTCCTGCCTCTGCACCTTTTTATTTTATTTATTTATTTATTTATTTATTTTAATGAACTGATTGGTGCTTGGATAATACCCAAGCAAATTGAACTGTGCATTATAGAAGATTTTAGACTGAAAGAGCTTCTCCGTTTCAGCTGTGAGTCTAGATGTTCCTGTAAGGAAGTGTCCCTTAAACACACACATCCCTGGGCTGCATGCTGCTCCTGCTAAAGAACATACAAACTGGGAACCAAAAAACTTAAGGAGCTGTTTGTCCCCCTGATTCCAGACTCCCACACTGGGAACTTAGAAAGAAGTTAATTTAAAAATTCAGGCATGGCACAATGAGCAGATGAAGAGCAATGTGGTATAGGTAAGCAAAGAGCAGTCTGTAAGGAAGTACTTTTCTCTATCTCTGGCTGAGATTTGGCCCCTCACTTCAAAGGAAGTTTTGGGTGATCTGTCAGTGGGAATTTAAATGTGCAAATCAAGTCAGTTTGAAGACGAGTCCTGTCAAGAACTGACAGAAGAACTGTCCATCAGAACAGTTTTATCTTACATCTCTATTGGACAAGTACATCTTGTTTTTGCTAACCTCTGCTGGTAAAAGTGCTTCTTTGTGTGTCTCTGGAACTACTCATGTTTGCAGCTTACACCTTGGCTGTGTTCTCTTTATCCTGTTTCATATTAGTCTTGTGTAGCATGTCTGAAATCAAGCTGGGCTTGTGCTGTTTGTAATTCCTCCAGTCAGGCGCTTCTAAGCCTTCCTCCACCTTGCCTTAAATAATTTAAAATGTTATCTTTCTCACAGGTCTTTAGCCCTGAGCAACTGAGCCTTGGTGTGTTTAGACCCACATATAAATGACCTGTTAGCTGAGCTGGGTGTTTGATAACCTGAAAAAATGACATGCTGCTCTTGGAGCTTGCACTGCAGAGCCAAAGGCTGTAACAATTCCCAGCACAAGGGGATTGGCACAGAGCACAGCCTGCAACACACAGATGTGCTCAAGTGAGTTATATTCAGCATTAGCTTTTTGCCCTGAGCAATGCTGTGTTTGGTGTACTCACTGTCAAGTCCTACATATGTCAATGTCCTCTGTTTGGAATACAAAAATGACTTAGGGGTGACTGTGCTGGCTCAGACCAAAAGTCTGCCTAACCTCGTGTCCCGCCTCTGGTGGTGATCAGGAAGAACTGGGAGCTTCTGGACTTCCACAATTACAGGAATTTTTGAGTTCCTTCTGGCAGGTGCTGCAGTTCTTTGGTGGAAGGAGAATCTTTCACTTTTGAAGGAACTGAGTTATTCTCTGTGTTTATTTTTGAGTCAAAAAGGAGTTGAGAATATACAAAATTATGAGAACAGGAGGGTTGCTCTTGGCTACAAAATCCATATCAGCTTTCTCACAAGAGTGCTTCCATTAATCCAAAAACCTTGTCTTTGCACGTGTGCCTTGCTCTGTATGACAATTTAGATACCTTGGACTTTGAATTGTTAAAAGAAGTAAGTTACTGGATATACATAAGACTAAAAACCATGACAGTTTCCTATGCCCCATGAGATAAAATTAAAGAATGTTCCCACCCCTTTCTCAGCAGAATGATCCTTCTCACAAACCAGAGAGGGGAAAGAGCCCTCTTGTCCACTTGTTCTGTAGGTTGGTGTCACTGCTGGTTTGCTCCTTTGAGGAGTGGTCCCTGAGTGCTTTCACACCTGTATCTCCCAGCACCGATTGTTTCATCCTAAAGAGTGAGGAGCAGAGCAGTCTATTCAGTCACTTCACAGCCCTCAACTCGGAGAGGATCTAATTGCCTTGATTTCAGTTGGCTTTGTGCCAAGGTGGTGTGTTACTGTTGAATGTCAGCCCTGTCAGTGCATCTGATACATGGAAAGTGCTCTATATATATGGATTAATTTTGTTTATGTTTTAAACTTGTCTAAGCATTATACATGTTATAAATTAATATCTTTGGGCCAAAGTTGAATCTAAGACTGAAAGTCACCAGTGGAGCTGTGCTCTACCAAATCTTTGATCTTGGAGTGTTTTAGAAGCCTGTGATTAAACTACAGGGGTTTTTTTGTATGTCTGTTGTTTGTTTTTTAAATAAAAAAATTTCAGTATCAGTAGTGTAAAATATCTCTATTTGATATTTTTGTCTCCTACTTTATTTGTCACCTCAGTGGTCTGCAATGAAAATGTTTGCCTGTTGTAAGATGTGGTTATGTATTCCTTCCCTCCTCTTAATGTCTCCTACCATCACCTATCAAAAAAGGAAGCATTTGTCTTTATTCATGCCCCCTAATTCCTTGTGAATCCTTAGAACTGACATTGCCTTTGGTTGTATCCCAAAGACCCTGGAGTAGTAGGGACTATACAGCTTTATCAATAGATAAATCCTCACCAAATTTTCATTATTTTGAAGAATAGTTCATCTTGAAGTGGGTCTTTGTATGGGAAATGATGTTTTGCATGTGGTTTTTGATATGACCTCAAAGCAAAATTCCCAGTTTCTTCCATCATCTCATGTGCATGATGCCAAGCTCTGGGTTCTTTTGATTTACCAGATGCTAAATAGTAAAGCAGTTCAGCTTTGATGATTGTGGTCAAACTAGGACCGTATTAAAAATGCACATTAATTAATTTGGTATCTTCAAAAAGTATTTGCTGCTCCCAGCTTTTGAATTTTTCAAGTGCATTAAGACTTGCTGGGTAGTTTTAGTGTTTTTTTGAGTTTTTCCATTTCCTATTTTTTCCTTCAGGGTTAGTAGTAAAACTAAGTTACTGTCACAGTGTAAGGTTGGGTTCTTATCCTGGTTTCATATCATGTAAGTGTAATCCATCCTGTTGATAAAAGTAACTTCTTTTAGCCTCAGCAAACTGCAGCATTGCTTTAAAGCAGGTCAGCCGTGGAAGGGATAGTCCTATGGCAGAGCCAGATGGATGAAGCTATACATTTCTCCCTGTTTCATAAAGGTGGATACCTGGAACTCTCTGTTTGTGCCTTGGGAAGGCCTTTACTCATCTGTGGTACGACAGCTTCTTTGGGAGCACTCTCATGACTAAAGGAAATAATTTGCGGTGGACAATTCAGGCTTACTTTTTATTTAATTCTGATACAGGGAGGAAAGAGCCGGCAGCAGAGCACAGCAGAAAGGCTCGAACTGCAGATGCCCTCTGAGAATCTCACTGCAGGATTAGAAGATCTTTGCAGGAGAGGGAGGACAGCATGGTGGAAGGCTCAGTGTCCCTCCTGGCTAAAACTCATGAGTTCCAGATACTGCAGTTTCAAGAACTGATCCATTGGGGTTAGATTGTAAAGAAGCAGGCAATTTGTAGAGAGAACAAACTGTAAATCTGCACCGTGGAATAATTTTTATTCCTAAATAATTTATATTTAGGTATGTTAATTTTTTTCTCTCTTATTTCTTTCTTTTAAATGCAGACACCTGAAGTATGGCCATTTTTTGAACTTAAGAAGCTCAACGTTTGTCTTGCAGCTGCAGACTCCTCTTGCCTTAGCCACAAGTGTGCTAGTGTTTAGTGTTCCCTAAATCAATAAAAGATACATAGATGTATTGGTAGTACTGTAGCAGCTCTACAGCAGCTGAAAGGCTTTGAAGCTTTCAAAAAAAATGTCTTTAATGTTGAAGATATTTACAGCAATTGGTTCTGTGATAGCAAAAATTAAGTCCTGTTGTGCAGCACTGGTAATTTCAGGGAGTGTGATCCCATTATTGGGATGATGGCCCACCAGATCCCCTTTGGTGGGTGTCTGCCCTGTGAAGATGGGGTAAATGCACCCACTAATGAGACCCAGTTACTCTGTGCCTCACAGGCACAACTGCAGTTGGACTGAATAATGTCATTATGCAGCTGGATTTCCTGTGGATCATGCAAAGAGATAAATGGTGTACAAGCCACATCGTTATTGATTCATGCACCATTTGCCTTTTAGCTCACTCAGAGAAACATAATTACTGCTGTTACACTTCATTTAAAAGAACTGCAACTTTTCAGCACTGCAAACAGCTATCGTGCCTGAATTTATATTCTTCCTAAGCCAAACCTTAATGTACTGGTTTATGTTTTCCTGATTGCAACCAAACCAAACTTAAGAGGGTTATAAAGCTACTTATTTATCATTATTTGTTTTCCCTCTGCTGCCCTGCAAAACTACACAGCATTTTCCAAACTGAGAGTATAGCATACGTATTTCCATATTTATATTATGCATTGTTTTAATAATTGTATAAATGATTGTATTGAATGCAGTGTTTGCTGAATTGAGGCTAAAGGTGGGATTTAGGCTCTGTGCAGACATTTACAATTTCCAGCATAGCAAGCAGGTAGAAATTTCTAGATGCCAACACATTTGCATGGAAGTATAAGTTCAAGCCTCAGAAACTTTGTTGGGCCAGGAGAGTTTGATTAGAAATACTGGCTGTTTAGTGACTTTAAATGGTAGCAGGTGTTTAAAGAGAGAATGCCTAGATGAAAGCATGTGGTAGTGCAGCTCTCCAGGTACATGCAAGGAGGAACACTAATGGAAAAGGGCCAGCTCTGTGTGCTGGGCTGTCGAGTGCTCTCAGCATTTGTCTTGCCCTGGTTTTGCTGGAGGTGACCAAATACATGTTGCTGCCTGAAACTGAAGGAAGAGGGATGCTAACAAAGATCCTGTTTGGTGCTGTTGGTCAAGTTGAATAAGTAATGGTCTCTTCTGGAGTAATTTATAGGATGTCTGAAGTGCTATAGCATTGCTTTATGTATATAGGATGTCATGATAATAGGTTTGCTCTAAAGTCTGTGTTTTCAAACAGTTTTCACCGGGAAAGTAATTCAAGGATTATTTGCATCCTATATTGTGTGTATTAAGTGTGCATCTGTGATGGCTTATCCTGGAAGAGCTGGTCTCACTGGAAAAGCATTTCCTTGTCTTGGAGCTGGAAGAATCAGAGCAGCAAAAGCTGTGAGTGGTCTTTCTTGCCACTCCTTGCTATTCCAGGTTTCCCAAAAGGTTCTGCACCAGAGATGGGTTGTTTAAGCTGCCTTTTCAGTGCTGAGTCCAAATGGCACGATAGAAATGGAAAAAGCAGCACTTTGGGACCAGCCTCAGGAGCTTTCCTTCAGACTGCAGCAACATTAGCAGAGATGGGCCCCAGAGGTATCTTTTGGCCTTAATATCAAACTTAATCCTTGAGGGAACATTGGGCTGCAGATCATGATGCACTAGGCTTTAAGAGCAAGATTTCCTCTCTGAATATGAGTCATACTTGAAAATATGTTTTGTAATCAGGGAGAGAAACAGTTTTGTTCAGAAATGTTGTTCCTCTCAAATAGCAGCCACCAGGGAGAGTGTTGTATGCTACAGTAATTCCTCTGCTGTATTTTGTTCTGTTTCATTTACTCTCTCGAAAGAGATTTTTGAGGTGACTCATCATAGAAATAAGGATTATGCAAGCAGGAGCTTTCTCTTCCTTGCAACTTGGCACATTTATCATGTGGTTTTGTGGGGTTTCTCTGACATGAATGAGGACACAGCTGTCCTCCAGGTGAGCAGTGCTGAGGAGCACTGATGCTGCTGGAGGAGCCAGAGCAGGGCTTGGGTCACCATGGGTTTTGTCTCCTGAAGCCCTTTGGTCCTAGTGTCGTTGAGAGAAAAGGGTAGTGGATGGCTTTTCATCTCTTTATTTATCTTATTTTAAATACATAAAGGGGGTAAAAGGCTGAAAGAAACTGATGCCTGAAGGATTTTTCTGCTTTTCTCCTGAATATTTCTTACACTGTTCCCTACATTCACAAGTATTAGCATGCACACTTGTGATGCTTTAGGTGATAGTTTAGCCTGGTTTCATGGTGTTTAGGAGGCTGGTAGACTGAACACCCCTGAAACCACGTAGAGTTAGAGACCAAACACCCTGTTTTCATGAGCCCTCAAGGTCTCCTAGTAGGACAGATTTTGTAAACTAGAAGTTAGCCCACCCAGGCCCCTTCTTGGGCCCTCCTGGTAGATCTGCTAATGTGTAGAGTCTTTAATTGTACACTCGACTGGGGGGACGGGGCTTTTGTGGCGTGTTCTACCTGGACGGCAGAAGCCATCGAATGGGATCCTATTAAAATACCGAGGGAAACAACCCCCAACCCTCTAACCCTGTCTGAGCCTTTATTTCCTGAGACCAGAAAAAGGCATCAAAACTCAGTGCATAGTTTCTGTTTTGGCTGAGAGTCCTCCCCAATAAAATAGTGTGTTAAAAGGCAGGATAAACAGAGATGCTCTGCGTTGGTAGAGGGCAGTGAAATTTCACCAGAGATTTTGAAAGAAGTAGAGCTGGAGTTAGGCTAAGTGTTTGGCTCCATTTTGACACACCAGATGCCTAATTTTCATTATTTATAGTCAAGGAAAAGACATCAACAAAACTGTTTTCTCAAAATATTTTCACTTGACAAGACAGTATTTTATGAGAAAAAAAACTCTGTAAAACTCATGAAAGTTTTACAGTCTGCCAAACCTGTAACCTCATTTTTGGATTTGTTTTACCCTTGCTAATATTTTAAGACATTGAACACAGTTACAAGTCTTTATATCTTCATAGATTTGAAAATCAGGTAAGTCCAGAGCAAATTAACTGGAGCTGGTTTCCCCTCAGCCCTCTCCCAGCACTTGTCCTGTCAGGTCAGTCTCCAACTGCCCTTTTCCTAGACAGATAAAATCATGGAATTTGTAAATCCAAACAGTTGCTGCTTTAGCTAAGGAGTCTCCAAAGGACCTCACTCTAGAGTATCTTGGAACACAGCTGATACATGCAGAATATTTGTCTCTATTAAATGTATTTATGTCTATGTGAAATACATGTGTATATAGGACATGTACAGTTCTTACTCAGTGAAAGCTGAGTAAAGATTGTCTGAGCCCTGTCTCCACAGAAGGGGTGCAGAGATAACTGTGCAGGCCATGGGCTACCATAAAAAAGTCTTTAAATTCTCCGTGGGTTGTCCTGGTTTTGGCCTGGACAGGGTTAATTTTTGCAGTGGCTGGGAGGGGCATGGCCAGGACCCAGAAGTTATTCTGTACCAGCTGATGTCATTGCTGGGGCTGGGGGAAAGGGACTCTCTTCTGAGGAGAAGGGGTTCTGGTTGGGAAAAAGCATCAGGGGAGCATCTGGTATTGTTTGTTGTAATGGGCATTTTTGCATGTGAATCTTCCTCTTTTTTTGTACACTTTTGTTATTAATACTGTTCATTTTCTTATCTCATTGCTATTTCCAGTAAATTTTTTTAATCTCAATCCATGATCTTTACCTTTTTTCCTCCCATTGGAGAGAGCAGAGGAGGAGCAGCGTGGGGTTTTCTTAGTGGGAGCAATAAATTGGACAATACCACTCTAAACCATGACACTGGTTTAGCTTACCTCATTCTTTTCCATTGAGGTTGTGTGTTCTTTTCTATTCAAGATGGGCTTTTAAAAATTCTGCAGGGGCCTGTACAGACCATCCTATTGGAATGGCACAAGGTACTGTTTGTAAGTTCTCTGAGGATGCTTGTTGGAGGTTTGTTTTCCCAGGAAACAAAAAGAAGTCACCACAGCTAAAAGAATTGTATATGCTTCTTATTTTATTGAGTTAAGAAGTGGCTTTTCAGTCCTAATTGACAGCTCCAGCTGACACCAGTTGGGAAGCTGATGTGGCTGTTGTCTCTGCACCATGACTGACAACAGGAGGGAAGTATTGTGAATTGGAAGAAGAGAAAATTAGACAGGTGTGAGTCCAGGTAAGAAAAGCCCAAGATGGGGATGAAAGGAGTGTGAGTAATGTGTGTATCATCTGACTGGGAGAATAAGTTGTGTGAGGGGCTGAGGAATAAATAGCTTGATACTGTTTGGGGAGAGGTTTTCTGCCTTGGGAGCAGCAAATTGTGTGTAAGCTATATTGGTAACTCCACTTTCTCCAAACAAAACACTGGAAAATGTTTGTTCTCATTTAGTTGTTTGACAGAACTGGGAAGACACAGCCTGCAGTGTGTTAAGTGCATAGATGTGTGTGGTGAGATCAAGTCCGGAAAACTCCTAATGCAATTTTGCAGGACAAGGAATTGAACACATTTTAAATGTAGCAGGTAACAACTGGTAGTGGTGCTAATAATAGGAAAGGAATAGGAATAGGGAGGGGATTTTTTTGGAAGCAGGATCTTTTTCCACAAAGCAACAGTGATTGATGAATAAACCAGAATTTTCATTGTAGTTTGTGGGGGGTTTTTCTGTTTGGTTTTTTTGTGGTTTTTCTTTTTTTAAATTTTTTAAAATTTTGTTTTGTTTTGATTTTGTTTTGTTTTGTTTGTTTTGTTGCTTTTTTTTTTTTACCTCCATGAGAAAAGACAAAGCAAAGACACTCTAATGAGCTCTCCAGTGACATTGTTAACCTGGTTGGGTTTGGGTTTGTTTTTTTTTTCCTTGTTTGCTCATGAAAGGTGCTGAGTTGCTGGCAGCCAGTTTACTGAACTGGAGTCAACTTTGCCATTAGTACACCCTCAGGTCATTTCCAGAATATTTCTAACTGACCAGCTGCTGCCTTGGACTATTAAGACCTGATATTTTATTGGTTTTTAGCTTCTCTGAGAAGTCTTTTAACAAGCTTATCTGTTAGTGAGAATTGTCCAAGCTCCTGGCTCCTTGGCTGCTGATAATTTACCTTGTTGGGGATATCTCACCACTGCCAGTATGAGTTATTGACTGATTTTCAGCTTAAGTGGGAAGTTGCCTGAGACTTTTTATTGGTGATTTTGTTTGGATATCAAATATGATATTTCCACAAAGAAGTGTAATAACAAAGGATGGGTTAGCTTTTGCTGTAGATAGCATCTGACAAGACTACTTGTGACTTTCTGATGAACTGCTGTCGATTTGTAACACTTTTTGCTCTTAGTACAAAAAATGCTTCCAGTTCTAAAGAGTTCAAAATCCTCTTTCTCATTAATAGAGGTCTTCCCTTCAAAAAATACAGCTGCTATACTGAGGACAGAGAGTTCTGTGCTTGTTAAAATTAGACTTTCCTTTTAGAAGAGACTTCATCCTTTCATCTACCAGTTTACTCTCTTTAAAAATGAGTGTATCCCTTGGTGTAAAGGAGAGCAGCAGCACAGAAGGGGAAATGGCTTGTTCCATGTCCAGCAAGATGTCTTGGCCAGCAGCAGAAGGAACTAAAGTCTGTATTTCTAGAGTCCAAGTTTCTTTAAGTTTTTCCCTTTAAGTTTTTTCCCTTTTTGTTGTAGCTGACCTTTCAGATATAGGTTTCCTGTGACTGCAAGTGAGAATTTAGGTGGCTTCTTTGCTCTGGTTATACTGAAAGTGATGCTGAATGTCAGATGGTGTTTATCCCAAAAGAGAAAATAGAGTCTTTCTAGCAAATCCAATTTTTCTTGAATGTATCATTTCAGAGAATCTCTGCAGTGAGCCAGTGTTTCATGACACACCATTGATTTATTGTTCAAATGCCACAATCTTCCACAAGGAGGTCAAATGATAAAATGTATGGAGAATTTATGGCTTAAAATGAAGGAGAACACAGATATATCTCTAAAATGACTGAAGTTAAGTTACAGGATTTTATTTTTTTTATTGAATTGGGAAAAGTGATATTTCATCAGGTACACTTGGGCTGATGTCTGCACACTCCACCTGTTGTTTTCTACACTAAAACTCTGAAAACCTACTAAAAGCTGACTTACTGTAATGTATGCAGAGATGCTTCTGAACAAAAGCAGTGATTAATTTGGGCTGAAAAGTTATTTCTTTAGTAAGAATGGCATTAAATTGTTCATTGCTCACACTTAGCCTTTTGAACTCTGTCATCACTAATTAATCTCTTAGACTTGGGCACTGTAAATATGCAAAGACAGATATGTTTTTGGCAGTCATTCTTGTGGAGATGTACTCATGAGCTGATGTAAAAGGACTAGGTCATTAGATGGCAATTTTCACAGCAGGATGGTCAGATGGCAATACCTGCCAGCTTCATTTTCTGGGGGCTCATACAAGACACAGTTTAAAAATAAAAAAATTGGTAATTAAGACACAGATTATAAAATACAGGTCAGTCAAAGCCCTGCAAAAGGCGAAGATAGAACTGACTTGGGCTCAGTGGCATCACAGGTACCTCTGAGATGTCAGCAGGTTGGGTATCTTCACAAACTGCCCTGGATGGCTTTCTTGGTCATCCTTGGGTACCGAAAGCCAAGATGATCTGCTGTTATCTCCAGGGATCCCTGCTCTCAGGCCACTGTCTGTGGGGACACAGTCCTCTGTCTCTTGAAGTGGTATGATGGGGAACTGTGGGTGCCTTAGGAGCACAGGTGTAGACACTGCTTCCTTGGATTGACCAGCAGTGCATTGTGTCTATTCAGGGCTGGATTTATTGCGGGGAAAGATTTAAGGATAAAGTTGGTTTTGTTTAAGGTATAGCTGGCAGCACAGAGGAGCCACACTGTTGAAGGAAAAGCCAACAGCTGAGATCATCTTAAAGTCTTTTACCTCTCTGTATTGGGTCTGACTGGGGTAAAGCTCACAGGCCTTACACTGCTGTACTTTGCTTTGGTAGCTGGTGTTGATAACAGAGCAGTGTTTTGGCTACTGCCAAGCTGTGCTGTCCCTCCCAGTTCCTTCCCCCATCAGAGGGGATGGGGGTGGGCAAGATCCTGGGAGTGGGCACCAGCAGGCCAGCTGAGCCCAGTCAGCCAGAGGGATATTCCATCCCATATGACATCAGCTATTAGCAAAGGAAGAGAGGAGGAAGGGGGGCATTTGTGAGTTTTCAATGTTTGCCTCCCTGAGGAATTGTTCCATGTGCTGAAGCCCTGCTTCCCAGGAAGTGTCCAAACATTGCTGCTGATGGGAAGCAGAGACTGATTGTTTTCTCTCTTTAGCCCACATGTATGCAGATCTCTGCTTATTTCTTTCTTTTACTGTAATGAAACTGCCTTATCTCACCCTGCTGGTGCATGGGAAAGGGAGTGATAGAGTGACTGAGTGGGCACCTGGCACCCAGCCAGGGTCAAGCCAGTACCCTCCTTCACCCCAGTTTAGCTGGAATGTCTCTCCTTTAATTTGAAATGACCCTCTTGCTTTGCTCATGGAAGTCCCTGCCTTCTCACCTTACATTGTTCCTTCTGCCTCCTCCAGAGAAAGGGAGGATGCAAAACAAGCTCTGTCCCTTTTCCTTAGAGGCGGTGAACAAGAGTGTCAAAGCCAAATGCCCTTCTCAGTAAGGCCTTGCAAGACCTCACCTCCTACATTCTTGATGCTGAGTCCTGAGATGTGTGAGAGGTACATGACCCCTTTTCTTGCAATCCTTTCTCTTTTATCTTGTGTTTGCTATCTCGATACTTTCCCACCTCAGCATTTCTGAAGACCTGCCTTTAAAGCAGGTTTCAACATACTATGAGGAATATAGAACATGGGTCTTACATTAAATTTGTAACTTTTCTTGTGAGCATCATGGAATAGCTTAGTATGACACTCTAGCTTGGGGGATTTGAAGGGAGGCTTGGGTGGCTTCCTACCCTTCACACAAATGCTTTTGCGGTCTCTTTTTGCAGCTGTATCACAAAGAGATGCATTTACATATATAAATCTATGGGGATTAGCATTGTCTCATTTCTCAAACCTTCAGAGGAACAGCTGGATATTCATGGTGTCTTAAAGCACTAAACAGAGCCATGGGCATTGCTGACAGGACAGCAGCGATTTCATGCTGTCAGTTAAGGTGGATTTCTTGATGCTGAGTAATGAGCACATCATTACTATTTTTAACTACTTTTTTTGAGCACTGATTGTTAGTTACTTAAGTGTTTGACACCTGAGCATAATTTACTCTCAGGGAATAACTGATTAAACAGCAAGAATAATGCAAATAACAGCGCAATGTTTCTTCTAATGAAAAAGCGTGAAGTGTAGGTTCCATTTCTGGCCAGATTTCTTGCCATTTCTGGCACTGGCTGCCTTGTACACAAGTTCTTATGTACCCATCACCTGAATTTTAATAAAACAAAACTTTTCTGCTTTTGTGAAAGAATTGTGTATCCAATATCTTAATGATCTAGTTATTAAAATATCAGAAATCCCTTGTTTTACAACCAGAACGTAAAGCTGTCTCCCTGACTGACCAAAGAGACTTATCTGGGATAGGACTAAAACCAAAACAATATTTCCTAGTGTGCATTCAGTGAAGGGTATTTTCATCTGACAGAGATGGAAGATACACAGCTTAAGTACTGCTTGGTAAGTGGTCCCTGTTTCGATCCTCTTAAGGGGAGGAGAGGCAAATTTTGCCTCAAATCCCAACTGTGGAAAGGAACTGGGTTCTAAACATACCCAAAGCCAAGATTTAAACACAAACGAGGTTAAATGTTGGGATCCAAAGCAATAGTACAACTTCATTATTTATAAAAGAGGAAGGAAAGAGAGAAGAGAGAAAAGCAGGAAAAATATCCAGAATAATTACGAGATGCACAGGAAAGGGGTTACCACCAGTGTGGGCTCAGCACTGGCTCATGAGCGTGATGGAAGAAGTAACAAACTGGTTATTTCCATCATCCTCAAAGCAAGCACACTGTTTTGTACCACCACGGGGAGGTGGAAGAGGAGATGCATGTCCCTGTACAATATGATTGCAGTGGGCTGGCAGAGCTCAGAGGACAGCTGAGAGTTTTGGGAATCCACCCTGGTGGACTCAGCAACCCTAATTTCCACCACTGGAAGAGAGGTGATGTTCACCTCTAAACAATTGCATAAGGATAAGCAGCACCAGGAGCTGATCTTACTTTAAACACCTTTGCTGATGGGTGATAGTTTGGTATTCAAATTCTGCTCAACTTTTTTGTAATCTTAGATCTGTTTTGCACAGTGCAAATAATTCACAAATTGTCCTAGATGCTGAACTTTTGAAAATGAGTTATGACTGACCTCAAACTCTCCAAAAGCATCACCGTGGGCAAGGGGACCAAAACTATCAGAAAGCAAACAGCTGCAGTGAAGATGCATCTATGGAATAATGGTACTGATAGAAGTAATTTAGAATTTTACTTTTAAAGATATTTTTAAAGGCAACTGTAACAAAAACAAACAAACAAATGGGGAAAAAAAAAGAGAAAAAAAGAGAAGAGTCCAGTTTGGTGGGCTTTGTAGGAACCAGTGGGGCTTGATGAACCAGGCTGAGGCTCCCCATGCTCCCTCTCTCCCCCTCACAGCATCTGAAAGGTTATGTGGAGAATTCATGGAAAGGGGTCAAGTCACAAATTAAACTAAACAGTTATTAATCATGTTTGGTGCTTTTCAGCATTTTTTGTCCTCTGCTGAATTACTTTGTGGTTTTCATTATTACTTTTGTCAGATGTTTGACTGTGAATTTAAACCAGTTCTTTAAAAGGCGAAATATTGCGGAATATTTAACAGTAGCAGCAAAGTCAGAAAGTGCATAAAGACCCCTGTAATTCAAACCTCTGTTCATGGCACAGAAGGGCAAAGTGCACCAAAAAGAAATTGCTTTATTTGCCACAGGAAAAAGTCTGTATCATAGGTGCTTTTAAAAAAAGAGATCAGCTTAGTATTGTGCAGCTAGTGTATCACAGGTTGTCAGTAAGATGGTGCAAACTTGCTTAGGATTCCAAAGAAAACAATATTTTTAGTAAGACAGTTACCCAGCTGTAAAAAGGCAGTTTCATCCTGTGCCTTTGAGGAGCTGACAGTATCTTGCTTTTTCTATTTGTCTTACATTTGGACAGATCATAATATTTTTTATTAGAATTTGTGGGAGGCGAAAAGCGATGGTAGTGAAATCCCTTGTGAAATCATTTGAAATTGCTTTTCACTTGCCTGAATAAATTTGATATTGATTTTTGTCCTTTTATAAGAATGAAAGGTTAATGAAAACAATCCCATTGCTTTCATCCCTAGGTAGCAATTATGTAATACTTACAGGACTCAGTCTTTTTGTTTTTCTGCCTAACAAAAATGTTAGTGATTAAGTATTAGCCTTATAAAAGATTAGCTGTTGCAATGGGAAAAGAATTATGGTAGAGTATCTTCAAGAGCTGTCATGCAGTGTATGACAGATTAATAACTCCAGCCTTTTCATATTTTACTCACTGGAAATTTGAGATTGGTGCCATCAGGACTGGGATCTATACTCCCTAGATCTGCAGAGAATGTTTTATTTCTTAATGAAGTTTAATAGAATCTGGAAGGTACTCTTGTATTTTTACAGGAGGAGAGGGCAGTGGGGCTGGTCACTGGTAGAGTCTCTGCAGGGACTTTCCTGGAGGGTGACAATGTCTGTAGGAGACCTCGAAGGTGTGAGTTCAAAAGCAAAACTCTCTACCCCGGCAGAAAACCCCCATGGTGACAGCTTGTTAAAGAATCCTTTCAGTGCAGGTGGGTCAGGGGCAGCTGCAGTGGAGCTGCAGGCTGAGCTCTGGGGGAGGCTGGGGCCAGAGGCTGTGACCTGCTGATCTCTGTATAATGAGAGACCCAGGGACCAGCCAGGGGACACTTGGAGACACAGCAGGAGTGGAGGAGCTCAGACTTTTGTGCTCAGACATTCTTACAACAACTCATAAAGGTCTGAGCAGGTGGCTGTGGGGTGATTGGGGTGTGATGCGATGCCAGAGGTGGCACCAAAGGCGCTCCCTGTGCATTGGTAGAGGTGCTCAGCCTTCATGTTCCTTATCACTCTTCCCAATCTTAGCCTTTAACTAGGACAGAAACACAGAATCTCCTCTGCTGAGTCCTCCAAAACATATGATGCCTAGCAAGGATGGGGAAGTTCCTTTGGCAGACAGAAGAGCAACAGTCATTATGGGTCAACCTTAAATGGTTTAAAACCCACTTGTATTTGTTGCCTTTCACAGTTCTTGGAAAAAGATTCCCCTTTGCTGTGAATGAGATGAGGGAATTTAGACAGCCCCTACCTTTGCTCAGCTCTCTGGCAGAGGGCAGCAGCTTTTTTGAGGTGGCCAGCACCCTGAAACCATTCTCACTCACAAGTTCTTAACAACAACCGATGAGGTCTATTACACCGTGAATTATCTATTGAACAGACACAAGAAAAAACAGATGTAAGGCTTTGTCAGGCTTACTTACTACACAGGATAAACTAAAAAGAAGTACTAGTAGATTAAAAAAATAAAACAGTACACAATAAAAGGTACCTATATTACATTAGTGAAGAAATAGTACAGATTAGGAGCCAATGTCACTTACCAATGAATGACAGTGGTGTACAGAAATCTCCTTCCTCTCAGTTGCAGGGAAGTAAATTGAGGAGAACTCTCCACATACTCGGTGGGTATGTAAGAGATTTCTGATTTTATGAAAATTATAGTGGTCTTTTATAGTCTTTGTAGAAGTGCTGTGTCTGTCAGTCACAGATTTTTGCTTATCTTTTCCCATGCATTCAAGGCAGGATATTCATTGCTGGCTAAGGATGTTTTCAGCCAGGATAACTCACCACAAGGCAAACATATTCTGGCTTAGTTTAGTCTTATAGGGTGAAGAGACAAGCTGCTGTGTCACGGGTGTGCAAGGTCCTGTCACACCCTTGACCTTGAAATCAGTCCCAGCTCTTTTGTGCAGAGTGAGCAGGTGTGAGTGGAGATCAATGAACTCCGAAGCCTGCCTTTCTCTCCTAGCCTGAGATGTGCTCTCCCTGGTTTCTCCATGGGTTGTCTCTTGCTGATGTTTGTATTGAGTCTGTTGCTCTGGCATGTCTATGGACTGCTCTACACACTGCAATCTTCTACTCATAAAAATGCAAGCAGGGAAGCTCAATTCCTTCGCTATTTGCCAGCCATGTGCTCCCTTTAGGGCTTGAGTGAGATAAAGATTCCTCATAACACACTTATGTGCAAAAGTGAATTTTTATTCAAAACATGCCATCAGGTTTGATTTTTTTATAAACAGGTGCTACACCCACAATTCATTTTAGGGTCTTATGTAATCTACAGTCCATGAATAAACCTTTGAGCTGGAAAGCAATGAACTGCAAGAAAGAATTCTGTTTCTACACCAATGGCTAAAGTGTAATCACACCTCCCAAAGCAGACAATTTCTGGCAGAATGGCAAATTCATTTTCCTGAAGATACACAGTTGATAAATATAACATGCTGTTGGCAAATGTAGTAATTTTTCAACTTCTGAAAGCCTTTAAAATTCAGTATAGCCAAAAAGACTGCGTCTCAGATGCAGGATTGGGATTCTTTATCAACCCCCAATTGTACCAAAAAACCCCATCTCATACAAGAACTTGGACTGTCAGCATCCCATAAGACCAATGATGAAAAAAATGCTGCAAACTGGTGTTTCTGTTCATGTCCCTGTCCTATTTTGCTGGGTTTTTTCTGTTTTAAGGGGCTTAAAAACAGCACCTGCCCAGTTATTGCTGCAGTATAAGCATGCAAGCCACCAATTCAAATACGAAATATCTGTGTGCCAATGTACAAACTCCTGCAGTGTCTTATTTACAGATAGTTCTCCTACAGCTGTAGTTCAATTTGTAGTTTGTGTATTTGGTGTTGAAATCAATGCCTGTATTTAAAGCTATCTAACTCCTGAACTGCAGATGAAGGTTCCTGGGCACCTGACCTGAGCTGTGAGCCGGGTTCTGTGCTGCCCTCCAGCCACATCAATGAGATGCTAAAAAACTGTTGTTGCTGATGGTGTGGGGTTTTTCTTTCAACAGCTCTTTGCAGGGAAGGAGGGAAGACACCAGAGGGACTCACATTATGGTCCTACTTTGAGTTTGGGATTTTATGATTAAAACAAAGGTAAGAGGCTTTAAAAAAGCAATTCAGTAAATTCACTGACCTTTCTGTTACTATTCCTACTGTTTGCTTGTATTTCTTTGGGCACTGGGGAGGTAGATCTCCAATGCGAGGCAATTGCTGTGAGTTTATTACTCTAATATTTAATTTTTGTTTTTGTATGTTTTATGAAGAACTTACAGTAAGTTTTGAATATTGAAAGTTTAATTTAATACCCGCATGCCACTTTTCAGTTTCTTTTTGTTAACTTGTATTTGCACCCTGCTTGCTGGTTTGATTCTGTTGGAGATCCTTCTCTGTTCATTTTTATAAGGCCTCATTCAACAGAGGATGTTTATAAAATCATTCTGGAGCCATAATAGCTGGCTTTCTGTTTCTTCTTATTTCTCCTTTTAAAATTTGACCTTATTGCTGGTTTCATCTCTTTGAATTTTAAGTGAAGATTTTAAATTATTCTCCTGTTGCATTTTAAATAGATTAATTACTAGGTAGCACACAGAATACCTTCTGAGTGTGACAGGCTATTTCCATCTGTCTAATCCATATTAAAGTTCACCCACTTGCATCAGCAATGGCCTATCCATGGTGTTAGTTTTATCAGTGAATACTTAGAAAATCTCAACCCTTCAGTACAGATTTAGAGCCAGGTGGCTTCTACACCTTGTGTTTGGTTGCTGGATGAGTTCATCTGGACATGTGGTTGTGCTCATTAAAGGAAATGAGTCTGGAATAGAGAGCAGATTAAAAGTGAGTTATGGTCATTGAGTCTTTAATATTGCTCCTGACTATTGTCTGTAGGCATTAGAAAGAAAGCTGATAAATTTTGGAATTGCAGTCCCACTTGTTAATGACACATTTCCAGCCCTGTATCAGTGCAGACCAGCGTGCTGCCAGTACTGAGAGCAGCAGCAAGCACTGCTGTGCTTGTGAGCAAACAGCTGAGGCTCCTGGATCTCTGCTTGCCTTGAGCATCATCATCCTCCCATTGCAGTGGGACTGCATGCTCCTGCCTGCAGTAGAAGAGGTTCTTTGACTGGCTATATTATTAAACATGCGTTGTTCCTGAGACACTGGAAGGTGAGTCAGATGTTGTCACTATCTGGCTCTTTCAGTGAGGGGACTGAGAATAGAACGGGTTTGAGCGCTTTGTCCTCATCGCTTCCCTTCTTCGAAGTGTTACTTTTGTTGTCTAACACTAGGATTTCCTGAATCACTCCCCATGATTTCCTTTGCTCCATTGTCTTAAAATTCAGACACAGTTTGCATTGAAAAGAATTCAGTGATTTGCTAAGGAATTAACTGGTTTTGAAACCAAAAAACCTATAAAATGAGAAAATGCTTGCACAGACACTCTCTAAGACTCTGTAGCAGCTATTCATACCCTTCTGTGCTCTTTGTCAGCACGTGTTTTGTTTGCAATAGGTGTGAATAGTCTGTGCTGGCAGCTGGTGCTAAAGGTCTGTATTTGTGCTGGGTGTTGTTGCTTTAGTGCTATTTTCCTTCAGCATTATAGTGGGAAAGGAATGCTCTGGTTTTGAACCTTGCTGAGAAAGACCCGGAACACTGGCATAGATGATAGCTCCCTTGTTGTCAGGTTTTATTAAGTACAAGAGGTGGCTGTTCTCCTGTGCCTGGGGGAGGGCTGGAGCTATTGCCAGCACTTACTGAGATAACAATCCATGAAACAAATAGCTCCAGAGAGAGCAACATATGGATTAAAGGTGTGACAGGTAGCCTATTATATTGTCAAAATGGACAGGCCTTGAAGGTTGATTTAGCTGGTTTGGATTGGGCTTGGCTGAATTTCAGCAAAGTCCCTTTTATTAAAATTATGTCACTCTTGTAAAATAAGGTGACTTTTTCTGGACTTAGTAGTGCTAATGACTACATAGTCAAGCAATCAGATACTAATGAAAATATCAATAAATATAAAACTCATCATACCCAAGGGTTTGTGAGAATATTGGTAATATAAAAGGAGTTTATGTACTCAGTGAAAAAAAAAATCGTATTAATTCTGAGAACCACTAGGATTTTAGGAATGAGTAGGAAGAACTGACAGATATTTCTACATTGATGTGATATAAAAATGCATCTCCTCAAAAGTTATCATCAAATGGATTTGTCAGGGAATATGTGTGCTAATGTCTTTACAAACAATGGCTCTTAATGTCTCTACCAACTTCAAGCCGCAGGTTTGTTACAGAACCCAGAGAGTTTAAATCCTGAAACAGTCAAATGGGTGGGCACAAGCCTCAGTTTCTGAACTTTGGGGGAAAATGATGTGCTTAAGGGGGACTATGTGGTAGGCAGTTTGGGAAGGCTGTACCTTCCTAATACCTCAGCTGATGGGGAAAGGAAGAGGGCAACGTGCAGCCGAGAGCTCAGGATAAAAGGAGGCTGTGCCCTCTGAAACCTCAAGAGAGAAAAGGCTGCAGGCTTGTGCTCCAGTGGACTCTCTCCCTTTATTCAAATAAAGTTGCAGCACTCCTCTGTCTCCTTTAGGGACACTCGCTTTCCATGGCATAGTTTTCCACACGGACTGAAATGTCTGTTTAATTCAGATAACTTTTCTGTATCATCATGACCTGAGGGATTTTGTTGCTCTGTTCTTGACATCCTGTATAGGATAGCCTTGATATAGGACAGACTAGGAATTCAGAAAATATAAAGGAGTAGCTTGGTAAAAATGTGCTGGAATAGGAAAAAATGCTATTCTTGAGCCTGTTAAAATAGAACTCTTTCTGGTGATCTCAACAGGGTCATTGTTTTTAAATATTTCCCCCCAGTGCTGTTTTTCTCTTTGGTGTCATTGTTTTATTGTAGTTGTTTAGAAAAATCAGCTCCAGTGAAAATGCTGATGCAGTACAGCGTGCTGCACTGCTGGTGCAGGGAGATTACATTGGGGTGTTCAGCTATAATTTAAAGCAGAACATGCAGCAGATGTTCTTTATGCATAACTTGTTCCTTAATGCAGGGCTGATGTACCTATTCATGAGCAGAAATGGGAAGCAGGAGGTCCGTTTTATTAATACTGCTAATTGCTTATTTAATATTTGTGAAACACAATGGCATGTGAGTTATTAGCCACACTGTCAGAAATAATGCAAAGCCAGAAACAGTCTGATTTGTACAGAGAGCAGTGAGTAGCTACTCCTAAATTATGAATAACCAGGAGGAAAATAATCCAAAGAACCATTTCTGTGCTTGAAGGGGATGCATGTGTTGTGCACCTGGATCCTGGTGGCCAAAGAGTGTGGCAGGAGGTCCACAGCAAGGGTACAGAGTCTCTCTTTGGGGCTTGTGAGGGCCTTTGGAGCTGCCTGTCCCTCTGATGGGGGGTACTCAGACCAGCTCTGAAAGCTGCTGTTGGCAGCAGGGAAGCAATGACTGCCCAGGGCTGCAGCAGTGCCCAGGGTGTTTGGACTTCTGCAGGTCTCGTGTTTTAACAAAGACCTGGGAAAAGATGGCCTTAGGAAATTCTGTGGAAATGTGACTCCAAAAGGCCATGGAAGACCTCCAAAGTAATCACTGCAGTGGATCCCTCCTGTGGGGATGGCCCTGCTGATTCCCAGTGCCTGGAAAGAAGCAGGACTCCTTTGACTTTGAAGATTCGGAGAGATTTGTTCATTTTTACCTCCTGTCTTCTCTCCAGGCCACCAGACCTGTCCAGTTGAAGGACGGATTTCCCAAGCACAGTCTTTAGGCTGCAGGGTTTCCTCTGTAGTTCTGGCTTTCATGTGACTTTTATTATTAATTGCTGTAACCCAAAGGAAGAAAAGAAAGGGAAGAAAATCAGCAATATGGTAGAGTATAATGAGAACTGAAAGCAAAAGCATTTCCAGGAGGGTAAGTGAAATACCGAAGAAAGTAATAAAAGGGAAGTTATATTTTTTTCCCCCCAACATATCCTAAAAAATAAATTACTAGACACAAAGCTGTGTTGAGAGTTTGGTCTGTAAATTTCCAGTAGAAAGTCTGAGCTGCATTTCAGGCTGCAGGAAGTAAGATTTTTATTGCTGGTGCTAGCAAGACCCAGGTGGTAGCATCTCAGCCAGGGTGTATCAGCAAATTCAGTCCTGTGTGACTTCTACTTGACCTACTCCCACAGAAGTTCTTATATCAAAGTATGTGAGAAATTTCCTGTCTAGAGAAACTGAGCCATCCCTAGCACAGTTCAGCCAGGAGGTGTAGGAGATCCCCATGGCTTCTTGAGGAGAACAGAATACAAGAGGGGTGTTAAGAAGTATTGCTATTGCACCATCATTGCCTGATTCTGCAGTGTCATTGTTTCATCCAATGCACATCTTCCTCTGTGCTGGGGTAAATGCCCCAATGAAGCAACAGAAATTAACCCTGTTTTCTTTCAAGTTCTTGGTTTCTTTGCTTGCAGTCTGTATGAGATGTTTTGTGCATATGGCAAAAGATTAGTGGAGAAGAAAAGTAACTACATGCCCACACTATTTGACTTTTAAGGCCGAAGGGACCTGTTGTGGGTTTACCTAAATTCAGTTTTCTGATAAGAAAGGAAAGTCAACCTCAGAAGAGGCTTTTCCCAGGTGTCTCTTGCTTATATATGGATTTTTTTTTCCTGAAGGCGGTTCAGTTTATAATTGGTTTGCATACCAATCAATACTCAACACCAGCTGTCCGTTGGTTTTGGCACCCAAAAAGGAAGCTGTCCTACTTCCTGCAGGAGAGATCACTTCTGAGACTGACTTTTCCTGGTTTCCTTCTCATCAGAAAACTGAGTCAAAGGCAAACCCAGGACACTGAGGAAGTAGGTAAACAGTGAGGTGAGGATGGTTCTCAAAAGTCCTCACAAGAACTGCCTGGTTTCCCTTGGAGAAGAGACTACTTTTGTGTAATAGAGTAATGGTTTCTAGGCTTAGGATGTCTCTGGGGGACTTTACAGATGGGGGTTCATTACTTTTCAAGGCACTTGGAGTGATCTCAGCCATTCATTACTGTGATGCTCTGTGTTAAGAAAACTGCCCTCTCATTGAACATCATTTCTGTAGCAGCCCCCTTTTCTGGAGCCTGTTCTCACATTCCTCTCCCTTCTTTGAATTGTGGTGGGGATACTGAAAAATTCCACTCTTGCCCAGATTGACTCCTCTCCCCTCCCTCAGCTTTCCTTTTGAGCCACTGCAATACAGAAGTAGCTGGGTTTGAACCTTGCCTGGATCTGCACCAGCACAGGAGGCAGCTGTATCAAATACCCTGTGTCCCAACAAAGTTCCCTCTTTGCTTTCTACTAGACTGAGTCTATCATTACAATTACTAATTGCCCTGTTAATACTTCTCTGCTCTAAATGTTTCCTTTATTGCTAATGTGAGCAATTTCTTCGATAATACAGTCCATTGGAAAATGAAATTGAGATTTAAATAGAAAGTCTATTTGGTTCTAATAGGTTTAATTTTTCACAAGCTGAAAAGGCAGTTTTGGAATATCATTCAGTACTTGGTTATTTGTGGAAGATGATTTTCCTGATTCTATATGTCCACAAAATTCTATTTGGATGTCAGAATAATTGTTTTCAAATAATTAGTACATTTGACTTGGTGTTGACATTTAGTAGTCTTTTAAATATTCTTTAAGCCTTTTAAATCAATTTAAATAAATCACCCATTTAAACTGGACACAATTTTAGGTAGAAAACTCTGTCATTCCTGGGGTTTTGAAAGCTGCTGGAAGGAAAAAAGTGCTGCTGAAACTGAACTGGATTTCATAGCTAGTCATAGCAATGTGGGACTGGATCCCCTGTGACTTCAGAAAAACAAGATCATAGTTGACACTGCAACCAGCCAGGAAACTTGTAGAGACTGGAAAAATCCTAACATTGACAATGCTCAATGTGTTATTTAAATGTTCTCAATTTAAAGTAAATTTCTATAAGAAAGACCAACAAAGTAAAAACAAGCATAGGTTATGACCTGGGTCATCTAGGCAAAACTTCTGAGTAAAACTTCCAGTATTAACTTGAACTAAATGGGCTCTGCAGGCTTGGGAAACATATTTTAGTACTGTGAAAGTCTGTTTGCAAAAAGAGTAGCAAATCCCATGTTGTGGTTTAAAATTAAAACCATGAAAATGCCCGAAGGACTGAAGTCTGGCTTTAAAAAAATAAATATATTTGGATATACCAGCACATGGTGATTTGTTTGTAAGCTAAAATCAAACACACTTTAAGCATCTCTGTTGGTGGCTCTGTGGCTGCAGTGGAGAGAGCCAGAAACCTGCATGTGGTCTGATACCCACTGATTTCACAGCCCTGGCACCTCATCCCTCTCAGAGGGATCACTGCTGTGCCCTCTTTGCAGACCTCAGCTTAAATGCTTGTTCCACAGAAATCGGGTGCAGGCTGCAAGGTAAATTAAAGACCTTAATAAAGAATCAGATCTATGCTTTTGAATAGCCCTGTGGAAGTATCATAGGAAATATTCCATGCTGTTGTGAGGGTGTACATTTGACAGACTTCACTGCTGAGGTTAGACGTGCATTGAACAAGAGATCCCTCATTGTTTAATGTCACACTGAGAATTCTTGTGGCTTGACGACTGCAAGGCAAGAACAGCAGAAATCTCTCAAAAGAGCTGTTCCTCTACATGAACAAATCCCTCACATTTAAAACTTTGAAGTAAAAACAGTCTGCTTCAAGTATGCCTTTTGTATCTTGTACCTTTGTCATGAGCCTTATACTTAATGTGCCTTATTCTACTGATGAATGCTAGAGACGTGTTACATGTATTAGTTTTAATAAGAGTTGCAGCTCAGCTTAAAAATGAATCCTTTGAGTAATTTGGTGGCATATCTTGACTTCACAAATGAGATCTTATGTCACTGGTGTCAGAAGCAATTAAAGCAATGTCATTCACTAATTAAAAGAACAAGAATGTAATATGATATTTATTGTTACTACTCTGTGCCAGCCCTTCCTGTACTAAATTTTTAGATACTTGCTTTGATTTTGTGCATAAGAACCAAAGACTCTTATGTCTGTTAGAGAAATTACACAGCTCTGGTGAAACTTTTAAAGGTAGAAATGATTTCCACATGACCACAATTGTTACAGTAAAATTACTTCGTATAAATAATTAATATCTTAATGTATTTAATACCAGGTCTTTGCAGCATTGTGATGCCCGTGGAGCTGTCCCAAGCCCTGTCCCATCAGTATGGACTGAGCAGCTTTGGGCAGGAGATGCTGAAGGAGGCTGCAGGCCTTGCCCTGTTACATGTAGCTTCGTGTGTACTTACATAATTCCTAGAGCTTTGTATGGTATAAACTTCACTTTTTGTACATTACAAACTTTCCCTTGTAGTGTGGAAAATGCTTCCTAGAGTCTGGGGCTGTTCATGAGTCTTATAGTTAATGCATGAAACAATAGGAAAGTAGTTTTGCTGAATATAGATCTTCAGAGAGCCATCATGTCATCATCAGCTTCCACTGGAAAACAATTATGAGGCTTCAGAAATGATTACTAAGCCAGGCATTTTTCTTTGTGGCTTCACTTACAAGAATGACAGAAATTTCAATGCAGGATTTTTCCCTAGTGTATCCTTTACCATTCAGTAAAAGCTGGAGAGAGAGAGAGAGAGAGAGGTAGATTACATTATGTACAAATCAAGCAGGGAACACCATTTGCATAAGTTAGAAAATAAGCATCTTGATGGGGGTTACTGCCACTTGGCAAATTTGGGGCAATTCCACTGGGAGTCATTATCCTCTGCTGATTTTTCCTTCTGCATCATCTTCTTTGTACCTCTCCAGCTGCTGGTCTCTCCAATGGACCTTTGAAGTGTTTATTATCTCTGGTGTCATGGTTTTGTGTCCTCTCCCTGTTCTAGCAGCTCTCACAGAACTGGAGATGATAAAGGTGACCTGGTGATCTGATAGTGGGAGCTCTTATGTCACCTAAGCTCCTCTGAACTGAGTCCTAGTGAATAAGACCTGTGGTCTGTGTGCTCTTTTTAGGTCTTAATATTACATTTTGTTACCAAAGAAAGGTAACACAAAACAAGAGTAGATATACTTTCATTTGTCAGCAGCCTTGAAGTATTTATAGGAAGGGTTTGGGAAGTTTGCATCTTCTGAAGTTTTTCAGACCTCCACAAATAGAACAATTTGAAAGTCACTGACAAAATGCATTTCTTTTTTTTTAAACCATGCCATCCTGTTGCAGAAGATCCATATCAGCCCATGACCTCTAATTCCAGCTGGTTATTACCCTGTTACTTAAAAACTACCCTTTATTCTGCATCTGGTTTGTTGAGCTACTCTCAGTCTGGTCTGCTTTAGCATGCTGGATTCCAGGATTGTACAATTTTTGTAGATGGTGAGAGGCTGTGATCAAGCCACCACTTAACCTTTCATTGGACAATCCAAGTAGATTGATCTCCTCAGATCTTCTACTCTAAGGCATTTTTTCCACTCTTTTACCTTGTCTGTGTGCTTTGACAGACTGTGGAGAAGTGATTCTTTGGGGATGAGACGCTGTTGGTTGAGTTTGGAATAAAGGCCCCCGTGTGTTGTTGTGTGGTTTTTTGAGCCCTTCATGCACCCACCTGTACATAAAACAATTTTTTTTTATTGTTGTTATCTGTTCCAGATTGTTCTGTCAGTCTGTAAAATGTCTGATTTGAAATGATTGCCAGGCTTGACTTAAATCGGTAAGAGGGAGATGGAAATGTATTTAAGGATGTTTTGTTGGTCAATAAAATGCCATACCCTCTGTCATCAAAAAATGCTGAAATCAGCTTTGAAGAAGCAGAAAAATGTAACAGTGGCAGATGCAGTTTTAGTGATTTGTGGCTGTAAATCACCTCCTCTATAGAAAGTTAAATGAAAGTTAAA
This sequence comes from Eopsaltria australis, assembly GCA_034509425.1. Taxonomy (NCBI): domain Eukaryota; kingdom Metazoa; phylum Chordata; class Aves; order Passeriformes; family Petroicidae; genus Eopsaltria; species Eopsaltria australis. Next base: position 5,535,315 of record JAVTVJ010000138.1, read on the forward strand.
ATAACAGAAGACAGGTGTTTCTGTTCCTCAGAATCTGGGTTTTAGGTCTGAGGTAAAAGAGAAAATTTATACTAACATGAAGCTTATTTGACCTTTTTGTAATTAAAGAGATGGGAAGGACATCAGATGTTTCATCATCAAAATTAGTGACATTTCATTTTAATATAATTAAAGCAAAAGTATTTGTCCTGGGCATTGCCAGCTGAAGCTTCCTTCTTGAGTGGTTTGTCCATGTTTTGACACAGGGAATGAAATTTAACTACATATTTTTAAATTGCTACATTTGGAGGGAAATGGTGATCTAATTGCCTGAAAAGCAGTCCTTTCCCTTCTAATTACTTCCCTGTGAACACACAAATACAGATCATGAAGAGTGTAACCAGTGAAGTTTCTGGAAAGAATGGCCTGGGCAAAACTAGGAGGAAAATTAATTTACCTTCATTTTGGTTATCTGCTATGGCAGCTGGCAGAAATCTTTTCAGGGGTTGTACAAATTCACCTTGGTGGGGTTTTTTGGTGTCTACCTGCCTGGAAATAAAAGAATTTGCCTCAGATTTCACTGACCAGTGTGGCTAATACAGCATTTTGGAAAGGACACTTGCATGCAGAAGTCTGGTTGTAGATGACACCTGAACTACCAAAACAAGTTGTCTGAGACAGGCTTCCAACACTACACGAGATAGAATCCTCTAATTCTGTTCATTTCTTGTTTGGAAAGTGTAAAATGCATGTTAGTTTTCACGAGACTCTTGTGAATCTGTAATTTATTTATTTTTGAACTGTTGCTAAATCTGTGTTCCTGAGCTTCTGCCCATGTATCAGTGGGGTTAAAAAGAGAGAGTATAAATTATTCCGACTCTATTGGCTCCCAAATTTTTCATCTTTATCACCACTGAACCTTTCCAAAAAGTCAGCTGGATATAATGAGGCTGAATTTACCTCCTTGAGCAAATCTCACCAGGTCATGTACCACAATGTGGTGTGTGCTGGATGTCACAGAAGCTTTGTGTGCTGAGTTCTGAAGCCCTGCCATATTCCTGGGATGGGGTTTGGACACCACTGGTTAGACAGTGCAAGGTTCAAAATACCTTGATGAGTTTGGTAAGATGTTCTTTGTGGAAGGAGCAGAGCAATGTTGGAAACATTGTGTGAAGGAAGCTGGAGCTGCCAATGGAGGCCAGCAGGGCTGATGACCCATCCTCAAAAATCAATTGTGTATGTGCTGTGGAAATGGCAAGTGTTGGGAAAGGATTTAGGAGAACAGAAAGGAGTAGGTTCTCCATTTCAGTAAGAAAACCATCATTGGCTAAAGTACATAAAAACCAAGTATTCAGCTTTTTGGCTGAATTTAAAACATTACAAAACCACTGCAAAGAAGTATTACATGGACTATAATTCCTCTGCTTTTTGCATGTCCCTTCATTTGCATGCTGAAAAATATAGATATCTATGTTTCTACTCAATTCTTGGATTTCCTTCCACCTCACATTCTTTTCAAAGCTACATACTACAATTCTGTAGCTGTGATATGGAAGCACCTTATTGACTACAGGGGATCTGCTTGAATGAAATTAGAATTTTTAAAAATCTGTTTCTTTTGTCATAAAAACAAAATGAAGAGAGCAAGTTAAGTGTCAGAGATGGCCATCTGCTAAAATTTGTGATGCTTGTTGTGAAAAGCAATTTTCTGATGCATTCAGAAATCCACTGGGCAAGGTTTTGATGTCACTTTGAGGTCAACAGGGAGGATTTGTTTTGAACTGTTCTGATTTTAGATATTCAGGCATCTGATACACATGGGGTTGTGAAAAAAAATAATCCTCAAAGAGCAGTACTGCTGCCTTAATTGGGAATGAATGGGGTGAGGACTGAGCACCCTAATCACAGAATACCATCTCAACAACCCTTTGATGGTAGGTGTGGAGCAGGACATGATTCAGAGAGGTGCTGCAAAGAAAGGGTTGTTTGTAAGTCAGAGGGGAGAGGCACCAGTAGCTGCTCACGTGTCCTCAGGTCTGGCCAGACACGGGACACAGCCTTGCCCAACTTCCATGGGTACCTGCAGGAACCTTATCTTGTCCTTCATGGAGTTTTGAACTCTTCATGCCCTCACAGCATGAAAACATGGGCAGGTCATTAGAAACAGAGTATTGGAATAAAATTACCAAATTTTTACCTCTGAAATACTCCCCAGGCTTCCAAAATAGTTGCTTTTCTGCTTTCCGGATTTTCGGTCGAATTTCTTCCTCTAAACCCCCATGTTATTTGAGGATCAGACACACCAATTAGTGCCATCATTTTTCCTGTATGGAGCATTTTGCAGTATTGGATTGATAAACTTTATCCACTTGTAAGATAACAAATTGGCAATTATTTGGGCTCAGACCAATTATTGCAGAACATTAACAGGAGAATGAATGTTGTGTGGTACCAACTGCTGTAGTCTAGAGCAAATAAAATCTACTAAACCTTTGAAGTGAAAGGCCTTGTATTTTAATTGAGGCACTAATCTAAATTCCAGTGGCCTGTGGAAATACAGCAATGCTTGTACTTAAATAATTATGTAAGAACATGTTGTGGTACCAAGAGGATGTGATGTCCTAACCATAATACCTTACTGAGACTTATATGATGATGTTTCCAAATATGGATACTGGTATTTTATATGCATTTCAAGATTATATTATCTTGTGTGAAAATTTGCATATCCAGAGATTTGTGTTTGTTATCATTCATGATTGTAAGATTCATGCTGATAAAAAGAACAGATGTTAGACTGTCATTATGCCATTAATAGAATGGGGATAGTTTGAGCTACATTCTTTCTGGATTTACTGAAGTTTTTGGAAGTATGAGCTGTGAATTCTAAGTGTGTAATCATATATAGGGAGTAGACTAAAGGGTGATAGATCCATAGGTTTGAACTGGAACTGAAGTTATAGCAGTGCACCTCCCATTTGCAATGTACCCTGAACTCACAGGAAGAAAGTTTCTCAAAATACACTTGAATTCTTACTTTTTTATTGTGCTGGCTCAGGGAAGCTTACATGGCATATGGCATGAGGGTACATAAATATTAATAAAGCATTTACAACACTGAAGTTATTTATCTCTGAGAAAAGACTTCATGGGGATGGGATCAATATGTTTGAACTGCATCAAGGATGTTGGGAAATCACTGCTGATCATTTGGTCAAGGCTGCTGGGCAGAACAGAAGTAAAGCTTCAGATGACTGAACAGACTGCAGGAATATTTCTGACAGTGTGATTGTACACAGAGCAGTGATTATAATCTCTGAGTAATTCTTGTAAAGAGCACTATGAAGTATAGGACAATGTAAAGCAAGAAAAATAATTAACTTGATTACTTTATGCTTCAGTATGTGTGATAATAGGAGGGTACAAAGCCCATTACAGAGTTGTATGACAGCATTTAATTCTAAACACATTCTTTCTGCTTGAATGCTATTACAAGTCCTTTCTATTCCTGAAGATATTCCTCAGTCTGTTGAGGACAGCTGAGAGTCTAGACTTATGTTCTGTGCCTGGCTCAGCTTGATCTGCAATGAATCCAGCTTGATACCTCCAAAAAGAATGCCTGTCCCTGAATATTTAAATGCATTCTCTGTCAGTTATCATGTTCCGACTGAATGTAACTAGAGTGCCAAAGCAAAGACAGACTCTTATTTCCTCCAGAAAATACTGTATTTTGATCCATAAAGTGATAGAAATCTGCTTTTAAGTTCGTATTATGGCTGATATATATTTAGAAGCTGTATGTGCCAGGATATATTACGTGTAAATATTTGTCCTGCCTGGAATGGGAGTTACTGAGGATGTCCTGAACCAAATGTGATATGTTGTTATATACACTTGAAGCAAATCCAGAAGAGTCATGACTCTTCTTTCTACTCTGCCTTTACTGGTTTTCATTTTTCTAAAGTAGCCAGAAGTAAGGGTTTTCATTGCAGGAAATATCTTTTTTTTCCTGACTTCTGCTGTAGCATGTATCCATCACTCCAAGGCACCTTTTTAATTGGAGAGCTCATTATTTTCAAATGCTGATTTGGAGCCACCTGACCTGACCTGGAGGGAGCTATGCTCTCTGGCTTGCAGGGACAACAGAGCTGGGAAGATGATTTATTCAGAGGTTTTTTGGTGGCTAGACAGGGAAAGATGCTGAATGAACACAATAGATATTATGAAGCACGGTATGTCAGATGGCTAAATGCCAATACAAATCTTCAAGATCTAACAGTATTAAATGAAATACTGCGTATTGCCACTGTGCTAAAACAATGCATCATGAACTTATAAACAAAAGTATTTGAACAATTCTTCAGTGCTATTATTAATAGCAACCTTCTTCTCTAGAGGAGGAAATAGGCAGAGAAACAATGAGCCCCTGACCTGGTGGAGCATTCTTAGTCATAGTGCCAATATCATAGAATGATAAAATCAGTAAGTTTGGAAAACACCTCTAACGTCATTGAGTTCAACCATTAACCAGCATTGCTGTGTTCACCACTGAGCTATGTTCCCACATGCCACATCCACATGGTTTTTGAACACTTGGAGGGATGGTGACTCCACCTCTGCTATCACTCTGGGATCCTATTCCAATGCTTGACAACCCTTTCTTGCAAATATTTCTGAAGACGTTTTTCCTAATATCTAATCCAAACCTCCCCTGGAGGGGGTTATCATTGCAAGGCTGCCCACAGGGCTCATTTCCTTGCATGGAGAGTGACTCCTTGGGCTGTCATTTCCAGGCAGCTGTCTGATTGGAAGACAAGATAGCAATACTCCCCAAAATTTCTGTAATTACTTGTAATGCAAAGCAAGATTTTCCCGAGTATTCTCCATGTATCCTGTAGGCCTAGTTTCTGTTATTCTCTTAAGTCTTGACACCCTTCTTTCTTCTTGAAATGTGCACTCTACTTGAAGATGTGTGAATGGCTTGTTAAGAAAAGGTAAAAATAAGTTGAGTGCTTTGCTATTTGTGCCTTTTCAAGGACTTTTACTTTAGATTTGGAGATCACTCTGCCCTTTGTCTCACCTTATTCCTTTCCCCAGCTGCCTTCAGCAGAATGGATGTTGACACTGTCACTGAACATCCTCCTCTGTTCTGACCATGAAGTTCTCTATTAAAGCATAAAGACTTGGTCTCTTTTGAGTAATTATTCCAGTCCTGTAAGCTGCTGTGGATAAACATGTCCCTGCATCAATTCTTACCTTTATTTTTCATTTTGAGTATAAAGCAATAGAAGCTGATTACATAAGTGGTTTAATTTCTTAGTGGGAGGAGTCTTGACTGTGTAAATACTTTATAGGAACTAAATCCTGAACAGGGCTGGGCAGCTACAGCTCAGTACTGAAAAGAATAGAAGTGATAGTTTAATTCTCTTAGAAAAAAAAAGCGTTGAAGTGGTTTTTACTGAAAATACTTCACGCCTTAAACATGAAATGTTTGTTTCTAGAGAAGACTGATAGTGTGTGGCAGCCCTCATTCAAAACTTCAGTTATTCTCTCTTCCTGGCGTGTTGTATTTTATGTAGTGCTCTCACTGGACGTGGCTGATCATCACAGGGAGCAGGATGAAGTTTTCATTCAATAAACCTATCTATTAAAAGGACCTCAAGAGAAAAATCTATCAAAAAAGGCTTTGAAATAATACAGCAGCAAAATGTGTTCACGCTGCTGCACAAAAGTTTTGATTACTGGTGGGGCATGCTCCAAAATTGATCCTGTCATCGTGGTCCATGCTTCAGCCCTGTCAGCTGCCATAGCAAGATGGGCTTCAGGGCCATAAGGGCAGTTCTGGGCCCTGTGTGTCTCTGGGCACTGTGACTCTGGGGACTGGTGCAGACACTGAAGGACCTGGGCAGGCAATGCTCCTGCAATTATGCAATGCTCAGCATCAACGTGAATCTTCTGCTGCAATTTCAGGGCTCATGCACATGGAATTGGCTAGGGCAATGGAAGAGGAAATGGCATGAGATATTGAGCTATTCCCTTCCTACATACTGAAGCTTTTTTATTTTCTTCTGGTTTCACCTGGACTGAACTATCACAAACAGTAAAATTCAGGTAAAATGTATTAACTGGAATTCACAAGTACAACTCAGCTTTAGCAGTTGATGTTTGATTCTTACTGAAGAAGTAAGATCCCCAACATAACTCTGCTCAGACTTGTAATATAATTGTAATAATTTGAAGACCTGCCAGTTAGTACACCAGGATATTTCACTGAGTACTCACAGCCATGGATTTGTTTACCAGTTCAAAAATATTATTTGTCATGAACCAGAAGATTTCTAGATGAAGCTAAACGAATGGATTTCTCTTGTATGATGAGTAAGATATAGTTCAGAGAATGTAAAGGCACTTTAATGAAGGAGGTCTGAGAGACAAAAGTGATGGCAGGAATACAACATACACTGTGAGCAGATCATCTCTGGTGCATAGACTGCTTTTATGGGAAGCAGAAGGCCAGGCTTACTGGTAGGCTTCAGATGCTTTCCTGTGCTTTGGAGATTCAGAAGTGCAGTAAATCCAATTTTGCTGTGCAGCTGAGCAAGGTTTTCAATGGGTTTGTGTTACTAAGAGTGGAGCAAACCCAGCAGATCTTAGGTGAGAGTGTGACAGGTATATGTCAAAGAGAGAACGAGCATGGATCAATAGTAATCCCCAAATCCTTTGCTCAATTCACACGTATCCTAGGCTGCAAACATGCATGTGTGTGGCTGCACACTCCCATGGATGGGTAAATCTGTGACAGCACATGTTAAATGCATGGTTCCATGTTTGTCCCAGCATCCTTATTTTGTGGGTGTTTTCTTCCTCGGGTTAAACTGACTACTAGATGGTTTATGTTTGCTAGAGGAATGAAGAAACATTTTAAACAAATCTCAATGTTGGAGAAACATAACTCTGCAATAAAACTTTATATTAAAGCAAGTGTGTGATGTTAGGAACAGTAGCCTGCAATCACCAGTGAACAACTGAACAACATGGAATATTAATTGCCTTGGGTGGCTACGAATTTCCAGAAGTTTTGGGAATCCATCTAGACAACCACTGCATGTAGAGAGTGACACAAGCCTGATTGGTAAGACCTATAAGTGACCTTAATCAGCAGTACATTGGTTTGTACTGAATTTCAGTCATAGTGAAGTGGGCTTATAAAGATCCCTGGCTACAGGCTGGATGACCTGTGTGCATCACTGAATCACAGTGTACCTCCCTGTTATTCTTTCATTTACAATGATGAGCTTTTCTCACTAGATTCAAAAGTGGTTTTTATACTTGTTAATTTTTATTTGTGAGAATATGACATTTATCTCCTTTTTTAAAGGCATCCCTTTACTAATGCTTAAAACTCTTGAAAACTTAAAAAAGACAGCCATTATGTTTGTTACTTCCTGGAGGTTATTCTCACTCATTAAGTACAAAATTATGAAAAGGAAGTTAATTTCAATCTCTTTTTCAAAATGCAATCAGTCAAATCCTACAGCAATAGTGCATAGAAACCTAAGAGGAACTGCTCTGTCTTTAAAGAATTAATCTGCTTTCAATGTACAGTTCAAATACTGCTGTCACAGAAAATTCCTGAGGAATGATGTGAATGGAATCACGAAATGCTAATTTGAAAATTGTGCATATGACATGTTAATTTAGAAAGTTAGTCTGCAGGAACATGACTGAGAAAGATTGCAGTATATTTAAGGGTAGGATTGGAGGAGAATTAAGTAAGAAAGTGAAGTCTGGTCTTAGTGACAATTCCATGAGAGTGTTGGGAGCTAGCAGACACTTTTCTGAGGAACAACTGTCTTGTGAGTTTGGAGCCATCTTTCCAGATGGAGGGAGAGGAGAGGTTGTGAATGCTGCTGGAAAATAGAAATGCTGATGGAAAAGGAGATGTTTGCTGTGCTGGTGCTCCTCCAGGAGCCAGCTGGGCTCAACTGGATCTCATCCCAGCATGTCCCAGCTCCCCATGTTTGGAGCCTGTGCTGAGCTCCTGGGCTTTTGGCTCCTGGGCTTTTGGCTCTGGTGCAAGCTGCTGATGAGATAGTGATTTCCTCTGTGAGGCAACAAAGAAATATGTGGCTTTTGTTCCAAATCAGAGTCAAGCCAAATCTCCAATTGCTCTTTGAAATACAAAGCTCTGGCCTGGAAACTGCAGATTAGTGGAACTCCCTTTTTTGACCTGTGCTGTTCTGATTCAGGGTTGTGGCAGCCCTGCAGATTACTCAAGTGTTTTGCCCATCCCCAGCACTGGCCTGGTTTCAAGATGGCACAGTGTTGTTCAAGGCAATTACAGCAGCTAATCTCTCTGCCTGTCCCTTTTGTAGAGGCAATGGGAAGCCAAAAGCATCTGCTGTTTGGGGAGCCTCAAGAAGCAGGTCTGGAGTGAATCCAGAGAAGTCTAGGGCTGGGATCACAGAACAGAAAAGCAATAATTCCAAGGATTAGCATTTTGCTGGTGGAGGATCAAGACTTCGTTGCTCTTGACCTGAAGCCCTGTATGGTAACAAAGTCTTGTTCCTGAGTTGCCCAGGCTGTGCAGAGCAGGACAGTGCAGTGCAGACTGTTCAGGAACAGTTCAGGGACACTCATCAGAAGAGAAGGACTAAAAAGATTTATTCCATTTCCTTTTTCAGCCTCCAGTGACCTTAATGATATACATCCATCATAATCCTGCCCACACTAACCCCAAAGAGTGACTTTGGAAAATTCCAACTATGCAGAGTATCAAAGAGCTGCTTTGATAAGGTGTTTTGGAAAATCTTTTTGTAGAGACCTAAACTTTTTCCAACACAAATGGCTGTGGAAAGGAAACTAAGACAAAACCTTTTCTCTTTACCCCAAGAACTGGCAAGATAAAAGAAATAGTTGTTGAGATGAAAACAGCAGCTGCAAAATGATTGCTTTGCTGAGTAGCAAGGAGTTATTGACGAACGATGCCCAGCTGCAGTCATCAGATGGCCAAAGAACTAAGATTTAGCACCCTGCCAACACCAAAGACAGAGTGCTAGAAAGGGGAAAAGAACTGGGTAATGGAGTTAAAGGAGTATACAGTCTCAGAAAAAGAGCCTGCCGCTCTGAATAATACAACCAATGCAGCTTCACTGGCTGCAAAAGGGACTGCAAATTAACCTGAAGTAGTGAAGAGCAAAAATAGTCTGGAAAGCTAATGGATCACTGCTCAATTAGAGGACACAACTGTGCAGCCATTAACACTGCAAGTTGGGGGGACTGTGAGCAACTGAGCAAAATGTGGGAATAGATAAAGAGTATTTGAGAGCAAACAATGAGGAAATGCTAGTGGTGCTCAGTTTGAATAAAAATAATGACCTTAGCCAACCCAAAGTGCTCAGATGTCTAGATGAAGCTGTTGACAAAAGGCTTCTGCAGCAAGGGGTTGAATTTCTGGCAGATGGCCTTCTGCACCTCTAATAAAAGACACAAAATCACAGCCAATAAAAAATAATTGGAAGAGAAAATCCTGAGAATGAAATGTCAAATAGCAGTGAAAATGTTAACATGGGAGGGAAGATTATAAGTAAATATATAGGTGAGACAAAAACCTCTCCCTTTATGAGTGGAAAAGGGCAATTTTAAGTGAAGGGGAAATACTCTCCTATTAAGTATCTAATTGGGGTTATTTATCACTGCTCATTAGAAAAAGGGTTGTGCATATCAATCTTATACTAAAATTATAAGCCCTGAGAACAGGGACTGTGTGTAAGGAGATTCTGCAATGTATACAATACCCACATGGTGGTGCAACATTAGGAGCTTTAAAAGCAATAGGACATAAAAAGCAGCAGTTCTTGCTTTCTGTGGGGCAATCCCTGAAAAAGGGCAGCACTGAGGCAGGCCATACCACACTGCTGTGCTCCAAAACATCAAATGCCAGCAAGGTCTGCCCACGAATGGAGAATTCTCTGGAGGAGAATTAGCCTTGATGGTTGTAAGGGAGGATGCTTCTTGCTCCAGGTGAGATGGACACTGCAGAGCCAGTGGGGAGAGGCTGTGTGCTGTGTCTGTGTCTGGCTACAGTGGTGCAATATGCACAGGTTGTATTCTCCAGCTGCTGGATATCATCCACCCCTTATTCCATACCATTCATCTCATGCCCAGGCAAGCAGCAGTGTGGTTTGGAGAGTCTCACTGGGACCGCTGAACTGGGGAGTGCCGTTCCTAAGCCACAACAGTGGCTCACAGAGGGGTTGTCCTCTATGAATTTGGTGTATTTGGCAAGTCAGCACTGTCTGCTTGGAGACTGACTGAACTTCAGATGCATCACAGACTTGATGTGTCCTTCCATGCTCTGTGTGTTCCTACCAGGGTAGAAAAAATATAGCCCCTTCTGACAAGCTGTTCCTGCTCTCAACATTTCAGCTTATTTAGGGGTTATTAATGCTCAGTGTCATGGTGGAAACTCATTTTTGCTTTGCCCACCACAAACCATCAGTGAACTTGCATCCTGGAGACCAGGAGGTTCAGTTACCTGCTTACAACCTGCAAACTGGGCCAGCACCCAGGCTGGAGACAGGGTGGTGCTTGTACAGTGGGACAAGTGCTGTGATGCCAGGGAGGATGCATGGCTGTGCAACTTCCTGCAGAGCTCATGGGAGATACTTCTGCAAGGAAAAGTCCAGTATCTTCACAGCATTGCTGTGTTCAAGGTCCATACAAATTGTTTGAAAGTAGGATGGATATAACTGGACTGGCTCAAGGGAAAAAAGGGAATAGCCTAGTTTGTGTTACAGAATTGTGGAATGGTTTGGGTTGGAGGGACCTTAAGGACCATCTTGTTCCATCCCCCTGCCATGAGCAGGGACACCTTCCACTATCCCAGGCTGCTCCAAGCCCCATCCAACCTGGCCTTGAACACTTACAGGGATGGGACGGCCACAGCTTCTCTGGGCACCCTGTGGCAGAGCCTCACCACCCTCACAGGGTTCCTTCCCAATCTCCCATCTATCCCTGCCCTCTGGCAGTGGAAAGCCATTCCCTGTGTCCTGTCCCTCCATGCCTTGTCCCCAATCCCTCTCCAGCTCTCCTGGAACCCCTTGAGGCACCCCCCAAAGCCTTATCTCCTCCAGGCTCAACACCCCCATCTCTCTTAGCCTGTTTTCATAGGAGTTCCTCCACCAGATAGCATTGCCTACATCTTCAAAGGCAAAGATTGGAAATGTAATGCTAAAATAGGCACTCACAAAGCAGGAATTTTATGTGTACTGCTTCTTTTTTTTGTCTTTGTCATTGGTGCACTACAGTGACAGTTTTCCAGCTCTCTCTTTGGGAGAGGTGGTTTGTGCTTGTGACACCTTGATCCCCAAATTAGAAATGGTGGTAACTGAGACTTGTGAATCTTCTTTATTTTGGCAGGCATCGTCATACAGCCACAATGATATTTTAACAAAACTGAAGGCATGAACACGGCCTGTTTAGAAACCTGTAGTGCAGGAATAGATAAATTGAGTATAATTGGCTGTGCATGTTGAAGTGTGCAAAATGTTAGAAAAAACAAAACATTGACAAATAGAGAAAATAGGCCCAGAGCCAGAGCTGGTCCTGATCATTGCTCTTCTTTCCTCAGGAAAGTGTTTATCCTTCCCAATAAATGTGCTACCTTGTGCACATGTGATTACACCTTTTCAAGGGCACTGACTTAAATAAAAGGCAACAACAGAAAAGTGCCCCCTTTGACAGGCTTAATTTGCAATAAATTTGCAATTTGTCATTTGCATATAAAAGATTCAGACATAAAAACCTGCATGAAACTACTGCTTTTTTTTTTTTTTGTGTAGAATTTGAAGACTAGCATCTATTACTTAGATGGTAAACAACAAGGTCTTAACTTGAGCCACTGAGTTCTAGGCTTCAGTTCCCTATGAAAAATCTTGCATTACTTACTATGTTTCTGAGACAGTAATTGACAAAAATTAAGTACAAAGAAGAAAGGATTAGAAAAAGATAATTTCCCATGGAGTTTGGGAGAAGAGTCTTGTACAGATGATACACAGATTAAAGAGACAGGGAGTCAATCCTTCACAGTGTGGTAGCTATAGTGATATTGGCCTTTGCTGTGTATTCAACAGTAATTTTTTGTATTGAAAAAGCAGTGCAAACACATGAAACCATCAAATCATCTGGATTCACTTTTACTATTAGAGGAAATACGGTTAAATTTATCTACTAATATTTACCTAAGTAAAAATACAATAAAATGTAATTTACATAACATAGTGCAAACATTATTTTTCTCCCTTTAGAAATGCATAATGTGAAGAGCATGGTTCAGTTGTCTAAAATAGGCACCCTGGTCTCTGGGAGTGGTCCTTCCTGTCCTGTGGAAAGCACAGGGCTCTGGGGAGTTTCCTGTAGGTCTCACCAGCAGTTCTCCCATTCCCTCTGCCAGGTTGTGCCCATTGCTCTGTAAGCACAGTGTGCAGGAAATGGGGTAAATGTTGGCTACAGCAGGAGGATTTTAAGGGATGATGAGAAAAATCACAGTGGGTGATGTTTTGAAATAATCAGCCTTCAAATAATATTTTTAAAAATGATAAATGTGGGGGCTTGGGATGGAGGCAGAAGTTTCAGCTGATATAATTGTGCAGTATTTCAGCATATAAATAGAATGGGTATGAACCACTGTACAAGATTTGAAATAATATTTTGCCTTTGATTGTTCACTGTATTATGTACAGTTCATCTCAATGTTCTAGGGTTCTAGCTGGTTTTTATTTAGCATTCAGGATGCAAAACCATGGGTGGGTTTTGCAATCAAACCTGTATTTCAGCTTTGTGATGGAGATCTTTGCTTTGCCCAAAAATATACCCATTCTAAATTGTTTCTATCTATATGACTGCAAAATATAAAATATTAAAAGGTAAATATTCTTAGAAACATTCCTAATACAGATGAAAAATACACATCCATTAAACTGGAGCTGTTTGGAATTCAGAATAGGTAAACCCATGTAGTATTTTAATGTTCGCTGTTCATTGCTTTACAGAGTAAATAAAAAAAGAACTTTCTTTGCTCTTATATAAACATTAATAAAATAAAAAACCCTTCATTTCAGCATGAAGTTTGCTTGAACAAAAAGGCAATATTAGGTCTTGGAATAATATTTCTGCAGTTAGGTGAAAAATTAACTTTCTATATGTTATTGCACAAAGCCCAGAAGGAGAGCCAAGGTCAGTAAAAACCATCACTCAGTTTGGCTTCCATCAGGTGAATTGTTTTTTTCTATATATGCATCTCAGGGGGAAAGATGAGAGATAACCTGCATGGGCAGAGAATCACTTCCTTCAGGCATGCAGTCCAGAGGCATTTGTAGCCCTGTGAGACTGGGAGCAAGCACTGGTGAGCGTTTCCCACCTGGGATGAGCTCATGGGACCAAGGCAAAGCTTTGGCACCTGGCTGGATGGATGAATGGTTTGGTCTTACATTTGCTGAATGTTTCTTCTTCCTTCTTTCTTCTCAGTAACAGGATGTTTTCTCAGAGGGGAAAGTTGAATGTTTAATATGGGTGCAAGGAGAGAGGTCCATCTTTGGAAACAATGGTTGTTTCTTTTTCTGAGAATGTAGATGCTGTTCAAGAGTACTGGATGAATGCTGTGAAACAATCAGTCCTTTTCTGCTTTATAAGACACAAAATTTAGACAGATCTTCGTGCTACTTTATTTGAAGATGTAAAGCCTTTTTTGATTACATCACACTCCATGTTCTCCCACCTTAGTGGCTGCCCTGTTATTTTTCTGTACAACTAAAGCATAGGTAACGTTTAAAGGACAATGTGGCCATGAGAAAACCATCAATGGTATTTTGGCTGAGTGCTGCTTCAGCTTTGACAGCCAGATGGAAACGTTTGATTTGTAATCACAGAACAAATGCTATGGCTGAATGTCTCTTGGCTGGAAAGGAAGGCTGGATGTTCTCTACTCTCTCAGGAGAGGTGACAACTCTTACAACTCGGTGCCTGGTGAGAAGATGGAAATGTACCACCATCTTCTGATATTGCAGTCTCTTGATTTGTCTCTGGCACCTCCAGAGTTCCTTAATTTGGTATTGGAATTTCTGAATATGTGTAAAAGGAGATAACTGATAGATTAAATAATTGAAGCAGAGGGTTGCAATATGACTAGGGTCTTAGTCCATGAAGCTAGTGGGGTGTATCCTGTGAACTGTGATAATCTTTTCACTGTACCTGTGGAGAACAGGGGCAGACAAACCTCACACAAGCAGAAAATCTAACTTTGTCACCAGGCTCTTCCCTCTCCACATGTGCCACTGGGGTCTCTCTCTAGCAGATTATGCAGAGGGATAAAAGCATAACCAGCTCCAAGCATCCCCACCTTGTGCTGCTGGAGGGGGATGGGGGTGATTTTGTGTGCTACCACCAGTCCTGCCCCTCTCACACACACATGGCCAATGCAGATGTGCTGAGTGCATTAGTGACCCAAAGAACTTGTTCTCCACTGTGTGATGAATTTAAACTAAATGAATGTTTATCCTTCCTCCTTATCAAGTGTGTAGGAAGATGGGATTACGTTGCATAAAAAAAGTAAAAAGTAAGAAGTAGAATTCCTTTCATCTGTCTTCTGCCAACAGGGAACATAGGCCAAATTTTGTTTCACTGGTGATAAGGAACTCAGCTATACTGATTTTGGAATGAGCAAGATGTGGTATGGTATATGCAGTTTACAGCCTGAAACAAATGTGCATGAAAAACCAATAGGCTCAAGTAGAGAACGTAATTTTGCCCAAGTCTGCAGCATTTTAGTTATTATATTTTCATCGTGTAAGTCTCAGCTTACAAATATAAATGTGTGCACTTTAGAGTCTGGTCTTCCTAGGAGCTTTGCCAGCTGGTTGTCTGGCACTGCTAGAAGCCTACTTGAATCTATAAAAGAAGGTAATTGAATTAATGCATTGGAAATTGGTCTTACAGAAAACGTAACTGAAAGACATGTTTATATTAATTTAAAGAATATTAACATTGAAGTACTGCCTTGTAAAGGAGTTTCATTTGGTGGTTTGGAGACAATTGTATGCTAAATTAGTGTAACTCCTGGGAAAACACAAGAATAATTGACTTACTCCAGATTTATGCTTTGCTATCTGAGAGAAAGATCTGGCTGAAAGGTAAAACCTTGTTCCACATTATTGTAAGTTGGTGTAATTGCAGAAATATACAAGCCTAATGTGAATACTGTGTAACCAGCAATTCAGAATATGAGAGGGATTAAATAGGTTATTTCTAGAAATCATACTTCAGAATTCCCTGGGGTTTGTGCACAGGAATGAATCACCAGCTGTGTTGGTTTTGCATGGCCTGGTTTTTGGTAGCAGGGGGCCACAGAGGTGGCTTCTGTGGGAAGCTGCTGGAAGCTCCCACTGTGTCCAGCAGAGCCAACCTCTGATGGCTCTGAAGATGGACGTGCTGCTGGCCAAGGCTGGGCCAATGAGAGAAGATGGTAATGCCTCTGTGATAACACATTTAAGAAGAAAACCAAAACAAAGTGGGGGCATAGTATTTTTCTAGCCAGAGAAGAGGAGGAGGTGAGAACATGGGGGGGGAAACAACAAGGAGACACCAAGATCAGCAAAGAAGGAGGGGGAGGAGGTGCCCCAGGTGCCTGAGTCAAGATTCCTCTGCAAGCCATGGTGAAGCAGCTGTGCCCTGCAGCCCATGGGGATCCCCAGGGATGCAGAGATCCACCCACAGCCCATGGGGATCCACAGGGATGCAGAGATCCACCCACAGCCCATGGGGATCCACAGGGATGCAGAGATCCACCCACAGCCCATGGGGATCCACCCACAGCCCATGGGGATCCACCCACAGCCCATGGGGATCCACAGGGATGCAGAGATCCACCCACAGCCCATGGGGATCCACCCACAGCCCATGGGGATCCCCAGGGATGCAGGGATCCACCCACAGCCCATGGGGATCCCCAGGGATGCAGGGATCCACCCACAGCCCATGGGGATCCACAGGGATGCAGGGATCCCCCCACAGCCCATGGGGATCCACAGGGATGCAGAAATCCCCCCACAGCCCATGGGGATCCACAGGGATGCAGAGATCCACCCACAGCCCATGGGGATCCACCCACAGCCCATGGGGATCCACCCACAGTCCATGGGGATCCCCAGGGATGCAGGGATCCCCCCACAGTCCATGGGGATCCCCAGGGATGCAGGGATCCCCCCACAGCCCCTGGGGGAGGTGCTCACGCTGGAGGAGGCTGTGATGCAGTTGAAGACCCAGTGGAGAGAGAGAGCCCTTGCTTCCAGGCTGGAGCAGCCTGTCCTTGGAGCACTGCACCCCATGGAAGAGTGACCCACACTGCAGCAGTTTTGGGAGGACTCTCTGCCCACGAGGGGAATTCACATTGCAGCAGGTGCAGTGTGGCTGCTGCTCATGAGAGTGGATCCATGCTGGAGAAGTTTGTGCAGGACTGTCTCCTGTGGGAGGGACCCCATGGTCTCACAGGGGGAGGACTCCTCTCCCTGAGCAGTGGAAGAAGAACTTGGGCAATGAACTGAGCAAAACCTCCTCCCCATCTCCCTGTGCTGTTGATGGGAGGGAGGGAGGGAGGAACTGGGGGAAGACAAGGTGTTTTTAAGGGCTTATTTTACTTCTCTTTAACTTCCTCTGATTTAGTTTGTCATAAATTCACTTTGTACTTCTAAGTTGAGCCTGTTTTGCCCTTGGAGTGTTTTCTCCCTGTCCTTATCTCATGAACCCTTCATTAATTTTTTCTCTCCTCTGCCCAGCTGTGGCAGGGAAGGGTGTCGCGGGTGCCTGGCATTTGGCCAGTGTCAAACCTCAACACCAAGACCAATATATCCACACATTTTAATAGAAGAGCTTTTGGATTGGTCTTTTCATTTTAAGTTTCAAGTTTTAGAATTGGTCAGAAACCTATGCACAGTATATGATCTTCTATCATATTAACATTCCTTGTTAAAGTCCGGATGGGAAATTTTGGAAGTTGAAATGAGAAGTAACTACATCATAATCTAAAATCTGTTGGCAGAATGACAGGTAATAATAGGGCATGATGCCCTTTCAGCTGGCTCTGTGTCAGTATCAGGACTGGAACTACTGATGTCAGAAAAAGTTGCCGTGTTCTCCCAGTTGGCTGAATACTGCTCATTGTTTGCAAACAGAATAAAACTGGTGCCTAAAGGCAGTGTGATTTCCTTGTCTATACATTTTGGAGGATAAAACTGGAACTGAGCCTGAGTGGGTGTATCTTGCACCCTTACACATTTAAGGGGCTGGAATAAATGTGTGTTCCCTCAGCACAGGTCCAGTGTGCAGAGCTGGGGAGCAGATGGGAGGAAGAGCACAAAGCTTTCCCATCTGTGCAATGTGTGGTGGAGAGCAGGAGAGCCTGAGCAGCAGTGCAAGGGATGAGGCACTTTGCTTGGCTAGTAAGCAGTCCAAGAACTGGCCTCCCTACCAAGACTCTAACCCCATGCAGGCTTGCTTTACAAAGTTTTATCTAACTGGTGTGCCACCAAAAGTCCAGAGGGTAAAAGGGTTATGTGAAATGTGCTCCGACCCCACCAGCCTGGATTTCTTCACTTTCAGAAAGCTGCATTCAGAGGTGATGCTCAGGAGTGAGAAGGTGAAACAGAAGAAAGGTAGATTATTGTTCACTGATAAATGACAGTTGGGATATGTTATGCAACTAAATGTAAGAGCACCTGGAAGACTGTAAACAGAATGGGATTTTCATAGTGAATTTTTAAAACAATGCTTTGTGTCGCTGTTGAGGCAGACACGACACACACAGATGGTGCCTTGATTAAGGACAAAAAGCCATTTATTCAAAGAAGCAGACTCCTAAAATACACTTTTACATGTTATTATTCATGTTGCATATTCACTGGCTACTAAACTACTACAATAGGTTCATTGGCAATTATTTAGATTCAACATACTACTATTGGTTACCTATAGCATAAGTGTACAAGCACACAGAAAAATAACAGGTGCTGTTTGTCTCTATTGTTTAGATTTCTTACTTCTGTTTATGCTATATTCTCATGAGTAAGGACTGATTATTTTTCTTCCTATGAATTTTCTCATGAATAGAAGCTAACCAAATCCAAACTAAGATCTGTGAAGCTTCCAGGCCAGTTATTAGCCTCAACAGCTTTGGGTAGTTACATGTAAGTTGAAAGAATTTGACGTTCCTTCCTTTCCTGGTTTGCTTGTCACAACACAGGCTGTTAGCACATGCCTCGTTCTGTCAAAAGTGTTTTTATGGCCCTAATTACCATGTTGGAAGTTGAGAAATGTTACTGTTGGGGGAGGAAGAAATAACTCCAGGGCGAGTTTATCCCATTGTAAGTGTGCTGTGAGAGACAGAGTGAATCATCCCCACTAATTATGTGTATCTCTATTGGACTGCAGAAAGAGGTGGGTTGGTGGCTTAGGCTGGGACCAGAAGTTAGAGATGGCTGTGCTGGGATGGAGTGAAGTCTATATGGGCAAATAAGGCTCTTTGCTGTGCTGCACCCAAAATTGTTCTGCACTAGCAAGGAAAACCTGAACATGGTCACTTGACCAATGTGGGCAGGAAAGGATCATGGAAAATGCATGTTGTGGGGAGAGAAATTCTACCAGTAATTGCCACTGGGCAGACATTCCTGTTTAGCCTCTCCCACATTATCCAGTCCAGCGTTTTTGCGGAGAGTGTGATGTGGCTGTCATGCTGTGAATGCTGACTGTGCTTCCAGTATGGTGATGAAAAGCTGCTTGACAGGAGAAAAAGGTATTTGGTATGATGAATCAATTCAGAATCAGATTGTATCTCTCCGAGATTTTTGCTGCTTTTTCTTGCAGCTGTGTCCAGGCTTTGTTGAAATTTGCAGACTATCTGCTTTCTCCATGATGCTTTTAAGTAAATCTGAAGGGTGTTGTTGTTGAGGGGACAAGTCTTGATAGTGATGACCTAGTATCATGTTTTAACATGGGAGTTTCTAAAAGTTTTTAAATTTTCCCAGCAAGTTTTATATCACACAATATTTCAATAAATTGTGGAATTCCATTACAAAAAGAGGGAAGGATTTGTCTGACAAATTATGACAATGTAAGTAATGATTTAGGTGCTGTACCCTTAAATGCTAATTCTGTTATGGCTAAGAACATGAGACATGATTAATTTAGAAAGTTTTCATGTGATTGAAAAGGATCCAGAAATTAGCCCACAGCTGTTCCCTTTTTGGAAAGTAGCTCCTTATTTTGCAAGGGGTGGTAGAATATCCATTTGAAAGGCATTTGTTCTTCATTGTGTCATCCTGGGCTTCATTAAGTAAAGGCAGATCCACAAACAGGGATTGTGTCCTCCTGCAGTGTGTCAAGAGCAGCACATGCCCCCCTCCTGGGTGTGTGGGGACATGATGTGAAGCTCTGTCTCATCATGAGCTGGGGACACGAGCTGTGATGAGACCATCTGGCTCATGAGAGTGCTTGCAGTGCACACAGCTGTCCCCAGAGCCCCATCCCATGTGGGGGCTCCCAGCATCCCACAAGGATGTACCTGAGCTGATCTCTGCCTCCAAACCAGCCATGCCAAAACACTCCTCTGCTCTGGAGTGGGAGATTGGAGCTCCAGAAGATGTCCATCAGCTTACCAGAGGATGGTGGTGTGTTTGAGAGGGGAGGGAGAAGTCCTGCATGAGATCAAAGTGAGGGATGAAGAAATAGCAGTATGTTTTCCCTCCATCCAGTTTCGGAGGCTGTGGGCACTGCCCTAACTAGAGCAAAGCCAGAAAACCCAGTCCTGCTGGAACTTGAAATGGGCCCATGCATCAACTGGCATCACATTTCAATGGAAGTAACTTGTGGCTATAAAACAATAGACATAATTGGCCAGCTGATGTCTGAGATGGAACTGGAGCTCCTCACATCATTCAGAGCCCTTGGAGATTCCCTAATTTTGCATCTCCTGAGGTATTTGTGCGTGGGTAGAACTCAAGTTGTAAAGTGGCTTTACAGTGCTGTGTTCCTACTCCTGCATAATATCCTGAAATTTCATAAATGATGTGAACTTTAATGATTTAACAAGAAATATAATTATGGTTTCTACAGCAACCACAACTTTAAATATCCTGAATTATGTACATGTATAATCTCAAATATAATGAAAGATAAATCCAGCTCATTGCAGAAATTATATTAAAAGTTAAAGCTTTTAGGATGATACAAGGGAATTAAGGGTTAAGAAATAGTTTAAGGAGCTGCTAAAATAATGTGTGCTGCCTGCTTAACATTTATCATGCCTACCACAGTAAGATAGGAGGATGTAAGATTATTGTAAAAAGGAAGAAATCATAACCCAGTTCCTGCTCTCCGGATCCCTAAACCGGCCGAAATCAGCCTCGGAGTTTGGATTAGGACCAAGACACCAGAATGAAGGACCAGGGTGAAGAGTTCATCCTGAGGAAGACTCGCTTTATTTCATCTCGACCCTTGCCCAAGACCACCACCAAGTGGCACCTGGCGGCACTGAGCAGGCGTGAGCATATGGAAATGACTGTTGAACTCATTAGAATATGAATACTGTATAGGTCATGAATATGTATAGGGGTATTGGGAAATCTAATGCATATGTAGGACTTTAGGAGATAAATGTAGACATAAGAGTGGCTGGGACACGTGTGGTTTTTGGGGAGCATCCCCCCCACGAGTCTCAGCGCTGAAATAAACGTATCTACCCCACAACTTACACGATTGTAGTTTTGGGGTCTCAGTCCATGCCACAAGGAGAGAACTGCTTTTGAATGAACAGGGTGGAAAAACATGCATGAGAAACCCCTCCTTAGCATCAGGATTTATGTTGGTTCATGCTCAGATAGTTAATAATAAAACAAAGTATATTTTGGACTTTCCAAGCCAATTTCAATCAAGAAAGTCGATCTTTCTTGACTGAAAATAAACAGGTGAGTATAGTTTGTCAGTGTACAAATGCTATATTACACTGTATAGAAGTTTATGAACACACCTTCTGATGCAGAATTATTGTGTTGCTCCCAGGAAATGTTGGCACCACTTGTGATTTGGGAAAGTAACACTGCCATCAAATTGCTGATGACTCTTTGCTTTGCTCCTCTGAGGCCTTCCTTTACGTCTGAGAGTGTTGTGTTCTGATCAGCAAAAAATCACCCCAGAGACATTTGCCTTTGGGAACAAGTATATTTGTGTCAGGCCAGTTTTAGCTCTCACAGAACTTTGCTGTACTCAACTCTAAGCAAGGGAAAGAAAGGAGTCTGGAAAAGGTACAGCACTGCTGTGAGCAGGGAGGCAGCTCAGAGTGAGATGCCCCCAGAGCAGCTGGGAAAGTTGCCAAAGGACTGGGAACCTCCAAGGGGTGGAAACATGGGGCCTCCCTCCCCACCCAAACCAGAGAGGAGCAATCCTCCTTCCAGACAGAGGAAATGTGAATTTTCAATATTTCTTTTCCTTTAAAACTATTCAAATCCATATAGATTTGGCTTGGGAGGATTCTTTTCTTCTCTTGCAGTCACGGCTCTGATGCCTAACTAGAGAAAGTGAGGCCAAATAATTTTTTTTCCTAAAATCTGAAGGTTATTTTTTTGTTTGTTTTCTTGGTGTTGTTTGTTTGTTTGTTTGTTTGTTTTTTTCTGGAGTGAATTATTTCTTTTCGATTTTTGCCTCTGTCCGAGAGCAGCATTTGATTTGATTTCTCCAAACGAGCAGTTCTGTGCTTTGTACCCCAGTAGATCTGTGGAAATACACAGGAGGTCAAAATCCAGCACCAAATACATAAACTTTTAATAAGGACTTGAATTCTAATTCCTTATAAATCACTCTTCTGATAATAATGTATATTATTAATAAATAGAAAATAAGTATGGCTATTTTATTTAGGGTACCTGTCCTTGTGGTTTGAACCTAAGACATTAAGAATGTGATTTAAATTTTGAGTTTATATTTCTAGCTTCTAGCTTTAGACAAGCAGTTCAGTAAAAAGTATGCTGTAGAGTCAGTGAAGTTTCAAACAAAAATAAAATACAAGCACATCAGGAGTTAGAATAAAACCCAAGCTAACAAGCTGCTGGCAGAGATAATGATTTTTGTCTAGCAGGAAGATTTAAAATATTCAGTATCCAATCTCCTGCCCCTGTCATTCTCTGACTAAACTGTGATCAGTTTTAATGCTACTGAAAGACACATACATTAGTTTACCTTGAAAAATCTTTTTCCTCTTTTGTTCTAATATGACCAAAGCTGCCACAGTGCCATAAACAAGGCTGGGTCTTGTGGAAAATTATCTCCCTCAGTTTGCAGAGGCAGTGAATAAGCTAATCTCTTTTTATCTTTACAGGATACTTTTGTTGAAAAAGTAGAATTTATGTTTAATACTTTCACTGTTGATTTCTCTCCTTAGGATTATATAACCACCAGATGTCTCTAAAACCATACTCTCTCATAAACATTTTATAGTCTTTGAAGATGTTGAAAATCTGGGATTTATGGGACTATTACATCCCTTACCCAGGGATCAAAAGCTCTATTACAATTACCCCAAGTGCAAAGTCAGAAAATTTATTTAGCTGAGCAGATAAATTTGAGAATTTTCAAAAGTCCTCGTTTAATCTGTATACAGTAAAATCTAATATACTAACCTCCTTTTGAGATGTAATATTAAAATCCCTATAGGATACAATACTTTTATCAAAAATGTGAGTAAGGGAAGATTTATTAAGCGGGATAGCAAGCCCATGAATCTGAATATGCCATATGGTATTTTATTTCCTTTTGCTTATTTGAAGTTCATTCAGTTTTATACAAATAGAATTTTTTAAAATTCATATAAAGAAGTCCCCCGTGCAGCAGAATTTTCGATGAACTGGAGGAAAATATCAGCCTCATGTTCTGAAGGATCCCTATTGCAAATGTGCAATCCTTGATCTTCCTGTATTAAATCTTGAGGCTGGTAATTTGGTTAGATGAGATGGCAGCCAATATGTGATATTGTAAATATTCAGAGCTGGAATCCATGAGCTGAGGATGCTGCTTGGTACAAACTGAGGCCAGCTGGTAGGAAAAGTCACATCCATTTGGAAAAGGTGAACTTGACCTTTTCAAATCCTGGCCTGCATCAAAAAAGGTGTCGCCAGCAGGTTGAGGGAAGTGGTTCTCTGTCTCTGCTCTGGAGGCTCCACCTGGAGTTCTGCATCCAGCTCTGGGGTTCTGGCACAGGAAGGATGTGGAGCTGTTGGAGCAAGTCCAGAGAAGGCCATGGAGATGCTCCAAGGGCTGGAGCCTCTCTTCTCTGGAGCCAGGCTGGGAGAGCTGGGGGTGCTCACCTGGAGAAGGCTCCAGGGGGACCTCAGAGCCCCTTCCAGGGCCTAAAGGGGCTCCAGGAGAGATGGAGAGGGACTGGGAACAAGGGATGGAGGGACAGGATAAGGGGGAATGGCTTCCCACTGCCAGAGGGCAGGGATGGATGGGATATTGGGAAGGAATTGTTCCCTGGGAGGGTGGGCAGGCCCTGGCACAGGGTGCCCAGAGAAGCTGTGGCTGTCCCTGGATCCCTGGCAGTGTCCAAGGCCAGGCTGGGCACTGGGGCTTGGAGCAGCCTGGGACAGTGGAAGGTGTCTCTGCACGACAGGCGGTAGAATGGGTTGAGCCCTAAAGTCTGTTCTCACCCAAAGTGTTCTGTGGTTTATGAAATTAAAACTGTTGAGGAAGAAGTGAAGCTCAAGGGTCTCCAGCATGGGAGCTGGGAAGTGGAGCAGGTCCTTCCCAGAGACAGGGAATGCCTACACCTGGTGCTACCTCAGGGAAAAGACTTGGCACTATTTTTGCACTTGCACTTTGTCTTTCCCCATGCCTGGGAGCATTCAGAGCTGTGACCTAAGGTTAATTTCCACGCTTTGACATAACTGTTGGGTAGAAAGTTCCCTAAGGAGCTTTCAGATGGGTCAGAGCAGCTGATCACTGTGACAGTGTCTTGGCTGTATCATTGAGGCATCAGGGAAAGGCACCCAGTGCCTCTGGGATGCAGCAGCACTGCTGGCACCTCTTGCATTTCCCTGGTGGCTGCATTGGTTCAGCTCTAGCTGACCTCAAAACCAAGCAGTTGAGCTCATCTGGATTTAACCATCCTCAGGAAAGAAACTTTATGTTTAAAGTGAATTTCAAGCATGACCACACACAAACCCCACCCCTCCCTCTGAACTGGCCGAGCTGCAGTAGTGTTTGGTATTTCAAAGCTTTGAGAGCTTTTCTTTCTGTCCTCATGGAGCTGTAGCTACAAACTTCATTTAATGCAGGCTACTAAACAGCTGTTAGGTGATAACAACTTTCATTGCCAGCTTAAGGCAAAGTGGTTTCTGCTGTTGTATAATATTATATCTGCCTTTTATCTGTGCAAATGAGAGGTAACAGCTTTGTACCTGGAAGATAATTCCTGAAGAAGAGCTTCAGCCCTGGACACAGAGCTTCACCTCTGGTAACTACAAGCAAGTGGTTTGCCAAGTTCAAAGTTCAGGGGATTTTTTTGGGTTTTTTTTAGTGATCTAGTCTGACTAATTGTGTTTATCATGTGAATGATGCTATCAACATTTACTTAGAGTAACATAAAAATGCACATATCTTTTGAGAGTCCCAGTTTTGCAATGAAAAAGAGATAAGCAAGACCTTATGGTCATAAGAGTTTGCTGCTCTTGCCTCCTGTAATTCTCTAGTGCTCCCATTCCGCCGTGAGTTGCCTCCCATGTGTCCAGCTGACACCTGTAGAAGAGCAGTGAGGTGTTGGTGGTGGGTTTGAAGGATGGCTGTGCTGGATGGATGGCAGCACATGTGTACCACCTAGCAGAGGCATGTAATTCCTGAACTTAATGGGCAGTCCTGCCATATGTGGAGACTTCCTTTTCCACTTACCAAAAGGTTGCAGGCTGAGAGGCATGTTTTTATCCCACAGCTATTGTTCAGAAACTTGTAGGAACTTAAAATCTTCTGACACTTCTGTATCTTATCAAATTTGTTTGTAATTGCCCGATATGCTCAGGGATTCTTGGAGGAAAAGCAATTTTATGTTGCGTGCTGTTAAAGCAAGAAGGCTGGTCTGTCGCTTCCTGTACTTCCCTTACATCACCCCTTG
This sequence comes from Eopsaltria australis, assembly GCA_034509425.1. Classification (NCBI taxonomy): domain Eukaryota; kingdom Metazoa; phylum Chordata; class Aves; order Passeriformes; family Petroicidae; genus Eopsaltria; species Eopsaltria australis. The sequence continues at coordinate 5,560,495 of JAVTVJ010000138.1, forward strand.
CTTCAGGAGTGCTCTGTATGAAGCTGTGAAAAGCTGTTTCCTGTTGGATTCGATCCCAAGCTTCCTGGTGACCGTGTTTCTTTGCTCCACTGACTGTGAAACAGGGCCTCATGCAAAGGCCAGCTCAGTAAAATGTGTAGGTCTGGATTCCTCTGTGTGTCAAACATGTATTTGTATCCTCAGGCTGACTTAGAGTTTATGAAGATGCTGAAGCATTTCCAAGAGCTGGGGGTATCCTGGTTAAATGTAGAAAAAGAATGTGGAATTTTTTCCAAACAAACTTTTTTTTTTTTTTGTCAGTAGCAATCATAGCCTTGTATTATTTTAATAACCAATGTTTTTATACTTGGAGCTGATTTTCAAAAAAATGTTTTTACTGTCAGAGTCACTTTTCAACAACATTCATCAAACAGCAATGGGCCCAGCACATGCAATCAAGTTATCAATGGGGAATGAGGTTTGTGTCAACCAAATTCAACGCTCTAGAAATTAGGAAGATGGTGCAATCCAGCTGTTCAGTCTCTCCCATCACGACATCCCACTAAAAAAATGCAATAGGTAGACAGAATTGTTTTCTTGAGACATTTACATGCTCTGCATATATGCATGTATCTAGAACACAAAGGCAGATTGTATTATTCCTTTTCCTTGCCTGCTTTGCAGGCATAAACAGTGTAACTGCCTGCTTTATGAAATGTTCACTATCTCAAAGAGGGCACAGGAGCCTTTTGCCTGATTAGGCTGTTTATTGTCTTGTTCTGTAGTGAGCACAATAGATTATTTAGCACAGTGATGTGTGTGTGTGTGTGGTACACATCCCTGCACTGTATCAGGCAGAACAAGGTTAAGAGTTGCATGTGCAAATTTTGCAGCAGTTGAAATGATTTATCTTATTATTATCCATCTTTTGTAAGAATCATTAATGAGTTAATGTAGTGTGTGAATCTAAGGCAAGGGGTGTAAAGAATGTGTATGCTGATCAATAATTTGTGTGAGCTTGAAAAACATGCTATTGAAATCAGTCATAATTAGCTGTAGATAAAATCCTAATAAATCACCAGTAATGGAGTAGTTCTCTTCAAATTGCAAAAAAAAAAAAATGGAAAGACTAACAGAGGGTCAGACCAGGGAGCTATGAAATTATTCAGGAAAGGAAATGATGCCAAGAAGAACTGATACTCAAATAAAGATAACCTATATGGGAACATTCTAGTGAAGAAAATCCCCATTTTCCTGAGGAATGAAGAGAAATGGAGAGAATAAATGATTATTTATTCCCAGGAAGCACCAGCCTCCCTGTATAACTGAGTTTGTGTGTTACCACCCTCTGAGGCCACTGAAATGTGTGCTGCAATTTTGCCATTCTGCATGATGAATGTTTTTAATGGGAACAGTTAATTTCAATCAGAATACTTCGTCTTTTAGATAAGATGAAAAGCCACATCATGCTGGTCTCGAGATGGATTTTAAAGCAGAGCCCTGAATTATTTTAGAAGAAGTAAATTTGTTTTCTGTCCTATGCAGAGGACTGCAGGGGAGTTTGCTATTCCATTGCTGTGTATTATCTGAGGAAGAGGAGAAAAAGTCTATAATCATAACTTACTGTGTGTGTGGAAAGGTACAGAATGGAAGTTCAGCCCTGGCATTGCAGTTATTGATGTCAGTAACATCAGGAGCTTTTTACCTGGAAGCCTGCATGCTGCAAACAAACTGGAACGTGAAATACTCTAAGCCATTCACAGAAATCCCCTGCTTTCAAAGTTCATGTTCTGAATGAACATAAGTATGCAATTAGTATTTGCAGGCATGGGGATACCTCAAAATCAATCAAACTGGGTAACATTTAACTCCTCGGTCTGCTGCATAAGCAGCAGCAAATGTGTTTCAAGATACTGGCTTGGGTCAAGCAGGGAAAACTTCCCTCTCCAAGGAATTTGTTAATACTATATGAAGTGCTTTTTAGATTTGTTTGGAGCACAGGGTCAAGATTTGGTCATCTCACTAAAATAACAAAAAAAAAGTAAGCTGGTAAAAAAGAATTAAGAAGTGAATAGCCAAGATAACAGATGGAATTTCTATCCAGGAAAAGACTGAAAAATGGATATTTTTTTTTTGCCTGGAGCACAATTAAGTGAAATTTTTGAAGGATTTAAACTAGTGGAGGACATTTATAACACTAAGTCTTAATGTATTCTTGAGGGTATTGGGAGAAAATGCATTAGAGTACACAGGGCAGAGAAACACAGGGACCATCTGTCTTGCAGTCATGAAGGGTCCTTTATGCCCATCACAGAGCTTTTGGGAGAGTGACTTGTCTGTATTCAGCTGGTTGGATTCCTTTCACATCTCTTTTGCCCTTATAAATAAGGACTTCTCTGTGCAGGTGAGTTTATCTTTGCACACGTGTAAATTTTTTCAAGCCAAAGGGAATGACAAGGTTACAGCTCAGCAGCCCCTGTGGGTGCAGGAGGACACTGGGGCCCAGGGATCAGCTGCATGGCTGTGCTCTTCCTGGCACACAGGCATTTCTGCAGCTTCCCATCCACCAGGACCATGTGTGCCACCAGCAAAATACGTGACCTGGCTGCGTTTGGGAGCCTCATCTCCCAGAGGAGCAGTGTCTTTGACCTATTTGGAGTTTGCTAGTGGAGCATTTTACTTCTCAGTGCCCTGCTTGAAGCCCAAGCAGATGAGTTTTAACTTTTTTTAAAATTTTCCGTCCCCAAACCCTACTTGAATAGTGTGACAAGCCTGCCTCAGGAGCTGTGACTCCCTTGTGCTGCCAGTTTAATTTACAGGATCTTTATCCATCACCTCAAGGGCAAGATTTCCTCCTCCAGCTGTATTACATCTGTTGCCAATTCACTTTTGTGTTGATACTGGAACAAGGATCTAATTGCAGATGCTTGATTGAGATCAGCTTTGGAGCATCTCACACTTCAGTGGTACCTGTACACCACCAAGGAGGATAGAAATGAAGCCTGTGCTTAGTGACTGCACAGGTGTGAAAATTCTGTGGCCACGCAAGGAGATCATTCTGCTAAGCTCGTTTTCCAATGTGAATATGTTGTAATAAGAATCTCTACTCAAATAGCATTCAAATTGTTTTCCCATCAGCATGCAAAAGGCACTTAATGACATTGCTGTGACATTTTCATGCACTTCCCGAACTATTTCTTATTATATTCTTGCAGTATGACGGAAACACTGTGGGCTCTCTGCAGGTCGGCACTGTGCTAATATTGCTGTTGTACTCACACCCACGGACAATGAAATTATGCTGTAATGTTTTATTGCTACATGCAGGAAAACTGCAAGAAGGAAACTAATAGAAGTGATTTTTCTGCTCTGTGAAACAGAGGCTAGTCACAAGATTTTAGCCTGTCAAGGTGAGAAGGCTTGAACACGGCATCAGATGGCCTTTGTTTCCATGGAAAGGGCTTGACATGAAAACGTGCCTCTTTTTAGTAGATTGCATCTCAGATGTCTTTAGAGCGGTTTTACTTAGGCCTCTTGAGCCAGAGACAGGCAATAAGAGAATATTTATTTTCTTTTTCAGCAGCTCCTACTTGCCTAAACCTAACATGAAGCATTAGGAAAAGCACATTTCTGTTCTGGTTTGGTTTCAGGACATGCAGTTTTCCATCAAATAATATTTTTATTTGTTACAGTGATAATTGAAATGAAATATTGTACCTCTGCTCACATGAGGTGCAGCTCTTGTATAGCCCAGTGCTTTGGTGAAACTTGCTTTAAAATCATTCCCTGGAGAGTTGTTTTGCAAGGCTTGTAGCAGACAGAGCTGTTGTAGTTTAAGTGCATTATGGAGCTCTTCCTTTCACTTGATCAGGCTTTGGATAACAATGCCCTATGTTACCAAACTGTTTCTTCCTTATCTGCCACTTCCATGAAACCATTTCTGGCAGTGCATCATTGGAATAGATCAGGCTAACGTAAGAGATTAGAAATCCAAATAGAGAAACGTGTCAACATTTTCCCTGGAAGAATGAGGGTGATACACGAGCCTCATCAGCTGGATGATTTGCAGAGTAGAAAGTAGTGTAAGTCCAAAAATGTTTCTTTTGGTTATGTTTACTCTGAAATGAAGCAGTTTCAAATTTGATGCTCTGAAGATCCAGATTTTTCTTCTTGTAATTTTTTTCTCTCTTCCATGTCACGATTCCTGTTCACTGAATCCAATCTCTATGGCTTTTCAAAGCTAAACTTTTACAGTACCAGTAATAATCTTGTTGCCATTATATTATCCTTTTACATAGGCTTAAAGGCCAGTTTATGACTGAAAGGGAATATCTGCAACCAGTAGGGTCCTGATTCTAATTTGCATGTAAATTAAACATTTCAGAATATGACTGTGATTTCTGAATACACACAAAGTATGCTGTTTTGATTCCTGCAAAATAAAAATGCATAACATTAATAAGAAGAATAAAGTTTATATAGTGGCTTTTTTATCTTACAAATTTCTGTTCATTTGAGTCTTTTCTTTGAAAGCTTCTGTGGCAATGACTGATTATTCCTACTGTAATGTGGAACAGGATGTGACAAAACCCTATTTCCATCCACATTAATAGGGAACTCTCAGGTTAAATTCTGGCTGAGGCCCAGCACTGCAGGCTGTTAGTATCTAGTGTTATGCTATTATAGGTGGGTGGTGAAGGTATGAGAGCAAATGGAGGAGAGGGAATTTTGATATATGGATTTTTAAAATAATTTCTGGTATATCAGATTGTACTTAACACTATCCCCTTGTTCTTTGCCTGAGATGAACAATACAAAAGATGAAGAAAGGATAGCTAAAAACCAATCAATCAACTAAATAAAGATAAGGGAATAAATGGAACAGGGAAAAAAAATAAAAGAACAAGGTATCTCCTAGCTCTTAGATTGTATTTTAAAAGTGTTTATGGATGCTGTAAGATTCACTAAAACTACTGAAATTTGGGCTGATTCTTTTAAACAGAGCTGCTCATGTTTACTACCAACTTGCGGAGTTACTCAAATTGCTTGGTTATTGGAAATATTCCGGCTCACCAGCACAGCTGAAAGGGAACAAAGCACCAGAAAAAGTTGGGGAATATGGATTTATTTTATTTTTTGATAAGAATGTCTTCTTTCACAATGACAGACATTCCCACTGCTGGAGCTGCTCTTCCTGTGTACTAATGAAGATGTGGTGCAGGGAGTGAACCAGAGCACACTCATGTCTGGGAGGCAAACATCAGCCTAGGTGATATGAAAGCTAGCAAATACCAGAAAGAATTCGGAAAAAAGAGGTTTTGGGGTGTGTATGTGGGAAGAACTTTCCAAAGAGCATGTTTACAGCAGCAAGGGCTCAAGCCCTTTGCTTTTGGGCTGAGCACTGATCCTGGTTGTTGCCCTGGAAATTTTACATGCTTGGGATAGAGGCTGGATTGGTTTTCCTGACTGATCAGTGAACTCTGAGCTCCTTGTGTGGGAAAGAAAAACCCTACACTCTTCTCTTGACCCTCCTACCCTGCATTAATGGGCCCCAGGGTAGGGAGGCATGTCCCAGGCATGTCCTCATCCTGAACCTCCCACAGCAGCCAAGCATTGACTGCTTTGCTCATGGCTGTGGTTTCACTTGGCCAGAGAAGCAGGCTGGTTCTCCAGGAGCAAAGTTGCTGTGCATGTGCTGAGTGGCCAGTTTGTGTAACAAAGAAAAATAACCAAGTGCCTTTGGTGGAGGCCGTGAAAAAATCTAGGCATGAATTTCTGTCCTTTATTTTAAGCCCATTCTGGACACTTTGTCTGGGAGAAGAGGCACATCCACCCAGGCTTGCTCAGCTGCATGAATAAAGAAGGATTTTATAGAAAAGAACAGAGAGGCAATAGAGATGTGGTATGTGCTTTAAGCCCAGATGACTTTCTACTGCCTCCCCACAGCTCCCTCTATATCTCCCAGGTTTATCAGCTAACTTCCCACTTGCCTTCACAGTGCATGTGCAGCCTGTCTGTGTGGAATGATCCAGCTATGCCCTGCAATAAACTGGCCAGTGCAGTGCCAGTGCTGGCTTCAGATGGGATTTCCACTGGTACTTTGAAGAACACAATTTCATTGGGAAACTAGATGCACCTGGGCAATAGACTGGTGGTAACGCAGTGCTGGGATCCCACAGGGATCACACAAATTATTGATCATCAAGCACTTGGATAAACTGGTCAGATGTGAGCCCCAAGCATGCTGTTTCTCTGTGTAGAGAAGCAGCCTGGTTAGGGACTGCTCTCATTCCAGGTGAAACCCATCAGCTTCTCCTGGGGTTGTGTTTAGGCCTTGAATGACAGGTAGTACACTATATATATAAATATATACACTATACGTATATGCTATGAGCAATGAGTCCTACAGGTATGGAAACTCTGACACTGACTTCCTGAATGTGTTCCTTTCTCTTCCATCCTTGTTGAAATTGTTTCTGCTGACAAGGTTTACCATTCTTCCGGTAGAATACATTTCCATTGTTGGGTTTTGTGTCGAGGAGGTGATGTTTACCAAGGTTGCTGCTGTTATTATCACAGTTGTTTAGCTGTTAGCTAAAACAGCTCCAAGACAAGTGCTCCCAGTACCAAACTGATCTGTTTGTGCCCAGACTGGCACAGTTTGGGGGCTGTTAATTTTGACTTCATCTCATTGGGTACAGTGTCCATTGAATGGCTGCCCTGGCCTAATTGCTTGGCCTTCTCTGATAGGTGTTTGCTCCACTGCTTCACAGAGAAAGGTGTTCAAATCCCTGCAGAGTGCTGCAGCAAGGAAGATAAAAAACCAGAGGCACTTCTGCTCAGCTGGGCTGGAGGGTAAAAAAGCCCTTTGTATGGGAAGTGAATGGGAAGCACCTTGTTATTTAGGAGGTTTCTTCAGCCTCCTATGGAAACCATTGGTTCCAAAATTTAGTTGCTGTATGGAAGAGTCCTTATTGAGGCTCTCATTGGCAATTGCAGGGATGCCTCCTGTAGGAATTCCAAGAGAGGCCTGACAAACCTGGCATCATCAGTGTGCAGCCAAGGTATCAGGGCACCTGAGTGAGTGGCTGGGGGAGGAGCAGAGGGGTCACAATTTGTCTGAGGGCTAATGGCAGTCTGGGGCGGGTGGGGATGGAGAGAGCTGGACAAAATGTAAAGCCTAGTTAGGATGTAGAGCATTAACTGTAGTGCCAGTGCTGGTCTGGCTGCATGTGCACAGACTACAGATCAAGCAGCTAATGGTGAAAGCAGAGTAATATTATATGGAATATATATAGTTATGACATGGTAGCTGATAGGAGAAACCACGAGTCAGTCTATTAGGAGCTGGTTAAGTCTGTGTAAAGTGGCATCAGAGGTGTGTTTGTGCTGCAGCAATGCATGCAGTACACTGCATGACTGGGCAAAGCAGCTCCTAGTTTCTTTGGGAACTCACATGCCCTTTAAGCAACTGGCATTCAGTCACAAGTTATTTAAAATAAATGGAGTACATGCCAGTGCTCTGCTCTGTTGTTCCTTTTTTCTTCCTAGAACAATAGCAGCTGCCTAGCACATATGTTAGAGTTGGGTCCATTTTAATCAGCATGTGCAGACTCATGAAGTTAATGAGCTCCAATTCACTTTGATTTAAAAAAGATCAAAACAAAAGAACATCCCACCCCCTCTCACCTTTCAACTTTGGTTTGATAAAGGCAAAGAAAGTCCCCTCTGCTGGCAACTGGTGTAATAATTTTCAGATCTAAAGAAATTTCTATATCAAAGGTATATATATATATGCTTCAGAGTTTCCCTCCTCTGAAGGAATTTCCTCTGACAGAATTGTTTGAGGAACAACTCTCAAACTTTGTTTGTGTTACCAGAAGGGTGTTTTTAGGCACTACTAGAGCACTGGGGATATTACAATGCAAAGCCTTGCTTTTAAAAAGGAGATGATACTTAAGTTAAGAGTTCAAAGAAATACCTGCAGAGACAAAAAACTGGTTGAAGGGATGCTTTTACAGTCCTTTCTGAAAGTTATCAGTACAGAAGGGCTGTTTTCAATACACAGCACTAGCTTTGGAGAGCATCAGACTGCTGATGCTGTCAGTAGCCACAATGCACTCACTCAGAGGGTAATATTTCATTTTCCTACTGCACACTCAGAGACTTTTTTATTTCCATTGTTATCACTCAGTATCAACACTCAAGACGGTGCTGACCAAACATCAGGATCTCAAAGAAGTTTGGAAAATCAACGAATAAAACCTCACAAGTGACAGGTAATGTGTGTGTTTATGTAATAGGAAACCCCCCAAACGTTACCAACAGAGCTGTCTTTGCAGAAGTCATGGGGGTGTATCCAACACAGTCCAGATTTTTTCCAAGGCTCCTTTTGCTGAACTCTGCAGTATTGCTGACCCTTTCCTGGGGCTGGGCTGTTGTGTGTGGTAATTGCTACAACAGCTACACAAACCAGTTGTAAATATGACCTGAAAGGAAAATGAGTCCTTTTTAGGCATTTTGGGTGGTTAACGCTCACATCTCCAGAATTTCTTATTCTCATTTACATATGTCTTGTCAACACTTAGGAGAAGGGAGAGCTAATTCACTGCCAGCCCAGCTTCCTGGAGATAACACCCTATTTCCATGTGAGGGCAGATGCACAGTCTATGTGGGGCTTTCACTCTTGCTGAAATCAAGATGTGCTGGTATGAAATTATTCCTGTTAGCAATGTACTGTGGCTCAATTTTCAGCAGATATGTAGCAGCCTGGAGGGTATTGTCACCTTTTGGACAACAAAAAGGTATGTCACTCTTTAAAAGGTATATTTAACAACATCAAACTGAAAGAATAAAATAGAATGTAGACATCTGTCATCACTAAAGGTGTTTTTGGTTCACTGATCTAACATGGACAGCTGTGGTTTTTCCATGGTGATATGTCATTCAGCTCAGAGAATTAATTGGGTTGTAAAAGCTTGTGCTTTGGGTGATGAAATACTCTCTCTTCTCAACTCCTGTGGCAGCCCAAAGCACAGGGGATTCAGCACAGGGATATTTGGTGTGAGTGTCAAAGATGGTCAGTGATCTGAGCTCTGGCAGGGTGGAAGCTGCTATGGCATTGTGGGACAGAGCCCTGGAGGCATGAAACCTTGCTGTGGTACAGAACTCTGGAGATTTGAAGGTTCATTAACCAGAAAAAATATGTCAGGGACATAAGAAAGAAGTTTGGTCTTTGCATTGGCCCTTTGGAGACAGGATGCAGGGTAGCACAAGGCAGGGAAAGAGCTCAGTCAGTGAGGAACCCCCAGGCTGCATTTTGGCAATGCTGATGGACATCTGGGTGTGGAACAGCCTGGAGTGACAGCTGCCATCACATCCTGCACACCCAGAGCACCACATTGTGTGGCAGCAACTGCTCACTGCATTGCAAGCTGTTTCTCCATCACTGCTTTTGAATTTTGTGGAAGTAAAATTTTTATAATGCTATAAATGAGATAACTGAGGGGAACCTGCTACAGGCAATTTGCATGTCAGTTTGTATCTAATTACTGGAGTATCAGTACTGAGGCTAAAAGCCTGAAATGGTAATATGAAAAACATACACATAAAACCTGGGCTAAAGGGCAGGAGCTATTTTTAGATGAGTAGCTTTGGCTTCTAAAAGGGAAGGAAAATCATGTCAGCTTTATTGTTAGTGATAGCATAAATGCAGAGTAATGCAATTTTTGAGTTCAATTAAAATGGGAAGTCTTGAATTTAAAGGTAATTCACTGCAACATTTGGTGAAATAGCAGGCAGAAGAATGAACAGATGCAGCAAACAGGTTAGATTAGACCTGTGCCGTCCAATGATCCTGTTATCATGATGGAGCCAAGATATGCATGGTGACCCACTCCAGGTGCCAGGGCCATGGTGGGGAAAGGAAAGGTGTGGGGAGGGAAGAATGGCAGAATGAGGCTGTTAGGGACTGTCACCTGCATTCCTCCACCCTCTGTGCTGCTTGGTGGTGAGAGGAGTCAGGGATGCAGGTGTGATGCTGTGCCAGAGAAGAAGTAGGAAGGTGGGTGTTAATTTTTGTTTGTGTTTCTCACCATCCAACTCTATTCTAATTGGCACAGAGTTGAATTAATGTTCCACAACTTGAGTGAGTTTTGCCCATGGCAGGGATTGGTAAGTGGTCTTCCTGTTTCAATCTCCACCTACAAAATTTTCTTTGTTATTTTCTGTCCATCCTTCTTAGGAGAGGGAGGGAGAAGATGGCTGGGAGCTGAGCATTGCCAATCCACTACACGGGCAATCTTAGAACAAGAGGAAACACCCTGCATGTGGTTCATTCAGGTTGTTTCATTTTCAACAGGTTTGTGTCTCTTTGAAGGGAGAAGAAGTCTCTTCAAAGGCTTTAGAGCTTGAGGTCTGTGTCTGCAAGAACAAGTAAATTCTGACTGATGAAACATGAAACAACCCCAGGTATGTTCCCACTCACTCTGCTGTTAACCATTACATTTCCTGCTTGGCATCCCAGCTCCTGGGGGCAGACCATTCCTAATCACAGATGAAAGCTGCACCCTGATCCAGCTGCAGGGGCTCCAGGTGGGCTGGAGCCTCCTAACCTCTCCTCCCTGTCCTCTTTCCTTCTCCTCTGTCACCCCAGGCCACCCAGCAGGGCTGGTGGCTCACCCCTCCCTTGGCACAACCAGAGGTGCTCTGCCTCATCATGAAGCCCTCAATGCCTTCTCAATCTTCCCATCCCTGTACCCAACTCCTCAAACCCCCAAAGCTGTTTCCATGGAGTGTCCCTATAAAAGCTTACTAAAAGCTGTGGATTAACTGCCATTCCCCTATTCTCTGAAAAGCTTTTCTGTCCTGCTCCATGTCTTTGCTGCTCTTTGCACAGTGCACCCAAGGATACCTCTGTCTCTGGCAACACAGGCCACCTGATATTGTTTCTCTCCTGGTGTTTTGCACTTGTGTTACAGCTAGTTTTAGCTGTGAGCTTTCATTGTGTCACTGAGAAAATGCTTACACACACATACATTTGGGGACTTTTTTCAAGGTCTTCAAAAGAAGAAAAAAGTACTTTAATGGGTAAATGAGTTCAAGTTCTAGGAAAAATCTGTTTCTTGACCTAGTAGTTGGAAGTCTACTTAGATAAAAGACATACAATTTCACCGAATGACTAAAATACTGTATCTGTGACACTGTGGAGTAACGTAATCAGAAGAGAAATCTCACTGTATAGAGAGTTCTGCTTTGAGACTTGTGTGGTCAGAACAACACGATATTTTCTTTGTGAAATAACAAAAGAGGCAACAGTGGTGCTTCACTTTTCATCAATATATAACATCTATTGCAACATGGCTTCATCCTCTTGCTAGAAGAGTTGTCTTTTTCAGTGTCTTTACATTTGAACCCTGTGTATTTTAAAGCCCTTTTGAAGTAATAACTGATGACCAAATAGCCCTTTTTCAAGGTGAGGTCACAGTCTGACAGTCTAATTTCACTGTGGTGACTGGAGCATAAACCAAAGGTCATGTTCAAAGTTAATAAGGAGTAAAAATCTGCACAATAAAAGATAATGCTCCAGCTTGAACAAATATATTGCTTTTTCTGCAGTTTCCCCACAAGGATTTCTGAAAGTTTCTCAGATGGCTATAAAATGGTAAATAAACTTTGCAACAACATGCAAATAAAATAGTTTCAAGTGGGGAAGCTGATATGCAGGAGGAAACAAGCTAAAGATTTCTGATTTCCAGTCACTTATGTGCAACTCAAATAAATTACCCTCTGATAAATGGAGGTGCATATTTGACTGATAAGCTCTAAGTGTTTTTTATCACTTGGGCAGCATAAAGCAGCCCCGGATGCTTAAACTGGGTTTATGACTGTTGTGCTTTGCCAGCAGGGAACAAAGAATCACAAATAAAGGGCTTCCTACCTCATCTATTTGTGCAGTTATGCTCAAGATAAAGCAGTGCAAATTAGGTATACCTAATTTAATCTGCTGAATGTAGTAAAAAATAGATAAGATTATGGCAGCCATGTCTGGCTTCTTTTTCTTTCACTGGTGTTTCACATCAGATGCTTCTTGGTTAACAAATACACACTATTGCTTGGAGAAAATAATATGTGTAATTATTTTAATAATGAATTGCTGTGGCTCTAAATAAATGTGAGATCCTCCATCACCTTTACATAAGATCTGAGTCACTCTCAAATTATCTTTCTTCCAGAAGCATGTGCCTAGGGTTCGCCTAAAAAAAACCCACTAATATTTTGCTGCCCAGTGTAACAAAATCATGGGTAGTACTAAAGTGGTTGTTTTCATGATGAGAAAAATCTGCAGCCTTTAGGCAGAAAATAAAATTAGCTCTGCTCTGTGTTCATGTTTCACTGCCATGTGATGGAGAAGGCAATGCTGCACCCAGTAGCCTGGAAGACAAGAAATAGTCCCCAGTGAATGCTCTGGGTTTGTGTGGAGGCTTTCCTGAAGGAATTTTAACAGAAGGCTCCTCTAACTGTCTTAGAAGCACAAACCCATTTGCAAGGAGTTATCTTGTATATGCGGGCTGAGTTCTGCCCTGCAGGAATATGTTCTGATGTTTGCAAAGTGATAACAGCCTTTTGCTTTATGGTATAGCAGTTAATTAAGAGATACATGTTGTTGCTTTGACTGATGCTTTTATAGAGACTTTCTGCTGCTTTGGTAAATGAGCTGAGAAGTAAGTTGGTCTGCATGCTGCAATTAGATTTTCACAGAAGGGAGGAATATATGAAAAACTGCTGAAGGTGGAAAATTTGCTCACAGTTTATCTGAATTTTTAAAAAGCTAGAAGCAGATGATTTTGTTATAATTTTTGAGTCATCTTGATTACTACACATTCTTGTGTCTATCAGGGAAAATAGAGGCACTCAACATGGCATAATGAAGAATTTATCACATATATTTCTTTTCTTGCATTGTTTCATGTTTAAGGCCTTTCTCTGTTGCAGTTTACAGGCTTGTGATCCTGTCTTGGGGTGATTTATGATGATGGTCTATTCCCTGATCCACTGCTTTATGCCAAAAATGGTTGCTGGAGCTTTGAGGTGGGTGCAGGGAGGGTGGAACCTTGGACCTTTTGGTGGGCTTTTTCACAGCCTCACTGCCCAGGCATCCGAGGTGTGGGGCAGTCTGCGTTTTGCTTGCCTAGCTTGGTTCTGTTAGCCCAGGCAAAAAGCTGTGGGGTTTTTTTCTTTCCCTGGCCTTGGAGAAGCTGCAGCAGGAATCTTTTGGCAACTTTTTGAGGTGAACTGGACAGCCAAGATTTAGTCTGAGATCAGAGCTAACGAGGCCTGCAGGAGAGGGGTCGGTCGGGATCGCTGGGATGGAGGGGCTGCTCTGTTTCGGCCTCAAACCTTGGGAAAGCCAGGCTGGAGAGGGACAGCACACTGAGAGGCTCTAGCCTGCCTTCTTCATCTGCTCTGGAGAGGGGATTGATGCCAGAGAGCCACCAGGTTTTCATCTCTTTGCCTGAACTGCTGCCTGAAGCTCCTGGGTTTTTTTCCCCTGACAGAGAAGCCGGCGCCATCTTCACCTGCACGGAATGAGCTGGTATTTCCCCCTGGCATTTTGGGCTTTTGTTCCAGTGTGTGTGTGGGGATAAGGTCTGACAGTTTAATATCTAGCATTTATTTACCTTTCCCCCCTGTGCCTTGTGGGCATTCTGTTTTTTAATAAACTGTTGGTTTGTTGGCTTTTTTTCACTTTCATCCACTAGTATTCATTTCCTATTGGTGGGAAGGGATTGCTGGAATCCTTTTTAGAGGAGATTACTCGTTCCTGAGTGTTTTCTCCTAAATTTATCTCTAAACTGAGACAGATACACTGATAGAGCAGTGCTGGCTTCAGCTGCATGTTGGATGTGGAGCCTGATTCTGAAATATTCATTGCAGAGACCAGTGATGATATAGTTTACATCCAGCTGTTGGCTTTACTTAGGGAAAACAGGAGGTTAGGGAATACGATCAGGTATTTGTGGACATGGAGTTTACCAGGATATAATGTATTCACTCTTGTTAGCTCCATCTGTTGCTTTTACAGTTTGTACAGTCAGAAACATCCTTCGCAGACCTTAAAAATCGGGAGCATTGCAGATTGTATGGCCTTGCATCCCATAATAGGTGGCTTGGGTTTTTGGTTTTTTGACAAGGGTGGCCAGCCTCTGGGATGGTTATGGAAGAAGTTAAACTGTGATGCACATGAAAGCTAAGTACAGTCAAAAAGGCTTTCAGGAATATGGCCAAAAAAGGACTATTTAAAGGACTATTTAAATTTCATCTGATGCAGTCTCAATACATTTTTACATTCATACTGTTACGAATATCCATCCATTCTTTTTAACCAGCCACTGTGATTTTGTCACAGGCATGTTATCTTTACATTGCTTTATCTTTCTCTGTTAAAGACAAAGCTGCAACAATACTAATAAAATGTTGGTTTCTTTTTTTTTTTTAAATGAATCGGTAGCTTCTTAAAACTCACTGTTCTGGCTTAGGTTTTTCAGTGAATTTTTCCTATCTGCTACCTGAAGGAAGGACAATGTGAGGGGACAGCATTGCCTGAGAGACAAATGGGGCAATTAGGAAACAAAAGCTGTAGCTGGGTGTTGCAACATTCCATTGAAATGGCCCTGACTTGGGAGCAGCTTGTGGAGGATTTCAAAATTATGATAATTTGAAAGGAAGGGGATCAAACTTTCCATTCCAAGAGAACCTCCTGCTTCCCTTGGCAGACACCTGACTCTCAAACCAAGACACTTGCACAGGATATAATTCAAATAAAGCCTTGTATGGGATATGTTGCGTGAGGATCCGTGCTTATGTACTTCAGGATATTATCCCCCTAGAAGGAACTGTGCAGTGCATTTACTGCCTCTGGTTGCCTGAGATGAAGTTCTGATCATCTCAGAAGAGGGCACAGAGTATTGGAGAATCTAGTAGCATGTTTCTGGTTTGTCTCACTGAAATGTACAGATATCTGCTTTTTCTCAAAAAGTTTGCCTGGAGGGGTGATAAGCGCTTACAGAGGTGTAACTAATTCTGAAATCCTTCTCTTGACTTCAGCTAAATGTTTCAAGGGTGAATTTCAGTGTTCCTTGCTTAGTCCTCTCAGCCTTACCTCATCCCAGCATTTCTCATCCTTCATGTACAGCAGTTCAGAGCACTGCTTGGCGTGGCTGTGTGGCAAGGAGCTGTTGTTGACTTTGGAAAATTTGTCGGGAGGCTGCAAATGTTTTCTTCCCTTTTGTGGCAAGCATCTGTGGTCCCCTGATTTAGGATATATTGCATTGTGACAATGTCTGCAGCGTCAGGAAAAAAAGACTTCTCAGTCTTTTTGGCCCAGTGGCCATTGAAGTAGTGACGAGAACATAGAAAATTAGATTATTAGGAGAAATCAGAACAGCATTTTTTGGCATAATGTGTGCTTACTCACAGAAAACTTCAAGAAACTCAAAATCACATCATGGGCAAAGGACAGTAGGAGGAGTAGACTCTTCTGAGAAGGTCAGATTTTGGAGATACAGCCATACAAAGGGTCTTCACGTGAGTTCTGAGTTTGTTCTTCATCTGCTTCCGAAGTTCTAGGTTTTTTTTCACCTTGAAAATACTGTAAAGGAGAGTAACTGTGTGTAACAGATGGAGAGAGTAATAAAGAGTTTTCCAAGTGGGCAGTTAGTTGTCTAAGGTGTGTAGACATGCAAGTGATTATTAGTAAGAAAAAGATCGTGAAAACCCTCTTCTCATTCCAGACAAATAAAGGTGGTATTTTCTGCATAGGCACATTCACTAGGTAGAATCAAATTTTGTGACAGGGGATTAGGAGAAACAAAAGCCTTCCTGTAATATTGTGTCAAAAGGCTTATTGTGATTCAGAAGAAAGGCTTAGATGTCACCATGGCTTATGACATATTATTGTCTTTTCCTTTTGGTGAAATGCAACCGTGGAATGTAATTATTACATTCGTAATGTGCCTGGTCTTGTAGTCATCTTTTTACCTTGAAATATCTTAGGTGGGCTAAAATGTCCCATTGTAATAATGCCCCATTGCAGCAATGAAGTTGTCAGGCCAGGTACATGATTGACCACTTTGTATTGTTGCACATGTCCATATCACATTAGTCTGACTTTATTACTGTTGTGCATCATGTTTACGGGGACACCATAAAATTTGGAAGCAGTCACAGCATATTTACCTTCCCCCATTCATCAGTGGGAGCTGTTCTTCCTTCCTCTTCCAACATAATTTGTTGAACAAGAAGTTCTTTTGTTATTATTTTAATGTTATTTGAACAAGGATAAGGTTCAGTAAAAAAGACAGACCTAATGTTTATGGAATAAATTTTTAGACTCTGATCCCAGCTTCTTTCTAAAGGATGTTGGGATTGGTTAACTAGAGAAGGTGTGGATGCCCTCTGGAAGCTTTTCTTCTCCTGTTTCAGGCAGGAAAAGACAAGTCTTCCACAGCCTCTGTAAGTGTGCTCACCACTGAATGGAAGGGTTAGGCACTTGCTGCTTCCACTTCAGCCAAAGTATTGAGCCAAGTTTAACACAGATTTTCGAATAGTTTTGTGATGATATTTGTGATGCCATATTTGTGGCAGTCTACTTTTCACTTCAAAAGGTTCACATGGGTCTGATCTACAGGACATGAGGCCATGCAGAGCAGCCCACAGGCAACAGAATGCTGTGGTACTGAAGGGCAGGAAATCCAAAGTTAGGGCTGGTAATGAAAATGTAATCTCCGGTGCTGTTTTATTAGAGCTTGGCAAGTCAGTAAATTAATTATTTGCTAGTGACTATATTGCATTGTTTCACTTTACAATCATCAAGTTAGAGAAGAGCTTCATTTTGAGCTCTGTGGCTGATTCTCTGTTTTTGTTTTCAGTCTGCATGTCATATTTGAAAGCTGCTTGGCTGCTCTTTGGGAACTGATTGCACTCCTCTGTCACATGGTAAAACTCAAAGTTGCTGGTAATAAATAAAACCTGTGTAGTATAAAGCTCAGTAATAGCGTGAAGAGAGAGTAGCAGCATCCCCACTGTCCTTCCCAGGACTCAGTTGCTGGTGGGCTCATTTCTTCAGGCACGTTGATAGCCTTTGACAGCCCAGCAAACATTATTTGTGCCCACAACTTGTGGTCACTTGCTTTTATGTATGAATATATACTTTCTGTTTCTCAGAATATTCCCAAATGCTTCAGGGGGCTCTAGCTGTGTCCCCAGGAAAAGACTATGTAAAAAAATCAATTGTTTTGGATAGTTACAGTAATTTATTGGATTTGTGATCAATGGTAAAATAAGACAGGAGAAAGAGCAAAAAAGCAAGTAGGAGGTGGTGTGCCTCAGGAGAAAAACATACTTGTTAAATTGAAAGTGTGCCTTAAATCTAAGAAGCTCTAGATCTTGTCAGAGGTCAGAATATGACTTGAGGTTTGGAAGATTCAGCTAGTAGCATAACTTGACATTCATAAATCTGCTGTACTGAAAGTGTTTTTGCAAGTAAATTGAAGGGATGTGGTTCTTATGTCTGATTTTAATGGACATAACAACTTCCCGGAGCTTTCTAAGTGGGGTTTTGTTGAAGATGACTGTTCTTTTCCTCCTTCCCCCCACAAGTCTTCGTTACAGCCCTTTGTGCTGTTGTTCTGACATCCATGGGAAGCCATGCCTGAATGCAGCTTCCTGTGTATTGTATTCTTCTTTTGTGCTCTGACTCATCCCTATGGTTTTAGTTTTATGCACTGAAATGCTTTTGGAAGAGCTACAGGCCAGTGTCAGCTTTAAAGAGCTTTCCAAGTTTATTTTAGAAAAAACTATTTGGATCATCTTCTCCTCAGTTTGCTCTTGTGTTTCTTGGGTTGTGTCCCCTGAGGGAAAAAACCAACCCTTCTCTCCCATTACCACTGGGTTCCAGGATAGTTAATCTGGGTCTCCAGCCCTGAGGGATGAAGGAGTACGTACATGAATATTTTCAGCACCCTGAAAAGACTGTAAAAAGAAAAAGAAGTAACTGTAAGTCCTGGGGAGAGTTTTCACTATGGTGCCACATGAAAGAGCAGATTTCCACAAGGAAAGTATCCATGGATTTGCATCTCCTGCCTATCTCGATGGGGTCTTGGTAGCACTGTTGGAGAAGGAATTTGTGTTGGGTGCTGCTGGATGGTGAGTCCCAGTGGAGACACAGAGCTGTGTTAGCAGAAATCCTCCTTTCTCTGCAAATGAAAGAAGATATTTTTAGGCACTTGTATTGATTTGGCTGTGGAAGATGACTCAAGTTCAGGAAGGGAAAGATCCTCTGGTCTCCTAAGGTTCTCTTTGGCAGTGAAACCCACTTCCCTGGAGGTCTCAGAAAGGAGGAAGGAAGGAAGGAAGGGAAGTCCATAAGATAAATTATCTGTATCACTTCTGGCAGGTTTTATTTAATAAGAGAAATGGCAAGCAATCTTGAATGTAGATTTGCCAGCCTCCAGAAGTTAGCTATCTCCTTATAGCTAGGTAGCAATCTATTAGTGGAAGTAAGGCAGTAATTTTAATAAAAGCGTTAACTAACATCAGTAGCCCATTAGGAGGAATTACCCAGGTACTACAATCTCTAACCGTTACAATGTTTTTTTACAAATTCCTCTAAGCTGTTCGTGTGATACGTTCTTTATTATCAGAGCCCGATAGGCAAGTTTAGATTAAGTCAGAGCTGAGATTTTTCAAACAGTAACAGTATAGGTTTCTCATGTGACCTTGTTGAAGTTGAAAAAGCAATGATGACTTAGACCATTTTGAGGGCTATCAGAAGGAAAATGAATAATTTAAATTCAGTTTAGTTCAAACCATCACTGCATCGTGTTTTCTTTACACACTTTGTTGTCAGTTCATTCTATTTTTATAGTGATGTTTTTAGTTGCAGCTCTGGAGATAAAGTTGCAGGAATGAGTTTTAGGAAGTGCATTTCTTTTGACAGAATTGCAGAATCATAGAATAATTTAGGTTGGAGGGAAACTTGACTAATTATCTTGTCAGTCAGGGCAGACTCCAGCATTAGATTAGACAGTTCATGGTGATGCCTTGTTGAGTTTCAAATGTTTCCCAAGCATGGGGATCCCTCAGCCTGTCTGGGCACTTTGGCACAGTTGGACCAATCCATGCAGAACCATATTCTATAATACCTGATCAGATCACAGTTTTCCTCATTTCAGTTTGCCTTTTGTCCTTTCTGAAAAAAGCCCATGTCCTCCCTTCCTGCTGCCCACCCTGAGCAAGCAGGGCCTTCCACCTGCCCCTTCAGGAAAGCATGACCAGGGCTTTGTGCTTCTCAGCTCAAGGACTGTTCCAGCATTGACAGCTTTACATCATGCAGCTTCAGCCATCTGCACTGGCCCATTTGAATGGGATTTAAACTCCTAGCAGTTTCAAAACAGAAGGGGGCAGAAACCTCAGACCACCTTCAGTCATCATTTTTATATTACATGTCTGATCTCCAGAGCAGGGTAGCTGGCTGGGTGCCTTGCCTCTAACCATCCTGAGTGCTACAGCTACAAGGAAAAAACCTAAAAATCTGTGGTATGGGGAAAGGAACTTCCAGTTCTGTGGACAAGCTGCCTTTGAATCTTCTCTCCACATTTTAAAAAAATGAGTGCAGAACCCTCAAGTTTCTGGATTAAAAATCAGAAGCTACAGAAAAAAGGAGAGGAGGGTGATGTGATAATAAAGAAATGATGAAGACCGTTTGAGAAAAATATTAAGAAAAGCTTTAGAGGAATAATGAAGGAGAAAGTCAGTCAAGAATAATGTGGTCCTGCCTGCTCTTGCCCTGTGGGATGTGACCAGAAGTAAAGTTAAGGCAGAACACGCAGGGCCACAGCACCTGCAATGAGAACTGCAAAGGATGCTTCCTCCCTCTCTCCTCCTGTCTTGCTCACTCTTGTTCTCTCTCTTTTAATTTCCTACTGAGACACTGAGCAATCGTTATGAATGGATTATTTCTTTAGACTTGACTAAAGAGTTCAAGCCATCTGTGATCCCATCAGGTGAGTAATGACCAGAAGAGTACTGTTTTATTGTGTATATACAATTTAAAAATTCAAAGCGTGAGAGAAATATGCATTTTCTTACAGTTCCATCTTGGCAGAGGCAGGCAATTATTTTTGCATGTCCTACAGTAAGTTTTTTCTTTAGAAGAATATAGTAAGGAGAGAGGAACACTTACAAAAAAAGCTTTTTTTGGCAGCAAACCTTTTTCATTCAGGAGCAGCAATCTCTCACAATCCTGGGTATGTGGGATAATAAAATGCTACAACCAGGTTTGAAGTAGATCTGGGAAGTTATGAAGGCAGAGAACACCTCAGATCTTAGGCACAATGCAAATATATTGACAACTGAACAAAAAGTTATGCCAGCAATGGTATTACTGCTTCTCCAAGTCCTGGGTATGTTGGCAGCTCTAGAAATAGGGGGATCTGGTGAGAAGAGGGGCCTTTATGTTATTTCTGTCCTGCCCTCAGCTGGGTTATATAATGGAAAAAAAGTGTTTGTGCATGTAAGTGTCATGAGTGACAGTGGTTTAATATAGACAAACTCACTCCTCTGGGTTTGTATGGTTACAAACAACTCATCCTGGAAAAGATCAATGCTGACACACAGTAATCCAGAGGAGACCTGGAGCAGACACCAGAGAACTGATAAACTGTTGGGGCTTTCTGTGCCATGCCCAGTTATGTGAACACTGAAATCCAGAGATGGATGAACTTGAAAGGACTTTTCTCATCAAATTTCTTATGACAGAGGCTCCAGAAAATTCCTAGCCTCTTTCAATTTGGAGATTGTTTTTGCACATGCCCTCATCTTTTATTTTTTTAATGTCTTTTCTTAATATAGCCACAGCCTGTGATAGAAACTACCCAACCTCTCTGCAGGAGCTGAGGCTGTGGAAATAGGAATGAACATGTCACTTCATTTGAGTGCTGGTTTTGTGGTGCTCTTGGGTGGATGCCTGTGATGCCTCCAAAGGCACAGCACCTAAAGTTTCTGTATTGGCACACCTCACTCAAGATTTTGAGCTTTGGCTCTCTCCTTACATCTGGCTTGGCAAAAATGTCAGACTGCTAAACCCTTCCTTGCTCAAATCTCTCTATTACTGTTTTACGCGTAATAACAGTAGTATTTCTTATTTATAACCTGACCTTTTTAAGATTAACTATTTTGTCTCTTTTCAATTTACATTGGGTTGTGGTAGTAATAGCTTGCCTGACTCTGCTCGTTGTGCCAAACCCTTCAACTAGCTACTCGTAATCCTAAAGTATTTGGTGTACAGCAAATCTGTACACCAAGTCTGTTGTACTGATCCACATTAGATATTCATTTAGTGTGATGGCAAAGGACTTGAATTTATGCAGAGTCCTGTACTTGAACTGGGTAGGAAATGTAAATTGGTGCTGTTCCCCATACACAGAGTATGTCTTCACTGAACAGCTGAATTTGGGCAAAACATTTTCAAGTTTTTCAGACTGGATTGTGTGCCAACTGTAGTTGTAGAAATGTAACTGTAAAAACCCATTCCCTTTTTGCCAATAGTTACTGATTTAGCATTCATGGATCAACATGTATTTAGACACTAAGATGTCATGTTATATAATATTTTACTGCTTAAAGAAGTGAACATTGCTGCCTCTATGCTTCAGAGGACACTCTATTGATGTAAGTGGGCATTTGAGATTGAAGGCTTATCTTTGTGAGGATGTTGATCCATCTTTCCCAGTGAGTCTGCAGGGGAGAGGAGAGTTTGTTTTGTTCTTTCTGCATCTCTCTTCTTCTCTGCATCTATTTTTAGACAGAATCTTAAAACAACTGTGTGCTGCAGCCAGTTGCCCATTCAGGCTGTGGCACATGTTCTGCAGTGACTCCTTGTTCCTGCAGAAGAGCTGATTGAGTGGCAGACAGCCCAGACAGGAGGGGTGGGTGCCACATGAGCACAGCTCAGACTTCACGACAGATTGGTGGATTTGGCCACCAAACTCTCACATTATCAGCTTCGCTTTTTGCCCAGCTTCCTCAGGAATCAGTAGGTTCATGGAGGCAAAATTCTTTCATTTTGGCAGTGTGTGAAATCAGTCTCTGCATTTCATTTTCTCTCTGACTCCTGGCATTGGTGGCAGCCTGACTCAGTCCAGGCTGCAGAAAAAGGACAGTCAACAGCTGAATACCCAGCCCTGTGCTGAGGAGAGAATGTTCCATCGTAGGCATTTCCAGTCTCAAAATTTGAAAGGCACTGGGTGAACTGGGAAAGCCCTTCCTGCCTGCTTAGTCTCTAGGTGCAACTATGGTTCAGTCACATTGCATCTGTTGAGTTACTTTGTTAGATAAATGACTAAAGCAGAAATGTCTATCTTTTTAGACCCCATCCAGCCCGGGTTAGGATGGTTTTGTGTTATTCTGTTGTTCCACGGGGAGGATACATGTGTAGACTTATCTACACCTGAGAAAAGACATTTGTACAGACTCCCATACTAAAGGTCTGAGCTTGCTCTGTGTGGCTGTACAAACACTTTGCTTGCCACCTTCTCCTCCCTCATCTGCCCTTTGATGAAAGGGCTGTGTCCTTTACCTGAGGCAATATATCTCACTAAGGAGAAAAAGCCAGCTAGCTGAAAGGGTAAGTGAAGGCAAGTCATCAGTACCCTGGAGCCAGGAGGATCAGCTGTGTCCTGGGGGGCACCAGGCCAAGAATGGCTGGGAGCCCAGCCAGGAAGGGGATTGTTTGCTCTTTTCTGGGCTGGGGTGGCCTCACCTTGAATCTTGTGCAAAAGTTAGAGCACCATAATAAAATAGATATTAAGCTGTTACAGAGCATCCAAAAGGAGAGATGGGGGGGGGGGGGGAGGGGGGAGGAAAGATGAAGCCATATGAGGAGTGGCTGAGTACACTTGGTCTGTTCAGCCTGGAGAAGAGGAGGCTCATTGCAATCTACAACTTCCTTGTGAGGGGAAGAGGAGGGGCAGGCACTGATCTCTGCCCTGTGGTGACAGTGAAAGGACTTGAGGGAATGGCCTGAAATTGTGTCAGGGGAGGTTTAGGTTGGATGTCAGGTAAAGGTTCTTCCCCCAGAGAGTGGTTGGGCACTGGAACAGCTCCCCAGGGAAGTGCTCATGGCACCAAGCCTGACAGAGATCAAGAAGCATTTGGACAATGCTCTTAATCTCATGATGGGACTCTTGGGGATGGTGCTGTGCAGGGCCAGGAGTTGGACTCGAAGATCCTTGTGGGTTCCTTCCAACTCAGCATGTTCTGTGATTCCATGATTCTGTGACATGTAGGAGGCTGTGTTGTGTGGCCAGGCATGCGCTGTGCTGCTCATCAAGAGGGGAGCACAATAGTGTCTCTGGATGTGAAAACATCAAAGAAGTGCTACACTACAGCTGTGTGTTCTGCTATAGTTGATGTTACTGTTCATTTTCTTACCTTATTGCTCTTTCCATTAAATTGTTCTTATCTCTACCCGTGATCTTTGCCTTTTGTGCCTCCATTTCTCCTCTCTGGCCACCTGCAGGTTGGAGGAGGGGGTGAGTGAGTGACAGTGTGGTTTGGAGACTCTTGGTGGGAGAACTAAACTGTAAACTGGGGAGTGCCATTCCTAAATGATGACACTGTGTTTGCTTCATCCTTTGAAAAGTAGTAGGGGCAGGGGTACTAATTTGTAGTTTGTGTTCCTCCTGTTAACTTAATAAAAGAAAAAAAACTTTTTAAATTAAAAAAAAAAAAAAAAATTGCGTGTCGGTGCTTCTTACTGTGCACTCCCAGGGACAATTTGTCTGAAAGTCCAAACTCCTAATTTAACTGTTTCTGCATTTTCCTGTTCTGAAATGTTTTTCTCTGAAGCAATTGAAACAAATTTCTTTGCAGTCAACAGTTCTTCTGCATGGCAACATGTTTGCAAACCAGCTGTTAACCAGAGCAGATCTTGCTTGAATCCTGGGCACCACATTTCAAACAGCATTTATCAATTTGTTTGTTTGCACGCTTTATTTTACTGCAGGTTGGTCTGAGGAGCTGTATTCAGCCCCAAAAAGCAAACTCCTGTTTGTGGCTTGATGGTTTGTACTGCTAAGGGAGCAGAAGGGAACTAATCCTTCAATGTTCCAATGGCCACTGAGGCAACAAGGCCTCTGGAAGAGTAATTATCCTTTCTCTGTCACTAGACAGGTCTAAAATTCTCTTTTCCCTTCTTTGTCTGGTCTGCTCGCTCCAATGAGCATGTCTCAGCTCTCCTCCCCAGGATCTGTATGCTAAGCATGCCCTCAAAGTGCTCTGAGCTCTGCTCAGCACTTCCCTGCTGCTCTGGAAGGCTGGAGTGCTAACTTTTTATTTTTTATTAAGGAGAAGACAACACAGGAAAGATATTTAAGCTCTCTCATGTCAAAGCACAGGACTGTGCTGCACGCAGAAGGTGGGAATACAGCTTACCTCTTGCAGCATGTGGCCATCCAAAGGGAAACGGCACAGAAATCACACGCACAAAAGTGAGCAGAGAGACACAAAAATAGCCAATACCAGGCACTACTCCTACTTGCTCTTAATGAGACTTGTGGCTGGTTGTGTTATTTGTAGCCTGTGGACGTTTTTAGGTTGGCAGTTTAACTGCTGTTCACAGCAAATGGCTGCATTGTCCGATTGTTAGTAACAGGGAATTTCCCAACCTTTCTCAGTTCTTGGAGCACTCCATGGCCTGCTGTTTTCTTTAGCCATGTTTAAAAGAATAATTCTGACCAAACTGCCCCTAATATTGTCTTCAGTATGACAGTATTTCTGTCTAACTCTCAGTCTTGTGGGACTAACCACTGATGCCTGAAATATATATAAAATTTGTGAAGCTGTCAAATACGCACCGTGCCCTTCCAATAAATTGCTCATATTCTCTGGCTGCCAGCTTTTCAGCATCTGTATGTGTGTGTTTATATACATACAATAATTCTGAATAAAGCTTGAGGTTCATTCAGGTGGATTAAAAATTCATTCAGAAGGATGAAAATGTGGTTGTTCAACTCACTCATTTAAACATGGATCCTGCTCACTGAAGTAGTTGGAAATCTGCACCTTCTCTGTTCTCCAGCAGCGCTGTAAGTCTGTGCAGTCTCAGTGGGATGGCACTGGATATATGCTTGTAATCTATAGGTAATGCTCTTTGAATAGGATTACACATAAAGCTCTTGCTTTTGTGCTGTGCTCTGATGGGTTTTGCCAAAACACACATTTTTTAAAGATGAATCCCCCAAACAGCAGCTGAGATAGAATGCTTGGTAACTGCTGACTTCAAATTAAGCATTCCAGAGTTTCCATGCTTGAGTTGTGATGCTTGGTAGTTTCTATTAAAGCAGCCAAGATACATTGCTAAATACATGAGAAAACATAAATACTGGGATTTCCATAGCAAAGTGCAGCAGAGAGAGGGCAGAGAGTGCACCAGGGAGCCCTATGATTGACTAAAACACATGGTGTGGTAGGGAAGGACAGAAAAGGGACAGTGCCTCTGAGATGGAATTGCTGCAGAAATACCTGTGTGAGGGGCAGGACACAGCACAAGCCTTTTGAGCTTTGTGAGCAGGTGCTGAGCAGGAACACACACCTGTCTATTATTTGTGCACCTCAGCAAAGGATTCACTGTCTCCAGTTATAGTAGTTTGCTGCTTGGGCTTTCTTAAGCTTTTTAAAAATTCTGTCTTTTAAACTATGTTTTTCCTGTAGGTGGGAAGCCTGCAGAAAACCTCCAGGGCAGGTGGACTCTGGTTATTTTGTTCAGTGTAGTACTGTAAATGCTATTTACAGTATTCCTCCATGCAGCAAATACTGTGAGTTCTATAAATCCAAGGAAAAAATGCTATGACTTTTTTCTGTTTGGAAAACTGTCAGTAAACTGTTATTCTTTAGCATATTGCACAGGAAATGGAGCTTTAATTCTATGGAATACTTCTCTGAGTCTCTTGAGAAAAGAACTCTAAGCCATACTTCAGTAAAGAATTAACTCAGGTGCAGAAAGAAGTGTTTAGCTATGATTTTCTAACCTGCTGTGCTGTCACAGAGAATATTGGGCAGAAAAAGTTCACCTGGTTTTCTCAAGGTATGTATCCAATGGGACTCTGAGTTCTGCCTCTTTAACCATAGCAAAAATGCAGAAGTAACTGTCATTTGTGTTTTTGAGACACCAGAAGCCCTTGGGTTCTCACATGCCCATATTCAGGTGCAGGATATCCTTCCCAAATTCACTAATATGGGAAGGAAATCACTTTTTTTGGGCCTGTTTAAGTGTAATTCTATCAGTAATGAATATGGAACACTGAATTTCCTAACACCACAAAACAAAATGCAAGACTAGAAACAGCTGCACTGTGCTGTATTGTAGGGTGAATACACAAGAAAGACAGGGGCCCATTTTGCTTTATTTTCTATGTAAGGCAGAGGGGGAAATTGCAGGTAAAGAGAATAGCAGAATTTGGCTGTGCAACATTTTGCTGATAAGATGCACCCATTAAAAATTAATTTACAAGTATGTGGTTGTCTCATTATCCAGCTTGCCATGTACAAAACACTTTTTCAGGAGATACTCTGCCATTTGCTGGAGGTGTTGCAAAGAGTTTTGCTGTGCTGGGCCCCAGCTGTTGTGTGAGATGTTTGTGCCTCCTGGATGTGGCAGCCTTGCAAAACTGCCTTTTTCTTTGCTGCTGACTGGTGAGCATTAATCAGCTTTAATTATCACTACTGGATGTACTAACAGCTTACAAAAATTGCCCTCTCCATTCTGCTGTAAATGAAGCCTCAAACAGTTGTAGTTGCCTACGGCTGTGTGCTGGAAAACCTGTTTTGTTCTGTGGCTCACGCTGTCACCCTTTAATCAGAACTTGTTCTGAAAATGGCAGTGCCATGTCTCTGAGGGTGATCTCATTTTTGAGGGCAGTAGCCAAGGGGGACATTGTCATCTGTTTCAACCTGTTCAGAGAACGAGACTACGAAAAACACATTTTGAACTTCAAGATAAAGCATTATTCTGGTTTTTCAGGCAGTTCATCAGGGAGTCTGAGCAGAGAAGCTCTGGGTTTAACTGATGTTGTTCTGCTTCTCAGGGATGCGTCAGGACCTTTCTCCATGCTGACTCAAGGACTCAGCCCAGGGAACACCACAGATGTCCAGTAAGTGTTTGCTTGGGAGTCAAGTGTCTCAGCTCCCACTAGAGAGAGCAGATCTGTAAAGCAGATTGGCTCATCCTAGAGCAGGCACTGAAGGGGGGATTTGGTTGTGCCAGCACAGCTGTTTGGTGCTGTCTGGGATGCCCTGCAGGATCCACAATGTCTGCACACACCTGGCAAGTGTGGGGCATTCAGGGAAGGTCTGTGTCTTTTTGTACCTTCAGCTGGAGGCCCAGGGGCACATAAAATGTTGCTGGGTACTGCAGAGGGGCAACTGGAGGCCACTCTGACAGACTTGTCATATTTAGATGGTCTCTGGCTACACTGACTGGGGGTTACAGCGAGACTCTAAAGACATAGGGTGCACATAACACCGAAGTTCAAGTGCCTTTACCTGAAACTAAGCCTTAGGCCCACTGATTTCATAAGGCTGTGTAACTTGTTACAGTTTAAATTAGTTTTGTACTTAAGAACAGAGATCATGTTGAGTGCATTTACTGGAAAAGTAAATTATGAATCTAAAAGTCCTAGCCACAAAGTAAAAGTGCAATGATACCATTCTGCCTTATTTTCAGTTAATTTACAGAGTGTAGCTGCGTTGTGATGAAGAGGAGGGAGGGAGGGGAACAATGTGTTGTCACTGGAGAAGGGCTGCACTTCAGTTGCTTACCTATATTCTTTCCCAGTAAATCTGTACCAGGTAGAAAAGTCTTTGTATTCATGATATTCAAAATCTATTTGAGCCTTGAATGCACATATGATGTGGCATTTATTTATCAGAAGTAGCCTGAGAACCACTCAGCTCTGTATGCCTTTTACTAGATTTTTTTGATCAGTATTATGTCTATGTCAGTGTGCTGGGAAAATTTTGCTATCATTACAAGACTTAAAATATAAATGTGATTTTTATCTACTTTTATTGCCCTTGTAAATTGACCCTATGTTTTTTATCCATTTTCAAGATAATTAAAATGTCACTAGAGAACTTACATTGTTTTATTTAAATTACAAGGTGGAATGCTAAGTTGGTTTGAATCAGCAAGCTTCAAAAAATGTATTATTTTTGGTAAATGCCTCAAGTATATTCACTATCTAGGAGCTTTTATTTGATTCAGTGCATATTTGGCAGAACAAAACACTTTGGATAGGCAGCGCTGAGATGCTTCATGAAATGCATTGAGTTTACTTTGATAAATCTTATACAAGACATAATCTCTTCCCATTAGCATATGGATATCATTATGTAGGGAAATACTGCATTCCATTCCGATTTAGTTTGTGGGTGACAGAAACAAGCACTTTAAATTCACAGTGAGCTTTATTATATTTTTTTGCAGGCAGAATTGCATCACGTTCTAAATGTCAAGGTGCTGTCAGCCAGCCAGGTGAGAGGCACTGCAGGCATGAGGAAGGTGCAAAGGAAAGTGTGGCACTTCCCAGCTCATCCAGGGGTGCAGGTGTGGTGCTGTGCTCACTGGGAAAGCTGTCTGAGATGAAACAGGGAATGCAGGGCATGAGGGCCTATGGTGCTCTCCATCCAAGTCATGTCTGAGTAGCAGAGGGCCTGGCCCAAGCCCTCTCCCGTGCCGGGCCGCACTGCGGAGCCAGCCTGGGTCACCCCAGTGGGGCTGGTAAGACTGAGTCACCTCGGCCTGGGACAACAGAATGAAGCCCCTCTCGGCTCGGCCAGAGCCGAGCGGAACCAACCTGACTCCCCTCACATGGAGCCGCCGTTTTTTGACTGAAAGGCTGGCACGGGCTCCCCGTCCCCGCGCCATCTCGGCCGGCAGCCCCGTCACGGAGCCTGGGCGGACCTCACCAGATGGCGTGGAAGGGAGAGAATGACGTATTTCTCAGGCAGCCGGAAGTCTAAAAGAGAGCTTCTTTAGGTTCTGTCTTGATTTTATGAGCTCTGGAGGCAGAAACTGCAATACCTCCTTTTGGGTACATAATTTTCAGGTCGACCTCCTTCTTTCTGTACCGGGAATCCCGACTGAGGTTACCCCACGACACCAATGAAGATATTAAACAGAACTGGCCCCAGCACTGATCCCTGGGGGACACCACTAGTGACCACTGGAGCCTGCAGCCACTGCAGCTCCCAAACCTGCTCTGATATCCATGGGCATGGGTGAGGAGCTGCCACAGCTGCTCCAGTGTCTGACCAACCACTTGCAAAAAGATGCTCTGCAAAGTGCCCTTGCTTTTGTTATTCTTGGTGGACTCTGAGGCAGCCAGTCAACTGCATGTCTGGTAATGTCCTTCCTGAAGGCTGCACTGACTGCCACAGACGTGGGGCCACATCCTTTTCTCCTTCCTGTCTGCTTTTCTAGTCTTTGGCTGTGCCAGAGAAGTTGTGGAAATGTGTTGCTGGGTTTTGCCTATACATATTTTTGTTTGAAAATCTGGGTAGTCTGGAAATAAATCTGGTATATATTCAACTTGGCTTTATTCATCTGGATCTTTGCCACTGTGTCGCACTGTCGGACACAAAAGAAACACGCAGATTTTAGAGCAGGTCAGGACCTCCCAGTCAGGACTAGCAAAGAGCCTGCCTTTTTTTATTCACTCATTTTTATATCTTTCCCAAGACAATTGTGGATTGGCCAATGAGGTTACCACCTCTACAATTTCACAGGATAATGATACAGTTTGTCATCTTTCTCCACCTTAGGAAAAAGGAATGAAAACAATCTAGAAGTTCAAAAACAATCTATACCGGTTAAGAAAACAAAGACTGTGTTTATAAAAGATGCATAAAAAATTCTACCACCAAAGTAAAACATAAAACACTACAAAAACCAAAACAACACCACTGAAGTGGAGCAATATCTGTCTGCGGAAGGAGCAGTGATGATGGCTAAGTGCCATATGACATGGCCACAGTCCATGCTGAAATATGGGTCATTTCTTAAGAAACAGAGAAATGAGTGTGAGTAGTTATGGTGTTAGTGAAGCCAAATACATTGAGTTCAGCCATTCATTCTGATTTAAATTTTAACTTGCTTGTAAAATCTTCAAAGTGGTACATGACTTTTGGTGGCAACCTTACTCTGTTTGCAACCTTCCCTTCATTATAAAGAGTGGTACATGCCAGCACGGGCTGCTGTGAAACTGCTGCAGCTCCAGCTCTGTATGGAAATGAAGAACAGGGAGCAGTAGCTCTATCTGAATTGTCAGCAATATAAAGCACAGTCAAAATTCTGTCTGTGTCCTAGGTTGCCATGACCCTAATGTGTCTAGCTGATATGAATAAACATGTTCAGATTCTCTACTGGTAGTGGATCAGAATTAAAAGAATCCCAAAATGACCTTAATAATGAAACCTCTAGTAAATATCCGTAATCTCAGCTGGGAAGTTGTGTGCAAATAGATGCGGAGGCACACAGCATTTTACTGACCTGCTGCACCAAAACACCTCTGTCTCCAGCGTGATTAAACAGGTCAGTGAATTCACCTTGCAGCAAGTGCTGAGACTTCTCCAGCTTCAATGACTTCAACAAAGCCTTCAGAAAGAAAAGGAGAAAATATGTTTTGTATGTCTGGCTGTACTGGGAAGCCCTAAAAGATGATGAGTAGTCTCTTTGTATGAGTGTAGAGGTGAACGATAAGCTGAGAAGTGTCTAACGTAATAGCCATGAAGATGAGGAATGTTTGATGGTGTTCTGGCCATGGCTTATTGTGAGGACTTAGTGTGTAGATCTCAATTCATAGTCCAACATGTATGTGTGTAAGTGCTTTCCCTGGAAGACACACTCTGTCTTCATTACTCTTTCTTCTGAGGACAGGCAAAGATGAAGAGTAGACTACATAATTTGGAAAGCATGTGTTGCTCCTTCCCCAGTGCATCAGCCTGATGAAGTTGTTCAGCCATGTTTGTGACTTCATCCCTTTTTCTGCTGTGACCATTTGGGCTGTTCTGTCTCCAGGGATGAACAGCCCAAGGGCTTCCACCAGGTACTGCAAGATAAAAGATCCTGAGGTCATTTTAGCCTTCACTAGGATATTGACACCAAAAGCTGCAGGAAGAGGATCTGCAAGTGAGCTTGGTGTAGTGGGTTGCCCCTGGCTGG
This sequence comes from Eopsaltria australis, assembly GCA_034509425.1. NCBI lineage: Eukaryota > Metazoa > Chordata > Aves > Passeriformes > Petroicidae > Eopsaltria > Eopsaltria australis. The sequence goes on from JAVTVJ010000138.1 coordinate 5,591,753, forward strand.
ATGCCAGGCACCCACCAAAGCCTCCCTGTCTTTCCCCTGAACAGCTGGATGGGGGAGTGAAAATACAGCAAAGGGTTCATGAGTTGAGATAAGAACTGGGAGAAATCACTCAGCAAATACCACATGGACAAAACAGGCTGCAATTAGAGATATCAATTGAATTTATTACCAGCAAAATCAGAACAGGATAGTGAGAAGTAAAATAGGACCTTAAAAATACCTTCCCCCACTCCTCCCTCCTTCACAGCTCTACCTCCTACCCCAGTGGTGCAGGGAGTTATGGTCAGTTCATCACATGTTATTTCTACTGCTGCTCAGGGAGGGGAGTTGGAGTCCTTCCCTTGTTCCAGCACATGGTCCCTCCCATGAGAGACAGTCCTCCATGAACTTCTCCAACCTGTGTCCAGCTGTGGACCACTGCAGCTTGGGTCACTCTTTCACAGGCTCAGTCCTTGAAGCACAAGATGCTCCAGCCTGGGTCACAAGTCCTTCCAGCAAACCTGCTCCAGCATGGGGTCCGCTCTCCATGGGCCCACAGGTCTCCGCCAGGACCCTGTTCCAGTGTGGGTCTCCCAAGGGGTCACAGCTCCCTTTGGGCATCCCCTTCCTCTGGCACAGGCTCCTCCAGGGGCTGCAGATGGATCTCTGCACTCCCATGCCCTCCATGGGCTGCAGGGGCACAGCTGCCTTACCATGGGCTTCCTCACAGCATCTCGGGGCAATGCTGGCTCTGGTGCCTGAAGCAGCTCCTGCCCTTCCTCCTGCCCTGCCCTGGGTGCCTGCAGAGCTGTTCTCTCACATATCCTCACCCTGCTCTGTCCTGAACCCAATTACAACTGTGCAATAACTATTTTTTCTTCTTAAATCTGTTATCCCTGAGATGTCACCACCATTCCTGACTGGCCCAGCCTTGGCAAGTGGCAGCTCCATCCTGGAGCAGGATGGTGCTGGCTTTACTGGACTTGGAGGAAGTTTCTGGCAGCTGCTCACAGAAGCCACCCCTGTAGCCCGCCCATATCAAGACCTGGCCACACAAACCCAATACACTTGAAAAGTGGTGTTTCTCTACAACTTCCACCAAGACTGCTGGTTTTGTGTTGTTCTTCCAAAGTGCAACAACAGCAGGGTTTGCATGCTTCTGCCTGAGTGTCTCAACACCTGAGAGTATGGATTAATGTCTGGAACATACTCATAGCACTTGTCTGTCATGGAAGGGACAGGTGACTCCCCAGCCTGCAGCTACACGTATGGCAAATATGCTTAATTATGTTTTTCAATGATCATTTACTGAGTCTATGTAAGGTGGAACAGTTGCTATTCATTGGGCCATACTGAAAAACAAAAGAGCATCAGCAAACACAAACTCTTCCTTCTCTCTTTCTCAAATGCTGCATCAGAATTAAAGAGGTGATAGTAAACTCCATAAATGTATGGTATGGAGTACTTCTATGGCTAGTTGGAGTTAGGCCTTCACAGCCACAGAAGTTTAGTTTAGTTAGCAGACACTGAACAGCAACTTGCTAATTGATCCCTTATCACTAAAGTGCAGATGTTGATTCAGTCACTGCTGCTTTGTTTTCCAGCAGAAATTTAAGTATGTCAAGATATGGGAAAACCCAGATAAAGAAGTAAAAGCCACTAGAAATGTTTCTGCACAGTAAAATTTGTTTATGAATCAATAAAACTGTGAGTTAGGCTTTGGATGTTCTTCATCTTTACAATTGTTCTTTGGGAGCCAATGAGCTGTTTCAACACACACCAGAAATGGTCTAAAGGCTTCCACTGATTTCCAAACAGACTTTGGATCACCTCCATATGGTTGTTTTGAACTCCTACAGAGAGTATCCTGATCCAAAATCAAAATGGGAGCAGATGTTTGTTCCTAGTGCCATCCTGGCTCTGGAATGCTGCAACAGGAGGATGTTTTTTTTAAGGGAAAAATATTTTCTTTAATTCTCCCTGGTCTGTCACACCTGATAGGGCTAGAATTGTTACAGCTTGGGCTGTTTTTGTCATATTAAAACTTATTTTCCTCACCTCCATTATCATGCAGCAAAATCATTCCATATATCAGAGAAGCTAAAGTGAAAATGTAGGTGTTGTGCAGTAGAAGCAAGCTCAGCAGTGAAATCAAATGTACATTCCTGAATTTCCCAAAAAGCAGCAGGATTCATGTGATATTGCCTGGAACAGCATTGCTGATATTCATATCTGGGGCCAAAAACATGAGCCAGTAGGTTAATGTCATGCAAATATTTAGCAAGGGTCCCAACAAATAATTCTGGTGTGCAGCCATCATTTCTAATAGGACTTTTAAAGAAAGAGATAAAAATGTTGAGTCTGTGGCATTCAGAGTTTGCACACTGTAGCAGAAGGCACTTCAGAGCAATGGAAGGCTCTGGAAAAGGAGCCAGTGGAGCACAGTGCCTTTCTAGGAAGGATGTCACCTCCTCACACTGTCCCCATGGGCATGACCTTCCCTACTGCAAACAAGCATCCTGCAGGCAGGGACCAGCTTACACCTGCACCAGGGAGGGGCTTGCTGCTCCCTGAGATGGAAGCAAAGCACATTTAAACTCCAGCAGGAACACAGCAGCCACAGAGCTCAAACACAACCCAGCTGTTGGTATGGGTGGGTTGTTAGGAGGTGTTTGTGAAACAGGATGAAAGGGTTTATGTAAGAGCCATGTCTCAGTTGTGCCACCTTTCATGGCTGCTGCCCAAAATAACATTCCTTCATCTCTCTGCCTGCTCCTTTTGCCCTGAGAAACCCAAGTGAGCACCCAGTAGGGTTGATCACCTGGATGACCCCATGCAGGATGAAAAGGTCCTGATCCAACAGTCTGAGACTTGCTTCCTGACAGCACCAAGAGCTTAGCTGACATGTGCCTGTTCCAGTCAGTGCAGATTGCACACTGTAGCCTTTATTCATGCCGTTTGCATAATGGCTGGTCTTATTTCTGCTTAAAATACTTGAAAGAAATAATCCTCATCATGGGCTAAATGCTGTGTGACATCTGAAAGCTTCAGCTGACGGCACTGATTAGAAAGGGAGCCACTAAGAGAGTGTTTCAGCCTGCAGAAGTGGAAGGTAGGGAGAAATAAACTGATTTAAGCCAGATTTAATTTTGCTGCGGGATATGGCTTTGTGCTGTAAGTTTAATGATGAAGTACATTATTAGTCATTTGACAAACTTTTGGGAAATGGGACTATGAGCCATTCATATCTTGATTATAAATAATAAGTAATAGCTTCCAATAACTTCCACCCAGAAAAGAGAGAGTAGCTCTGTTTGGTCTTTCTTTTCTTATACTGTTACAACTGCTTCTAGCTTCAAAAAAGGCAGAAAGTTTGGTTTCTATCAGCTAGTTGTCACTGTAACTGGTACAGTTACTAGCAACTACATTTACAAGCAGTAACTATCAAAGCAATTTTTTTCCTACTCTCGACTGTAGGAGAGGCTGAAACTATCATCCCAGCCAGCAGCAGCATGGCAGTGAGTAAAGATGTTGGAGTAAAAAGAGCAAAACTACTGGCCTACAAGTCTGTGAGGCAGCAGCAAGGCTTTTTCTGTGTTTCTGTACACCTTTACATAGTAAGGGCTTGCTCCTCACTGGAGTTTCTAGGCACTCCTCAGACAGATTTTTAAGAAGTGCTGCTGGTGTATTCTGCTCACGCTCTAACAGCAGTGGTGCCACTTTTGAACTCTTCTTCCATTTATAAGCATCTCTTACTTTGAAGGAGGGTAATAACATATATGGGTGAGTTAGAATTTGTGGAGCAGAGGAAATAGAAAATAGCCATGTGAAAAGTTTGAATATCCTCATTTTGCAGAATACTTAAGAGCCTTCCTGGGGCTTTTTGGGTGCTTATTTTGAGCCAGTCCAATTAGAAGACACATCTAGAAAATGTTCAGCCTGAGCCGTGGCTCAGGTAACTTCACTTATGTAAAAGCAAAAGAGAAAATAATTAGTAAAGCTGGCTGGGATGGTTTAGGGCTCTTGGGTTTCTCTGCAAACACTGTGTGGAGCTTGTGCTGGAGATGATTGAAAGCTCCAACCTGGAGGAGGCTGCCAGGCTTGTTAGCAACTTATGAGTATTTTATCATCATGGCCAAGTGTGGAAGAGTGCTGGGAGCTACTGCCTGTCATTCTCACCTCCCTGCATGTTCACAGGACAAGCACAAGGAGCCAGGGTTGTTTCTCGGCCTTGTCACTTTAGTTGGGATGATGGATTTTCCTGCAGCCTTCACCTGGGTGTGGACAGACTGTTGGGGCTGTGCTGGATCTGAGCACTCGCTCAAAAACAAGGGGTTTAATTATGTTGAAGTGTGGGAAAGGGGAAAAAATACAACAGTAGGAAAAGCTGTGAACTCTTGTACCTCTCTGCCTTTGAAGCTGAGGGTGTGTGACAATAGCCTTGCATTTAGAACTAGTATGAAACCATTAATATATGGATCATGTTAGCTTAAGGATTTCTCATATGAAGGGGAGCTGGTGTGACATTCGTAGCTGTCCCTGTGCTACCAGCCCTTGGAATATGTCACGAGGCTCCTACAGAAAATCTTGGAAAATGAAGGTGAATTTCTGTGCTTTTTCAGACACTGAACAAGTGAATTACCAAGACTCCTGTGGTGTCTAATGGAGGAGCAGGAGTGCCCAGTGCTCTCCCATGCATATGATATTATCAAAGGAACAAACCAGATCACTCTGCTCCTGATGATTAGAAGAAAACCTTGCAATGCAGTGTTAGGGAGACAATACAGTAATGGCTTTGCACATGGGAACACACACTGGAATCACAGCAATAATATAGCTTGATTGCAGCACTGGAACTTGATTGGATTTGCCACCATGGGGTCCTTTCAGAGGCAAAAAAAAAAAAAAAGGTTGAAAACATAGAGCTACAAAACAGGAAAGCACATTAAGTGAAGCTGTCACATGTTCTGTTGTAAATTCAGTTCAGTGTTTGAAAGTGAATTAACAAAAAACCCTCCAGGTCTGGGAATAAAACTGAAGTGACATCATGCTGTCCTGAGGGAAACCAAAGTAACTGTGAAAAAAAGAAAAAGAAGAGTCTTAGGGACTCTGCTGCTGCAATGCACAGTGGGACTGGCCAGCAGGGTTTCATGTCAGATCAAATTAGAGCTGTGAGTTTCTGCACCATTTTTCTGTTTTCCCAGCTCCTGTGGCCATCAGAGGAAAGTGTGCTGTCCTGCTCTGTGTGTGAGAAAACTGCAGTGGGAGCTCCAGGGCCAGGAAAGGGCTGAGCAAGAATAAGTCTGCTTTCATGGCTTGCTTCTGGATGCTCACACAGATGCTTCAGTGAAAATCAAAGTCCTAATTCCCAGGGAACAGTTGGGAGTTTTGCATGAAAATCACTGTGTAGAGTGCATTTGGATGTCCACCTCTTCCATCTCTGCCAGAGAAAAGCTGGGATTTAGGTACTGGCTGTCAAATACTGCAGTGCAGAAGCCCAGGAGTGACTTTCAGGTGTTGAAACAGAATTTTATAATAGCAGACTTGAGTTCAGGGTCAAACCCCAGAAGAAAGGACTGGGACTTCAGACACATCTTTCCCTCACGTTGTGTGTTGCTTGGTGCAGTTCTGATTCATGGCTAGTTGTGGGGAGAGAGAGGATAGAATTGAGCTACAGGCTGTGGGACACACCTGCAGAACACCATGGCAGCACAGAGGAGCACATGGCAGCACAGAGAGCCTTGTCTCCTCCTGGCTTTGGGGGGAGGAGGAGCCACGTGGCAGAGCCCTGCAGAGAGGGGCCTGCTGGAAGCTGACAGATGGATCTGGAAAATATAAAAGTTAAAACTTAAGGCACCAAACAGTGCTGATCACCCCATGTAGGAACATTGGGAAAGCGTGGTGCTGATGTGGCAATGTGTGATGGGTTGCTTATAGTGAGAATTGCCACACTGGGAAATTCTGTGTCTTGAAGAGGTGTATAAAAGCAGCTTGTTTCTTTGAATCAACGATTCAGATTCCCTGCTGGTCTGAGTGACCTAAGGAGCCCCTTTGTAATTCTGGGCTTCTCCTCTTTCTACCCCAAAAGCATAGCAGGGTGGTGGTTAGCTTGAAGTGGGAAGGATTTTTCTAAAGACAAAAAGTTCTGGTTTTCCTTGTGGAACAGAGGATCCAGCCGCCACCTTTTGAATTGAATGTGTATCTCTGTTACTGCCTACCTAGAAAACCTTCTGCAGATGCTCTCAGATTCTTAGTGATCTAGAAAGTCTGTACTGATTCTCATGAAGGTGAATTTTTTGGGATCCTTTTCTTGCAAAAACAAGAAAGGAGGATGGGGGAGGAGGTATCTTTTGTCTCAGCATTGATTTGAAGTGGCATGGTTCAAATTTCTTTTATTTCCCTAGGGATAGAAAATCCCATTTTTTTCTCTATTCTAGACAATGAAATTTTCCAAAGCTTTTAGATTTGCTAGGAAGACAAAGGCACTGAAAGCTTTGAAATGCTTGAATATTACAGGAGCAAGGTCTTAGAAACCTCAGAAGACTTTATATGGTATACAAGATAGCAGCTATTCTCTCACTACTAAAAAAGAAAAGCAACTAGCTGGGTGATAAATGTCTGTGCTTGAAATAAATGTTCCCATAAGCACGTTGTGATTCCATTAGTGGATTTTGTGAATGCTGTTCATTCATTCTAGTATAGGAACCTGACTTAAATTTTGTGATATGTGATCATCCCTTCAAATCAGAATGCAATTAGTCCATCAAAATAATACAAATTTTATCTGTCTCTAATAATAAAGTGTATCAAACTAGATGAATTTGAAATCCCACTGTTCCCCTTATAATATTCCTCCCCCTTTCCCTATGCCAGCCACATTCTCCTGTAGAGTTTGAGGGTCAGTTTCAGACGGCCAGGACAGACGAGAGATCTCTGCAGTCAGTTTGCAGAGCATGAGGTTTATTGTAAAAGAACGTTGATATAAGAGACCTGCTGAGAGCTGCCAGACGCAGCTCGGAGCAGGGCAGAGAGACGAGAAGAGCTAAGAGCGAGGATCTAAGAAAGTTGAGAGTGAAAGTCTAAGAGAGCAGTTAAGAGAGAGGATTTAAGGAAGTTAAAAGAAGAGAGCTAAGAGAGGTTGAAGAAGAAGAGAGCGAGCTTGTCGCTTACAATACAATAAATCATCTTCTGTGCTGAATATTCTAATTTTCATTAACCAATCTAGAACAAACTACAAATCTTATAACATTAGCATACAGCCTGTGAGAACTGTTGCATTACTATACAGTGTTATATTTTAAACCCTAAAAGCTGCTTTTTGGACCTCCTGCCAGGTTGGTAGGGTCTGCTCTGACCCTTGGACCTGTCTGCAAGCAGAGGGGATTGTTTAATCAAAGGGGGGATTACCTGCAGGCAGCCATGCCATTGTTTTCCAGTTGTTCAGTAACTGGGGTTTGGTATCTCAAAGCTTGTCTTCATTTCAATCTCGCTTACAGTTTCTAGATTCTCAGCATCTTTTGCTAGGTAATCATATTTATAAGGCTTTCCTATTTCATCTTCCCCAACATTCTCCTCCTCCATAAAAAGGTGCAGTTTAATTGACATTTTGTTTCAGCTTTGGGGAGAGTTCTTCCTGGAAAACAATAATCCTTGGCTCTGGTTTTTGTGAGAGAGCCATAGATACTTAGTTACAAGATAAGGAATATCATTATGGGGTGGAACACCTGCTGCTTTCAGACTAATTATGGCTGGAGAATTTGTAGACTTTGGGCAAGGTATGACTTAATGCTAGTGTGGGAGGAATCACTTGTTTTGGTGTTGTGGTGGTTTCTCAGGAGCAGTGCAGACCCCACAGCCAGCTGCCCTGGCTGTGTCCTGCAGGATCTCATGCCCAGGCTGCTGTCAGGCTTTTCCCCCTGAGCAAACCAACGCTGTGGTGAAGGCCAATGTGTCACACAATGTCCCCAAGATTCAGGACTGATGGGCAGCCAGGCAGCAGAGCAGTGCTGTGAGTGCAAGGAGCTAAAGCTGCTGCAGTGGTGACAAGGTTCCAAAGCCAAGAATGGACCCTCAGTCCACGATTTTATATTCTATCACTATCTTTTTCCTTTGCTCCTGGATTAAAAGGTGCACCAGACAACTTAGGAAAAATGTTCCTGCCCTAAAGGCATTGACTTGAGAGTTGCTAGGTGGCTGTGGAGCTGCTATTAGAGAGTGGTGCTTATGTGTAAAAAAGCAATTGTAATTCTGACACGCAGAACCTCAGCTCTGAAGACCCAGCTACTTTAAAACTTGACTTACAAAGTCAATTATCTGTTAAATGAAAATCACTTGTGTTCAAAAGTTGAGTGCTGCTTCCTTACCCAGAAAATCAAATTTGTCATAAATTATGATGACCCTTATTTTTTAAGGACAATATAGTACTTAAAATTCTGTGTGCAACAACTGAAGCATTCTGAGGATAAATAGAAAACTTAGAAAAAAATTAGTATGCTTTGTTTACCACTTTAATTTGTTTGTTGTTCAATGTGCAGGTTTTTTTTTTCTTTTTTAAATCTTTGCAGTAAGAACAGGATTTGTTCTGCCTCTCTAAAGAGGGAATTTATTGCAGTTTTCCCCCTGTAGCACTTGTTTATGTGGCAGAGAGAACAATGGCAAATGAGCTAGAAAGAGAAACTTCTTTTCTTTAGAGATAGATTGGAATAGGGAAAGCATTTTCTACCTGAAGTGTATATTTTCTAGGATGTTTACTAACAGCAATAGCTGTTCTGCAGAGCCCTCCAGAGATCTGGGCATCCATAGGTCTGGCAGAAGCAGTGTTTTTTCATGGTGATATCTTAGCATCTACTGGGAGAACAGAAAAAACTGAGACATGAATCATAGGGAAGCAGTTGGGATCTCTGGGAGGTTACATTGCTGCTTGAGATCTGCTCCCAGGTGGTGATCAGGCAATGTGGGCATGGAAGATTCTCTAGGGTTTCTCTCTGGAGCCTGGCCTCTAATTGAGATTTACTGGCGCAGCAAAGTTGCATAAATAGGACCTATAAATCTTCAGAGGATTCTGGTCTAAGAGTTTCCCTTAGGATTTGTCCCTTAGGTTGTTTTCTCTGACTGTCAGCAGTGTTAAGTGTGTTTGGCCCTGTACTGAGCTTGGATGGGCACAAAATGCATAGATAGGACTTTTAAAAAAGTGAAAGCAGAGAGTGGTTAAAAAAGTAACAATGTGGTTATTATTACTAAATTCATGACTTACTGCTTCTCATTTTGATGGATTTCCAGTTCCAAGTCAAACTTCTCCGGCCAGAGGCTCAGCAAGTATTTTTGTCACCAAGATATTTCTTCAGCATAATAGGAGAGCAATGACTATTGCTGAAGAGTGCCCTACACATGGCATAGTGTTTGTACAAGGATTAAATTCCTATGGATTCAGGCTCTGGCATGAAAGACTATGACCATGGCTTTTGGTGGGGAAACCTGATCTTTTCAAGTTTAGCTCCACTGCAGTGTTTTAGTCTCATAGCCATGACCTGTATATTCTTCCTACACATTGATTATATTTACTTGCTTTCTCTTTGACATTTTCCCCTTTTCACTGCAAGAATAGTACTGGTGAGGTCTGTCTTTCACAGATAATTTAAAAACTGATGAAAAGCAAGACTTTACATATGCAACCTGAACTCTGTTATGTACCTTTCCAAGGAAAGTGTCCCCGTGGCTCCACTGGCACTGGTGTCCCCTGGGCAGAAGGGACAGAGGGCAGTGCCATGGTTTCATTTCCCAGCCTGCAGCATCAGGGGAACATCCTGCATCCTTGTGCTCATGCTCTGTCATGCCCCCACACACTGGGACACTCATGGCCACTGATAGATTTTTTCACAATTGAGTAGTAAACTGTAAATAATGGAGATAGCATTTGGTCTACACTGCTCACTTGATCATGGAATTACCAGCTATTTTAGAGGATTTCTAAATATGTATTAATATTGATGGTTAATTAAAAATAGTGTTTAACACTTTCCAGCAAAGAAAGTCATGCTGAATTATTCAAGGTTTCATTTTGCATTCTGAGCTGGGAGTGCTCATGTATTAATAATGTTTTATAAGTATTGTTGAATTTCCAATTGCTTCACAGCTGTATTCAGCCTCACAGTGAGCAGGAATGGGGGGACAATAAAGCAGAAGGGCAGCTGTGACTCATGGTATTATCCTGTTACCAGGTGAGGGACCTCTAGTTAAATATTCACAGGAGAGACCTGGACTCCAAGCCATTAAGGAAGTAGCAGGAAGAGCAGAACTCGGCTGAAGACCTCTGAACTCAGCAGGGAGCTTTGCCTCTCATCAGTGGTCAGTACTGGGCAAGGTGCCTGTGGGCACTGGATCACCCCAAGGGCTTAGAGTGAAAAAGGTGCAGGATGCCTGCTTGTCCTTCCCAGGAGCTAGTCATGGCTTTTTGGAAACAGGCTGGGATGGACCAAAAGGTTTCACTTTGTGAAATGCAGTCAGAGACGTTTCCATTTGTTATGCTTGCTGGGAAAACTGATTATGTTAGCTGTCAAAATCTCTGTGAGGAGTAGGGATGGTTGGGGGGGAAATAAAGCCTTAGATCTGCTGCTCAGTCTTCTCCCCAGTGAGGGTCTCCAAGACACAGGTAACTCCTTGTAGCATTTAAATATTGGCATGTTCTTGGCTTTCCCTCGCACATCTGTTTAATGGGCAGATGGCCATGGATTTGTGTTCTTTCCCAAGCAATCCCTGTGGGTTTTCTGCAGGAGAAGTCAGCAGCAAGACAGTATGCTGTAATCCCTTCAGCCAGTTTGAACAGGAAGACATCTCTCATTGCCATGACAGGTTGGCTGAGCGATCACTTGAGAACTCCTTTAAAAATTAAAAACCACTGTTGGAATCTTTTGGGATGCGGTAAGACTGAGTGTACATAGCCCTCATGTGCTGAAATACAACATAGTGCTGCTGTAAGTTACAGGAAGAAAAATGGCATCTTTAACTGCTTATTCACCAGACCCAAGTGTGTAAGTTAATTCAATACATTGTGTGCAGAGGTAACAAATACAGTGGCAGAACACGGGAGAGAATATATTCCAGATGCTCACTGGTTCAGCTTGAAAACATACAGGGTGGAAAGCACCTCATGTTTCCCTAGGAAATGATCAACAGTCTTGTACTTTCCATGTGGAGAACATGTGCCTTGTATCTTATGGAGAGGTAATGCACGGTTTGTGGGTTAGATCTATAATAAAATCTTATTTTTTAGATTATTTGGGATAAGAGAAAGCATGAACAGTAACTCTGGATGTGCAGAGAAGTCCCAGTCCTTCTGCACACAAGAGCCAGTGACAGGAATTTTTCCTGCTTTCTTGGGGGCTGTCTTGGCCCCTGGTTCATTTCTGTGCCTGGGATGATGCTGTGATGTTGAGTTACAGTTCTCTATGTGATCAGAGATTTGGTTTGAGTACTTTTCCTCCCACCTGTACTTGCCATGATTTATGGTTGGGATCAGAGAGTTCTGTTCTGCTGCCACTCTGGGCTGAGCTCTGGACATTGCAGGCCTTTTTGGCAAAGGACTGAAGGTTTGGCTAATGGAGTTGGCAGTGTTCCAGCTTGTAGGCCTCCAAAATGTATTCTGCAAGAAGTTTGCTTAATGAGAAAAAATAGCGTGGATTGAAGGGAAAGAAAGAAATCTAACCAGAATTGTAGAGGAGACACACTGGGATTTGTGTTTGGGCAGAATCACCACTGCAGCCATGAAACCCTGTAAATGAGTTGGTTTTCAGCAAGTTGAGATATGCTTGTGTCACTGTGCCCTGGAAAGGCCTGCAGCACTGTCTAAATTAAACAGCTCTGTGGTCTTTCAGCTTCGTGGTCTCCTTTTGGAGAATTAGCTGGAGATACTGTCCTTCCCAGGGAAATTTCTCCTGAGGTTCAGTGTCTGCCCACACATGCACCCCAACATGCCTGCAAACACACAAACACTGCTTTTGCCTTTTCTGTTCCTGGGTAAATACAGCCCAGGAACCAGGGTGATATATTATGGGATAAATGCACAGCCCCAAACTGCAGAACTCAAGACATCCAAATGTCTTCACTTAGGACCTGAATGTAGCAGTAGATGACCTGTGGCTCATAACTCACATGGAGTTTGTAAGCAATTAAAATCAGTCAATTGTCCACTATCCAGATTTCTTCTGGATTCCCTGGAGCTCTTCCCTGGCATTCACTGAAAGGAGACAAGCATCATGCTGATGAGTGATACAAACAGAAATAGGAGAGCCCACAAGAGCCTCTAGCCACCCAGGATTATCAAGTCCAACTCCTGGCCTTGCACAGACACCCCAATGATCCTACCTCTTGCCTGAGAGCATTGTCCAAACACTCCTGGAGCCCTGTCTGCCTTGCAGCCATGCCCATTCCCTGAGGAGCCTGGGCAGCGCCCCACCACCCTCTGGGGGAGGAACCTTTTGCTGATATCTAACCTAAACCTCCCCAACACAGTTTCAGTCGTTGCCTCAAGTCCTGTTACTGGTCAGGAGAGTGAAGCATTTGGTACCTGCCCCTCCACTGCCCCTGGGGAAGGAACCTTTTGCTGATATCTAACCTAAACCTCCCCAACACAGTTTCAGTCGTTGCCTCAAGTCCTGTTACTGGTCAGGAGAGTGAAGCATTTGGTACCTGCCCCTCCACTGCCCCTGGGGAGGATGTTGAAGACCTCAATGAGGTCTGACCTCAGTCTCCTCTTTTAAACTCATGCTGAGTTTGTGCAGAGTGATGTCATCTCCTCTCAGCAACAGCTTTCTTTTCCTTGATCACCCCTGGAGCCTCCTCCTCTTGCAGTGTGACTCCTCTTGCTCAAAGATGGCTGACCAGAACTGAGCTCAGAAGCTCTCAAGACATCTTTACAGGATGTTTTCATCATTCTGAGACTAAGATATTTTGCCTTTTCCTTCTCTCCCATTTGGCAAATTTCTTTTCCATACTTCTGTTCCATTAGTTATCCTGCTTTAACCCACGATAACTTTCTTACCATTCCTGATACTTGAGACAGGGGATCTGTGCAGTATTTGAGCCAGGGTTAGATTATCTTTTTTTCTCAGCTCAGTCTGCAGCATTAGTGGTCCTGTTTCACTTTTTATTTTTTGAACTGCTTGTTATAAATTGAGAAGAAGCCCTTTGCCTTGGCAGAAAACAAGATGACCCTTTTATATTAGGGGAAAGAGAAGGGAGGGTAGCAATGTGGTTTTGGCACGGCTTCCATCCCTCCCATCCTGACTTGATGAGAATCACATGAACTGCGCAGCATCAGATCTACCTCCCACCAGCTGTGACAAGGAACTGGAGTGAATACTTAAGATTGACTGGATAATATGTAGTTACATCTTTGCAAAGTGGAAGCAATTCACCTTTGGTGCTCTATTTTCCTGGGTGTGGAAGTCTCAAAGGATCAGACATAACAGGGAATTGCATTCACTATTTGTAGCAACTAACACTTTAAAAACACTTTACTACTAAAATCATTCTCTCCTCTTTTATTTGTAAGGGAGATTATCCTGGAAATGGTGCCTTTTTTCCCCCTTTGACTGCCACTTCATGTCACTTCTTTATTTATAAATACTTCAGTATCCTGAAGTAATGCCAATATCTTAAAAACAGCGATCTTCCTCTCATCTGCTGTTCAGTGAAACACAAAACCACATTCCCTATTGCTGCAACCTCTCCTCACTAAGGGGAATAAAGTGAGAACTCTCACAGGCAGTCAGAAGTAATAAAGAACATACTAAACATTTACTAGGTCAATTATAATGCATTTATATTCTTCCAGCTAAAATTGTCACCATAGTTTTGATAAAGAAATGTATTCTTGTCTCACTTTATCTAGCTGAAGTACTGTATATTTGGATGGATTTAAATAGCTTTGATTTCATCTTATGAGCATGTGCTTTTTAATATGGCAGATAAAATAATTGAGAATAACTTTTTTTACTTTTTGTTTATGCCAGGCTTAGTGTCTTAATGGGGAATTGTGTTGCAGGGATATTTGTATTCTAAAAATGTTAATTTTGCAGGGATAATGTTATTTGAACACTGCAGCTGATAACTACACTGCCAGTGATGTTAACAGCAAGTCAGGAAAAAACCTCATTTTGCCATGTGAGGAGCCCAAAAATGTTTTCTCTCCTGTTTGTTTCTTCGTTTCCCTACTGTGTAAATTCCCAATACAAACTGATATCTCTTGCAAGATGCTGGATTAATGGTTGGACTTGATCTTAGAGGTCTTTTCCAGCCTTACTCATTCCATTCTTTCCACAGCCATTTTTGGATTAGCTTTTGTTTAGTAAAGGCTGCATTAATTAATTGGTCTTTTATTTTTATACTCTTTACTGACTGACATTGGTGCCTTTCTCTGGTCTTAGGAAATGAAAGCCTGACACAGTTAGAGGGTTGGGGGTCGTTTATGTTGGTATTTTAGTAGGATCCCATTGGATGCATCACTTCTCCAAGGTGGAAAGCATTGCAATGCTTAAAATCACATATACAGTTATAGACCATACACATCAGCATATCTAACAAGGGGGCCCAATAAATCACATATACAGTTATAGACCTTACACATCAGCATATCCAACAAGGGGGCCCAATAAGGGGCTGGGGTGGGCTAACCTCTAGTTTACAGAATATGTTCTACTAGGGGACCTTGGCTCCTCAAGATAGTAGAATATTTGGTCTCCTGGCCCTGCAGTTTCTAGGGTGTTTGGACTCCTGGCCCTACAGGACACTGAAACTATGCTAAGTTATCAGACTTAAAGAATTACAAGTGAATTACAAGTATGCATGCTAATACTTGTGGATACATAGAACTGTGTAAAAGGTATATAAAAGAAAAAGCTAAAATCACCTTGGCATCAGCATGGTTACATTTTTTCCTCCAAAAAATTAACTGTGGAGATGCCTGTGAATTTCTTTTTGTTTACCTGCTTCTTCCTTGTCATTTGTTATCACTGAAAAAATAGCTAACTCATTCATACAAGGCCAAGAAAGTAGTTTAATGAAACTTCAAAGGGTTGAACACACACAAATTAAATTGTCAGGAAATTCATTACAGGTTTTTAGCAAGAGGCTGGGATAAAATTGTTTACATTGCTGAGTCTATGGAGAGGAAAAGACCCTGATCTGATTTGTCCCGATGGTTTTAAATGAGGGCCAGGAGTCACCTGAAATCTCTGTGTGGAATAGGGAATGAAGGCATTGTACATTGCTTTTTTTCAATTTTCTATTCCACTTATGTGGCTGTGGGCAGATCAGAGCATCAAGCCTTTCCCTCTTATCCAGACCTTCAGAAAGGAGCATGATCCACTTGGGCACAAGCTTTCCTCATTGGTCCACTCCACTTTTAAGCCTGTTAAGTCACTGAACCTACAATAAAACTGTACTGATGTTTTACATGCTGAACAGATGTATTCTGCATCTTACAAAACCTGCTTCTGCAAACTGCTGTGTCCTCAGGTCTCATTGACTTGGTCAGAGTGTTAAGGGCAGGAGTAATGATGTAGAAATCATTTAGTAAATATGAGGTGTAATTTTTACAGTCTGTTGGGAATTTCTGCTATCCTGCCTTGGTTGCAGTGGAGAGGGATACAGTTCTTGCTTGTATTGTGTGAGGAGTTTTATGTTTTGTACCAGCTTGCTGTTAAGGCATGGATTGTATCAGCTGTGGAAAAGCATGCCATGACAGGGAAAGAGAGTTAATATAGAGACTAAAAAGTAATGTGTAGGAACAAAGGGTAGATTGACTGTCAGAGACATGAAATTGCAGAAGTCAGGTTCAGGATGATACCAGTCTAAGGGGCTGAGGTACTTCTCATTATGATTTTCTTAGTGTTGTCTTAAGTATGTAATTTCTTGGATATTGTACCTGTGTATGGGCATCTTCTGTCCACCTTCCCTTCTCCCTCAGAACCCACTGGTGAGAAGACACCAAAACCCACCAGCTTCATCTGCTGGGAGGAGGAGACCAATGCCAGAAATTCAGCAGATCCCTGTCTGTTTTGCCCGAGCTGCTGCGTGAACTTTTCCCTTCCCTGAGACAAAGAGCTGGTGCCATTTTGTCCCCCCCCCGCCACATTTGTTTCTTCCCCTGGCATTTTGGTTTTCGTTTTGTTCTGGTGTGGGTGTGTGTGGGGGTAAGGTTCTGGCAGTTCAGTATCCAATATTTATTTATTTATTTTCCCCATGCTGTGCAGGCAATTTGTTTGTCAATAAACGTTTTTTTTTTCACTTTCACCCACTGGTGTTCATATTCTCATTGGCAGAAAAGGGATTGATGAAGCCCTTTTTCTTTAGAGGAAACACTTATTCCGGAGCATTTGCTCCTAAACTTGTCTCTAAACTGAGACAAATTGTTTTCACTAACAGGAGAAAATACAAAATGAAAGTCAAAGTAAGAGGAAAAATGAAGTGAAACTGCACTGCTGCTGTCCTCAACTACAAAGACATGTCGGCAAAATATAAAAAAACCCCTGTGAAATGTGTTTGCTCTTTAAAAGGGAGTCCTCTAAAATGCGTGTATAATTTAAAATGGAAATGTACTGGAAAGAATCCTGAGAAGGGCATATCAGCCCTATTTCATGACCTGTAATTGTGCTATTCAGCAATAAATTAGTATTTACCAAGCTCTTAATGCAAAGTAAAAGTATGCTAATAGAAAAGCATGTGGGAATCTGATTCTGCAAATCACAGGAAAAATCCATGATCAGGAACACTTCTAACCCTGCTTGAGCCACTGCCTGTCACTATTATCATAATTTCCTCTCTGTTTTTGGTGTAGGTTGATCCTCAGCCTCTCCTTCCCACCCAAAATAATTGTCAGTCTCTTGCCTGGGGTGTGAAACCCAGCATTTCTCATGAGGGATAGAGGATGTCTCTCTCCTCCTCACTCCCATCCTAGTCAGATGTCTGGAGGTCACCTGGATCTTGCAGATATGTCTTTGCTGCTCCTCTCAATGGTTGCTGAAGCATGTTTGCAGCTTCTTTATAACCCAGTTGCTATCATGCTCCAGAAGCAGTCAGGAGAAGACCAGTGTTCCCTTCCTCCACTCGTCCCTTACTCATTTTTTTTGTGCCCTCCAGATACACTGAGCAGAATAGTGCTGTGGGCTGAGCTGGTTGCTTTTCTAGACCTACATCCCCATTACCTTGTGCCATATTCCCTTTCCCTTAATACCTGCACAGGTATCTTCCCTTTACACATGACATGCGGGGTAATTTTCTTCCATTTGTTAGACCCCATTTCAGCATAAGAGAGATTGTTTGGGGTTTTGGCAATATTTTTGATGTGGACTGAGTGGTGGCTTTTACTATACACAGTAGCATTGGATGATATGTCAAAAAAGACTCTTTATTTGCCCTGACAAATGTGCATGAGCTGTGATAGGCCAGTAAATTCTGGTGATGGTCAGTTAATGTTTTCTTACAGATGGATAGAGAGCTTGCTTTAGCATAGTTCAAGGGAATGCTGGCCATGCTCATGAATGTAGCTGTAGGGAGATTTATAATGGTGGCATCCTCAGCAGCTCACATGTGAGAATTTTTCTCTTGGTCTTGTGGGGGGTTTTGATGATCAGCTGATATTACAGGCTGCTTGACTCCATCCAAGGAGTTTTTGCTCTGTGCGCATTTTGCTATTTTTACTCTTTGAACAGTTGTGTGTCTGTCACCCTGACAGACCTCAGTATGGCATGCTCCCCACCCTCTACACAGCTGCTAACTGTGTCCTCTGTGCATTCTCAGGGGTGAGTTTAAATAAGTGGCTGTAGCTCTGTCAGCCTCTCTTTAACAGTGTGAAGGCTCTGGCTGTGCAAGACAGGAATGCTGCATGCATGTGGCAGAGCTGTGCAGCTCTGAGAAAACAGCTCAGAAGGAACAAAACCTCTCAAGAGCACTTGCAGCAGTTTCTGCACCCATCACATGATGCAAAACAGCTGTAGCAGATTAAAAACATGAGCTGGATATTAGACAGCTGCAAATTCACCCTTGTGGGGAGGAGGAGGGCTCAGAGGACTGCCTTCAGCAGCAGTACTCCTCATGGCACAAAGACAGGCTGTGGCACTGCACAGTCTCAGGGATGCTGCTGCCAAAAGCAAGAGATGTGTCCCTACCTGGCAGCTGCTTCATGGCAATTATCAGGCAGAAATGCTCCTACTCCCTGGCAAAACTGAGACAGCTCACCCCAATTACATGGAATGGCTGAAGTAACCTCAGAATTACTCTTTATAGCTCAGTGATAACAAGGTGCACCCCAGTGGCTAGAAAATGTTACCTGCTCCTTTATAATCAAAGTCAGCTGTTGGTGTATTCTTACCCTGTGTTCCTCCTACTAAGGACACAGGTACCACAGGGAAGCTCACGCCACTTTCTGCTATGCTGAAAAATATTCAGTGACTCCTTGTCTTTGTACTCTGTAATACACCTTTTTGGGATCACTCTTGACTTTTAAATGTCTGGATGGGAAAATTTTAAATGCTTGTCTTGGATTCTGGTAAATGTAAGAGAAGAAATAATGTAAGAAGAGACTGTAAGGGAAGAAGTAATGCTTTTGCCCTCAGGGAGCTGGCTGCCCAGTGCCTCCAACCACTCTTGCTGCACAGGCTGAGCCCTTGCATGGAGGGAGATGTGCCCTTGCAGCACTGACTCCTGCATCAGCAGCACTCTCAGCAGTGCTATCCTGCCCCCTCTGCCTGCTGCCAAGACAGAATTTGCAATCTAGCATTTACTTTCAGTCCCAAACTATCTGCTGGCCTTGCAAGAACCAATTTTCTTAATCCAACGAGTGTTTGTTGGCCCACAGTTTATTAAATCCCATTATGGAATGCTTTTCTGTTATCCATTTACCTCTATTTCTGGCTACCTCATGGTGGCTCCAAAATGACTTTTAAGAAGCTGAAGCTCTTGTTCAGCCCTATAAGGCTGCTAAAACATGTTATCCTGCATGAAGTGTTTCATGTCTATGCATGCACTAAAAGGAATTTGCAAGTACTGTTCCATCACCGCTAAGGACATGCTGCTGGGAATGCAAATGCAAGGTCAGGGGGCCAAGGCTGCCTGCCATTAATCATACTGAAGGAATCACACTGATAAAGTGTTGAGAAAAAGGCTTTGGGTAAGTACAGCATCTTAAAGACATTTGCAGTGTTGGGGGTGAACGTGTATTTATCAGTGTTTGTTTCAGGACAATTCAATTTTGCTCACCTGAAGAAGATTATGGAGTATTTTATGTCTCCTACTATTCTTGCTGTTCCATAATTGGGAGTAAATAGTCAAATTTGTGGCAAAGGATTTGCTCTGAAATAACCATTAACTTTAACAGGGAATGTGAGGCTATTTCTTTTAGACATCTTCCATATAAAAATCTCAAAACATGTAATAAATATAAGTTATGGGAGAATCTCAATAATTTCTTTGCTATTATCCTTCTCCACCCCCTTCTCCCCTCCCTCCCCCCCCAATAAAAGGAAATGAGGACACTTTGAATGCAGATAAATTTATTTACATCAAGAAGTGGCAACCCATTTGCTGATGTATTTTCTGTGCATTTTAAAATTTATTATGGAATAATCCCATTGTGAGAAGGGACATATCTACATAAAATATGCAGGCACACACGCACACACTGCTAATATGATAAGCAGCTTTCCTTACAATGTGCACTCACACATGCTGCATTATCTGTAGCATTTTTCTTGTACAAGTGGTGCTGGCAAGCTGAAATTATAGCCTTTATTTTTTCTTAGGGGTTTTTACATTTTTTAACCTCATTCTTCTTCAAGAAAAATTGCTAAAGGACTGGCATGCAGAACCTTTTATAATATGAATATTTAATAATTAAAGGTTAAAAGCAGGAAACTCATCAAAAGGTGACTGACAAAAATGTTCTTCAATGGGTTACACACAGGTTGTAACGCTGAGTAGCTCAAAATCAAATGCTATTGAACTGTCTGGAAGTAAATGGGAAGAATGTGCCCTTTCATACCTGACAGGGGTGGCATGACTAACAAAGCCATTGGGAGTAACTGGGCATTTCAAGCAGTTCCACAAAAGGGAGTTACAGCACCACCATCCTTCCTTCCTTCCTTCCAGGAACTAATACCACTGACTGCATGTGAAATCCTTGCACATCTCCTGTGCTCTCAGGAGGAGAACAAAACCATGCTGCTGTCAGGTTCATAAAGGCAGGTGGGTTGTTATGTGGTGGATAACTCAGACTCTTGCTGACCTTGCTTACACTGAGGGGCAATATCTTTGCAAGGCTGAACTACTTCTAAATGCTTTCTCCTCTTTGTTAAATAGATATACAATTTCCCAGGCAGGCTTCCTAAAGAAATACTTTATTACATACACTTAATTTCTCAGTGGAAAATCCTACTCTGCCATCATGGCTTCTCCATGTTATGAAGAGGAATTTCTGCCGTGAGAGACTTGGTGTTCAACCTTTGCTGAAGTCTGTCTGTCAGATGATGCTTCCCCTTCAAATCACACAGCATAAACTGGAGACCTTTTTTTAGCGCCACTGCCTTTCTGGGGACTGAGCTTGAAGTTTCCTTTTGGCATGGGAAGCTGCAGAAATGAGCATGTATTTTACTGTAACACACTGCCTGGGAAGAAAAGCCTTCTCAGACAGGAATCATGTCAAGTTCATGGCAAGAAGGGAATGAATGCATTGACATTGTAGGACCTTTTTGAGAAACTCAAACCATGAAATCCCATAAACTTTCCGTATCTTTTACACTTAAACACACCTGGATATAAGTGTTATGTCCTGGTGCTATCTTTCCATTTTTTCCTGAACTCTGATTTTTTTCTCACAGATACTCCAAACACAGCTCAAAGCTTCTTTCCTCTCTAGATCTTTACATGCAGTCTCCACTATCCAAGTGCATCTGCCTCTCATCTCACTTTCAACCTTCTGCATCTCCCTCTTGACCTTCCTTACACCTCCCACTGCCATTGCTTATTTGAGATCATACCTAATATACTCTGGGTTGGTTTGGTGTTTTTTCCCTCTGTTGCTTCCATGCTCTGATTTCCCCTTTTCCATCCTTGTTTCCACTTGACTGGTATGTCTTTTTTAATCTTGCCCTTCTCACCACTCTGAACATTTCACCTTAGTCTGTCTGTATTGAAAATACACACAGTTGTAATGCTGCTTTGATATTTAAGGAGAGCCTTAAACATAATTTACTGTGATTGCATAGTATGTTCCCTTTTATTTATGTAGTGTAACATAATGCACCAAGGCCACTGCACTATCAAGTCATTGGGAGATTAGTTCTCATACCATGTAGAGAAGTTTCTTCTACTTTCAGAAAGTGCAGAGACATCAGTATCTGGTAGGCCAGGGCTTCCCTGTGATCACCTGGTTCCTTCTCCAAAGGAAGAGAGGAGCAAGGTCATTGTAAACTATTTAAATCCCTATTACAGGTCATGTTAGTGTGCTGACCCTTAGGGGAAGCACAAAAAAGGCATAATTCTGCAATAGAAAAGTATGTGGATGAAGAAGAAACATCTCTATGGATGAACCACGGAAGGAAAATTATGCTGTCTTGGCATGACAAAAATACTGGTGAGCTGGCTTTAGTCATAGTTAAGGGATTGCCATATTCAATGAAGATGTGAAAGCATTTTGGCTGAACTCCAAGGAGAATATTGTATGTTTAAAGTAGAAGTACACTGCAGGGTCCAGCAATGTTTAACTGAGGCTTAGCTGCTCAGAACACAGAAGGTCTCTGTGGCCATCAATCTGTAAATGCACAGCAGTTTCCCAGTAGGAAATACACAGTGGGAAAGAAAAAAGCTCTACTCGAATACATGGCTTTTTAGTAAGCAAGAATGTCACCAGCTGGGAAGTACAAATACTCTGATTTGCCATCACCCTACCAAATCACTTCTTCATGCCTCCAGCTTGCACTGTTATGTGGAATTTATTACTGATTTCCCCTGAGACCTAATTAGATGACAGTGATAAGTATTCTTTTCTTACCCTTGTCTGAAGGTGCTGACCCTTTCCTCTTACCACCTCTTCTCTCACTTGGAAATACTTTCTTCCCTTCCCCACCTATTTGCAATTATTCAGCTCTGCAGTGAACTGTTGACAACTCCAAAAATATTGTTTTCACTTGTTATTGGAACTTGTGATAACCTAAAGAGCTCTATTTCTTTCGTGCTGAAAATGTGCTGTTTGGAAAGTTTTGCTTTTTAGCTTTAAGCCCTTTATGTATGCTGAAAAGAAAACCCATGAAAACATAAACTTTATAGAGTCAAACACTGGATAGCATGAGTTCAGAAACTAACTGCTCTCTCACCTGAGGCTCAGAATGATGTGGTTTCTCAAGCATGAGTTCTTGGGACAGTTATTGCAGGACAAGTAAAGTCTTGATGAAGTGAAGGGGATGCAAACTGCTTTCCATGTGAGGTTTCTCTGGCCAGCACAGATCAAGCAGCCCTTCCTCCTCTCAACACTTGTGAGTGCCAGCATTACTGAGGTGTCTCCCTGACCACTGGCTCTCTCATCAGCAAAGTCTCTGCTTCTTCCCTTTCCCTTGGTAGGTAAATGGTAGATAAGAGATGCTTCGCACCTTGCCTAAAATCTAGTACCCTAGCTTGTCACAGATTTTCCAGCAGTTGGTAGCAGTTCTTTCATGAGGTGATACAGGCAATTAAATATAAAATAGGGATCATTCATACGTGATTAGCTCAGGTATTTTGGTGGTTTTCTTTCCCCCAGCCCCGTGAGCACACCCTGTGTGTGTGGCAGGGAGCCTGTCCTTGCACCAGGGAGGGTATTTCCAGGCTTTTTGCAATGGCCAGTTTTCTTTCATCCACGGGGTTACTGAGGAAAACATGGAAAAGGGAGTGCTAACCTGGGCCTTTGGTAGGTTTATCCTCCACCAGACTCTCATTCTTTTTAATTAACTCAACCTCCTTTCCATGGACAGCAAATGATCAGGGATGTGGCATGTGTTGCAAGTAGTTTAGCCTTGCAGTTCTGGCCTGGCCTCAAGATCATGAGAGATGTTTTCCTGGATACCCTGGGAAACAGCCTGTTCTTGAGAAGGTGGGTGTTGGAAGATGTGATGCCTTAGAGAAGGCTGACCTGAAACAGAAGCTAGATGGAGTTAAAAGAATAAAATAAATTTATTAAAAGGCCTTCACAAGGGCAACGCATGAGTCTTGCAGAGGCTACACCCAAAATGGATACCTAGCACGTGTTTTTTGGACAGATGTACCTTCAGTCCATCTGCATATCACAAGTCTATTGTCCAAATACAGCCTCAGGTAGTGGAGTCCCACTCCAGTTTGTCCCCCTTTTTCTGTCACCGCTGTCCACGGTCGTTGACATTTTTGGGCTTTTGGACAAACAGTGTGCCCTTGAAACTCAGGCTTAGAGAGAAACTGTTTTGTCTGAATAGAATGGCACAACAGTAGCTGGCAATTTATAGAGTTTTAGAGTTATACACTAAAGCAGTCCTGGTTTGGAAAATATAGAAACTAAAACTTAAGGCAGCAGATGAGGGCCTGCAAAATTAGGGAGATAAAAAAAGCTGGAACAGAGTATAGAGAAGGTAAGAGCTGAATACTGAGAGTCTGCATCATGAGTGCAAGGGCTGGATGGCAAATGCTTCTATACATGAACACCAAATTTTTCCAGCAAAAGAATGAACAACTTAGCATGTGAGCGGTAGCTGGTGTCTCCCACCTCTGAGAAGCATCATTTTCCTCTCTTATTCTTTTGTGAAGAAGCCAGTGAAGCTACATAAAAGCTGAGGCTTCTTGAAGTTTGAGGAATACCAGTCTCTCGTGAGCATCTAAGTAAAAGTATTTAAACAGAGACAATTGAGCCCTACTTATAGGCTGTTTAACTCACAACTCTGCTGATCCTCTCCAGACAGGAATAAAGGGAGGGCTTTTACTTTGTGTTTTTCTTTCAGTTTATAAACTTTGTATGTGCAAGTGAAGATAATCAGGAAGAAAAGCAAAGTACATATTTTGTTTTCTAAAAGAAAACAAAACATTTATGTTTTCTAAAAGAAACCAGAAAATGAAATTTCTTCATGAAGAATGGATCAAATATTTTCTCAGTGGGGAGGAATAGAATGGGGAAGCTTGAGGTTGTTTCTCTAGCTGTGAATGCTGTCTCAGTTATTTACACACCAGTGGCTCTTTCAACTGGGGAGCACAAAGGCATATGGGAAACCAAACTAAGGTGACTGAATCCTAGAATGGAACATCTGTCTTTTAGCTTTTAAACCGGCTGCATGAATAAAATGAAAAAAAAATAGCATGTACTGCAGTGTAGCAATAAGATTCATGCTGACCTCACAAGCCTCTGGCTCTTAATCATCCAGAGGAGGGTCTGTACAGAGGATAACAGTCTTTGTGAAACAGCTGTGGGAGCTGTACTATTACAGGTGCCTTTAGTGCCACGATGGTGTCACATGTATTTGTAAATGAACATAGTCAGTGGTTTTCTTTGCCCTTGACCTTGTTTCCCCCATCTTCAAATTAATGGGATATTTTTCTAGTTGAAAGGAGGTAAAATGGTAATGAATGTGTCTGTTTCCAGTTTTAAATTTAAGTAAGTAAAAGTAGAAAGTAACTTGTCTTCAAATGAGAGCAAGGTTCAGTAGTGTCCAAATCAGAAAAAAACTCCAACGTTGAACCATATTTTTTTCCTTCTTCTGAGCTTGCTGGTAAAAGAGCCATAAGAAATCTCTAGATTTATAGGAGATATATGGATAAAACTGTCCATTGGATGTGTTATAGAGGAGTCAGGTATATCTCTAAAAGTATCTTTATCATGTGCTTGCTGGTTATACCTGACTGCAGATGGTAAAGGGAGATTATGCAATTTCATTAAAAGAAAGCTTATCAAATGTTTGTGGAGAGTACAGGTTTGGGTAGGATTCATCTCTTTAGTTGAGGAGGTTTTCTCCTCAGTCTGGGATAGTCTGGCTTGTGGAGAGCAGCATTAGGTGACTTTAAAAACAGCCACACAACCATAACAAACAGAAATCCAGAACTGCATCTTGAAAGACAGAGTGGTACTACATGAGATCCAAGAAAATCCCATGTCTGGTGGATTTGACATGGCAGCATATCAGACCTTTCAGGAGCTAAAGAAATCAATTTGCTTGTCTGATTTCCTTTGATATTTTGATAAATATTTCAAGATCCTATTATTTTTAATAAAGAATAGACATGCAGGGGACAACTTTAACTGCTGTAATTTCCACGTGAGGCCTTGTAATATAGCGAGGGAGCCGTCAAAATTTCCACTACCTTTCTGAATTATTAATATGAAATTTTATGGAGGAGAGTAACCCTCGTGGACTTAATTACTTTGTTCTTAATGCTTTGTCGTATTGGCACGGTGGAAACACTGTGTTCTGCTGGTGCACAGAGCATGGTGGGTGGCACAGGTGGGGGAAGGCAGGACACTGGGAGCAGCATCTGGAGCAGCCCCTGCCCAACAGCAGTCCCAGCATGTCCCAAGAGAGGCAAGCCAGGCCCAGCCTTGGTTTGTGGGCAGGAGGGAAGGTGGTGTCATGCAAAAAGATGGCAGCAGTGGATGAGGGAGGGCGGTGGTCACTGCAGGCAGCTTTCCTGGGAAGGTGGCTCTGAACAGTGGGAATAACCTTGAGGTTCTGCATCATCGCTCATCCAGCAGTAAGAAAAGCACTTATTTTCTCTTTTTTTCTCCTCAGGTACCCATGGGACGGTTGTGACACTCTGAAAAGCTGTGTAGGGTGATCAACCCCCCTAGCCAAAGGCCTGCCAGCAGAGGTAGGGGACCTCAACCAGTGAAATAGAACACATCACACTGTGCTTTAGGGTGTGGCTGGGAAGGTCATGCTCTTTTATAGTTGTCTTGCACTCTGTGAGGGTCACGCTGTGTTTTGGATCTCTGGGGAAGTCATGCTGTATTTTGGCTGTGCCTTCCCTGGTGGTGCTGGTGGCTGCTGCCAGTCCCCCGGGGGCCAGCCAGGTCTGGGGGCTGTGGCAGCCCCACTGCACGTGGGTGGAGAAAGTGACTTCCCCCTGGCACTGTGTGGTGTGAGGTGTCCTCTGTGCTCGGGGATCAGGAGCACGGTGCCAGGAACACACCCCCAGGCGTATCCTGGGGTGCACCCCTAGAGTTGCCTGTCCCTATGGTGGGTGCTGCTGTCCAACAATCTGGGATCCAGCTCTGTTCTCATCCCCAAATTTCTGTCCAAAGGGAGAGGGTGTGTGTCCTGATGCTTTCCTTGATTTTCTCTGAAAGACCTTCATTGGTAATATGTTCCTTGCAAGCATTACAGAAACAAACCTATGGGTTTCCAAAAAGATTCCTTAACTAAAAAGACATGCAAAATGTAAAAGCATCCATAGTATATTGGCTGAACATTAGGAAAAAATAGATCCTCAGATATCACTATATGTTTTTTGTATCTATAATACAAACAACATTTTAGCTTTCCTAGCATTTAAAGCACGTATGTCATAGGCATAACTCAAACTTCTGTAAATCAAAATCTAGTGGAGGATTGCTGCTTTAAGTAAAGTTACAGTGTATGTTAAAACAAGGGTACTGATGAGATTTTTTTCAAGGAGTCTAAAAGAAATAGACGAGAACTCTGTAAAACTTCAGGAGCTTGTGGCTCTTGCAGTCTCCCAGGACTCTTCTACAGCCCTTTCTTGGTTTCCATGTACTGTTGGCACAGTTAACGCCAGCAAAATTCAAGTTCTCTGTTAGCTTGTCACTGAAGATAATAGAAGAGGAGGACGAGCTTGAGTAATTGTGATGGAGTAGTGAACTGCTTATTTTGGATAGTAATGAGATACAGCTGTAACAAATTTATATTCCAAATGAGCATGCAGGAAGGTATGGAATGCAGAGCAGCTCTGGTAAAATAAGTGACTTAAAGAGCCTGACAGCAAATAGTTATTAACTGTTGTGCTCAATAACACAATAACAGTGCTCTTTTAGAAATTGTCTTATCTTTGTGACATAGGTGGTAACAGTTCTGAAAGTAGCTGGTAGATCACAGCCAGGAAAATACAGCTTCCAGAAAAGAGACACATGAAAGCAGGGGATCAGATGGACTTTGAAGAGCTTTATCTTAGTGTACTTTTTTAACCAGGGTAAACAGATCTGAGGCCAGATAGTCCGTGAATAATCAGGGAGACTGCTAAAGAGATTTAAATATGTTTTATTTTCAGCTTGAATCTTCGGATGTGTCTGAAGTTTCTCCAGCTCTGAGGGCTGTAGGCTGTTCCAGCAGTTTCATGAGGCTTGTGCTTCCATTCATTGCTGCATAGAGCTCTTTGGATTCTTTCTTTTGTCCAGGTAATTTAATGTAAGGAAGGTTTGGGCTATTAAGTGACAAGAGCTGTAGAATTTGGAAAGTGGTGGTTATAGTGTACCTGCAGTGAAGGAATAAAGAAGTTTGGTGTCATTAATGCAGAATTGATGTCTTGAGGGAAAGAGATTGTTTGAAGAAACAGTTGTTTTTCAGTGTATGGTATATATTGCCTTTTAAAGTAACCCTGTTGAAAACTGAAACAGCATCTACTAAACCAGGGACTGCATCTGTGACTGGCAGTTGCCAGCAGTAATTACCAGGAGAAAAAGATCATTATCCACCAGGACTTTGTGCCTGTGTGAGGTTTCCTTTATTTCAAATTTTGGGTCACATTTCATGTCTGCTCTTCATTGCCATCCTACCTCCCCCATTTACATTCTCCTCCCCGTTACAGAGTCCTATGTTGCCTTTTGTCAGCTCTAATTTTAGCAAGGATTCTTTTCGTCAGATGCCTGAAAATTGTTAATGTAATGTACTCAGTTCAAGCATGGAGTATTTTTGTAAACTAAAATGGTATAAAATGCATCTTTACAGTTACTTTATTCTTTTCAGTCAACTGTGAAGATACATCTAAGCTGTGGGGTGCAGAACCAAGCCAAGGCTTTGATCACTGCATGTCTCAGGAGCATTGGGGCACTTATTAATTCTGGCTGGTCTCCTGTGTGTAGTTGTAATATTTCCTGTCTTCCTGGGTATAGATTTGTAGTCTGTGCATCTGTGAGGTCAGGTGCTTTGGCATCTGTGTCTTTGTGTCTCTGTAGATTTGATTCTCTTTGTTTTTTCTGATCCGATGCAGGAGGTGTGGGCGGTACCTGTTCCAAACATCAGTGCACCTTCCATCAGCATTCCTGGGAATGCTGGCTGCTGGAAGTAGCAGTAGAGGTAGCTAAGAAGGGAACTCCTTTGCTCAGCTATTACGAGCTTGTTTCCTTATGTTCACATCCTGGAATTGATTCTACCAAATCATCATAATTTCTCAATAAATTCAGGCACAAATGGGTGTCAGAGGAACAGGCATGTATTTGGCTGTTAATGCTGAAGTAAGCGTTCTGCATTTTATCTGATTCAGATTCTTACACATGTAGGGAAAAAAAATAGGCATAATAAGGTGTGTAGAAACAAAGAAGAAATGATGATTCAAATGCTGCTGTAGTTTGAAATCAGTTGGAATGCATTTAAATAAAGCAGCTAAAGAGAGGTGTTAGGAAGAAGTGTTTCACCACCTCTGCCTTGACAGCCTTGATCATAAGTGCTTTGTGCTCATAGTTCTGGGAGTAGGATGCTCTCTAATGTATCCTCTGTCTGCTGGAGTGATGGGCAGCATGTGTTCCCTCATCATCTCTGCCAGATGTTGGCAAGCACTCGGGCACCATAACCTTGTCCCTGCTGCTTGGGCACGCTGCCACTGCTGCATGCTACCAACTTGTACAGTTTTCAGGCTGACTGAGGATAGTAATTGGGTTTTGAGTATTTTTAGTTTGCTCCCCGTTTCACTTGACCAAAGCTGCCTAAACAAGTGTCATCACAGCAGGACAGATGGTCTTAGCTTGATAGTACTGCGTGTGTGGTAGCACTTCTTTCCCCTTATATCTTCTTAAACTGATGCTGAAATAGCTAGCAGTGTTCATCTGACAGATTCCCTGAAGAACAGCAGCTCTGTTTGAGACACCATTCTGCTCAGACCTTCCTGCAAGGATCCGTGGGCTAATGAGACTTTGGGGAAGCTCCAGGCTGCATTCCTCCTCTCTATGCTAAATGACACATTATTAGCTGCAAGTCAGTATAGTCAGTTCATTTGTTTCCACTTCCTAACTACTTAGAAGGAAGGATAAAAGTTGGGCTTCTTTCATTGTTCTTTTCCCCACAGACTGATGTTGGAGATGGAAGCTTCTTGCTGCTGTCCTCCCCCTCCTACTTTACCTTGCCACGTTTTTCATAATGACTGAATATGCTTACTCAGTGTCTTTCACCTCCCAGAAGTTCCCTTGATGTGCTCCTGGAGTCTTTGTGAATGGAGAAGGTAGGGAATTGAATTCCATATTTGTTACCTATGATTGGGACTAGTGAGAACTAAGTATCCCACGAGAGATGATGGCAGTCTTTGTGTGCTATCAGTTATAAGCCTGACCTTTTCTGTGGGTTTTTGTAAAGCAATTGTCTGTTTGCACTGGGAACTGTGTATAGCAACAATAGCTGTAACTCAAGCATGCAAATGGTTAGAAAAGCACCAGCTGAAAAAAGACATTTGGAGAAATTTCTTCTTCAAAACACCAGGATTTAGGTTTTCTAGTAGATAGTAAGGTTTGTAATGTATATAGTAAGTTTTCAATTGCACCTCAGCCACCTGTGTTGATTTATTGGCAGGGAGAAAGGAAAAGCTGCTCAGTGAATTCTAGCATTTGTTTCATGCAGCTAAATACTTAATTTGGGATGTATGAGTATTCTCACAATGTATTTATACTTCAATAAGACATTATGAAATGCAAAAGAATATTTCTTTAAAGAAATTTATTTCAAATCAGTCTTCCTCATGTGATAATCCACAGCTGATGTCTTAATTTTACCAATCTAACTCTGAAATTAAGCTCCTGTGTAGTACAGTGAAATCACGGTCTTTCTAGGATTGTTTCAAAGCATCCAGCTGGATTTTAGGGAAAATCAAACATGGCTTTTATTTTCTGCTCATCAGATAAAATAATTTGCTCTTGTCTGTGATTACTGGGAAATTGCTAATCATAAGGGTTTTATATTTTGGGAGTGGGGGGATGACTGCAGATAAAAAAGAGGGAGGTAACTCAAAATACTTGGTTTTGTCTTTGTAAAGAAGACTTATTTGTCTGCTGTAGGACTTTGAGCAAGTACAAGAGTACTTGCTGATCCTTGATTTAAGAGCTCATAGGGCTACTTAGTGATACAAGTGACTTCCAGGTGATTTTTAAAGAGGTGAACATAATATTTGCATGTAATGGAAGCTAACTGATAGTAATTAAACATTCCTTCATCTTGATCAAGGGTATAGGCTTTTGAGGTAAATATTGAGAGTTATGTGACTCCATGCCTCAAGGCTGGTTAGATGTTCTTGTGGATGAACTTAAACTGGTGCTTTCCACCTTAGTTTGGCCTTGAGGACATAATTATTTTCCCTCTCAGTGCAGGCACTGCTGTCATTCTCTGTGTTTTACACCCTCATAACTTGATTATTGCTTGTGTCTGTATCTTAAATCAATCTGGGAACTTCGCCTGGTGCAGAATGCTTAGTAAGTGTACTGAATAATGAAGCTGGAGCATAGCAGAATTTAATGTTCTTGGTTCTAATCTGAGTGAATTCCACGGTATTTCTACAAGGCACCAGGTGAGCATTACTGGTGATAAATGCTTCTCTTGTCACCTGCCATGGTTGGTAACACAGCAGGCTCCCCTACACAGCCCTGCAGTCTGATTTACAGAGATCTTATGGGTGGGCAAAATACCCTTTTAGCTGTGCACAAACCCCTTCTCTTTCATGTGCTGGCAAGACTTGTCAGCAGAGGCAGGAAATGAGCTGAGCATGTGTATCCCATACTCACTGAACTAAAGTTCTTTAATGCCCACAAGGAATGGAATGGGCTTCACTTTTTATTGTCTAGGTGGAAATTCCACATTGACAAACAGTAGGAGATGCCACTTCTCCACTTTTAAGATGAAAGATTGATTTGTGTCTGGCTTCAGTTTGAAGTTAAAACTCCAAGGAAACTAAATACTTTAGTCTTTGCCCTGCTAATCCATTCCCTACAATAATACTGGAAAGCTCTACTATACCTTATTTTGCCTTCCTTTCCCTAGAAGATGTGTCTGTGCAAGTGTTTCCTTATCAGAGTATATCCTGGGAATACTGTCTTTCAAATGGAAGGTGAGAGAGTTTGTGTGTCGTGGTTGGAGACAATTTAAAGAGGTGGGCACTCTGAAACGAGAAACCTTCCCCTTGATTCCAGCTAATGCCTTTCCACCAATAAAGGACAAGATACAAGTAGATCCTCAATAAAAAGGGAGAGATTTTTTCCAATAATAAGTCACAATTTGGTAAATTGATCAGTACAAATTGGGCATGACCTGGCACACTTACTGCAGAGGAAAAAAAGGGAAAACAAACAAATGAAAAGGAACGACTGCTCCCAAAACTATTAAAGACTATTAAGAACAAAGACTGAAAGATAGATGCTGAGATGAGAGGGAGTTAATGAATTCTTATCTTCTGGCTGCAAGAAGAAAGAAAAACAAAGGCAACTACAGAAATAGAACAAGAACACAGCAGCTCTTACCTTCCAGGATTACAGGCTAATAGCATGACCACAGCCAGCCAGAGGGTACCAATAAAACTAGCAAGCTCACACTAAAAAGATTAGTCTTTAATTTACTCTCCAGTTTTTTTAATATTGTCTAGAAGTTGTTTTTTTTTTTTTAAATTGTGAATTGCAGGGGGTTTTTACAGAATTCTGGTACTGCAAGATGCAGTGCAGCCTGTTCCCCAGCCAGCTAGAGTGCACAGTGGATTTTGCACTGTGCTAGACCCTCTCCCAGTTTACTTTGGGAATTCTGCATACAAGCAGCATCCTGTCTAGGGATTCCCTTCTGACAAACAATGGTAGAAGCACATACATAGCACATCACTATTTGAACGCAGCTATTGCCTCTTCCTAGGTCACCTGGTAAGAGGAAAACCTGTCTAAAAAACAGCACACCCCACATTCAACCTGCAGAAGAGGAGGCTCTGGGGTGACCTAATTGCAGCCTTGCAGTAGCAAAGAGGCTCTGAGAGAGCTGGAGAGGAATGGTTCACAAGGGCATGGAGTGACACAACAAGGGGGAACGTTTCTATAGTGCAGTCTTCTCCTGTGTGTTGCTTTATTTGCGTGCCTTTCATTGTTTAAAGCTTTTTCGTTTCCTTGGGATTAATGCAAATTGTGGTAGTGTCTTAAAGGTACTGATTGAGAGGTGACCTAGAACGTGTGGTTTCAGTGGGCTTTCTGCTGTGTTTGGTGATGTCCCAATATGTGTAATTTCCGTGTTCCAAAATGCCTGAACATAGTTTTTGAATTTGTGAAACACAGTGTTGAAGCTGTGCTTTTTCTCCCTCTTTACTTCGATTACTTTTGTAAAGACTTCTTTCCTTTGGGAAAGTTGCTTTTTAAAATCTGAGGTTTGAACGCTGAAGTTTTTTGCTTTGGTTGATTTTCTTCATAAATAGTTGAGTATTTAAAATATTCTCTTATCTCATGTATTTTGGTTGGCCTGATTACTGGTTGTGAAAATCAATTCGTAAAAATGCAGTTAAATACTTATGAATGATGATGACAATGTAAGACACCTAGAGAGAAAATTCAATGTTTGCAGAATATCTGAATATTGATCTCTTCAGTGAGCAAGAGGGTTTGAGTTCAGCTTGACTGGGGCCACAAATATAGTAAATATAAATATTAAATAAATATATATATGTGTATATATATTCATACAGTCACTGACCTGTGGCTTGTAATTTGAGGACATGTAGTGAAATTAATTTGGATGTTACAGGATGTAAAACTTGCTTTCACAGTTTCTTTGAAGCACTAATCCACATATATAGTACAGATGCTTGTTTTCTTGCAGCTTTTTTAATGGCAAAAAAGACATTTTGACTTCATCCATACCTTGTATTGTTGGACAGAATTGCCTTATCTCACCTATTTTTTCCTAGTAGTTTTCTTTCACAGTGAAATGAGAATATTGGTATTCAAAAGAGGCTTACACAGATGCATTAAAGGTTTTTGGTATTTAAGGCAAAGCAGGTGGTATAAGCAATTTATAACATTGCTTAAATTTTATTTTGATTCATTAATGGAAACTGTAAAATCACATAATGAAGCAATAGAGACATGCCAAAAATGGAAAACAGACTATTAAAGGTACTTCTTTTAGCAAATCAATAAAAATTAACAGGTGAACATAATTGTCACATTATGTATATAGCTTTCCTTTTGCATAAATATTGTTGAATTTACTGGGTCATATTGCCAGTAACGCTGGATGAATCAAAGAATTTCCCAATAAACTGAATTTGGATGACTCTTACCCAAAGTTTCTAGGAAAAAAATTACATACACCAAACCCCTAAGCAGTTTTTTTTCTGTTTTCCTAAGTGTATCAACTCTTTCTGATGCAGAGTATTTCTACCGAGTTTCTCTGTAATTGGACTGCTTCCTGTAGCAGCAGTGAGAAAGAGTGTATTCAAAATATGTTTAGTTCTTGATTTATAAAAATAGTGTATGCACAGTTCTCTTCTCCCCACCTAAGCCATCTGTGTCCTAATCCTCCTGTGAAGTTCAGAAAACCTAAAGCAGCCTGTTTTTCTCCATAGGTGCAATGATTCCTTTAAGACCATGCTCCTCTAAAGGCAGGTATTTCCAGAGGCAGACAGAGCAGGGGCCAGGCTGTTGCAGGAGCTTCCCCTTGCCAGCACTGAAGCAGTGCCCTGCCAGCAGCCCCACTTGTGCCTTTGGTGGGCACCTGCATAAATTGTGAGTCTCAGCCAGCTCTTCACAAAGGCTTTAGGCTAACTTTTATAGTTTTTGGAATTTTTCAAATGGCATGGTATAAAAATGCTGTAAAATGTAGTTTGGATTTGGTAAAACGTCACTCTTCCCCATATGAAGAGTTTGTGGGCTTCCTCTTGTCCTCTGGGCCCCTGTTCATGACAGTTTTTTTCCTGGTACCTTTCACCCACAGCCTCTCTGGGGCCACCCCAGGTTTATGTCAGGGACTTCCTCAAGGTGCATAGGCTGTTTTGCAGCCCCAGAAGAGCTTTTCAAATAGCTTCTGTTGTGTCCACTTGAGCCAGAGGTGGGGATGGAACAAACAGTCCTTCCTTAGCAGCCAATAGCAAATGATTGTGTATATTCTAATCTGATTTTCTGAATACGACTGTACATTGTTTTCGTATAGTAATAATAAATTTTTATGGTTGTAAATACACTGCATTTTATAAAAAATATATTGGGGTTTTTTTTGCCTGTTTGTTTTTTTGGGTCTTTTTTTTCTGGGCATTATTGCTCCTCTCTTATCACATTCTCATTATTTTTGTGCCTGCCTTTAATGCCTCTAAGTGGCTAAGAAACTCTGTGGAGGACGAAATTATGGCCCAATAATTTCTTTTTTATTGTTCCATTATCTAGTCTTTCCAAGTTGAACACAGGGCTCTTTGTTCTCTCCCTTTTCACTGTGAATTCCAGAAGTTGATGGTAGGTTATTGCAGGTTTGATGTGAAGTGTGTTGCTCTCACTGGGAATCTGACATAATGTAAGACTTATTTCTGTAGCCCTGCTGTTTTTGAACACAAGTTTGTATCCTATTACTGAAATTAGGCAGCTAAATTGTGTTTAATTTCTACTTTTGTGTCTCTACGGTAATTGCAGATACAAGAGTTAAGCACCTTGGAATTCCAGGCGCTGGGCAATACTTCCAGTGCCATCTGTATTCCCAAGCACACTGTTGTTTCTTGTCCAGATTGCTTGCTGCTTTCTGGGTTCTGCAGATAAACTCTGGGCTCAGCAGAAGCCCTGCAGTGCCCACGTGTGTGCATGTTTCACCAGGATACCCCATAACCCACATTGCTGTAAGATTCTGAAAGGATACAGGGTCACGGGTTCACCCTGTGATGTGGGAATTTCCTGTGAGACCCTTTCCAAGCACAGGCTTGGAAAGCAGCATGTACCTGGCACTGTCAAGCCCCTGGGCACATATGGGATGCTGCTCTCCAGGTGCTGTGTGTCCATATCCCTGCAGGGAACTCCTCTCCTCTGCCATCCTTTTCACATGCATGTGGCAGGCCCTGAGGTGCAAGGGTGTCCAGAAGCAGCTCTGGATGGGGAAGTCTCCAGCTGCAGAGGAGGAAAGAGGTTGGGTCTTGTCTTCGAATACTTAGACTTTAGCAAAACTTTTATGGAATTTTTTGCCAACTGTTGTCTTCTGAGTAAGGACATCTGGGTACAAACCCAGTGTTTGCTTGTTGCCACTGCATATGGACAAAAAAAATGGGATTTATTGAGACATTTTGTCTGTAATTGTTGTGATATAAACAAAGGAATAAGTGTATTAAATATTTTATTTTTGTAAGTTGGGGAGTGATGCCATAATGCAGAAACAGCTGTGAGATCTGAAGAGGGAAGATGTATGCTGTGCATAAAATCGATCTATATGTGTTGTTCATACAGTGGTAGCAATAAAATGCAAAGAAGCTGCCAGTCAAAATGCTGACAGCATGCAAAACTATAAAATAATAAAGCAATAATAAAGCTTCTGATGTTTAGTGATGAAATAAATCATTGTCATCCCTTTTAGTTTAATGCAACCCTACAAAGAGGAGAAGAGGGGGATGCATAATGAACATCCATCCATCCATCCATCCATCCATCCATCCATCCATCCATCCCTGCTACTTTGTAGCAGTCCATGTATTTCTCCTCTTTGATAGAATCCCAGGCAGAAGACCCTCCCCTCCAGTTATGCATTATGTCATTATCTTGTAAATAAATTAATTCTTTGAGGTCACAGGTTCATACATTAGGCATTAAAAATTAGGCATCAAAGGGATGTTGTTCCAACCCCCTTTCATTTAAAGGACTGAAGATGAAAACAGTTTCTGCTTCCATCTCCACTACTTAACTCTTCATCAAATCTCTTATTTTCATTGTTTCTGAGCTTTCTGTTGCTAAAGGGAGTGTTCCTGCTGTATCAAATATTGTAACTCATTGGTAAGCTTTCCTGTTCTTCCTTGTTCTTTGTTTCTTAGCTCTTTTCTACCAGCTATCTTTAATATTTTTGTGTTTGCCTCAGCAACAGACAAAATAATTTCTACATGTTCTACAGCCAGGTGAATACCCTGCAGCATCCAAATCATTCCTGCCATCTTGGTCTGCAGTACAGCTCCTGGAGTTCACCTCTCTCTCTTGTGTGTGAGAGAAATTCACTGCAGCCTGAAGGCAGAACAGGGTAGCACTTTGTCCAGGATCTGCAGGATGTATAATGGAACCACTGAGCTAAATAATACCTTCACAGAGACCAAAATTAAGAGGCAAAGCAGGAGATGAGTTTTAGCTTTAACAGGGGATAGACTGATAAAGTAAAGCAGCTTTAGACTGCCAGCTTTCCACTTGGGTCTGGCTGGATCATTCAGCATGAGCTGTGGTTATAACAACTGAAATGTTGTTCAAGCTTTTTATTAACAACTTTTAGAAATCTGACCAGATGATTACAGCATCAGGTGAACTACAATACAGCCAGAAAGCTAACCTTACTAGAGCTGTTCTTCCAGCTTTGCTTGCACTTGTGTCTATCCCAAAGATAGAGGATTTTAATGAAATTTTTGCATTTTGGCATATTTGGAAAGCATGAAACTAGAATTTCTCTTCCTTTTTGCTCTTTTCCCCTCTCCCTCCACCTCTGAAAGGGAAGATGATTAATAAGGAGAATGGATAAGGGTGGGGGGGAAAGAAATTGAAATCTAAAAACTATGCTGGTAAGAAACTTTGAACTCTTAATCCATATGGGTTGAGAAAGCTTGTGTTACACAGGGCCTTCAGGGTGAAGGTGAGAAGACTGCCTTAAAGAGGAGGTAAAAAGTAATTGAAATGAAGACTGGTTACTTCTGATAGCCAAGAACACAGTGTTATTTGCAGACTTGGCAAACACATCCATATTTGTGAACTTATTCCTAGGAAGCAGCAGGATTGTTGTTCCTTGGCTGTTGCTGTGTTCCACTGCAGTTTTTGCTCAGTGTGGGCTGTAAG
Organism: Eopsaltria australis; assembly: GCA_034509425.1. NCBI lineage: Eukaryota > Metazoa > Chordata > Aves > Passeriformes > Petroicidae > Eopsaltria > Eopsaltria australis. The sequence continues at coordinate 5,628,936 of JAVTVJ010000138.1, forward strand.
AAGGTCTCACATACAGGCATGCAGTGACATGGCAGCTGTGCTGCTCTCTGGAATATTTGTGTGTTCACCTGATGCTTTGTTTTTATCGTGGTTTTATTGCTACAATTTAATTGCCAGCAAGGTACAGTAAAAACGAGAGAATTCAAAAGCTTCCCAACTAAAACTACCCCTCAGGGTAAATGAGATCTAATGCTCAAGGAATTGTCACACCTGGTAAACTGGTGACAGCAAATGAAAGCTGATCCCTTCTCCTTGCTCATCCTGCATGAAACTGGACTGTTTCCTGGTAAAACAGTGAAAGTTATTTCAGAGAAGAATGAGTGATATTCATGTGACTTGGGACGCATAAACACAGCTGCAGCAAGGCAAGAGCATGAAAGCAGGTTTTCTCTGCAAAGTTGTCAGAGGGGATTTTTGTTTTTTTGAGATCTCACCCACAACCTTTATCAACTGTGAAAGGCATTAAAAGCAAAATGGAAGAGCTTGTTTTGAGTCTTTGAGGCAGAACTCTAATTTAAAATGCTAAATTGTGACCCCTGTGGGTTTGAATATCAGATATTTTATACTGTGACTGATAATGCAAAGAGGTTGTCTTATTTATACTACAAAAGCATTCATGCAGCAGGGAGCTTAAGTATCTTCTTCTTCGAGCAGCTGATGCTAAAATACAAAGGAAACAAAATATGCCTTGAACTGAATTTCTTTGTCTGTTAAATTAAGCTGTTACATACCAATGAAAAACTCTTCCCTTAGAGCTGAACATAAACTTACTTGGGTTTTTTCTTTCTTTGTTTTCTGATTACAACTAGCAAAGATACCTTCTCTTAGCCCTCCTTCCTCCCATGTCCTCTGAATAACCACAGCAGTCCAATAAATGACCCCTAAAACTCAGGTGCCTGGGTTGTATTAGAACAAAGGGAAAACAAAGAGAAGGTTGGTGTCATATTGGGATATTCTTTTAACTGAAATACTGAGACATTGTCCTAAATCACATGCAGAAAACTGTGCAGATATTAATTTTGTGAAAGGCAGGTGCAGGACCATTCTTTTGTGGGAGGCTGAGGGGTGGAGTGGGTGTTTTGCATTTTTGAAAGCTGGAGGAGTCTCTTTTTAAATATGCAAAGCTTTCTGCAATATATTATTAGGGTAGAAAACTTCAATGCAAACGTACAGCTTGACAGAGTAATTCTTTCTGACAAATGCTAAATGATGCTATAATCCCAGTCACCTGAAATTAAAGAAATGCATTCTCAGGGAGTAGCCTTGGTTGGGATTTCCGGTACAGAAGGAAGGAGGTCGAGCTGGAAATGAGCTACCCAAGAGGAGGTATTGCAGTTTGAGCCTCCAGAACTCATAAAACCAAGAGAGGATCTAAAGATTGCCTCTTTTAGACTTCTGATTGACTGAGAGAAGAGATCACTGTGCCCTCCGTGCCGTCTGGTGAGGTCCTGCCAGGCCACATGGCCTGAGCTGCCGGCCGGGATGGCGCGGAGGGGGAGAGGGAGCAGGGGAGCCCATGCCGGCCTTTCAGTCCCTCACGGCAGCTGATGACAAGGAAAGCCAGGTGGACTCTACTTGGCTCTGGCGTAGCCAAAAAAGCTTTGTTCTGTTGCCCCAGGCCGAGGTGCTCAGCCCAGCACGGGAGAGGGCTCAGGCTGGCCCCTGCAGCTCGGACACGGCTTGGATGGAGAGCGGTGCACACGAACTCCTCTCCTCAGCTCAAACGCTGGGAATGCTGCACTCAAACAGCGCGGGCAGAGGCCATGTGACCATCGCCTGACTGAGAGACAAATTAACCTTTTCCATGTCAGGGTGGGACTTGAAAACATCCGTTCTCCCCTGCACAGAAACAGAAAGGGTGAAGACACCTGCAAAAGGTACAACATAAAGACTCCAAGCTAATGAATGAAGCAAGGCCTATATCCAGAGAGGGAGGAGATGAGGAGTGTCCCAGCTTTGAGGCTGAAACTTCTCTTGTAGACATGTTGATAAACTCAGCTATAATATACCCTGTAATATATGAACAATGGTCTAAAAGAGTGAAAAGGGAGGGATGTAATGTTCTAGCTACAGCCAGTGGACTAAGGCTCCTGTGTAAAGATTCCTTGCCCCGGGAATAATAGAAGAAAATTTGTGTTGCCAATAATGAGAAAAGGGGATTTCGTTGCCACTGTAGTAGAAATGTTCATCCTCAAAAGAGTGCCTCAGTGACCATCATATGCCCATTGTAGTGGTGCTGGGGAAACTACTAAAGTGGGAGGGATTTTCCAGAACAAGCAGATCTTTTCCTTCCGGGTGGTTGTTGTATTGGGGCTGACAACCATAAGAACAGTATTTCCTATGGGAATCAACATGGTAAAGCAAGAGAAAACTTCTGTCCCTACATGAACTGAGAAAAGGACTATTCCAGAGGTGGTAAACTAACTAAAAGTCGAAGTACTGTCTTTTTGTATGGTGGGTGAGAAAGAAATGGAGAGCTGGGGGGTGGGGCCAGGGGTGGGGGGGGGGGGGAAGAAGGGTGCTCTAAAGGTTTTGTTCTGATTCCTGATTGTTATTATTCCTTTTTTTTTTTTTAAGTCTGTTAATAAATCCTCTTTATATTCCATAAAGTCTGAACCTGCTTTGCCTACTTCTAATCCTTATCTCATAACGAAATGGAGTAATTTTAGTGTGTTGGTGTGTAACCAAAAGACTTGAATTGTTGAACTCAAACCACTACACAATTGGTGTTTCTGCCTGATTTCTCAGACCTCACACCACAACATACATGCACAGACATTGCTCCTGGCATTTTGAAAACTTCAGCAAACAAATTTTTTTGGAGACTTTAATGAAATTTTCTGAAGGTCTGGATGAGATCAACTCTTGTGTGGCAGAGCTGCAGCTGAAGTTCCCAAAGAATCCATTTCTTGTTAGAGTCTTAAAAATCCTGGATAATTATCCTGTCTGCAAAACATTAATACAATGAAGTGATTGATGGCTCTGTTCTCTGAAGGCTCTGAGCTTTTGTGGGTGTTTTTCAGTTTGCTTGAGCTTTAGTTATTGGATCTTTGCCATGTTTTGCTGAACTGAACCTATGGTGTGGAGAAATTGTCAGTGTCTTGCATATGGTGTGAGGCAGGCAGCTCTGTGTCTTGGGAACTGGTGCTCTACTGAAGGATTTCAAAGCTGATAAAGTGCAGGCACAAGATAAACCTAGTTCTGTGGTAATCGACCCCCAGGAACAGCTCACTGTTGTGCAGTCATGTTCACAAACCATCTCTTGAAGAACCTTATTTAAAAAGCACAGAGATTAAAAACTATCTAAATTCTAGACCATACAATTTGAACTTTTTTACTGAAAATATCTGAAAAAAGCAGCAGATGTTCTGTGGCAGGGTTTCCTCTGTTTTCACTCAACTCTCAGCTGTGTTGTGCAGGTTTTCCTTTGCTGTGTGCTGAGTTCCTCCTTTCATTAAAGGAGCTTCAGAAGCCCATATGAATTACAAGCTACCCAAGATAAATGGAATGGAAACAAGACCAATATTGCCTTACCACACCACATCTTAGTGCACTTGGATGCAAAGAAAGATCTTACTTTGTCCTGCCAGATGATCTGCCAGTTGTGTGACTGATGTTATCTCCAAATGGGCACTTTGTAAATTCTGTGCAAACATAAAGAGCAGCTTTCCTGACAAATAAGAACAGAAGTCTCCAGCACTGTCTGTATGTGAGGGCGAGGCTGTGTTGAGTTTTTGGTGGAGTTTTTTCCCTTGTTGGTTTTTGTTTGGTTGTTTGGTTTTTTTGTTCGTTTGTTTTTTTGTTTTTTTATTTGTTTTTTATTTTAATGCATTAGTACAAAAATTAAAATGGCACAAGTGGCATTCAGGTTGGTGAGTTTTCCCAGTGAAACAATAGTAAGAAATGGATGAGTATTTTTAGAGTTCCATTGCTTCAGTGACATGTTCTGTTCTTTTTTCCAACATCTGTGCTTTTCTAACCAAGCTCCACACTCATCGTTACACAGAAGCTTCTAAACTTCATTGGAGCACAAAGAGAAGGTAATGAGCTCATTAAGTGAGTTTTAAGTGATCTACTGTGTATGGCTGTCCAACAAAACTTGCTTTTTGTCAATAGTAAAAAAAAATGGCTTTTTATTTTACAACTTGCTATCCTTCTTTCCACTGTTTATTGTTTTGGCTGCAAAGTCACATTTCAAAAAATGAGTACTTAACTCCTTTTAAATTCTTTTTTTTCAGTAAAGAAGCTTGTACAGAGCTGGTCCTTCCTGAAGTTTGTCCCCTTTGCTCTGGCTCATCTGCCAGCTGCTCTATGACCCACCAAGGGCCAGCCTGTTTGAGAGCAGCCCTTGAAATCTCTTCTCTATAGCTCCTGTTTTGGAGCAGCAAGGACTGCAGCCCAAACCTGCTGTTCTTTCAAAGTGGTTTGGTTCATGCTAGTTCCAGCCTTTCTGGTTCCTGAAGGTGACCTTTCATCCCTAGTATTTTTCCTTTTTTTCTCCTTAGCCCCTCTCCCAATACTTTGTGAGTGTGGAATTCTCTGGCAGCATGGAAAGGTGAGAACTCCTCCTATCAAAATATACTACATAAAAAAAGTGCAGGGAAAGGAAAGATGGCAGAGATGAGTTTGATTAATTGATTGAGGGGAGAATATGTGATTATACTGAGGAGGATTTACAGGTGCTTCCTGAGAGGTGTGTGTTGGTTTCTTGGTTCATGCCATTTACTTTCCTTGCTGGTTTTACCTTCTGATTTCAAAACTGAGGATGTTTTCTCTCCAACTAAAACTATCAGAGCCTGTAGTTGACCTTTGTGCTAGTCAACCCAACAGAGAACAAGTAAAACAAAATGGTCTGACTTAATAGAGAATAGCAGAAAAGGTCTTTTTTTCTCCTTTATTTCTGCTTTTATATGTATAAATTATATCAATTTCATCTAAAACTTGTTTTCAAACTTTTTCTCAGAGGTGACAGGCTCTTTTTTCCCACATTTCCCCGTCTTGTTGGAGCATCCTTGATTTATCACCTTGGCTCTGAGAGGCAGTAGATTGAAGTGCTGCTGCTGTTCTTTAGTGATTGAGGATGTTTGCATGCTGGGGGTGCCGATGAAGCTCTGCCTTGGGACAGATATGACTCTTCCTCCCTGGCCAGCCCAGTGCTCCTTTTTGCTGCAGACTTCCATGATCGTGACAACACTGCTGCATTCCAGCAAGACAGAAATTTGCTTTTTTTGAGGCATAACTATTTTGTGCATTTAGATGACATTGGTGGCATTGTGTAGCTAGTAATGGAAATTGTTTCTGTAGGAAATGGTCAGCAAAATTGATGTGAATTCAGTTGTGTAGGAAAGATGCTCTAAGATTAAAGTGACTGACACCCCCTTCTTCATTTAAGAGTTTACAGTGGGATGCAGTGTCTGTCATGTTCACATCTTTATTTAATTCCTCTTTAGTATGCTGAATTTTATATGAAGTAAAACATTACTTTGTTCCTTATTCTGGTTATCACATTTCAAAAAATATGTAGGAAAATCCAACAGGGCTACAGAACAGCCTTCCTTATTAAATACAGCCTGTATGTGCCTTAAAGTAGAATTTGTTCTTCAGTTTTTTGCTTTCTAAGTCTTCTCTTTCAAATGGCTATTAAAAATGGAAAAGATAGTCAATAGCCCAGGGATTTTTCACTGAGCTGGATAAAAGATTTAAAAAATAGGTTAACTTGAAACTGAAGTGGACTGAATAAAAATGGAGAAAAGGTGTAACCTGAAATGCATTAATTTGTGTAGCAGTTGCATTGGGTTGCTACAGATTTTGTGGTACCAGAAGCAGCTAAATGAAAACCATTTTTAAAGGACCTAAGACATCAGCTCAAGTTGTGTTTGGCTTCTTCCAAAATAAAACCCTGAAACCAAAGTGGTCTTTGTGACGTGGGATGGACAGTGGAGGGGACTATAAGGTCATAAAATCTATGTTTCTGATTTGTGCCTTTGAAAAGTCAAAGCAGCAAGTGTCCTCGTGGCATAACATGAGATTGTTCCATTTCATTTTGGTTTTAAATGCTGAAGAAAATCATCCTGGACAGGTTTACTCCTATTTCCAGTATTTGGAGTGCAGGCACCGGAAGGCGGGTGTGTGTTTGAGGAGCTGGAGTGGAGCCTGGGAAGCTGCAGGGACAGAGCAGATTCCTCCACCATGGCAGTGTATGATGTGCAGCGTCTCTCAGTCCAAGAGATGTTCAGAGGAAAGCTGGGGAAAGGCAATTCCTGGATTAGTCCTTGTGCAGATTTATCCACAGGATATATGTGTGCCAAGGGGCTGTTGTGGGTGTTGTGGAAGCTTCAAAGTTTATGAGGGAAGCTCCTGGTGAGTCACAAGGTGCAGAAAGGACCCCTTGGCTTTCTAAACTCCTCCTCCAAGAGGAGCCTGGGGGCGGCTGGATCCAGTCCTAGACCCAGACTTGGTCAATAGTTAAAGTCATTTTGTCCTGCAGAATTAATGATGATAAATCAGATCTATTTATATAAAAATGAATTACTTACTATGATAAATGATTAGACTAAAAGAACTCAGAATTATTTACCACACAGTATAAAAGCCAAAACTGTTATTATGGTAGAAGACTGGGTAGTGTGCAATAGCAAAGCAACATTAAAGCAATTATATTAAAACCAGCAAAAAAAAACGATTATGAGAGATTGATGTAACGCACCCAGACCAATGCTCATGGGCAAATCTCTTTCACTCAGCCTTGAGGAGTGTCCCTGGGGAGTGTCCCCAAAAGCCCCCAAACCCAAGATTGTGGAATATGTTAAAAGAACCTACCCTATGGAATGTGGGTTAGGGTTAGGGTTAGGGTTATCATGTATAGGAGTTGACTCTGGATCAGTTTAGCATCTTATCTACCTAATCTGTTGCCCACTACCAGGATGTGGCTTTGAGGTTGGTGAGCCTGATGGGTTTTAGCATAATCCAACACAAAAAAGCAGATGTCCCTCTCAGGAAGGGATCTCGATTGTGTTAGTCGGGGCAGTAGTGCTGAGAGGGCTCTCCCCAGCCTTGCTCTGCCCATGCAGGGTTGTGGTTTTATGCATCAGTTTTCCTGAGGAAAACTGCACAACTGCAAAGAACTTGGGGGCAACCAAAGGGATGTGATTTACCTGAGAGCAAAAGTGATTTTTGAAGTTTGCTAATGGCACAAGCGCTGCTCTTTCAATTTCAGCTGCGTCTGTTGTGCTCTAATTGTGGAGTGGATTGTGTGAGGAATGTTTACATTTATTAAAGCCTTTAATGTAGCACAAAGAATACTTGATTCCTGAATTCCTAGGTAGGAACATACTTAAGAACTGCTCCGTATTTTCAGTAAGAGAGGATTTCTGTTGATCTTGAATAAATGGCATGTCATTGCATAAACAATGTAACCTTGGTAAACCTGGGCTGTGTTTGTGCAGGCTTTGGTGGTTTCTGTAAGTACAGCTTTGTTTGTGCATGGGTACAGACAAAGCTGGCAAACTCAGAGGAAAATATGAAAATTTAGGTTTGTAGATAATAAAATGAATTTTCAGAAATCTGCCTGTGTGCCACCTTTACGAATTAATTCACAAAGTATTTTTTCCTGAAATGTTGCAATGGAAGGGGAATTAATTTTTCAAGAATTGATATGCACGAGGTAGGTTGGCAATAAGGACTAGGAGGAATTTTGGAAAAGACTTTGCATTTTAATTAGATCCGTCCTTTGAATTTTTAAAACATAGTTTGACAACAAAACAGAACTCATTCTCACATTATTCATTCTGAGGCCTCAGGACATTCCAGCTAATCAGGCAATTTTTGGCTCGAAGTATGACTCAAGCCCTAGGTATTAGACTGAAAGACATGTGTCAATGTATATATATATATAAAATTAAACAGTAAAGCTAGTTTTTGTCTTCAGAAAATACTAACCTTTTTTGCCCATGAATAAAATGCAAGAACTGTCAGAATATTTCAATAGAACAAAATGCTGAAAATGAGAGTGAGTGTTACATGGTCACTAATTCTATGAAAGAGCAAACAGTCACAGATGGCTTATTACGATGCTCAGGGACTTTTTTGGTCATCTTCTGTTGTCACTAAAAATCCTTGTCAGGAGTCAGATCTGAAACGATTCTCACTGATGGGGAATTTATCAGGAAATTCACTTAGTAGGAAAGTCACTGGTCTTTGGGAGGAGAGGATGGAGCCAAAGCTTCAGCAGTCTCACTTAAAATTGCAATTTAATTTCTGTAGCTGCTCTGGCTTCCAGCAGAGGTGAAGCTCTCTCTTTATGAAGTGAAACTGAATATATGTCCTAAGTGTGGCTGTACATTAAAAGAAAGGAAAGCAGAGGCATATTGGAAAATCATTGTTTCAGTCTACTGCTAAAACATGTTTTTGACATTGACTGAGGAGAATGAAGGAATTGGGAAACTGCTTGGAATGAGGCACTTAGATATTCCAAATTTTTCTTATTTCATGTGATGCCAAAACTATGATAATTTCAAAGCAGGGAGAGCAAAGGGGATTAATTGTCTTCAAGTGAATGAAAACCGCTGGATTCTGTTGCTGGTTCTGTGCCTGGCTGTGCCTGGCCCCACCTGAATTGCAATTACGGACCCTATGAACCGTAGTGAGACATTGGAAGAGCCACTGGATTAGTCCTTCCCACCTGGAAGAACACAAATATTTCACCTTTCACCCCTCTGCCTGGACCTGGTGCTTTCCTCCTATTGTGTTGAAAGCAGTGGAATCTCTGTCTACCTCAGGATTTCTTCAGTAGAGGAACTTCTGTTCAGCTTCTAAAACTGCTCACAGTCAGCCTGGTAAAGCAGTCTTCTTAATGATCCGGTGTTGCAAATGGATGTGGGGGTTTAGAGAAGTCCCTGCCCTTTGCCCAGGCCTCTGGCAGCAGGCAGTAGCTTTATTGAGGCAGCCAGCACCCCAAAACCCACTCTCGTTCACAAGTGCTTTTAATAATGGCTGATTCGGTCTATTATAGAATAAATTATTTATTTAATAGGCAAAAAACGAACAGACATAAGACTTAAACCAATACTACACAGGAATTAAAACCAAAAAGAAAGACTACTAGCAGATTAACATACAGTGCACGATAGGGTACCTTTGCCAGTTACAGCTAGAGAAGAAATAGTATAACTTAGGATTCACTGTATCTTACCATCCAGTTGTTGGTGCAGCACAGATTGAAATCCTTTCCCCCAATTCCCAGGCAAGTAACTGTGAGGTTGCATCCAAAACTCGGGGAGAAGTCCCTTACACTTTCAGGGTGTGCACTAAGAGACTTCTTGTTGCGGTGGTTCGGAACCAGAGGACTTCCGGACAGGTTCCACGGACAGAGGGTTTCCCCCCGGAGCTCCCAGGGGCAGCAGTTGGACCACCAATCCACGGACCCAAGCTCCTGCTATTGGTTACTGGACTTGTCTGTTATGTTTCCCCGCTCTGGGAAATTCCCTGTCACTCCATAGTTCATTCGTTGGTCTCTCTGTTCCCCTCCCCTCCCTAAACCCCATTTGATCATGTACCCCAGCCCCTCCCCTGTATTGCCCCCCTGCCCTCATCCTATTGGGTGTTGTTCCTCCCTTAAATACCGATGTAATAAGCTGCTCTGGGCTCTTGGTCCATGTGCTCCCTTTGGAGGCAATAAACCTACCGAAATCACATAACAAGAGACCTCCTTCTCTGGTAGTTCTTTGCTGTTTCACCACGCTCCGGGGGCAACATCTCCCCGGACCGAACGCGGGCCAGCTGTGCTCATAGTCAGCACTCCGAGGGTGCCTTCCTGAGGGCGAACGGCATCCTAGGATAGGGCTAGGACTCCGCCGCCGGTACCAGGGTGGGACTGAAGCAGGGAACGCAACAAGTGGCGCACCGAACAGAGACTCCGACCTCTCGGGGTTCCCTGCGAGCGACCTGGATACGCAGCAGCGGTCCGGACTGCGCCTTCGGGACGCCGCTCCCCTAGCGAGAACTTCCGCGTTTTCGCGGGGGGCTGGCAGGGGCCGTCAGCAACCGTTCTGGAGCGTCTGAAGTGTGTACGCTAGCTGAGCGAACTGACGAGACCAGAGACCCTTGCTTTTTTGGATGTTTCTCCCTCCGGAGCCGGTGACGGCAACTGAAGCCGGGATCGAGGACCCAAGACCCGCACGGAGCGGTGAGGTTTGGCGGCTGCGAGGCGCGGTGGGAAAGGACCAGGATCCGCGCGCGGCGGCGAAGCTCGGTGCCTGTGATAGCGGCGGGAAAGCCACCGAGAACCGAGCGCAGACGGTGAGGTCTAATCCGCGATAGGCAGCGGGAATCAGGCTCGAGGGAGTTTTGTACCATATAAAAAGAGCAAGGAGGCTTTTATTCGGAGACAATGGGTATTAAGCTGTCCCGAATAGAGCAGGAGTTTTATGTCCAAGTTAAAGAGACCCTAAAGTTAAAAAACGGGAATGCTAATAAGAAGGCTTGGAAACGTTTTGTTAAATGTATCTTTGCCTATGTCCCTCTTGCTTCTGCTTCTTCTGTTAAAACTCTGAGTTTTTGGGAGTTAGTAGAAAAACGTTTAGAGGCAGTGGAGAGAGGGGGTGATGTTTCTGTCCGAAATTTTTTCCCGTTGTTGATTGTAATTTGTTATACTTTGCGTAATTGTCCTGAAAGTTCGAAATCCCCGACTCACCCACCCCACGTTCCTAATTCCCCTTTTCCCAGTCCCTCTTCCCCGCTACAGGGAAGTGAGCCCCTCAGTTCTCCCCGCTATGAGACTGATTCCCTCATAGCGAGCTTCACCCCAAACCCTTTCTCCGAGCCCTCAGTCAAACTCGCGCCGGCTGCGCTCCCCCATTGTTCCGAGTTTAAAGATGGCGGCGGCCTCGTGGCGCCGTGCCTACACCCCTGCGCCCACTGCGCAGCCTCACGCCGAAAGCCCGTGAATCCTCCCAGCCCCTCCCACGGCTCCTTCCCCTTCGCGTTGATTGGCCCCGCGTCGGGCTCCCCCCCCGCGGCCGATGGTGTCTTCGCGTCGGGTCCCTCCCCTCGCGCCGGAGGTCCCTGCCCCAGCCCGAGGGAGATCCCCGCCCCACCGCGAGCCTGGACTGCTCATATCAACTGCAGTCCCGCCCCTAAACACCGCCCACTTCCAGATCCCCACGCTCCCTCGTTCACACCCCGGGATTGGGGGCCGAAAAGTGGAGAGGCTGAAGCCTGCGATACAGCCGGTCAGCCAAGCCTTACAGTGGCATCAGGTGTGCACAGCCCTCAGGGTAACAACCCACGATGGGAATCACAGTCACCTGCAGCCTTGCGACAGCCTAGCAAAGTGGAGAGAGAGCTTGGGAGAGATTCTCCTCACTTTAAAGGTGTGCTGGTCCCATCTGACATAAAAACAATCCTGACAGGCATTTTAGTTAAGGTTCAGTATTGGGTGTGGGAAAAGATATGGAAGCGGCAGCTTCAAAGCCTGCTGAACAGTTCTAATCACCCTCCACCTAAGTCTTCCACAGCCTCCTGGACACCACATGCTCCAAAAGCTGAATCCACTGTGTCCTGCTCTCCATCACCACCCATGCCACTGGAGACCCCAGCAGAGGCGATCCCAGATGACCAGTCACTTGAACCACGATGGCTGAAGTTAGTAGGCATCACAACTCTCCACCCAACACATCCACCAGAGCAGATCCAGTTGCATCCACCAACAGATGCTGCTCCACAGAGATCAGCGTGGAAGAGAAGGAAAAAGAAAACTCCAAGCTTTGACAGTCATCAAGAAAAATCACTGAGACCCTTCTTCTTGATATCTTCCCCTTAGACTCTCCTGAAACCTACCCCATGTACCTCCCATACCCCAATCATTCCCAGTCCTGTAGAGAGACAATGATTTAACAATGTTTGTTTGCTTATTTGCAGATTTTCAAGACTTTGCTTTGGATTTTAGTTATTATCTTCATTGTACTAACAAATCACTTTCTTTAAGTAAAAAGATAGGGGGAGATGTTGCGGTGGTTCGGAACCAGAGGACTTCCGGACAGGTTCCACGGACAGAGGGTTTCCCCCCGGAGCTCCCAGGGCAGCAGTTGGACCACCAATCCACGGACCCAAGCTCCTGCTATTGGTTACTGGACTTGTCTGTTATGTATTCCCGCTCTGGGAAATTCCCTGTCACTCCATAGTTCATTCGTTGTTCTCTCTGTTCCCCTCCCCCCCCTAAACCCCATTTGATCATGTACCCCAGCCCCTCCCCTGTATTGTCCCCTGCCCTCATCCTATTGGGTGTTGCTCCTCCCTTAAATACCGATGTAATAAGCTGCTCTTGGCTCTTGGTCCTTGTGCTCCCTTTGGAGGCAATAAACCTACCGAAATCACATACCAAGAGACCTCCTTCTCTGGTAGTTCTTTGCTGTTTCACCACGCTCCGGGGGCAACATCTCCCCGGACCGAACGCGGGCCAGCTGTGCTCATAGTCAGCACTCTGAGGGTGCCTTCCCAAGGGCGAACGGCATCCTAGGATAGGGCTAGGACTCCGCCGCCGGTACCAGGGTGGGACTGAAGCAGGGAACGCAACAACTTCTGCCTCTGTGATAACTCGTGTATCTTTTATAGTTGCAAAACGGTGTCTCTCAGTCACAAATATTTCTCTTACCTCTTCCCACATCAGCTCTCATCCTGCCACACCTAGCACAGGACACATCCCTTAAATACTCCTCTGCCAGCTAAGAAACTCTGTCACTGCCGTTCAAAGTGTACACAGGTTTATATACTTGGCATGTGAAATTTAAAAGAAAATGTTTGTTCATGGCATCAGAATATGTAAAGCAGGTAAACTCAGGAAAGTAATGAGGAAAAAACTAACTTGGAGTTCTATGATCCTCCTTAATGCATGGAAACCTCACTGAATCTCTTTTGGCAAATATGTAGGAATTTTTTTTCAATCTTCTGTATTTACTGCTAATGGGAGTTTTACTTGCAGCTTCCCACGCTCTGCAGTTAAGAATGACTCTCCCTTTTAATGTTATTTTAACATGATTTTCTTGTCATTTCATTACTTATTGTAGGTCACCAGAATTACTGGTTTGCAAACTTTATCATGGTCTGGTAATAAAACTTAATAAGATCAAGAAACATAAAAAAGACCTGGCTAATATATCCTACTGCAAACGTTAGACTAGCCATTACTTTACCCTTGAGCAATAAAGTTCAACTCTTCTTCATGAAAGTGGAGGTGTTACAGGGATGGTGTCACAATGTGATGAAAATGTGCTTCGTTTGGGCTCGTAGCAGCTCTTGTGTTATGTGTGTAGGTGCTGTGCACAAAGGAGAGCAGTTTGTGGATTTGTTCTGTACTCTGCCTTGGCCATAACCCCCATAACTCCAGCTGGAAATGAGGGTCTTTTCCTTTTGGCACAGCTCAGTCCCACAGCTGTTTGGTCCTTAGCCTGAGACAGGGTGTCAGGGAAGGTCAGTGGTGGTCATTCTTGTTAATATAGTCATTATTATTATTCCCTTAAATCTGGATATTACCCAGCAGCTGCCCTGTTCTGGTGCAGGAGTCATTGTCAGAGCCTAGGCAAATGATCTCCAGAGGTCCCTCCCAGCCCCAGCTATTCTGTGAGTCTGTGGAAATGCATATTATAGAATAAATTATTTATTTAATAGGCAAAAATCTGCTCCTCTAACTCCTAACTACACTTGAAGCCACATGAAATATTTCTGTCTTCAAGACTGACCCCAGCCAGGCCGCTCTGATCTGTGTGGTGCTGCTGTGTCCCTGCTCAGTCACATCTCCCATCTGATGGGAGGTTACAGCTGCTCCAAGGGTAGTTGGAACATTGGGCTCCCAGGTTTTTAGCCCTTATCAGTGAGCCCAAATTGCTCAGCTAAAACATGAAGAGATCTGCTTTTAGCTGAGAGCAAACATGATGTGCTTTTTTTTGGAAAGGTAAGAGAAGAATCCTGAAAAGATGAAATTATGAGCTACTGAGGAGTCTCCCAGAGAGCTAATTTTGTACTAAGTCAGAACAAAAATACTGTTGGGTTTTTTTGTATTATTTTTTTATTATGGGGGATTTAATGGAGAAATTGGAGCTCAGAGAAAGCTATTTATTAAAGCCAAGCCTTGTTAATTGGGATATAGCTGCCTTTTAGTTTACTTCTGGGCAGGCCAGTAATACCCATGTTCTCATCCACGATAGTAACCTCCAGAAATTGTTTTTTTATTTTCTAAATCAAAGGAGATAAAATGAAATTATACCTGTAGCAAAGTTAAAGTGGAAGTTCAACTTGCATAATTGGGATTTCCTTGGAGTAAAATGCTGTAGGACCTTGTGACCACATTTGGATCTCCTGTCAGTATCATGATTAGTGAAGTTTTCTTGAATTACCATTTCTTAATACTGAAATAGATTTTAGACCATAGTAACCCTCTGAGTATTTTCTAGAAACAGATTAAATTTTGTTTTCTCTGCCAATTTCATGAAAAGAAGGGAAAAAAAATGAAAGGTTGCCTGTCTTTATTGTGAGTTCACAGAAAATGGTGCAGCTTCCTCTGAATGCACACTACAGAAGTCAATAAAACCCTCACTATTCTGACCCCTCCCTTCTCTGCAGTTGTGGTGCTGCTCATTGTGTCCAGGGCAGTTCCCTCAGCAGTGGTTGTTGTCACTGTACATGGAAGAACAGTTGCTTTTCCTACACTTCCCACTGAATTGGGAAGCCTTTATTGGGAGGCTGCACTGCCACACAATTGAAATGACACCACAGTGCAAAGCAGAGAGTCTAAACTGACTAAGACACAGAAATGTAGGTAGTTCTTCATCATGAGAATTTTACAGAAAATATATTTATTATACTGCATTCTTCTTCCATGCATTGCAGTTGTAGCCCATTGAGGTGTCTCCTGCTAGAGGAGGAGAAGTGGGCAGCTTGGCAGAAGCCAGCTAAGGAGATGATCTGTGTTTGCAAACACTCGCCAGTTTGCTCACAGGTTACTCCTGCTCTTTATGAGAGGCAAGTGACCACGTTCATCCCTTTGGAACAGGCAAGGTGCTATCAGAGAACGCACATAAGAAGCACACAGGCATTCTTAATTAAGTTTATGATCTCACTGTCCTTTAGTGTTGACACTGCAGTTCAGGGAGCAGCCCCTGACGTGATGGGAATCGCTGCCTGCCTGAAATCCACTCGCTGCAGCTCCTCACTTTCCTGCAGGCTCAGTTGCTTCTGATCGAGTCCCAGGTTTAAGAGGAAAAAGTGCCTCTGTTGTATAGGCCAGAGAGAAATGAAAAGTTTTGCATTTGCTCTTTGACAGAAGACATTCAGTCCCAATAAGCTCAGTTTTATGGTGATACAAGTCACAAACTATGCAGAACACCCTGAGTCTGTTCTTCCAGCACTGTGTGGATACAGGAGCACGTGAGATCAAACCACACCAACACATGAAAACCTCGAGTGAGTGGAGGTTTTTCTGCAGTGCCCTCATGCGAGGAAGATGACTAATTGACAGTGCTGAGCTGCCACATCCTGAATTTCTAGCTCCTCTGATGTTTCTCTGGCATTTGCTGGCATCCAAACCAGGCAGAGCTAATTACAGAGGATCAGGGAAGAGTTAATTCTCATGAGAACACTTAGAAAGGACAACAGTGAACAGCTGACAGCAGAGCTTCTAATTTCCGTCAGCCCTGTTCATTTTGAATGCTCACTTGCATGGCATGGTAATAGTTCAGTAAGTTGTTAAACTTAGACTTTTAAAACTGCAGAAATGAAAGCCACAAGGTCTAAAAACTAAAGGAAAATATGTGTTATTGTGGGAGTTCTGTGAGCATGTAGAGGCAGACAAAAAAGAGCTTAAAGCTTTGTTGTCTTTCCTCTCCAGGGGTACTCCCCAGTACGGTTTGTACACCTGCAGCTGTGGGGCTGCTGCTGAGTTTTTTCCTGCCCTGTCCCTCCCTCCAGTTGCCCTGTGGTGGCATTAGCTCTTCATAGTTCAATCTGCATCAGATGTAACCGTATGAAAAGAATTTATTTTCTTGGGCAGAAGTTAGGCAAAAAAACCTTTTGTATCAAAGTTTTTACATGCCCTGTGACTTGAAATGGAGAATGTTGGGTTTTTTTCCAGCATCAGTTTCTTCTGTTTATTATTTTAATATAAATCAAAGACCTAATGAAATTCATTAAGCAGAGGAGTGTTTTGTTTTTGCTGAAAAAAGAAAGGCATTCAATGCCACAGTGATTAGTTCTATACAGTAAGGAAGACTGGAGTCTTTAGGAACAAATGAAGTCAAGCATCCTACAGGCAAGTGAAAAAATAATTCTTGAACTGGAAGACACATTCTTCGACAAGAGAGATGGCAGAAACCTCAGGAAGTTCTTAGACATGGTTTGAAACTTGTATTTCATTTTGTGATGTGGTAAGAGAGTAGAAGAGTGAGACACTGAAGGACAAGAGCAGGAATAGAAGTGCCACCAGTTTTTCACACAATGCTTCCTTCAGGGGAGCCATGTCTGTGTGTGTAGTATGTGCCAAATGGCCCACGCCCAATGCCGTGGACACTGAGCTCTTGGTGCTTCTGCAAGGCACCAAGCATAACGAGCATTTGGACAGCCTGTAATTCAAAACCCAGGCAGCTGAGACTGGTAAAAGTAGAAAAGAATGACCCTGTCCTGCAATTTCAACAGTAGGCTGAGAGAACTGAGCTTTTTCAATGATCTCTGGTAAATTGGGGAAAAAATCTACCAAATCAGAATTTTTTCATCTACTGACGGCTGGCAGCCAAGTGCCTCAATAATTCTGCTCAGGGCAAGGTAATGAAACATAAGAGTTTTAAAATATTAGGATTTTAGGCAAAGGTTAGTATTGCTGAAATTAGTTAAAACAGATTTAATAAGCAAACCCAGCTGTAATTAATTAAAGAATTAATGATTAACTAAAGAATGAGATTTGAAGTAAGTTTAAAGTGTAGGTAACTGATTGCTTGTCATTTTGTATTTACTCAACTGTGCTTATAATGAGAAAGAGAAAATACTGATCAATAGATCTAAAGAAATGTAGACAATTACTAATTTTCTTATTGAAGAGAAATGAAGAAAGGAACTGGAAGTTCCCCCAAAGGTAATCTGTATTGTCAAAAACCAGAAGGGCAGAAAGGTCAAAACGAGGAAGATGAGTTTTACTTCATCATTCTTGCCCTCTCCTCAAATTCCACGACCACTGACTCCATTTAAAGAACAAACCACGCATGTTTAATGACTATTCAGCTAATTACCATGTGAAGTGGGGAAATGGGAGGTATCAATATGATAAATGTACACTTTATTTTGAATATTCAGAACTTTTGTAGATAAATAGACCTTGTATTGCTTTGTACTCTTGCTCTGCCTATTAGGAAGCTATCCCATGCAGCTGCCTGGTGCTGGAATAAACATTCACCTTCTAACAATCCTGTTAGAGAGCCTTTGTCCATCTCAAGGTGAGTATTGATATTAGATCAATACTCATATTTCCATAAATCAGTAGCAACAGCTTTCAGATATGGTCAACATTGTGAGGACATAGACATTTGAATTTATTAAATATGTTTTCCCTTGGAGATAATGACATACGAAATTGCATGACATTCTGGAAGACTCATTTTCAATTAGGATGGTGCTGCAGCAGTTCTGGGGCAGGCACATGGTCTGGACATCTGTCACTGGGTAACAATCTCTGTTTCCTTTGCAAAGAAACTTTTCACAAGTTTTTTGCCCCCACCATGCTTTTTTTTTTTTTTTTTTTTGCCTTTCCTCTCTTAAATGGCCTGAGAAAATATTAGAAATGTGTGTCCTTCCCATGGTCAGTGGCACTGTGGCAGTACCTACCCACCTTGAGTAACTTCTCCTCTCTGCCCTACTGGGTTTGTGCCTGTTGCAATGGTTGCTGTGCTGTCTTTGGACACCTCTCTGCTCACTTGGACAGCTGCACACAGCACAGAAGAACACAGCTGAATGTTCTCCCCCCACTCTTCTTCAACAATCCTTTTATCTCCTGCTGTACTAAGAATCTCTCCTTTGTTTTGTGGGTAATTATTTCAACCCCCATGTACTTAGGTTCCTGTTCTTGGCCAGTTGATTGCTGGCCCTTATTATAAAAAACAGTAGTCTTGGCTTGTTGCAAGGAAGTTTTGGGCACAGGACAACCCAGAGTTTTAAAATGAAGCTGAAAGATTCCTGCAGCTGGTTGATAAGAAGCTTGACTGGGAACCTTTCTGAGATTCATAAAAATGAAACACTGGAGAATGACAAATCCTTTAGTCTACTAATACGTGACTTCATTTGTGAGCAAAGGCAACACTGTGCTTGGAAGATTACAGAAAGCTGTGGGCACCACTTACATCCCAACAAGAAGTTTGCTGCTGACCAAATAAAGTATTTTAAAATCACTTTTGTGTGCACTGAATTTCTGTGGGCATGGTTGCATATTTTATGTACAAACAATAATCCATTCTTCAGCTGTCCTGCTGGATCATCAGGTCACTGCTGAATGTTCAAGACTGGAGCTGTGGGAATGGCAGAATCACTGATGTGTGACAATTTTATAGAAGCAGCCCATTACTTTGAGCAAATGGCTGCTTTTGATCTGTTTGGTGATTGAGCTGGTGCTTTTTCAGGACAGGAAAGTCTCTCTGCTTCAAGTGCAGCATGCTTTTCATGCATAGTAACAGCATTTCTCTAGCCTTCAAATGTTTTGGTTTTAGAAAGACCTTTTTTTTTTTTCTTTTCTGTTCATAGAACTCAGGTGGTTAAACAACTTTGTGCTACATATGAGCTGGGATTTTATTCCAGCATGAAGAGTTAATTTAATAGAGTAGTTCTGAGTCACTTGCTTTACTTGCAGTCACTGTTTTACTGAAAATGACAGGTCTGACAGAAACCTAAGGAAGCCAGGGATCTCAGAGACACTCAAGGAGTCACAGTTATTCAGGAGATGTTTTTTCTTTTGTCAACTGGGCACATATAAAAAAGATTTCTATGATTTATCAGTTCTCAATTGCTGGTTTTCTTACCTATGGTGGAATACCCAACACAAGAGAGTGTTTATGGCCTGATCAGTACAATCTCAACAGAAATTAAAGATTTTTTTTTAAATCCTAGTCAGGAGTGTCAGAGTAGACAATTACTGTTGCAATGTCTGTCTCATTACATTAACTGATTAACTGATAAACTGAAGCTTCTATTACAGTAGATGACATCTGCTTAATTGTCTATTGATAACAAAGGATGCAGCCATGCATACTTGACAAATACCATGAGAAAACAGAATATCAGTGCAACTTTGTCTGACTAAGCATCTCTGCAAGGGCTCTTGGCCTTGAATTGTTTCAGTGTTCTGGGAGGTGGGAGATGATGTTTGTCAGAGTGCCTGTCCCACCTCTCCTGGGACTGAAGGGAGGCATTAGTGACAGCTTTCTCAGCTGTTCTCTCTGTGCCAGCTAGCAGGGCAAATCACAGCAGAATGAGCAGTTTGGGCAGCAGTGGGATGTTTCATGCCATACTTTGTTCAGAAACACAACCTCATCATTAGTTAATTTTTTCCCCCCTACTTAAATTGTAGAAAAAGCAGCAGAATTGGCTTGACAAAATTTTCTTCCTTCGTCTTCCACTATCCCCTTTTGTCAAATGATGCCTCTATATGAATCAAACTTTATCAGTGTAATGAACTTTTAATGAGGATTAAATATATATGTACATTATTAGCCTGTTGCATTGCTTGGTAACATGTGGAGCATTCACCCTGTGCACCATGACCGAAGAGTTCCCAACCACTGCTGTGAATTATTGTGGCCAGAGCAGTGACATCTCCTACAGGCATCCTGCTTGAGCCTCTCACAGGCATTCCAGCAGAATCAGCTGGGAGTCACAAACTGTGACAGAGCAGATTCTGCATACCATTGTTCTCTGAATTTGTACTGCAGTGGCTCAATCCATCTGCCTGGTGAACAGCAGCAATTTCAGCAGTTTTATATAAATAGCACCTGAGTCAGTTTTGCAAGCATGTTGTAGTTGAGCACATCCTAGGGATTAGCAGCTTGAGCATCAAAGCGATAAATTTACAAGGCTTTTTTCTAAACCATACCTATTTATGTAGAATATTCCAGTTGTTGTGAGTAATTAAACAAAGGTTAAATTTGGTTTCATGTCCCTAATGCACACAAAAAAATATTACATTTAATTTCCATTTTGCTGTAAGAATATCTGAGTCAGTCTTTTAAAATATTTCACGATACAAAAGAGAAGTCAGACTTCTTAATTGGATTCCATCTGTAGCTTTTTAGTAGTGAATATTTTTATCTTTGTGGCTTACTGGAACAAAAGATGTTCTCTTGCTCTGGTATTCTTGCCCAAGTGATAAGGTTTCTGTAGGGAGTCATGCAGATGGAGGAAGGAAGCATGAGACTCTTTAAGGTCATAACAGCTTGAACCACCACTTGCACATTACAAATTATTTCTCTGTTAATGTGAACTCAACCTGAACTTCTCCTTCTCTTGTGTTCTCAATCTTTCTTTCTCAAATGTGTCAGATTAATGAAGGTCCTGTTATGAAAACTGTTGGTTATTGTGGGTGTTCCACCTACTGACTTGGCACATTTCAGAGATCTTCCCCTGCTCTTGCTGGACACCAGAAGACACCATCTCCTCTCAGGCATGCTGGTTCTGCACCTGAGAAATGACCTGGTCCCTAGTTCTGGGACCATGTGTCTCAAATTTGCCATTCCCAATGTTTTGTTGTACATCAGGGATCTGAAAAACTACCTGTATTCAAGCCCAGTTATGGTAAAAACAAAAAAAAACATTGAAATACAAAATGCAGAACATGCAGATGTTTATGAAGACAAAGATAAGAGTGTGAAAGGAAAAACAGATATGCAAAATGAGTAATATTGGAAAAGACAGCAATGTCCAGCTGCCTGCTTGCTAGGTGCTTAGCTACTGCTTTGGCACCTGACCTTTGCTCCCTGTGCAGGACAGGTATATTCAAGACACTTCCCAGGAAGGGCTCTCCTCACTTTCAGTGTGTTTCTCCCCTTCAGGTCCATGTCTTTGTGCCCCTCAATCTCGACAGCATTGGCCCTTGGTGTGTTCAGATGGTAATTTTGATGTTTGCTCCAGAACTGCTCTCATGTGTTCAGTAATGCCCATATTGAAAGGCAGAGCAGGTGCCAGTCTCCTGTGCTCAGTTGGGGTTATGCATGTTTAACTTTTTCTTTCAGCAGCCAGCGCTGTTTCATAGAACTATGAGAATGAAAAGAAGCACTGAATTTCTCAAATCCACTGTAAGCTGAGGTAACTTTTCCTACACATCCCTGTCATGGTTTCATTGGCACTACATCTGTCTGTCATTCTAATTCACATCTGCCTCTGAGAGGCCTTGTGTTTTTCTGGATAAACTACACATTTTGGTCCATCTGATTATGACTGCTCATGTGTGTAGTGGCGATACTTTTTTTTTTTTGCTTTTTCCTACAGAAAAGTACAGGAAATGAATTTCAAATGTCAAGCTTCTGTAGAGTAAGCAAGGATTTGGTTATGGGATCGTCCATATGGAGGCTGTGGTGATTCATAAAGGAAAATATGGAATCACAGACTCTACTCCTTTGGGCATTGGGGTCGGAGGTTATGGTTTACACATGTGGAGCTTCATTGGGTTTTGTGTTTACTCAGGAGAAAGCTGACAGTGATGTTTGGTGTTGTGTGGAGAGAGAGGATAGAATTGAGCTACAGGCTGTGGGACACACCTGCAGAACACCATGGCAGCACAGAGGAGCACATGGCAGCACAGAGAGCCTTGTCTCCTCCTGGCTTTGGGGGGAGGAGGAGCCAGAGCCCTGCAGAGAGGGGCCTGCTGGAAGCTGACAGATGGATCCGGAAAATATAAAATTTAAAACTTAAGGCACCAAACAGTGCTGATCACCCCATGTAGGAACATTGGGAAAGCGTGGTGCTGATGTGGCAATGTGTGATGGGTTGCTTATAGTGAGAATTATCATATAGGAAAATTCTGTGTCTTGAATAAGTGTATAAAAGCAATTTGTTTCTTTGAATAAGCAATTCAGATTCCCTGCTGGTCTGAGTCTGTGCCTCAGTTGGTACTTTCCTGAGTGAGTCAAACTTTCCTGATGATGCTGCTGAAGGGAAAGGAAGTAGAATATAAATTCCCTTTCAGGCCTTTTGGCCCTTCTGCTTTAAACTCAGGTTGTGTATGGGAAGAGAACAGTCTGCCCAAAATGATTTCCAGGTGATAGGTGGTAGGATCCCAGCAATACTTCCAATGATGTCATCCCAAAGAAATCTCAGTGGAAGCTGGACAAAGGCTTGGATGATTCAGTGCAGTTCTTTAGCCAGGTATTTCTCTGATCTTCATGTGTCTATACAACAGAAAACCAATTTTTCCTTCTGACGTTGCTGGATTGCTGAGTGTGTTAGACTGAGCACAGACACCGTCAATGTGATGTGGTGGGCTTGGGTTTGCAACCTCCCAGGTTTGGGGCATGAACAGCAGTTGCTCATACTTGTATGCAGAAGTGGGTTGGCTTTCTTAGCCCTGTGTATGAATTTCTGGCTGGCTGTGGCTTGTCTGGTCAGCTGTGTGAGGTCACCACAGTGCTCCTCTGCTGGCTGTGCTTTAAAGGTGATAATCCTTATTAAAGGTGATAATCCTGTTGCAGAGGTGTTAGTCCTCCTAAACAAGGAGGAGAAAGGCTTGCTGGGGTGCAGTCTGGGAAGCTGGAAAACAAGGGCTGCCTGTCACTGGGGAAGTTTTGGTTTAAACTGTTTAGCTTGTGTTGACATCAGCAGTGATACTCAGAATAAGAGCATATAAATGGGATTTGTCTACTTCTGATATAGGTGATACCACCTTTCTGTAGTTTTCACTTCATAACTGTAAGCAAATTGTGTTGTTCCTGCAGAGGAGGAGGTTGTGTTCTTGGTTTTATTTCATTCTTCAGTGTAAAGAAGTTTAAAATAGATACTGGTTCTTGGAATCATTTTACTTATTTTGGAACAGAGGCTGGAGTCATCATTCGTGAATCATCATTCATGTCAGTGAAATTTTGCCACCATTTCAGGAGAAAGATCAGTAGATCACAGGTTTTTATGAACTCTTTTTCTAAATTTATTAGTTGTCACTCTTGCAAATGGTCCTGCTAAAATAATTTTCAGTATTGATGGGAACAACTCCATGCCAGGTAGTTTGAAACCTGACTTTGAAAGAGCTCCATGGTTTTTGTGAGTGGATCATATTCTCAGCATAACTGAGGAGTGTACAAGCTGTTGGTTTATCAGATGAGAGAATACAGACATATTAGAAGTCATTAGAGAGTAGCCCCTTTTTTTTAATCTAAGATTTTATTTTTTGTGAGAGAGCTCAATTTAGTTAAGCAAGGACTTAGGAGTAGGTTATAATTCAAGCCACCTTACTTAGTTCAGTTTTTTTCATAAAATGTGTAAAACTCAATTAAAGTTGATGATTGAGGAAGGAAATTAGGTGAACTAGGAACTCTAAACAGATTTTAAAAAGCACTTGGAAAATTAGGCACAGATTATTCAGTTCATGTACGAAGTCATTTAGGTGGTGAATGGAAACCATATACTGTGAAAACCAGCAAATATTCCATGTTCATAAATAATTGAAACTCCTTGAGGTAAAATATTCAGTTGCAGTAGGTGCCTAATAAAACCAGAAGAAATAAAAAGGACCTAAGACCACTGAAAAATATCCAATACATGATAAAGGACTCTAACAAATGGTATCAAAATGAAACTGATGATCAGACAAAGTGAAACAATAAAGCGGGCTAATTATCTATTGATAGTATCTAGTAGAAGAGGCTTTTGCCAACCAATGTGCATATTCATAAAGACAGGTATATATTCATAAAGATAGGTTTAAAACTTAATTCTGTCTTAAACACCAAGAATTAGGTACATGGCAGTTGGGGTTCAAATATTTATTCTGGAGATTGATGTTTTAAAAAGCATCTTTTAAGTAAATTAAAATATACGAAGAAGAAAAAAATACCCAGAAATGTTTTGCTACTGTTCTGTAACATGTCTATCTACAAAGTGACTATTTGTAATTCCAAAGATGCCTGTAATTATTACCAGTGCTTGTGCAAACAGTGAGACAAACCCTGCTGTCTGAGGAGAATGTGAATACAGGAAAAAATCCCTGTTATCAGAAACTACATACACCAGCATTGAAGGCACAGGCTTTTTAAATGAGGTCTGACCTCAGAAATGTTGCTGCTGCTGCTGTTGTTAGGAAAAGGTTAATTACAGGAGTTTAATTTTTGCCATTGCAGATTCCTGGATTATTGCCACTATAAAGCCCAGCAGGGACCATGCCATCCCCTCAGGCAGAGGGGACAAACAGACTGAGGGGCAGGAGCATGGCCAGTGCTGCAGAAACCAGCCCCAGGAGCTCCTGCACTCCTCCAGCCAGGGCACACAGCCCCTGACAATGGGAGTGAGCCCTCAGACCTGTGCTTTGCATCTTTACTAAATATTGGTATTTGCAGAAAGGGGTGGAAATAACTGTAATGAAGGTAAAGATTAAACTGATGCAATGAAGACATCTTGGTGCTGTCCTTTGTGTAGCTCTAAGCAATGACTTGCACCACTGCACTGGCTTTCACTGTGTTATTGTCCAGGTTACCATATTTTGGTTCTTTCCTTAAACAATCTCACCCAAATAAATAATACCTGAGAGCTTTTCTTTTGCAAAACAGCTTTAAAGTTCTCTTAGGTAGTTTCATGGCAAGTTTCTTCACAAAATGTGATGCTTCATAATCACACAAAACCATTTGATACAAACCCACAACGAAACTATAACAGGCATTGTTGATATTCTTTTGCTTCTTTGGCTTTTTTTGACCCTGTGGCCTAGGTGCTGGATTGTTTTATGGTTCTCAGCTTTTCTGAGTATTTCAGAACTGCAGCAAGGTTTTGCAAGAGCCAGCTGTGGTACCATTAAGTTTACTTCATAAAAAGTTTTTTGTTGCTTTGCACTCATATTCATCAAACTGGCCTCTAAACCAGTCTGAGATCTTTATGAGCTTTACAGATCTGGTGTGACTCACAGAGCCTGGTCTGATGGTCTGATATTCCAGTCTTTATGCAGCTTCTAAAAATACAGAGGCCAGAGCCACAGTGAGTCCTGAGCTGTCAGCAGGTGCTGGTGATCACCCCACTGTGCATCAGGCAGCAGTGCAGGTCATGCATCCCTGCTCCTCAGCAGTTTCCACTCAAGCAAGGCACAAACACGATTCCAGAGAGAGCTAAGCAGCAGTGCAGCTGAGATCCAGGGAGAAGGGGCTGCAGCCTCACTAGGGAAGGGGAGGAAAACAGCTGTGTGGCAAGAGGGCAGTGTGTGAAATGCTGTCAGAGCCCTGGGAAGGGGAAGCAGGGCTGAAGGTGGCAGCTACTGCAGCAGCACTGTACACACAGCAGTGCTGGGTTTGTGCTCCTCCTGCTGCAACAGAGACAGGACTGAGGAGGGGAGAGGGAAAGGCAGCTGTGCTGGGATGGCTGAGAGGAGAGCTGGGGTTTGTTCACTGCAGCTGGAAGTGAATGGGCCTGATCCCAGCACCTCTTACAGTCCTCTCACTTTCAGGACTGCTGTAGGCAAAAGAGGCAGCAGGACAGAAATGTCTGGTGTTCCAAGCAGACTCTCCTCCCAGGCAAGTACTTGACTTGTCTCGAGCCAGATCTGCCTTGGCTTCCACCCTGGTAGAAAGACAACTGAGAGAAATGATGTCTTCCAGAAAATTGCAGGGAGAAGTTACAGCCCAGAAACCCATTTTTGTTTGCTGCAGCAATAAGCACATCTCCTTGATTTGTCCAGAGCACAACACAAACCAGGGTCCATTATGCCCACTGTTCTTTTTGTGTTTAGTACCACCCATCTGCAAACAGGAAAGAACATGGACAGTTTGAACTGTCCCTCTCCTATATTGTTCTGGGTTTTGCGTCCTATTGTACAAAAAAATCTGGCCTCAGTTAATCCAAATTCTGGGAGACTTCATACGGCTGGGACAGTCTGACTTTCTGTCCTGGGTATGCTCTTGTGGTCAGTGTCAGCACAGGGTGCTGAGGCAGGTGAGCTTTTGCTCTGCCTCACTGATTTCTGATTTCCAGTTGGAGACAGTGATTCTGGGTGTCACTCCTTTGTGACTTGAGCATATTGGAACTGCAAATGAGAGGAGATGGAGATTCATGCTCAATAATTGTCTTCATCTGAGGAGCAGAAAGCCAGAAGCATATTATTATTTTGAAGTCTGTAGTTAAGTATTATACTTGATTAGAAATGAGCTAAATATGTGCAAAACTGCATCTTGCAAACCAGCC
The DNA here is from genome assembly GCA_034509425.1 of Eopsaltria australis. Classification (NCBI taxonomy): domain Eukaryota; kingdom Metazoa; phylum Chordata; class Aves; order Passeriformes; family Petroicidae; genus Eopsaltria; species Eopsaltria australis. Next base: position 5,655,321 of record JAVTVJ010000138.1, read on the forward strand.
TGCAGTTTTTTTGTGTTTAATAGTCTCTTGGGAAAGATTTTACACACTTTCTATCACACAATGCTGATCTTTCTTTGGTTTGGAGGCAGGTTTCTTATGTTGCATCTCTCTGGTGAATATTTACTGTTGTGTCAATCAGTTGTTCACTACTTATTTATTGACATAATTATTTCCCTTGCTAATATTCCATTGCCCACTTTTTCTCGTTGCTTTCTTTCATAATGAAATTCCTCAGCTCCCAAGTGAAAGTGCACATTTTCTAGTTCAAGGGGATTTTTTGGTTTTGATGTTTGTTTTCCTTTTTCCCCTCTCCTACATCTGCTTATCATTTTTTCTTAATTAGAAAATGAATGTGATCAAGAGGTCCTTACTTTGCCAGCTCAGACAGTCTGAAATGCAAACTACAGCTGCAGTTAAGAGTTGATAGCTCCCAGGAGAATTCAGATTACCATGGTGATGTTTGATAACTGTGGGGAAACAATGACCGAAAACTTCTGAAAACATGAATCTTTCAAAAATAATTATTTTGTTATTACACCAGTGTGTTACTGTGGTCATACTGGTCAGGCAGCTTTGTGGGAAAAGAAAGGCATGTACACAAACATAACTATTTTTTTTTTAGATGTTGATGTTTTCGTCCAGACTAGGTGATACGGAGCTGTCTCTGCCACCTTCTCTGCTCTGTGTTCTGAAATTTACAGGATTGAACCTATTTACAAGATGTTTTTGCAAAGGAAGCGTGAGCATGACTCCAAAACCAAAATGCAGTCTGCAGAGCATTGAAAGCCAGTCTAGCCTTTTTCTTGAGGCCACTTGTTTAATGGCACTGAACCCGAGTTTCTGTTCATGGCACTGCCTCCTTACTTCTGCTTCTGTCCCACCTTCTTTGCAGCTGCATCACGCAATCCTTTTCTATTTTGACAATTAATAAAGTGTGGGTAGGAATTACTGTTCTGTAAATGAAATGAGGATGCTGCTGCTGGGAGAAATGGAAATTATATTGCTCTTGAGGGGGAAAGATTGGTGAGGATTGTGAAATATGTGGAGGTCTCTTCCTTCCCTGCACTGTGCTGTGTTAAAAAGCTCATTCTGTTTAAGGATACATCAGCTACCTATAAAATCTTGTGAGATCACCAGCCAGCTAGGGGCTGGGATGGCTTCAGGATGGTGGCAGTGTCCTCACTGATGGTACTTAAAAAGTCATTAGAAAAGATAAGAACTTGTTTGTTAACAAAAAGAAATGTTAATGAGAAATTTCCCACTGCTAGGCACACATTAGTCTTGGCAATTAATTTTTTGTGTTTTCTTCTGTGAAGCAGAGGTGCTGTAATGGGAAAATGAGAAATCATTCAGAGCACGAGGGAGCTGTGGAGGGGTGACCCTGGCTGAATGCCAAGTGCTCACCAAAACCCCTCTCAGCTGGGCAGGAGAGAGAAAATACAGCAAAATGTTTGTGGGTTGGAAGAAAGCAGGGAGAGCTCTCTCACCAGTTACTGTCAGGGCAGAACAAACTTCACTTGGGGACATCAGTTTAATACCAGTCAAATCAGAGTAGGGTGGTGAGAAATAAAAACTCATATCCTAAGACTCCTTTTCCCCTACTCTCCCCTCTTCCCAGGCTCAACATCACTGCAAATGTCTCTGCTTTCTCCTGACAGCAGTGCAGGAGGACAGGGAATGGGGGCTGAGGTCAGTCCATCATGTGCTGTCTCTGCCACCTCAGTTGGAGAACTTCTCCCACTCTGCTCCTGCTCCAGTGTAGGGTCCCTCCCACGGGAACCAGTTCTCCATGAATTTCTCCAATGTGAGTCCTTCCCAGGGGCTGCAGTGAACTGTTCCAGTGTGGATCATTCCCTTGGGATGTAGTCCTTTAGGAACAGGTTTCCCACAGGGTCACAGTCCCTTTTGGGCACCCTCCAGCACCAGTGTGGTCTCCTCCATGGGCTGCAGGTGGATCTCTGCTCCCCCATGGGCTGCAGGGCACAGCTGCCTCACCATGGGCTGCACCCCAGGCTGAAGGGGAACCTCAGCTCTGGTGCCTGGAGCATCTCCTGCTCCTGCTTCTGCCCTGCCTGGGGGGGTCTGCAGAGCTGTTCTCTCACATATCCTCACTCCTCTCTTCACTGACTGCTCCTGTACAGTAACTTTTCCCTTCTTAATTCTGTTATCCCAGAGGTGGCACTGCTGGGATCAGCTTTGGCCAGCACTGACCCGTCCTGGAGCCAGCTGGTGCTGGCTTCATCAGACAGCAGGGTGGCTTCTGGCAGCTTCTCACAGAAGCCATCCTTGTGGCCCCAAAATCTGGCCATGCAAACCCAATACAGAGATCCACAGCAACATTTTGTTTCTGATCTCCTTTTTTGTTTTCTTCTTACTCCTTTGCTGCGTTACTCAGCATGTGAGAAATGATGCAGCATGTTAAATACCATTCTTACTGCTTCAGCTAAACTTGCCATCAAGCAGAGGTGTGCTGCAGAATTTTGAGGCATCCTTTCTTTGGGATTTGGTGCTTTTTTTTCACTTTGTGGTTTTCTTGTTGCTGTGTTAAACATTGCTGCAGGTGGGAACATAGACCTGAAGGGAGACCGAGTGTCATCTCAAAATTCCTGGCTGGCAGACCCCTGCTGCAGCATTTCCCTCGAGGTGTTGGATAGCTCTCCAGTCATCAGGACTGGAATGTTTCCCATCTTCTCCCCTCTGCCTGGGCAAGGGTGTTCATCAAACTATGAACAAGACAGCCTGGAAAAAAAGGAAAGTACCCCTAAGTGTATGCCTAGGAATGCAGCATATCTCTGGCCATAGGCAATCACAAAAATTGTATCTGGCAACTAGCAGGAGCACAGCTGCAGGAGGGCTGTGGTGAGCTGTGGGTTGCTGGTGTTGACAGTCTGATTAAAACAAGGGAACTGTAATTAGGCTGATCCATGCAGGAAGCCATGGACATTTTGTTTCTTTTGTCCCTTGTAAACTGGAACAACTCTAATCGTTGTATTGAGCCTAATAGAGGAAAAAAAAAATCTGTTTTGAAGCAGAATTATGGTTTGTGGCCATTGTAGCATGAGTACTGCAGAGTAATTTAGGAGTAGGTAGTGAGGTTGAATTTTGGATCCTTTACAGGGGTAGACATCACTGTTGGGGCATTTTTGTGCAGCAGTGTGTCACACACAGGGCTGTATCATTTGGCTGCTTGGTGTTTCCCTAGTAAAATGTAAATTTTTGTCTAAGTTTTGGAGAGAGCAGGCTTCCCAGCTGAAGAGAAGCGCAGAAACTGGGTAAGTCCTCTGTGCTCAGAGTAGGTTCTGTCTCTTTTGAGCTGGTGTTGTCCCCTGGTGAGATCCTGGAAGGAGGCTGGACTCAGAAGGATGTAGAAGTAACTTGATTTTTTGACAGACATCCTGTATTGAGCTCTACATGAAGTCCAAAATAGGCTGTACCTTTGGCATTGTACAATAAGAACTGTAAAACATCTTAGTGGACAAGAGTTTGTTGCATGAAGTGAATGTTTAGTGGTGCTATATTGACTGTCCTTCATAAGAACAGGCTTAACTCTGTACCTGTAGTACAATATGCAAATCCTGTACCACTTACCAAAATGAGATATCAAGATATTGAATTATTCACTGCTACCCAAATCCATCCTGTTTTGTCTCTTGCCTGCCCCACACAATACACCTTGGCAGAGGAGAGGACTGAGTCCATGAGCTTTGCATGGGCATGGACTGGCCATGGGCAGTTGAGGCTGCTGGGCAGGAATGCAGTGAGCATGCCCTGCCCTCTGCTGCCCTCAGCACACACAGGTTTGGATCCTGCTGCTCACTCCCTGGGGTGTGTTTGATCCCTCAGTCAAACTGAGCAATTCCCTCAGCAGTTCTTTCCTTGTCCTGTATCATCAAGTCCTTCCTTTGCAGGAGTCTGAAGGGACTGAAGGGATGGGAGCTGGTTTGATTCAGTGCTCCTGGTTAGCTCTGCAGTCCCTCCAAGATGAGGTCATTTTGCTGCCATCCAACTTCACAACAAATGCAGGGGCTGTTGGGCACAGACTGGGGATGCCATTAGGGCTGTGCCCAGGATTCTTCCCAAAAGCAGCACTTAACCTTCTGCCAATCAGGTATCTGCATTTTAGCGACCAAAATGTGGGTTTGGTGGGCCTGTGCTGACCTGCACTAATTACCTCATCCCAGGCCTTTGTTTCTTGATGGCAGAGAGAAAGAGGAAGGAAATTCATTTAACCAGATCAGTTTTTTGCCTCCATGTCATCTGCAGATAGTAGCATCTGCAGATGGGTAGCAGAGGTGGTGTTACTGTTGTTTTCTTTGGTGCATGAATTTCTGTGATTAAAGGTCTCTTGTATGGTATTAAAGAAACTCTGGGAACTTTAGTCCTACTGTTATGCCAGAAAGATTTTATAAAAGTTTTATAAAGGTAAATAATGCCAGTGCGATAATTATTATGATGAGGGAGAAAATTTAGCTTTTTAATCTTCTAAAATTCCATCTAAAAGCCGTGTTTCATTCTCTTTTTATCCAGTAAAAGAACTGAAAATGGTTTTCCTCAGAACACAGATAAGAAAACAGTAGCGATTAAAGATAATATTATGGAATGTCTGGCAGGGTTCAGTGCATCAATAACCCTGACACGTAATTAAAGTAATTGAAAATGCCCCGCGTGTGTTCTCTGATAGAAGGCAGTAAAAAGATCACTAAGGTGCCAAAGCTCTTGCACAATACCAGATATATTTAAAAATCAATCTCTTTTATTTTTAATCTTTTATTTGAGTCCTTTAAATGTCCATAAAATCAAAACCTGAGCCTGCATCAGCGCCTTTAGCTTTCCTGCTGAGAGAAAGCAGCTTATATTTCATTCAGCTCGTTGCTCAGGTCAGCAGAAAGGGCTGGATTTCAACTCAGAAACAGGACTCCTCAAGGATGCTGACATCCAACCGAGCTGGGCTGGGTCTCTCTCCTTTCCTCTAGCAGTTCTCTTCTTCACAATCCAGTGTTGGACCCCATCTCCCTTCATTTTCCCCTCTTTTTTAACCTAGGTATGCTTGTACTTTTCTTCCCTTTCTGTACTCGTGCAACAGCTGTCTGAAATTAACCCTAGCATAATGGGAAAACTTGATATTTAGAAATTTTGAAGGAGGAGGATATCATCCTGATATTGGTTACTTATTTCCAGATGGGTCCCGGACTTCATTAACCCAGAACTCTACATTGGTAAGAATTGGGAATCTTTTGGGACCACTCTAATTTTAACAGAAAGGCCAAAACTTGATTTTGTATGAGACTTTGTATGAGACTTTGTAAATTACTTCAGGGAATACACAAGGGAAAGTATTTTCTGTGAAAGAGCAGCTCCAAATTTGGGTTTGTTTTGCCCCAAGTTCAGACTCAGCCAAGGGTTAAAGTTCTTTCTGAATTTTCTTAATGAGAAAGTGGTGAGGGCACCTGGCTTTTAAAGAAGCTTGAAGTAAAATGTCATCTTTCCAGGTGAAATGTTTCCCTCACTGTGATTTGAGAGCCAGAGCTAGAACAAGGATAGAACAGGCTGTGGCAGTGGGAAGGGGCTCACAGTGACCCTCTAGAGCAACTGCCTGGGAGCAGGCAAGAAATCAGAGGCTTCCTTCTTCTGTCCCTCCAACCTTCACAAGGTTTTTCCTCTGATACTTGACTGAATCCCAGTTTCTCTGCTAAGGGACACATTGGCATCATAGCCTTTGGAATCAGGAGTTCAAAATAATTGAACGTATTTCCATACTGAACCATGATTTTATGCATTTAGTAAGCTCCAATTTTTTTTTCAAATTGGAAATATAACTTTGACAACGAGATGCTGAGACAAAAATGCAGGTAGCCAGGTGGATTTATCTCCCTGTGTCCCTGATGGACAGTGCTGCATAATCAAAATATTCTGACTGGTTTTCTTCTATGAAAAAGAAAAGAACTTCTCAAAATTAAGAAATGTATAATGAAAGGTGGATGTTGCTATCATGTTTTTTTGAAGGAAGATGGATATTGTTAGTGGCTTCTGTTGCATTTTATTAAAAATTCCTTATATCAGAAGTGCTAAATTGTTCCTATTTCTTGCACTAACAAACACTGTCCTGGTGTTGACAGGCCCCATCTGTACAAGTCCTTAAAAATCAGAGAGCTTTTGGAGTCAGTTCTGGGGCTCTGGGAATGCTGGGGTGGGAGTGTTTGGCACATGGAACCCTTTGGAACTGGCTGTTGGAAGAAGTTCTTGCTGGCAGCATCACAAAGTGCTTGCTCAAAGGGTGCAGATTTGGGATATTCCAGTACCCATCACACTTTCATGTAACTGAGCAGGAGCAATCAGTGTTTTATTCTTGCCTCAGGAGGAAGTAATTGAGATTAACACGACTGGCAGTTAAATGTAGAGATGAGGAAAGCGTGCTCTATACATAAAATTCAGTGCTTTTCCCCTTAATCAGTGATGAAGGCAAGCACACGGAATAATCCATGTTTCAGTCAGTTTGGAATTGCATTTGTGAAAGTCACTTGAGTTAAATTAACACACAGTGCTGAAATACATTACTGCAACCCTTGTGATCTGAGGGTGATTGTATTCCAAGGTGCTATCCTTGGATGATCACCACAAGAGTCTAGTCCTGAGCTTCATTAAATCCTTGCTGCAGAGGTCAGGGAAAACTAAGACAATGGAATTAAAGCATAAAATATGCTTAAACAGAGATATTTGGGCAGGATTAAAATTAAACATGTAGGATAAAATTTCAAAAAGGTATTTAAGCTTCAAAGATTCAGAGAAGGATGTGATTTGGATGCATAATCTGCTCAGTACCTAGTGGACAACAACAGTTGTTTGCCTACATTTGTAAACGTGTAGATACCTCAGAAAAGTATCTAGTTCTTGCAGTAGTGACCTTGTGAGCAACCTGCTCCTCTGCCCATCTTGTTTTATCTTTACTGTCAGCCTGCTGTGAACTCTTCAGCTCACAAGTGAATAGTAAGTGTAGGACAAAGTGGAGCCTTGTCTGAGTAAAGTGCACCAGGGGGCAGAATACCTGTCAAGCAGACTGAGAGGTGAGATAAATGGGAAGAGTGGGGTAGAGAATACATTTGTGTTTGTATTTGGATTTTTCTTTATCAGTAGTTTCATTTTTCAATTACCAGCATTAACTCCCTACACAGCTTAACTAGAAGGCAAAGATTATACAGCTGATAACGCCCCCAGAGGAGGCACAGAGGAGCTGTTCTCATGCGTGTGATACCAAACTGTCATTTCCATCCAAATTCCAGTACGGAAAAGTTAAGAGTTACAACATTTCTGAGCATGTTTGCACCTGTACAGTGAACCCCCCATAGTTTTGGTGTCAGGTTGCATTGTATGTGCTCTGATGACCTTTTTATTTGCCTCCTCTCATCTGTCTCTCATAAGAGAAGTGTGGATACCATAAAAGCTGAGCTGGCCAGGCAGACAGGCAGCTTCCCCCACTCTCAGTTGCTGCTTGTCTTGGCTGCTCTGTCTCCACCAACAGTCTCAAACAAGTCTTTGCTAGTGTTTCACTATCCATCTTGTTAGTTTGTTTTATTTTCCTAGCACCTGACTAAAACCTCCCTTGTTCCACTTCAAAACTATTCCTTCTTGTCCTACCTACAGTAGAGTTTATTCTTTCCTGTTCACCAGCTGCATTTCCTAGAAGATCTTGCCTCCGTGCTCTTCAGTCTAGGCAACCCTAGTTCCCTCAGCATCTCTTTTCAGATCATGATTTTCCAGATCTCAGATTTTGCTGTTCTCAATATCTCTCCTTAATTAAAAACATGGACATTGTAGCCTGCTTAGAGAAACACAAAGCATCTGGAGCCTTAAGAAAAAAGCAGGGTTATCAGAATGCCTCTCAGAGGGCACGTGCCTCACCTCTCATGTACAGTATGGGTTGTAATTCATCCTTGGCAGATACAGGGGCTGCATGGACATTGTGTGGATGTCCTGTCCGAGCAGCATTGTGGGATGACTCAGAGCATGGCTGGGACTAGGGAAGAGGCTGCCTTCCTTTGTGTCACTTCTCTGTAGTATGGGAGTGCTGCTGGAATTTACATAGTTTATGGCCACTGTAAACCTACACAGAAAAATACACAGTTTGGACCTGGAGGGCCAAAGCTTCTTTGCCAGGAGATAAAAGTGATTCAGATGCAAAAAGCTCCTGCTTTTTGTTGTATGCGTTCTGATTGCTGAATGGGTGGGGAAGGGGAAGTGCTATACTGCTTAAAGCTTAATTTAAAACCTAATAAAAGAAGCCAAACTCCCTAATTTGATCTCATGTAGGAAAGGATCATTTTCTTTCAGAGAACAAGCCCAGGTGACAGCTTGGACAGGTCAAATCCAGGACATTAGCACTAAGCTTTGCAGTGTCGGAGCTCTGCCAGGGCCATTCCTAGCAATGGGCAGTGAGTGTGTTGGTAGGTGGATGTGTGTCTAAGGGAAATCTTAGAATTTGGGGCATTGGCCTAACATTGTCAGACATATTGGAACAGAGTTGGAGCATGAGGAGTTATAGCTTTGCCTGGTTTAAAAAGCCAGGGCATTCTTTTGATGCACCCAGGTCATCACCCGTGTCATCAGTGCTGTAATTGCACCTGGAATGTGTCAGAGAATCCAGCTGGAAGGATGAAGCCTTGTTCCTGATGATGGCTCCACCAGAGTGCTATAAGATCTGCTTTTCACCCTGCAGAAAATGTGGATGCACAAGAATAACAGTAGCAGGCACTGTTTGGTTTTATAGAAGTTCTCTGATGTCTGATTCCTATGAAATCTTTAATTTTGTGTTGGAATAGGTTCAAGGACAGGTTGATGGGCACTGGCTCAGCACTGCAGAGCTCTGCTGCTGCACTGTGATCAGCAGGTGATGCCGGCTATGATTGGGGTGCTTTTGCTCATTTTGTGTGTTCAAGATGAAGGTGTTAAGCCACTCTAGCACCCAGAAGGTAGGACCAGCTTGACTTTGAGAATGATGAATGAATGATGCTTTGACTTTGACTTTGATGTGACCTGGGGGCACATCAATGGAACATGAAGTTCTCCTGCATGAGGTCTCTTTAACACTTGAGAACAGGACACTTCTGAGATGCCTGTGGCCTCGAGGGCTGCACATTTCTTTAGTGATATCCCTCTGCTCAAACAAGCACTTGGGAACCCCATCCATATGTGTGAGCTGCTTCAGACCCATAAACATCAGTGGCTCCTGAGCAATTGTTTCCTGGCAGCTCTAGTGAACATCAAAATAAACCTTTGTGGACTGTAACACAGGAAAGGTAATTGGATATTTTGGAAAGCTATGAACAGCTCTGAGATAACTGTCTGTCATTGGGTTCTGGTGTCAGTCCTTGCCTTGTGAATTTGATTTGAAAACTGTCAGCCTAAGGTGAAATGCTGGTAAACAGGGCTATAAGGGTAGAGAACCTCTCTACATGAAAGAAAATGGGGGGAAAGATGGAAATTCCTGCAAGGTGAAACGTTTGGAAGAATTGCATACTGAGAGGCTAATTGGATATAATTTTTTATCCCCTAAAAGCGTTATGATGGATGCCAGACAAAGCTGTAAGAAATCTGTTGTCCAGATGCGTTTGTTTCCTATGGCTAAATGTAAAACTCCCACTGACAGCTGGTGCCTGCAAATGAGTCCAGGAAACAGATGATAAGGATGAATTACCAGTGAGGGAATCAGCACAACAGCCAGACAGTGAAATAGTGGGACTATTTCACATGGACCCTCAGCCCCTGCCCCACAGCTTCCAGACTCTGTCCCAGCTCACAGCACTGAGTTCCAACAACACGACTGCTTCCCTGAATTAGCAATAAGCACTTGGGCAAAGTCCTGGCTTCATTTGGGAAAGTTCCTGTTGGCTTCAAAAGCTGGGAGTGTGGCCCAGTTAGGAAGTGTGGGATTTAGCAGGTTGCTCTGTGTGGGTTTGGACTGTGGATGCATTGCTCATTTGCAGAACAGAGACTGGACACTTTGATTGCAGACCAACCTGTCTGTGTCTGTACGTGTGGGTGTGAGAGAAGGAAAAGTCAGGCCTCAAGGAAAGAAAATACCATTTTCTCAATGAGATGCAAAAGGGAATTAGCCACACTCTACCATCTAGCTGCTCCATTATCATAAGTCAGTGATAATAATAAGTTGCACTGGGAAAATTAGACCATGGAGAGACTAATAAGGAAAAAAAAAGAGTTACTGGAAAATTAGACTTGAACCCCATGATCAGTTCACTGGATAAAATGTCATGCCTAAATGAGAGCATATTTTATACCTTATATTTCTATCTTATGGGGTAGAGATTAAAAATTTCAAAATTGTGATAAGGCAAGAAAATCTAAGTATGAATCAGCCGTACCAGGCCAGAGTGCTATCTCTTGGTATATTGCAAAAAATGGATGAAATGCAGAGGGTTTGGGACCTTCAAATTTCTATTTTAGAATATTCAAAACAATGTTGGCCATTCTGGACCACTTTCTTTTCCCTCCTCTTTTTCTATACTTTTTTCCTTCCCCAAGTCCTCTTCCTTGCAGTCCTCTGCTCCTTCAGTAAACTCTGAAGACACCTTCAGTCACAGCCCTCAACCAGCTCATGTTGGGCTCCAGCCTCTGCAGGGCGTGGGAGAGGATTTCTTCTGAGACAAGCAGGCAGCCAGCTTCATGACTGGGTGCTACCTTTTCTCCTTGCCTTCTCCAGACTCAGCTGGCAGAACCACAGACTCCCATAGCTGCTTCTCCTGCAGGATCAGGAGGAAGCTGAGGCTGTCATCAGCCTGCCCTGTGTCTATCCTATGATTACCCCAGCAGGACACGTGCAGCCCTGCTTCCAAAAGCTACATTAATAGCCCTTTTCGATCTTGAGAACTGCATTTTGCCTCTTTGATCTTTCATCCCAAACCTCTTGAGTTCTACTGCCTCCTGTAAGTGCATGTGCTGGCAGCATGGCTGGTGAATGGCCCTTCTGCTGTCCTTGAGACTCCTCTGTGGCAGGAAGGACTCCTCCAGATGGGAGCTCTCCCAGAACTGATCTCCGCTTTTTCAGAGTTATGCTTGCTGCTCACTTCCATCCCTCAGTGCCTCAATCCTGCATATATAGGAATATCTTCCATAATTGAAGAATTCATGGCTTTACCTGTGACCTGAGGAAGTCCAGCAGAGCTGCCCTGTACCTGCTCTCAGCTGCTTCTGCTGCTTTCTCCCTTCCTTTTCCCATTCTTCACCATTAGCCCCCAAGGCAGATTGTTTATGAATCAGATCCTTAAGGTTTGTATTTTGGGAGCTGAAAGAAGGTCCCTGTAACCCCTAGGTACTCTTCCACTTCTTTTCCATGCAGCTGACACAACTTTCTGCCATTAGCTGATCTTAAACAGACTCTGAGATCTCAAGGCTTGGTTGCTCCAAGAGTTCTGTTTTCTTCAAAGACTTTGTTCATCTCCAAGATCAGCATTTACAATTCCCATCTATGTAGTGTCAAGAGATGTGTTTTATCCAGAAGGCTTTTCCTAGGACTTTGAGGGGAGTCTGCACTGAAGGCAGACAGGAAGGTGAGGAAGGAGTAGCAGGCATGGCTGGTGTTACATGAATATATCTGCTTTCAGAGTAAACTAGAACTGCAACAACTAAAGGTGAAGGCAGGTGATAGTGATTCCTTGGCAATAAAGCAAAATTCCAAAATCCTGCTTCCTGAGCGAGATTTTTGTGACATTCATTTCCAATTTCTGCAGTGATTGGATTTCAGTTCACAGCAGTTTTTGATCTGCAGGCTGCTGAGTAACTTCATGTGTATCACATTTCACTGTACCTTACAAATGGTACCCTTTGACATAAATTATCAGAATTGTGGTTAATTCCACTTGAAAGCAATGGGGATTTCACTATTATCTTTCACATGTGGCAATAAAGTTCTGTAAAGCACTTTTTTCACTCAGTTACTTGAGCTAAATGTCCAATAAATAATGCAGAGTTCCAGGCTAAGCATGAGCTAGAGATGGAGTTTCCAGTTAATAGAACAACTTGCCTTGCTTTTCTCAAGAAGAAACAGCAATGGGAAAGTTGTTTGAAATATAATGGTGGAAACCACAGAATGAATTATTTTTAATAATACCTGTAGCAAGTTTTACAAGATTTGTGGTACTTTCGCTTATAATGAAATAGACCCATCAATACCTTGAAGTTCAGTAATGTGAGAGAATTATTGAGCTTGATTCATGTGTAATCAACTAAGACAAAATTGATGTGCTTGGATCTGTACAAGCTGTTTATAACTCAGGGTAAACAAAGAATAGCTTGACCATAATGCTAAAGTTTGGAAGTGCATGCTTTCCCTTCTTCATATGGAGAAGAGACAGCAAAATTGAGGAAGCCTATAGAATGTGGCTGTAGGAAACAGGATAGAGGAGATGCCATTGATGGGAAGCCTTGGGAGCACACTAAAGGAGATGAGAAGACTCAGGGACTATAGGTCATGACAAAGGGCTAACTTTTGAGGTTTTTTAATTGTTGATGTGTAGCCATTGTCTGTTGATGTAACAGTTTATAGGGAAGTGAAGGGTAAAAACAGGATTTTTTTACCCTTGTGTGGAGCCCCTCTGGAAGCATGGCAAGCAGAGCAAACACCACATTAAATCCCATGAAGGTTTCCTAAAGGGGCACAAGTCCTGCCTTTGCAGCCCTGTGTTTGCAGCCCTGCTATATAACCTCTCTGTGTATGTCTATGATGTGCATGTTATATATATATATATATATATAAAGAGAGAATGTACTCTTTGGGAGTAAAAACTTAATGTTTCAGGTGTTGGTGTTTCTTCAAAAAGGGAATCAATAACTGAGTCTGTAAATCTTTGATGCAGTGCAATGCTCTCTGAGCAGAACAGCCATAATAATTTAGAAATTGGCTGATTTGTTCAGAATTTTCAGCCTCTTTGCACCAGCAGTGAGTTTTCTTTCTTCCCTTTCTTCGCTTCTACTCCAGGTTTTTTAGTGTTTTCTCCATGCTTCTGCTTATTACGGTGTCCCAGCCAAAGCACATCAAACAAAATCCGAAGGAATTAACTCTTTTACCCTTACTGCTTGTGCTCTCAGGGAGGTTTTGTATTGATCCAGCTGCCTCCACAGAAGAGGTTCCTTTCTCCTTCTGCATATACTGAATGGAGAGCACCTGTTCCCTTCTCCCCCCTCAACCGTTCCATGAGGATAATGGGCAGAAAACAGGCGTTAGATGAGAATGGAGAAGCTGCCCAATCTGCTGGGAGAGGCAGGGAATAAATCTCTGGTCACCAAAGACTCTCTGCAGTAGTACAGAATGCCAAGAGCCGAGCCTGGGATGAGATGGAAACATGTAAGTTCTCATTTGCAGCCTGTGGAAGTCTTTTGCCAGTTTGGGGGTTCGAGGGTGCCACTCTGGACCTGCTCCTGCAGAATGGGATTGACTGTGGTTGATTCCCTGGAATGAATTCCTCTGACTGTTCAGTTACTAAAGCACAGCATGGTTGTTTGCCCCAAGGCATCTCACCTCTGTCCTGTTTGCAGCAAGCATCCCTTTCCCCCTCAGAGATACTTGGCTGCCAGGATCACCATACAGGGAAGGGTGCTTTCATCCTACAATGTAACTAGTAAACCAAGTCTGAAAAAGCAATAATCTCATTATTAATAAACTAATAAATTTACCTCTTGGTCCAAAATGTAGTCTTCATTGTGTAAGGAATAAAAAAAAGATTAAATCTTTCTGGAAGAAAGAAGGGGGAATGTGGTGGTAAAACAGCTTAGTCAGAAGATGGATGAGGCAACAGTAGCTTGATATTGATCTCTGTCCTTGAATTAGATAGGCACTGGCTGATAAAACATCCCTATTTTTCTAGGTGTCATCACGTATTTCCAAAATATCCTACTTACCTGCTGGCTGCTCAGCCTTGGGAGCAAGGCCTGTTCTGCCTCTCAATGAGAGAGCAGAATGGAGATGCTAAACTAACAAATGCAGCAGCGTGAGGCTACAGCCAATTAAAAGGTTCTGTTTAACATATCAAGTATGAGTTTCCATTTCAGGGAAATGTGCCTTTTCAGATGACACTGTCTCAGCATTAAATACCACAGGTACCAATGATACAGAAACCCCACATGTTTGTGGCCCTGCTGCAATCTGATACATCTGTTCTGAGAAAATTTGCACAACATGGGAATGCAAATGCAGCTCTTGAGCCAAAACAGGGAAGAAGAAGCCCCACCTCACTGTCATTTCTCATACAACTCTTTGCCAGAACTTGGCTCCTTGGGTGCTGGCTGTGCCTGACAGAGCTGTCCCTCACCTCTGGCTTCCCAGCCCTGGAGCAGGGTGAGAGACAGCAGAGCCTCTGTACCTCATTCAGCACCCCAACTCTCAGAGTGAATTGAGATTTAAAAAACCCTGCCCAGGAAAAAAATGATGCCTCCATGTAATGTGTTTGAAAGATCTTCAGTGACACTGTTACCTGGGTAGTACAGCAAGTTAATTAGCAACATTGCTGTAAGACAACCTGATAAACGGGACTCTGCTTACAATTCTAATGGTTGTAAATATGAATGCAAAGGAAATGAGTTCTTTAGGATGTCTCTGTTTCCTAGAAATCAATAATACATGGGCCATCATGGAAAGCATTTATCTGTGTTCTTTTTTGCCTCCCCCAAAAACAGTTCTGCATCTGCAGACAGGAATTTAAGTGTGAACAAGAGTTTGCACACGTGGGTCACTGGCTGATCCTTTATCTTACTGTTCTGTCACTAAGGTAAGGTTGCCTTAATTTATAGATATCACTTCGTAGTGCTGCTCATTTTAGTTGGTCATAGCAAAAGAAAGTCTTTATCTTCCGTAATTTCTCATCTTTTTGGCTGTGTCTGATTAGTGTGATTTATGTCAGCTAAGGTAGTAATTTGATTCACTTCAGTGGTTGGAAGGCTCTTAAAAGTACAGGACCTTCAGGAATTCTAAACCTAATCATTGTCTACACTCAGAATATCCTTTCTATTTAATACCACACTTGATAGGTAGTTTGTTTTCTGCATCAGCATGCCAAGGTTGCAGGCCTTCATCCCCTGTGATGCTGACAATCTCCCCTTTGCTT
Source organism: Eopsaltria australis (assembly GCA_034509425.1). Taxonomy (NCBI): domain Eukaryota; kingdom Metazoa; phylum Chordata; class Aves; order Passeriformes; family Petroicidae; genus Eopsaltria; species Eopsaltria australis. The sequence goes on from JAVTVJ010000138.1 coordinate 5,670,428, forward strand.
TAATGTACCCTTGTCCACTGGGAACAGCACGGAGCTGTTCAGTGCTGGGGCATTGACTCCTCAGCAATGTGCTGGAAGGAGCTGCACTGGGATCTCAGTGGATGGGATCTCATCACTAGTGACAGGAAATCACTGCCAGAAGGTTGCCAGGTATTTGGCTGAAAAGTACCCCACGTTCCTTTGATTCCTGATGTGTCTTGATACCAACTGGCCTTATAAAATGACTAAGTTTGTATTTAAGTATTGCTACATTTTTCATTTGTTGGTAGGCACAGAGGGTAAAACACATCAGATTTGGCAATCTTATTTTAATGTATTTTCTTCAGTTGTTTAAAATGCTAACTCTTGACTAAGGAAAGAGCTGTTCCTTACAAGTCTAGGCAGAGTGGAGGCTCAGCAGTAACTTACCATTTTCTTTCAATTTTTGTGCAAACATTCACACAGGTTTTCACTGCTCCCTGTGTGAATGTTCCCAAAAGTTTATTCCCAGTAGCACTGACGCTGCTGTTACCTTTCATTATTTATGGACAGACAGTTACTGCTTGTCCAGTTAAAAAATGAAGGTGAGTTTAAAGCACAACAGTTTGGTTTCTTGTGCTTCAAAGATATTCTCAGGTCACTTTTTTAATGCCAATTGCACACTGTGCAGATATAAAACTTGGTGATGATGTTCTGCAGCAGAAGTGAACAGAGACTTCCTTTCCTTGAAGGCTTATGATAAAAATTCCCTGGAAAACAGATCAGCATCTACATTCCCATCTTTTTCTTGTAGCACTGGAGGTTGTGTTAAGAGTGAAAATTACTTCAGAAAGTGAACATTTCAAAATGTGCAACCTAGCATTTTATACCTGAAAATCCCTTTTTAGACAATTATATTAATAAATGACTCCTTACTTTTGCCTTTACTGCTCTTTTTTTCTAATTATCCTACACATGGAAATTTGATCTGCTTTATTTCTTGGATTGCCACAAGTGACACGTTACAAAGATGAATATTCTGTCCAAGGGAAATCCTTTATTTTAGTTTCCTCTGCAAACCCATATGTCAACAAACTGATGGGGAAAGCTGCTGTGCTTTCCTTCGTTTGCTAATTGTTTGCATGACCAAATTCCTTTTTCTGGGCAAGAAATTTCCCAGTGGGAGTCTACTCTCCTACCTCTTACCAGGTAGAAGTGATATATTTTTAATTCTTCTGTAATAATTTACACTGGCACATGCATTACAGTTTGTTGGAAATCTCTCGAGGCTTTGACCTGCCCCAGAGGCATTCCAGCTGGTGCTCCTTAAATGACTCTTCTCCAAATTCCAGAGGTTTTTGGTTGTTTTGAAATATATTCTTTCTTAATTTTTCTTTGTAAGACTAAGCCATTCTCTTGCACTGTTTGCATAGTACCACTTCCAACGAACATTGGACTTTTCTGACCATTTGCATCATAATTAAATACTAGGAATTTATGAAGGATGAGGGTTTTATTCAGTGACATTATTCAAACTGTTGCTGGTGATTATTTATGAAACCACCTGTGAATTAAAATGACTTTATCAGCATCAAAAATTGTTTTGGTAATAAAAGATATTAACTCCTGCTCATATAAATAAAAAAGACACTTATTTGGAAATCTGTGATGTAGGAGAAAATGCTCTTATGTGTGAAACATTTGCTGGTAAGTAGGTATGTACTGCCTCTGTTCTGATAACAGTTTCCCTCAAATGCTGATTCAGATTTGCAAAGGCTTGATGCAGCACTGCAGGCTATGAAATTACTTTGTCTTACAACAAATTATTCAGGAACTTTGTATTAGATGGAAGACAGCCAAGTCTACTCTGGGCTGCAAATAATCCAGACAGGAGCAGTATTCATGTAAGCCTCTTGTATATTAGAACTGCCAGGAAACAGCCCCCTTTCCCTGGCATTAGCTTCTGCCTACACTGAACTTCGCAGCGTGACTCCACAGGTGCTTTTTGGCAGGGGGAATGCACCTACATGTGCATGTCTTAGGTTACAATGGCCTGTGTTCTATCACCATCTCCATGGGGTGTTGGGGCCGGGTGGGGCAGTGCTCCTGGCTCATCCCTGATGGCTCTGGGACGTGTTCTCTAATGGGCCAGCCGTTAGAGCCAGCTGGGGCACTTTGCTTTGCTCATCCCTAATGGCTGCAGTTCATGGGCCATTGAGTGCCACTGATAAACTCCATCATCCCATTGGGAGATGCCCCGCCCAGGGGGAGGGACCAAGCATTCCTGTCTGGATATAAACTGGGATTTGAAACACCACAAGGCAGCTTTTCCACTGCATTCCCAGAGGAAGACCAGACTCTTCTACACCACCACTGGACCTTCAGAGGGGAACTGCACCTTTCACAGGATCACTGCTTCAACAGAATCACATCTATCACTCCCAGAGGACTGCAGTCACCTTCCAAGTGGACTACTACCAACACCCTGACCGACAGGGTGTCAGGTTGTATTCTGGCTCTATGTGAGTCAGTGTTTTTGCACTATTGCATTTATTTTAATTTTTCTATTAAATTGTAGTTCTGACTTTGAGTCTCTCACTGATTTGCTTTCAAACTACCACAGTGCAGTAATTAGCACACGGGCATGGGATTCTCAGACGAGATGGAGAAGTGTAAATTCCTTTATTATACAGGCAAAGACTAAGACTACTCCAGACTAACCTAACAGACTGCTTGCTAAGACTGCTCTAAGACTATTACCCTATGTCACAGTGAAAAATACCTTAAATACCATCCCACAGACAGCATGTGCCATCATATAAACAGGAAAGATGCTTACCACAGTGTTCCCCAACCACCTGAGTTATTTCACAGCTGTTACCTATTATGGTAAAAGGTAAACAATACCCAGTATGGTCACAAAGTACAATACTCATAGACCATAGGTCCAGAAGGCCACAAACCCATGATCCTCTTTCCCATGCCCATCCCTGGTGACCTGGATACGTTTCCAGGGTCACCTCTGGGCCTAGGGAAGAGGCTCTCCTCTAGGTTTTCCAGGCCTGCTGTTCTATAACACACATAGTGTAACCCTACATACATGGGACAGGAGAGCATCTTAAGGTGTTGTCTCTTGTCCTTCTCTTCCTCCTCCTGGTCAGGATGCAGGAAGTGGCACAGCACAGGCAACAGTCCCTCGTCCCTCCTGTGCTGGACTGCTGCAGTATTCCCATGCTCCAGTTCCTTCAGCTGAATCAACCTTTCAAACATATTCTTCTTACAGTGGTCGTAGCTGATCTTTGAACTGCTGATCCCAGGGCTTCCATTGCTGTGGAGAGGACCATGCCCAGCAGGAATGTTGTGTTTGCCAGTGATTGATGCCTCTGTGCTGCAGGACTGCTGGAAGGTGCAGTGGAGCCTGTGCAGGCTGTGCAGACAGACTCTGGTGCTCTGGAGACTGCTCCAGTCCAGCCCCTGGCACAAGCCACAGCTGGCCTGGCAGATCCCAGCCAGCTTCTCACTGCTTTGGGAACTGCTGCACCAGACAGCTGGCTGGTGTAGTCAAGAATTTTTTGTTAGGTTCCCCCCCCGCCAACTTTTCTGTCCTCAGACTGTGAAGCCAAGTGCAAAGCTACTGAGATTAGTTCATTTGCAGCAGGATCTTGTTCACTGACTGGTGTTTACTCCTGGCAGAAGCTTCCTCACTTTTGAACCAGCTAGCTAAGCTCAAGGCAACATATTTAGGACATTTCTGAGGGTTTTGTGGTGTTTCATCCTGGATTTATGGAGACTGCATTAATGCATTTAATGGCTTGGGGTAAGATTGCCACCATCCTGACCCAGCAGTGTGGAAATGAGCCTGGCTCGTGTCTCAGCTGGTGTGACACTTACACTGAGTGTTACACTGGGATCACAGTGGTTAAGATTTTCTCTGTTTCAGGTGTGACTGGTTACCTTATGAATTCAGAGCAAGCCCACTTGGCCACTGAGCCAAAAGCCACCTGGGATGCACTTCCTCTGCAGAGACCTGTCCCTGTTTTCTTACTGTGACTGCCCCAGGATAGCATCTGCTTGATTGGCAGCCTCAAATATTTGACACCACCTGCCTTTGATCTAGGTGTTGTGATGAGCATTCTTGTCTGATCCCCATTCAGTCTGTTCTTTTTCTTGAGAGGAGAGAGGGGCTCAGAAAGTCTTCTGCAATAAAGATTTTCTTCCCCCAGAGAGGTCAGCAGGTGTGCCAGTTCAGTGAGCTCGTATGGGTGCGGCCAGGATCCATGCTGTGGAACTGTCACTGTCATTCTGGATGGCCTCACACCCCTTGGCTGTGACTTTTGAAGCTGGTCCAGTGCTGTTTCTAGGCCAGTGTTACACCCCCACCCATCAGATCAGCACTCCATGCTCCCTGCTCTAATCCCTGCAACCTTCTGTCTTCAGCTGGGCTTTTGTTGCTGAGCAGTGGCGCCGTGAGTTTTGTGAAAATGTGAGTGACACTTTTTGTTTTGGGTCTGACCATTTCCCTCATCTAGAGACCAGCAAGGCTTGTGACTTCAGATTAGAAAATATGAGAGCAGACCCAGAAAGGTGATTGAGGTCATTGACAACTGAAACCAACCTACAGGAGGTTTTGCACCAAAGCAAAACTCTGTAGAGCACTAAAAGTTTCAGATCCACACTGAGGCACTAAAATATGTGAGTAGATTTCTTTTTTTTCAAGTGGTGACAATCTTTTCTCACTCCTTGCATGAGCAACAATTGCACAACTTCTCAAAACTTAGGTCAGCTCTTTAGATTTTGGAATACTAATGGGAACAATAACAGAGCTGCAGGCCGGGGACAGAGTGGCTGGACAGTGCCCAGGCAGAAAGGGACCTGGGGGTACTGCTTGACAGCCACATGAACATGAGCCAGCAGTGTGCCCAGGTGGCCAAGAAGGCCACTGGCACCTGGCCTGGATCAGGAATGGTATGGCCAGCAGCACCAGGGAGGTCATTCTCCCCCTGTACCTGGCACTGGTGAGGCCACACCTCGAGTGCTGAGTCCAGTTCTGGGCCCCTCAGTTTAGGAAGGACACTGAGATGCTTGAAGGTGTCCAGAGGAGGCAACAAGGCTGGTGAAGGGCTTGGAACAGAAGCCCTGTGAGGAGCAGCTGAGGGAGCTGGGGTTGTTTAGGCTGGAGAAAAGGAGACTCAGAGGTGACCTTGTCACTCTCTACAGCTTCCTGAAGGGTGGCTGTGGTCAGGTGGGGGTTGGTCTCTTCTCCCAGGCAACAACTGACAGAATGAGAGGACACAGTCCTAAGCTGCACCAGGGGAAGTTTAGGCTAGATACTAGAAAAAAATTCTTTGCAAAAAAGAGTAATTGGGCACTGGAATCATCTGCCCAGGGAGGTGGTGGAGTCACTGTCCCTGGATGTGTTTAAAAAAATACTTGATGAAGCACTCCGTGCCATGGTTTAGCTGATAAAGTTATGTGAGGGCATAGGTTGGACTTGATGTTCTCAAAGATCTTTTCCAACGTAGTTTCTTCTGTGATTCTGTAATTTTGTATTTTTAATTTTTGTAAAATCTTCACTTATTTCTTTTTTAAATTTATTTTTCCATAGCTGGTGGGATTTGAATAACATGTTCTGTAGCTTCCTTGATGTCCTTTAGTATTGCAATTGAGCCAAGCAGATGACTAATTCAAAGAGGAGGAAAGTGGGAATGGCTGTTCTGTTTAATTTACTGATCACTATTACAGGGAACTGGAAAATGAAAATGGGTACCTGCAACACAGAGAGAAAGTCAAAATACTAACAGAAACAACCAGCTATTATTACATTAAGTAACTGCCATTCAATCCAGCACTTGCACAGCAAATGCAAAATAAATCAGTCTTTGACATCTCATCAGTATTGCTACATAGACAATTTGTCAGATTACTAAAAATACTGCTACCTGCAAGCTGGCATTGGGGTATCCCCAGAGAGATGGTTAATGCTTAATCAAATGGTGTCACATTAGAGAAGGTCTCTATTAATCAGTAATGAATCATTTATATAATTGATTAGTTGTTTTTAACCCAGTTAAATTTTTTTTAATTTTATGGCAATATTAGTGTATTCTTACTCTAATTTACTGTAGTTCTGCCATGGTGCAGTAAAATTGAACAGGATTAGCAATGTCATGTTGGAAATCAGTAAATCCTGGTTTCTTTTATTGTAACTGCTTCAGAAGGCAAGACATGTCCACACTGCTAATTCCAGTAATTTCTAAAGTCTGTAACACAAGGAGTTGGAATCCAAAGGAATTTTCCTCTGTAGATGCTTTGAGATGCATTTCCTTTCCCAGAAAGGTCTAAGAATTCACAGGGTATGAGGCAGTTCCATACAAAACCAACTTCCAACCCTCAAATCCTCCAGTGTTCCTTAGCAGCACTGAAGTGACCAGGAAGGCCCTCAATCTTTCATCTCAGTTTAAGGCCAAATGAAGATCTCTCAAAATTTCCAACTCTTTCTATAGCCACCTCCCTGATCTAAGCACACCCAGATGTCTCTGGAAGACAGCAAGGGTGGAATGTTTGGTACATTACTGGGAGGATTGTGTTTGCTGGGGCCGGGACAGAGGCTTGGAGCTTTTCTGCAGACCCATGGTGTGGGAACCCCAAAGAGGGGCTGTCTGCTTTGTGCCTGGGATGTGCTTGTGCTTCACCAGCTCCTCTTGTGACACAGTAATTCAGCATGGTGTTTTGTTTGAGACTGGCAAGCACAGCTGGGATTCAGCAATCCTGGAGAATCCTATGAGAAAATGCCTTGGTGCACACAGGGGTTGGCTTTGTTCTGCTCTCACAAGTGAACCTGAGGGACCTCTCTGATATCAAAAACAGGATTAAATCATAACTACATTGTAAAGTTTTATATTATTTTTCGGTGTAATACCTACTCGTCCTCCGATCCCAGGCACGGTGCCTCTGCTCGGTGGTTGCCTTCCTCACCACTGTGCTGTCCTCAACCCCCTGTCCGTTAGGATGAGAGCCGAGGGCTGGAGGGAGGAAGATCAGGAGGAATCACAGGCAGGAGCGACTGATGGACAGAAAAAGCTAATCTTGAAAGACTTTTTGGGAAAGCACAGAGCTCTGCAGAAGCTGTTGCTGTCTCTCATATTGGGGACATACCAACAGTTGTATGTCTCAGTGGTTTTGTGTTTGCAAACTTGGCTGTTGCAGTTCAGAGCTTGCAAAAAATGAAGGCTTCAGTCTCATATGAAAGTGTGATATTTTGTGGCTTCATTGCCATAACCAGGGAACAAACTCCTGACACATCATTTTACCTAGATGCCTGTTGTTGTCACAATGAAAGAGACAAGATCTACACTATGAGAAATTCAAGAGAAGTCAATCTGTGGAATGAAGTGTGTGTGCACAAAGAGAGATGTGTGTCTAAGCAGGGCTATGTGTATATAAAATATCTTTGTGTCTGTACAAATCTGATTTCACCATTTTCTACAGATTTTATCTAAATTGGAATTTGATTTTACTTTCCTTTGTCATAAAGGTTCAAGCTGTTGCTTGTTTGACCATAGAGGTCCTTCAACACACTGGCTGGCAGTACTCTTGTGTGCTTCACAGAAATGTCTCTCTGCTTCTCTACATGATGCAGACTGTCAAGTTTGGTAAAGTTTCTTGGGAATCACTGAGCTTAACTGTGCCTTGCAACCACCTTTTGATGTTTGGTGTTTCCTGACTACCTCTCTGCAACAAAACACCCCAGTCTGTGCACTTGCCAGCACATAACTCCCCTCCTTCTGTTTTCTTTATCAGAGAGAGATGCAGTTGTTTTTTTTTTTCTGGATACAGGGTGATTCTTGTGTCTGCATTGTTTGAGCAGAAATTGGCTTTTCACTAAAATCTAGCTGTTCTTTACAAGAATAATTATTCCTTCCTTAGATTCCCAGTAAACAGTAAATCTTTAGTCAGCTGCAAACAAAAGTGTTGAGGTGAGCACTGCTCAGGAGTGCATGGCAAGTGTGGCACTGAACATGTGCAGGAGTCCAGGTATGCTCAGTTTAAAAGTCCTCGTTGGTGTTTCTTAGGGAAACTGAAGAAAAGCAGAAAAAGGCTTTCATGAGATGTATTTCCTTGCTGCCTTGACTGCTATTTCTGTACTTCCAGAAGAAGCTGGAATTTGGCTCAGCAGTGGGAATAAGTCTGGGATGAGGTCAGCTGGTCAGAGCATGGTGCTGATAACACCAAGGCCATGGGTTTGATCCCTGTACAAGCCATTCATTTAAGAGTTGGACTCAATGATCCTGGAGGGGCCCTTCCAACTCAGAAGGTCCTGTGACTCTGTCTGGATACAATAGCAGTGACCATGTAGAAGTTCTGATATTTCTGAATAAAAGGACGTAAATACATTTCTTTGAAAAACTCCTGAGAGTCAGGGACTGTTGCTTTTTATTCTCATTTTCGATTGGGGCTTGTGCCAGTATAAGAAACTGTATCAAGATTCGTGGTGGCCAAGCTGGAAATGAACTGAAATTACCATTTAAGAGAGCAAAGCAAAAATCCTACATTTGGAAAGAATTTATGATCCTCAACAAGTGAATTTTAAGAGGAAAGAAGTACAGTTTTGTTTGAACCAGCGAAGTGAAACAACATGACAGCACGTTCCAACATCTATTTTCTACTCTGATCTGAGTGAAAACTGCTGATTGCCATATTTGTTCCAAGCAGGGATGTGCCACAGTTGCCTTAAATTTTCTTGCAAACAATGAATCGCTACTGATGGCACTGCTGGTACTTCTGCAGCTATTATCACATATTTAGACAAACTCATTATCAGCATTATGGATGTTAACACTCAGTGAGTGCTATCAGCCTACCCAGGGAACAAAGGGAAATAGGCAAGCACACAGAAGTTATTTTTATGGTGAGTAGTTTTAAAAAGCAGCCATGCATATTGCACGGTTTGCACGCAGGTCCTGAGCCGGTGGGATGCAGCCACATCTGCAGAGTGTATTTGCCTATATGGAATAATTGCAGATAAGGAAAAAGTAACCTGTGAAAGGAAATGGTTCATTGCAGTGTCTAGTCTCTGATCAGTTCTTGCCACTGGATTCTATCCATGTATTTAAATGTCCTTAAGTTCATCACACTTATGCCTTAAAAAAGTTCTTGGCTGTCACTGAGAAGTGGGTGAGCAGTGAAGGGAAGGTTTTCCTGTTTAGTAGCAGCAGAGCTATGTCTGTTTAAGGCTCTCACAGAGCTCGTGTGTGTAGAGCTGCAGCTGAAGGCCAGATGGGAAAGGCTGAAGTCAGGGATTTCCACCTTTGTAGGGGAACACTTCTGTGATCACCCAGCCTGATCTACAAAAACCATGTACTGGGTCCCATGACACTCAGCCAGGGAATGGGAAGGAGGGATCTGTCCCCATGAGAAGCTTTGTGTGTCTGGGGATGCATTTATGTAAATATGTCCTGCTTTGAACTTTTCCCTGTGTGTGAATGTGCCCCCTTTTGCTTTGGGGCACACCTGAGCCATTGGGCTGTACATTGTGCACCTCTCTGAGCTCCTCAGCAGTTTTTGAGTTTGCTAAGAGACATTCTTAGGAGACATCCAGCCCCAAATATCTGAAGCTAGGGGACTGATAACATTTTTTCAGGTCCCTGCTTCAGTTTGGAGAGACAATAAATTTAAATGGATTCCTCCTTCTGCTTTTGTAGCACCTCTCTTGTACCCTGTCTACTTTGCAATTACTGCATCAATCAGATATTGTAGTTTGAGCAGCCAGCATGGCTGAGGCATTCAGCCTGTGGAGGGCAGCAAATGGGAATGCCTGTGGGATGGAGAAACTCCCTCCTTCACCCACTGCCTGAAGCTGAGTATGGAGCCCTCCACCTCCCCTGGCATCTCCCAGGCAGCACTCGTGGACCTCCTTGCTCCAGAGGGTTATGAGCCCATCTTGCCAAGGGTCTGGTGCTGCCTGGCACAAACCCAGCTCTGACTGCCGCTGTTACCCCTGTGCCAGCCCACACCCTTGTGCTGGAGGGGACTGAGCCAGCTTTCTCTCTGTTTTGGGTACCTTGGCTCCCGTCCCAGCCCTGCCTGGCTGTGGTTGTGGAGCTCGAGGTAAGTACAGCAGATGGATTGATTACAGCCATATAGAAAGAGCCCTGCTACTGGCACTCTGAGCACTGCTGGGGGAGCTGAACTGTCTCACCAGGGCCCTCCCAGTGCTGCACTGGGATCTTGGCAGTGCTGAGCAACCCAGCCCCTCTGGGTCTCACACAGCTCACACACATTCGGAGTGACATGAGAGTGCAAAGAGCCATGATTCCAGGTTGGCACTGAATAGAAAAACTTAAATTTAGAAGGAGTTTTCCAAACCCTGCAGAACTTGTAGACCTCTTTGTTCACTTGTTCACATTTGCTTTGGCCTCCTTGCTTTATTTAATTTAGGGGCAACTGCAGAATGCAATTAAGCAAGACACCATTAAAGGAATTCATTCATTGCTGCTTCTTGATTTTCAGAACTCCCGGCAGGCAAGTGAGGCTTCCAGACTGGTGAAATCTGCAGGGAACATTCTGAAAATCTCATATGACAGGGAACAAATGTGAATTTCAGGAAGCAAAATTGTCAGAATAAATATGCAGCTGTATAAATGCTTCCTTGAGGGCAATTTCATAGTGCTGTACTTTCAGTTTCGCCTGGAATTTTTCTGGAATGGTTTTCAACATCAAAAGTGTAGGGAAACACATGGTTATCTCTTTCAATGGGAAGCCTCCACCCTTCAAAAGAAGGCTGAGCCTTCAGTAATTTGAATCTAAAGAAGCATGTAATTATAGAATTCAATATTAAACTCTTCCACAAAAGCCCCCTTTTCCCTGAGAAGGCTGCAGACCTGGGCCTTGACATCTGTGGCTCAGTGACTGTAGGACAACCAGCATTTTCAATTAACCCCAGAGCTTACAGCAGAACTGGCTTCTTAAATTATTCCTGTCCCAACTAGGACAAGTTTTTCTGAGAAACTCAAATGGTATCTCAAGTACTGCAGAGAGGGTTTGCTTGCAGACCTTTGAAAGCAGTTACAAAATCTTCACAGAAGATATTATTTGTTTCCTTTCTGAGTCAGAAGCAGGAGCAGCTTCATCTGAGAAATGTAAGAGAAACCTGTGTAAAAGGAGACAGGGTCAGTGCCATCTCATCAGGCTGCAGCTTTCAGGTATTTATCCTACCTGAAATGTGAACAGAAAGTTGCCTTTTTCCCCCCTTATCCTCTCCCTGATGCCATGACAGAGTGTCCCAGCCACATTCTGGGGAGTCCCTCTCTGGCATGGCTACACTGGACACAGCCCAGGAGGCTCTGCTGAGCAGGGATTTATTGCAGGGTGCTCAAGTTTGAATTGTCCTGCACTGCACCTGGCTTCTGTTCATCTCAGGGGTACCCAGAAATAGCAGGCTGTTTGAAAAGCACAAGCTATGCCCCTCAGGATAAATTGCTTTTAAATTTGGGTGTATTCAATTGTATGTCAAGTGTTTCATAACAGAATATTGCATTTTAGCAGAGCAGGAAAAAATGTGGGGAACTTCCTAAGTTGCATTTTGATGCTGTCATGCAGAGTTTAGTATCTTGAGCAGATTTGTGTTTTCCTGTGTGCTGTATTTCTATTTTAATTATCCTAATGAGAGCTCTCCATGCTTTTATTGTGGTTTTATACTTTAAAACGACAGACTAGACATTCAACTGGTATGAAGTGGTGCATGGTGCTTTACACCACCAGAACACTTTGCCCACAGTGTGCTGATGTAGGCAGTTGCTCTTCTGAATTTGAACACTGTTTTTGAAAAAAAGCTTGGTAAAAATGACAAAGTAAGGCTGAAAGGAATTAAGGATCATCGAGATCCAATTAAAGAGAAACTGGAGGGAGAGGCAAAACAACCCCAGAAGGATGATCACTGTGACAAGCTCTCTGTCCATCTGTACTAGGTTTTCCTCTGAGCACATCCCAGCAGATTCTGACATCCGACATCTGCAGTCCATGGTGCTGGTCTGGGCTCAAAGCAAGAGCTCCTGTTGGGCTCATTGCTGGGGCAGCAGCAGCAGCAGGAGCAGCAGCTGAGATCCCTTCACAGAGTTGCACTCAGAAGTGTCCCTGGGTTTGGCTGCAGCCTCACATTCCAGCTCCTGCTCAGTCTGCAGTAGGGAATCCCAGACAGCAGGATGGGGAGCCTGAAAATTCTGCCAAGGATGCATGGGGATCTTGGCCAGGCTGCTCCCTGCTCCATCAGTCACGGATCTTGCTGCAGTCACTGTGTCTGGCTGCAGCCACCAGGGCTGCTCTGGGCTCTGGAAGGGAGCAGGGATGCTGCCTACAGTAGTGTCATGTGGCACTGCCTGCTCTGGGAAGTGGGTTGAAGGGAATACAGCGGTGGAAATTTATCCCAGCATCTTCTGTCCAGAGTAGATTTCTCTGTCCTGAGCTCCTCTGCCATACGTCTAATTTTGTGCTCATAATTCCAAGGGGTTGCTGTCAGGGTCAGGCACTTGGAAGGATGCTCAGCTTATCCAAGGTACAGGATAGGTGTGTCAGAGTAGTAATTTCATTTCTCACAAATCCTACAGCTTGCAGAAAACCCACAAGTGTCCTGCAGGGAGGTTTGGGGTGTGCCTGGAATGGAGGCAGGGGCCTCACAACCTGGGAGGGGCAGTGGGCACTGGCCTTTGCACAAGCTGTAAGATGTTCTCCTGAGACAGACACATGTCAGACAGCAATCCTTTTAGCCTCCTGCACCTGACATTTCATTAAACCTTCCAGGTGCTGCCCATATCCTCTCTGACCCAACAATGCCTGTTAGGATAAGATGGATTTGGTGCAGTCTGTGTTAACTCTTACTGCACACAGAATGGCTACTGCATTTGTGCCCAGTGTGATGGTGAAGAAAAGGCTTGGCTGTTGATTGTGCTTGCTGTGAATCTGAAAGAAACTACTGTAAATAAATTCCAAATGTATTCCCAGCTGAGCCAGAGGGAAGTAAGTAACCATGCATTTGCTTCATAGGCACCAAAACCACCCTGAAACCTGTTCTTTCCTCCCTCACTCTCACCTTTGCCCAGGAAATCCCTTAATAACATGCAACACGGTTTCAGTGTTGCACTATAAGCAACAGTTTTTCCCCAGAAATTACAGGTGTAAATCAGCTAAAACTGGGATTAAGACTGCTTGGCAGTTCTGCTGAGGTTTATGTATTATTTTGAGTTAGTGTGAACTTTAATTAATTTTACAAAGCTAAATAAAAAATCTAAGGATAGTAGGTTAACTGTGACTGATGTTATTTGGAGATGTTAAGGGATTGAAAAGAATCAAGGGATAGAATATATGCTAGGGTCAAAAAAAGCCATTTCACTCAGTTATTCTGGTCTTTCTCTCAAAGCTTGTGCTGCATCATCTGTGTTTAGATGAGGGGATGATGGTGCTCCTTTCTCATCTGTTTGGCAGCTGAAATGAGTGTGCCTTTGGGAGCACTGTGGTGGATGGAACTGCAGCTATTGCAGCCTGGCTCCATATGGGCAAATCACGGTGTGTTAGGTGACAATGTGAGATGTAGCCAGAAGTATGAATTCTATCACCATCTCTGTAAGGTGTTAAAACCAGCTGGGGCAGTGTTATCTCCTCCATGACTCATCCCTGATAACTCCCTCTGGGAGCTGTTTCTGCTATTGGGCCATCGAGTCTCACTGCATGGCCCATAAAATTCCATCATCCCACTGTGAGATGCTCTGCCCAGGGGGAGGAACCAAACATTCCTACCTGGATATAATCTGAGGTTTGGAACACCACAGGCAGCATTTACCACTGCATTCCCAGAGGACAAGAGCTTAATAACCACCACTGGACCTTCAGAGGAAGACCAGACCCTTCTACAGGATCAGGCTCAACAGAACCACATCTATCACTTCAACAGGACTGCAGCCACCATGTAATGGGACTGCTGCCACCACCCTGACCAACAGGCTGTATCCTGACTCTGTCAGTTTAAGCCAGTGTTTTCTGCCTTTATTCAAATTTTTCTACTAAATTGTAATTTTGTTTTGGAATCTCCCACTGATTTGTTTTCAAACTAGTACACATGGGAACAGGTAATGTGTTTAGTATGTGAAAGAAAGATGAGCAATCTAGGACTTGGAGTCTTTGCAGGAGACAGCTGGGGCTTCTTTTCTGTCCCTTCCCTCTTTGTGTGAAAAAAATATATATACTTCTAATGTTTTGCTCTTTTGAAGATGAAAATTGTCATTGACTGTGTAAATTCAAAGGGAATTCCTCCATTGACTGAAGTGTTTACAGCCTAATTGCTAGAAGAATTTGAAGGAGCAGCTGAGCTGTGTTTGGGGTAGGGGACTAGGGTGGAAGTGGGATGAAGGCATTTTTACTAGATGGAGGCAGCAGCTCCCAGCAGTTCAGTGAGCAGGGAAGGGCAGTTTCAGCACTGAAGCACAGTGAAGGCTGGCTGCTCTGTGCAGCTACTGAGCAGTTAGAGTGCAGTAACCAGAGAATTTTCATTGTTTTCATCTTTTGCTTTCACTGAGTGACATTCACAATATTTAACATCTTTCTAGGAGATATTCTGTTGGAGTTCATGTCTTTATGCTCCTTGTTATTGTTGATAGGACTCTAGGTGGGGGTTTGATGAAGCCATCTACAGTGGGATGGAGGTGTTAGAGGGGGAAATGGATGTAAGGAGAGACAGGAGAATACAGCTGAGGGCTCAGATGATTTCTTGAAGCTGGGAGTAGGCTTTGGAAGTGGGTTTGGCCTCTGGCCACCCAGCAAATGGGCTGGTGTCCTAACAGTAAGACACAGCACAACAGAGGGGACTTCAGGAATATAATCCCAAAATTTTGCTGTGGTAAAGTTGCTTCCTGTGTTTGAACCTTCAGAAGAGGCGAGGATAAGCACACAGCTCAGGGCATGCAGAACGGATGCTGGTGCTCAGGATGTCATGTGGTGCCAAACTGGGTACCCTTGCATGAGAGAGAAGGAGGAATAGCAGGAGGAAAGGATTGGGACAGCGAGTGATGGAAACCCCAGGACGGGATGTTCTCAGTGGCCTTCCAAAATTCATGTTGTGCTAAATAATGGCATGTTTTTGTGCAGTGATAAATACTGCTCTACTGAATGCTGTGCTCTCTTCACTGATTTATTTGTTACGAGTTACATCAATGACCCGTCTTTCATAATTAAGTTGACGTGCTCTTCAGTGCCCTTGGAAAGTGTTACTCAAAATAATGCAACCTAAAATAGCATATCTCAATCTCCAGGGCTGAAATTTTCCTGCTAATGCTCTCCCAGTGATCTCTTGGAGTGGCGACTGGAGGTAAAATGCTGTGGGAAGAAATGGTGTTGGTTAGGAATAGCTCTGTATTTCTGTAGTTGGAGTTGCAGGGCATAGCTACAGCTTTGTTTCTTCTCTTTCCAGACAAAAAGTGCAGCAGATTGTTGGAGATAAAATAATGACAAGGTAGTAAAATCCCAGCAAAGTAATTGGCGAGGGATAGCTTGTCGCTAACAAATAATGTTGTACCATTTAGCTACAAACTTCCTCATGTTCAGCAGGAAGAAATAAAAAGAACACAAAAAGTAAAAGGGATCATTAATTAAGTGAGGAAAAGTAAAAGTGTTCACAAACACTGCAGGGGAGGAAAGCATAGAAAGTTAAGGAAAAGAAAATAATTATACCAGAAATCTACAGAAAAAGTTTTGGATTGTGTCAGATCAGTCTCATATCTCTTCACGTTTCCTGAAGAAAGCCCAATCCCACACTGAGAGAAACATGAGCACAGAGTTGTTCACAACAGCCCTCTGAAGAGAAAAGAGCAGTTTTTCACTAAGCTGCTGCTCTAGTACCCAAAGGAGCTGAACTCAGTTTCTCACCTCTTAAAATCTTGCAGATTGCCTTGAGCCAAGGCTTGAGTGCCACATTTGTGAGGGTTTAATGACACATCCCTGTGCAGAAGGAGCTGTGAGAGGGTTGATGGTGAGCGCTGGCCGGGAATTTTTAGGAGTTTGTTTGCATGGCAGGAGCAGGGCTGTGAGCCTCGGCTTCCCCAGTGACAGACACCTGGCCTGGTACAGCCAGGACCTTGCTGCTCTTGGCCTTCTTCTCTGCCAGACCCATTAACTGCACAGTGATCAGCCAGGCTACTAATTAGGGGTGGGCTGCTTGGGCAGTTTGGGCTGGTGACAGCAAAGGCAGCAGAGCTCACCTGAAGGCTGGTTCCCAGGGAGAGTGGGGAGCTCTGTCCTGCCCCTGGCTATTGTCCCCTGCTTTGCACCGGCCCTAGGCCCCTTTCACCCTGCCATGAGCCAGTTCAATGTCACACCAGAAAGTTATTTGTGTTTTGTTTTCCTCTTTTGCCTGATTGCTCATTTCCATCGTGTTAGTGCATCCAGGCAGAGCTTTACTCTGAACAAGAGCCAGCAGAAGGCAGCAGCAGCAGCAGCTAGCAGGCAGGAGGAGAGACTGGGAAGGAGAGGGCATCCTTTTTGGCAGCAAAGCTGATACTTTCTCATCATGTCCTGTGGAGGCATACTCTGCCAATCATCCCATTAAATGGTTCTGCTAGGAAGGATGTGGGTGAAAGGCAGAAGAATAACACTGGGAGCCAGAGCAATATGAGATAAAATACTGCTGGAAGCAGTCCAGCTCTGTGCTGTGTAAACTTCATGCTTTGCAACCCTGGCATCACCTTCTTGGTGCATGAATAATGAATTGCCAGCCATTTGGACAGTCTGTGCCAGATTTGGCTCACCTCACAGTAGCTGTCTAAAAGTCAAGCCTCTAGTACCAAGGTTGTTCTGTTGGCTTCCTTTAGAGATGGAAAGAAGGGTCAGGCACACCCAGGCAGTGATTTATGCAGCCTGGCTGGAGAGGGGGTTTGTCCCTCTCTGGAGGTGCTGGGAGGAGCCAGACCATTGCCCTTGCCCAGGAGGAGGCTCCTCTCTTTTAATGCACTCCTGTGTCCAACTGGGATCAGCATCCTCTGGGCTCTCTTGCTTGGGGAGAAACTGCCAAGCATGCTGCTCATCATCCCCAACCCCTGGTGAAGGCTGCACTGCCTCCCCTGCTCCCAGGGAGGATCAGGGCTCCTGCCCCAGGCACTGAGTTGCTCAGAAACTTGCTCAGGAGCTTGTCATCTCTCCTGGCAGGGATAAGCAGTCCTCCCACATGGATGAATCACAGCTCGAGGGAGTGATGATGGGTAAGGTCTGGTGTTATTCTGGATGCGCCAGGGAGTGTGGGTGTCCTGGGGCGCCTGTGTCACGAATTCCAGCCTTACATGGGTGTCTCAGAAATCCAAAGGGCACAGACCACACGTGTGCTGAGGCTAGGGAGGCACCTGTGGTCCTCCTGAGGCAGCTTCAGTCTGATGGAATGAGCCATCTCCTCTTGGTGTGTTTTCAGCATGGGGCAGGGAGGGTGTTCTCCATGCTCTGGGGCAGGGCTTTTTCTCACAGTGTTGGTCTTGTCTGTTCTTGGACACTCCTGCCCCCGTCCTCTCCTGATGTGTCCTTAAAAGGGAGGATGCTGTGGGGCTGGGGATGTCCTGCTGGGAGTGTGTGGGGCCATGGA
This sequence comes from Eopsaltria australis, assembly GCA_034509425.1. Classification (NCBI taxonomy): domain Eukaryota; kingdom Metazoa; phylum Chordata; class Aves; order Passeriformes; family Petroicidae; genus Eopsaltria; species Eopsaltria australis. The sequence goes on from JAVTVJ010000138.1 coordinate 5,687,994, forward strand.
CCCTCACAGAACATTGCCCCCCATGGGGGTATGGTGGTGTCCTTGGCAAGCACAAGTGGTGGAGTTTGGGACAGAGCTGAATAGGTAATATTTGACTAGCAAAAGATTAAAGTTTTGGTTATAAGTTTTTTTTCATGCCACTTAAAATTCCAAATGTACTTTTCAGTGATTATTATTTAAACATAGCCCCACTGCTCCAGAGATCTCCTAATTATCTGAGTATATTTTATCCAAATCCATCCCCAGGATGGCTGGTGCAAGGGCTCACAACAGAAAAGGTAATGAGAATGTGAATGGAGAGGTGAAATATCTATATGAGAAATCCAGGTGCAATTGAGTTCTCAACAGTATACAAGTTGTTATTTATTCTGGCACGTGAGCAATGACCTGATCTGCTATAGGGTAAAGTTCTAAATGACAATCTGTTACCAGAATGCTCTAAAAGCTTAGTGTTGGTAGCACACAGATAACTTACTATGAGGGGGAATTTCCATTACTGCCAAATGGAAAGGGGAAATAAAAACAGGCAGGGAGGGAGGGCAGGAAATATGGATGAAATCAGGAACTTGAAAGCAAAGCAAACCAAACCTTTATTTACAAGACAGTGCATTTTTAAGGTACCCCACAGGGAACAATTCTTTTGGGCCATGATTTGGATACAAGAGACAAGTTAGTTCTAACTTTTATTTTGGCAGTGGATAGGATAACAAAATATTTTAGAGTTTTAATTAGATTTAAAATTTAATTGTGTAGGAGATTCAGAGCACAACAAGTAGTAAATAATTCTAGTTGGTATGAGGCTTTTCATTATCAAGGCTGAAAATTACTTAGAAAGCAAGTCTTTCCTTCTCAGATTATTCCCCTGAAAACCAAAGAGTGAACCTGGAAAGGCTTGTATAGTAAAACAGTAAATTACCAAGAGGCATTAGTACAGTTGATGTGAGTAAATAATTCTGTTTGTGTTTGGGGGATATAATATTTTTGACTGAACTATCAGAGCTCGAGATATTTGGGCCTTTCATATGTATATTTGCTTGTGTCATTCTGTTGTTGCAGATAAAAAGCACAGAGTTCTTTGCATGTACAATACTGTTATTATCAGTTCTGTGATAAGACCAAATGAAAGCACTTTCTTTCTTTCTTTCTTTCCTCTTGATAGAGCTTGGCAGCCAAAACATCCTTGGGTTTAGCAAACCTGAAAATAGTTTCCTGCGATTTTGTGCAAAGGAAAAGGAGAGATGAAGGTTAAAGGATGAAATGAGCTTTGTGGTGTGAGGGGTGAGCAAAACTCCCAGGTTCAGCTGTGGAGGGGAGGAGAAAAGAGGAATTGGTTTATCAAGTGTTGGTAATTGATGCTCAAATTCCAGCAGAAAGAATAATCTCCACGTGTTTGCCAAGTGCTGGCAGAGTCCTTTAAGGATTCAGCTGGAATTTCCTTGCAGGGCAGTGCGGAAATCATGACCTGAAAAAGCAGCCAGAGTTTCCAGTGCTCAGTTCTGGATCTTTAATAGGTGTGATGGAGGTCAGGATTTTTAGGTTCAGTCTGGGTGCAGGTACCTCTGACAACACTCTGCCAGCTTATAAAATCAATCTGGTAAGGACAGTCCCCACACAAGAAGGCAGGTATTAGGAAGAATATTAACAGATGAAACACCTTTTTTTCAGCACCTGTGAAATGCTAGCAAGGATCCAACATCTTTGCTAATCCTCCTGCCCCTATTTTTGGCTGTACAACCACTTCCTTAGCTCCCCTTACTTTTTCCCTGGCTTAAATATTGAGATTTATTGAAAAGATCTGTTTGCCTCCAGTGCTCAGTGAAGGGAATAACTTTGTTGTTGTTTGTTTTTCTTTTTGTTTTGGTTTTAGTTTTTGTTTTGGTTTGCTTCGTTTTGAGCCCATGATGAAAATTCTGGAAATGCAAAGATCAGGTTCTATGATAAAGCTTGAAATCTTAAGCACTGAGAAGAGATCTTGGAAATAAGGAGAAGTAGATGGAGCCAAGGAACAATAACACTTAAATTAAGCAGATATTGATTTCACTGTAATGAACATCAAGTTTTATTGATCCGAGAGATAAATATTGGCTGAAGCATCCTCATGAGTTCCCTAACCTGTGCAGTTGTTTTTCCCCTGAAACAGTTGTTTTTCCTTCTTTTCCCTTGTCCCTTCCCAGAGAATAATATCTTACCTCAGCTGCTCTGAACTTGTGCTGTTTTTGCAAAACCAGCATTGTTTTCCAGCTTGCTGTTGTAAACATCAGAGACAGGAAAAATGGCTGTGACTTTATAAATCAATAAAGCCCTATGCCCAAACAGCTATTAACAAACTAAAAAGGTGCTTGGAAATCCAAACAACCTCTTATAAGGCGATAACAAAAGGCTCTGCAGCACAGTCAAGTTCTTGGCTCCTCTCACAGAGAAAATCTTTTTAAAAAAATGTGAAATTGCACTTTGAGGAAGTGATGATTTTTGATTTCTTTAGGGAAAAAATTATTACCTAATTCCTAATGCTGTCTAAAATATTTTATTGAACTGATCCTCTATTGCTTTAATGTAAATGCCAGTTTACAAGGGCACAGAAGCTTTGCAAGTGCTGGAGAAAGGAGGGAAGGAGCAAAATGGACAATATGGGCCAACAGTGAAACAATTACTTTTGAACTATAAGGGTGGGTATACCTCTGTGTTAAAGGGATGAAAATTCAAACATTTCAAACCTCAAAGAGCAGCTACTTGATTGCAGCATGTCCATCTGATTGCAGACTCCAAGGGAGGAAAGAGGGCTTTTGCTATGGATATTCAACGTAATTTAGGTCGAAATATTTAGAAATGTACAAAATTCTGAAATGGTTTTCAGGATTTTATAATGCTTAAGGTTCCACATGCTGCACATGGAAGACTGCCCAGGGAGGCAAATGAGTGAGGATCACATGGTAACACAAATGAAAGAGGAAGAGAAAAATGGCTACAGATTCTCTCCAGGCAAGGTCTCGCCTTTTGAAAAAAACCAAAACTCCGAAAGAGAGAAGCCCTTCCCTGATTCTGGTTCTCCAGAACAGCAGGAATCTTTCAAAGGAATCCTGTTCCTATGAGAATTTGAATACATTTTGCAGCCCTGCAAAGCGTGAGGTGTTTTGAAAAAGAATTCAGTTAGCACCTGGACAGGCAGGCTGCCTTCTGCTTGGCAGCTCTCTTGTGGCTGCAAAACTTCAGCAGTACGGATGTAATAAGACTTATTTCAGGAAATGTATCTGTTTGTATTTATTCTGGCTCTTTAGGAGATCCCAGTGAGTGCTGTAGGTTAGGATATTATTGGAGGGAAAGGACCTTGTGGCTGCACAGCATGCTGTAAGTTCTAGCATGTTTTGCTAACGTTTGCATAAACAATACCCACAGCCAAAATCAATGTCCACATTTGTAAACAGTGACCCACCTGCATCTCAAATTAATTGTTTTATATGAGTAGGTCCTATAATGATTTATTTTTTTTGTAGTCATTCAAGCCAGTCATGTCTGCAAACTAGTTTTGCTATTGGTTTTATTGACTGTTCTTGCAGAATTTCTCCCTTGGCAAGTTTCTTATTGTTCTTTATGCGCTTATCTATTAAAACCATTGTGTGAACTTAGAGCATGAGGATATGGCCTTGCAGTGGGACATGGAGTGTCCCTGGGGAGCTCCATCACGATGGCTATGCACAGGTTGGCTCAGCAGTTTCAGCTTTTCCAGGCATCCAGATGCAGAGTTGTATTTTTCTGCTTTATAGCACAACTCCTGCTGTTACAGACAACAAAAAGAGAAAAGGAAATTGTGTTGTTTATCTGGAAAAAGTGGCTGAGCTCCATCTTCTCTGTGCCCTTATGCTGACAAAATTTTGTGAGATCTGTCTTGAAATGAGGATGGGTCTGAATACACTCTTGAATTGTAACATATTGCTTGATATTCTACTATAGAAAAGACATATTGGAGCTACCAAGTCATCATCATGCAGTTATCTCTTATATTGTAGGAGTTTTCAGCTGAAACTCTCAGGAGGAACAAACTGTATTTGAAGGTAATGGCCCTTTTTATCACTGTAAGTCACATACAGCTGAACATCAGGTGCTTGGATAAGACCACACAGCTCAGAGGTCTGCTCTTACAAATGGAAGAACTAAAGAGAAATCTCATATCTCATCCTTTGAACTTAAGAAAGATAGCAAATTGAAAACTCTGGTACCATGCTTACTGTTTTTTAATGTTTTAGAACAGTATTTCTCTCCGCCTACGTCTTCTTCCAAAGGAAATGCTCTCTGAGGTGCTGCAGTGCTGATCCTCATCACAAAGTCTGTCCAAGATGATTTCTGGTACTTGAACACAACCCTGGAAATCCAAGTTAAATTAGTTGGAGTAAATGTGAAGTCACTAAAGAGAAGCACTAAACAGTGCTATCAGATCCTCACTCTGGTGCAAAACTAAATGTACGCACTGCAGGCTCTGTTGCTTTTGGAATACTGTGAGATCTATACTATAGACCATGAGATCCATGAATGGAACACTGGCATGAAACCCTAACAATTAAAATAGTCATGCAAGGTGCAAGGAATTTGTAACTGCTACAGCTTGGAAAAAAGAGGAGATGCTCCCTTTGGAACAGTGAAATCTCTGTTTCACTTGGTAATTATAAGTGATCTCCTCCCTACACTTCAGAATCCTTTGCTCTTTTCCTGGCCTCAGTTTCAAGCTTTTCTCTTTGCTTTCTCTTTGATTTTCTCTTAGCTTTCTACATCTGTTTCCCTCATTTCTTGATGATGGAGTTGTGCCACACCATTAACTGTGAGAAGTATGGCTGCAAATGTTCAAAGAATGATGGATTTTATCACGCTCTCACCACAGCCATGTTGAAGAGGCTGTCTTTAATATATTATTGATGCTCTAAACCATTATTTTTAATAGCATTGTGCACTGAGAGAATGCTGCCAGTGGAATGGAAGCACAGATGAAGGAGAGTTCTGGAGCAATAATCCAGTAGGAAGTCAGTCTCTCTGAAGCATCTCTGGTTGAACATGTGGACTCTTTTACTTTGAGCCATTAACTGTGGAGGAAGGATTTACTGCTGGAAATGCAGGATAATTTGACAACTTATAATTAATTTTCATGTTGGTAAAAATCACATGGATAGAACTTGACATGGTAAATGTTTGCTCTTTGTCAGACTTAAAGAAATGAATTCACTGTGGCAGTAGAGCATCAGACATTGCAGGCACATAGCTTTGTTTGAAGTGGTTCATGCATTATTTCCTTCTTTACCTGCATTTTTTGGTTTGGATTTTAGTTTGTTTTCCTTTTTCTCACCCACAAGACTGAAAAGTTAGTGGCTTTTCTAATTTACAGTTTCTGTAGGCAATTCCAAATCTAGAGTTACATTATGCCGCCAAACCACTAAGTTTTATCTCCTAGGAATGAAGAATTTTATTTCCAATTTTCAGTACTTGAAAGCACAAATTTCCAAACATCTTCCTTGCCAGCATAAAGGTTGGAGTGGGTCTCTGCCCAGGGGAGCACACATGATGTGCTGCTTCCTCTCATCTGACATCTCAAAACATGTCTGAGGCCCAAAGGGGAGACAGATAACCCCCTGAGATAGTGAAAATATCATAAAAGAGTTGTGATGAAATTTGCATTTTAGTGCCCAAATTAAGGCTTCTGTGGTCATATTTAGGTCACCTCTTGCAAAGTGAAACCAGTGCAGAACATGGTTATTTACATTCATGTGTTGTAAATACAGTCAAAGAAACTCTGCAGCCTGACATTACCCAGAGGAAATGAATCTGTTTCTCTCCTGTTCTGTGTTTTTAAGGAGAAATTCAGTGCTCTGCCTTGAGCTTTTCCCGTCAGAGGAGAACTCTCCCAAAGGGCCCCCAGCCGTCTGTGCCTCTGTATCTGCACATGAAAGGCAAAGTCAAAGGGATATGACAGACTCTGATACTTGAGCTAAAAAACCCAAAAACCTAGCAAATTCCAGCAGCAAGAAAGGGTGCAGGAGGACAATTTAAGCCAGGCTGGAGACTTTTGCATATCATGGACTCCAATAACTCCTACAAACAGAGCAAAAGAGAATTTCTGAAAGAACATGCTAAAATAAGCAGGTGAATGTCAATGTTGATGCTGCTTTTCTGTCAAATCAGCAAGGCAGAAGGCAGGTGTTAGCACAGGGCTGGGTTATTCAGCTCAGGTTCAGCTTGTGTTTTCCTCAGGCTTTATGCTTTTGTTTCTTGGGCTGCCTTGTGATTACACCTGACTCCTTCCAAAGCCTCAGTATAAACCCTCAGAGCTCCCTTCTGTGCCAGCTCCTCCTGCAGCCAGAGAGGTGCCAGCTCTGCCCCCTGCTTCCTGCCCACCTTTCTCCACGTTGGATTAAAGGCTTGGTCAAGGCTGGGGATTTTTCATCCAGATCAAGGACTTAGTGCAGAACTCACTCCATTTCCAAAATAAAAAGATGAGTATTGTTGCTGCTGCTAGCTGCAGCTGAAGGGCTAATTTTACCTGTGAAAGTCTTAACCATTCACCAGTAAACCTGCTGTAGTCCCCTGGGCTCTGTTCTGTTGTTAATAATATTTATATTATATATTACACCATCTATTTAAAATGTCTTTTTTTTTCCCTGTCCTGCAGGGAAAAAAAGAACCAGCAAGAAAATATTTTTAGGTATTTTATCTATAAAATGCAGTGTTCTAATCATGCTGCTGCTCTTTATTCTTTTTTCCATGCTTGTCGATAAGCATGATATTTGTAACTTATTTTCTTTTATTCCCCATCCTGAAACTCAGTCCCAGCAGCTCTGTTGTAGATGAGAACTAGTGAAATTAAAGTTCTTGGTGGCTGAAAAGGAACAGAAAATCCTATAAATAATAGCTCCTCATTGACTGAAGTCAAGAGGCAATTTCAAGAAGTCTCTGATGTTCCTAATTAGCTGTGTCCTTTATGAACCCGCCCCAGGAAGCTCAAGGTAAACCATGTAAAAGGAAAACAGCTGAAAATCCTTGGGAGCCTCCAGTCCTCAGAAAGAAAGCAGCCACTGCTCCCATTTTCTTTGGGCCTCTATATAAAATTATGAAATATTAATTATAACTCTCATCCACTGAGAGAGTGACTTGTTCCCAGAGTAGTGAAGGGAAGCATCCTTACTGAAAAAAGGAAGCATTTCTTGCTGATTGTTCTGCTGGTTTAATCTTAGTGCTCTGTAAAAATGGCAAGAGTACATTCCAGGATATGCCAGAGCAAATCTGGAAATGGCAGGTTTTTTCAGAGAATGGACATCCTTTCCTATTCCAAGCTCTGCTTCTGAGATACAGAATCCTTACAGGTAAAATAAATGAGAAGGGAAAAAAAAACATATAAAGAAAAGTATGGATTGTATGGCATTTGTTGCAGGTCTCAGGGTTTTTCTTAATGTACTGAATTATAGGGAAATGAAGTTTTGGATTGCACTGCTTTCTCATATGTTGTATGTAATCCTTGTATGAAAGATTCTATGCAAATGTATCATCAACAGTGGCCTTTACTCTTGTTGAAAAGTAAAATAGTCTTCAATTGTGTGTGCATATATGCTTGTCAGCATGTATTGGGAGCAGTTCTCAAACAGTAGCATGTGAGTGGTTACAGGAGATTCTCTATGGAAAACTAACCCAAAATTACCCAAATACTGGTGGGTGCCACTTCTCCTTCCCTTGCCCATGGAGTCCTCAGCACATGGGAGGCTGATCCTGTTCCAGAGCACATCTGCAGTCCCTGCCTACAAAGCTGACCCAGCTGAAATGACCCCCTTTAATGAGGGTACCAGGGCTGAGACTTGAGGAGTTATCTACCAGGAGGTTAAAAAATCAGAGAGAGAAATTGAATCTTTCCCAAGGAACTGCTCCCAGTTGCAGCACTGCTGCTTTCCCGAATTTCTATGGCCCACTGATCTTCCAGGAGAATGATGTTTTAATTGCTGTGTATTTGTTTTCTTTTCCTGTCACCCCTCCAAAGAAAGCTGCTGCTGCTTCGCCCAAGGAATTCCAGTCTTTGTCAGCAGCAGCACTTGGTTTTGCTGTCAGAGTTCCTCACCTGCCTGGTCTCCAGTGCCCTTTCTCTGTGCTGCTGGGAGTTGTCTCAGCTGAGTGTCAGCAGTTCAAGAGCTGCCTGTGCTCAAGGGAATCAGCTCCAAGGGAGCTTGGCTGAGCTGCAGGAAAGCAGCTCAAGCGTTTGCATCTATGCCATGGTTAATCTGTAAGTATTAATTTGGATAAGAACAGAAATGTGTGCATGGAGAATGCATCAGCTGCCACATGTGAAGTGACATTGGTGAAATGTCAGGGAAAGGGCAGTATTTTTGATTTCTTTGCAGTGATCCAAATCTTTCAGTGAGGTTCTTCCTTCCAGCTTTATCTTCTTCTCTGTTACCTTTGAGAAAGTCAACATGGAATTTCTGTCAGATGAACCAGAAAGTTACAGTCAGAGTCATGTTGAACTTTTTGTTGTTAGGATGATGACTTTCATTGAAAGTATCAGCCAAGTTTTAGGGGTTTGAATGGGTGACATCTGTTATAAAAATTCTCTTTTTCATGTTTTTAATTCTGAAATGTTTAATTTTTTCCATAGTTACTCTGTGTTATTTTCCCCCATTATTTTCTATTTTTATCTATGGCATGAAATGTTAGTGGTTAGATTTTCACTTGTAAGCCCTGCTAGTACAGAGCTATACATTGAATTTGGTACCGTAGCTGCAAGACTGTGGGGGATTTGTATTTGTCATCTTGCTTGAGCTACCTGGGTCAGTAAGAAACAGCTTGAGAGGTGTAGATAAAGTTTACTTTTCCTTTCCTTCAGAGCAGTGTCATTCCAGGGACTTCTCTGGACCTTACTGACAGAAGGTTTGCCTGAGAGGAGGTGTGGTCCTGAAACATGTCCTTGGTTCATATGTGGAGCTAGCAATACTTAAAATCTGAATATTTAAATTATTTTTTTTTCTTTACAGAGAACATTAATTTTGGAAAAGTATTGTTGGCAGTTGGGCAAAACTGCTCCTTCTTCCACTAGTCCTTTAACATGTGTAAGACAACAAATGGACAGATTATAGCCTAGGGAGAAGCTGCTCCTGGCACTCGTTGTCACAGCTTTTGCCTTTTTTCCTTGTATTTTTTTTTTGTCCTTTCCTATGACAGATGGCTTAGCATAGCCTATATAGCCCTTCCTCAGATTCATAGCACTTAAGAATTATGTGAAAGTATACTGAGTATTCCCTTTGTTTGATTGCACTAAAGAGCTGCTTTAAAGCCAATAGTCAGACAGCAAAGCACATCTGTTCTGGGAAAAACACCCTATTTATGTAACTGTCATTAATCATGCAGGAAATAGTGGGCTATGAGGAGCTAATGAAAAATATTTTGGAGATGCTTTGTGTACAAATGAAAAGGTTTGCATGATAACACAAAGATAAAGCTAATTTCATAAAGCATCTCACAGTCTGAGTAAATAGTCACAAATCAGCTGCAGTGCTGAGCAAATGCAATAACTGCACTAACCCTTCTCATCAGATACTGAGAACTGATATCTTTATTTAACTTTTAGAATCGTATCATCTGTAATTCATTTGTGGTCTCACAGAAAAATGTGTATGGAAAAGATTACCAGGTGTCCAGTCAATGAACTTGGGGCTCGTGGCCAAATAATTAAATGTGATTTTTAAAAGTAGCACTTGTAAATCAACTCTGGCTGAGTCCTGTTGCTCAGGCCTTAGCACATCACCCTCACAGTGTGGTGGTCAGAAAAGAGGAGACAAAAATCAGTGACCAAAACAGTTGTTCCTTCCCACCCACGGTCTTTGGGCAAAGGGAATTCTTTGCTGTTCTTAATGTTAGAAAGTTTGTAGGTGTTTATTTCTTTTGCCTTGCATCTATCTTCATGCTTTTGCAGCAGTACCTGCAGCCATTCCCTGCTCATGTTCCATCCACCCTGAGCACTGAGAGCTGCTCATTTCCTAATGGAGCTGCTGCAGTGTCCTCTCCTCCTGCTGCTCCTCAGACTGAGCAGCCCCAATTCTGCCATCTCTCTGACCTTCCCACACCTCTGTGCATGTACTGCACAGGGACATTTCCTTCTCACCAGGAGTAATTCTGGAGCTGTGTGTGTGTATGGCGTATGTATGGACTATGGAGTTCTAGCTGATGTCTTTTATCTTAAGCAATCATAGGGATTCATGCCTTCAGCATTTGTTTTTGACACAGATCTGCCATTGCAGTGTTTCCCCAAACACAAACACGCCCTTCTCCTTGCAGCCCATGCACACAGCCCTGTGCATGGTGCTGAATGCACCTGCTGTGGGAAAAGCCATTCCTTGCCAATGGAGTCAGGCAAGCGTCCCTGCAGTGCTGCCGTGGCATTCCAGAAGCTCCATTTGACATCGCTTCTGTGACACACAGAACCATGACTCTGGAATATGATGATGCTTTAGTATAAAGTCACCCTGCTTCCTGGTCACTGAAGGTCTTCCATGGAGAGGAGTGTCTCAAGGAAAAAGGGATTTTTCAGGATGCATGTGTTCTAGTTCCACTTGAGCAATGCAGTGATACCTTTTACAATTTTGATTTCTGTTCTGAGGATGTTAAATGCACCTGGATCTGCATCCAACACTGAGTTGTTGTGTGCTCATAAATATTCTGGAACTGCCAATGTTGCTGAGATGTTGCTGGAATCTTCTCAAGAATATCCATCTAATAACAGTTTCCCTGGATGGAAGTGCTTCCAGAAGCCTGCCAGGGCCTGTTTAACAGGAAAGGTTTAATAACTTGGAGCAACTGGTGAGGCAGACAAATTAACATTGTGCATGAATTTGTATTTGCATGCTAAGTTTGTGCCAACGTTAAAATCCCTTAACAATAAGCTTGGTTTTCCACCTCCATAAAGCCAATTATTACCCACATTATGTTGCACTGAACTCTCAGTTCCCAGACATCCTTACACTTGCTGAATGCTTCTGTTACATAAAGATCTGAAAACTTCTGATAATTTTGTGCTGGGAAAAAAAAGGGGAAATATCTGATCATATACAAAACTTTTGAGCTTATGGGGTAGTAACATTGTGTGATACATGAAAATAGTGCCTGACAACTCCAAACAGGAACAGTGTCACTGTGATCTTAACCAGGAGTAAAATTTTATCTCTTCTGATCCTGTCACAGCAACAAATTTTCTCAAGAAGAAGTGGAGAAAGTTCATCATTGTAGATTCAATTGTTTAAGCTTGTTTGGCTGCTAAAATTTTTGGATTAGGAATGAAGGGTGAACAAGTAGCACATTAGGAAAGGAAACTCCTTTGAGCTGTTTGCCATGAGATTAGAAGAGAGGTCATGGAATGGGGAAGGTAAGCATACAGAGTAGCTCTGTGCTACCCTGTAAAACTGATGTTTTCAGAACCATGTAAATCCAGCAATTGCTTCCATCTACATGTGTATGATATCTTAATTTAGACAACAGATTTGATTGTAGCTTCTAAGGGTCTTCTACAGAAGTTTTATGTCACTAAGAATGCTGTTCATTTTAAGGGTTTTATTCCTACTGAGCCATGTGTTGTTTCCACAAGAGTCAGTTATTCAGCAGCTTATCTTCAGCGTGGGTTAAAGGGCAGAGAGGCACGTTCATCCATCGGGCACAGTGATGCTTTGCACATGTATATGAACAACCTTCATGGCTTTTCTGTGGCTCAGGGCTGCCTGGCACTGCTGTGCTGTAGCAGGAGGGTTACTTTGCTGGCCAGGAGCAACATGGGCCCCTGACCTGCCTCTCATTCCCAAGCACCACTGAAGCTTTCCTGGGTGCCCTGGAGCAGAGCACTCCCTGTAGTGCCAGATTTTAGAGAAGTCTTTACCTGTATTTTGGCAGGACTGCCCTTGACAGAGCACCTTGAGTCACCTCTCTGCCCTTTTCTGCCTTGTGTTTGGGGCTGTGCCTGCTGAGGGGCTTCGGGGATTCTCCTGCCATGAACAGGTAGAGTTCAGACACATCCCTGGGGGGCTGACTCGGCCCCTTTCATGATGTACTGGGAATAAATCCTGCTTTCTGCCTTTGAATAGCACATGGAATGCTGGGCCTCATGGTGTGCAGGGCACATCAGCCTCTTTCCTTCCATGCAGGGCTGCTCTGGGTGTCAGTGTTGTGGCTGACTCTGCCTGTATGCAGTGGGGCCAGACTGGCCCCCAAGCCAGCCTCAGGGCAGGGCTTGTGCTTCAGCTCCTCAGGACTCTCCCTTGGCTTGGCAGAGAGCCCGTGTCTGTGTGCTGAGCACAGCCAAGCTGTGCTGGGGCATCCTCAGGCAGCACAGTGAACCCAACCCCTGCTGCCTGACCTGGGGCTTTTGTTTAAACATTTGGCTCCAGACACTCCAGCAGCTGATAAAATTTCAAACTAAAACTGGCAATGGGCATCAATTCAGCTGTGCCAGGCTGGGACACCTCACTCATGTGCACAAACCAGCGAGACTAAGACTTTCTACTCCCTTAACATCAGACTCTCCTAATTTCTGTCATTTTCAGGAACTCTCTGCCTGTTACAGCCACAAGTTCTGATGTTGTATTTACCCGCTCCTCATTTAAATGCTTCTACGAGGAAGCAGTCCCTGAAGCCCACTTTCCCTCTCTATACTCTTGTTGGATTAAAAACTTATTCAAAACATCCTCCCTCAGCCTTTTTTCCCCAGTGGAAGCAAAGCTCCAACCCTGGTGCATCCTTGCTGATGATTTTACAGCTTAGAGCAATGGCTTTTCATATTACTCTTCAATTTTCTCTAGAATACTGACCTAATATTTTTGCCTTCTGCGGGCACTTCTGGTTATGCGTTTGAACTCCACAGGTCTTGTAACATTCACCCCATGGAAATATGTTCAGCCCCACTGTTAAGAATTATTTCTGCTTGAAATTTTGTTCCTCACAAGGTTATTTCACTTTTTGGGACACTCTGTTTCTTGGTTCAGAGGTGTCAGTGATATATCTCCTCTTTTTTTCTTTTACAGCAAAAAATAATACATCTTTTAAAAAAATACATCTTTAGAAAAAGGTTTGCAGGGATATTTTTTGGAAGAAATTTGTATGTATTCACCCATCTTATTCAATGCATTTTATGAACTGAGATAAGGAGGTTTTGGTTTAGGTAAATCCAAACTGGATGGGAGTTTCTGTGTTCAGAATCATTATGTTCAGCAGTAAAGTAAGTGTAGGAAATCCTAAAGGATGTAACAGATTTTGTGGTATTGAATGTGCAGCCAGAATCTAATCTGGTCTTCTAAAGGCATCATCAGTAGATACAGGCAAAGTGGAAAAATACTCAGTTGATGAATCGTATTTGAAACTGAAGTATAGTTGAAATATCAGTTCCTTTATACACAACCTCCCCCTTCACGCTTACAAAAATGCTTTAACTCAGAACATCCAGGTCTTAGCTCCTATTGCCAGAGAAAAGTAGTTTGAGACTGATCTGTGTCCAGGTAAAACCCCTGAGCCAAAGACTGTCCTTGAGATCTTTCACACTCGAGCATTTCTATTGCTCCTACAATTCCCAACATACATTTATCTTTCTATAACACTAATAATGATATTATATCTCCTATTATGCCCTAAGAAGATAAAATTATCCTTATCTGGCTGACTTGGGGAGCTGATTTTCTCTTCAAGGGTTCTTGAAACTCAAAGCCAGAGGTTTGCTCTCCAGCAGTTTTAATGAGAGATCATGGATAGCAACACATTGTCAGGTTTTGCACCCACATTTAGTCCTTAGTTTTAGACACATTGGAAAGGTATCTCTAGCATTTATTTGGATAAATAGGCAGATGTTCAGCTGCAGTGAATTGGCACAGTTTTGTTTCAATGGGTGCATTTACCCTGTATGAATGTTGAGCTCCAATAATTAGCTTAAACCATGTTTAACTGTTAGTGTAACCTTGGACTTGGTTTCCTTGAGGAAAATTGAATTTCTGCTAGGTGAAATGTTAGTGGCAAAAGTGCTCCAAAGAGTATAAATATGAATTTGAGTCTGCTTATATAGGCCTTACATAAATTCCTTATGCAAATTACCTCTATCTGCTAAGGGAGTAGATAAAGTGCTGTGTGACCCTGAAGGCAGTGCAGATGGCACGTTACAGACAGCAATCTGAAATATCAGTTCTGGTCAAAAAAAACTGCAGGCAGAACATATGCTGAGCTGTGTTCCAGTGAAATTCTGGGTAACCAGCCTAGTGAGAAAGTTTGCAAGTAGCCAGGAGGCAAAGCATTCCTCCAGGATGGTGAGATCATTCATTCATCTGAATCGGGAGCATGCCTGGAGAGCGTCTCTTCAGGGGAATTGTGCAAGAAGAAGTTCTGCCCATCAAAGATGCTTCATGTCCTGCCAGCACTGAAACAGACTGGGGGAAGGAAGGAGCAGCCTCTGGGCCCTGGGATCAGTGTGCTGGACTGGGACAGGCTTTTGGAAATACAAAACTACCCTGGACACAGGAATACATGTAGCTTAGACTAGATATAATGTCCTCCTTATTGTCTGAAGAATTAATAGTCTACAGCATTTCCTCAGCTTGGGAAACTCTGCCTGGAAACATTTCCTGATGTTCTCTCATCCCCTTACAGCAGCAAGATGAAAATCCTGTTTTGAATCCTCTAAAAATCAAAGAATCAAACCTCTTATGTAAGGTGGTTTTTCTAGTGTTTACTTTTAATCCTCACTAAGAAAAAGTTTGTCCTGATTGCAGGTAGTCTCAGCCTCCAACAGTTTCAACTTTACCTGTTATTTTTGACTGGAAAGCTACCTAACCTGAAGTTATTTTCTCATGGAATCTGTCATAATGTGTTTTAAGCTGTTGTAAACCGTAATCAAGTAATCTCTGTGACTATTCTTGTATAAGCCAAACAGTTTGAGCTTCCCAGAAGTTTCAGTGTAATAATTTCCAAAGTTTTCCATGTTTCACACATGTATCTTTTCAAAATAATTATTATTACTTTTTCTAAAGAACACACCGAAAAGGGGGCACAGGACTTCATTAATATCTTTTGCTTAAGTAATACACCTCTTTCACCAATCTGATGGAGCTCTGGTTATATTTTAAATAAAATCAGTTTGAGTGTTGTTCTTCAAGGTAATTACTGATTCACAAGGCTCCTAAGGACTCCTCGGGGTATGGATTCTGTTTTATGGGGCGCAGGATCTTTCTTTTATTAGCACTCAGTGAAGTTAATCACTTCCTAATACTCATTTAAATGTTGACATTTGTCCTCTCACTTCACCTCATTATTGATTTTCCTTTTTAGAGGGTTATGGGCCAGATTAACGACAACACCAAAATTAGGGAAGTGAGATCTTTGGAGCTCTAGGTTTTAGTGTGCAGGAGGCCAATGGGATGTGTTGTTGCTGGGTCAGAAGGTGTTGGGGTATCTAATGCAGCACAGCTGGGAAATACAGGCAAGAGGAGATCATGGACAGAATAAGGACTGAAAAAGAAAGAACAGAAGAACAGCTGCCTCCACAGTCCTTTCTAGAGAGGACACTGCTGGCATTTCTGCAAAGGAGGTGAATTACAATGAGTGTGAGATGAGCAGGAGGAGGCTTAAGTAGCAAAAGAAGGCAACTGCTTGGGTTTTGGGGAGGTTTTTTTTGCTGTAGGTCACGGAGCTGAGTACTACAGGGTTTCTGAGAGGCAGGGAAAGGATGCTGGGGGCTGTGCATCAATAATCAAGGCTGGAGAAAATTAAGAAGGTTATGGCAGCACAGGTTCTTCTCAAATTGTTTGCATAATTTCATGCTTGCACTGGAGAAGTTCACATGCAAGCCTTTTCTATGAGGAAAAGACCCAATTACTGATAGCTTACAGAAAAACAGGGACACAAATATGTCTATTTTTTTTGTTAAAATATTCAAAATGTTTTATATTTAATATCATAAGAGTTTTTTTTTTTTTAGTGAGGGCATTAAGTATTTGAAGGAAATTAGTATTTTGAAAGAAGAAGCAAATTAAGAATTTTCAGCTAAAAATCGTTTTTGACAGATTCATTTGGAATACTGAATAATTCTTTCATATTATCATTGGCTTCTCAGAACAAAGATTAAGTAATATAAAAGGCTTGTAGAAGCATAACTTTTTCTCTCCTTTTTAGGGGCAGATTGTTTGCTAGCAAGAGTCCCTGGAATCATCAGCTTCTCTGCCCTGAGGTGAATTCCTGCACAAAGAAGTCAGCAGGATTGGGTAGACTCAGTGGTCCAGAAAAGCTATTAGCTGGAGAAGATAGCTTGATTATATTTTTCAGCTTCAGTACACTCCTAAAAAATGTTGGAAATGGAAGAAAATGGGATGTTCAGACTCTTTGCATACAAGGATGCCAGTAGCTGCTGCTGGATGTTATCCACAGAGACGACTGGGAGAGAATGTCTGAAAAAAGGAACCTTTGAGGCTTCCTGGAGCAGAGTTTGCCAGCTAAAAAGTGTTGCCATGTTGGGTGCTTCATGTGAAATAACTATCCAGAGGGTATTAATGGGGAAATATGTTAGCAATCACAGGCAGAGCGAGCTGGGTGCATCCCAGTGCCCCAGGCCAAGGCAGGGAGAGCTCAGACTTTAAACAGAAAACAGGAGCCACCTTCCCTGTGTGCTGGCACCTGCATACTCCAGAGGAACAGGTGATAGTATCACACAGTGTCCAGGTGTTGTGGCAGTCATTTAATCACAGAGTGAGGCTTTCCATGGTCATAAATAGGAAAAGCAGGAACGCAGTAGTCTGGGGGAAAGGGCTGGGGGGAGAAGTGACCTTGTGTATCAGTCTCCAAAGCAGAGCCCCAGCAGCCTGTGCAGGTCACCTCAGCCCGGGGAAGGCAGCTGGCTCCTGCCCAGAGCTCAGGTAACTTTGTGCTGCCCCAAACTGCCTGCACAGTCCTTGAGCAAGTCTTCATCATTTCCCCTAAACCCAATTTTGCTTCTTTGAGCTCCTTCAGCTCCTGGCACCTGGCCACTGGTGTGCAGTTCCCCTGGGTCTCCTGTATTATCCCATGTCCCACTTTTAAGGCCACATTTATCATCTTGTTCATTTATGTCTGCTCTGCATCCTTGGCCCAGTTTTCCTTGTCTCAGCACTATTCCATGCTCCTGTTTCTCTGCCCCACATCGTTAGGCTGGCACTGCTAATGGTCCTCCTGCACAGGATAACTGCTTGCTAGCACTGCCCATATCAAAGTTATGGTTGCACCACATGATTATACAATGCAAGCAAAGCATAAAAAAGCCCCTTAGTCATTTAAAAATTGCTGTTACAGCTAAAGGAACTGAAATAATGCTCCAGGCAGGCCTGGAAAAACCTGGAGAAAGCAAGTTTCTGTCCTCAGGCTTTGCAGTGACCCTGTGGCTGGGGACTGCTGATGGCATTACTGTATGGATGGGGTAAGAGGCTCCCTTGCCTCTGGGCATCTCCATCAGGAACCATTCCCACAGCTGTTGGTGTTTAAAAAAGAGAAGCTCTTTCCCTTTTGGCAAGTCCCTTCCCCCTGAGTGCTGGGGAGTCTTGTATCTCTCAAGCTTTGCAACAAGAGATCTTCCCAGTTTTTGTGCATCATATAAAACAGGGACTCTTTCAGTGTTTTTGGTAAAGAAAGATCAACCTTTTGCCACTGATCTTTTTGATGTTCAACATGGGGAGCATCACTCCATTAAACCTTGCAAAACAGGAGAAGCTCTTACAAGGTGCCTGCTATGTAATCCATGTGATGCTTTGATTCTACTCTGAGTCTAACTGGAGATTTAATTTCAAGATGTCCCTTAAAATGCAAGTTAGTTGGAGACAGCTTTAATTACCAATAGCTAGAAAATAGGAAATTATTAACTTGGATGCCAGTATAATGATGTGGAAAAAAAAAATCAGGTTTTTTTTTTTGAGAATGAAAGACAATGTCATGGCATCAGCTGGCTCTTCTTATCTAACATGGGGAGAAAAATTAAGAGCTTTATCTTCACATGAGCAATAAAGATACTGAAAGACAAATGATGAAAGGAGGGAGTTTTACTGATTGGGTTTTTTCCCCCATTTTGTGTTTTTTAATGTTCTGCTATGGTTGAACTTAAACTGGCTTTTATTGCTCATGGGATTGCCCTCAAAACATCAATTTCATCCAGCACTGATTTTACATCTGTCCATCTGTGTGATTTCCTTAAAGTCATGAGCCAAACTGAGGCCAACACACGAGTCACAAACAGCAATGCTTTTAATTCTGGCCTTCATTTGCCTTCAGTTCCATGTGCTCCTAGCCCTCTACAAGCACTCTGCCATCTATATATTTCACAGAAAAATGTTATAAATCTGCGATGGATGATTTGCAGAAAACAAATGTTTGTAAAGTAATAACTCAAGAGAAGATACATCTCTAAGAGGCAATACTGCAGCCATCATTAATGGCCAGAGCCTGGGAACAGTCAGGAGGAATATTGCTGCATTTCAACAATGGATGAGAGGATCATCAAGTAAATCAGATCTCAATAAAAAAGAAGCTGGTTAAAAGCCTCATAAACAATGCATGAATGAGAAAAAGATTGCTGTGGAGCAAACAATTAACCAGAGACAGAGCTGAAAAGTAGTTAATGACATGGGCATAATAATCACAACTTCTAATGGCAACAAAATCAGGAGGACAATATTGTCTTCCCACGAAGTAAGGTATTCTGGCATGGAAATGTTTAGAATTCATATTGTATTATTTTAATACAGAATTTTTAGAATAGAGTCTAGTTGTGCAAGGATCTTTCTCTGCTGTTATGATAGCAAAAAGAAAATACAAACAACTCAAATTTCAAAAGCTTCCCCCCCTCCCCCTATTCATTTACCAGAATGCAGAAAGGTAAATCCCCAGTGAGTGCCTTTCACCTGATCCCTTTTCCATCTGATATACTGGCTTTCTTACATGTCCCCTTGGTTATATTTTATAAAATTAAAAATAAAGAAAAATATGTGTGCTTATTTGAAACCTAGGTAAGAAGGGTTTAATGAGACAGGAATATAAATAACAGCTTTCAAGGCTGATGGCTTGGAATTCTGTATGTAAGTTCATGTATAGCCTTCAAAGGAAATGGTAAGTGAAACAACAATAACAATAATAATATTAATAATAATAATGTCAATAAAACTGATAATAACTTTTGTTGTTGTTATTATTATTTCATATATGTTCTATGAGGGAGAAACACCTTTTCTGGCTCCTAGAGGTGTGCTTCTGATGCAGGTGTGTATCATGATTTGACCCAAAAAGGATGTGCTAAAAACACAATTGGCTTTTAAAAAACAAGTTAAAGAGATATTGGAAATACAGGTAGATTCCTTTAGAGAGGAAAACAGACTTTTAAAATCTCAATTGGCTGAAGCAGAAAAATGGGAAAAATGCCATCAAGAAAAATTAGATCTTTTTATAAGCCAGTCACCCTTTCTGGGAATGGCCAGTCAAATCCACAGATCACCCCGTTATGAGGATTCTGAGACTTGGGATGAGGATGTCTGGGATTACAGTGGTGAGAATTTTATTGCCACCTCTGACCTTTTCCCTGATTCTTTCCCTTTTTGGATATTAATTATGAATTAAGTTATTAATGAGGGTGAGTATGGCAGCGCATACAACTCCTTGGTGTCCTGCAGAACTGGCTGAATTGCAGGAGTATTCCAAGCATTTGGAAGAATCCAAGATGGAATATGTGTGACAGAATACATGTGGCAAGTCTGTCTGACTGGGGAAGGCTGATTTTTATGGAGTGAGGAAGAAATGGAAGTCTATTGGGGTCCTGGTGTACTTTTAACCAGAGAAAATGATTATTCTTTAACTGCATGGGTGGTGTATTGGGCAGGAGGGACAGATCAGTAGGACAGGGGAGATCAGCTGGTTTTTAAAACTACTGGGCTCTCTGATCTCTGGTTTGATGAAATATGGGAAGTTCACGTTCAAAACACCACAGCTCTGAGCATTCCACAGCAAATATTCCTGTCTGGCTTTTTGGGAAAAAAGGGTCAACTAAGGCTGAAGTGCTTGTGGGGGCCACCCAAACACAGCTTTTAGGATTTGATTTACTTATGGGTGCACCTGGAAACTCACATATGGAACATAATGGAGTTTCACAGTGAGACATACTGGTTTGCTGAGGGTACAAACAGAGTCCAAATGAATGTGAGACAATTCAAGCTCTGAAAAGTTTATCAATCTATTGAGATATCAGTACCACTGTCCTCTTCTAAAATATCTAATGTAAAACAATATCCTCTGCCAGCAGCAGCACTTACAGGGACTGATGGGAGGGTTGGCAGATTCCTTAAAAAGAGGCATCATTAAAAGGATTCATCTGCCTTTTAATTCACTTGTGTGTCCAGTAAAGAAGCCTACTTGTTTTATAGCTGTTTACTGGTGTTTGAATGGCAACACAGACCCATTAACAACTGCAGTACCTATTATTGCAGATTTAACAGCCTTGGATAGCAGTACTAGATACAAAAGATGTGTTCTTTATGGTTCCCTTCCAAGAGAAGGACAAAGAGGGATTTGCTTTTCCCTGGGAAGGTGTATAGCATCCCTTTAGCAGGCTCCCTCAGGGGTATCAGCCTCCACCCACTGCTGCTCATGCTGCACTTGCTGAGTGAGTGGTTACCATCTCACTCCTCCCAGGTGTGAAACTGTACCAACATATGGATGGCATCTAATTGCAGGAGATTCCCATGAAGAGATGGGAGAAGCAGCACCAGCCATAAGAGAAGCACTGCATGAAGCAGAAATTGGAATTCCACCTGAAAAATGGCAAGGACCAAGTAAAGAAATGACATTTGGGTACTTGGATCGCAGGCAATGCAGTAGTTCCTCCAGACACTTTAAAAGCAATGGAACAAATAGAGATGCCCCAATCTAAGAAAGAATTCCAACAGTTAATGGGAACTTTAGGGTACTGGAGAAAACATGTACTTGGCGTTTCTACTATTGCTCTTTACTCTGAGCAGTGCAACAAGCTGAGGAGATATATCAGGAACAAACTGTACAGTCTGTACAAACCAGAGAACCATTTAATTTGCTGGAGTCTATTTTCCAGAGGTCTGCTCTCCCAGAAGGAGTTGCACAAAAACCTACACTCAGGAAATGGAATGCCTCCTCAATGGCAGCTGCAGGAGGAATACATTAACAGAAGGACCAGCTGAAGTTTCTAAATTACAAATTACTATCAGTGCAGATCCATTAGCATTACACAGCCCTTCAAACCCCCACCGACTGTAGATGCACCTCACTCACTGAGGGGATGGCAACAGAAGATAATTAGGTCACTGATGCCTCAGCAAAGAGGGTAAGTGGTAAATGGCAGCGCAAGGCTGTTGTATTAAACATCAACACCAAAAAACAAGTAATGGAAGAGGGTGAAGGTAGTGTACAAGTAGGAGAGTTAAGAGCAGCTGTTTGAGCAGCTCAGAATGGAGCAAAAATAATCTATGTGGACTCCTGTGTTGTTGGGGCTAGTGCTACCCAGTGGGTCTGCCAATAGGAATTACTAAATTGGGAAGCAAATAAATCTCCCATCTGGAGATCTCAAAACTGGCAATTATTAAATATATCAAGAAAAACGCCATACAGAATAAGATGGCTCAAAGCCCATGCCAAGGATAACAAACCAGCCACAAACTGGAATTGAAAGGTGGATGAATTAACTAAAATCAGGGAAATAGAGATGAGAGACTCCTCAAATCAGGAACAGTATTGATTGGGAGAATGATACCATCAGAAATTAGGGCACACTGGTAAAGAAGCACTTTGCTTTGCTGCACAGAGCAAAGGTTGGCCCCTAAACAGGAAAACCCATGAAACCATTCTTACCAAATGTCCTCACTGTAGATTAAAATCACAGTTAGATCACCCTGCTAAAGCACCAGCCCTTCATATCAGTGAAGGAAAAACTCTATGGTCTACATGACAAATTCATTCCATGAGGCCACTCAGACCCTCTGTGAGACATGATCCATCCTCACAGGTGTGGGAGGAATCTCAGGCCAAATGCCAAGGGGCTGGTGGGCAGAGCACAGTGAGGGGATTGTCATCGTGGTTCTCAAATCTGCCTACTCCTGATACCATCCAAAGTGATAATGGCTCATGTTTCTCCTGTAAGGAGGTACAAGAACAGGCCAAGCAGGAAGGAATTCAATGGGTATTCCACACCCCATACTACCCCCAGTCCAATGGAATCATACAAAGAGCTAAGGGCTTATTGGAAAAGAGCCTGGGCAGGATGCTCAACTCTCCAAAATACTTCAACATCTAAATAATTGGTATGGGCAGACTGGGAGCCCTGGGAGCTGAGGGTTCTTTGCAAAACCTGAACCAGGTGCTCCACCTTCCATCAAAGGGGAACACCTGACAGGACTACAACCAGGACAACCTGTCATGGTAAAATCTCCCCAAACTGGAACTTTGCCTATGGCTCTGACTAAACCTCGTGGCCTACCTGCTTGGGAAGCTACTGAAAACAGTGCTACAAAACAAGGACTTAGTGCACGGTGGATGTTTCCTTCTTTTTAACGGGGTAACCTGGCTGAGCAAACCCAGTTTAGACTTGGTTTTTTTTAAACTTTTTCAGAAAATAATCTTGGGAATGATGCCAGCACATCTCCACTTAAGATCAAGTTGTTCTCCCAGAAGGAGCCAGTGCCAGAATGAGCCAGGCTGGGCACACACATCACCCAGCTGGACCCACAGGAGGAAGATCCTCACTTTTCATACCTGTAAATGGTCACTATGGCAACAGTTGTACCCATGCTTGAGCCTGAATGCATTTCAATGACAATTGCTGATAAAACAAGTCATAATGGGACAAATCTAGAAGCTTGAATTTGGCAGAGGGAAATTTCACTATAGTATGTGAAATACAACCTCCAACCACCAAAGGGGAAATTTGCTTACTCAGTTTCCAAGATATGCCCTTCAACAAACAGAGCAGATGTTACAGAGCATCTCATGGACACAACATCTGGCAAAAGGAGGAGGTAACATGTGGAGGTGTAATGTCTCCACAACCATAACTGGACTAAGGTATTTTGGCACAACAGAACTGAACCTTCCCAATGCATTCCACCACCTCCCAGGACTGGACCCTATGCCCCACACAACATACAAATGCTATTTAATTCTTCCTGGTCCCTCAAATGAGTGGGGTGCTCAGTGCAGATCAATATCTCTGCAACCAAAGCCCTGCTTGCCTTTCCTGGCTCCATCCTTGCATAGTTAGACCCTCACCTCTCCAACTTGATCACAGAGGGATGTGACTGGTGTCCCAGGGACAGGATTAGCAGTGTTAAATAGCATGGAAGCTGGAGTCCTAACAAACAAAGTAAACTCAGTAACAAGTGATCTATACCAGCTGAAACATCCATTGCAATCTTCCCCATCAGCATCAGGAACGAATCAATGGCTCTTTTCAGTTGTATTATCTTAACAGGAAAGAACTGACGAAAAGGATCACCAGCTACTAGGGAGCACCCTCAAACACCTTTCATGCTCTCAGCTGCATCCAATTGCATCATTTGCATCATGCATCAGTTGTGGATACAATTTACTATATCAGCAATTATAGGGGAGGGGCCATGGAGGCCCATAGCCCAGTGACATTTGAAAGGTAATCTGGGATAATGCAAATAAACTTAAAAGAGACTTTCAATCTTGGTGACATCTACTTAACCTCATCTCTGACCCTACAGCAGCAATACCACAGGTTTTGTTTAAAGACTATGCAGTGTTTGGTAAAGCCCATCTGTGCAGGCATTGCCCTGGGTTAAATCCCCCAGGAACTAAACTGTATCCTATACAACAGGGTATGGACCCAACAAACGGGAACAAAATGGGAACTGCTGATGTTGATATCTGGGGCTGCTCCAGGGCAGGGAGCTGCACCCTCAGTGGTTTATTTGGAATGGGTTTTAGGGTCCATTTCCATTGAAAGAGTGTCTGGAAACCCAGGAGAATGTGGGTGAGTCTTGAGCTTTACCTGTGGATCAAGACTACAGTTTTCTTATTTTTGGCTCTGGAACAGTGAGCAGCCAACAGAGTAAATCCAATTTCCAGGGCTTTTCCAGCTCTCTGGTTATTGGCATTTTCTATTGATGCTATCAAGCAACCTGCTTGAAAAACTGACAGTTTTCTCCTGGGAATTTAGAAGTCAGGATTCATCCTTCCTACTGCATTTTGGGAATAGGGGGAAAAATAAATTCAACAAAGCCAATAGTTTCCTCAAAGTGTTTTTGCTTTGGGGAAGTGTTCCTTTTGACAAAACTGAGTTTGTTGGAGGATGGTCTGCCCTGCTCTGCCTTTGGGGTGGCCAGAATTCCTTTCTTCTGGAAAATGAGATCACTGGTTACTATTGACTGCTAATACATACCAGCTGAAGAAGGGGGATCTTTGCCAATTCTAATTTGTCTTGGTCTTGCTCTTAAAATGATGCACTAGAAATAAAATTAATTAAGATGATAAAAAATTAGATTTAATTTAAAAATTTGAGGTGAAATCATAAGACCTACTAAAGCCAGAGCCCAGTGATGTTTGGGCCCTAGGGGCAGACTGTTTGGCAGGTAAGGAAAAGTGTTCTACAACTGCCCTCACTTGAAGTTTGATGTATTCCAGAGGGCAAAGTAAATTTATCACCCCATTAAAATACTGGACTCTTGTGTCAAACCTGGAATGATGATGAACACCATCAAGGCCTAGGTGTAGCATCTTTTAATATGTTTTTGTGAGCTGAGAGCTGGAAGAGAGCTACTTATTGCGTAGATTGGATTGGAGCTCAGAAAAAGCTCTTGTGCTGCAATTTGCTGGTTTGAAGTGAGGCTCCTATTGGAGTCAGTGTGGCCACATCAGGAAATATATGAGAGAGAGATGGTTCATTTGCTCACCACTGTTACAGGACCTTTCCTTTCGATGTACAGCTGCATTTCTCAATCTTGGTTTTACTAAAACGCAGATCAGGTTTAAAAAATGTTGTAAACTTAAATATGTCCAGGTTTCCTCTTTCTTCTGCTTTGTGCTCCCCTTTAGGCCTTTCTGTCTGCAGTCCTTGGTGCCCAGGGTGGCACATCCCTGGCTCTGAGGGGAGAGCACAGGACCTGCTGCTGGAGTTTGCTGCCTGTCCCTCTGTTGCGCTTTTCCTTCGCTAAAACAGGGAGATGCTCTCTGAGTGGCCAAGCAGAGCAATCTGATACTCTGGCTGCTCTATCAGATTATACACTGGGCCTTTTAAAGCACTACTTATTCTCTGTCAAGTTGTTTGTTTTTATTTTCTCCTTTCATTGGAAACAAATGCCCAGATCTCCACAAGCAATACAGTGGCACAGCAGAGACATGTTCTGATAACAGCATCTGCCACAGCTTGCTGGGATCTTGCCAGATGGATTTTCAAAGTACTAAATGAAGCTGTGCCTTTTGGTTGTCCCACACAGGTGGGATCAGTCATTTCACTCAAAGAGAGAAATATTTCACTTCAGTTTCTAACCCATATAATACGATTTTACGTAACTGAAACCAGGTGTTTGCAAAAGATCTGTGTCAGACTCAGGCTGAAGATAAAAAGAATTTAAAGTATTCTAGGATTGAAGAACTTCACAGTCACCTAACAAACAATTTGTTCACAAAAAACCTCTCTCAGGGCAGAATTCACTTACTAATTAGTCACAGAGCTCTAGTATAATTATGCCTCTGTGGGAACAGTGTGGGTAATGAGTTGATCATGTGAGGCCTTTTTGCCTTGATATATCACTTAATGGGTTTGCCCTGCAAGTTGTTGCTCTCAAGGACTGATGAAAAGCAGTAATGTTGGACACTGAAATTTATAAACCAATTTACACCTTGGGAAGAATAACTGATTTCCATTGAATTCATGGTTAATTATCTGAGATCTTTTGTTCATTACTTCCTGTAACTGAATTGGTTTATCACTTCTGTTAATTAATTACACAAAAGGAAAAATATCATCCTGAGCCCTATTGCTCAAATTAGTGTCAGCTGTGGGATTAGTGCATGGTTTATTGCCCCATGAACACATGCAAGGCCAGTGTGGGCTCAGGAGCTGAGCCACTGGCAGTGCTGAGGAAAGAGGAAATGATCCTTTCCAGGCTTGGGCAGCTCAGGAATCCCTGTCTCCAGCTGGAGAGAAGCCCTGTTCCTTTACCACGGTGACCTTAAATTAGTCAGCATTGGAAAATGTCTTGGCAGTGGCTACACTTGGCTTTACAGGGACTTATTTTGGGCTTGGGTGGCAGTGGTGATGTGAGGGTTGCCAAGGTTACCAGGAGCCCTCAGTGATGTGCACTGACATTCACATAGGAAGGAGGAAGCAAAAAAATGAGTAAAGAAAACAATTTTGGAAAATGGGCTTTCAAATATATTTGGATGATGATTTTCTTACCTTTCTTCTCTGACACCTGAGAGCTCCATAAGAGCAGTTTAGGAAATTATTTCCCCAGGACACAGTAGGCTGGGTACACAGCTTTTTCCCCACCCACCTTACCATTAGGAGGGATGTTTTATTAAGAAAAAAAACATGGTGGAGTGCAGATAAGACATTGCTCTATTTTAATGTAGTTTGCAGGAAATGTCTCTTTTTAACCTTCTTTTCCTTGAGTGATAAGGATGCAGAGCATGAGACAGCGATGTGGGAACCTGTCCCCACTTCCTCTCTTCACTCAGACTCAGATTGTTCCTCCTTTGCCTCCAAAATCCTGCTAGAAGGAGCCCAAGGAGCAGTGGGGAAAGATGGGCTTGTCTGGGATCCACTCGATTTCACTTGGGTTATAAAACTGTCTGGTAGAGTTAAGTGAATTCACAATTTTCCTTTTGGAAAGGAGGGGGAGCTGAGCTGGCTTGGTGAGTGTCTGTTTTGTACAGCAGTGATGGAAAGGCTCTAGAGGGATGGCAGCACTCCTGTGCATCAGGGGAAACAGCAATGCTGCTACTCCAGATCCCTACAGACTACCTAATTCCTGACAATTTTACAGAACATAATGCTAGAAAAGGAGACAGACACTTGCAGTCTCTTTTTCCATGGCCTTCACAGCGTGTCTAACCCTGCTCCCAAATGCTGATGGTGAGATCTCTTCAATACATGGAAATAGCAGGGACAGGCAAGGCAGCACAGGACAGTCTGCTGGCAAGGCTTGTGTATAAACACTATCCTGGGGTTTTGGGGGAACTTTTATACCCCCTGACTTTCAGCTTCATTTCCCTGCCTGTCAGTTTGTGTAATGCTTACAGTAAATAACAGAGGATTTGCTGCTTCTTTTTTTTTTCTTTGAAAATAGGCATATTAGGAAAAATAATAGGGTACATCCCCTTTTCTTAAGTGTTTGCTGTTTAATGAATGGGAGGATAAAATAGAAGCCCAGACACAATTCTCAGTAAATAAATACCACTGTGCTGTGAATAGTATGGCTGTAGTCAGGCTCTGCACCCACCCTTTACGGAAATGATGGGAAACAAGAAAGTTTGAAATGTTAACTAAAACGTGGGAATACATAGCAATGTTTAAGAAAGAAGATGGTAAAGCATGAAAGGAGAATCCCACTTAATCAAATAGCTTTTCTGAATGAGTATTCTGAAAAGAATACATGGCTTCTGTATTCATAATTTTCTTAATATTGTCTTTAGAACCTTTGTTCCAACTTAATATTGGGTGTATTTTAGGCCTTTGAATAAATGTCCCTGCTAGGGCTCTGGATGATTCTCCTGGATACATAATATATTAGGGTATTTCCCATTTAAGAAGAAACCTCAGACAAAGCCTTTTATTGTCCTTCAAGAATTGCTGCTGTTATTCATGTGTTATTCATGGTGTTAAAATCATGCCAGTGAAATAATATCCTTCTCTCTTTTTATTTTTTATTCTTTGACTCTGTTTGGCGTTTTTCCTTCATATTTACTTTTCTCCCTCCTGGTCTTGATTCCACCACTGTTTCAGGAGGGTTTGTAGTGGTTTCAGGTGCACACATGGTATGGAAAGCACCAGCCTTGATCCTTAGTGAAGCATGGCAGACTAGTGTAAGCCTGGCAGTCAAAAATCCTCTTTTATCCCCCAGCACCTGGTGTCCCTCAGACATGCTGAGACTGAGATATCTAGGTAGTTTAAAATCACTAGCTGGATTTATTTGTTATGAACTGAAAAGCCGTGCTTTTCAGCAGTTTTAGCTGTCCTGGAATCAAAACTCCTTGTTTGCTTCATTCCCAGTGACAGATGAGAGAGGGGGAAATGTCAATAGTGTGGTGCCACCAATGGATTATCTAACTGGAGCTGCAGCTGAACTGGGATGGGTGGCCAGGCCTTTAAATGAAGGCAGGGAGGGCTTTGCTGGTCTGGAGACACACCTGAATTGGGATTAGGGACTGTCAATCTCTTCTCTAAACCAGGCATGGGAACGGAGAGGGATCCACGATGAGCAGGTAGCAGAGGTACTACAGGTACTAAACTGAGGGAGTTTGCTTTTTCTTGCCAGTGCAGGCTGATGAGGTGTTCTCATGCCTGGTACAATGTTGTTGGCAGGCTCAGGGAGAAGGTGGCCATGGAGGTTCCACTTCCTGAGACAGACAGGCAGGCTCCCTTGGGGAGAGGTTTTCATCTGCACTGCTCAGGTGCCAGCCAGTCTCTAATGCCTGCTCTTCCTGCTGCAGCAGGAGGCTGCCAGAGGGAATGGGTTTGGGACTGGGAATGAAGGTGTTGGGGCTGTATTGGGTGTGCATGGCCTGGTTTGGTACCAGGGGGTCACAGGGGTGGCTTCTGTGAGAAGCTGCCAGGAGCTTCCCCCAAATCTGGCAGAGCCAGAGCTCCAAAGGTGGTTGGATGTGTGGCTGGCCAAGGCTGGGCCTCTTAGAGATGGTGGTACTGCCCCTGGGATAGCAGGCTGAAGAAAAAAGGAAAAACAATATTGTTGTACAGATATCGGTGCAGCCAGAGAAAAGCAGGGTAGGATCACATGAGAGGAACAGCTCTGCAGACACCCAGGACAGTGCAGCAGGTGGAGCAGGAGCTGCTCTGGGCACCAGAGCCAGCATTCCCCTGCAGCCCCTGGAGACCCACAGGGATGCAGGGATACACTGAGAGCCCATGGAGATCCCTGGGGATACTGAGATCCACCCACAGCCCATGGGGATCCACAGGGATGCAGAGATCCCCCCACAGCCCATGGGGATCCACAGGGATGCAGAGATCCCCCCACAGCCCATGGGGATCCACAGGGATGCAGGGATCCCCCCACAGCCCATGGGGATCCACAGGGATGCAGAGATCCCCCCACAGCCCATGGGGATCCCCAGGGATGCAGGGATCCCCCCACAGCCCATGGGGATCCCCAGGGATGCAGGGATCCCCCCACAGCCCATGGGGATCCCCAGGGATGCAGAGATCCCCCCACAGCCCATGGGGATCCATGGGGGATGCAGGGATCCACCCCCAGCCCCTGGATCAGCCCCTGCTGGATCAGGGGGTGCCTGAGCAGAGGCTGTGACCCCGTGGGAGCCCCGTGGCCAGAGGGGCTCTGCTGGAGCCTCCTGTCCTTGCAGGACTGAGCCCCTGCAGAGTGACCCACGCTGCAGCAGGGAGAGGGGGCTGCTGCCCCTGGGATGGACTCAGGCTGGAGAAGTTCCTGGAGAACTCTCCTGTGGGAGGGAGCCCAGGGTGCAGCAGGGGAAGGACTCCTGTCCCTGAGCAGAGGGAGAAGCCATGGGGGATGAACTGCCCAGAACCCCCATTGCCATCTCCCTGCACTGCTGTGGGAGGAGGTGGAGCTGGGAAGGAGGGAGGGGTGGGGGAAGATGTTTTTAAGGATTTATTTTAGTTCTCATTATCCTGCTCTGATTTTCCTAGTAATAAACTCACTTCCCATCTCTAGAACCTGTTTTGCCCATGCTGGTATTTGCTGTGAGCTCTCCCAGTCCTTCTCCCAACCCATGAACCCTTCACTAAATTTCCTCTTCTCTGTCCAGCTGTGGAGGGGAGTGAGAGAGAGGCTTTGGTGGGTGCCTGGTATCCAGCTAGTGTCAGCCCACAGCAGGAGCAAGAAGCAATTTATTCCTCCACTAAATGTTCTGAAATTTTGTTTGCCATCACAAGATCTGCAGTAGAAGGGATCCTGGCTACCTGCCACGTTTGTGTGTGATACCTGAGTTGTGCTGAGATGCCATGGAAAGAATTCTGCATGCTGCAGGTAACCAAGCTGTGAGCTGGGTCTTCCCTCCAAGCCCTCCATGCTCAGTGGGAGGCTTTTCCTCTCAATGAATGTACCAGTTTCACATAATTGTACTTTCTCTAATTCCAGTGGGTTTTCTTGTGACATACTGGTGTCAAGTCAGATTCAGTACTCATTGGTTTTACAAAACCAAGCTGAAATAAAGTAAGAAAAGAAGTTTTCTGACAACATTTATCGTTTCTCATTTGCAGCTTGGCACTTAATGCACCATGAAACCTTTTATCTTGTGGTTTTCTTAGAAGTACTCTGATGATTCTGCAGAGAAAAACAAGGTGAATTACTCAGAAGTGAAAACTGAGAAGCAAAATATAGAGTTTTCATGCTCCTTTTGGGATCTTTAGAGAGATGTCACTTTTTCAGTGGTTTGTGATGTGTGACTGTGTCCATGTCCCAGCTGCAGTACTACAGTTGGCTTCAAAACCTGAAGGAATTTGGGACCCTTCATAGGTTATAGAAATGTAAAACACTATTATTAAGCTGGTGACAAGCAGCATTCTGCCAGGAAAATTCACAAACACCAGAGGTTTATGTGCAAAAAGGAGACAGAGGAGTCCTTCAACTTTATTTGAATAAAGGGAGAGAGTCCACTGGGGCACATGCCCATGGGGTTTTCTCTCAAGGTTTTGGAGGATGCAGCCTCCTTTTATCACAGAATGAGCTAGGTTGGAAAAGACCTTTAAGATCATCTAGTCCAACCTATGACCTAACACCTCCTCATCAATTAAACCCTGGCACCGAGTGCCACCTCCAGTCATTTTTTAAACATGTCCAAGGATAGTGACTCCAAAACCTCCCTGGGCAGATGATTCCAGTGCCCAACCACTCTTTCTGTGAAGAATTTTCTCTTGGTGTCTAACCTAAACTTGCCCTGGTGCAGCTTAAGGCTGTGTCCTCTCATTCTGTCAGTTGTTGCCTGGCAGAAGAGACCAACCCCCACCTGACCACAGCCACCCTTCAGGAAGCTGTAGAGAGTGACAAGGTCACCTCTGAGTCTCCTTTTCTCTGGGCTAAACAACCCCAGCTCCCTCAGCTGCTCCTCACAGGGCTTCTGTTCCAAGCCCTTCACCAGCCTTGTTGCCTCCTCTGGACACCTTCAAGCATCTCAGTGTCCTTCCTAAACTGAGGGGCCCAGAACTGGACACAGCACTCGAGGTGTGGCCTCACCACTGCCAGGTACAGGGGGAGAATGACCTCTCTGGTGCTGCTGGCCACACCATTCCTGATCCAGGTCAGGTGCCAGTGGCCTTCTTGGCCACCTGGGCACACTGCTGGCTCATGTTCATGTGGCTGTCAAGCAGTACCCCCAGGTCCCTTTCTGCCTGGGCACTGTCCAGCCACTCTCTCCCCAGCCTGTAGTGCTGCAGGGGGTTGTTGTGGCCAAAATGCAGGACCTGGCACTTGGACTTGTTAAACTTCATCTTGTTGGACTCTGCCCATCTATCCAACCTGTCCAGGTTCCTCTGCAGAGCCCTCCTACCCTCCAGCAGATCAACACATGCTCCCAGCTTGGTGCCATCTGCCAATTTGCTGATGGTGGCCTCAATCCCCTCATCCAGATCACCAATGAAGATATTAAACAGAACTGGCCCCAGCACAGATCCCTGAGGAACACCATTGGTGACTGGCCACCAGCTGGATGCAGCTCCATTCACCACCACTCTCTGGGTCTGGCTTCCAGCCAGTTCTTAGCCCAGCAAAGAGTGCTCCTGTCCAAGCTGTGGGCTGCAGCTTTTCCAGGAGCATTCTGTGAGAGACAGTGCCAAAGGCTTTGCTGAAGTCCAAATAGACAACATCTACAGCCTTTCCTGCATCCACCAAGTGGGTCACCTGGCCATAAAAGGAGATCAGGTTAATCAAGCATGACCTACCCCTCCCAAACCCATGCTGGCTGGGTCTGATCCCCCAGCCGTCCTGTAGGTACCGTGTGATGGCACTCAAGATGATCTGTTCCATTACCTTGCCAGGTACCAAGGTCATGCTGCTTGGCCTGTAGTTTCCCAGAACCTCCTTCTGGCCCTTCTTTGGGGTCACATTGGCCAGCTTCCAGTCATCTGGGACCTCACCAGTGAGTCAGGAGTGCTGGTAAATGATGGAGAGGGGCTTTGCAAGCTCATCTGCCAGCTCATCACCCTAGGATGGATCCCATCTGGTCCCACTGATTTATGAGCATCTCAGTGGCTCAGCACTAAACTCCTGGCTGCACGTTGCCCTCTTCCTTTTCCCATCAGCTGAGGTACTAGGAACGTACAGCCTTCCCAAACCACTTACCACATATCCCCCCTTGAATATGTAATTTTCCCCCAAAGTTCAGAAGATCAGGACTGTGCTGATCCATTTGTGTATTTCAGGAGCCAGACTGTCTGGGCCTGGTAACAAACCTGCTGTCCAAAGTCAGCAGAGACATCAAGACCCATTTCCAAGATGTTAACACCCATCAAATTATTTGTAAAGACATTAGCACACATCTTCCCTCTCAATTTGAAATATCTTGCATGTAGTTTTTGAGGTTAAAGACTTGACAACAGCAGTGACTGGTAAAATGAATCCAGAGTTCACATATGCTGAGAGTATCCCATTTTCATTTTATGAATAATTCTGACAACAAAAGCAACATTTGGAATTGTAACTGAGATATGCATGTATTTTTAGGCACACATTAGCTGCCTATAAAATGGCTTTTCTCTCTTCCTCTAGTAAGATAATGAATGCCTTAGGGCATTTTACATTCTACTGGAAGCCAGGTTGGCATGGCAGTGGTTCAGGGACTTGCCTTTTGTTTTGCTCAGGGAGATGCACAGCAGCTTTGTTCAGATTACAAATAAAAATATATTTTTCAGGTTATTATTGCAGCACATGACTTATTAGCTGAGAACTGAGCTGGGATGATAGCCCTCCCTGCTATCAGCACTGGGCTGTCCTGGGCTGCCAGCCCTGACTGCAGGAGCAGTTCAGCCCAGATGGAGAGGTTTGGTGCCTGACCCAGCTCTTGATGGCACCAAACTTCAGCTGGAGCAACAGGGGCTGTCCTAGGGACACCCACACCTGGGGGTATTCCTGCAGCTTTTCCCCTTCCTGCAAGGCCAGGTAAGCAGTGCCTCTTCTGCACAGCCAGCCCTGAGACTGCCTGTTTTATTCCCCCCAGGCTGTGAGGAGAGGCAGTGCTGGCAGGGTGACAGATTTCCCTTTTTGAGCTGGGTTACCTGGCTCTGCACTAGAGGAACAACAGTGTGAGAATGAGAACACCTGCTGTGGCTCCAAGAGGTGCCTTTCTCCCCTCTCATGTACTCTTCTCATCTCCCAAAGTCCCTGCTGGGAAGGAGTGCTCTTCTTTGAGGGAATTTTTCCTTTTAGCAGGTATCACACCATTAGCTGGTTGGCTCTTGGCTGTGATCTTTGTTACAGTATTTGTCAGGAGCAAAATCAATGCCCTGCCTGCCTGCCATTGTCAGAAGTTTAGTTGTTTGTTCTCCAGCTCTCAGCTTGAATCGTCAGCACTGGCAGTCACAAAGTCAGCCTCCTCTGGGTGATTAGAGGAGCTGCTACGAGATCAGAGCATCAGCAAACAGGACACTGATGCCATTTTAGAGGCAGGTACTGGCAACAGAAATCCTGCTCTCCAGGGAGATGGGAATCCCAATGATACATTAGTTCCAGAAATTCAAAACTGCCTTTTTTTTTTTTTTTTGCCTCTGTTGGACAGAAAATATGATAGTTTGAGGCTGCAATAATGCAATGTAGTTTCTGGCTGCATTAAAATATGGGCATGGGAGATCAGGTGAGCCTGCTAAAGGTGATGCTGGCATGCCATAGAGTAGAGTTTCTGCCAGGGAGAGATTTCACTTTTGTTCAGACATCTGTGTGTGGCAACGGGTAATATCAAGCATTATTAATATTATTATTATTATACAGTTAACACAGAAAGAATAAGAGTAGTTGAATTGTTAATAATATCAAAGGGTTAATATATTAAGTAGCTGTTGTTACTTTTAGGCATGAGACTCTCACAAGGATCTATTTAAGTGTGCCAGGACTGTCACTGCCTACAAAGGTTTCCAGTCTAAGGGAGCAAGATACAGCAGCCAAGACAAGGAGCTGAGCCAGCAGGTAAAGGGATGCACGTGGCCAGGCCCTCAGCTGCAGGAGAGAGGAGAGAGAGATCTCTGAAGGGTCTGTGAGGTCATGAAAAGAGGTGTGGGTAAGTCAGAGGAGCAGAAAGTGGAGAGCTGCAGGCTTGGCTTTATTAGGAGTGGTGGTGTGATGGAAACAGAAGGGTCATGGATGTATTGGCCATTTTGCTGCTCAGAGCTCTGAGTCAGGGACATGGCTCCAAGGGGCAATTCCATGCTTGCTAGGATATGCTACTTGGTCCATCAGTTGAGTTCTAATTCCAGGCTGCCAAATCTTGTTTGGCCAAAGATCCTGGAGAATCCCAGTCTGCCAGAGAGGCCAAAACACCGTCTGCAGACGGCAGAGCTTTGACAGCTAACACTCTAATGCTCAGTTTGACAAGCGGGATCAAAGATAAACATCTGTGGTTAATAGTCAAGAAAGACATTCTGTTTTTTATCAACAGAAAGATTTTACACAATGCAAGAAAGACATTCTGTTTTGTATCAACACAAAGATTTTACACAATGCAAACTGTTCTCCAGGGAAGCATCTTCAGTGATGATCTAAAGCGTGCACTGGAGGATGATTGTCTTGCACCACACATAGAGATAATTCAACCAGGAGAATGCAGTCATGTTTCTAATAATTAAAAGTATGTACCTGCTTTTGTGCTTGGATATCCTGTTCTGGCCTGTGATTAAACTGTTCAGTATTAGGACATGAATTTTGACTTGTAACAGCAATGATTTGTGTAAGCTCTTGCCTCTGGAAGATGTACATCCCATTCTTCATTACCTTGTGTAATGAGCCAGGCCCATAACTTTCTGGGTGGTGTGTGAAAATAACAGTGGGATTGGAGTGGGTTATTTGTACTATTGCTCATTTTCTGTGGCTGGGTGACATTTGCAGAAGTGTTGAAACTTGAGACAGTCATCTCAGAAATTTCAAGAAAGACAACTTCCTTTCTACTGTGAGATATTTACTGGTGGGAATGGCTTGTGTCAAATCACTGCTACAATGAGAGTAACTAGACTTCTGGATGTCCCTCCCAACTCAAGTTTTCTTGCAATTTAGAAAAAAACCAAATTATTCTGACTTCAAACATTCTCACCAGCATGGAAGTCAGAAATCTGTCAGATCAAAACAACAATAGCAAAACAAACTGGGCCACTCAGTACTCTGCAGCATTCCTAAATTTTACAGGACATGCAAAAATCTACTGAATAAGAAATTGTGGAGTAAAGTGTACAAATTCTGCAGAGGGACCTGGCAAAGGCCACAAGGCTTAGGTTGGGCAGCTCACTGCTTGTCATTTCCAGCCACGATGTTCTGATGGTCTTTAAGTGATTGCAAATGGATGATACTATAGTGCTTAAAATAAATGAAAAATTACCTAAGGAATAATGTCACGGGGAATCTTAGAATGAGTTACAGAACGTGGAATACAACCCAGTGCAGTGGGATTTGCTGCATGTCACAAGCTCTAG
Source organism: Eopsaltria australis (assembly GCA_034509425.1). Taxonomy (NCBI): domain Eukaryota; kingdom Metazoa; phylum Chordata; class Aves; order Passeriformes; family Petroicidae; genus Eopsaltria; species Eopsaltria australis. The sequence goes on from JAVTVJ010000138.1 coordinate 5,723,851, forward strand.
CTGACTCCACCAACACAGTCTTTGACCTTGAAAGAGTTATTACATCATTCAGTACCAGAGGATGCAGAAATGGGGTTTCACCTTCTTTTGCCTCCTTCTTTTTGGTTTTTGCAGGCAGGGAGAGCATTGGATGGGAAGCCTCTGCTGAAGTGCTCAGCATGAGCAGCAGCACTGAGCCAGGCTGAGCCGTAGAGCAGAATAATTGTGCTCTAAGTGAAAAGTTACATTTCAGGACATGCACCTTGCATTATTTGCATCCATCTCTCCACATCTGATACACAGCGTGGCACATCTCAGAGTCCTGCTGAAAATTAGAATGTAATTGCCAACCTAAATTGATACTCGCTTGTATTATCAAGGAGACGGTGGCAGACGCAGATGTATCAGATGGATCTCATCACCTCACAAACAGGCATAACTTCCCACCTTTTTTTTCCCACCTTTTTCAGCTGTTCTCAGGAAAATGCTGCTCTGAACAGGGGTTTGGTTTATGATAATTTCTTTTGAGTCCCTGCTGTTTGTGAATTGCTTCTCTCAGAGAGTACCAAACAGAGGTTTATTTATATTGAATTCAGGGAGGAATCCTGAGGCTGTGCAGTGTCTCCCATGAAGGGGTCCTGGATGGGCACAGAGCCTTTACACCCCGGGGTAGGGCGAGGAAGGGCTTTTCCCTGGGTTTTATCACACTGCTCTGCCATGGATCCCACCTCCCTTTCGACTGAGGATCTCCCCTTGTGGTTTGAAACCCGGCAGTGAAGACAGCTTGAGAACTGCCTGGCTGACCTGAAGCTGTCATTCCTGCAAAACCCAGTGCTGCCACATGCAGGTTGTCCTCTGTACTTTGCCTAATCCTGTCCAGATTATTAAAAACTTCTGTGACTGCTGTAATCCACCTCTTTCCCTGGCCTCTTCCATCTGCTCCCAAGCCCCCATTCCCCTCTGCTCTGTCTTGGTGTGTGTGGAGCCCCACCAGCTCAATGCCTGCCGTATTTTAGCCCAGTTTCTTGGCACAGGATCTGCTGCCTCTGTGCATACCAATAAATCTCATTTATTAGACCTTTTTACTTTCAGTTTGGTGTATTTCTGTGCAGTGCAGGCTGCATTATTCTGGGGGGTGTTCTGGCACTTCTCTAGCTCTGTTTCAAGGCTGGTTTATTGCTGTGCTCAGGGCTCCCTCCTGTCCCTGCAGCGTCCTCTTACTGGGATGATAAACTGATAGCAGTTGATAAAGTTACAGGTGGACAATAGTGCAAGAGCCTTCAAGAATTATCTTTTTAAAGAAGCTATAATTAGCTTTGCTGATGAAACTTATCTTTCCACTGGCAGCTTCATGGCAAAGTCCCATCTCTTAAATCTAAGCAAGGGCTGTAATGGACACCTGTAAATTTACAGGGATTTAGCCTTAGTGTTTCAGCTGCACAATTTTTTGATTTGTTGGTTTTTTTTTCTAATGAAATTTTAATTCCTACATTTCTCTAAGGATAAAAAGATTACAGCAAGAATTATTTTAGGATTCACCCCAGTTACTTTTTAGACTTGATTTATTGTGCTATTGCTTTTTTAAATAAAAAAAAAACCTACAGAATCTCGACAGATTATTTTCTGTTTGGAAACCAATGAGATACTGGCACCTGGAATTCCTAAATCTCCATCTGGAATTCCTAATTCCTCAGAGATGTCACATTTGATTGTTCAAATATGCTGTTGTTGATCTTGTGCAACAGTAGGTTTTAAAAAATATCAGATAAACCACAAGTGGGCAGTGTGTTATCAGGGGTGATAACTCGCAGTTTTTTGTTTACAAACAGTAATTCTGTTATTTTTAAGCAATGACAGTAGCTGCCATCCTCCACGGTGTGATGTTAGCTTACTAGTGAAACCAGGAATGTTCAGGAAAGCACAGGAGTAATGATGGGATTAAAAAAAAATCTAAATACATATGTTCAGCTGTTGTTTGCTTTAGTTTGTGGTTTATTGACAGGCACAAGATCTCTGATGTCATTGGGGTCACAATCCTTGGTGATGCAGGCATGGGCTCCTCCTCTTTGTTCCTGGACTTTGGGAGCAGAGCTTTTATATCCCCCCTCTCCAGGCAGGGGGCTGGGCTGTGTTTTGGGTGTCTTATGTGGTGTGCACTCAAATGTAGCCAACTATCACCTCACATGGCATCATAAATCCCACCTTAGGTTCCAACACGATTAATTCTTTGGATTTACTGATGCCTGCACTCTGAATGAGGTGTTAAAGCAGAATGAATGTGTCATTCCACTAGAGCACCCTGGTCAGAATTGCCTCTTTTACAGGGAAATCCAAGATAACTATCTCTGTAATTAAACGTGCTCCTGCTTTCTTAATAGCTGTAAACCAGCCACTTTGCTGGTGTAATTGCTGAGCAGCATTTAAGGATGCTCTGTGTTATCACCTGATGTGCATCTCCAGGAGACTTATATTAGGAAGGAAGACAAAAAGCAAGTTACTGTTTAACCATGATAACTACAAGTATTAAGTATGTGGGTGTCTTTCTTAAAACAGTTTCCTAGAAAATGAAAGCAAAACTTCAGAAATATTAATGCCAAATACACAATGCTCCCAAGAAGAGCCAACAGTAGGAAGAACTATTTTAATAGACTTACTTTTCCTCTCATTTTCCTCTTTTCTGTGGTCACTTGCCTGTATCAAAACAGGTCACTTCCATCCATAAATACATAATTTCATTTTTCTGAGATGTAGACAATTTCATTTCTTTCCAAGATAGCCTGGATAGTTTGCCAATATGACCTTTTTGTGTGTTCAGTTTTCAAGTACAGACTTTATTGCATTGGCTGCTCTTGATTCCCAAGTGAAAACAAAGATGCTGCTTGTTGACTGTGGGCTGTCATATTGAAGGTTGCTGCATGCTACAATACATTTAATTGTGTAGTACAGCAGAGTGTTTATCTGCCCTTACAAAGTCATTTTAGGCAGTAAATATTCCTTCTGGCCTGATAAATACTACTTCTTCTGCATGATTTGTGTTTCCTCTCAAGATCCTGTCTCTGCTCTCAGTGACTGAATAGCAATGCTTAGTTGATAATTTCTTTTGTTATTTTTGCCCTGATTCTTTCAATTTTGAGTCATAATAGTCTCTGTTAATAAATGTGTATAGCATTTTCTCAGCACGCTGATTCCTTTTTGCTCCTTCTCTGATGTCAAATATTATGTTTTCCCATAAATAAGTCTGTTACCCCTTGATATTTTGTTAATCCCTTTGAGGTAGCCTCTCAGTTGTTTTTGTTGGTTTTTTGATTGTTTGTTTTGGCTTTGTTTTTAAAAGCTTCATATATTAAAGGTCTAATTCTGCTCCCAGTGATGCTTTCACATACTTTTCCTTTGACTATTATGGTGGTGTAAACCCTGAGCCTTCAGCATTTGTACTGCCAAGATGTGTGTTTTTCTCATATGGGCCTAAATGCAGGTTGTACTTAGGAGTACACTATAGATATATAAGGCACAAAGGCATAAAAACAAGGCAAACAGGGGAAAACCTGTAAGGGAGCACCAAACAAACACCTCACTTTTCTGAAATACAAGGGAAGAGGAAATCTGCCAGGAAAACCAGAGACTAAGCAGATGATTGTGGTACTAAACAAAACCAAGCTAATAAAAGGCCAGACCACCCTGACAATGATTTCTCACTGTGGAAGAGTTTGAGGACAGTTTCTGTTCCAGGACCTTTCTTTAGGATGAGGACTCCTTTTGGAAATGTGTAGAAATAAATGGTAGTTCTCCCATAGACAGGCCATCAGCAGGAAGAGTAATCCAGTGGCCTGTGGTGGGGTGAGTGCTGGTCAATGTGTCCCAGGTGACCCAAAAGGAGCAGGGAGGTGGCAGGTTTCACTGGACACACTGCATTTTTGGGCACAGGGAAAGTCAGGGCTGATTGAAGTGCTGCATAAAAAAATCCAGTGCTGATCAGGTGAGTGATAAAAGTAACAGGTGAAATGCAGAAAAATGCAATGTGAGGCACATGGGGATGGTGGGAGGAGGAGTAATTCTGACCTCTTTGAGCTGAGCATTATAAATCAGGAGCAAGATTTGGGGTAAGAAATATTTAGCTGAATTCTCCATAGGCTTCAAAAAAAAACCCAACAAAACCTGTCTCTGCTTGGGTTTAGAAAGAGGAATGAAAATAAACCAGAAAACACCATTATGACACTGCATGATGGTGCTTCTGCATCTTGAATATTGCATGTAGCTCTGGCCCCATCTTCATAAAGCTACAACAGAATTGGAAAAGGCTCATAAAAGTGCAGCCTGAATGATCAAATGTACTGAACAGGCTCCATAAAGGAAACAAATGGCACTCTCTCTCCTGAACAAATGCCTGAAGAGGTCTAGGAAACTGGGAGGTGAAGAGATCTCCCTGGTCAGCATCCAGCAGGAACCAAATGAAACTCAAGGGCTCTGGGTCAAAACAGAAAGGTTGCTCTTCACTAAGCTGGTGGCAAACCTCTGGAATACCACAAGATGTTGTAGTTGCCAGAAGTTGCCAATTGTAAAAACCCCAACAAACTAGCTGGTTATATTTATGGAAAAAATTCTTTCACATACTAAGCAGCAATAGACTGTGTGTGGTTCAGTAGGTCCCTGCCAATCCCTCTAGTCGTGCTGGAGGCTGGAAAAGTGCTCCAGGGAAGGGCTAGGTGATTATGCTGGGATTCCCATGCTTCCCCAGGCAGCTGCTCTTGGGCATTGCAGTGACAGGCTGTTGGGCTGGACAGACCTTGCTCTTTCTTGTGCTGTTTTGTGCCAGGGACAACTTTTTGCCCCCATGTATTTAGTGATGTGTCCTTTGAGGGGTGTGATTGTTAAGCAGTGTTTTGCCACATTATGGAAGTGCATGTGACCATATATAAATATATTTATGGCTTGAAATGTATTAATGGCTTGAAATCCATGTGTCTCAAAAGGCAGGAGGAGATGCTCTGGATTCAAACTGCTAAGACACCTCCCACGTGTGCTGTGGCTGCTGCAGCTGGCCACGTACCAAGTAAACTCTCCTAAAGGCAAGGATGATTAGTAAGGTTGCCTCACAAGGGGGTTTCTAATCCTGATTTCCATGAGTGTGTAGGAAAAAATGGAGGTGGCAATACTGTTTTTACAAGGAGAATATATAGTAAAGGCAAAAAGCCTTTGGCTGAAGGGTGTGTTTGTGTGTGGTTGCTGTGTGTGGCAGAGAAGCAAGCCCTGGGGGCGAGGCATTGCTCTTGCACCTGAACTCTAGTGTTGTGGAACCCTGACAGGTTGCAAACTGTGTTTCACCTTTCTGAGTGTGCTCATCTCCTCTCGGCCCCTTCAGAGGAATTGCTGCAGTACAGATGGGCAGTAGATTTTTGTCTTTGGAGAGGAATGCACTGGAAATGCAACTTAGAAACAGCAGAGGAGATTGTGGCTTACACCTTGGTAATCAGTGGAACACCCACAGCAGAATGGGAGCAGTAAGTGCTCTGCTGTAATTAGGGTGGTGATGAGCTTTGAGTGGAACTTTGGCCCAGTCCCACTGGCATAAGTGAAACCTGCATCCTGTGCATCCTGTGACTGGAGTGACCTCTTGGATGGTTACAGGCTCTTCAGGAGAGGTGGAGGGGTGACACTGTATGGAAAAGAAGGGTTAGAAAGTCTGGAGTTCACAGCTGAGAGCCTCTGATTAAGAATCAAGGGACAAATAATGTGGATATAGGATAACTTCAATTTTGTGCAATGTTTTTTTTCTTTGGACACACTGGCAGTTTATGATCTGTAGATAAAGATTATGTCCAGACTACAGCTGCTGCTGACTGCAGCACAGCTCTTTCTCAGGTGATTCAGTTTGCTGAAGTTGAAACATTATTATACAGTTCACAGTTAATTGAATGGCAGTGAGAATGCCACTGGAGTATGTTGTGAAACTAACATTTAGAGACCCTGATAGTCTTGATTTCACAACTTTTGCTGGAAAACCTTGGGAAGCTTTTTGTCAGCTGACCTTTTAGGAGGCCTAAGCCTGGCTGAACAAACATGATAGCCTCAACCACCTTCTGGTGCAAAGAATAGTCCCTGGAGCTGCACAGATGTACACCAGCAGATGATCTGTTTACAGCCTGGCTGCTGGTGAAGTTCACTGGCACTGCAGCTCAGCTGAGCTGTGAGGAAAAGCCCAGAGAGGATGTCAGTGGTAACCCTCAGTAATTTTGTTTTCACCTCTTCTGTGGCTTCTTTTCATCAACTCACTTAAAGGTTAAAAAAAGAGTTAATTCAAATGGTAACATCTCCCTTCATAAGAGAATCTGAGGTCTGGACAGCTGCTCCTGCTCACCTATCAGCTCCAAGGCTTTTCCTATTGGCAGCAGATCATGGCCACTGGGAGGTGGATTGTCTTCTTGGAGGAACCCACAGGACAGAAATGAAGATGCCATAACCTACTCATTAGATGATGTTTGAAAATTCCTGGAAAGATCTGTTTGGATGCAGAGATTATTATGCTGCTAATTTGAGAATGAGATTGCAAGTAAAACCAGTGTTTAATCTCTAATTCCAGAAGAGAATTTGATTTTATTCTTGAAGTATCTTGTGCTGTTACCAAAGGCTGAAAATACTTAGAATTATAGAATGGTTTGGGTTGTGAGGGACCTTTGAAAGTCATCTAGTCCATCCCCATCCTGCCATGAACAGGGACATTTTCAATTTACCTATACCCAGCTTCCTCTGGTGGCCCTGAGAGCCAGAGTTTTCAGCTGAGAACTCTTGTGATGGGAAACCAGATTTAGTGCCTCTCCTTGACTCAGTGGCCCCATCATAGACACCAGATCAATTCTAAAATGAGGAGTTAACCCCTAAAGGAAACCACCAGGGAATAACAACTTGGAAGATATTGTCTGTGAAACAATTTGGCATTTATAAATCATCTGGACTGCAGAAGGTAGATGGTTTCAGCCAGGATATGATTTTAGCAAAGTTCTTCTCAATCAGAGAGCTTATCCACTAAACACATTCAGGTCTTAAATGCAAGGCCCCTGTTAGGCTCTGCCTTTCCCAGCAAGCCATTAGAATATTTATCTAATTTCTCCTGCTCTTCAGAAAATGAGTCTGTACAGCTTGGTCTGCAGGGCCTCCTCAGGAACAGCAATGTCTGGCATAAGATGTTTGTTCTGTTGGGTGCTCTGTTGTCTGTCTCACATGCAGAAAGAACCTTCAGCACCTGGTGGCCATTGATGTACTGTCCAAAGAGAGAGGCAAATAAACATAAAGGTTAACCCTTTCCTTCTCCTTAGTGTCTAAGGAAGGAAGAAAAACTGAGTCACAAACAATTGATGTGTGATATCAAAATTTTCTGGGGCACCACGAACATCCCAGTGTCTCAACTATGACAGTTCCAGCCATCTTTCCTTGGGTTTTGTGTGTTGAAAACCAGGAATGCAATCCTGTATTAAACCAGTTTGCATTTAGTTAGCTTTCTGTGTGCTCACTTCCTTTATATCAAGAACAAGGATGTAAATTTATATTCTCCCTGTTGTAAGCAATTATATTTCAGAATTTCTCCAAGCAGTAGTTTACTTGCAGAAAAACTAAGAGATCTATAGGTATAGATATATACACACACATTTCACCCCCTCTCTCCTTGACACACCCTGTTTCTTCTGCAGATTTAGATTTGTGGCTGCATTTCACCAATGCTCTATTGTGTTATGCTTGTCAAAGCCGTGGTTTTGGATAAAAATAGATTAGAAGCAAGCCTGTGCAAGCTCTCATCTCTTACAATGCTGGGAGAAGGATTGACTGGAGTCATGACAGCTAGCACTGGCATCACAAGACAGCAGCTATCACAGCACTGGAAACAGCAGGCTTGCTATGAAGTTAAGCCTTGGTGGCAAGTTTTTTTTTCAGGTACTTTATAGCTGGTGCATGAGAAGAGCAGGAGTATTTCCAGAGAGAAAAATAGAGTGTAGGGAAGAGCTGATTATTAATTCCAGTAAACATGGTCTAGTTTTGGTTTTTCTTTCAGATTTTCAGAAAAAAATCCCAAAGCTTTTGTATGGCGTATTTTTTTTATTGCAGTGATTTATAATGATTTGGAGAAAGGATCAAAGTATTGAAATCTCATGCTTTGAAAAAGATTTTTCAAGTATCTGTTATGATCCAGTTATACAAATTTTTAGAGATGCCTCTGCCTGAATTAAGATGCAAAACAGACGATATGCCAAAGTCAATAGTATGGATTTTATTTAACAGTAAATCAGAGAGAGGGAGAGGTAGGAAAAGAGCTGAGGGGACAGAAAGATAAGTGACAGACAGGTTAAGTAGAAAGTATCACCACTCTGTGGATCCCAGTGGTGTCTTGTTGATCCTGTCCATCAGGTTTTTCTGGTGGTGAGGGTTCCCCCAAAGCACAGAATTCAATGGGATAATACATGTTTGGGCCAGATGGGAATGCCCAGGTACCTCCCCTGGCAGGGGGAAGTTTGACACAGTCTCTTGCAGCAGACCCTGGATCCGTAGCATCACTTTGCATCAAGAGCAGTGCTCTGCTGCAAGGCTCAGCAATGAGTCTGGGGGCACTTCAGGGGTCTCTGATGGTTTATGACACCCCCTCAGCTGCTCCTCATGTGAATGTCCTTCATGTGTGGCCTTCCAGGGCTTGGGGAGGTTTTACACTGAGCCAGTTTGTGTGAGGGAGGATGTGTTCCCTGCCTCTGAGCAGAGGTTACACCACAGCCCCAGAACTCTCCTCCCCCTCCCATACTGGTTTGGGGGGAGTCTGTGCAAACCTGGCCTCAGCAGCTGAGCCTGTGGGCTATGGCCTTCCCCCACCCCACTGAACTCAGCCAGAGCTGATTTTCAGGACAGCTGCAGGGTTTGGCTTTCTTGTGGATACATTCTTCTCCGTCAGCCTTGTTTAGACCTAACTGACCAACTGTGTCGCCTTTATCTTATCTCAAGTTCCCTTAGGTGGTGTAACTCACAGCCCAAAGCTCCAGTCAGGCATATTCAGGAAGGGGTGGGCTTTGGTGATCACAGCTTCTTTATACAGCTTTGCCATAATGGGCAAAAAGTCCTTTATAACAGTGTTTAAGCCATTAATCAAAAACATTTCAGTCTCTCACAGTAAGTCAAAAGCAGTTTTTGAAGGATGTGTATTTCCAAGTGTCACAGTTGGCTCCTCAGTGCAGCACAGGGAGAGGCAGAGCTGCATGGGTTAGGGTTAGGGTTAGGCCAGCAGCCTCTCAGCTTTCTACTGCTCATCCTTATCCACACAGACCCAGCACCCCTGCACTGCTCTCTGTGGGGTTAGGTTCTGGTGTGTGCAGGAAGCAGTGTTTGTGTCTGCAGACTCCTACACAGATGATGTGGTAGTGTGTGTACCTTTTTTTGTTTATCTTTTCTTTTCTGAAGATTTTGTTGTTTCAATGCTTAAAAAAAACCCAAACCAAACAAAACAACAAAACACCTTACCTGGAGCCCCAGGATTCTTCTGTAGAAAGCACAAACCACAGCTTTTAAGTAGTGGTTCAGCCCCTGCCTAAGTGCAGAGGGGCACCTGGAGTTATGTCTGTTCACCCTCTTGGTTTGAGCAGAGCTCTCACACCTTCATTGCATGCTCAAGTACACACAAAATCAGCCTCCTCTGGCCTTCCCCTGGGCGGTCCTTTGGTTGTTGCAGTGTTTGTTTAATGTGCTATGGGTCAAGGAGGAGCTTCATCACTGCAGGAATGTCCACAGGCATTGTAGTTCTGTCACAAACTGTGGAGAGTTCTGTGGTCCCACTCCCACCTGGGGATCCCTACTGCTAATACCACACCAGTGCCATCGTTTCCATTCCATCTATGCAGAATTGCTTCTGATGTAAAACATTTTTCCTGTGTCCAAGAATTCAGTTCTTGGTCACCATGTGCACAAAGACTATCCTGATGTCAGGAAGGTATTTTACCTCTGTGCAGGTGTCAAGTTATCCCATAAACCTGACACATGCAGCTTGACACACAACTTGCATGTCATTGAATTCTACCCAAAACCTGTTGAGAAAGAATAACCTTCTTATTCAAAGAGAAGGGCTGATGACAAACTGCATGTTCTTTGGGCAATGCTTTCCCTCCAGAGTCACCTCCTCCTGAGCAGGATGCAACACTTCCAGTGGAATAGTTGGTCTGGGCACTCACATCTGCCCTGCCATGCTCATTCTTTCATTTCATTTATTCACATTATTTCTCTCTAGCCTGCCCCCTTCTTGGCTGAGCTAGCACACTGAATGCACAAGAGACTCCTTTCCTTTAATGAAGACTTCCTTTTCAGTTAAAAAAGAAGTAATTCAAATTAAATCTTTTGTGAAAATATTAGGGATATTGCAGTCCCAGCATGGGAAAGCCTGAGTTCTACCCCCAGACCTCACACTGATTGGGAGAGATCTTAATTATTTTCCTGCTTTCTCCATATTTGATGGCTTCAAAAGCTGGGCTCCTTGGGAGAAATGATCCTGATCTTTCTTTTCTCATCTTATGATGAAAAATTGAGGTGGCACCCTGGTCTCACCTGGGTGGTGAGTGTACATTTCAATACGTTTTCACCACTACAAAGATTTAAAAAATTAAACAGATTTATTGCACTATGTTTTGTAGTACAAAATGGAGCTGTTAAGCAGACTGAGAGGAAATTTTATCACCCCAAGGAATATAATTTTCAGTGCAGTTTCCCTCCTTCCTTCCTTCCTTCCTTCCTTCCTTCCTTCCTTCCTTCCTTCCTTCCTTCCTTCCTTCCTTCCTTCCTTCCTTTTAAACCAGCTCTTTAATTACTTGTAAACCTACAGCATCAAGCATCAAGTGAGGGATGTGAAGCCCTCTGAGAGGGGACCAATCTAATTTTTCTTATGCCTCAACATAAATTACACATGAGGTAAAAAATTCCCCCCTGTCCTGGAAAGGCTTCTCCTGGCAGCCAACCAGGGCAGAGAAAACCTCCACAATGGGGAAAATACCAGGATGGCCAGGAAATCCAGCTGGTAGGAGGAACCTCAACATTTCAGCATGTTCCTACTTCAGAGTGAGGTATTTGTACGTGCAAGGTACCCCCAGGAGTGCTGGTGCTCAGGGGTGCAGAGAGGTCTATAAATTCTTTCTCCTTCTATGTATTGCATGGAAGGTCACTGCTGATGACACTGAAAGGCACAACATTTGTGTCTCACACTCTGAAGCTGCAGTGGAAGCCCACACAAGTTACTGGGGAAAAGCAAAGCAGTGGAAGGAGGGTGCTGTGCCCTGACATCCAAGAGCTGTGTGACACACTGGATGGCTGTGAGCAGAAAGGGGGTTATACTGTCATCTTGCCTGGCAGTGCAGCAGCATTTTGGAGTCCTTTGGAGCCTTTAACAAAAAGATAAAATTTATGTGATACTTGAAAGGGAAGGGGATTTTCTGACTTACAGACTGGGGTTCTCCCTTTCTTTCAAGTCATCTCTTACCTGCAATATAGACACTTCTGCAGAAGGTGGAAAAAGAGATGGAGGACAAGTGAAAACAAAGTTAAAAATAATCCAAATTATCACATAGGTTCTGAAAGGCAGTGCCTCTCCCGATGAGAAAGATGAACAACAACATGATTTGATTCTTCCATGTGCTGCCAGGGGCCAGGCCCTGAGATCAGAAGAAGAGGTCTTTGGCCTACATGTAGAGAATAAGAAAAGATTGATGTAGAAAGCCAACCCCACTAGACCTGCATGGGTTTTTACTGGCTTTTGAAAGATGTTTAAATCATTACTAGAATGTTCACACCTCTCTGCTGGCTTAAGCCAAAGGTCTGTAGCCTGTTACGCTCTTTTCAACACAGGCAAAGCAGAGTGGAAGAATAGGGAAGTCATGTAGTGATGATTCCTTAAGATCCTGGATTATCTCCTCAAAATGTGTGCTTCAGGCACTTCTGAACCAAATATCGTGTCTTTTTACTCAATAGACCTCAAGGGGTTTTCCTTCCTTTAATTTGCAGGATATATTTTGAAGCCCTGTCAGTTTTTGACAGCCACAGCATCCTGTGGTGAAGAACTTTGCAGCTTCACTGTGCACAGTACAGAGAAATTTTCCTCGTGTTTTAATCCTGTGATTTAAAAAGGTGTTTTTATTAAATTAATTCTCACTCTTTGAAAAGAGAGTGAACACTTCTGTTGGTTATATTAAAATTGTTATCATATAACCTGTTGCTCAGTTTTTCTCCCCAGATGGAAAAGTTTGCCTGTTCAGTTATCCTTCACACAAAATCCATTCCATGCCTTTGATCAGACTTCTTGTTTGCCCCTTGCTCTTTCCAGATCCGTGGTGTGTTTTTGCAGATAGGTGCTTTGGAATTGCTAATAGCACTCATGGTGCAGGTGTGCTGCATATTGATGTGCGGAACTGTGATGTTTTCCCTGTCCTGTTCTGCCCCTTTCCTAATAACTTGGAGCATTCAATTCCCTTTTCTGACCTTTTCAGAGAACCATGCTCAAGTTCTGATGGAGCAGCATATGTGGCATAGTCTAATCCAGTGTCTCAGCTGGCTCAGAACCTGCCATTGCATACATAGCTGTAGGATTGCATTTATGCATGATATAACATTTCTCTGTGATGAATTTCTCCTGCTCCTTCTTCCCACACTCCCTCAGTGTTGCAGAATTGTGGTGCTGGTGTTCCCAGCCATATCCCATCGCTGATATTCCAGTGTTCTTAGCAGGCTGTGTCACTCCCTGTGACACAGGGCTCACCCTGTGTGGCACAGCATGTGGTGACCTCCCACCCTGCACTTCCCAATGCTCACCTTCCTCACAGCTCCTCAGCTAGGGGGAAAACCCTCAGTGCCATGCAGCACTTACTCTGTGAGTTTTGGGGTAAAACATGGGAGTTGTGATTATTTTTTATTAAAGGAAAGTATTTTAGTTTCATTGCTTACCACAGTACCTTTAAGCATTGCATTAAAGGTACCTTAATCATTCCCTTTCCTTTTCCAGATCTCCTGCTTCCAGACAGTGCTTTTGCTTTCTAGAAGAAGTCAGCACCCTGGAACTTATTTGCCACTTGTAGTCTGTGGACAAACCAGGAGGGTGCAGGCACAATGTGGGGCCTGGCAGCATGGGAGGGGTCCCCCTTGCCCAGTAATTTTGCAATAGTTGCTCGCAACCCTGGTCTGCTTTCCCAGCGCCTGTCTTGTCATTACAGTCAGAAAATGCTTGTCCTCTTGACAGCAGTCACTAGACTGCAAAATTAGAAAATGAAGATAAACAGGACACGAGCTGTCAAATCAGTGGAAGGCTCCCAAAGTGGACTGCATGCTGAAAAACTGGGCAGCAGTGAACATGTTGTGATAACAGTCGTGTTGTTGTCCCTGTGTTTGTATTTCACTATGCAGCAAAGGTCAGTTCCACTCTGGGAATTATACTGAGATGCTCATCTCTGGATTTGTGCCTGCAGATCACTGGGTGAGGATTGCATACAGAACTTCAACCCATGCAATAAACAGGATCTTCTCCCATCTCCAATGGCAACTGTGAACCGGGCTGGAATTCATCTCTGTGTGCCCTGGGAGGACTCTGTATTTAAGAAGAAAATGGAGAAGGGGACCAATGACCAGGGATCTCTTTGTGCAGCTGTTCTGAAGGGTGACACCACGGTCTCCTGATCCATGGTGGGGGACTTAGCAGGTGTTTTCAAACTACAGAGTTTACAGCTCACTGGAACATGGGAACTGTTGTTCATTGTAGATGAAATGAAGACAGTGATGGAAAATCACATTGCAGTTTATCACAGGAACTGTGAGGCTGCCCTGGCACAAATGGGCGTTTTCAACAGCCCTCCATGGAGCAGTGTGGGGATGTAGCAGGGACAGAGCTGTGACATGGAAACACCTTCAGAAATCACACCAACTGAGCTTATGAGGTTTCACAGCAAATCCAAGAGCCAGGGAGTGGGAACAGGCCTTCTGACACTGGAAGCTGATTTTCAGATAAATATCAGGTGGTCTGGAATGGCTAGAAAGGTGTCTTGTAGAGGTTAGTGTTTCAGTAAAGACTTCTTTTTCTGTGCCACATTTGAGGGAGAAAGGAAATTGTCAGAGAAAATGTATCCCTGTACAATGAATATTTAGTACAAGAAGGCATCTGCCAACCTAAGAATTTGCCAGAAAGATTTTCCACACCACCATTACAAAACAGTTATGTAACAGTTTTTATGGTCATTGACAGCTGGAACTCTGTAAGTTTTCTTGCTAATCATGGTGTTTACTAAATATTAAGTGGTTGTCCCGTACTATGATTTCTTTGCTCTGAATCACTCTCACAGTAAATATTTTTGTAAGCAAGAACCCTGCCCTGTGCTTAACTTTTAATTTTCTTATTTAAAGACTTCATGAATTCTAATCAGAAGTTACATTGAAATTCTGGATACTTGCTGGCAAGAGTTGTTTATTTGAATAGTTGTACCAATATTAGATAACATTCCTTGAAAAATATATGAGAGCAAGTTTTCAAAAAGAATCTAATAAAACCAGAATTGAAAACCTGGAGAAATCAGTGCTGGGAAAGTGAGGAAGATGGAAGACAGCCAAATAAACCGGAAGTTTCATTATTGTTCACTTTTATTGTTTTAGGTCTTCGACTATTTAGAGATTTCTCTTAATGCTCCACTTCCTGGAATCCTGTGATTCCTGTGGTGTCCTGTGATTAGCAGAAAAGTAGATCTTAATTAAAAGTACTGAAGGACCTCACTGATTGAAAAAAATTAAATCACAGGAAATGATGTTTCAATAGGATGCATGTAAAGATGGAGGTGCTAGAAGGCAAATAATGTATTGCTTTTCAAAATGTGACTTGAACAGTGTCGATGCTTACTTTTAAATATATTTCAGACTGGTTTTGACTGACAGATTTTGCTTAAACTTACAGTTTTCTTGGGGAAACTCTTAATGTTTTCTTTAATGTTTTAACTTTCTTGAAGTTTTGCATTAACAGCACTATAAATACCTGAATTCCCAAGGGTTTAGATTCTTTCATTGAGTTAGAGAAATTTCTGCCAGTAAAATGAATACAAGAACATTCAGGCAATATTCTGTGAATGTCTGCAGGTGAAAGAATAAGCAAGCAAGAAGGACTTCTAAGGTCACTGAAGAGGTCCAAAGCCCAGTGACAGGACACAAGGAGCTTGGTTACCAGCACCGTGTTGGCTTTTCAGAGGAAGAATATTGATGCTCTGTCTCTGAAGTTTTCTTTCATGCTTTTCTGGGCTTGGAAGCTATGCCAGCCTCTAACCTAGGGAAACAGGCCTTCATAAACTCCTATTTCCTATGAAGAGAGGGCAGTTTAAAGAAGAAGCAAAATCAATTGTTCCCTGGGGAAAGCAAAGCTCCCTCTCTCTTGTCAAGAGGGACAGTAGCTTCTCCTTGTACAAAGCACACAGACCTGATTATCTGAGGGCTGAAGAGGTTCATGAGGATCAAGGTGCTTATTTACAGTGATATCACCTGGTTACCTGAGCTGGGCTTCTGCCTTTAGCACTTTGAGAATGGTGCAAGTCTAAGAGCTCGTTATTCTTTCCAAATGACCTTCTCTTGTCCTTTTAGTGGCTCCTCAGGGAGGACAGCGAAGCCCTGGCACAGGTTGCCCAGAGTAGCTGTGGCTGCCCCATCCCTGGAAGTTTCCAAGGCCAGGCTGGACTGGGCTTGGAGCAGCCTGTCTAGAAGAAGGTGTTTGTACTCATGGCAGGGGCTGGGACTGGATGGGCTTTAAGGTCCTTTCCAACCAAAACCCTTCTGGGATTCTCCGACCATTCTTTCTGTTTATCTAAAAATTTTTCTGAAGCTGAAGGGAAGGTACTTGCCTAGATTGGCAGAAAATATTTTGTTGTAAATCATCCTGAGTCACCCTACATTAGCCAGCTGTGTCTGCACTGGAGGAGCCTAAAGCCCTGCTAGCTCCAAACCCAAACAGCAGAAAGGAGCAGTGACCTCAAAGCTGTCACAGCCTGAAGGAGCTGGCCTTCACCTCACAGGAATGAGCTCCATTATTTTCTGCAGCAAGTGTTTTCAAATGCCCGCTTCCTTACAATTTCCATGTTATTCATTGCCTGTTGATTCCATCAAATGCAAACCCCAATCCATGTTATAATTAATTCATTAGTTGACTGTGACTTTAGTTCAAATCTTAATTTGGTTAGCAGGGTTCAATTTTAGTCAGTCTTGTGCTTTCTTTTTATGCAGTTACCTACTAATTTTCAGCGGAATTCACAAGGAGATGCAAGCCTTATTTTCTCTCAGTCACAAGAACAGGCTGTGGTGAGGCGGTCAAGGGGAGTCCAAGGGAGGCATCTGAGAATTTCTGGCTCCCCAGTTCTCTCTGTCATTTGGCACAGTTGATCTGTGACTCAGAAAATCAGCATGTCATGTGGATGACACATATGGAGGTGGAATATTTGGGTCCCAGCTTGAAATACAAACACATCACAGCAGGTTCTGTACCTACAGATACATCCTGTGTGAGAATAAGTGACCATAATCCAAGTACTAGGGAGGAAGGAAAGCCCACCTTGGGCAAATCTATTCCCTCATTCAGCAGTTTTATCATACGTCTCAGGAGGTGGAATGAGTGAGTTTATTTTTCTGTGAGGTCTTGTCCCTGTGCTGCTGCTTCCCAATGTGCCAAATGCATCAATTCTCAGTGCAGCACAGGCAAAATAACAGAGTAGTAAATAGCAAGATACGCTGCAGATGGGAAGATCCAAAGTCACAGATCCTATGCATGAAGCAGGTTCTCATTTTAAGCAGTGGGAAATTTTCATGGACATGAATGGGGTCACAAGTTAACTCTACATATCTACACCTGCTTAACCCCCCAATTTTCCATCTGCTCAGAATGCTCCTATATAATTTTTTAGAAATTAATGACTGATACGTAGTATTCTAAGGTCTCCTTGAGTGGAACACAGGCCTGTGTAGTGCACAGCAGTGGGAACAGGTGGGGAAAAGTATCCTTAAGTATCCTTCAGCAATGCTATTTCCCACTTGAATCAATGAATTTTATAGTGAACTTGACCAAAAGCATCTTATTCCTTTAGAGCTTTTATATGTAGAGAGCTAAAAGGAACCTCATTCAGTCTGTCCAGGGAATATGTGTTGATCTTGGTGGTTTTAAATAAAGCAGAGGAATTGTTTTATTTAACGATTCAAGTGCCTGCCTGTTTATTTCTAGGTTTCTGTAAAGCTTGCAGTGGTGCCCTCGGTCACAGGTGGGAGGAAGGACGAAAGCATTTGCAGAATAAGCCTCTCTGTTATTTACTTACCTTGTTGGGGTCACTCTAGAGGCTGCAACAAGCTGACATGGGAGTCAGTGCCTGTGGAAGTGAAGGATTATGCAGGACAGGATCGGGTTGAAATTCAGAAGGGAGGGCTCTGGGGAAGAGTCGAGAGATTTTCAAGTAAAAAAGGTCTGCTTGATTGCACCTCTGAGGAGAGATGGAATAAAAAGGAGCAGAAGCAGAGGCTGGAAAAGGCAGCAGGAGGAACACAGGCATGTTCTTCATATCTGCCTTTGAGGGGCTCACAAGGGCTGGGCACACATCCGGCTGCTGCAACTGGAGAGTGAGGAGAGGCTGAGAGGAGAATGGTGTTCTGGTTTAGTTTCTCACTGTTACAATGGAAAAAGCTGTCTGTCCTCAGAGCACAGGCACTGTCTCGTGTCTGATGGATGGTGGCAAACACAGCTCTGAACAGATTGCCCAGTGCCTCTGTTTCCAGTCAGGGCTCCCGGGAGGCAGCAGCCAGGAGCAAGCAGGAAGTGAGCTTGCACTCAGCTATTAATCTGGAAAAAGCAGGTGATTCTGAGCTGGTTCAGATATGCAAAGGCTACTGCAGGATAAGGACAAACTGATGAAGGCTGCCTGAGACAGGAGGGGCTGTTTTCACACAGTGCTGCAAGTGTGGAAGGAAGTAAAGGCATTCAATGAAAACCCATCACCTACTGAGCGAGCAACATCCTTGAAGCAAACACTCACAGGATTTTGTAGCCAATGCAGTGCCTAAATTTTAATGGCAGGATGATATTTCAGTGTTAAATAGGACATTTTTCTTTGTCTTTGCTGGCACAGAGTCTCTGATCAATGAGAAAACAGAAGGCAGCGGAAAAGAGAAAGAAAATCTTTGGTTCCAACTGCAAACATTTTTCCTGCTTTTTATTGGCAGTATCTCTCTACAACAGAATATAAACTTTTGTATATTTCATGGGGTTTTTTTAGGATTGATGCTATATATATTTTACATCCCACATCAACTTTTCTGTGGTTAATACTGGTCTGAAACTTTACAGAGGATAAGGTCTTCATCCTGTCATTTTATACTGTCACACTGCTCAGGGAAACAGGATGCTAATAATGTAAGAGCTCAGGAGAGATACAATTCATATTCTTTCAGGATATTTGAGATACTATATAATAATTTAAGGTATAGATCTTTCACACATCTGTTTTCAAGAAAATAAAGACTATTGGCAAAACAAAGGGGTCCTTAAAGTACTGGGGAAAATAAAATGTGTAAATACTTGAAGACTTGCAAAACATGGATTTATTGATGAGACTAGAAACATGAATCTATGAACACTAATAAATGAAATAGTTTAGCTTTTGTATTGTTGAAAAAACCCAGTAAAACTCAAAGAGCTGACAGACTGATGAAAGATGGGTACTATGTTAATTTTCAACAATTAAAAAAACAAAACCAAGGCAAAAAGTGAACCCCAAAGCAAAACAAACAACAAACACAGGAAGAAAATTAGGCCTGATAGTTGCTCTCTTACTAATTAAAAAGGTTTTATGGTGCAAGAAATATATAATGAATATTTCAAAGGCAAACCCAGCATAAATTAGAGCATTATTTATAAAGAGTAAGTACTGGAATTAACATACATGTTCTTATTAATAGAGTTGCCAAAATGCTTTTGAAGAATAAGAGCATGAACTTGTTTTGTGTTGAATCAAAATTGATTTATTAGCTGTAGAAGAAACCCTATGACTATAAACTTCTAGTACTAAAGTTTGCTACAAGGACATGAGCTTGCTGACTTCTTAAAAATCTTTGCAATAGTACATGACACTTAGATGAAATTAAATAGAATGACTGATGTGGAGCTGTTGTTCATCCATTTGATTTTTCTGTATATTGGATAAAGGGGGAAAGGCATTAAAAAAAGGCCCAGGTGTGTATGGGCACTTGTTAAATAACATAGAATTGTAGAAGTCCCATTGTGATCAGGCTAACCTTTCTGTTTTCTTGTGCTATGGATAAATTATTCTGATTTCATAATGCAGGAGAATTAATTTGAAAAAAAAAGCAACTTTTTTTTTTAAGAACACGAGCCCTAAGTATCGCAAAGAGAGCTCCTTGAATTCATTGTTTTTGCTCTTGGTTGGCATTATTTTCCTGTGGAAAGTAATCGTGACTTGGTTTGTAGGCTTTAATGCAATATACAGTTAATTACCACGGAACTGAAGGTTTTCCTCATGTATTTCTATAATATTTCAGCCGCAGAATTACCAGCCATGATAGCTTTAATTTAAATGGCCTTAGAAAAGTGCTTTGGTCTGCTGTCAAAATACTCCTGAAAGGCAGAATATTCAGACCTTATGCAGTGGGCTCTGTGATAAGACATTGGAGCATTATCTGAGTTTCATCAAGACTTGAGAGAAATACTGCTAGGTATGGCAGGGAATTATAGAAACGGAAAAGGATTAAAGAGATACTGTAGAGAAAAGGCTTTTACTTGAATTCAGAAATCATGCACTTATATGAAACAAACACTCACTCTTAAATTCACTGCTGTGAGACCAAATTACACTGCAAAACATTTCTAAGAGGGTTTTTTTCAATGTATTTTTTCTGGCTTCTTATATTTCAGTAGTATGATGATCTCTCCTTGTTCTGGTGAGCTTCTGGTGAGCTATTAAAGATCTCATTTCTCTTTCTTCTTTTTCCTACCCACTGCCTGCTCCAACCTGAACTCAGTGAGGGTCAGTTTTCTTCACTGTGGTGGTCAGTAATTTTTCATGGTATCCCTTGCCCTTCATCAGTTGGAAATTGTGTCATCCATGCCCTCTCATAAAGAAATCCAGTGTGCTGTTTCAGCACCAACAAACAGAAACCCTCAAGACATGGCTGACAGAAAGATGTTTATCCTGGTGAGCAGAGCTTTTTCTCCAGAGGTGTGGCCAGTGGAATAACATTGGTGTCCCCCCCACAGAGGAAGTCTTCCTTCAGGGCTGGGACAGGTGAAATACCCTCTCAAGAGGCTTGGGAGTGAGGAGGGAGAGAGGAATCCTGCACCTGACTAAAGCCTTCCCTTGCCAGGCAGTTTTGGATTTGCACTGACCCCAAGTTGTGTCCTGTGTCACTGCAGCCATTTCGTTCAGGAAGCACTTTGCTTCCAAGGATCTTCCATATTTGGATGTTGTGTGGTAGTTCTTAAACTGCAGGATAAGCAAAGAGCACCTTTTTCCTGCAAGTTAGTGCAGTGAGCTAATTCTGATGTTAATTTGGAGATGTTTGTAAAAGGCAGTTAATCGATATGGTTTACACTGAGTAACAGAGCTGACAGTGACAACTGGTGCTCTATGGAATACTTGATTTCCTTTTAATTACATATTTATTTCTTGTGTTCCATAAAACAGGCTTGCTTCCTTGGCTTAATTCCCTGTGGATGAAGAAAAATCAATACAAATGAAGGCCCAGTATTTTGCAAATATCTGTATTTGGGTTTGGTATAGTTACTTAAATTCCTGATAATTTTGAAGATCAGATCTTCATGTAGAAAAAGAGAAGAGATAATTTATTTTTATCTCAGCAAAAGCACACTAGGTGTCATTGTCCATGAATACCACAGCCATGATTAAGTATTAATTATACTGCTGGAGGTAACTGCAGAAGGTAAGATGCTTGAAGTATTGGCTTTTCAGCAAAAGCAATGCTTTATATATGACATATTTATTATGAGAAAGATTCTTCTAGAACAAGCCTTTCAGAGAGAGACCGCTCCAAGACGAGGTTTCTTTACTTTGGTATTCGTAAAGGAAACCACATTTTTTTGTTTATACTTTTAGTTTTCGTTCTATATTCAGGTACACTGTTTTAGAAAGTGGCAGTTTTAAGATTCAGCAATCAAGTTGAATCAATCTTCAATTGTGGCGTGTCACCATAGGTCACTGTATTGTGAAACCTTTTGTTTTATTTTGAATAGTCACTGAATGAGAACACCTGCAACATGCCAAGATCTCGTAAAGCTGTAGGAACTTGGGTGAAATTGGGCAGGCTGTGATGAGACCTGAGCTTTTCTTTGGTTGTGACTGACCCTGAGCTTTTGACTAGGATCATCCTGCTTGGCGTGGAACACTCCAGAGCTGTGTGGGCCTGCTGGAAATCGGTGCTGACATTTAAAGCTCTTTGGAAACATTAATCATCTCTAACAGCCCAGATCTAAGAAGGTGCAATAATGCTTAAACAATACATGGTGCTCAGATCATGGCTCACTGGTTCATATCTTCGTTACAAAAGGAAGTCTGAACAGTTTGTGGTGCTCTGCTGTGCTCATTGTCAATACTCTGTGACCGTGTTCTCTGTGCTCGCTTTTGGTAGAACTGGGATCATCCTGTAAATGGTGAGAAAGTTAATGGTGAAATACATGGAATGCCAAACCTGCATTCCGTTTTCTGGAAGGTGATTTTGAAGGACTTCCTTGTCCCTGAGGCCACAACCTTTATGTAGCAGGTAGGTAAGTGGTGTCAGGGAGAAGAGAGGTGTGTTTAGTCTCACAGGCAACACCACAGGAGATTAAACAGCTACAAATTCAGGCCAAATGTAATTCATTGCTATGATGCAAAGTATTTGATGAGAAAGTAACAAAGGAAGAAATTTCTGAGGGCTTAGGTAGGTTTGCAGTTGAAAATTGCCACTTTAGTATTTTGCTTGCCTTGGCAATGAGCTACTTTGGTGGAACTACAAGTTCTTGTTTTGCAGGTGTTCATGGGGGAGAGTTGTGAGTGCTACTCCTGCGTTTGTGTGATCCACACGTGGTGTCCCACAGCTCTGGACACTGCAGCTCCTCGTGACCTGGCTGTGACCAAGGCTCTGTGTGAAATGCAGAGCTGATTATGTCAACAGGTTTGATATCACTGTGTTCTAAGGAGGGGGATTAATCCACATGCTACCTCCATGGAGCTGCTGTGAGTATTATTAGTTTAACTTTGAGGAATTTTCACATGGATTAATAGCCTTTTGCAAGGTAAAAGAGGTCTCTGTTTTCCTGAAAGTACCAAGCAGCATGTTTCCTGTTGGCATTTGTGAGGATTTTAATGAGCTCAAACCATGCATTGTTCTTCAATTAACTTCGATTATGCTTCTGTATAATTTATTTTGAACAGTAAGTGGAAAATTAGTTTTCATTCAGGAAACAATTGGAGCTCCCTGTGTTTTGACCTCCTATACACTTACGTAATTTTAATGAAGATGGGATTGAATTTTATTAGGGATGAGATGAATGTACTTGGGAACAGAATCTGTCTTTCCTACCCAAAAATGGCAGTAAGAATGATGGTGATGAAACTAGACAATAACAATAGAAAATTAATATTTTCATTATGATAGGAATTTATGTAAGAGTGAGCAAAAAGATATTAATAGAAATAGAAACCTTTGGAGGCATCTGCACTATGTAATAATATTTTATCACATATCACATTTTCTTTTATGCCTGATAGACAGCATTAGTTTCTGTGCTGCTGGAAAAGAGGAAGAACAGCTGTAATAGCAAATAATATTAAGAGGGCATGGTGTTTTCTCAGAGTCCTGATGCTCAATGCAGCACATCTGGTCCACTGAGAAATATGTAATAAAAGTCTATAGAATGTGCACAGCTTTCAGCAGGTGTTTTCATTCACTATTCTGTTGCAGTTACTGTTACTCCTGTTCTGTTTCTTAGGGAAACTTTGGAGTCTTTGCGTTCCACATGAACTTTTCTGGTCTTTTTAGCGCTGTAGGGGCTGATGTTCATTACAGTCAGCTGGCATTTGCACACCCAAAATTTCTCTAAAATACACTCTTTTTGGTCTTTTTTCCCCTCTCGTTAGGAAAGACTCATAAGGCATGAACTCATCAGAGGCAATATAAACCTCTAAAAATATCTGAATGCTTTCTATGTGGAAAGCAACAGAGTAGTGAAATAGTAGTGAAACCAGAATGGTTTGGGACGGAAGGGACCCTAAAGGTCATCTTATTCCAACCCCTCTGCCACGGCAGGGACACCTTCAACCAGACCAGGTTGCTTCAAGCCCCATCCAACCCGGCCTTGAATACTCCTTACAGAGACCCTGGCAAAGGGAGATATGTCCTAAAGAAGCTGGGAGATGGAGCATGGCTGGGACAGCTGACCTGAACTAGCTGGAGAGATATTCTGTACCACAGAAAATCCTGTCCAGTATAGAAAACGTGGGGAGCTGGCCAGAGACAGGGTGACAGAGCCAGCCAGGATGCCCTGCAGAGACGGTTGGTCCCTTTAGACATGAGAAATTTCTCTGTGACAAATGAGAAATCCCTATGACAGCACTCAGGGCATTTCAACACCCCCAGCAGAACCAGCCCACAGTGTTTCATCTCATCCACTCCCTGCCAAGGAAAGGTTTCCCTTTTTGGGGCAGGTCCCTCTTTCCCTGCCCTCTGGCAGCCAGACCAATTGGGGAGCTCAGCACGTGCCCAGTGCTGCACTCCCTGCTCCTGGTGACTCCATGGTGCCTGTCCTGCTGCTTGGTGCTCTGAGGACTCTGACCAATGTGGTTCCCCCCACAGGCGCCCAGTGCGCAGAGCGATGTCCCCATAGCCATCCTCTTGGTCACCATCCCGAGCCCAGCCTAGACCCCCCCTCCCACTGTGAATTTGACCCCAGGGAGAGAGAGGATCTGCAAAACAAGTCTTTAATGACTAAATGGGAATGAAGAGTGTAGGAGAGGGCTGGGGCTGGGGGTCTGGATGTAGCTCACTGGCTTGGGGTGTCTCCTGGCCTGGGTGCTGCATCACCGCCGTCGTCTTTTCCTTGCTGGCTGGGCCATGGTCCTGCAGGAAGGTCTCTTGGCTCGTGTGGGTGCTGGGTGGCTCCGAGCTCGTGGCTGGGCTGCTGCCAGCTCTCCTGTTTTGGAGCGCACACGGATAGTGACGGTGCCTGGCCTCTTCAGTGCCTCCGCCTCCATCTGGGCTGTGCCCGGCAAACGAGGCTGGGAGGCAGTGGGTGGGCTGACAGAGGGGGTCAGGTTAGGGATGGCAGGGATGGCATCCTGGCTGTTCCTTAGCTGTGCCTCCACCTCTGGCTTCTTGGGATGGTCGTCTTCCAGTAGGCATTCACAGAATTCAAGTAACTCATCCAGGTCCTCAGCCGTCAAGCTGGGGACATTGGCAGCCAAGATGGTGTCCTCATTATCCCCTTGCTGGGTCAACTCCGCTTGCTTGTCAAGGCAGCCACTGTCCTCCAGGTACTCAGAGAGTTCTTCCAGGAGAGCATCCAAGGTGGAGCTGCTGGGACTGTCGAGGGTGGTGTCCTCGCTCACTGTGGTGTCAGGCCAGGCAAACAGATGGGAGATGGTGGTGTCCTCTGCCTGCTCAGAAATGGCCTCTGTGGTGGCAGCTGGTTCCTCACCAGGAAGATCCGTGGTCACCACTTCTGAAAATGGAACCCCAAGAGATTGAAGCTTTCCTCAGCTTGTCTGCAGTTGTGTGGGCTTTGCCACCCCCCAAAACTCACCTTCAGGCTCCGTAATAGTTGTGCCAGCTGGTAGAGCCAGGGCAGGTTGGTGGTGGATGTGGAACACACTAGAGCCTATGGTGTAAAGGGGCTCTTCCTGGACCACAGCTCTTGACTGGTGGGGCAGCAGTGTCCCCATCACCACCTGCTGCACCCAGCCATAGGCAGGGGGACAGAGAGCAGCCCCGAGGGGCAGCTGCACCAGCTGGGGAAGATGCACCACAGGGGGAAGTGGCACCACCTGCCCCAGGGTCCCTGGGACCCCCTGCCTGGTGGTGACTGGGACCAGCTGGTGGGAGTCAGTGTGGAGCTGGACAGGCCCAGAGGACAGTGGCAGCCTGGGGACAGAGGGCAGCTCCCAGGCAGCTCCCAGGGCAGGGAAGCTCACACCAGGCACCTTCACCACTGTCACCTGGAGAGGGAACCTCTCTGTTGGGGGAAGCAGAGAGGGGTGATGGGGTGAGATAGTGGCAAGCAGAGCTGCTGGGGATACCTGGAGGTCAGGAGCCCCAGGAGGAGCAGGACCCTGCTGCTGTACCTGCCATGGTGCTTGGGCAGCCTGGGGGTTCCTTGGGGCAAACACCACTCGGGGGGTTCTGTTGCCAAGGCGACTGTGGTGGCAAACAGCGTTCTGGGGGTTCCAGGGTTCCATTGCCATGGTTGTTGTTCCCACCAATACCTGCTCCAGGTGCTGCGGTGATGGACGGAGCGAGAGCTGCTCCTCATTAGTGGCCATAGCCTCCAACCTGAAGGTCACAGGAGGAGATGTGGGTGTGCCCTGACATGGCCGGGAGCCCCCCCTTCCCTGCCAGGCGTGTCCCCACGGCCAGCACCAAAGCTGCTGCCAGCTCCAGAACAGCTCCCCAGGAATGCCCTGCTGTTGCCAGAGGGAATCCTACCCTGCGGGACAGCCCAGGCCCAGCCAGGCCTGCTCTGGGCCTGGCACCGGGAGTGCTGCCCCTTCCCCACTCACCTGCCGGGGATCCTCGGCCGTTCTGGCAGTTGCCAGGTTCCAGTTCCACATCCAGGGCAGTTGGTGAGGCCCGGGCCTGGCCCAGAGGGGCCCCATGGCCTGGCTACCCCGAACACCGATGGGGCACAGCGGGCACCATCCTGCTCCACAGCTGCCCCTTGGGAATTGGGAATGGCTCCGGGTACAGCGGGAACCATGCTGCTCCACAGCCGCTGCTTGGGAACTGGGAATGGCTCCGGGTACAGCGGGCACCATCCTGCTCCACAGCCGCTGCTTGGGAACTGGGAATGGCTCCAGGTACAGCAGGCACCATCCTGCTCCACAGCCGCTGCTTGGGAACTGGGAATGGCTCCAGGCCCAGCAGGCACCATCCTGCTCCACAGATACCCCTTGGGAATGGCTCTGGGCACAGCGGGCACCATCCTGCTCCACAGATACCCCTTGGGAATGGCTCTGGGCACAGCGGGCACTATCCTGCTCCACAGCTGCCCCTTGGGAATTGGGAATGGCTCTGGGCCCAGCAGGCACCATCCTGCTCCACAGATACCCCTTGGGAATGGCTCTGGGCACAGCAGGCACCATCCTGCTCCACAGCTGCCCCTTGGGAATGGCTCTGGGCACAGCAGGCACCATCCTGCTCCACAGCTGCCCCTTGGGAATGGCTCTGGGCACAGCAGGCACCATCCTGCTCCACAGCTGCCCCTTGGGAATTGGGAATGGCTCTGGGCACAGCAGGCACTATCTTGCTCCACAGCTGCCCCTTGGGAATTGGGAATGGCTCCAGGCCCAGCAGGCACCATCCTGCTCCACAGATACCCCTTGGGAATGGCTCTGGGCACAGCGGGCACCATCCTGCTCCACAGCTGCCCCTTGGGAATTGGGAATGGCTCTGGGCCCAGCTGCACTTGAGGGCACTCAGGAGCTTCCAAACCAATCCCTCCTTCCCCTCCTGGGGTTCACGTGCAGCTGGGCCGTGGGTGACACAGCGCTGGGTTAGTTCTTAAAATGATCCTAAAAAGGGTTTTCCTCTTAATAGCATACTGGGGACAGCTATCAGTATGGAATTGGTGGATGGTACTGGGAGGAACGTGACCCAGGTCCAAACATGTTCCTGTCCAGTTTTCAGAGCTGCTGAACACAATTCTGCCTGAAGTAAAACACAGGCTTTGGTGGTCAATTGGTCTGAAGACAACCACAGAACTGGTAACAGCTCTCATTATGTCCTAGGTTGCTGCTGTCAGAAATTAGGCTTAAAGTAGTGTGGAAAGGCATTTCAACATCTTCTTTCTACAGACATTTGGTCAAAATGCTGTGGTATTTTATGACGAAGTAAGCTCTGTTTCATTTACGTCTTAACTTCATACCTTTAATGGAATCAATTTTTAAATTGATCTCAAAGTTTAAATCACTCAAAGTATGATTCTTCACAGCCAGAATAGTAGGTTTTTGGTCTGATCTGCTATTTGAAAAAATTGGAGGATGAGCTGTAAAATATCTTGGGAAGTATAGATAATTTTGTTTTTTGCTGTTCTGGATGATGCAGAAACCCAAGTTCAGATTTCTGCCGTACTTCTGAACTCTCAGGATGGTCTGATGTTTTATTTCATGACAGTAAAGGAGTTTTGTCTATTTGGTGGGGTGTATTCTAAAGTTTTTAAAAAATTTATTTTAATTTAAATCCTTTATTACTCTTAAATCTTGCACCTTTTTCAAGTGGCTACAGCAGACTTGTCTAGGTCAGCTGCCCGTGCCCCTGCAGAGTCTGGAGTGTCTGGTGTGCAGCCCAGCAGAATCTGAGAGCAGATCTCACCCCCAGCTGCTGCACACGCTGGACAGCACCAGAGCTGAATTCTTTGAAAATTGTGCTGTCCACATCTTCTTAATAACTAATAGCTGTCTGTGTTTAATGGCTAATAAGTTTCAAAACTTAGCTACTGAATACTTGCCAAGTACACAGAAAAATGCAGAGAACATTTTGGAGTAGGTTTTGTGCTGCTGTGGGTCTGTGGGCTTCTTAAATTTTATTTTCTTGGCTTTTGATTTTGTTGTTCTTTATTCTTACAGCCAAAGCTCTGCAAAAAGGGTCTGGAGCACAAGTCTTATGAGGAACAGCTGAGAGAGCTGGGGGATTTAAAGTTTTGTAGACTTGTACACAGTTAGCAGAGGAAGGCTCTAAGTAAATACACTCACAAATAGAAAAGGGATAAAGGAAGTAAGTTATTTGGCAAAGATGATATTGTTCATTGTTTGCAGATGACTTCTTACAAGGAAAAAAGTGAGTAACTAAGAATTACAGCCTCCAGGCTTGCCTGCTTCTTCTGAAAAGATAAATACTGTCGTGGTTCAGTCAGCTGCTGATAGTTTTTGGTTTGGTTAATAAACTGAAGTGTATCCAAACTCTGGTTCAAAGAACAAGAAAGCAACCCGCACGCCCCCTTCGTCCCCCCAAAATCCAAACCCAAACAAACTAAGAGATTCATGAACAGTTGCCAGGAAACCATTTGTAATCTTTTTTTTCCCTATTGTGATTTCTGCAAATATTTTGATTATTGCAGTGCCTGGATACTAGTTTTCTAAATGTAAATTTTATGCCTTAATTAGGCACCATTAAGCATTTCTCCCCAAACACACAGATTAAGCATTTCAATGTGCTTTTCTAATTGCATTAAAAAGAAAAAGATCAAGCTGTAAAACTGCCTGGAGTCAGTTCTGTGTTTACCCACACATGTAGCTCTCATTAATGTCAGCGAGAGTTAAGTGTAGAGGAAAGGAGAATTAGACCTGGGATACGCCTTATTAAAATGTGAGTAGGTGTTTAAACTTAAATCTGTACTGGTTAGTGGAAAAATGCCTGAAGATCCAAGGCACAATAATAATTGCCCAAACTTGCCATGTGTGGGATTCATCCTGCTTCCCTTCAGGCACGTTCATGGGAGGCTGAACAAGTGGCTTTCATTCTGCATTTTCCCTTGCAGATGTGCCCGCCCAGGAACTGGAGCAGCAGGGCATTGGAACAGGTGGTGTCACCTTGGCAACTTTAGGCAGGTGAACTCAATTCCTAGCCAGGGGCTACTCCTTGCCCAGACTGTGACCAGGTTTGCCTGAATATTGGTCAATGTCTCCCTGTTAAATTTGTGCTCAGGTGAAGTGCTGACTGTGCATTGCAGTGGGGGAAAGAAATCACCTGCTTACATTCAGAAGCTGCAGCAGAGGCCCTCAGAGACAAAGGGGTGCTTCATCTCCCGCTTCAGTGAGATTTGAGAACCCAAAATCATTGCTGTGCCTAGTGCAGGTTTGAGTTCTGCTCTGTGAACATGTCTGGAAATGTGAAATACCATGACAGAGTTTTGTAAGAAACCAGGAATCTGCATTCTAGAAACAGCAGTCATGAAGGCAAAAGAGTGAAAACCTGCCCAAAGAACAGCTTGACAGGTGCTGGGATAGATCCAGGCAAAGTGTTACCTACAATTCCTATATCACAGAATATCCAGTATCTGCCCCTGCCAGCGGCAGGCATAGCAGGAACCTTTGTTCTAACCTGGCTCTGCATTCACCCCAGCAGAATATCAGCATATCCTGAAATCATGAAATTAGCAGTAACACTTGTGTCTTGGTGCAGAATATTCCAGAGGAACAGAGGTTTCATCCAGCTTTGCCAGCTGGTTCAGCTGATGTGTGGGATCCATGTGGTTCGCACGCTGTGTCACGAGTTAGGAGGGATGGCTGTGGCTCATTCGAAAGAAGCTGAGAGGAATAGTACCAGGAAATCCATCTCCTTTGGAATGGTACCAGAACGACATCTCACTCCAATTGTGCAAATGTTGGCTCCTTCCCATGAGTATTTAAGATTGTCAGCGGTGTGGGAGCTGAGGGCTGCTCTGCTCTGCCCAGTGCTTGGGCCAGGCTGGAGAGATGAGGTGGTGCTGGTAATTAGTTTCAGTGAAATGAGTTCTGAATTCTCCACTAGATTATGAAATACAGGGGCTGAAAACCTGTGCAAGGCAGTTTTATTGTTTAATCAAATAAAGCCGTGCCCTAAAATAATGGAAGTGCAATTATTAGTCCTTTTCTGTCTTGGAAAACCAAATTAGAGCAATTTTGAACAGACAGGGTTCTTTCAGGCAGTTATAGGCAGGATCTTTTGTTAAAGAAAATGTTAAAAAAGAGAAAATAACCTCATGTAAGGACTGTGACCTCCTCCCCTCCATTCTTCTGCTTGTTTGGAATGCATTTTAATCAGACTCAAAAGACAGGGAATAAAGGAAGATTAAAATACACTGTCATAGAACAATACAAATTTCACACTTTTATTAAGTGGAGCTAGCACAAAATCTGGATATTTTCAGTTTCACATTTTGAAATCTTAGGTGGATATAAATAGCATTAACTTTTTGTGTTGGACTTTAGTGAGGTGCCATAAACTGCTGCTGCCTTCTCTATTCTTTGCTTTTCAGATCACCATGGAATTAGCGGCCTGTTACCTTGCTGCCTTTCAAATTTATTTAATTATTACATTTTGGTACGCTAGTATTTCATGCGGATGCTTTAAATAGCATTTTGTATTGTTTCCCTGTAAGTCATTAACATTTAATCTAACTGCAAGTACGTATAGAACTGACATTTATTTGCCATGGCCAATTTAAACTGCCTGTTGCTCCATTGTTTCTTTTATTAACAAGGAACTAAAATAATCTTAAAAAAAATACATAAACCAGTAAAGCTTACTGTTAGCAAAGTCTCCCATGAGCTTCGACTAGGATATTGTTATTTATAAAGCAAAGAAACCCATCAAATGATATTTTTTGCTTCAGTTTAAAGTGCAGTTAAGTTATGCAGTAAATATTAAATCCATTGATGCGTGCTTTCCATTTCATCATATTCAAAGTGATCCATGCACAATTAGGTTTGTTTGAATTAAAGTCTAAGAATTATAGTGTTCATTTAAATGCAATACTGTCTATTAGGAAAAAAATCAGAGACAACCTAATGTTTTCTCATTCTTCCTATGCAGTTAATTTAATGCCTAATAAAATTATATGTTTTTCTAATTTTTACAAATAGCAATTTATGACTTAGGCCCTATGTTTGCTCACTGAGCTGAGGCAAGCCTGGAAATGGATTCCTGGAAGTAGAAGATGAGGTTTTCCATAATTTTAAAATTCTTTAAAAGACCAGTTTATTTGTTTATTTTCTAAACAATCTGCTGAGTCAGCTGTCTGTAAATTAAGTTAGTAAAACAAGTGGCTGTGATTTGCTGAAGGCTGATGTTTGGGAACACAGGACTGGGACCTGGGAGCGCTGTCAAACAGACCCTGTGACCCCAAGGGTTGCAGGTGTGCAGCCTGGCTCCTGCTGGCTTTACAGGCACTGAGGATCCTTGGGGCTCAGCAGAGACAAAGCTGGACCAGGACTTGCCAATATCATGGCTGGCAGATATCTGTGATGTCAAACCCCTGCTGTGCTCCAAGGGGTTGAATTCCAGAGTGCCCCAAGCATTGTGCCAAAGAGCCAAGTGTGTGGTGGCTCTGCAGCCAGACTGGCTTGCACACACATGGTTCCTTGTACAAACAACTCCAATTCCAAGGAATGTCTCATTCCATCCAGGAAATAATGTGCTGTTCAGAACACTGTGCAGGAGCAGTGCAGCTTTGAACATGGTCACAGGAGACGAGGAGAAATACAGACAAAGGTAATTGTGTTTTTTAACCTTGTGGGCTGATCACCAATTCTGTTTCCTCCTCAGTTATTTAACAGTTACTTGTGAAATCAGAAAGGCTGGAGGGACTGCAGTGGGAACAAGGTTTGTGCACCAATTTTGTAAACAATTTTAAGCAGAGTATCGTGCTGCATGTTCTGGTGCTCCCACATGCTGGTTTTAAACTCCTTTGCCTCTGCTTTAACAGTAACAACTTTTCTGAGAATGGAATTAAGTAGTATTTGGCAAAAATGTAGTAAGGGATTCTCTTCACTCCTCTTCCCAGTTTGCTTCCTGAGAAATTTCCCTGTTAATCATGGGGCAAGTGAATAAGATTTACCCTTAATAAAAACCAGATTCATTGCCCAGTTCTGTTGGTATCTTCACCACATATTTAATTTATTCTTCTACCTGCAAAAACAAAAGAACCTTGTTTTTCTTCAAAATAAACTGACAAAATAGCTTTCCATAAATAGAAAGGGCATTTAAAACTGTTCATTTAAACTTACATGGTAGGAGAGATGAATCCATCTGATCTTTTGACAATTAAAAATGAATGTTGCATTAATTAGAATCATTTCTCAAATGAATTATTCTGAAACTGAAATAATGATCTGTACTAAAGTATTCCTTTAAAAATGTATGTATTTTTGATTACTTAATAGTTATGTAATTTTAATAGACTGCATTCTAAAAAAATAAAAAACCAAGCACATAATTTCTGGCAGAATTGAAACATTGCCATTTATTCCCATTTCTCTGCTATAGAATAACTGAGGATTTGTGAGGTGCACTGTGCATTATTTGCCCTATTTCAGACACTGGATTTTGGTCATTTCTCCATCCCTGGATTCTGGTTCATTCTGAAGGTTGTATCCAACAGGAGGTGGCAGCTGGTAGGTTCATTTCACAGATTCTAGTGGGACGTGTGCTACCAAGAAATCTGGGAAAGGGAGGTAATTATACCTAATACTGTCAGGATTTTGGTCTCTGGTAAGTTCAACTCGATGTGGAAATAACACATTAGCTTGACTAAATCTCTTGACTAAGTCCTTTTTTAAGAGAATACATGATAAAAATAGCACGAGTAACATCATAATTGGAAATTTGTGCACACAAATTTCAGGAAAGGAGAAATACAGCCATTTAATAGATGGTGACCTTTAAGAAGTACAAAATACTGCTTGAGGCAGCACTACTGTTCTTCTGAACCTTACATTCAGCCCTTTTTTAAATTTATGGATGGTAGTCCTGGGAGGGGACACCCCAAATGCCCCCTCATCAGTATCTCTGGGTGCCCAGAGCAGGGTTTAGGACCAGCTGAAGAGGGAAGGCTGTGCCCAGGTGCTGCTTGGGAATGGGCCCAGTACTGTCACTGTCATGATTTATAACTGTGGATGGATCTCTCCAGTGTCCAATTCCTTATCAACCCAGTTGTATTTCTGCCTTCCCCCACCTTGCCATGATGAAGATTTTATGATTTTAATTGTGTGGTATGAAAAAGTAGTTAATTTTATTTTTGCTCCTGGTGGTTACAGTGGGTGTCTTACAGCTCTTGTATCTTGAGAAATAGCAAACAATGATTTCCTGTTCCCTTTTGTCCACTACCATAATTTTATTGGCCTTAATAGTATTCCCCATTGTCTTCCTTCATACTACAGGGTCAAAATTTATGTAGTTGCTCCTAGACCTGCAGCTGTGCCATTCCTGTCCATGTGGGCCATCTCTACCTTATTTCACCCTTTCTCAGTCTGTTCTGAACATGACAGTGATGCCAATGTCATACCTCTCCCTGCAGAGACAAAAAGGATGGGTTTTTCCAAGGTCTTCTCACAGGAACGGGATCAGTTTTGCTCAGACAAATGGCAAGCTCGCTGCGAAAGGAGCTTCCCAATTTACCAAACAACTCGTGGGTTTAGACCAACGTTACTGAATGGCTCCAGCTGGCAGAAAATAGCCTTTGCTGGACTAAACTATCCACTTCTAAGAGATTTTTTTCTTTCTTTTGTGGGTCAAATGGATGGAGAGGAGGGACCACTAGACTCAGAGAGAGATACCTAATGTTGAGGAAAAAATATGTGAATTATTTTGGGGGAGGGCCTCTCATTTGCTAATATTGAGGGCTAGAATTGCAAATCTGTTCATTAAATACAAGCAGTTTTCTGCTTTGAGGAAAATGTCTGAACTGGAAGCATGTTTTCTCTGATCCTTGGGAGCAGAAAGCAGAGGGAGTTGGCTCCCAATTCTCTGTGATATTTAGTATAACTTTTTGCTAGGACAGTTTACTGAGGTTGATTTAGTCCACTAAGATTTCATTCCATCCTTGACCAATATTTTTTTACCCAATCCCTATACTAACCTTAGCAATTTAAGGATCACATTTTTCAGGAGGTAATCTTATTTGACTTCTGATAACCCCACACTGAGGCACATGGTGCAGTAAAGGCTTGTAGGGAAGTGGCATGGAACAACTTTACTCTCTGGGATTATGTGCAATATGCCCTTGGAGTATGGGCTTTAAAATAGGAAGCCTTTAATGTTGAATAGCCCTTGTAAGAACAGTTTACAGATCTGAAATTAGATTTTCTGGAAAATAACCACATAAAAGCTTTTTTCAGTATCACTCTTTCCTTGAAAAGGGAGTAAAAAAGGCATTTTCTCCCCCTTCTGTATTTTAAGTCAAATGATGTCACAAAGAACTTAATTAGCAGCAGTACATGTGAGACAGGGACCACAGGCTCTATTTCCATAATTTCCAGACAGCTTTATATGTATGGAAAGAGGTAACATCACACTCTTCAGTGGAGCTGGAGCACAAAACAAGGCAAGCAATTTTCTCCTTTTATTCCAACTCCAAGGTCTAGTGATCTTCCTCTAAGCTCTATAAAATGATTTAATTTTAAAAGATATATATTTTACTCACTTCCTATGCTACCTGAGAAATAAATGATGTAAATAGCACGTATTTTAAAATTAAAATATTAATCTGGTGGGCTGACTTGATGCTGTGTTGTGTCCCAGCAGCAGTGCAAGGAAGTTGTGTCATTCATGGTCAGGTGTGTGGCCATGCAAAGAGCTGAAGAAGTTCCATGAGACCTGCAGGTGTGTGGGTCAGACTTTTGAACTCTCAGTTCATATGGAAAGTTTTTTGTGTTAAACCATTGAGCCTTAAATGCTGCACAGAGCATGCAGTGAGATGGAAAAGACTCCTCAGGCCACAGTGTGGACTCAATGAGATTTTTTTAAGCCACTTTACTGAGATGAAAAATATTTTGAGATTTCAGTAATCTGATACTGCTGTAAATTTGCCAACAGCTGCTGTAATCTCTCATTCTAATGACACATAATCAATTTTCTAATGCAGAAGAGCAGAGTTATTGAGGTGTAAATGCTCATTATTTATTACCAGCTCAGTGCGTCACAAACATTCTCTTGCTGATATAACACACTTTTTCACCTCACCAACCACTGATCCCTCATCCTAATCTCTCCTGGCTAGTGATTTGGGAAAGAGGAAAGAATCAGAAGTCATATTCCATTTCTTCAGTGTTTTCTAAATGGATGTAGTCCTAGCCAGCATTTCTGTCCTGATGGTCATTTGTGCCCTGTAATCTTGCTCTGAACTCAGCTGCATCTGTGATATATCCTAATAACATTTAATTAAAGCCTGATGGGCATTCACTTGCTGAACTTCTCATACTTTCCAACAAATTACCTTTTCCCTATCCTCTTTCTCCACTCTGTTGAGCCATGATTCTTAAAATAATTCCTGTGGGTATTTAATATAAATGCTGACCATATCTGTGCTTGCATCCTGATAGGGGAGACTTCAAAGGGACATTCTAAACATTCATATTTTCTTAAGTCCCAGCCTGTAATAACTTGTGCCCTAGTGACTTTCTGAGCCAGAGGCAATGGTTTGATGCCTATGAATCCTTGGATGAGTTTTCATTGCATGACTTTACCCAGTGGCTTTGTAAAAGGTTCATGGTCCTGAGGTAAGGACCCAGTCACCTGGTGTGGCATGTTTCCTTTTGTTTCTCCTGAACTGCAGCTTAACTGGTACCTACGTCTTCCTTTTTGCATTGGAAGAGGCTGTGATCAGTAATTCCCTCATATTCTCCGCAGTAATTCTAGTTTCTCAAATGTAATTAGAGATAACTATAGAGCTGGATTTTCCAGTTTGAATATTGTTGGATTTACCTAATTTCCAGAAGTTTCATTAAGACCTGTTCTCTAAAATTTGCAATTTGTAAAAACCAAGAATTACATATGCTTCAGGGGAAAGCAGCTATGTACCTCAAAGTAGGAAACATGGATTTGTTGTGTGATGTGTCAGAAATAAGCACCCAGTTGTTTAGTACAAATCTGTAAGACAACCTAATGAGTAAAGAAAAATGCTGTGATGCAGTTTGTGAGTCATAGGTGTGCCTTCCTCTAATGCTGGTGTTACTGAATGGATTTCTGACTTAACATTAGTCTTTATAATGATTATACTCTTTATCTAAACATCAGATAAAATGGAAAAATCTCTTTTTGATTGCAATTTTGACCTCCCATGTTGCTGATATGTATGAATTATTTTTTATTAAGTAAACAGTCCTTTGAAAAGTGAGCTATATGGCACATTCTCAATTCAAAACTTCCATTCTCTTCCCTAGCTATTACACTCAGGGTGATGTTTATGCTTTCTGATTTCCTAAGTAGTTTCTAGGTAACATCATTGTTCCAATTACCAGCTCTTTGTCACATATTCAAACCTAAATGGGAAAAAGGCAGTCAGGGAAGAGAAAAGGGATGACTGGAAGGTGACTATTAGTGCTGGTTCCAAAATCTCTCTTTTGTTTATTTATTCAGTAAAGAAGGACTATGCAAGATAAAAGTGTAATCTTTTTTCATGGGTATTAATTTATCTGATAGCACTTTGCAGCTCATCTCCTTAAAATATTTTACTTATGGCTCTTTTCTCACTTTTTTTTTCAGGTTTCTCTTGTATTTTTAAGTTTGCATTCACTTTCTCATGAAAATTTTTTCTGTGTTCCCCAGCAAAACACAGGGGAAAAAGTGGACTTTATGGCTTTTCAAAATGACGAAGTCTTGCAATCTGAAGCGTGAGCAAAGTCAGCTGAACAATATTTTGCTCTTAAAAAATGGGAAAGAAAGGGCTATTACTCAGCATTTATTTCACTATTTCTGTTTCCTCAAGTGTGGACATTCCTTATAACTGCCCAGCCACAGCTTTCTTACTGGTTTTTTTTTCTGTTTGGTTGGTTGGTTTTTTGGTTTGTTTGGGTTTGGTTTGGTTTGTGTGTGTGTGTGTGTGTGTGTGGTTTTTTTGGGGAGGGCGGCTTTTGGTGTGGTTTTTTTCTGATTTCAGAAGTAGTATTCAGGAATGGCAGAGTGCAAAGCTGACACATGGAAATGGGGAGCTTCTACGAGATGTCTCGAAAAAGCAGCCCTTGAAGTGTCAGTCAAATACCCTTCCCTCACCACCTGCATACTCAGAGCCTGTCACTCCATATCAACCCAGTGCTGAGCTTGTGCTTCTTGCAATGAACAAGTGTGTGTTTACTGAGGTGGGTTAATGCTGGCTTTGGCCAGTTTTCTGTGAGTTGTTAGCTGGTCACGGTGTTTCTGCAGCATCTTGTAATTGATAACACAATTTATAGAGTACATTATACCAATTATAAGGAATGATATTTTTCTTTGATCAAATAAAGTTTGCTGCGTATAATTCAGAAGCTGTGAAAAATTCCATTCTAGTGCTAAACCATTAAAGCTTGGTGTAGAATGATCTTTAGTAATTCATTTTTAGATAATTTTTCCCTTCAACTGCTCAACCGATGGAAAAATGATGGCATAAAAGAGAGTTATGATTATTGTGTAATAAAATGGCTTTAAATTGTGGGATTTAAAAAGTGGCAGCTGCAATAACGATCAGAAAATAGCGAGGGCTGAGAGCAGTGAGGAGAACTGGGATAAGAATGAAAATGACTCCTAGCAGAGAGTGGATAACCACAGGAGAGGTGCTAGGAAGAGCTGTCAGTGCTGTCACACTGAGTATCCTCCAGGAGCAGCACAGCTCTGGTGGGCAAGGCCAGCCCTGAGTCCCGCTCTTGCCGATGGGAGCAGGATCTGTTGGTGTCGAGCTGTTCCGTGCTCTCTGCTCAGGAACCAGGGTGGTTTGGCCGCCTGTGGATGCACAGTGAACAATGAGCTGTGCTAGTGTTATGTGCCTCCCCTTCCTCAGTGGCTGGATTTTTGGAAGGGCTCTGTGCTCTGGGGGTGGCCCTGGGTGTCAGTCCTTGTGCCTGCCAAGAAAGATATCCACATTTTCCATTTTTCTGTTTGGATTTCTTCTCGCGTCTGTGTGTTCAATTAGGCCTCCACATTTCTCTCTGCTCTTTGCTAAGAGCCAGCTTGGTCTGCAGCAGCATTGTTCTGCTGAGTATATGTTCCAAAGTCTTACAGGGGATTCCTAAATAAAACCCAATTGACTTGGAGCTGGTGAGATTCTGTGTTGAGACCTCTCCTTTGTGACAATTCTTTTGCTCACGTTTAATCCACATTAAGATCAGACCCAACCAGCATAAAATATCTAAGCAGTGCACAGCATCTTGCTGCCTGTTCCATCTGCTTTGGTTGCCCCACCAACTATTTTTGTAATAAGTGATTAATTAAGATGAGTTCATTTGCCTTCAACTCTTATTCTCTCTAGCTTTATGGCACTTTCTTCCTTAATATTCCCATTTCTCCTTTAAGAAAAGCTCCAGACTTATCTTCCCTCACTCATCTGATACTCAAATTACAATTATTTCAGAATCTTGAGACCTTTAGTAAAAATTTCTGATTTTGGAAATGATTTCTACTTGCTAAAAAGGAGCATTAAATAACAAAGTCAGCAAATACAATAGGGAGAGTAAACAAGTTACAAGATATTGTAAATTGATTTATGTTCTGATTCTGCAGTAATTTGCATGTGTACTGTCTAATTTTGTTAGGGCAATTTTTTACAAAAATATGCTAGTAAAATAATCTACTTGGCTGAAAAGTTGCTGGGAACAGATTTCTCTCTGTTGATGTTTCTCACCAAAAAAAAAAAAAAAAAAAGGAGATTTTATTCTAAAAGAAAAAGCAGCATTGCCAAGGTAACATTTCTCACTCAGTATCTGTGCTCCCCATTTGCTCAGGACAGTTGAATGTCCAATAAAAATAGCTAAAATATCATATTTTAGTATTGTCCTTTGCCATGAAATTTAATAACTTCAGATCCTGAAATAAGGCCAGAAGTTGAGGTAATTAAATTAAAATATACAATTCAATATGAAACTATCCTTTTTCCTATTCTTTTGATAGTATTGTTTTCCGTCACTGAGGTGCTCTGGCCTTCCACTTCAGGATGTTTTTAGTGCAGTGTAGAAAATGATATGCAATAGAAACTTATTAGGAGTATTGCTGTAAGATGGGAGTTTTAGTAATTTTCAGATTTACTTTTAAATCTCTGATTTGTATTTAATTAATATCCCTTGATTTTGCTTGGACCGTATGTAGTTGAAAAGCATAAGCTTTTTAGAAGGTAGTCAGTGGGAAGGAAAAACACTACTGCTTCTTTAAAACAAGCAAGGAAGCCCATTCAACTGAAAATCAATATATATTTTTGTTATTACAGAATCTCTGTATAGGTGATGCATGTACTGTAAAGGGGTAGCCCTTGGAGTTAATATACTGTAGAATTTGCTGCTGAAGTTCCACACAGCAAACAGCTGTTATTCAAACGGCATTTTGCTGTATGAGAAAGAGAATTAAGTAGCTGTAATAGCAAAAGAAAGCAATATTGAGAAAACAAGCACATTGCCAAAGCTAAAAATTTCAATTACAGGAATACCCTTCCAATTTTAAGCCTACATTTAAGTCTCTAGATTATCCAGAGAAAAGGCTCTATTACCAAATTTTGGCTTCTCCACATCTTTGCATGCTCCTCCTTCCGTGGTGGTAATTGTCAAGCCACAGTGTCTGAAAGTCTGAGTTCAGCACTGGGAAAACACTCACAGAACCACTCAGGAAACATCTGTCAGGCTGCTTTGGGGTTGGCTTGTGCAGAATGTTATAGACTCTGAATAAACTTGTGAAAAGGCACCTTTTTTTTTTAACTTGATGCATTCGCATTTCTTCTGCTTACTTACTTGATTTTTTTCAAGAATATCCACATGGTACCAGTGCTTGCAAAACCAGGTCAGAATGGGGGTCAAATTCTGCTAGAAGATGTAAAAACATGCAAGAAAAAATTGTTCTACAGAATGTTAATGTTTTTTATAATTTACACTGGGAAGGGTTTCTTCTGAGTACCCTTCTCCAAAATAAAAATACAGCATCAACAAAAAGTCAGAGAGCAAACAAGTTCAAGTCCAGAGTTACTGGTGCCATTTGTTCTAACAATGACAGACATCCTTGAAGGGTTCTTGGGCAAAGTGGTTTCCCAGGTGAGAGGTCTGACAGTCCTGTACTGAAGGAGAGCAGTGTGTACACAACATTCCTGATTAAACCATGGCATTTCCAACTGTAGCTTGGACTGGAACAAGACCTGTTTGGTTGGGGTTTTTCATCCTCATAGTCCCATTATTTTTCTCTGAAGATGTCTCTGGTTTAGTAGTTACTGCTAAGGAAAACAAAAAAAAAAGGGAACTGTGGTATATGCAAATAATTTGTCATAGCAAATCAATCAGAAATGTCAGAAACTGTTTCAATCGAGGGTTTTTTGTTTGGTTGATATCCAAACTGAGGTAAGAAAATATAATCCCTGTGAGAACAAGATGTGATTTCTTTGGGAATGCTTAGTTGGAGCCAGCTACTGTTTAATCGCTTATTTTGATATGTCAGTGGTGAAGAGATGAGGCCTTTATCTGCTATTAAACTGTGATCCCAAGACTGAAAATACATTGATGCAAGATGAGAAGTGATAGAACAGCAGGATTAAAGGGTGACATCAAGGGCAGTTGGGATTCATAACGTCAGCTTCAGCCTGTGGTGATATACCATCATACACTCACACATGGTTTGTGTTCTGCACATGGCCAAGTCCCAGGGGTTTGGTCTGAATGCCAGTTTAGCTAATCTTGGTTTAGTGTTGCTGTGTTTCTTCTGCAGTTCCTGACATTTTCCAAACACAGAATTGCAAATCCTGTGTCTATTCCGATCAGAGGCTGAGTTACTGATCTCTTTTTCAGGGATGTTTTTTAGGATTTCCTGCAATGATTCAGTTTTGCAACTCCTTTTCTGTAACAGCACCTGCAAGTAGTGGGTTTGGGGGCTTTTGTTTGGTTGTTGGTTTTTTTTGGTTGGTTAGTGGTTTTTTTTGTGTTTTGTTTTGTTTTGTTTTGTTTTGTCTTCTGCTGCTGTTCAACCAAATACTGTGAAATGGCCTTTCTCTTTCTTAGAGTGCTAAAAACTCTGACAGATCTCAGTGTTGGGTCTTTAACAATGTTTTTTGACATGTTGTTGAAGTTGTGCTACATAAACTGCCCTGAGCTATGGAGGAAATAAATGTTTAAAAGATACACACAGTGATGGTGATAGCTGGAGCAGATATGACAGGCTATTTTATTGATTTTGGGAATCTTCTTGTATGTTGGTAACTGTTTCAGGACTTCAGGCTAATGCTATATAAGTCCACAGTAAAGAAGGTGGTGTTTAAACCTTGCATGTGGAGGTAGCAGTAGCTGCCAAGGCCCTATTTCACTCCTCATGGATCAGGCATCATATTGAGATGAACACATTTATTGTCAGCTTAGGTTGCCTCCTGAGGAAATGATTAACACTGGCTGCATATGTGAGCTAAATGCAAAAGGCAACGATTTCATGGAAAACTAAGGCTGAAATCTTCAGGGAATAGAGCTCCTCTCTCTTTACACTAAAAGGTATCATGCCCTTTTGAAGGAAATGATGATTGTAGGCATAAGAAACTACAGGAAAAAGATGTTCAAAAGAAATAAAAGGAAACAGAAGTAAATTGAAGCATAAGCATAACAAAGGAAAATGAAATGTCCATCATATTCAAATACTATAAACATTTTTAAGATTAAAGAAATATTCCTATTCAAGAAAATGTTGTAAGCAGAAGGAGGGACAAAAATTGGACTGTGGTATTATTTTTGTCATTTTCTTGTATAGGGTTTTAGACGCATCTGCCAAAAGTGGCATGGATATTTTTTTCTGTCTAGATGCAGAGATTACACATCACAGGTTTGTAGAGGCAGATATTTCCAAGGGGAAGGTATTTCCAAGGGGGAATGGCTGTAAGATGAAGGAGGGCAGGTTTAGATTAGATATACAGAAGAAATAGTTCCCTGTGAGACTGGGGAGACCCTGGCACAGGGTGCCCCGAGAAGCTGTGGCTGCCCCTGCATCCCTGGCAGTGTCCAGGGCCAGGCTGAACAGGGCTTGGAGCAGCCTGGGACAGTGGAAGGTGTCCCTGCCCATGGCAGGGAGTGGCATTGGATGGGCTTTAAAGTCCGTTCCAACCCAAACCATCCTGGCATTCTGTGACAGTGTAGAAAGTGTGGTTGCCAGAAGTGACTTTGGACTGGGATCCACACCTCTGTGCAGTCCCAGGTGTGATTGCAGATGGTGTAGCATTGTCGTTTCTAAACAGGTTTTAGAAAGATTTCAGTCTTTTGTGCTCTGGGGAGTTAATTACTAATCTATCAAAATGATTCTTAGACAAACTTAAACAGGCCAGAACCATGCTTCTGTTTGACACTGTCTGATTGCACAGCAACTGTGATGTGGTTTCTGTGCAGGAGTTTCTGACTGGATAATCATCTTGCTAAAGTCAATCAAATGCAAAGTTCTTCCACAGAAGTCCCATGAACAGAAGAGCTAATGAAGT
Organism: Eopsaltria australis; assembly: GCA_034509425.1. Lineage (NCBI taxonomy): Eukaryota > Metazoa > Chordata > Aves > Passeriformes > Petroicidae > Eopsaltria > Eopsaltria australis. Next base: position 5,766,191 of record JAVTVJ010000138.1, read on the forward strand.
TATCATGGTATGAGCAGTGTCTGTAGAAATGACCAAAGGCAGGAGTTAAGATTTCTGTCACAGAGTTTTGTCATATTCTTCTGAGATATTTTCTGGTAAGGAGCATTATGCTAGAGGGAACAGAAAATACCTTGGGATTGTCCCACAAATTACAAAAGACAGATTCTGTGTCAGAGCTGTGGAATGAAATCGGCTGTGTGGGAGCTAGAGGGTTGGGCAGTGTCAGAGAAGAGGATAGTGATGCCTTACAAAAGCCTGACCTGAAACAGAAGCTGGACAGAGTTAAAAGAATAAAAGAAGTATTTATTAAAACAAGGTACACTTTGGGCCATGCAGGAGTCTCTCAGAGACTACACCCAAAATGGACACCTAGCACGTGTTTTTGGGACAGATATACCTTTGGTTCATCTGCATATCAGAAACCCATTGTCCAATTACAGTTTCGGGTCTTGAAGTCCCATCCCCAGCTTGTCCCCTTCTTCTCTTCGCTGCTGTCCATGGGTGTTTACATTTTGGGCTTTTGGAAAAAACAGTACGTCCTTGAAACTCCAGCCCAGAGAGAAATTGTTTCGTCTAAATGACAGTAACAGAACACTAGATGACAATTTATGGAGTTCTAGAGTCATATACTAGAGCAGTCCTGATGTAGAAAAATAAGAAGTTAAAACCTAAGGCATCAATAGGAAGGCACAAAATGTGACCATGGCCTGCTTGGAGCACTTGCCCCCACTGCCTGAGAGCAGCTGGGGTTTGTATGATGTCAGTGATCCAATAAATGAGAATAAGCATCAGGAAAGCATAAGAATGTTTAAATTCCATCTCCAAGAACATAATTTTGGCATGAACCAGTAGGTATTTAGTAGCTGGCAGTGGCATCTTGACAAAATGGACAAGGAACTTCCCTATTCATTGTCATGTTAGGAACCTCCTGAAATAATGAAAACTACTTCTTCATTAGAAACTCTCCCTCATGTTTTATGTAGTTGTACACTCTGAACATTTGCTTCCAGAGCAGTGTGAGAGGTCCAGCAGCACGAGCTGTGTGAGTCCTGCTGTGGGATATTGGTGAGGAGGAGGAGGTGGAGGAGAAGGGCTGCTGCCTTATGCTGCATTTTGCCAGGTGTCACTAAAAGCCTAAACAGGAGTTCTATTTAGTAATGTGGGCAGTTTTTTTGCATTCATGAATACAAAGATGAAAGGTCAGATATGGAATAAATCCCAACCGATCCAGCAAAAGTAATCTTTACTTTATTATTATATTCACACTTTCTCAAATATGCTGTCTCAATACCATGTATTTTTGAATCTCACTGTCGATTACTTCTCATGGAGAGCCAGAGTAAAAATCTCAATTACAAAAGCAAAACTGTTTCCTCAGGATGGAGCAAACCAATCTAAACCAGCAATGAAAAACTAGTATTTTGGTGAAGGACACACTCTATTTTCCTGACTGAGTGTGATAATTCCTTTTCAAGTCACTGGGAAGACCAGGCTTAAAATGATCCCAATATATGTAACCAGAGACATCTTTTTTCCTCCAAATAATGTAATACTTGCCTGCCTTGGAGTTTTAGTAATATGACAAGTAACAAAACCAGTTGGATTTTGATGGAAGTTACAGGATTCAAAATCAGAGAAAGCACTTTCACTTGTAACCCAAACAATGTTCAAGAGAGAACTATGGAATCTACCAGACTAATGTCTCAAAAGTCACTCTTCAGAGAAGAAATGCACTTTAAATATGGAAAGAACCCCTGGTCTTACTCTAATTATCACATAAATTGAAACATTTCCTATCTTGCCTACCCAACTGAGAGGCCAGCAGCAGTTAATAAGCTATATGTAGATGTAAATTAGTAATACAATTCAAATTAAATTGTATTTCTTTCATTTTTAATAGGCAATGTCATTTCATGGAATAATCACATTTTGTAGTTAGAAAATTGGAGGCATGTCAGATTGAACATGCTGTAAAGTAATATTGAAACTAAGTATTCTCATTAAATAGAGCAGTGGGGAGGTGGCTCAGGGTCTGAGGCACTCTCTAAGGTAATGCCTAAGTTAACTCTTAAAAAAACAAGTGAGAGCACAAGTTCATTTCTTCACACATTTCAATATTTTATGAAAATGTAACATGGGAGAATCTACTTCAGATATATAAGAAAGCCTCCTGACGACTGCAGCTGCAATTAAGTTGAAATACACAGTCCATTTTCAGTATTTCAGACAGATAAACAAAATTAATGTTCCACTGAACTAGAACTGCTTGAATGTGAAATAAAACTTTTGTCAAATATTCTGCATTTAGTCCATTATTTATGAAGTCATGGGACTAGTGTGAAGTACACAATGGAATACATTATGGGATGTCCTCAGGACACAGGGAGGTTTGACTGTCGCTCATTTTACTCCAGTTGGATTCTGTTGAAGCAATACCAGAAATCTGAGCTTGGAACCATTGATTCTCATGCAGCTGGTCTAGGGAAGGAGTAGGGCAGTGGTGCTCTCCTTTGTCTGTCCCCTCCAGAGCTCCTCTCCAGTTTCATATGCATGCTGGAGGCTTTTTTGTTGCCAGACTTTCTTTGGTAAGATCTTGAGGATTGTGGGCTGTGTATATTCCAAATAAATGCTCCAGTGCTCCTCATATAGGCTGAAAAAATGCTGCCCTCAGATGGTTCTTCAGGTATTTCTTCTTGAAAAGCACACAGCTCCAGCTGGGAAACTACAACAGGATGTCCAAGTGAGGCAGGCTTATGTATGGGGCACATCCATCCATCCATCCATCCATCCATCCATCCATCCATCCATCCATCCAATCCAAGGATATCTATGATATCGCAGACTGAGTGATTACAAAAGACTAAATCAGGAATTCTTGCTCAGTGGTCTCTCTACAGACAAATGCAGAACAATCATACAGGCAGCAGATTAATTGCAGGATTTTCTGCAGGTTTTTATATTTGTCTTTTGTGACTAGAGCAGTATTTAGACAGAGTAGGTGGTGCAGCTACAGTTTGGTTTGAGATGGATTTTCCAGCCCTGAAACCATGACTGCCTTTAGTGAGGGGGACATTCCCTTGAGCAAGGATCACTTTAGGATCTAAGGGCATTTGAGTGCAGTTTCTGTGGATTTAAGTTGCTGTTCCTTGTTCTGTTCTTGAGTGTGTGTGTGGGGCTGTTTATGTGCTCTGGAGCACTGCAAGCACTCAATGTACTGTTTTCAAAGTTTTAACTTTCAAGATTAACTGAAAAAGTTCTTCGAATCTCTAATTATCTTGTCCACTTTTTCTCTTCTTTTTCTTTGTAGGGTGAGGGAGAGGCCAGCAGTATAACTGAAGATTAGGGACAGGGATGGGCTGGCTTTGTTTGAAGCAGAAGACTGCATACAGTTGCTGTCATTGATGCAAAGGCATAAAGTCAAGATCTTTGTCACAGTGCAGCTGCTTAATAGGCCTGATTCATACCCCTACTGAAGCAAAAACTTATTTTCAAGTCTTACTCCTTTTTGCTGTGGCAGCTGAGTTCCAGTGGTGTGTTGAAGGAACCCAAACCCTTTTGTTATCAAGTTTAATCAGTGGCATTCACTTTGTTGGTTTTTTTCCCCTTGTTGACAGGCTTGCCAGAATCAATTTTAAAGTGTTAAGTCTTAGGGGCATTGTCAGCATTGGAGACCCAGAGCTGTGATACACCATATATTGAATGCAAGTACAAATGTGAAGTTTTATTTCTTGTTTTAAAAGCCTATTTAACCCACAGTCCTCTCTTCTTTGTTCTTTTTTTTTCTGTAATTCTTCAGGCAACTAATTTGGAGAGCATATATAAGTATTTTATTGATGATAAATATTTGGCTTCTGATTTAACTTCTAAAATTAATATTGTCAACCATCAGTACTGAACACTCAGCAACGGAATTTTTATTTTATTTTTGCTTTCTGATTTTTTGAGCCTTTCAATTACATTATTGAATTTAAGAGTGTGCTGGAGTGAATATTCTTTACACAAAGCTCCCTTATGTCCCTTCCCTTAAAATGATGAAAACTCTGATGGTTTTTAGAGGGATAGGTCACTCTGTGCTTGCCTTAACTTGGCTCAGTGAATGTCTGTATTAGCTATTTTACCATGTTTTCCAGTTGATCTGCTCAACTCATTTTGAACAGATAACTTGTACACTTTAAAGTAAAACTGTGGTATGGAACTTAGTGACTTACACTGGGGAGTACTTGGTGCCACATGGGAGAATCTGTAAAACTAAGCTGCCACGCTTCACAAAATTATTTTCAACTTTGTGTACTGCACAGAATTATTTTCCTCAAGAATTTGCATTTTTAAATCTTTGGTTTAATCATAAATACTTCCTGAAAATATTATAAAGCCTTGTAGGTGGTTTGAAGCTACTTTGGTTTTGTAATTCCCCAGAGTACTTTCAGGACCTGTATCAGGAGAGATGGCTTTCAAGAATTAATATGGGTTGAATTGAGCTTCTGTGATTAAAAAAAAACCCACTCAGAAGGGGCATTTTAGCCCAAAGGTAACCTCGGTTTGAAAAACAACTCTCCTTTGGGTTGTGGAGAAACAGAAGATGCAGTAAATTGCTGCGATACTCATCTCCTTGCAAGAAATAAATGTTACAAAGTCTTACAGTAGCATCAGACTGAAATACAGTTGGAGCAGGGGAGCACATGTTCACAGTTCAGTTAAACAAAAAAAAAAAAGCTGAATCATTCTAATGAACCATTTTATGGGTTGTTCTTGTCTGTGTCTAAATATTGATGCATGAACTGGTAATCTGCTGTGCCCTTGTAGCTGGTGATCAGAAATAGCTCCTTCAGGGACCTGATGTGCCACTCATGCTCTGCTGCCAGGCACAGGCTACAGCAACAGTGCCACAAAACTCATTATTCAAACTCTCATTAGCTGCACTGAACTCTTTTATTGCATGCCACAGTTTTTATTTATCATTAGTGAGTAAGAGATAGGCCTTTAGTTTGTCCAATTGGATGATTAATTCTTTCTTAGTATGCAAATATTTCTGTCTGGTACCTTAAAGCATCATTTTTAGCAGAGCCATGAGGACTAGATCTATAGTTTGATGTGATATTTTTATGCAATTATTTTAATATCTCAAGAAAAACTGAAGTCCATTATTCTGTTTGTGCATTTCCAAGTCTCTCATTAATTAAAAATACTGATTACTTTTTCCATTACAGTAATGGATTGTACACTAATTGAATCAAAGGGCATTGCATTTAACACAATTATGACTATGTGAATCAAGACCAGAGAGGTTAAAGATCAGCTTCACATGATTGCTAGGGCTTCTAATGCATTAAAAATTTCTGTTGGTTTGGGAATTTTTTTTATGTTAAGGGGGTAAATATTAAAAGCAGTATGTTTAACATTATGAATTTACTCAGTTCTGTCATTTTAGTCCATGTTAAGTTCTTTCTCAACTTGGAGAAATAATTTTTGATAATCAATCACTCCTTTGGATGAGTAGACACCAATATCCACAGCTGAAACTGTGACTGGGAGTCTTGGTCCTTGGTTTTTCCTGGTTGCAGCTGGGCTGGCTGACAGTGCTGGAGGTCCACTGTTATTAATTATTTTAGTCAGGGAAAGACAGCCTCATTTCTCCCCAAAAGCCCTGCAGAAGTCTGTTCCTGGTGAGGAAAATAATAAAGGCTTATATTTCACAGCCTGTAATGTAGTACAGGGGAGTAGATGACATATCACCTTTCTCCAGGGAAAGAGGACAGCATTTGAATGGCCTCCTTCCTTTTAAAGGTGGCAAGATCTTGGGAGGAGAAGGACTCCAAGGCCAGGAACACAGATAGGACTGACTGTGTCCATCCTGGCATGTGGGAGGGTGCCACAGGATTAGATCTGTTTTGGGGATGTTATTTTGGTCTACCACTCCTCCGGGCCCTTGAATTGAACTGGCATCAGCAGCAGATGAAGCACACCTGGTTTAAGTTCCTCCAAAATGTGTCCATTCATGCATTCTGAGACCTCTCCCTCAGATGATCTGAGGGTGGTAAGGGGAGACTGAAGGGATTCTACTCAAACCACAATCCTGTATGAACTGAAATGGTAATCTAGATACATTATATAGTATATATATATGCATATATGTATGTATATATATGCATACACAGTGTGCATATAGATAGATAGATAGATAGATAGATACATACATATATATATATGTTTATAAATATGTATGCATGTGTATTTATATATCTCCAGACAAGGGAGAACTTTTTAAACTCTCAGTTGCTAGCAGAAATTTTATGGCAGAAAGATTGCTTCTGAACTGCTTCCAATTCTTCTTTTAAAGTTTTCTGCATTTAAGCAGTTGTGCTTTTAGCTGAGCTGGATGGAAGCAAGTTAAGTGGCCTAGTGGGAAAAGCAGTGCAGAACTGCAGCCTGGAACAGTGAGCAAAGGAAAACCTGTGCCAAGGGAGATCACAGGAGTGACAGCTTTATTCCTGCCAGAGTTTAGTGTACAACACACCTCGCAAACCGGACAAAAGAGAGATAAGGACAGACAAGTGTATCAATTGCAGATTCTGAAAATAGCATCATGTGTGTGCTCTATGCTTAATCAGAGCTTAAACTCTCCCTTGAACCGAAGCCTAGCAAAGACATGGGTGGTGTCTAAAATGACTGCTGATTTCTTAAGAGCTGCCCTTTGCTGTTATCCCTTAAGTGTTTTTGTGGATACAGAGTGTGGAAACTGAAAAACAAAGATGCTTCCTGGTTTCCTGCCTTTCTGTGAACCCAAGTACTGTAACATAGGAATTACAGCAACCTGCATTCTTCTGGAAAAGACTGGAAAAGGGCCTTATTGTCTCGAAAAGGGCCTTATTGTCTTCTGGCTCACAGCTAATTATTGAGACCAGTCAGGGCTAATTAGCCCTAAGGTGGTACTCTTACTACTAAATTACAGCTTACTTGGCATGAGAAGAATACCTTGGTATTGTTGCATTAAGCAGCAAAGCAGTGGCAGTAAGAGCCTTTGCTGTATGAGTTTGGGTGTGTGACCTGCCCAGGTGTCACAACACCTGCCTGGTGCTGTGGTGCCTTGTTTACAAACTGGGTTTCACTCCACATGGTACAAATTGAGATTAATTGGAAGAGAAGTGTAGGAGATGTCAATGGCTCCAGAAGAAGAAATAGAGTCAACCTGTGTATTAATTGACCTTCCTAAAAATTAATTGACATGTTTGGTGTTTGCTCTTCCCTGGACTGGCATGTTGCTTTAGGACTCCATGAAGTGAAAGCTTCTCTGTGACAAAGAGTGATAGCCATTGGTGACTGATAGGTGGGACTGGAGATGCAGAAATCAGAGCCCTTCTTGGCCACAGACTCCTGCTTGGCTTTATTTTCTGTTGGAATTCACTCCATCCAAGTCAATAGTAATGGATCTCACTTAACCACAGAGTTAGAAGTTGGCTCCCTGCCCTAAACTGCCCATCTGGGTCCTCTTTATAGTCGACAGGGAGAAATCGGTGCATGCACGGAGTGATGAATCTTACCTGAAGACAGAATTGCTTTGGGTTGTGGAGGTCCCTGCAACCAACTTAGAGCAGGCAGGTTTTAAATCATTGCAGTTAGGAGAGATGAATGTTTCCCATGGTCTTTCTGTGGACTTCAAAGCAGTTTAGAGCAGGTACCTGCACTCTTTTCTCTGTTAGGGCAAGTTTCTGTATCTGGGAAGATGAGTTCTTCTTATCACAGAAATTTACTGAGAATAAACTAAAAAAAAATGCAAATTGTTCAGTTAGGCTTGTTTTGGTTTATAAAACAAACAGTAAATCAGAAAACATGGGAAACAGCCAGCTTTGCTGGTGTCCTGGTTATTGTTGAAGTGCTATAATGTATGTGAGAGCACAAGGAGGTGAGAAAACACAGCTGGTGAAGGCTAAGAAATACATGAACTCATAACAGACCCTACCAGGTTCCTGTTGTACACAGCATGCCCAAGACAGTCATGACACCTCAGAATGTCTATCCAAGCTTTTTTGTTTTTCCTTTTTTTGCTCAGTTCAGTATCAGTTTTCAGCACCATGCTAAGTTCCCCTGAGCTCGCATTTGAAACTGTAATAATTTCACTCCCATGCCCCTTTTTTGGGTGCAAAATGGATTAAAGTCTCTGTAGGGCTTAGCACTAGAACAGCAGCTCTGCTAGGAAATCTGCAGAGTGTTCAAAAGCTGTTTTTCAGCTTAGTGGTTAACTGTTGCTCACTTTGGGATCATTTCTCACAAATTCACCCTCATTAAATAAAGCCTCGTTCTTGCTGCTGGCTTTTCCAACTTTTCCTCAAGTCAGTCATTCCATTTTAAAGAACAAATGCTACCCAACTGTCAGTTCTGAAAATAATGGCTAAATCCGAAGGGAGAGACCATGATGAGCCTTTTCCTCAACCCACTTAGAGATGGTTGTATTCTACAGGGCACCGAATTCAAGGGGTTTTCCACTGATTTTTAAAGAACTTGGTCCTGTTTCTTATTCTTGTCCTATTCATATGCAGTACTGGCCTAGCTCAGAAGAGAATAATTCAAGGTTTTAATGATATTTTTAGACAAAATGAGGGAATTTAATTCGATAAACATCCCAATGATACCTCTGTGATGGAACTTGTCAAAATACAGACATCCAGAATTTTGCTGGCCCTGTGTGGAAGGGAAGGAACATCTCTATCAAAGCACATAATAAACTCTACTGCACAGAGAAAAGGCTGTGGTGAAATACTTCTACAAGGATAGATAAGACATAAATACTCCAATTCTTAATTTTTTTTTTCTGAAAATCCACAGTTGTATTTTACCTCAAATCTGTAGTCAGTAAAGATTGCAATAGGAATAGTGGGGAGGCAAAGAAGTATTTTTGCTTATTAGCAATGGGGAAGATGGGTAAAATAGATTGATTTGATCTTGGAGTTGCTGCCCTGTCTGGGGTGTGTTGGAAATCCAAAGGGCTTTTTTAATGGAACTGGAAGTCTCAATTTTGCAGTGGAAAAAAGGAGAGCATGAGGCAGATTGGCCAATAAGGCATCACTGGGAGAAAACTCTGAGAAAACAGGGAGTTTGAAAACTCTAGTGGATTTCTTAATTTTTTTTCCGAGTGAGATAGGAAATAAAGTAGATAGATTACTGGCTTACAGGCTGATAATAAAACAGCCAAAGCAGATGGTACGAATTATAAAGAAAAAGAGAAGGTTTATGCATAGCTCATTAACCACAGTTTGCAATTTGCAGATTTTTATGCGAAACTCTGCAACAAATAAAAGTCCAAGTTAAAAAATTAGGCAGAATTTAAGGAGGCTAAAATCAGCCCAATTAAGACAAATATATAATAGACTGTTGACTCAGAAACTTAATTTTTTACAGTAAATGTAAATGTTTATCAGTTTCTTGCAAGTCTCAAAGGTAATAAAAAAATTAGTTGATTGCTCTTTGATATATAAAATAAAACCTACTGGTTCTTTTAGAAAGTTTTCATTACTAAACTAAATGTGTGAACTTATGGGAAAGTAATTTTATTTTACGGAATTTCAAAGCAGATTTATTTCCTTCATTCTTACATCAGTGTAATTCCCTAACACTCACAAACACCTGAACACGTGTCCCCAAGAGTCTGTCTGGGACAGTTTGAGACATAGAGAAGAAGGGATGCTGGAGCAGCTCCCTCTTGTGTCTCTGGGGCTCTTCTGGACTGGGAAAAATGGTGTTTTATGTTTCTTGTGAGTCAGGAGTGGATAGGAGCTGGTGCTTTGCTTCAGGGATTGTTTCTGCAGAAATTCTGCAGTTGTCCTGCCTGAAGGAGCTGACAGGAAAGATGGAGTGCTGGAGGTTAGGATTTTTCCTTTTTTTTTTTTCTCTCAGGGAATTTTCTCCCATTTGTTGCCTAAGAGATGGTAACAATACTTAAGACAAAAGATGTGGCTGAGAGGAGGAGGGGGAACAGCTGGCTGCAGTCTCCTAGCTCGGGGCCTTTCTCTTGGGAAGGGCAGAGATACTGCAAGATTTTGGCAGGGGGTTGAGGGACTGGGCTCAGCTCACTCTCGGATCACAGGGGAGATGGTCAGGCTGTGGTTGCTCTGGAAGGAGTTTGCTGCCACCGTGGACTTCTGTCTTTCATTGCTTCTCCTGCTGTGGGTAAGAGTGGCCGTGGAATTGGGACATTTTCAACCCCAGATCTCACTGGAAAGGCCCTTCAGCATCTGTAGGGTTACACCATGGGGGTTATAGAAAAGCAGCCCTGGAAGGCCCAGAACTGGCCTTTTCCCTAGGCCTGGAGGTGACCATGGAAACACACCCAGGTCACCTGAGATGGGCTGGGGAAAAGTATTATGGGTTTGTGACCTTGACCAATTTTGTGAGAATATTGTGGTTGGTGTCCTTATAGGGTATTGTTTACCTGTTACCATAATAGGTAACATCTGGACAATGCTGCAGGTGATTGGGAGACACTCTGGGATGCATCTTTCCTGTTTATATGAGGTTATATCCTGTTTGTGCACTGGTATTTAAGGAATTTTCACTGCGCAATAAAGGTCTTCTCCGTCTTGTGTGAAGTCCACGCCCTTGCATGAATACTTCAAGCATCTATGGCGGTGCCTCAGAGGAAAAGCCGGGACCCTGAGCTCCTCCGCCCTCCAAGGGAGCATCTGCCAGCTGGTTTTGGGAGCCTGGCTGCTGCTGCTGCCCAGCCCCGCTGCTCTCTGCCGCTGCTTTGGGTTTCGTGCTGTACTTTGGCCCGACATCCCGTGTCTGCGGGGTTCATGAAAGAAGCCCCTTCTCCATCCCTGCCGCATGCTGCGCCCGCCATGACCCACACGGAGAGAGATCTGCGCTGGCGTCACAGCGCCCCCTGCAGGCGTGGAGGAATCATCGCACCCCGCGCCCGGCTGGGAGCCAGCAGCGCCTCCGCCGGCCGGGAGCGGAACTGCACCCAAGGGGAAGGCGCTGCAGCCGAGACACGGCTGGGACTGGGTTTGTGCTCTGCTTGTTTGCCTTGTTACACACACACATACCAGTAAAGAACTGTTATTCCTTCCCCGGTATCTTGCCTGAAAACCCCTTAAATTCAAAGTTATAGTAATTCAGAGGGAAGGGGGTCATATTGTCCATTCCAAGGGAAGTTCTGGCCTTCCTTGGCAGACTCCTGTCCTTTAAACCAAGATACGGAGAAAGATGTTTTGGAAGGGTCTAGTGTGCCAGGACACAGGGAATGGCTTTCCACTGCCAGAGGACAGGGTTAGATGGGGTATTGGGAAGGAATTGTTCCCTGGGAGGGTGGGCAGGCCCTGGCACAGGGTGCCCAGAGAAGCTGTGGCTGCCCCTGGATCCCCAGAAGTGTCCAAGGCCAGGTTGAATGGGGTTTGGAGCAACCTGGGATAGTGGAATGTGTCCCTGCCCATGGCAGGGGGTAGAACAAGGTGAGTTTTACAGTCCTTTCCAACCCAAACCATTCCATGATTCTGTGAATTTGTAGAGATGTACAAAATAGGATAAAAGACTAAGACTCTTCCCCAAGGAGAGGATTTTCATCATGTATTGTCTTTGCTCAGCATAAATTCATCAAAAAGTCTCTTTCTATGGTAAAAATTCTCATTTCTTCACCAGAGGGCTCTGTCCAGGCTTCCCTGTTACAATGATCATGTGTCTTGTTGGACAGCGTATTTTTGTCTGGATTCTGTTTATCAGTTGCATCACATTGGAATCATTTACCAGAAGTTACTGCAGCCTCTGTTTTTCTTTGGGTGTGTGTCTAAAGACCAAGTCAAACACTGTATGGTTTTGCTGCAGCTGGGGGATTTACGTGCAGCTCACTCCGAAGCTGTGCAAACACCTGCCTTGGCAGCCCACCTGCCACAGAGAGAAGCCTGAAGGAAGCGAACTGCTCTGTGCTCAGCCTGGCAGCTTTCCAGAGGCAGGTGTTGGATATTAATTTAACCTAAGTAGGAGGTGAAGTGTGCTAGTGGAAGCTACTGGGAGCTGCCCATCAGAAAGATGGGGTAACTGGTGATATGTGATGTTGGTTTGGAGCCCAGGAATCCCTTCTGGGGGGCTGTGCCTCCCACCCAGCCCAGCACCAGTTCCACAGTGGCCTGCACTGGCTCCACTGTGTGTGCTTCTGTAAGGCCCCAAACAACTCACTCAGCAGGGTTTTTAAATGGGCTGATGGTTGTTCATACACCCTGCGTTAGACACACAGGAGAAATACCCACAAGATATTCTCAAGAGGTCAAAACAACAGAAAGAGCTTTACTAGCAACTTCAAAAAAATCAGAGAACTTTTGCAAAAGGCTTAGTGCAACATTCAATCAACATAAAACACTTTTCAAAGCATTAACTTGCCCCATCCAACTTAGTAAACTCTAAGACCACTCAATTTTAAGTTACTCAAAAAATTCCTAGAAGACAGAATTAGAAGAAGGAAGAGAAAAAGACAGAAAAGGTAAAGCAAAAGACACATATAGTTACCAGCTCCTGGGTTCCAGCAGTGTTCAGCTAACAGAAGTTCAAAGAGAAGATAGGGTCAATATCTGATTGCCTTGTGTTTTACCCTAAATACCCCTTGGCTTTGCTGGGCCCTTCCCTCACATGGGCCTTCCAGTCATCTGGCCACTCAGGAGCTGGTTTAGGGTCTCTGGGAGTGGAGTGTGGGGCATTGCCTCCAGTGTGCCAGGGGCTGGCAGCTCTGCCAGGCTGGGATCCAGGCTCTAGGAGGCTGGGGATTACAGGGCAGGGCACTGCTTTGCCAGGGCAGAGCCTTGCCTGCCCCTTCCCCCACACGCATTCACCCCAAAACGTCTCAAGACGTCAAACCACACCTTCACAACCTGGTCTTGAGCTCATCCTGGAACCCATGTCACACGGAATCAGGGTCATCATGGTGGGAGGAGACCTTTAAGATGATCCAGTCCAATCATTCCCCCAGCACCGCCATCATCACCCCAAAACCATGTCCAAAAACCCACATCCAGATGCCTCTTGAACCCTTCCAGAGATGGTGATTCCACCACCTTCCTGGGCAACTTATGGCAATCCCTGACTATTCTTTCAGGGGAAAATTGTTTCTAATATCTACCCTGAACTTCTTCTGGTGCAAATTAAGGTCATTTCCTCTTTTCCTTTCACCTGAGACAGAAGAGATCAACCCCAATGCAATGGATAAAAGGAACACCTGATGTGACACTGCTGATTTTTGAACCTAGCACTGATTATTTGGTTTTTGTCACATAAAATTCACTGTGCTTGAGCACAGTTTGGGTGTGACCAAACGTTTATTTTGCTGACCCCTTCACATAAACCTTTGCTCCTTAAATTGCCCCATAATATTGTACCCCATATATCTTCTAAGTGTACGAGTCTTCCTGCTCTATTCAAATGGATAAGAAAGGTTTGGATCCCAATTTAAAGGCATAGTTCTACTTCTGTTCTTGTCTGATTAATACTGCACTTAGAGCTCCCTCCATCCAAATGTGTAAAGGTATTAAAGTCTTTATAGTGGTGCCAAAAAATAGAAGGGCTTGTGATAAGCTATCCAGTTTAGTCTTAATGTAGAAGAAAACATTGGGAGAGCACGTGCAACAACATGCACCTTATGTGGACAAGGGTTAATTTATGTGTCTGTAAGGAACAAGAAGGTGATGGAGGTACTTCTGGCTTGCATTTCCAGTGCCTCTACTTGCTCCCAGAGTCCAGCTTAAGGAGTTACAAAAATTGAGTCAAGTACTTGATTCAAATGGAAAAAAAAGACATTTTGGTTAAATAGGAATGTGTCCAAATTGGTTGGTTTGAAGCTCTGAAACTCATAAGCAATGCCACGAAAGTATTGTAAAAATTATGTGACTACCATGCAGAACTCTGTGAGTAATAACTAAAATCTTCAACCCCCAAAAGCCAGGAACTTGTGTAGATTGAATTAAAAAGACAAATTATTCACTACTTTTTTTTTCTTTTGGTGGAGTCAAAGTTGTAATCCTCTTGTTATTTTCCTGTTGATAGCATCCCCCATAGTAATACAGTTATTGGACAGGAGTGTATAAATTCCCAGTTTTCTGTGGTAAGGAATATCACAGGAGCTTGGAAGTGGGGAAGGCATCTTTCAGCTGTCACCTAATAAACCTCTTTATATTTACCATCAAAACTATAGGTTATTTAGTTCCATAAGTATTTACTCGGCATTTTTAGCTGCTTTCATTGTTTCTTGGGTAAAAGATCTGCAGTATTTTGCATGAGAGGCCTTCTGATAAAAAAATCAAATATTGATATAATCCTTGATAATTCCCTCTAATGCTCTTCTAATTTTGCAGGAGAGAAAATATAATTTGCTCTTAATGAAACTTGTCAACAGTCTGTGAAATAGTTGTTTAATCAAGATGACACAAAATCACGTTCACAATTACCTTGATTAGAAAAGGTATCATTGTTCCCCAGTAATTTATGTTTTCCTCAAAACCACTTTTATATATTGAGTACCAACAGGATTTGAATCACATAGCTTAAGTTCAGTGGCATATGCAAAGTCAGATCACTAACTGTGTATTTCTTAAACTAGTACCTCATTCTGCAGAGATTAAAATAAAACTACTACTCTGAAATTATCCTCTTTCTGGGCTGCTTTATGGTTTCTTCTTTGTTCTTCATCACACCTATAAATATCTTCCCATTTCTAATTGCCAGGAGGTTTAGGTTCTGTGAAGAGTCATACTCTAGCACTTTTTATTTTCTTCTTTTTTATATTAAGCCTCCAGCTCTTGAAGTTGACTTCAATTTATACTTTGGTTCCTATAACAGTGTTTGATAAATCATTTGTCCACAGCTGTTATCTGCATTAATTGCTTAATTTTCCAACTAATGGATTGAAACTTGAACATCTGTACTGGTTTTTAACCAAAGGGGGAAGAGAAAAAGTAGGCACAGGGTAGATGAAGTCAGCTTGTGGCAGGATTGAGAGAGCTCACTTTTCCTTTCTAATTAGTCTCTGCAGGTCCCTGGGGGCTGAGGCCTTGGGTGGTGTTTAAAAAGGCAGAATGTGGACAGCAAAACCTCAGGGATGGGAAAGGATCAAGCAGAAGATCCTCAGACCTAGAATAGGTTGAAAGTTACCTAATTGGAATGGATCAAACACCTTGGTGAGCATAGCTGAAGCCCTCCTGCAGTTCCCTGGGCTACTAAGGGGGCCAGGAGCCCCTCTCATGACCCTCGATGTTTGCACCTTTCTCTTCTGGCATTATTTGTTATTTTGGTAGAGTACATTTCTACATGGCCTGGTAGCTGTATTTCCAGGCAAGAAATGCTCATTCACGCCTGAGTTATCTTAAAACTCATTGCTTCATATTACCCTGTGTTTCTGGGTATTATCCATTATCAATCTTTTAGCTTTGTCTTCCTTTCCTCCCACATTTTATGGGGTTAGGTCTACATGAAAACTTGCCATTGATGGCTTAGTGAGTGCTTGTCTGTCCTCACTCATCCTTGTGGTAATCCTTGCTCAGGTGATTGCCAATTAAAAATCTTTTCTGAGCTTGCCAAAGCTGTAACCTGTACCTCTGAGAGCTTTCATAACTCGTGGCTCCAGGAGAACTGAAGTCTTTCACGTTGCCATCTGCTTTCCACTTGTCAATTCTCATTGGAAACCATCGAGGCACATGTGTTTGCTTGCAGCTATTTTGAAGAGATTTGCATATATCAGTGTAATCTAATTAGGTTCTTTTATTAGCGTTGAACATTTAAGTGCTTGCAGAAATGGGACTAACAATTATCTTTTTAAAATTCTAATGCATTGTAATAGGTGTAATCTATTAGCTAAAACATTCCAGGTCATGTGTGTACTTCATCTCTTGGAGCAGCAAATGATGTAATTGCTGTTCTTTTCCTTTTGTGATGAATCCAACCAATAAAGAGTTCTTTGCTAGTAATTTCTTTGACCCGTTTATTTTTCTTTTCTGGTCAGAATTTTTCCATGAACAGTTCCATTTTATTGACTCTATCCATTAGATAAAGTATTTCCCCAGTGATTTCTGCAAACAATATTTAGCTTCTAATTATTTCATACACAGCTGAATGATTTCAATAACATGTTTTCCATGTGCTGCCAGGCTGTGCCAGCATGCCAAAAGGCTCAGGGTGCTCATCCTCTGCTTAAGGTAAAGTTAGCAGAGTGCAAGTTGTATTGTGATGTTACAGTCTCTGCACAAGACTGGAGGAAGGAGCCTTATTGCTCCTAAAAGGAATTCATTTCTCAAAATCTGGGGATTTTGAAGTTTTTCCTGTCTACGTGGAAATAGAGAAAAAAAAAAAAAAGATATTATTATTTAGGACAAGCAATCTTTATAGCCTGCATTCATAGTCAGGATGTGATTCACAGGAAATCTGCTTAAAAAGGCCAATTGTTAAAATTATTTTAGAAAAAAGAAGAAGCTGAGGAGCTAAAGAACAACCGTTAAACTGGGTTAACTCTACTGACCTTTTACTCCTAAATTATATTGAACTTTTGCATAATTTCAGTTTAGTGTTGCCATTTTTAACAAGGAAAAAATACCTTCAAATTACTTTTAACAGATTAGAGAAAAAAGTGGGTTTTTTCCTAATTACTCAGACTCTGTTCATATCCACAGCCCATTAAGAGAACAACAGTACTTCTGATGTTTCTGTGACAAAAGCTGTATTGAACAATACAAAAGAGAAGTAAGTGCTCCAGAATTATAGAGTATTGTTCATCAGCTGATTGTGTTTGCAGTTACATTGGGTCGGTCACAGAATAACACAGTAGTTTTTTAATCATATTGAAAACAAAACTCCTGGGTGATGAAAGTATCAAGAACACTGCAAGAGATCATTGCTCTCAGTTTATTAAAAAATAAAAGCCTTGTTGAGCATTTAGCTTACTTATAAAGGTTTACATTATTTTCCAAGTGTATCTGTACAATTTTATTTTCTGCATGAAGAATATTGCAGTGGCTGTGTGACCAGAGAGTTAAAAGAATATCAAAAAGCAGATTATTAGGAAGGCAGGGAAGCACTGGTGAGATTGGGTTCAACAGGGTGTGCTCTTTGTCCACAGGTAATGCTGTCAAACAGACCAAAATGGCTGTTATCTTTGGGAGGAAATTAAATGATTCAAGGGCTGGATGAATAGTGGCTAAGATATAATATTACAATATTTTGGAGAGGATATGCCCTTTGCAATTTTGTTACATTTTTAAAATATGCATTGAACTGTGTGTTATGCAGAGCTCTGAGAAGGTTCAGTCCCCATTTCAATACTTACTTTGTTTTGGTGTACATTTGTGGGAATATTTAACAGTGAATTTTCATTAAATGGAGACAATTGGAACTAAAGGAAGATTTATCATAATTTTTTAAAAAAAATCTCATTCCACTTCAGTGTTTGCAATTGGTGAACTCTCATTTTTTCAAAATCATTTACCTTTCTATGAAATTCTATAGTCCTAAGGAGCTGATTTTTTTCTGCTACATTTCATCCTGTTTCCTTGTAACAGCAGAGATTTCCAATACCTCGAAAATATTCCTTAGAATATTTTCTTAGGATGACCTCTGAGTTTGTGTCACACTAGATTAAAGTAGCCTTCCTCTTAGGCCATGATAATTAATCAAAATAATTATTTGAGGACTCAATTCAAGAACTCAGTTCAGCCTCTGGTCAGTTCCTATGTACATGACAGTTCCTTATTAATGAGGATTTTTTTCTCTGTCTATCATTTTACCATACTTTTATGTTCTTGTGTTACATCTGATCTTTTTAGTTATAACAAAAATCCTGCAAGGCTCTGGGTAAGCAAATCTGTTTGGTTTTTAGTGTCATGTAACTGAATAGATGTTACATAGAGTAATTTTGCATGTGTCTCTGACTAGAAATCTTTCCTTAAAAACATACATTTAATCTTCCCTTCCTCAGTGTAAGGGAATTGAAAGCCATTTGTCCTGCTTGCTTGCAAGTTACAGGTAGTAAAGGCTTCCTGTGGGGCAAGGGCACTCAACATGGACTTCTGAAGCTGAAGTCCTGCCCCAGAGACCACGAGGAGATTCTGGGTGGGGTTTCTACCTGCAAGGCAGGGATGAGAGAGCAGGAGAAGCAGTCTTGCCATCCAGATAGCACTCCAGGTACATCTATCTGGAAAACTCAGTAGTCAACCTGGAAATAGTTGCTGGAATCCAATGCTCTGTCCTAGTACTTTTCTTTAGACTTCTCCAGGCGAGAACCCAGATCACAGCACAGTATTTTGGAACTGAAGCTTTCTAGAGAGACTTCTGGGCTCTGGATCAGAACATATGGAGGTACTTGAACTGGGCCTGACATGGTGTAGGTGCCTTCTGTCTGGTGCTCAGGAGTTTTGGGTCTTCCTTGTGAGAGGATTCTGCAGTCTGGCTCTCTGAGTATGTTCTAAAAATGGGGCATTTCATTTTCTTTGGGGTTCACTCATTTGATACCATATGTGTTAAATCACGAAGCTCCTTTGCAGATTGTTCAAATGCTAAAGTGATTTCTTGGCCATACATCTAAGATAAAAACAAGTGTTGATTTTTTTTCAAGATGAGGGATTGTTTACAAATTAGTTTTAGTTAAACATCAGTGTTCAGTTGCAATACCTGACTGACATCATGAGATCCTGTGGCAAGAAATAGCCTGCAGAAAGAGCAAGGGATTATTGTTTTTGAGCAAGCATTTGTGATGCTGTTGCTGAAATATGTTGCTGTATCTTAAAATACATACTCTGAAAAGGTCTGCCAGAATGAGTAAATGCTTGAGAAGCTCAAGCTATGAAGTTCACCCAAAGTGAATATTGGAGTAATGTGTGCTAGTTTGAAAGCAAACCAGCAGGAGGAATCAACTCCCCACAAGTATCTCGTGAGAGATTCCAGGTCAGAACTACAATTTAATAGGAAAAATTACACTAAAGGCAATAGTAGAGAAACACTGGCTTAAACTGACAAAGTCAGAATATAACCTGACACCCTGTTGGTCCAATTGGAGCAGTCTGATTGGAGTGATGGGTGTGGTCTTGTCAAGGTGGTGATCCTGTGGGTCTGGTCTGGTCCTCTTCTGGGGGTACCATGGTGGTTACTGAGAGCTCTTATCCTCTGGGGATCCAGTGATGGTATCGTGGTGTCCCAAGCTCCAAATTATATTCAGGTGGGAATGTTTGGTTCCTCCCCTAGGGTGGAGCATTTCATAATAGGATGGTATCATTAATTCTATGAGTCATGCTGGGGAGTCCTTGATGGCCCCCAGGGTGGCTGCTGCTTTCCCAGAGGGAGTTATCACAGTTGAGTCCTGAAGAAGATAAAGAACACTGCTCCACCCATTTTAACAGCTCACGTAGGTGGTAGTAGAATAGATTCTTTTGATTACACCTTACATTGTAACCCAACACATAATGCAATCCGTGCCACTTCTGCCCTTCGGCTGGTGCAATATCTAACTAAGCCCATAAGATCCTTAAATACTGGCAGCTGCAAGGCAGTACTTTACTTGCTTACACAAACAACTCATTATCAAATATACCCCATTTTGGTTTTGTTTTCCTTTACTAGCAATCCCACTCCTGCCTTGGCTTCATTAAGCAGCATTATGCCTTGCTGACTTGCACTTCAGCATAGGAACCATTGTGTTGGACATTATTACTTCCCTGAATTCTGTGTCAACATCTGCAGCTTCAGAGACTTGTTCTAACAGGGTGGTAGCCCTTGCTACCATAACATGGTCATGTGCTGCCCTGTCAGTGAAGAGTACTCCTTCTCAGAAGGTGGGAAGGCAATTTCCCTTCTACCACCCTACTGCAGTCGTGCTGAAAAGGAATTCTCTGTATTTAGTTATGGAACCTCCTAAAGTACCTCTGGGAAAACTATGGAGCAGATAAAATCTCTCAACAGCTGTATTTCTGCATCAGCACTAATGAGTAGTACAGCAAAGTCATCGTCCATATCCAGTGTTAAAAGCAAAGCTGTTTCCTGGCTCAGGTAAATATCCCCAGAGACTCGAATTCCTAATTTCTGGGTTCTCACCTCATGGAGGCTTCTGGGGGGCCAGCACAGGGCCTTTGTGAGCAGATGGCAGCTGCCCTCCTGCAGTGTGACGTGACACATACATCATACATGCTAATCAGTCCCTTGTCACAGGCTCCTGGGTATGATCATGTGAGGGATCAATGTCCAAATGCACACTGGGTGTGGATGGGTGGCTCTGGAGGAGCCTTCAGAGGTCAGCTGAGTACACACAACCATTTGTGTTGCGTTTCTGGGTCCCAACCTTCTTTGCATACTAAAGAAAGCAGCCAAATATAATTGCATAAATAAGTGAAGACAGCAGCTTCCTGGAGTGCTTGAGGAAGTTGTTGCATCCGGCAATGCCTGCTGAGAGGGAAGGCTGAATAGTAATGAAGGAAATGGGTTTGAAATGCTTCCTGATGGGGAATGTCTGGGAGTGAAATGCTGACAGCAGACACGTGCATGGAGTCACTTCTGATGCCAAGGAGAGCTGCAGGCAGGCGTCTGAGGCCAGAGTTGAGTCAATATTTCTCCTCGTGGTGTCTGTATGAGCTTGTCACTGTTTATCCCGTTAACCCTTTGGCCAGATGATTGCAGAAATGCTGTGTCCTGTCAATACCTGACAGCAGGCAGCCTTTGAATCATATATACACAGTTAGCTTTTGAACTTGTAGCCTCTCTGATTTATTTGCTGCCGCCTCAAGAGTTTCTATCTGTTTTAAAATCATGCCTGAGTTATACTGCTACTGGGAGATATATCATGGCTTAGCTGTTCTGTGGCTCCATGATTTCTTTCACTTATGGCTTATCTTAATCATTCAGCTTCACTAATGTGCAAGTCACCATTTTTGGCTTCATTTTCATTAAACTTGTGCCCATGTTATAAAATAAGGTGGAAATGTTCTGCTAAGCCAGATGCTAGGCAGAGTCAGCTGTACTTGTTTAGAATGAAACTGCAACCTCATTAAATCACAGCATTCATTTTCTTGCTGCCAGCTACGACATGCAAAGAGGAACCCATCATCTGCTTTTCAGCCCTTGTATGGCTGATTTGTAAATGCTCAGGTGAAGTTCCAGAGCAAATGAACATCGATGAGCTCTTGCCAGAAGTGTCAAATATGTCTGTTCACTACTCTGGCTCCATGCTGGGACCACAAGCCAAACATCACCTGATATTCTTTTGGTGTGGGATAGACTGGACACTGGAACTGTTCCAAGCCTAAGGAGATAAATAGTCAAATAAAGGTAAGTGAGGGAACTAGTTCAGCCAGAACCAAAAGTAACTAGTCCCCTAATTGGAGTTGACATTTTTAGTGCAGAAAAACACATGATTAAGGAGCAGTGCCCACGAAATACTTTCTGTGGAGTGGTGTTAATGTTCAGAGCCTGATAGATGAGACATTCTCTGTTTTCATCCTACTTCTTGAATGCTGGAAACAATGAGCCCTTTTCATAATGTTTTTTGTAACCTTCCAAAGGAGAAAAGCTTTGAGGTACAGTGACTCTGACTTCCTGGGCTTTGAGACATAGAAAACAGCTGCTGTTGGGCTGCATTATTTTAGCAGGAATATCTGAGGTTTAAGTATGTTGTTTTTAACTGGGATCATGGATGGGGCCACAGATAGGTTTCTGTGCTGTTGGAAGCCTTTGGAGACATAATATAGAGGGAAGTTGTGCCTCCTCTGTACTGTGTTCCATAGGTTTCATGTACCTGAAAACCAAAACTCTATTTCAAGTGTCGGGTGCTCCTACATCTCTCCTGGCATGGCTCTACTGAATAGCTGCTGATTCTGTGTGTGTATCAGTGGTTGGAACTGGTGTTTTACCTGTGGCAGTTTGATAGAAGGAGTCAATGTTAGGCAAGTCTTGGAGGTGCTGTGACAGTGACATGGAGGCTGCAGCCTTCCTGTGGCTGAGTTTTTGTGCCATCAGAAAAACACAACCAGGCTGCCTGCCTATCTTTCCTGTAGGCTTTTAAAATTTCATTTTGTTTTCCTTTTCTTACAGAAATTTTGTCTCATAAATACAGAATCCCAGGCTCCCTGAGGCTGGCAAAGCCCTCCCAGCCCATGGAGTCCAAGCTGTGCCCGATGGCCACCTTGTCCCCAGCCCAGAGCACTGAGTGCCACGGCCACGCCTTCCTTGGACACCTCCAGGGACGGGCACTCCAAAGCTCCCTGGGCAGCCCCTGCCAAGGCCTGAGCAGCCTTTGCATGGAGAAATTCCTGCTGCTGTCCAAGCTGAGCCTCCCCTGGCCCAGCTTGAGGCCGTTTCCCCTTGTCCTGTCCCTGTTCCCTGGCAGCAGAGCCCGACCCCCCCTGGCTGCCCCCTCCTGTCAGGGACTTGTGCAGAGCCACAAGGTCCCCCCTGAGCCTCCTTTTCTCCAGCCTCAGCCCCTTTCCCAGCTCCCTCAGCCTCTGCTGGGGCTCCAGCCCCTTCCCCAGCTCCCTTCCCTTCCCTGGACATGCTCCAGCCCCTCCAGGGCTCTCTGGCCAGGAGGGCCCAGAACTGGACACAGCTCTCGAGGTCCCTCAGCAGGGTCAATACAATTGCAACAAAAATGAGGCAGTAACTGTTCAGGAGAATAAAGGAAAGGGGGCTGGAACAGCCTTTCCACATCAAAGCCATGAAAAAGGAATATTGGGCAAAAATGTTTTTGGTGTGCACAGCTACTATCCAAATGTACTTGGAGTTTTTATATGTATTATAAGAAAAAGCAGATGAAAAATTACTAAAAGGAGAGGGTAGGTATGGTAGTGCTTGACTAGTCAAAGCTCAGTCAGGAAGTGGTGGCAGCCTGAGGCCAGAAGATCTCTCACCAGGACACACAACTTTTCTCTAACCATATGTCTGCAGTGAATAAGCAGTTCTCTTTTGTCTTTTTTATCCTTTATTTTTTTCTTATTTACTTGAAAGGCAAGGCTTTGTCAAAGGGAAGTGCCTTTGGGAAGATGAAACATGAGTTTAATGAAATTCCTGAGGAATAAATGGTGTCATCTTGTGGCTATCACCTCCAGATTCTGCACCGTTTCTGTGAATAGTTTTAGTTGCTGTTTTGAATTCATGTAGTCAAAATAATTTCTTGGTCTTTCTACTCATTCTGCAAAGTAAGAGGTGGAGGCATCTGCGTATCTTCTGGTTTCCTCTGCTGCTATTGTTTACCAGCACAGAGGTGCTGATGGTAAGTTAATTAGTCCTTTATCACTCCAACACATCCTCACTGTCACCTTCTGTTAATTTAATCAAACGCCCGATTGGCGTGGGTGTCTAATGAGGAAAGGGATTGGGATGTGGAATACACTGTATTGTTTCTAAGCAAAGCTGCACAAAGGTGGATAGTGTATGGTCTC
The DNA here is from genome assembly GCA_034509425.1 of Eopsaltria australis. Classification (NCBI taxonomy): domain Eukaryota; kingdom Metazoa; phylum Chordata; class Aves; order Passeriformes; family Petroicidae; genus Eopsaltria; species Eopsaltria australis. The sequence continues at coordinate 5,789,566 of JAVTVJ010000138.1, forward strand.
TGTTAAGAACTGCAGTGCTTGGCAGGTGGATCTGAAGGTGGCTGTTTTTCCTGGAAAGCTGTCACTGTAAGGAGTTGGAGGACTGGGTCCTGCAAATGTGGTTGTGTAAGCCATGTGTCACTCTGCATTTCCATGGGCTACTTGCAGGGCTCTGCTCACTCTGGCCACAGGGCAGAAATAGGAAAAATGCAGAGGAGGCTAAGAAAGATTTAACAGCTTCTACACAGGGGAAAAGCTAATCTGGATTGTCATCCTGTAAAAAACAGTGAGTAAGAGGAGAGATGAAAATGGTCTAGGAATTATGAAAGGAGAGGGAGAAGATTATTTATTTGAAGATGGTTTCTCACGGTTTTTGGGAGTTAACACACGTGGGCAACCTGGTAAAATTATCAAGCATGTGTCTTAAAGCAAATGAAATCCCACCTCATTTTGACATGTTGTAGTTACATCATATAATTCACGTCCGTGGGATATTTTGAGGCCTAAATATAAACATTGAAGGAGGCCAAACATGCTCATGAGGTGCAGGTGAAAGACAATTTGTAGAGAACATGTACAGTTGAATATTAAGCACAGTGGTGTGTCCTTCAGCTTCAGAAAACCTCAGGCTACAGATTGCAGGGAACAGTAATTCTGTCCATTTACTTGTCTTCCTTTCCCCTGGCTGGCACAGAGGTGGCAGCATGGCTTTACCCAGTGTGACAGCTCTCACTGGACACATGTGCAAATGTCCTGCTGCTCCAGGATCTCCCCACCTGAACAGAAAATCCCCAAGGTGAGGGAATGAGGGAATGTAGAGGGAAAGTGCCGTGTAATGGCTCTACAAGAAACAGGCTCCATGTCTGTCTGGAGCAATGTCCAGGGGTCTGTGACATTTTCACTTTTGGCACAGGAATCTGGTCTAATAAAAAGCAGGAATTTTTTACAAACCCACGAGGTTTTTGTCTCTGTAGGTGAAATAAGAATAATTTGGGAGTGATTTTTTTTTGTGAGAAATGACTTGATAAAGCCATTTTTCCTTTCAGTGGTGAGTTTTCAGTTTAGATGGGTCCAAACAGTCATTTTGGCATTACCGCTGATGCTCTTTAATAAAATCAAGTCCCACTTCTCAAGCTGATTGTTCTGCTTGGCTTTATGATATGGCCCCTTTGGGCAGGTTAGTTTTAATGTCATGCATCTCTCTGGGCTTGAGCCACCAGATCACAGTAATTTTGAGTGGGGGTCTTGAGAGTTCTGCTGTGCTGTTTGATTCAAATTAAATGCATTAAAAGAATTCTTCTTTCTTTCATAAAAGAGAAAAGCCTTGATTTCAATGAATTGAGAAAGGGAATTGCCCACAGCTGGTGATGAAACAGTTTTCATTGTCATTGCAGAGATAATAAAAACATAATCATGTGGAGCACTGCAGACAGCTCTCATCCTGCTGCAGTTTTTCCTCAATTTGATTACTTCTTAATCTTTTGTATGAAAAATTGTAAAGACAATGACAGTAATACATAATTCTGAGTCAGTAGGATTATTCATAACGCTTCTGCTACAGTTTTCTGCCTACCAAAGCCAGTGGATTATTCCTCAGGTGTTACCAAACCAGGAAATAACTGAGCTATACTGGCCAGTGAATGAGTGTCCTCAAGTACAAAGCTGGACACATGTTTGTTGTATGTATGTGTTTGCTGTAAGAAGGTCTGCATGAGATTAGGTGTTTTTACCTGGCAAACTCTCTCCTTCCAGTTAATTCCCAGTAATCTTATGATATAAGCAAGTACTGGAGCATGTAAAAGGATAAAATAGTTTTCTGTTGTATAAGTAATTGGCTCCTTGTTAATTGTGTTGCCCTCTAAAATATTCAAGACTATGTATGTCAGATAAAATTTCTCAGAATAAAATATAATTTTGGATCTAAAAATGAGTGCTAATGTTGTAATGGAAACGGCTGAATGATGAGTTCCTTGATTTTGTTTCTAGTTTTGTTTGCTTGTTGTGTCCTGATCTCCACATTTCCAGGAGAAAGCACATTGTACATTCTTTTTTCTGTCCTTTTGGAGAAGGCAGGAATCTCTTCTGTTGTGAACTCTTTGAAATTAACTATTCAGTAGAAGCAAAGTGCATGTCAAAACCCCACACCGGTCTTCAATGGTTTAGGTTGGCATGAAATGCCAGTTTTATGCATTAGGCTTTTGCGTTGTTTTGCCTCTTTAAAAGCAGGAATGTCTTTTCACCAATTCAGCTTTCACAAGGGGTGTGTGTGTGTGTGTGGAATTTCAGCCACTTGTTTTATCCGTGTGGACCTGGCCCTGTTTTATACAGTGCTAAAGACAAATGATTGCTTTATCTCCTTTCTGTGGCAAGACCACCACACACTGCTCTGAGTATTTCAGGAAGGACCAGCAAGGCAGGTTTTAAAGGTATGGATCTGGGTTCATTTTGTGCCAGGCACGCCAGGGTTTCCTTACAGGAATTCTCAATAAAGAACAAGTTTGCTCACATACAGCCCCTGAAGAGTTTGCACAGTCCTCATAATGCTGTAAAGCACATCTGGCCAGTTCTGAAATCCTGTCTGGGAGAGACTGCAGGTCTTGATGCACGTTTTCATTCTGTTGTTGATTCCTCCCTCTTCAAATGGTTCATCATCCTCAGTTATTTAATAGATAATCCTAAATGTAGTTTAAATAATTGCCTTGTGGCTGTTGAAAGCTCACAGTGAGATTACCACCACAGTGTGAGATTTTTATTGATCAGAGAGTATTGTTTGAAGCACAAGGACTTGACCTAAGAGGGTTCTTTGTAGTAGAATGAATTCTCAAGAGTCATCTCTCATATAAAGGGAGTACTGATTTTGGAATGTGGTTCAAAGTGTTTTTCATGTTGTCAGTGAGGCATCTGTTGTGTGAATTAATGATTTTGATGATTTTAGCTTTCAGAAGGTATCAGAAACCAAAATATTGGATTTGGGGGCTCTATGCTTGAAAGAAATAGGATATTTTGCTTTAATTTCCAGATGAATTGTATATTTCTGGGTTGGATCTGCTCTGGTACATGGTTATAGTTAATATGTTTGAAAACTCCAGATTGAACTGGGATTGTGTATGTGCAATTGTGCCAGGTTATCTGAGTTTTTTGCTCTCCTTCCTCATACTAGGGCAGATTCAATTTGAGTGTAGTCCTCACATTTCTCATTTTTCATTTTTCATCTTGCTCTTATAAATGCAACAATTCTCACCTGCCTCCTTCGCTCCCATAAACGTCTTGTACTCCAGCCAGGACTTCTCTTGGCTTTTCCTCTGGAGGAGGCTCACAGAAATCTGGAGGGAAGTTTTTCCAGTGACAGATTGCAGAAACAGATAGCAGAGCCTTCTTCAGGGTGCTTCAGGGTGTCCTGTGTCCTGGGATTTTAAGATGAAGGTCAGTGCAGAGCATCTTGGCCTTTCCCATTAAAGAGGAGCAAACACATAAACAGCTCTAGAAGAGAGGAGCCATGCAATAGCATTGGCTGCTTCTCCCATGTCAGCCCTGGCTGGTTAGGAAAAAGAAAAGCTGTACACTGCAGAGCTCTGCTCCTCTAATTCTGAGTATTTTGCAGTGAGGTGGCCAGTCCGGCAAAAACAACTTTGGAATGATTTGATTTCTTCCATTGTTGCTGTTTTCTGGAAGCAAAGGTGTGTTTCCCCAGGCTCCCAGGGGCTTAGATAGCCAGTGTCTTGTCTTGGAAGAGTTAACCCGATCTACTTGCTTGAAGCAACCACCAAAATATCACAACAATCCCTTTGAACTTCCTGTATTTTTTGTGGAGTCACTGTACCTGCTGTGCTGTGACACATCCTGCCTGCTGTCTTCTTTACTGCCCCAGTGCACAGCAGACAGGCATGGGAGCACCTCTCCCATCACCAGCTTGTTGATGACCTTGTTCTCAACGTGCTTTTAGCTGTAGACAGGAAAAAGGAACAGTATCCTTGGCTTCCAGTTTAAAGCTGGAAAAATTGAGTTTCAGCTGCTCCTCACAAGCCTTGTACAACAAACTGAACTGGGAGCATGAGGACTGCTTTGTATGCATGAGCCTAGAGGGTCTTGTTCACTGCAGCCGAAATTTGTGGTGAACAGATCTCTACAACACGAATTCTAATGTCATAGCAGCTTTACGCTGAGTGGTTTAATTTCATGCCAGCTTTAGATAAGAATTTTTTTTTTGTTTCATTCCTGTGGTTATTCAATAGCCTGTTGTTAAAAGTCAGCACTCAGCTTTATGTCCATTGCAAGCCAGAAGCAGAAAACAATCCAGTACTGCTACAGCAATGAGAAAGTTATCTTATTCTAAATTATACAAGAAATAAGCACAATATTTGATGGGGACTCTGGTTATCTTTTCATGTCCTCCCAGCTTGTGCTCTTTGCTGTGACAGGAATTTATATATGAGGTTTAGAACTAAGAAATAATATTAACTCTTCATGGTAATCCTTTCTAGAAGCACACTTAGTAGAGAATTAATATTGTTACTGTTTCCCTTTCCTTCATCCATATTAATATCTTAAAATAGGAATTACCATAGAAGTTTCCATCCAGTTAAGACAGTTGAACGGCAGCTGTGGTAATTCCTTTCTAGAATATAAATATTTCTTTTTATTCAGTCAGTCTTTATAAATTTCAGGAGTCCTACAGTTATAAATAAAGACTATTTTGGAACCAGTCTACACATTATCAAACACAAATTTTGCTACCAAGGATACAAGTATGTGAGTATATACATACATAATTTTCCACAAAGGACTCTTGCATGTCTTTCTTATGCATGGAAAGTTCATCCTTGTTCGTTTTCTGAAGATTCCCACTGCAGCTTTTTCATCCCTGTGCTTCGTGCACCTGCCTGGTGCCCCTCAAAATCTGGGATTACTCGGTGTGGAGAGCAAGGAGGAGATGTGGGGCTGTTTATCCCCCAAGTATGTGTTGTTTGCACAGATATCAGCAAAGGCAGGAGGCTCGGAAAACTAAGGAAAGCAGCAGGACTTGCTCTGAGCCATCCTTTGAGGCATGGTAAGGAATTAAGAAGTTTTTCTTCAAGATCTAAAGTCTCTCCCCCCAGTGCAAGAACCTGAGTACATCATAAGGAGATTGGAGAGAGAGTCCTGGCAACAGGAGCAAGGAGGTTGGAGGAGATCAGGCAAAGCTGATTCTGTGCTCAGCTCTCTGGGGGAGCAGTGCCTGGCTCCTCCATTCCCCAGGGAGCTGGAGCACACCTTGCTAGGGATGGAGGATTGACTGATGAGGAGGAGTTAAAGAAGGGAGAAAGAGCTGTGAGTCCCTAGGCCCTGGTGTGGCATCCTTCCTACCTTTCTCTGCTCACTGACCAGAGAAACTCCTGGTGAACATCAGCACTCACTGTTTGTTACTGCGCCAACAGGGGATAACCCAAAATTGCTTATGTGGTATAAAGGATTTTGGGAGCTATCCTAAAACACAGTCCTGCAGTAACCTGCCTATTGCACAACTGTTTCAAGACATTTCAGGGAGTGGGCTTGAAGTTTTTTTTTCCACCTTGCCTGGAAGTTCAGTGGCCAGAACCCTCAAAGGTGGGGTTCCTGTCTTGGATGCCAAATATAATTTGCTGCATGTTCCTGTTAAAAGGCTTGGGCCATGAGCTTTGCCTAGCCTAAGTTACCATTTGGGAAATGGGTGCTTTAGGATTTAGCTAGCATTTAATCCCAGAAACCGTTGTCATGTAAGAAATAGCATGTTGGATTTATGGGAGGGCTTTAGTTCCCAACAGTGTATCAGTATTTTCACTTAAGTAAGCTTTAATTGTAAATGGGAAGTTGCTCATTAGCAGTAGACTGCTGTGGCTGTAACAGAATAAGTTGTCCAGCTACATGAAATTGTTCTCCATCACTTGCTTTACTCTCTTAAAAGTTTCAGTTTGTCTCTATAACCTTAATTATAACTTTTATCTTTTTGGAAGCAGTCTCTTCAAATAGCATTTACCCTTCCTCACATCATGATTTAGAGGTTAAAAGTCCAGCTCCTGTTGTAAGATGCTAAGCACAGAAAATGGGGATCACAAATCATCTCTGTTCTTTCTTTCCTAGTGTGTCCCTGCGCATTCATTTGATTTCTGCCCTTCTGAATTTTCACAAAGTGTAAATCAAGTCAGCTTGCAACAGTGCTGCTGTTGATATTGAGCATTTAATCTGATAATAAGGCACTTTAAGTGTTAAGAAATTGAAATGATGTTCCTTTACCCAGCTCAAAGATGAGCTAAAACACTCCAAGCCTTAAGCTGAGGTGCTGAGAGAAGCTGACCTTTAAAGCTTAAGCTGTTGTGAAACTCTGTTTCTAAGCAGGTCTTAAAGCAGGTGGTGGGAGACCAGAGACCTCCAGTTGAGAACATTAATTTTCCTTCTGCTCCACTGAGGATTTTTTATCATGTTCAAGGGCCTCTTGAAGTGACGTAACCTGTTGTGTTTTGCAGTTCCCTTTCCTCACTGTGTCCAGGGTTGAACACCAAAAGACAGTGTGATCTATTAGAACCATTCCTGAAGAAGTTTGGGAATGAGGGCACTTCTGTGGCAGCTATTATGGCCTTTTCAGAAGCTTCCTGTAGCTTTCTCTCTTTTGGAGCAAGCTGTATATCCCAAATCCTGCTGGAGGCTTTAGTTTCAGCAGATTCAGTACTTAGATGAAAAAATACTGAACTAATTTTTTTCCTGACCCTTCAGTGCAGTTACATCTTGGTGGGTGAGATGAATATGGAAAATGAGGAAGTTCTTTGGAGGCAGAGCTGCTGGGAATAGCCTGGCTTCTGAGGGGAAATCTGATGCCAAAGGTATCAGGTGGGTGAAGGTAATCCCTGAGCATTGCTGGAGCTGCCACCTTTCCACTCCTGCAACTGACATTACTTGGGGTGCTTAGATCTGAAAATTGTCTGAGAGCTGAGCTTTGGGACAATTTTGATTACCGTGCTGGAGGTGTGTAATCTATCACCAAACTGTTCAGATTTAAGAATTTGAAGTTTTGCATTACAGTCTGAAAAATAAGGGTAAATTCCCAGGAATTTAGGTTACTTGCATGTTCTGCTTGTTTTCTTTCTCCTTGGGTTAAATGCCTGTTAGAAGCAGGTGTCATTGAGCTGTTGACAGATGATATCAGAGGTAAGGAATGGCTGTTCTTAAGGATTGCTGAGTTCTGTGGAGCAATTGGCATTAAGGTCTTCAGGGAGTTAATGCTGTAGATCCCATTGGTTTAAAATTGGAGATACAATGGAGACCTGCCATTCACTAACTCATCCTGCTGGAGTTTTTCACACAACATAGTCAGGAATGACAGCTACTCTGTTCCTCCAAAAGCCTCTGATTCACAAGGAAGAAGAGACAGTGAGCAGTGAGCATTATTTGCTGAGCCCAACATGATTTTAGAGGCCTCTAACCTCTCCCACCTCGGTTTTCCTGGCAGAAAGATGCTAAGCTAGTCATCCCATGGTCAGAAACAGTTTTTTATCTCTGATTGTTCTAGTCACCCTTTTCATGCTCTACTCCCTCAAGGTAAGAGGGTCAGAAGCATAAGTAACGACTTATGGGAAATCCTTTCTTTTCTACGTTTTAAAACATTAATTCATTTTGCATTTTTGACTCTTGAGGTTTGACTCATATTGAACAGGCAGTTTCCAACACATCTTAGTTATAATCTTAAGATCTCATTCTCTTTGTTTTAAAGAACACATTTTCAAAATAAATTCACCAGTTTTCTTAAAGAGTTGTTTGCTTTTAAGTTTTGCTTTTTGGACTGTTCAGTAGGATGCCAGTGCATCGTTTCCTGCACGTAGATGTTACCTGTGGCATCTTTAAAGCATTCTTAGGAGAGAACATTTACAAGAATTTCTCAAATCAGAATTTTTGATCTTTTGAATAACGTATCACAAATGGGAATAAGGATGCAGAAGCCTGTTAGAGGAATATGTGAAATTTGATGTGCTGTCATTCTAAGATAAATCATTAATGTTGGCTCAAGAAAACAACCCACACCTACAGGTTTATTTCCCAGCTCCACTGCTGTCTGCCTATGTTTTTGTCATGCTAGAAATATGACTGTTTTTCTGTTTGGATTCCACTATTCCATTGAACACTTCTGTCCATACTTCTTTTCTGCATGGACACCATTCTTTTTTTCTCTTCATTTCAACACAAGCACGGGCTTTGTAATTGGCTCTGTTGACTCAAGGAGCAGATCCATTGCTGAAGCAATTGTGTGGGGAGGGAAGAGGAGGAACAGGGAGGGAAGGGCTTGGATCAGGTGAAAAATGAGAGCAGGAATGTTTGTGTTGGCCGTGTTCAGATGCTGTGGAGGGTTCTGCAGTGCTGGGTGGTGCTTGTAGGGGAAGTGCTCCCAGAGCTGCAGTGGGCTGCTCTTGTACTGTGTGTGCTGTGACCTGAACAGAGCCTGGCCATCCTGTTCTCTGCTCCTAGATTTGTGATGGGAGCTCTGTGGGATCCTGTTAAAGCCAGGGTGTTGAAAGAAACAGAAAAAAACCAAAACAAAGGCAGGTGCAGCCAGATAAACTATTAGGATATGCTGGAGGAAATAATCGCTGATGTCTGGCAATAAAATCTCAGTGAACAGCTCTCTATCCATTATTTCCAAAAAGCGAGCTGAGCAGAATTTGGAACTCTTTGGTTGCAGACAGTGATACAGACAACCTAGAGGTAATTGGATACTCTTCCTGTTAGGAAATGCAGATTGTGTTTTGCTCTGTGAAATGGTGCAGCCAGTGACCCTTGTGGGTTTGCTTTGCTTTTCTAATGACAGAACTGGACCAGGGGGAGCTCAGCAGAAGGATACAGCCACAGAGAACAGTATTGCCCACGGCTTAAAATCTGTTCAAGGGAAATAACGTCCAAATAAAACCAAACAAAGAACTTTATATTGCTAAGGTCCATTAGGGCTAATTAGCAGCACTGGATGATAAAGTTTTGAAAGCCATGTTAGCCCATAGCTAATACTTGACAGCTGGCACAGGGAATACGGCAGGAGCTGTTCTCCCTTTCTGTAAGGGGAGGGAGTCCATAAAGTTGAACTCTTTAGTAAGCAAGTACATTAATTATTTGCTGCCTAGTCTTGTAAATAAAAAAATCTTGGGATTATCTGATCTCTGAGGAGAAGAGCATCGACAAATGAAGATTGTCTGGACAGTTGCAATTTTGTTTAAAGCTCTCTGCAATGAGCAGATGTTTGGACAGCTGAGAGTTTTCATCTGAGCTTTCCTGAGGGAACTTTGTAGCTCAGTGTGTGCTACAAGTCTATGAGGCAATATTTGCAGCAGGGCTTGAGGTTTTTCACCTTCCCCTGTACATACCTAAAAGATGACAAAACAAAAACTAAAACTTGTATTTAGTTTGAAACTAAAACTTCCCCTTTATACGTTGCACATTTGTTTTTTAGGAACAATCTCACTAGTTTCTGCTAGTTTTGTACGAAGATGTACCTCCGATGTTTCTGCAGCACAGAGTGCACCAGCACATTGGTTAAATAAGCTTGTACAGGTGAAAGCAGCCAGCATTACACAGGAAAGCAAATATTCCTGTCCAGCCACAGCTCAGGGGCTGTGTCTGACACTGGGGCTCCTGGCTGGTTGGATATGGGCTCTTTTCCTTCATATTTGTCCACTGAATCTGTTCACTTCATGACTGTAGTTTACAAAAAGAAAAGGGTTATTTTGTATGTCAAGGAAAATCTACTCTAAGTACAGATTTTGACTAGTTCCAAGGCATGGCTGCACTGCAGAACTCCTTACTCTTTCTTCAGGGAAGAGAATTTGTTCCCATTTAAAAAATATTTTCCCACTTCTCTGTCATTTTAAGCTCTTTGGGCCAGTGCACGTCAGCTCTGTATTGGGAAAGAAAAGTGTAAGCTGTTGTTGTGACTTTACAAAAAATAGTAAAAAAAAATTGAGTGCACAGTAACTGGCATTAACATCAGTCACTGTAGTTTGGATCCTCTCTGTGACAGTAGGCAAGTGTCAGATGTTTCAAATATTTTAAAATAAATAAATAACATTTGAGTTATACAATGATGTGAGTTTTGCTGGAATTTTTCTTAGCCTAGATGCCTTCTTGATTTAGTTTTTAATGTCTTTTACGATTATTTTTGTTCAGAGTAGCATAATTAAGAAACATCTTAGTGTTTTAAAATTCTGTTATGTTTTAAATCTCATTTAGAACTTGTGTTTAGAACTGAATCATGCACCCTACAGATACTGTTTTTATCATCTGCATGTGGTGGTACATCTGAATGTCACCTTTCACAATGATGCTTTTGTTTGAAGGCTGAGGGTGGCCATTCCATTTTCCTAGCTCACACAGTCCTGGCAGCTGTGGTTTACAAATACCTTCCATCCCTACAGGCAGAGGGTGCTGCCATAGATCAGCACAGCAGAGGAGAAGATTGGCATGAGGCAGCATCTGAGCACCTTGGGAGAGTCAGAACTTGGCTTGTTTCATGGAAGGCTGCAGTGCTGTACTCAGCCTCACAAATCTTGTGCTTCTGTGAAGACAAAATGTCAGACTGGGGGTATTTGCCCATATTGTGCTGTGTTCCATATAACAAGGGACAGCTAATGACCTCAGCCACTGATTCCTTCCAGTACCCAGGGAATGGCTGGAGCAGTGCTTGGGTGCCAGGGGAGGCTTAGGTTGGATGTCAGGAAAAGGCTCTTCCCCCAGAGGGTGCTGGGGCACTGAACAGGCTCTCCAGGGAATAGGGACAGCCTCTTAATTTAGTGGACTCAAAAAGCTGGCTCCCTGAAGCAGCCTTTTTAGTTCCTGTTACTGCAGTCTTCTTACGTTTCAGTTTACGTTAGTTCTTTCTGTCCAATCCCCCATGCTCCCCATTTTTTTCTTTCACAGCTTGCCATGTTATATTTCATGGAAAATAAAGTAGGTATCTGTTGTGACTGGGTCCATTCAGGAGTTTCTAGACCATCAAAGGATAGATTTTAAGTTGTGCCAAAATACAAAGTTCATGCAAAATTGTTCACTTTGGGTGCGTTTTGCCAGCACCTTTTCCTTCCTTCTTAAATTGTTTAAATCCATTAAATGTTCTAGAGGTTTAAAGCTTAAAATATCTTAATATAGGCTAGAGATGTAAGAGCTTAAAGCAAATCCTCTCCAAGTTTATGAGCATAGCAAGAAGTTAATTAAAGTCAACCAAGAAAATACAAATGCTAAGAAAAAAAATCCACATTATGAAGAAATGCAAATTCAGGATTTGTAACTTTGAGTTTCCATGAGTGAGGTTGGGACAGGTCCAAGTTAAAGTTTTTACCTTACCCTTCAAAGTGAGTGTTCTGTGATCAGAGAAATGATGTGACATTGCAACACACCACAACCCCTCTTTGCCTTGGAGTCCTTTCAGTCTGAGCCCCACTCTGAAGGCTTTACTGCCTGTCCAATCCATGCTGCTGGAAAGTGCAGTTTGTGCCAGTTCAAGGCGCTTGTTCTGCCACACCTATTTTGATGTTGCTTTATTTCTGTCTACTGTGTCTGTTTTATGTCTTCTGCCCATCCAAGCAGTTTTATTTCACTCCTGATGCCTGCAGAAAGAGGGGTACTCTGAATTCCCAGAAAGATGGCTGAGAATGTGTAAAGCTGGTGTGATGCATCCCCAGTGTGACATGTACAGCTCTCTGTTTAATGAGGTTATGTACTGTAAATGCAGTTTTTAAGAGGACAAACCTGGAAATTCTAACAGTAAATGTAGATATTAATTTTAATGTCCCTGTTTAATCATTCAGTGAGTTATTAGTGCTAATTAACCATACCCACATAAATAAGGAGTCATTTGAGGCCTCTTGGCAATCCCAAATTGAAGTCTGAGGAATTTGCAGAGCCAAAGCCTGGATGTTCAGCAGGGCAGAGTACAAGGTTTTCTGAGTTTGCTGTGGGCTGTGTGTGGATCCCAGGTGCTGGAACACTCCTGACTCTGCATATGCATCACAGGGAATCAAGATGGGAATGAGGCATCTGTTGAAATCCTAACTGCAAAAGCACAGATGTCATAATTTAGTACCTGGGAACTTGTGTGTGGTTATCTAGGACCTGCTAATCTTCATGGTGAAACTCTCCCAGAGAGATCTTTTATCACTAATGCACAAAACCCCCATCCTAAATCATGGAATCATATAAATTTTTACTTCTTCATAATTGGTTGAGATGAAATTGCTTCAGGGACAAGAATATAATGTTCAGTTCAGAAACCTTCTCCCAGAGTTTACAATAGATGTCAAAGTACTGTTTCTATGCTTTTATCCTTTTTAGGACCAGCACCTAGAAACGAATCAAAAAAAGAAGCACAGTTTGAAAAAGGCAGTAAGTCTAGAAATACATTCAGTACAACTTCAAACCCATTGTAGCTTGTACTGAGATGCACTTGAGTGTGTGTGGGCTGGCCCAGCAGCTGGATTGCAGTGAATTTTCATCCCTGATGTGAAAGAGGTTTGAAAGGGGGACAGGTTATGTTTGGAGTCTTCCTAAGCAGAGGTTACTAAACTCTAACCTGCTTCTGAGCAGTTCCAGCCTGTATGAAAACCACTTAAAGGCAAAGCCAGACTGGTGAGTTCCAAATCCTGATCCCAGGTTTCATGTTTGACTCTGCAGTGCAGCTGCCTTCAAACACAGCTGAGCACTTGGAATCAAACGCTTTTAGGAAATTGTTTGATCACCTCTCACCTTGTGAATGACTTGAACTGAAATGGGCCAATAGCAAATAGGTGAGTTTGACATTGCTACTCTTTTTTTCTCCTTGTCTTTACCCTGAAAGAGCAGCAGGTCTTGAGTATTGAGGAACAGCCAAAGGCAGTCTGGGAAGGCAGAGTCCCTTAGTCCCTTTGCTGGTAATTCCATCTCTCAGCTGAGACACTGTGACAGTGTTTGAGCATCGTCCTGACAAACCAGACAGGAGGGTGTGAGTCACTCACACAGACCCTTCCAGTGCTGCAGCAGCCTGAGTCAGATTCAGTTTGTGATGGATTAGATTATCTTCTGCAAATTTGCTGCCTGCCCAGTTGTTCTTGTCCCTGTATTTGCATTGTGACTTATTCCTGTCCCAAGAGTGGTTCTCTTCCCTTACTTGAGTGCTTACGTTTTTTTTTTTTCAGGATCTTTGAGGGATTCATTGTCTAAATCATATCAGGAATAACAGTGGTCTGCTGAGCCAATGCCAGCATTGAATTAGATCTAATATGCAAATACACATTATAATATACACTGATGCAGTGATAACAGATGCCTGCCTCAGAATTTCTTCTCTAGGATGAAGTTGTTGAGCTTGTCCTCCAAATACCGTTCCAAAATCTTGGAGTTGTGCTAGACTAGAAACAATTAGGAGATATTGCATTATCCAGAAAGGCCTTTTCTGTGTTGCCAGGGTTTACCAGCTTACTGGGATTTTGTACAGAGCAATGGGGAAAGAGGGAAGCTGCTGTGGCCATAATAACTAATAATAAACAGCACCAATGCAGCGTTTTGGTGCTTTGAGGCTGACTTAGTGGCTTGGGGAGCACTAGATAATTCTCTTTTGCCTCATTAAAGTTCTTCTCAATTAACTTTTAAAATAAGCAGTGGTTTATAAATGTCGATTGCCCATCTTTAATTTGCTGTTAATAGTGAAAAGTTATTGCCTCTGATTAAGATTGGTTGTAATGAAAACAAGCCTGTGCTTAACTTCCTACCGAGTGACCAGTTTTACTGTCTTAGATGGTGTTATTTTGCAGACCTCTAAAGATTCAGGTTCTGCACATGTGGTTTTATAAGCCACAAAACCATCTTGCAATCGAGTTTAAAATTGATTGAAACAGAATTCGAGGAGTGAGAAGGAGGGGAAATAATGTCCAGAGACTGTGTGAAAAGACAGCAAATTTCTACTTTAGGAAATATCAAATTGAAAATGATTTGGCATTTAAATAGAAGAAGATGGAAAGTGTGTTTGTGTGTAAAACAACTTAAAATCCTGGTACATATACTGTCTCAGAGGAGCACAGTTTAGGATGCAGAGAAGTGAAAAACTTAGCAGGATACTTCTAGTCCTAAATAAGAATGCAACCCTTCTCATTGTCCTTCTTAATAAAGAAGATGCTGAAGCCTTCTAATAAAATCCCAAGTTTTTTAATTGAACAGAATATAGGAGCAGATGACATGATTAATCTTGCTCTACTTTTCCAGCAAGATGTTGATTTTGAGTATCTGTATCTAGCTTTAAAGACAGGCTTCCTGGGACCCTGGAAATGCCAGTCAGGGTTGCCCTGTATATATAAACCAGAGATTATTAGGAGGGGATTAAATCACTTCCAATACAAAACTTGAATCACTTGGCAGAAAGAACCAGCTCTCAAGACATCTGCATGAAAAGCCTTGAGACGTAGTAGAGACTAAATCTCTGGCATTTCAATCCAGTGTGGCTGTAGTTTGGAATTTGATGTAAGGGGAGATTGATATCTGAGATAGTTCCATTGCTGAGCAGTCCAGGACAAACACCTTTCAGAAGAGGTACAAACACCTTTCAGAAGAGGTACAAACACCTTTCAGAGGAGGTACAAACTGTGCCAGGATTGCCAGGGACTGATGTGTTCAACGGCAGATGTTGAGAGAGAACCTGTATTACAATTCCTGGGGGGAGCAGGTGCTCAATCGAGCGTTTATTTTTTCCAGTAGAACACAAAAGACACACTGGCAATGGGTGTTACCCTGGTGGCTGATCCCGAGATCCCAGCCTGCATCTTGAGCCTCATGGCCCTGCAAGCTCAGCCTGGCAAGCCCAGCCTTGTCTCGGATTTCTGTGCAGTGTAAATGGATTTGATGGGCTGATCTGAGGCTGCTTCATGTACCTCTGGTTTTAGATCATTATAGGCTGCCTGTAAGGGTTCTCTGATTCCTTGCAGCAGCCACAGGATTTCTCACCCTAGCCAGTGCTTTGTTCCTGCCTCTCAAGTTGTCAAACAGACTACACAGGCAGTCAAACCCCATCCATTCTTGACAACCTTTCAAATTGTTTATTGCTAACTTTTTGCTGAGATTTAAGCTCCTTGTGTCTGTATGGAGCAGAATGAAAATTGACACTTTACTGATTGCTAAAGAAGGCTTGAAATGCAGACAGGAATTGTTAGTTATGTACAGAAGAACACGATGCAATATAGACTTAATATTCCCTTTTTCCCTCCTAACCAGTGGCATTTCCCTGGCTACCATTCTCTTCTCCCCACAGTTCCATGGTCTCTGGCCCCATCACAGTCCTGCTTCACTGCTGCTGCCAGTGTGCTTCTCTTAGGTGTCTGTACATGAGAAATAGAATTAATTAAACACAACATAAGCATACTCATCACGTACAGTCATGGTAATGGAAATTCTCTGCATGGAGGAGGTGGCAATATGGGAAAAGGACTGTCCTGCATTTTAAGAGCCACAGAACAAATTAGAAAGGAAAATTTTCCTATAGTACCTTGGGGGGTGTTTAAGAGTAAGGAAATAACTAAAAAAAAAATCTCATTTTAAATCAAATGGGATTAAATGACAGTATCTGTTCGATTTGGTGGTTTGAAGCAGATATGAAATAATAACTACCAATTATATATGTGTCTCATTTTTTAGCTGTAATAGCACAGGTGTGAAATGTTGGCCACGCATGCCCAGGATGCTGAGGAAATTTGGGAAACTACTTTGTGCCCCAGTCCTGCTGTGAACAGAAACTGTTTTATTCCTCTTTAGTCATGCAAGCACATACAGAAATTAAATTATTTGTGTGAGGGCTGCATTACTAAGTATGTAAATTCATGTGCTTACCTGAGTGTAACTTGCTTAAAGTCCCTAAGTCACACAATTTGTACATGACTGTACAGAAACCATTAAAACAACAGGCAGAGAAATGGTGATCATAAAGGATGAATGGTTGATCTCTTAAAACTCTTGCATGTTATGGTTCTATCTGGTCTTTGTGGGTAGTGCAGAGGCTGAGGCCTTTTATTTAATGTTTCTTTATTCTGAAAGACAGACCCTGGGCTGATTCACTCTGGGATGGGACTGCTGCCTGCATCCTGTTTAGGGCCTGTCAACTACTGATTCATTTCCAGGAATCAAAGAATTTACAACTGGAAGAAAATACTACAGAGTTCTGAATGCTCCAAGGGTATGTCTAAAAGCTAGATTTTAAATTTTTTTTAAGTTCATTAGTGTTTTTAATTTAACACTGGAGTGTAAGAAAATACAGAGTCTGAAAACTGCATGCCAGGAACTTTAACAAATCACATGAAATTCTCTCTGTTGAGATTCACTGTGAGCTGAGCCTGATCTTCCTCTGGCTTCTGCTGAGTGGAATCCTCCAGATGTCCCCTGAGGCAGGAAGCCACTGTGGGCAGCAGCTGAGGTGACAGAAACCCTTCTTCCAAGGGGTCACTGTGTCCCAAGTGACTTATTCTTTTGGGAGAAATTATGTCAGAAGTTCCTGTCAGACCGTCCTGCCTTGAGGCTGCCACATAATCCATCTTCCTTCAGTTTTCTATCACAGTCCTTATCCCTTGGATGTGAGGGGCCAGGGCACTGTGTGTGAGTTAAGGTGTTCCCATGCACATCCTGAGTGCTGGGGTCCAGCAGGACCATTTTGCAGGGTCAGCTTTTTCCAGCTCCTCCCTTCAGTGCTGATGAAGTGCAGGGAGCCCTAAAGCCTCACCGTGGTGTTACAGAGCCTGGATTCAAAGGCTGCAGCAGAAAGCTGCATCATTCAACTGCCTTGGGCCAGTTTTTCTGGCTTCACCCTTGAGCTGTTCCAAGTGCTTCCAGTGGACCTGGAGGTGAGCTCAGAGTGGCTGTGTGGGGAAGATTTTGTCACACGGCTGCCAGTGCAGAGCTCAGTGTGTGTGAAGACTGGAGATTCCATAAAGGTGACTTCTACCAAAGGATTCAGAATGTCACATGGGGGAATGAGAGAAGTTGAGAGGCTGCTTTTCTTCCCAAGATGTTAATTCTAGGGTATAGCTAGTTTTATATTTTCTATTTAATACAAATGAATATTTCAGCGTCTTTCAAGCTTCCTATTAAAATAAATTATATAGTCTTCTTTATTCATTTCTTTATGGAATTCAAGATATTCTGACCTTGTCATAAGATCATTTCTTCTTTTAAAAATCTGGGTTTTTTTAATACAGAAAGAAAGTGATTTTCTAAATGACAAGGTCAATGAAAGTCCTGTTTAAGACACGTGGGAGCATGAATATTTCTCAAAAGGGTGGCTTACAAAGAGATGTTTTCAATAAGTACAGTCAAAAGATTTAGAAAAGCACAGAGAAAGAAGAAAATTAATTGCAAAGTATATTCTGTGTAAAGTATTTTTAAATTCAAATAGTAAGTACAAAGGAAAAACACATTAAATGATCTCCTGATAGGTGTTAGGTATCTTTTGCTGGAAGGCTAAAGGTAATCTTCACCTGCTGCTTTGGGTCTGGGGTGCCCTATAAGGGACAGATTGTCTTAAACCAGATTAGATTGGTGGTGTTTTTGTGATAGGCTTTCTAGAGGGTCATGGTTTATTCTTGGGCAAGAACCTCCCTGTGAAGGGGCTCAAGGTAATTCCTCAATTACTCCTGGGATTAAGAGCAGAGCAGTGTATGGAAATCCCCAAATGAAAGTGTGGTGGAAACAAACATTCTCTGAAAATTCTTTTGTGAGTGTGGGAAAGTGATTGAGAAGCGTTCAAACAGCACTTGATTCTGCCTTAAAATGTAAGAGCTTTAACGAAAATATTGGGAATTGATTTATTTTTATTTCTTGAGTTAGTTTTTCTTATCTTTTAATAGTCTTCAGCTGACTGGGGGGCAGCTATAAAACTGTGTCGTAGTCTAGATCTAAGAAATACAGTATTCAAACTAGAAATGAAACCCATCTCATTGGAAAGTACAATTAAAAAGATGAAAATATAGATATTATCTGATCTAGGGCTGAGCAGACATTATTGCAATTTGTAATTGCTTGTGGAGGAGGATTTGGGAGCTTGCAGTTGACGTCAACAGCAAAACCCCAGAGAGTTTGGAAAGAATCACAATTAACCTTTTTCAAAGTAATTTGAATTTAGAAGGCAGAGGAAGTTATCTGGCCCAGACTGAAGTTACAAGAATTTCAGAAGCTTTTTTTGCCTCCAGTTCCTTTTCCTACAGGCTTTTTCTTCTCTGTAGTCTAGAGAACTATGTTTATTTTTCCCCTTAGTCTTTCCCTTCAATAAAAACGCGTGTTCCATGAGCAAAGAAGAGCTAAATTATACTCGGAGAGTGTCACAAATGTGCAGTGCATCAGATCCTTTTGCTCCCCTACGTTTGTGTGGGAGTGAACAGAATGCAGCAATGTTACCTGTAACCTCCAGCAATTCCTCAGAGAGATGATGTATCTGCAGTAGGCGATGGGACACAGTTGGAGGGCACACCTTTAATTCATCTGTGTTCCTGAGCACGTTGAGACAAGGCTATATTCCCTGGGTTTTGGCAGCAGGAGTCTGGCAGCTGCTTGATTTTTCTTTTCCTAAGCCACTTCAACCTGATTTATGCTCCCAGGACAGGCTGCTGTAGCCCTGCACCCTTGGGAGTGCCTGGAACTCACAGATGCTGTGACCTAAAACCAGCTTGCCCGTGCAAACCTTGTGCAGAGTGATGCCTTCAATTAGTGCCATGTATGTGAATTTTAGAAGCTTCAAGACATTCACCCTCAGCATTTCCCCCTAAGGGAGAGCTGGTTTTGTGTCAGAGCCGTACAGGGACACAAGGGTACCAGTATTCCCACAGAAAAGGGATGGAACACAGCCTCTAATACGGCAAAGAGCTTTATTAGCTCATTGTTTTATCTTCCAACTCTCCAGAAACTCTCAAAATCAGAGAGTTCCCTGTTGTTTAATGTGAGTTTAAAAATCAGAAAGGATTTTCCCCCAATTTTTCAAGAATTTTTATTCAAAGGATAATCAGGGGTCATCCAAGGTCTACAGTAAATGCATATCAATACATTCAGTAGATTCTAAACGAGCTGTGCAGCATTTTTGACTTTGGGACAGTGTAATTCCCTTTCTATCTGAGCACAGTAATGCTGAAGCCAGACTTGCTTAATGACATGATTATATCACCAGCTCTATTAACTTAAGTGAAAGGGGATCTACCATTATTCTTGCTCTGTCTGGTATGTGTAATTACAAATATCAAATTGCATTTTCCAGAGCGATTATAAAACCTGGAGGAGATTTGCAGGAATTTTATTTTGCTTCTTGGGGTGGCTTTAAGTCTAAAAAGCAAAGTCACATATGAAGAGCACAGAAACTTCTCTAAGATGGCACCATGAGTGGGCAAAAAAAAGGGTTTTTTTTTTTTTTTGGCTGTAGTTTCCCAGCTACAGAATTTTGGATGGAGACCAGAGTTCAGGGAGGCCAGGGAATGATCCTCCTTTATCCCTCAGAGGGGCTGTGGCTGTGTCTGGAGGGGAGAGGGAGAAGAGCTGAGCTGTACTGGGAAAGGAAAAGGCCATGGGGTGATATTGCCCAGCATGAGATGTGACCAGGGAGATTGGGCCATGCAGCAGTTGATCTCCAAGAGCTGCTTTCCTGGGGAATAATCAAATTCTCCAGCCCTTTGACAAAGGTGGATGTGAGTGGAAAGAAAATTCCTGTATTTCAGTTTGTCCCTCTATGCCAGAGCCATAAATGACAAACCAGTTCAGCTTTAGTGCTCTTAGTCAGTCTGGTTTGGTTTGTTAAGGTACCAAGTTATGTTATTGTTCTGTGCTCTTACTGCTTTGTGTGCTCAGCAGCTATTTTCATTGATCATTTTGCTGTAGAAGTATTATAGAACCATTTGTTACTGGATTTAACCTTTTCTAGTCATTTTAGGAAGAAGGGAATGAGATTGTTTATTATTGTATGTTATTACAATACTGTCACTCACTATTGAAAGCTGTTTTCCTGATACTCAAAATTAGGAACTAAAAAGAAAGTTAATTAAGATAATAGGATATTTTAGCAAACTTCTGATTTTGT
Source organism: Eopsaltria australis (assembly GCA_034509425.1). Taxonomy (NCBI): domain Eukaryota; kingdom Metazoa; phylum Chordata; class Aves; order Passeriformes; family Petroicidae; genus Eopsaltria; species Eopsaltria australis. Next base: position 5,809,592 of record JAVTVJ010000138.1, read on the forward strand.
TTTAAATGTTGGTCTTTACTCTCCATGTATGTAAATTCATGTTTCCTATGCTTATTATTATGTCATTAAAATTAAAAGGAAAATGATGAGATTTTGAAGAAGGAAAATCTATTACTTGCAATTCTGCCACACTAAACAATCTATAACTTTCCTGCTGTGATTTTTTTTCCTTCCTTTGCCAATCTATCATCTGTATGATTTAATGTTTTGAAAATAAAGTTTTAGCTCTGCTAAGCTATCATCAAAAGACACTTTCCCCAGGATATGTGTGATGAAGGAATTTCAGCACTTACATATTATTGCTGGAGTTGTGGATTTGGTTTTTTTTTTTGTTGCACTACAGGTCTGAAAAGCTGGTTTTGTTAGCAAAATGCAAATTCCTCTCATAAAACAGAAGCTTTTTCTGTGTTGTACTTTAATGTATTTAATAAATAGTCAAAAGTTAAACAAATCCAGATGCTTACTGGCTTTTTATGTGACAGTATTGCGACAATTGATAAATAAGTTCTGTTTTGTGAGAGCAGCCTTCTGCTCAGACATATCATCCTCCTTGGTGATTTTTAGTTGAGTCTCAGCTGCATTTCACTGTAGATGGAGCTGTATCACACATAAAACCAACCATAAAACCCTGTTACATTTGCCGTCGGTAGTTGAGGGATCTAAATCGCAATGAAGAAAATGTTTTGATATTTGTCACCTTCCAGACAGAATAGTGGCAAAGGCAAGGCTGAGAACTCGTGTGGTTGGCTCCTCTCTGAAGGAATCTGCCCGTGTTGGGAAGCAGGTGTTGCAGTGCCAATGTCACTAAGTCTGCCTTCCCTGCCTGGAAACAAAAGGGAACTGTGAAGTGTCCTCTCACAGAAAAGAGGCTGTGTTATTGGGAGCCTCTGCAAATTACAGGCTGCCAAACCCTCTGTCATTGTAAAACCACTGCTAGATTTCCCTCTCTGCCTTTTGGATAATAAGAGAGCTTGGGAGACTGTAAGAGGACTGCATTTTCCTTTGCTTTATTCCTGTCAAGCTGGCCACTTACACTGGCCCAAAGTAAGTGTGGAGTTAAACACAGACTCTTCTGATTTCATGTTGCATTCACAGCCCCTTTGCAGCAGTGAAATGTCCATTTAGATTGTTGACACCAGATCAATCAGTAGCAAGAAAAGCTGGTTATGCCTCTGAGCAGTGAGGAATGAGATGGAGGGAGGTGCAAGCCCTGCATGGCTGGTTAGAGGTCCTCTGATGCTGACAGTGTGGACTGATCCTCTCATCAGAAGAATGGAGGTGATTTCCTGCTTATATGGTGTAACCAAGACCTTTTTCTCATTCTGTCCCCTCTGAATCTCTGGGGTTTCCAAAAAAAACCCCTCCACACGTATTTAGAGGAAGCATTTGAAACAAGAAATTCTGGCACTTGACTTGGACATTGAGGAGAGGAAGTTCAATGCAGAGGAGATGCAGTGGGGTGAGAAACTCAGCACTGATGCTGCTGTATAAAGAGTGTTAAAAAGTTGAAAAGAAATATTTTTTGGGTATAGATTGAAAACAGCAGAGAGAGCCCCCCTATGCTGGGCTGAGCCCCCAGTGTGGGCAGCAGGGGAGGGGGGGGATTCTGCCCCTCTGCCCCTGTGCTCAGCTGAGACCCCACCTGCAGAGCTGCCCCAGCCCTGGGGCCCAGCACAGGAGGGACCTGGAGCTGCTGGAGAGAGCCCAGAGGAGGCACCAGGATGATCAGAGGGATGGAGCAGCTCTGCTGGGAGGAAAGGCTGGGAGAGCTGGGATTGTTCAGCCTGGAGAGGAGAAGCTTTGGGGTGATCAAACTGTGGCCTTCCAGTGCCTGAAGGAGCTACAGGGAAGATGGAGAGAGACTGTTTGGAAGAGTCTGGTGTGCCAGGACAAGGGGCATTGGCTTCCCACTGCTAGAGTTAGATGGGATACTGGGGGAGAAATTCTTCCCTAGGAGGGAGGGGAGGCCCTGGCACAGGGTGCCCAGAGAAGCTGTGGCTGCCCCTGGATCCCTGGAAGTGCCCAAGGCCAGGCTGGACACTGGGGCTTGGAGCATCCTGGGACAATGGAAGGTGTCCCCTGCCCATGGCAGGAGGTGCAATGGGATGAGTTTGAAGGTCCCTTTCAATCCAAACCCATCTGTTATTCTATGATTACAGACTGAGAGGTCAAATCACCAGACTGTCATCCTACCTCCTTGATATATCTGTATCTGTTTGCCCATTTTGGAATCAGACAAGATTTTTCCTCAGCTTGATCCTCACTCTCCCATCTTATGCTTGGATTATATGATCATAAATGATGTGTTCACTTTAAGTGAAGTTTAACATTATAAAAATTTCCTAGTTCACATTCATTTTTCAAAATCTTGTAGCTTGAATGGTTTTACTTTCAGATGCTGAAAATACCTCAGGTAGAAGAGTTGAGCTTTTGTTTGCAATTCTGGCAGAATGGGCCATCTGTCTCTCTCAACCATTTCCCTCTAGAAAGTATGATATTAGAGCTCCTGCATCTACACTGGCACAGAAGGCAAACAAGATTTTTCTTTCTGAGACTTAGGTTTTCTAAAAATACTGAAGGGGAGGGATAAAAGTGGAGAGTATAAATGGCTTGAGAAAAAACATGTTCTAAATATTTAAGCCTTGTGTTATGCAGAGCAGAAGCAGGGACTTTAATCCCCTCTTATGTTAAAACCATACAAGGGTCCTTGCTTGCTTAACACAATCCTCATACACAGTTGTTTAATAGCTGTAAAAAGGAAAATTCTCTTGGGTGTCTTAAGAATCAGGAGTGTTCACTGGCCCAAAAATCTCTGAGCTTCAGAATTTAGATCTGCTTGGGTTTTTTTCTTTGTTAATAAAAAGAAGTACAACCCCAGGAAATGAGCTACCTCATGGGTTTCCAAATGTCCTTCTGCTTCCAGGTACCAGCCACTTTCTTGTTACAGAAGGGCGTTCCATTGTAGTGAATTTATTACTTGAAGACTCAACTCTCTGGATTAGTCCTTTTAAGTTTGTGTCAGTGCCAGGACCCTGTGAACTGGTGGCTAAGAAACTGTGTCCTAGGTGTTTTCTGTTTGTCCTGGGATCCTAAACCAGGCTGCTCCAAGCTCCATCCAGCCTGGCCTTGGACATGTCCAGGGATCCAGGGGCAGCCACAGCTTCTCTGGGCACTCTGTGCCAGGGCCTCCCCACTGTCACAGCAGAGAATTTCTTGCTAATAAAGGTATTTGTCAAATCATTTTAGAATCCTGCAGCAAAGGAAGTCTCACCACCGTTCTGGATTGAGAGGTTCACCATTTGGGTTTAACAAGGTTTGCTTTGCTCGTATTTAAGTACTTTGAGACTTTTTCTCCGTCCTTAGCAGAGTCATCACAGAGGACTGATGATTGCCAGCATCCTTGTAATCTTCTAAGCATTTGAAGAAGGCGGTAGTAATATAGTTTTTCTTTTATTGTGCTTTTTTTTTGTTGTGAATCACGCTTCCTAATAATTTTGTTATTCTAGATGGTTCCTTTGGACCACTTGTTTTATAATTTTATGGCAGTTGATGCCTGAAGGATTTTTCTGCTTTTCTCCTGAATATTTCTTACACTGTTCCCTATATTCACAAGTATCAGCATGCACACTTGTGATGCTTTAGGTGATAGTTTAGCCTGGTTTCATGGTGTTTAGCAGGCTGGTAGACTAAACACCCCTGAAGCCACGTAGAGTTAGAGACCAAACACCCTGTTTTCGTGAGCCCTCAAGGTCTCCTAGTAGGAGAGATTTTGTAAACTAGAAGTTAGCCCACCCAGGCCCCTTATTGGGCCCTCCTGGTAGATCTGCTAATGTGTAGAGTCTTTAATTGTACACTCGACTGGGGGGACAGGGCTTTTGCAGCGTGTTCTACCTGGACGGCAGAAGCCATCGAACGGGATCCTATTAAAATACCAAGGGAAACGACCCCCAACCCTCTGACCCTGTCTGAGCCTTTATTTCCTGAGACCAGAAAAAGGCATCACAGTGTAGTGCTCCAAAATGGGTTTTTGAAGCCCTAATAGAGCAAGGGAAAGAGAATCCAGCTTTTCAGTGAGTGCATGACAGCCTGAGCATTGTCTTTATCAACATCAAGTTGCATTCATTTGCTTGGTGGTATAAATACTGTATCATCTTCTGAGATACACCATCTAATCCTTAGTTTATTTGGGCATCCCCCAAATGGGTTATTCTCATGAGAAAGTTTGGGGGGTTTGGTTAATTTGTTTTGCTTCACATTGAATTTAGTTCCTTGAATTTCAGAGTGCTTCCCTCATGTGTGATTTTGAATTCTGCTCCTGTACCCCAGAGTGTTCACAGCCCATCCTAGCTTGGAGCTGTCCATAGGTTTAGGTACCTATATTCCAGCACTGAAGCCTTTGGCAAAACTAAGAACAGAAGTAGGTTCCTGTTTGAAATGGCAGCTGAGGTGGCATTGAGTGTCCTGTGGGAAGCAGACGGAATTTTGGTGCAAGGTTGGAAAACATTGATTTGTCCCTCAATAAAGCTGGACCAATGCTCAACTTGACTGGTGACTGGTGACATCACCTCTCTCCTATCCCTTTTTGCCCATGTAATTGGAGAATAATTCATTGCTTATTGGCATGTCACATTTTGAAGAGCAGTGAAAGTGGTCAGCAGAAGCTAGACCAGTGAGGGAGTGTCACCAAGGCTGAGTGGGCACTGCCCTGTGCCAGCACCAAACAGACCTTGCCAATGGCAGCACCTGGCACTTCACACCTCAAGTCCCTTTTCCTGGCATCTGCTGGTGCTGCTGGTGGATCACGCAGGTAGGAAGGGACATTTTCTTTTTAAAATATATCGGACTATAGCTAAGCTGTTAAAAAGGGCGTGGAGTTAATTTAAGTCAGCCCAAGTTCACTGTTAACATTATTCCTTCTGCAGTGATTCACAGAGTGGATTTCCTCCCACCAGATCAAACCTTGAACTATTGATTTATGTACAACATAGGTTACGCTTCCAGTATTTTTTGTTGCCTGGCTTTATTTGTGCCACTGGATTTTGCTCTTTCCCAGTTAAGTGTGCTGTGCCATCCTCAGGCACTGGAATTATTTGGATGGCACAAATCCAGCACTGGAAGGATTTGAACAGCACAAATTCCATATTGGAATGATTTGAACAGCACAAATTCAGTGCTGCTGTGGATTGAGCGTGCAGGTGCTGCCTGCTGGTACCTGAACATGGGGATGGATGTGTCCATTACATGTTCTGCCCAGATTGTTTCTGTGTGTCCTGCTCAGTGAGGCTGAGGCGCAGCAAGGAACTGGTTTTTGTAAAGCCAGAGCACGGGTTTCTCCTGAAGTGATATGAAAGGACCAGATAGAATGTCTTTGTGGGAGATAAAATTACTTGAAGATATTGGACTAGTTCTTGCAGCTGCGTATTTGTGAGATTGCTGAATTATTTTAAAACATTATATAATGTTAGAGATGAAGATTTACTGCAAACTTATATATTTACTTCTATTTCTTTTACTCCTAATATCTTATGACACTGTTTCCTTCAACTCTCTCTTCACACAGATAGATTTTGGTCTTTAATTAAAATGCCATCATATTTTGACAACACTTCTAAGTAAGAACCCATCATTTTATTTTTACTTTTGTTTAGACTGAGCAGTTGCAAAATACTTAATTATGCATTTTGTATGACTTCCCCAGTTCTAACAGAAAATCTCTTTTGTCCTGTCTCTCTTTCAATACAAAAATGCAACTAAGATTATTCAAATAACCCTATTCACTGGAATGACTGTGATTAGCAATGTGATGAGAATCTAATTGTAAGAAATATTCTAATGTTTAATTTATTTTTGCTGAATTACTTTGAGGGTCTAAAGGGCAATTTATATGCATTAGAAATAATAATGATGAATTAATGGATAAATTCATGATTAATTTATAGATAGATAATACAGATAGATATATTATAGATGTTTCCAAAAGCCCTCTTTGGCAGTGGAGGTGGATTGTGCTTTGAGCTGTATCAGTGCTCATGACACATTTTCACAGGTTTAGGTGCCAGTTACAGAGTAAAGATAACTAAACCTCGATTTTCCAAATATCCAGCTCTGTTACCATTTCAGAGCCCTCTCTGGAAAGGTGATGTCTCCATCCTGCTGCCAACCAGCGCCTTCCATGGTGAGTATTCATAGCATAACATGCAGGGATTTTAAAAGCTGAAATTCAGCCACTTCAGTGACTCTAACAGAACACTAAGTTAGATAAAATTAAGCTTACTTATCAGTTCTAGACATATAAAAAAAAAAAATCCGTATTTTTCTGTTATGTGTGTTTCTGTCTCAACATGACTTTAAAGATAGGAAAGCAATGAAAAAAGTGGTTGCCTCTAACCAGTAAGCAGCTTCCTGTTCACGTCTTGCTGTGGAAGGGAAGGAGCAGGGAGCCAGGAGAGTGAGAGCTCAGAGGATCCAGGGACAGGATCCCAGGCTGGGGGGGCAATGAGGAGAAGACACAGACTTTAAAGCTGGAGCCTAAGTTTAGGGTGCACAGTGAGAAGAAGGCTGTGATGCTCAGGTGCCCCATTTGGGAAGGGAAGGATGAAAGACTCATCTCTCTGTGTAACCCCACTAACTCAGAAGGCACTTTAAACACTTCATCTTTGCAAACACAGAAAAATGTTACCAATATGAGTTTGTTCTGTTGCTTAATTCATTCAGAAATACCTCCTGTGATGACTGGTGGAGGAGATTGAAATTTAAAATTTATCAAAATAAACAGAGCAGCATTTCAGATGGTGTCAGCCATGTGGTTGGAAGGCCTGAACTTTTGTATTTTATGTCAGAAATAAACTCCGAGCTATAGGAACCTCAGGGGGATTTTGGGTGGCTTTGGGAGAAGCTGTTAATGTTTGTCCCCATCTTGCTCAGGATGTGCACACACACACACAGAAAAACCTGTGCACACACCTCCATTTCTGAAGTTGTTTGCTGTTAAATTGTGCTGCTCCTGTGCTGATGTGGTTTTGATTCCCCTGTCAGTCCTCTGGAGAACTGATGATTCCATTGCAGCCCTGCTGGAAGGGCTGTGTGGAGTTCCTCAAGTAACTGCACTGCAGGGAGGAAATCACAGTCATGGAATGGTTTGGTTGGGAAGGGATCTTAAAGCCCACATTGTCCCACCCCTACCATGGGCAGGGACACCTTCCACTGTCCCCGGCTGCTCCAAGCCCCAGTGTCCAACCTGGCCTTGGGCACTGCCAGGGATCCAGGGGCAGCCACAGCTTCTCTGGGCACCCTGTGCCAGCGCCTGCCCACCCTCCCAGGGAACAATTCCTTCCCAATATTCCTGACCTCTGGCAGTGGGAAGCAAATGCCCCTTGTCCTGGCACTGCATCTCTTGTTCCAAGTCCCCCTCCTGTAGGCACTGGAAGGGGCTCTAAGGCATTCCTGATCCTTCTCCAGACTGAACACCCCCAGCTCTCCCAGCCTCTCAGAGTTGGTGTTTGCCGTCTTTGTGTTCTTGGGACATTTTGGGTGCCTGTTGGTCTGGCCTGAGTTGAGTCTTTATTTTGTGTTTTTCTCTATGCTCCATCGACATTAATCCTTGGAAAAACCCAGCTTGTTTGTAAGAAGTGAGGTTTTAACATATGTCCAGGTAGAAATTTCCAGTTGGTTCTGGGAGCAGATCAGGTATTGCAGGTCTTGAGCAGAAGGAATGGAACAAGTATTTCACTGCTGGGATTATTCTCAGGACGGCTCAGAAGAAAAACGAGCATAAGCCTTCACACTGGGATTGGTGACTGAATATCAGAAAGGAAGATGCCAGAGGTAGACATAGGTATTCATCAGAATTTCAGTCATATTTCACTTGCCAAATCATTATGTCTCATGAAATTCACCCTCATTTCCCCCCTGGCTCTGTCCCCCATGTTTGCTGATAGATGATGGGGTAGCAGATTGCTAACATTTTTCAGATGTTTGTGTTAGCTAAACCTGAGACCTGTCTGAAAACTTTGTGGTTTGTTTTTTTTCTGTGTTTTTTTCTTTCTTTCTTTTTTTTTTATTGATAGTCAGAATCTCCTGAGAGTTTTCTGGGATTTCTAATGCTTTCAGAACTGCTTCTGTCTCCTTGCTCTGGTTTTTGAGCCTGCCTTGCCTCTCAATTGCCTGACATGAGAGGCAGCTCAGGATTTTAATACCAGCTGTCAGCAAGAGGCTGGAAAGCAGCGTGTTGAAACACCAACAAAAGTGGATTCTTCAAATGTCCTTTCATTATGAATTCTTCAAATGGAGTCTCTGACCTTCAGGGAGAAAAGGGGAAGAAGGAGTCACCTGCCAGCACAGGTGTGGAAACCTTCTGAAGAACCAGTCAGAAATGACACTGAGGAAAAACTGCACATGTAAGTGGCAGAGATAATTATGGGCAGGACATGTATATACACTGAAGGAGTGGGCCTTTTTTCATTGCTTTCCTATCTTTAAAGTCATGTTGAGACAGAAACATGCATAACAGAAAAATATGGATTTTTTTTTTTTATATGTCTAGAACTGATAAGTAAGCTTAATTTTATCTAACTTAGTGTTCTGTTAGAGTTACTGAAGCGGCTGAATTTCAGCTTTTAAAATCCTTACATGTTATGCTACCCCCAAATAGCTGAAAGCTGCTGTTCTTATCAATTCTCTGACTCGTGTAGCTCTTGGTGGCTGAGCTTGACCATGGTTTAAGAATTGTCTCTGAGGTGCTCCATTCCTGGCATGGCTTCATATTTTTATTTTAAGTTATGGAAGCTTTACTGGATGAGGGACTGTAAAGTATTCAGTGTTCTTCAACAAATTGGTACTAAATGAATTCGATTACAACCTCTTTAAAAAAAAGTGGCAGAGTTATGTGGTTTCATATATAAGGAGACAAAGCCCTTCTGTTGGTATATTTACAAAAACAATCTGGAGGGAAAAGGGAAAGTTTAGGCTTTTAACAGATAACAGCAGACATTTGCATAATTAAACATTTCAACATCCATCCAGAAAAAAATAATTCCGTTTGAAGGGAAAAACAACACGTGTTCTAAAGTTCTACCCTACAGTCCTCTAGGTGCAGGCTGCCACAGAGACACAGTTTTTCAATAAGCTTTGCTGCTGTGAATCATTTTATGGCTGATGTGACTACTGTCCATGAATTCTTGGGAGCTGGAGGCAGTGGGATGACTCTGCCTGAATGAGTCTGCTCTGGCAAAACCCAAGCCAAAATGGAAAACTGTATCCCACTGAGAGTGAGATTGCTCTAAAGCTTCACAGGGGCTGTGAGCAATGACTGAGAGTGACCAAAGTTGACTTCAACAATTTTTAGACCCATCACAAAAAAACTCCCAGCCTCTAGTTTGTGATGCCAATTATTGCATGAGTATTCCCATGAGCCATGTTTGTAGATGTTCCTCCTGCTGCTGAGGCTGTGAGAGCCTAGCACCAGGCAGGAAAGTCCTGTCAGCTGGTGTTTCACAGGAATTCAACAGCAGAGTTCTGGCACTCTCCTGAGTGCTGCTGACTAGAGGTTTGGGGTTTAGCCCTGGATATCATCACAGTGCCACAGCCAAGGCTTGGTAGCATGACTTACAGCAGGAAAGGACAGAAAGGGTTCTTAAAGCAAGATGAGATGAAAATGAGATGAAATCTTCTATAAATCTTTCACTTCCATGAGTTATTCCCGGATAACGTGCATGGACATAGGATAAATTTTCCATAAACAAATTCTTCTGCTCTTGTGTTTGGCTTAAACTTCTTTTGTGCTGGGGTAGGAAATAAGGTGGTAACAAGTATGTTTTCTGTTACTGTGGAAAGGGCCAAAAGGACATTTGTGCATGCCAGGAGAGCTTGTTCAGTGGCTGAATCAAGGATTCAGTTCAGCCCTTGGAGCATCTCTGCAGAGGCCTGTGCAGCCCCTCCCAGCACAGGGTGATTCATCACTAACACAAAATCCTAAAAGTAAAACAAAGGAACAAAGAACCCTCCACCACCAATCTCTGAAGTCATGAGGCACCAGTTTAGTATCCCCAGAAGGTGTTTTGTGCTCCCTCTGTGCTGCTGCCCCTGATCCTTTCCCACAGGGCCACACGTTCTCGCTGTGTCCCAGCTGAAGCCCCAGTTCCCAGCACACAAATGTGTGTTCCTCGAGGTGCATGCATGGCATCCTCATTCCAGCCTGGGAGGCAGGGAGGGGCAACATCTTGTACCTGACATTCCCCTTCCCTGGCCAAAGCTTTTGTCCCTGTCCCACAGAATGCTGCAGCAGTTCACAGGAATGGGGCAGGATAATCCTTGGAGGATTTGTGTGAGAATAAATAGGAAGAGGATGAGGAGGATCCCTTTATCTGTGCTGCTCCAAGTGGAGAAGCAGCACCTGTTCTGGCAGCCCCAGCAGAGAAAGATTGTCACCTCTTTTGTGGAGCAGGAGATCAGTAAGAGACGAGACCCCACTGAAAGACAAGGAAAAAGTTTTGACTCTCCCCAAAAGATAATTTCCCTGTGATACTTGGTGACTTCAGCACCCTTTTGCGGCTGGCTGTGAATATCATGAAGACTCTGAGACACATGTCACTCGAGCAGTACGTGCAGCTAGAGGAGCTTGATCCCATGCCTGCTGTTCATTTAGTTTCCAAATAAGAGCCGTGCCTGGTAGCAGCAAAGCTGTGCTGTGACAGGTCCTTTCCCCACCATCTCACTCTTACCTCACCCACATAACGAAGCAGGACTTGGGTCAAGTGTTTATGAAGTCAGTCATCCATATGGACTGGCTGTCTGGGGGAACATGAATGTTTAATCAGACATTTGTTAGCAAGCTAAAGAGGCGACGTTGTGCCAAGCACTGAGCTGTTGGAACATTCCCTGCCTGCTGTCACTATGGCAACAGCCAACAAATGCCTGCTTGGGTTATCTCAGCACTGGAGCTGAAGGAAAACCTCCAAGCCATAAATTCTGAACATCAGTGGCTGGGCTGGAACCAAAGCAGGTACTACCACTTTCCAAAGCTCTTTGTCTGCCTGACTGATAGGTTTCTTCAGGAGCTCTGTCAGTCATCAAGGAGCAGAAATGGGTAGCACGTCTATCAACCACATGGACTGAATTTTAATTGCAGTTGCTGGGCAAAAATATTCAGCTTTTCTCAAGTTGGCCCAAATATGTTCATTAAAAACTTAGTGAAGCATATATATATTTCAAATAGCAAAATGCTCTGAGCCAAGTGCTTCTTCTGAGGAATGAATTGCTGCAATGTTAATGTGGCTGGATGTGCTGCTAGAGAGAGCAGCAGCCAGGCTAGCCACCATAGAAAGTCTGTTTCTGCTGGGCTCCCTGAGAATCCCCTCCTTTTCAGAATGGCAGTATTTCATGGCATGTCCTAACAGGCTTGAGGACAGGCTTGGCTTAGGGATTCCTCTGGCAGAGCCCTGCTTTCTCTAAGGGAGCCTTATTTTCCATGTAACTCAGGTCCCAGTGTAAACTCACACCGGGGATCTTGTACTGGTGCCTTTTCAGACAAAGCCTTTTTCTTTTCTCCCTCATCCTCTGAGTAACTCTTTAGAAGCAGCTCAGGCAGAATCTTTCAGAGGAGGTATTAGAGAAGGAAGATAATTCCCAGTGGCCTCCCTGTCCTCCTTCCTCAGCTGGGTAAGAAGCTGAAGCTTGGTGAATGTTTCCATCTTCCCCCACATCTGCAGTCTGCCTTACCACTTTCTTGGGAAGAATCTAGGAAAACACACAGCCTTTGGGAGCCTTATCTCCCTGAGATGAGGGGGCAGTTGTAGGATCAGAGCCAGCTGGTCTGGTATAAAGCTGGCAGGTGAAGCAGAGTCACCTGGGCCACCAGCAGATGCTGTGCTTTTGGACTCTGTCTCTACATCTCTGTCTCTCACTGTGCCTTGTGAAGCTCTGAGTGATTCACATGATCTGCAGCACACACAACTGCAAAAATTATCAGAGGAAGCTTATTTTAAAATTTATATTGCCTATGGATTAATGAGACTGAGACTGAGGAATCTGGCTGAGATACCTAAAGACTTTTACTATTTTATCTTAAATAACTCTGAAGATTTATTGCTCCGGTTGTGCCTTAGTACACAGAATTGTGTCTCTGGAAGGAAATCAATGGGTAGTATTTTATTGCCAGATTACACAGTTTTAGAAAATTCTGTGTCATAACCTGTCCTGGCAGGATTCTGAGGCCAAGTGGCTATTTTCTGTCTTACGAGTAGAATATGTAGGCACAAGATCTTGGAGCTCTGCAGTGTCAGAAAATGACTGGTGCACTGGCAGAAGAAGCTGTGAAGGCATTCAAATGCCATACTTATTTTATATCTTCTGTCTTGGACCCTTTGGGTTAATTGAATATTAGTTATTTTCTTGGACTGTACTGCAACCCTCATTCATTCAACAAAACTTCTCAGTAGATTTGGACAGTGTCAAACTGTTGATAATCTATTTGGAAAAGCAGAAGACGAGATTAAATGGAAGAGTTGTTGTGCAGACAATTTATCAGCCTGTTTCAAACACTCCCTGCGTGGTCTCTTGCCAAGGTCCTGTGCAGCTGAGAGGATCCTGAGTGCCAGCCAAGGTGATTGCAGGTTACATGCACTGCTGTAATCTTGTGGCTTTTAAATGGTTAAGGGGCAACTGTGGTCCTTGCTTGATATTAGGCTGCTGCAGTAGGACTTGTGGAAGTAAAGACATGAAGGAGCTGGAAAGTAATTTTGGTACAAGTGAAAAGAAAAATACATATACTTCATCTGTAAAGAGGAGGCAAACTGCCCTTTCAAGCAAATTAAAATTAAAAAGCCCAGTGTTGAGTACTACTGATTGCATAGTTGACACCCTTGAAAATGGCTGCATGCTCTTTAAAATGCCTGGTAAAAAAAGAAAAGCTTCTGGAAAATAAATTTAATAGCACTTTAAGTGCCTTTTTTTGCCAGGGGACAACAATATTCAGCCACAGATAACAACGTTCAGTTACAATGTTAAAATGCACGTAGTTAAATAAAGACCTGTTCTGTTTCCATGGGAGTAAACTGAGGGGTTTTTTTCATTGCTGTGACCTGAAATTGCCACATTTTTCAGAAGTAACTTCAAAATGAGCTGTTGGTACATAGCCTTTTGAAAAATAAGGCTGATTACTTGATTGCCTACATTTTGGCACCCATGTTGAAAACCTCTGCTATATTATTCTAACCACTAAAGACAATTATTCCCAGAGGACCTCATCGAGACAATGCAAAGCAATTCAGAGCTGGATCTTAGGGAAAAACAATTTCTTGTTATTTTCATGAAAACTTGATGATGATAGCAAGTGGTTTGTGAAAAGTGGCCACAGAAAACACTTCACAGTGTTCTCACCAAAAAATTTGAAAAGTTCTGATCTATGGCCAGGGTAGCAAGTTTCAAACTCCTTTTGATCAGGCATTTTGAATAGAGCAGGTGAGCATAGAGGAGTTCTTTTATTTGTATCTGCGTGTTTGAGTGGACTTTTTGTACCTCTTCAGGAAAGGTGGAAAATAAAATGGCTATATTGTTGGTTTTGGAAGACATGAGTGAAAATAATTTTGTGCTTTTGAGGTGGATAAGGCTCAAACCCTTGTGTTGTGGTTTTTTTTTTGTTTTTTTTTTTTGTTTTTTTTTTTGTTTGTTTTTTTAAATCAGTGTCTATCTGTCTTGAGAAATTGGGAAACCCTTAGATGAACTTGTTCCATGCTGGTCAGACCACTGCTGTACTGGTTGCTGTGCTGATGGAGTTGCTCAGCTGGGGTGTAGCCACTGTACTGTCCCTCTGAATTTGGGGTTAATGGAACAGGGAATCCCCTCAGACACTAAAAAGAACTCAGTGTAAAGAGCCTGATTTTTAAGGAAGTGCCTCTAGACATGGTTTGGCCATCCTGGCATTAAGAGAGTATATTTTAGGAGGGAAGCAGAGTCTAATCCAATCTGACAGAAGGTGTTCCACAGATCTGGTAGCATTAAACCCCTTGCAGAAGTTCAGGCAAGTTTGTTGTTTGTGCCACACGTACAAAAACCCTTGATGCTGCATAACAGCCTCATGAGAATTCCTGTACATAGAGGAAACACAGGGAGAAAAGAACAACTGTAAGAGTATGATTTGTGGACTTGTATTTTGGACAGACATGTGAGATTTACGTGGAAAATACATTTGGCTGTTGGTCTGGGAACATGAGACATCTCTATTCTACTCTTACATAATAGCTGTGTACTCATACTCTAATGGCTATGACAGCATTAAAACTGAAAGGAGAAGAAGGATCAGAAGGATCTGGTTTTTCACCCCAATCCAAGCACTGAATAAACCAGAGATTGGTGCATCATTTCACTGCTGTGAAGTTCTGTTTTATTTCTCTTGGTTACTCTGCTGGTGCCATGGTCCAGCCTGGCCTTCCCTCCTGGCCATGAGCCAGGGCTGAATTGGTGTTTTCTGACTGACTCTTGGGTACCCTCTGCCTTCTCCCTGCTCCCAGAACATTGTGGTTACTGTGTCCTGGCCTGGTGCTCAGTCTGTTTGAGAGACAAATCATGAGGTGTCAGAGAGAAAAGGGAGAGCAGACAAGGAGCAGGGGCAAGAGATGGAGGAGAGGAAGCAAAGGGTTTTAGCACAATTACCAGGGAGCTGGCAAACTCTTGTCAAGAAATTCACCATCAAAACCACAGATGGAGGCAACAGCCCAACAACTTTCTCCAGGAATAAAACTTCCAAGAGCAGGTCTTACATCCCTAAGCTTCTGAGATGAATTGCAGTTGTAAATGGAAAATAAGCTAATCAAGTGACTTTAATTACTCATTAGTTATTATGTTTTGGGGCCTTTTCCATTTACAATGAAAATTTTCACAGAATCCCAGTGTGTTATGACTACTGAATTAGTTATTAGTTCTACTTAATACTGAAAGTCACACATCAGCAAAGTAGAGGGTTGAAGTGGGTGTTGAACATGTTTCTTACACTCTGTGTTTGTCATACTTTGTAATTCTGGATTATTCATTGTAATACCTAGTGCAGAGTTTGTCTTTTCATTAAGCTCCTGTTCCTGCCAGGGTGTTGCTGCTGCTGGATCTGTTTTACACCTTGCTGCACAGTTCAGAGCGACGGCTGGGGAACGCTTGCAGATTTTTGCATTTCATCAAATTGTTAATGGATTCTGTTCAGATGGCTGACCACTCCATCACAGGCAAATGATAGCATTCTCCAAAGCCTTTTTAAGTTAAATAGGATTGATTAGTGACAGGGCAAAATGTAAATGCCTGTTAGGATTTTTTTATGTGTAGTACACTTAAACTTAGTGTCTGACTGGAATAAGAGCAAAAATTACAGATGTGACTTGAGCTGCCATTAACTATCTCTATTAGTTATTAAATTAATTATTAAGCAGTACTCTATCATTTTATGTAATAGACACTTCAACCATTTGTTTTGGTGCATCTTCTGTATTTTATAAAATGCTATTCCTACATTTACATGTCACTCACCAATAAATGAGATTTGTCCCTGGGAAACCTAAGAAGGAGGCTGAGAGATGGTGGCTTGTTATTACACCACGAGGAGACAGTTCTGCTGGGGTGAATCAGCCTGGTGTGGGGGGAAGGTGTGTGAGAAACCCTGCTGGGGTGAGATATTTCAGGTCCTTTCTCTTGGCTGCAGGTGTTCCGTTGATGGGGATTGCAGGGGTGGTTCTTTCAGGTGGAAAGAGTTAAGTGCTTTTCTGCTGTGGCCCTGGCTTGTTTGTAGACACAGAATATCCTCCTCATCCACCTCCCTAGTACAATTGCTTTATATCCATGTGAATCTGTTTTCATTAAGGTTCTTCTTTTCCTTTATACACCTGAACATTGCTTAATGTGCTCTGGCATTTCCTATCGTTTCAGTTAAGTACTCATTATTCAAGGAGAGAACAAAATGTAATGCTCAGAAGATGTGTTTACTCTTGTGGTATCATGCACAGGGAAACAACCTGACTTAGAAATCCTAGGAAAGCTGCTTCTTTAGAGAGTTTTCCAATGACAAGGATGATTTCTACATGTGATGCTGTAATCACATGTCCTGCTAGAAGCTGAAGCTCCCCTGCTTTTATTCTTCATCAAATGTAAGGTCTGGTGGGACAACCAGGCAGATCTTTCCTCTTTCCACTCTTTCCCAGGGGGTTGTGATGTAGCCACACCTCCAGCCAGAAGGTCCAGCAGTCTGAAGACTCCTTCCCACATGCAGAAATCCAAGGAATCATCGAGTTCCTGGCTGCTCTGTCCTTGGGCAGGCTTCCATGGAGCTGGGTTGCATTTGGCCTCTGTTGGGATGTGCTGTTAAGCTTCTAGAATTAAGTACTGACTTCATCTACACAGCGACTTCTCATGGCCCATACCTGAATTTGAGTTAACTGTTTAAGTTAACCTGAAATTCTAAGTCTACTCAGTCGATAGCACTTTGGGAAAAGAGCCTCCCAGCTGTCCTGGGGAGGAAGCTGTCTCAGGAACAGGCTTGGATAGTGGTTGATGTAAATAAAGCTGTCACCATCTCTATGTGTGAAGTATTGCCATACAGGCTGTGGCATACAATACATTTTAAAAGGTGTTTTCAACTATTGAACCACACCAAAGTTTCTCTTAGCAGACTCTGCCTCTTGTCCCACAGTGGGAAAACTGACCTGAAGAAGAGTTGCACAGTTGGAGCAGAGGATGGGAAATGTCTGTTGTGAGGGGACTCGCTGGTGATCCAAGGAACCCTAAATGAGTTCAATGGAATTGTGTCTGGGGACAGGCAGGAGCAATGTCCCTGTTAGTTCTTTGCTGGGGGATGTATGTGGATTTATCCTGCCAGTGCTGACTGCAAAAGCAGTGGAGAGAAGTCTGGTTTAAGGATCAGATTACTTTATTCCCTAATACATTTTAAAATGCTTAGACAGATTGAGCCCATTCTAAGTATCAGGATACAAGGATGGATCCCTGGGGCACAAGGAGATTAAGGGTTTCTTTTCCTGCCTAAGAGTCAAAATAAAAATGCAACACAATGAAAACTTGTTTAGCCCACAAAAGGATTACAGGGTGTTCCAGAGATTTTAATCCATAGAGAATTCCTAATTACTACAATAATGATTTTTCTTGCCATAGTTCATAAATCTTTGCTGAGCAGAAAGGGAAAGTGTCTTGTATGCAAAGAAATTCAAAGGATTTAGTTTTAGGTTACTTCATAATTAACCTATAAGTGATCACACAGTTGATAAAAGGCCTGCTCCATCGTGCAGATAAGCCAGTAACTGTAGGGAAGGAAATTTGTGGAACAATCTTTTTGGAAGGTTTAGTTTTAGTGCAAACTCAGTGACTGAGGGTAAATTCTGACTTGTGTAGGATGTGGAGCGGTGCAGGGGCTGCATTCTACAGACGAGCCCTTTCTACCGTCTTGTTAATATAATTTAAAGGTACAGTTTATAAATGACTTTAAGTGATAATGCTAACAGGTTCTGCAGTTCCTGTTGATTCATGCAAGAGTCCCAGCCAGGAGTTTGAATCAGCTTACAAGGGTGAGACGTTTTTTGTTGCTTTGATTGGTTTTTAAAGCGAAACAAACCAAAACAAATCACCTATACCACCGACTATACAGGGTCTCCAGAACACTGAGAGAGATGTAGCCCCCCACACTGAGTTAATCTGACATCAGAAGGGATGAAGCCCACCATAAGTTGCCTATTTTGCCACTCTCCCACATAGAATCTCCCTTTTATTTCTTAAAGCCACTTCAGCATCTTGTGTATCTTGCATTATAGTACAGATCTTTCCACATGCTTTTTGATAGTACTTATTGAATGATGAAATCCTTTTGTTCTGAGAAAAAAACAGCCAAAGAAATGGAAATACATAACATTATTCATTTTTACCCTGACTATAGAGTGGAATGTAAGATGAGAAGTATTTCTTGTTTCTGAAGATTAGCCAGCCTCTGATTATTTGACGTGGAGAAGTAAGATCTTTAGGAAGTAGGTAATTTTAAAACTGCATGATTTCCTGTGTCTTTGCTACTGTCTGCATTTGGAGAGAAGATATGTGAACTGCATTGAAAATATCTATGTAACTTTTTTTTAAACATTTTGTAACTTCAGAATATTATTTCAATTCAAGATTTAATCCATGCAGTTATTTGCATTGATTATCTGTCTTATAACAGATAGATTATTTTAATATTTAAATTTTTAGATAGAAACCGTTTTGATGTGGGTTTAACATACACGCCAGTATTTTTTATTTATATTTTTTTTGAGAAAAATTACAGGTGAGAGATTGTTGTAGGTCTGGGAATCAATGATAAAATTCAGTTGTGGACCTATTAGCAGTAGATTTCCATGATTTTTGAGTGTTCAGGTATAAATAATAATCACATACCTTAAGGGAGCCTGCAAGAAATATGGAGAGAGACCGTGTGCAGTAAAGGGATGGAGTGCCAGGACAAGGGGCATTGGTTCTCCACTGCCAGAGGGCAGGGATAGATGGGATATTGGGAAGGAATTGTTCCCTGGGAGGCTGGGCAGGCCCTGGCACAGGGTGCCCAGAGAAGCTGTGGCTGCCCCTGGATCCCTGGCAGTGTCCAAGGCCAGGCTGGACACTGGGGCTTGGAGCAGCCTGGGACAGTGGAAGGTGTCCCTGCCCATGGCAGGGGTGGCACTGGATGGGCTTTAACAACCCTTCCAACCCAAACTCTCTGGGATTGTAGGACCTTGATTCTATAATTTGATTTCTTAGAAGGATTTATTTACATTTTAAATCTGAGCACAGCTGAGATTTTAGGTTCAAATGGAGTAATGGGATATAATTCCAGAGTCATCGATTTTCTTTCTACCTCCATTTTCTGATGTACCCAGCACTGTCCTGTTGCCTGCTTCTGCCCTTTCCCTCTGTTCTGGGGAGTCCCTGGCCATTTGGATTCAGCCAGCAGTGCTGTGGGAGAGCCTCAGGCAGCAGCTGTGACAGACATAAAGTGAATTGTAGCACAGTGCTAAAAGTGTTTATCAGGTACTTTGTAAACTTCCTTTAAATGGCCACAAACAGTGAGTTTTCTCTCCCTGCCCTTTCTGTCAGGGCAGGAATCTGCATAGAGGGAGCTGCTCTGCCCAAAGGGAAGGGCTGGTAGACTCAGCAGGACTTCAGGCCAGACCACAAACACTGTATAATCGTGCTGTAAGAAAAATTTTCAGGCTGAATTTCTGTGTTTTCTCTGCCTTAGTAACAGATGCCATTATTTGTTGGCAAAAACTGATGATTTACATGAGTAATGAGATGTGTAGATTGACAGACTGACTCCTGCATGGAGTTCCTTTGCTTTCTGATGTGTATTTGGAGATGATGTTGCTGCTGTTCCTTTTTAGTTTGTTTGTTCATGCTGGTTATTTCTTGCTAAGCTGCATGCCATTTTTTCTTTCATGTTTCAAGCTGTAACTTGGGAATCACCTGAAAGCGATGTAAGGATTTCTCATTTAATTTCCTCCCCAGCCCAACCCCATAAAGGATCAGAGGAAATCCTGGCCATTCTTGTGGGTGGCCTCAGCAGCTGGAACCCCAAAATTTACTATTTACACCAAAACTGGGGTCAGATCCAAGCATGGTGTGTGTGCATGTCATGCTGAACGATGTGTGAGCCTTTCTCTCCCAGCCCAGTCATTTCAGTCTCATTCGATTTTGGGTGACTTCATTTGAGAAGCAGTGTTTCTCCTCAATGAGGAGATTCATTGTTACTGTTCTGACTTAAGAAACAAGACTTGTTTTGCCACGGCTCTTTTGTTTTGGGCAGCTGTTTTTTGTTTTGTAAATGTGACCAGTCTTTGTGCTGAAATCTCCCCACTGTCAGGCAGATGCAGGTCTAGGGAATTTTGTAAGTGGTCTTGGATGTTAGAAGAATGATGTTTGTTTGGTTTATTCTCTTTTTTGTACAGCTTGGTATGGAAGTCACCTTTTTTTGTGCTGTATGAATGCCAGTGTGGTGGCATTCGCTGCTGATTGTGGAAAATGTATTTTCTGCTTTTCCCTCTGACTGGAAAGGCATCACATTATTGTTCTATGTGAGTGATAAATGCTTGTCTCCTTGTGTTACAGCTCAATTTTCATTTTCAATTTCCTTTTTGTCACCTCCCAGATGTCTTTAATGTATTCCAAGGATTTTGAAGATTATGTTAATTCAGTTCACCCATGGGGTGTCTGCTGCTGGTTTATTCTGGAAAGCCTCTTACTCTGTCTCTTGGTGTGAACAACAGCCTGGTCCTCTGGTGTCCTTGGCAGGGAGGTTTCCATGTCACTTTTGTGACTTGCCTTTTTTGAATACAAGTTAGAAAGACTTTGTCAGTGACAATTTATTGTCACCTTCCTCTCTCTGAGTGCACACAATCATTTGGGTAATTTGCACGAGCCTTTCCCCCTTTGACTGCTGTTGGTGTCACTTGCTCACACTGCCAAGCCCAAGGAGTTTACCATCAAGGTAAACTCCTGCAGAAACAAACTTCAGTGAGGGCAGAAAGGTGGTTTGTTCCAGTGTTGGAATTAGGACAAAAGGCTGGGCCATGAGTTCAGTGTCTCTGGTGCTCAGGGCTGTCAAACTCCTTCTCAACACGGTGAGTGGCTGTGTCATACCCAAAATACAAGGATTCATATATTTTCTAAATGCTAGTGATGTCAGAAGAACCATGAAAGTTCTTAGTGCCTGTATGAATGGCTGATCCTCCTTTTAGGTCTGGCAAAGCTGTTGGCCTCACTCATCCTTTAAGTCAGTGAGCAGCTCAGGCTGATTACAAGTAGTATTAAAAACTTGCTTCCCTGAAGTTTCAGTTTTCAGCTTTTGTCTTTAATGTCATGTACCTCCTCCTGAGTAAGATGCCTAGGAGGAGATAAACTGACCACAACCCCACTTGGTTTATAGACTGAAAAGTCCTTTATGTTTTTTGTTGGACTTATAGGAATTGTAGATTTTTCAGGAAACCCTTAACTGGAAGTGAGAAAGTGAGGGAGAAGGAAAGATGCCACTGAATTAGTAAGTTTGCCTCATTTTGTCCTTCAGAATATCACAGGGGATTTTCCTGATAAAGAAATAGCTACAAAGCATTTTATTTCAGTGTCAACTTCGTATTTCTGGAAAATCTGGGGATTGCCAGAATTGCTGCTACATGGGTGGGCATTAAAAGGTCTGGGGTTCCACAGAAATTGCTCCAGCACATTCAGCAGCAGCTGAAGATGTGTCAGACAGTCCACAGCAACACAAAGGTGAGACCTGAGCCCCTCTTGGCTGACTGTAGATGTTGAGTCTAGCTTTCAGTTCATTTGGTAGTTAAAAAGTCCTTTGTGTAACTGAGATTTGGATCTGTTGTGTTCTCAGGACCTCTCTTATCCTATATTAGCGTTAGTGTCTCATATTCCTCTGTGAAATTTTTACTGCCTGCTAGGAGATTGCCATTGATTTCACATAAAAATAATTGGCCATCTTTGCTGACTCATTTGCAAGTAAGGAAACAGCAGCAGCAGAATACAGAGTTCTTCTCCCTCAGTCGCTGGTTTACTTCATTGAGTGACCTTGTGCATCTTGGCTAATGGGCACATGAACAGGTCTCTATTGCAATAACATTTCTTTCTGCTAGAGACAAAGAATTACAGTAATCCATTGGAATTACATCCCCCCCAGAGCACAAAAACCATTGAGATGTTGAGAGATGAACTTATTTCCCTACTGTGGGCATGAGAGAGGGGGAGGAGCAAAGAGAGACAGGAGAAAGAAGATGCACAAACCTGATGGTGATTTGGGAAAGACCATTTTGTGTGTCCTGAAAAAAGGAGTTTGTTGCCTCCACCGCCCCTTGCATGCAGCACACAGAAAACACTGGGGCCAGGCCTCCATCAGGGGTCCAGAGCATCACAGTTCAGGACACAAAATCTAAGTGGTCTCTGAAGATCATGAAGTTCAGTCTCTTTCTCAGAGCACAGTTAATTTCAAATGTAGACTGGCTTGTTCTGGGCATTGCCCAGCAGAGTTTTGAGTATTTCCAGGGTTATATACTCCTCTGTGACCCTGGAGTCCCTGTGCCCCCACTGGAGGGTTTTTCCCCCTTATGCTCAAACCACAGATTGCTTTTCTACAATGAATCCCCTGCCCCACTCTGAGGGAAGTCTTCCTTGGTCTGCTCCACTGAGGAGCTGAGGACAGCATTTAGAGCTGCCTTGGTTTCCTCCTCATAGTCCTTGACTTACTCCAGGTAGTTCAAGACTGTATTAATTCCTTCCTGTCACCCAGCATTTGTTGCTGTGTTGCTTTGGAAGGGCACCGAGTCCTCTGTGTTTGCCTGCTCTCACAAAGCACTGCTGGCTGCCCCTTTGGTGTGCTTGCAAAAATGAACACCAGAAAACCTTTGTGAGAGAGAGACTGAGCAGAGGATCAGGAGCTCAGGAGTGAGCTCCTGTTCAGTCAGAACGTGCAGCTTGGAATTTGAAGACATGTATTTATGCCTTGTTGTCTGTTGCCATTTCCCCCCCCTCAATTCCTCCTTATCCATCTTGCTTTTATTCTTTATTTCTATCTCCTGCTCTGCTTTTCTTGGTGAGATGTTACCCCATTTGGAAGGAGTGGCAGCTCACAAAGTGAAAGGGAATGCTGCTTGGATTTGATTTGGAAACATCTTCACGGAGTGTGACTTGATTAGGGTGATGCAGAAGTTGTCGCAGACATGTCTGGGTGGGGTTAAAAGGTAAATTTAGTTGGCATTTGAGGCCTAATGACAGGCAGTAAGATGAACTTTCCCTGCAGAGGCTTTATGAAGTTGAAGCCCATTCCTTCCTGACCAGCAAAGAGGTGACAGTGATTCCATAAGGTCAAGGAAGCCTCACAGTGAAGGTTTGTGTGTTTTTCCCGGCAAGTGTAAATAACCATGGGATCAAGGCTTATCATATTGATGGAAGTGGAAAAAAATACATGTTCACATATGAAGGGATTCGGCTGCTCTGCCTGGAAAGTCCTTTGTAGCTTTGGGAAATGTTCCTCCAGGCTCTTGGAGTCTCAGAAGCAGCACTACCTGCAGTGGGGGAAATAGGACCTTCTAGGGATATTTTCTGTGTAAAGCACCACAAGGAGCCTGTCTGGAGCACTCTCTGTTTGGGACAGCCCACAAGCCCAGTTCCATTCTCTAGCTTACTGCATGCATTTCTTGTGCTGAGATTTATTAGCCTGAGAAATCAATTCCTGTGACTCGTTAGCAATGGTGATAGCAGAACATTTTTATAATTGTGGGTTCATGTTTCATGTGGGATCACTACCTGTGCTCCAGCTTGCTTTCAGAGATGGAAAAGCAACCCCAAAGCTTTACTGTATTAAAAATTGGTGTCTGAAGAAGGCTGTTCAGATGTTCCCTTATAAATGTACACACATTAAGATAAACATTTCCATTACAGTGTTTTTCAAAAATATGTTCTCTTGATATCTTGAGTAATTACACCAATCTACACGCAGTTTATTTCTGTTTATCTTCCAGTAAATTCACCAGATTCTTCCATCACAATCCCATGTCAGTGTTTTGGGTTCAATGTTCTGTGGCTTCAGAATTATCACCCGCATGTATATTCCAAAATTGCATTCCTACTATAAAGTCATCCTGCAGGGAGCTCTTGAGGCTTTCATGACCTCATTTACACAGCAATAAATTCCCAAATCTCATTCAGCCAGTGTTTTCTCTGTGACTAAATATTTCAGTCACCCATCATGGAGGATAATTTTCTGAAGTTAAAGTGGTATGGGAATAACTGTTACAATTAAAGGTATAATAAACTATTAAAGCTGAACAAATGAACTGGTGCTTTGGTGTAAAAAGACAGTAAGTTGTAAAACCCATTGTTCCTAATTACAGTTCTGGGTGTTTCTCCTGCTTGGCCCATGTGACTGCTCTGTACAATCCTCAGTGCAGGGGCTGAGCTTGGAATGGCAGCTTCCTTTAAATTTATGGATTCCACTAAAGGCACAAAACCTTCATTTAAAAGGGGAATTCCATTGAAAACTCCTATTTCCAGAATAAGAGTCCTTGTGTTATTTTTTTTCTATTTTCCCTGAAATACACTGAAGACATATCACTGCATGTCTTCTAAAATGTGCATTGTGCGCAGGGGCGAGGTAATTTCTGAGAACTCTTGAGGCAGATTTTGGTTCTTTCATGATCCCAGCTTACCAGAAAGTTCCCTGTTTGAAGAGGAAAGGGAGTTTGCATGGTCATTGCTAAGAGGAGCTCCTTGTTGGAATTGCTGCCAATGCAGACATTTGAATGGGGATTGATCAAAATTGAATAAAACACGCGTGAAAAAGTGAGGAGGCTTCTTCTCTTGCTAAAATACATTAAGTCAAGTGTAATGGCTGTAGCTTCTAGAATAAACTCATCAAAACTAATGAAAGTGTTGTTCAAAGAGTTGTGGCTGCTTTAATAGCAGAACGTGTCTTAATTGTTCGGTAGTCAGTAAACACTTTTTTATTCAAGGCAGAAAATCTATCAGAGTCACGTTTGATCCATTCTTTCTTGGGTAACAGTTCAAACTTGGATCCAAAGTTCTCTGAAATGTTATAAAGGAAGGAAATGCTTGGATTGGAAAATGAAAAGGGTTGACTCTATTTTTGAAAATGGAACTTTCCTTTTATCTCCACACAAACCTAAAGGAGCTGTGTGCATTTATGTGACTTTTAAAATTGAAGAGTCTTTTACAAACTAAGGCTTAAATTCTTCCAGAAAAGATGCCAAATATCTCAAATCCTTTATCATATCATATCCTGCTTTTTCTGTTGGTTGCTCTTCTGATTATTTACTTGTCCTCCTCAAAACTGTTCTCTTGATTTGGTTAATACCAAGACTGCTGAGTATCATAGAATTGTTGAGGTTGGAAAAGACCTTAAGGATCACAGTGTGAACACTGAAAAAGGAGGAGGAGAAAATAATGGTTAGTGCAAGATATTGTCTTCATGATGTATACGTTAAATTTTGGTTAGATAATTAAGCTGAAGGTTAAAATTTAGCAAGTGTTCCTATTTCCACAGTTGCTGCACTGTGGCAACATAAGCTTTGACACAGATTTCACATATTTTTAGAGAAAAGTTAACAGATCTTGGGCATGCTTTGCTCATCATAGTATTTTAGCTGTAGCTTTTTATAAAACATGATTTAAGCACTTAGTAAAGTGCATTGTGTGAAAATTGTTTAGGCTTAGTTTGGTTTGTTTTGGCAATGTAGGATGCTTGCAACCTGCCATGGTTGTACAAGAGGTGAGGCAGCTGAGGAGGGAAAAGACATCCTCTAGATTTAGCATTTGACCTGGGAAATGGCATAATAAGCCATCAGCTCTTCAGGCATCAAAAATGATGTGATTATTCCAACATCCAAGTGTCTCTGAGGAACTCCAGTTAACTGACAAGTTTTGTTTCTTTCATGTGAACAATTAAATATTAACTGGGTACTTTTAAGAAACCCTGGCAAGTCACATGTTCTCTTCTGCTTGAAAACAATCCTGGAATAACTGTAACACTTATTAATGAATTCTCATTGTTTTATAATACATTCTGAATCTTGTATTCTTTAGAAAAATAATATTGCATTTTGTAGACCTGTAGGGTACTGTTAATGCTTCGTGTTTGGTGCAGTCTGAAAAGGTAAGATTTTACAAAATAAATCCAGGAGAGGAGCAGAGCTGTCAGTATCTGATAAACTTGTTGTGCTCTGCTAAAGGAGAGAATGATGTCTGTGTTTTGTTCCTGACCAGTTAGATTTGCTGTCAGGGTTCTGAGGGATCTGCAAAAGGGGTTTGCTGGGATTTTTGTTTCAACAGCTCAAAGTGAACCCTCCCATGGAAGCAGATGTTCTTCTGTAAGAATGTCAAAGCTCTGCAGCAGATATCCCACTGTCTCTGGATCCCTGCACTGGCTGTCATGGCTTCAATTCAAGTTTTGGAAAGGTGTTTTCTGCAGAGTTTACAAAAGCTGTATTTATTATCAGCACCCAGCTGAAGATTGTCCCTGGGACTTGCCCCCTATCTCTTAGGAGAGTATTTAGCCAGATTACTCTCTTCCATCTCCAGCATTTTCTCAGGCAGGGAATATGAAAACACTGAACCTCTGGGCTGAGCATGGGGTCAATACCCGGGAGACATTTCAGAGCTGCCTTTAACAGGGATTTAAGGCCATGAGTGACCCCTGTGGAGCCCTGTGAGGGACCCTTTCCCCCACACTGACCAGTGAATGGTCACAGGCAGAGGGCACAGCTGTGTCTCAGCCCTTCCATTCACCCATCACGTGAATTCAGGATTTGAGAATACAAAGTTGACGTGGCCTGGGTTTGCTGCTTTCCATTCAAGGAGAGGCCTTCAGAATCTGGATATGTCTATGAGCAGGTTTTCCTTTGCCACCCATTGCTAGAAGTAAAGGAAACCAATGGCTGGATCAGAGCACTAATTGTTTCCTGAGCTTCAGGGAACTATTGTAGCTCAGAATTCCTTTGGTCACTAGTGAAGCATTTTTCTGATCCAAGTGCTCTCAAGACCTTCAGCATTCATTAACCCTTTAGTTCTCTTCTACAGCAGTATTTTGTTCAGTGATTTTATTTGGGCTGTGTCCGTTTCTGCAGTGTTTGGGATATTTTTCCTGCCATCTCAAGCTGCAGTTTTGTCGTTCACCAGCTCTCAGCAATCAGCTGAATCTCCTGAGTGTCACTGAGATGTTGTCACTTTGGTTTTGACTGGCATTTTACTAAGCCCCTAATAAACTTCCATGCTGGATTCTGTCAAAGCAGCATTGCCTGTGCACAGTGAGGCACAGTTTAAAATCTTATTAATAGAACAGCACAAAGAAACTAATCCTTCACTACAACACCTCATTTTGTTCCCTATGCCTTAATCGAGACCTTCACACAGCTGTAAAGCTTGTTTTAGTTTACAGAGATCATGAGAAAATGACTTGCCTTTCATTCTCTCTGCTTATATTGGCTTTTTTTCTTTTAGTGAAAGTTTAGGCTTCCATTTTCCCGAGATATGTTTGTCTTTAAACTAATTTAATATTATATTTTACATTGTTGCACGTCTTGGAATGACTTCTTTCATTTAAAAAATCTTTGAAGCATGAGGTTACTTTGATATCTTTTCTCCCAAAGCTTTGCCCTGGGCAGTTTAGTCACCTACAGGAGAGCACAGGGTGCTTGAGGACAGGGAAGCACAGTATTCCCTATATCCTTGTTGCTAACTTCCTGCTCACAGTGCTGTCATTCCTACACTCCAGGGGTTTAAATAGCTTTCTGAGAGTTGGATAGGTTAGTCTCTCTGTCTTTTCTGGGAAAGAAATGTTAAAAAAACCCCCAACACTCCAAAACCACCACACTTTTCTTGTTTCCTTTACAAGTTATTTTTAAACACTGTGATTTAAACCTGTTCAATTTAGTGATGCACACGCATCAGTGGGAATAATATCAATTGGTTTAAAAATGTAAACCATTCTGGCAGTAATATTGTTAGCCACTCGTAACAACAGTGCCTTGCTCTGCTTTCACTCTCATGTATTCTGGAACTGTCCCCATAATGGAACAATGTAGGAAGAAATCTCTTGGATTATTTGTGGATTATTTGTGGGAATTTTGGCTTTCCCTGTGCTTAATGATTTTCCAGTCTTCTTTCAGAAGATCATTTAGGGAAATACTTGGGCAGCTCAATCACAAACCTATGGCAAAGCTGGGATGTTCTCACACTCCACTGCACGGTCTTGTTTGTAAGCAAACTCTGCATTTGGGAGAACAAACCTTACTGGCAGAGAACACTCTGTTATCAGTGTGAGGTAATCCTTAATTTGGGCTTGTCAGAGGTTTGGCTGTCAAGTTCTTTGGAGCTTCACTTTCCTGAGTAGTTCTCTGTGAACTCCCTGGTTGCGTTCGACTTCTGGGGGAAAGAGTTTTGAGGAAAAAGGGGAAAAATTTGTTCAAAGCCACCTGTCTTGTGGAGCAATTCCTGCTGGCTGCCCTGTGGTTGGTGTGGCCCAGCTTCACAGCAGCAAGGGAGTGGCACCTGCCTCTGTGCTTGTGTTCTGTGGTGTCATCTGGATGGATCTGAAAGATAACCTGAAGCAACCACTGTGCTCAGAGCAGTGGAATTCTCCAATTGCACACTGAATGTTAAACAGCAGCTGCTGTGGGTGCTGTCAAAGGCACAGCAGGAACAGCTCTGCTCTGAGGATGAGATTCTCCAGTGCTGTACATGGCCCAAGAACTGGGGCAGATTAACATGCCTGCTCTAACTAAGACTCACCTGTGGTTTTGCTGCGCTTGCATCATATTTAGTTCTTTGGTAAAGCAAATGGTTAAGTGTTTTATTACCAGTTTCATCCCTTTCAGTTGCGTCACACTGAGAATTTTCTGATGACAGCTGTAGATAAGAAATCTTAGTGTTCTCTCATCCTTCCTCTGATACAACAATGCAGAACTTAATAAAGAATACAATGTTCTCAGTTGTATAAAGTGGCAGTGGTGTCCTGCCTTTAAGTGTCAATGCCTTTACCCAAGCCAAAGAAACAAGAATTTCCCCCCACCTCTGTCATTCTCAAAGTTATCTTAAAATCTTGCATTGATTCATTACATATTTGTGTGGTACTTGTTCTACTATCCTTTCACTGACTTATTTGTTTCAATCTCAGAAGAGCTCTTGTACAGATAATGCTGCACACAGTTTCCCTAACAAGCTATGCAAGCCACCGTGAAAGGATTTTGCAGAATCATGCTATAAATCCCTTGGATAGGTGCTATTGATTTCTGAAGAGGTCTTGCTGAAAAAGGAATGTGCTGCTCAGGTCTCCAGAGGTGTTACTAAAAGGACAATAGCACTGGAGAAGCAACAGCAGGAGAAAATCGATTCCCTGGCTATTTTTTGTTTGTTTGTTCTCAGTGAGATTATACAGGAGAGAGGAGATGGATTGAGCTATATTATTTCAGCTGGGCTGAAACTTGCTTTCTTTTTATGTTGAGTTATTTGATGTGCCTGAAATCTGTGAGAGCTGGGGTCTATTGCTGGGTAGATGTGGCAAACAGACTCTGCTTGTCAGGCTTTTACCTGGAGTATGTGAGCAGTGGTTCTTACACTGTGAGCACACATCACCTTCACCAAAGGAGTTATCCAGCCATGTGCCAGAGTTACTCCAGGGAGGAAGGAGTTTGTCTTATTCTGCCACCACCTCTGGTTTAAGACCAGGCTCATGTATTCTTTTGCTGTCAGATTGTGATCTTTTCTTCTTTTTTTTTTTTTTTTTAATGAAAGCATAGGAAAAGAATTGTGTTTGTAGAAAGTACCTGTGCTATTCAGAGTTATCCTTTCATCAGACCCACCACTGCCTTGTATTGACACTCGTATGCTGACAAATGACAGGAGGAGAGGAAAAAGAAGAAATTGCTGGAAGAGCAAATGGAGGAAGAACCCAGGAAAACTAAGCTACAAACCCACCATTGCTTTGTTTAGAAACACCTCTGATGTGCTGTTGACTGGAGCTGAAGTTTCCATTCTATTTGGAGAAGTAATAAGTCCTCATTCCTCCATGCCAGAAAACAGCAAAAGTTTTAAAATTATTTTTAAATGAAGCTGAAGCTCCCTGCTCTTTTAATTTACCTTTTTCCCAGTTGCTCTCCAGTTCAGTAGCTGTTGCACTTCTTCCTTCATCTTTGGAAAGAGTGTTATCCTCAAGGAATATGTTTTATTAAAGAAATGTGTTCTAGCGGTTTCCTTTGTATTGTGTTCTTTACATCATGTATTTGGGCTTGTGTCTATAGGAACAGACTTTTGAGTGTATTTTAATTTGAGGTGTTTGGGACTAGCTAGAAAATAGCACCTTTAAAGTACCTCTAAAAAATCTACAGGACTTTGGAGCCTATTTTCAGATAATGTGGCAATTAAAGTCTTGAGTATCCCTTCACTCAAAGGCATCTGATGATGTTTCTAGGCTGGTCCTTAGGTGGGCCCCACTAGAAGAGCAATATTCCAATTCACACTGAGAATCCAGTTTGAAATGCTGGGGTTTCACAGATGATTTTGCCAATCTCTAATCCCTGGCTGTAGTAATGCAAGAGGAGGGATCATTTTTTCTTGTATAAAAACTAATCCAGGAAGCTTTTCTCCTTTATTAACAGCTGTCCTGTAACATCTTTCTTGATAATATCAATCTGCTCTCAGATTTCTACCAGATTTTTCCCCCAAGATATTTTCTTTCCTTTTCTGTCCTCTGAATTTAGGCAGCCTTACTTCAATGCTAGCAATATGCAGACCTTGTTCTGTCCCCTTTCTTCCCCCATCCTCACATGTGTACATTTCATAAAAGTATTTTGAGTGGAAAATAGTTTTTCAAATGATGCTGTCTTTTTCTTTTTATTCCCTGTATTCTTTACACATATATATTTGTAGCTTTTCACCCTTTTATCATTACTTAACTTCAGCATTTTCCTAGGCAAGAAAGACAAAACATGTACCAGAGCCCCTACGCTATCTTGGCTCTCCTAAGAAACTGAGGGTGAGACCAGCTTTTCGAGACATATTTTTTATAAACAGATCTTAATCCTTATCTGAGTGGGGAGGATTTAGAAGGTGCTAGAGCTGGGGGGATTACTTCACTGGGCATGCTTCTAACTGGGGACTCTTGTCAGATTAGCATAATCTGTGAAATCTATAGCAATTGTACCCGCGTTATACGGGGTGTGCATCTTCGGCCTTTTCCACCTGAGGAATTGTGCACCTAAGGATCCTTAAATAAACCCTTTATACCTTATATATATACCTTTATACTTATATTTCCATCACCCTAACTGTGCCTGGCTCGTGATGCTAAGACCAGAGAAAAAAACATCACAACTTGACTCACATCTGTTCTGGAAGGAAGCAGTGCATTTCCATTGCCTAGTTTCAGGTGCATTTCAGGTGGGAAGAGGGAATAAAGGAGTCAGTATGTTCTTTCTCAGCAATTTTTCCCCCCAACTCTATTTAAAATTGTAGAACTGAAGAATAACTCAGGTGGGAAGAGACTTCTGGGGTCTCCTTGACCAATCCCTTGCTCAGAGCAATCCTGATACATCAGGTTGCTCAAGATCTTGACCAGGTGAACTTTGAATATCCAAGGATGGAGATTCCTCTGGTGCTCTGGAGCCCTGCTCCAGTGTTTGACCGCTCTGAGTGAAAAAAGGTTCCCTTGTTCTACCTTGTGCCTCTGGATCTCTGTCCTTTACCTGCACTCTGTGAGGTGGTTCTGGCTCTGCCTTCTCTACCCTGTCCCAGAAGGCAGCTGGTTTAAGCAGACAGGCACAAACTAAGGCAAACACAGTCATTTTGATTAGTTTGACTCCATTAGAATTCAGCGCAGTTTTCTCCCAAATTCTCCAGCAGTTTATTTTTTACATTTGTTTCCCATACTGTTATGAGTAGCAAATACCTGCTTGATAATGAAAGGTCAGTCTCTTACAGAGGTAATGAAAATACAGAGAAGCCCCTGTTTACACAGTGCACTTCCAGACAAGCTGTTAAAGAGCATTTCTCTTGAGGCATACATTTAATATTGCACTGGCACTTAGACAAACATTTAGTAATAGTTCAAAGGAAGCCTTTTTCTTTACTGTTGACCATAGTGACAACCCCAGACTGTTGTCTGAGAGAGATCCTGTTGAGTGATAAGCAGGTGCAGTGTCAGGTGAACACAGCTGAGTGGCTGTGCAGGTGGCTGCAGCACACATTTGAGAAGGAGACCTGTAGGAAAGAGTTCTGATTAACAAATGACATAAAAAACCACCCAACTTTGATGTTCAAAAGGAAATAAACTTACCAAGGACTAAGAAGGTTGGCAGTCCGTATTTCAGGTGTATGTAATGGTTCCAAACCCAGCTCATTTTCCTGGCCTTCCCCTGGCATGTCACAGCCATCAGGCCCATGCTCCCTTACATGTCCCATGGCATTTCCCAGGGGGGCTGGCTACCTCTCTGCAGGGTCACGCAGGATGCAGAGTCTGAATGTGACTGACAAACCCCAGCACTTTGCTGATAACACTGCCTTTGTACCATAAGAAGCTTCCTGTGACCTTGATGCCTTTTCAGCCCTTAAATCATGAGCCAAACAAGATTAAAATTATAAAAAGTGATTATCATTTGTTGAAGGTCCTCCAGGTACACTTACGGCAGAATGCACACATTACAGGGCTTCAGCACTTTTATATGTTTAGAAAATTAACATAATTGACAAGAATCCCCAGTTTGAAGTACAGTTAATGAAATAATTGGTCCCCTATTGAAGCCTCCCCCTTGAAGCCCCACATTGCTTATGTCTACATACATGGGAAAGTGGAATGGCCTTGGTTCACTGAAGGAGCAAGATTAGAATAGAATTTCAGCAATGTGTTTGTCTAACAAAGTACTGGACTTAGCTGAAGAACCTGTATAAATATACAATAACAGTCTACAGAGCTATGAATATATGAAATACATATAAAAAGCAAAAATCTTTTGACATCAGCCTTGCCAATACCTTTGCTGTTCTAACAGGTGCTGCTGATGCTGCTTGAAACCTCAAGTATCCTGACAATGTAATGACAGTCAGAGCCAAGCCTGATGAAAATGTGCATTTCAGATGGTTTTCCCTCATAAACTTGTCGGGTTTCCACATCACCTTTTGAAAAAAATGAATGGAAATGAACCCTGTCTCCCCTGCACAGACCCAGGAGCAGGAGTCGTGTGAGCTTCCTGAGGGGTTTTTACCCCCAGAGATGGATTTTGCCCTGCAGTTCTGTCTCAAGGCTGGATGCCAAAGTGCTCTTTAGACTCCAGCTGCAGTGTGTAATGCTGCTTTGGCTGAGGGATTATATTGGGTTTGGGAACAAGGTTCCATGACACATTTGCCCTCTGTTTGCTGTTGCTTGCTGTTAATATGGTTTGGGAAAGTTTCTGAGATTTTCTCCTACTGCTTCCTCTGATTGCAGGTGGGTGTGTGGTAGGGATGTGTCTGCCTTGGCAAATCAAGTCTTGTTCCACCCCTCAGCAAGTGTCATCAGTGGAGCTGTGCTGTCATCATGTTTGACACTACAGAAAGCACTGATTGCATCAAAAATGATTCGAAACTTCCTCAAAATTGGTGGCAACGAAACATGAGTAATATTTGAAAGGGTTGGAGATTTCTTCAGATTTTGATCCGGACTAAAATTGTCATGAAACACTCACTCTGGAAAGCAGAGTCAGATTCCATCTGCTTTTTAATGAACTTGCATATCTGCAAAGAAATACAAATAGAGTTGCGTGGGAAACCTAATTTTTAATGTGTAAACATATAGATGTGATAGAGATTTGGACTGAAACTGCTTTTAGTTTTATGGACCACATAGGGTCAGAGAAAAACCAATGCTGTTGGTGAAGGTCCTTATATTACAACTTTTCTTCAAAGGACGGGCTTTAGTCCACTCAGAAATCTGACACAGCAGCTTAATTACAGAGAGTAAAATAAGATTTAGTTTTAAAAAAATCTAATTTCCATTTGTGGTGGAAGCTTTGCATGTAGCACTTGAAAAATATTGAAAACCACCCCATCAACACACACAGAGCCAAACCAAGGCAACACCACCTTGGTGTTTCATGCTTTATGTTAAGTTTTGAAGTTATGCTTCCTTTTCTGGTTATTTCTCTACATGCAACTTCCAACACATGCCACAGCCACACAAAAGCTGCTCCTGATGGCCTCTGATCTGAAAACACTGCAGCAGGAAATCTCCTCTGGAGATTTATTTGACAGAATGAGTTGAGAAAGGAGATCTCTTCTTCTGTGTTGGCCCCTGGCAGTAAATTTGTTACCCATGTTATTCCTAAACTATGGACTGGATGGGGCCTGAAAAGTCAGTGTTGATCCCTGATCTGGCAGAGCGAATGTGGAGGAAAGTCATGTGGAATCACTGGAATTGGAGGGAATGGCATCTTGGGGAATAGGATTTGGCAGTGGCTCCACACTACATCTCCTGATTGCACTGAACAATTTTTTTCCAGGCTAGGGATTAATTTAACTCTGCATGGCTTTGTGATGTCCAACTGCTGCAGTGCTTGTGGCTATGTGCTGTAATCATCCTGGCTGGGTCTCACTCTGGATGCCTGCCACACTGCTGTCCCATGGGTTGGGAATATGCCTGCTTCCAAAAGCAAAAAACAGGATCAGAGTAAATAGACAGAAATAATGTAAATACATAAAAATATGTTATTTATATTTATATAGATGTTGCTTATAGCTGCTGTCTTTACAGAAATTGTGAAAGAAACGTGGTAATGGAATTAATAAGTAATTGTTGAGCTGTTCTTGATTTGATTTGTCTGTTCCCTTGATTTGATTTGTACATATTCTTCCACACCTTCTCTCCAAACACTGCTTGCTTTCCTCAGCTATTTTTTAAGGTTTAATGAATCTTTTGAAAACAGACAAGTGAACCCCAGTGGTCTGCAAACAGAAGGTTGAAATCCACATCTGTAAGTGTCAGAGCACAACTGACTTCTTGAATGCCATAAACTCTTCCAGGGCTGCATTTGAATCAGAACTTTTCTTTTTACACTCCAAATCCTCCATCTGGTACCTTGTATTCAGTAGGAACAGAGGAAAAACTGAGTTTGATACTCTGTGTTTAATGGGCTTGATTGTGATTGTGCATCTCTGTTGCTTCACCGACTTCGGTAAAGAGCGCTTCCCTGTGTCTCTCTGATTTCAGAATTGGGCCTGAAATTGATAGTGGTATCACAAAAAGGAAAATACTATTAGGAACTAACACTCAAGAAAAATGACACAGCCTGGGCTTGAAAATGGAACTAATTTATTCACCCGCTCCCTTGGTGGCAAGGCAGAAATGAGTGGAAAGGATGAGAAGTGATAACAGTGATGAAAGCTGTGGCATCCTCCTGTGGGCAGGCACTAAGGCTGCTTTAAAAATCTGCAGTCAGTTTTCTGACACAGAGTCACCACCTTCTGAGAAAAGTCTGGAATTCTAACATTAGGCTTAAGGCTCAAGCAAAAGAAAATAAAATTACATCTCTTTTGCCCACTCCTCACGTGTGTTTTGTATTCTGCTGCTTGGCTTTGGCTGTCAGCGACAGAATCACCATAGATGGGCAGGGATCCCTAAAAAATCCCTCAGTCCAGCTCTCCAGCTGGAAAACAGCAAAACCCCAGTGCTGGAGGGTGCTCTGGGAGCACTTACACAGCTGGGCATTGTGCTGGCTCTTGGTATGCAGCGACCAGAGCTCAGACTGGGGTCAGCTCTGTGATCGCTTGAGCTCAGCCTGTGCCTTGAAAACTGAGGAAAATCAACCCCTCAGGCCCTGGCAATGAGTTCAGCTGCTTTGCTTGCATGCTCAAATTAACTTGGCAAAAAGATTTACCCTGGAGGGCAGCAGTAGGCTGTACCATGGCAGACAGAGGGGCAGGCACTGCCGATTCCTTGGTACACACAGCACTTTCAGGGCACCTTCATCTGCTGAAGCCACTGTCACACCAGCTGCCTTCCTCCCTGGCTCCACACTGGAATTGTTCAGGCTTGCCTGATTTAAGCTGTTTTTGTGAGGTGACCTGTTTTTGTTTCATGACACTGTGCTGCTCCCTGACACCCACTGCTCTACCTACCTGACTGTCCCAGCCTGGCCAGCAGCTTTTCTAGTTTTGGCTCTTAGCAAGAGGGCAGGTAACTCTGAGAACTCACAGCATCTCCTGGTTGATCAGGGACCCTAGAACAACTTCTGTCAGCTCACAGCTGGGAGCAGGCACTTTTACAAACCCTCAGGTTTCTGGGTTCTTGGCTTGTGACCCTGATGCTGGAAGCTACTGGCTGTGATTAGGAGGAACCTGCACTCAGACATGTGTGGGAGATCTGTGGTGAGTTCATACCTTATCAAGTCCTTTTCTACTATATGACACATTTGTGTTATTGTCTGTAAAAAATACATCTAGTTTAGTAAACTCATGAAAACAAGTGTGTTAGTGACTGTCAGCTTGTCCTTTCCCTTTATCATTCCTCCATTTCACTGGATTCCAGCACACCACTCCTCTATTTCTTGGCTACATTGTCCTCCCGCTCTCTTCAAAATGAGAGGTGCTGGATGGATTTTGCCTTGTGCACACCATGAATGTATTTAAATGAGCAAAACTTCATCAGAGTGGAGAGGGACAGAGAAGCAGAGATTATGTCAGATATGCAAATCTGAACAATCTACATCAGGAGGTCCTTGTTAGACTCTGTGCAGAGTGACAAACACCCCTGGCCACATCCTGTTTCTCTGGGCTGTGTGTGACTGCAGCAGCAGCAGCTCCTTTGTCCCTGGTTGTATATTTTCCATTACATGGCAGTCTGGCTCAGAGCAGTGCCCTCTAGACCCAGATCTCCTGCTTCAAGAAGGGTATGGGGCTTTTTAGGGTGCTACAGTTCAGGGCCCAGTGAGGATTCTTCTATAACTGGATGAAATCTGAACACTTGGAAAAACAGTGAAGCTGCTACTGCAAACTGCAGCCAAGCCATGGTGACACATGCAAGTTTTAAAATGAATTTTGAGTTATCCTCAGGCTTTGCAGTCACATCCCCACAAATCTCTGGTTTAGCTGCTCCCAGGAACATTAAGAACAGAAAGCTTCTTTCCTTAGAAGCAAAGTTGGCAGAATGATGGAGCTTGTATGAGATGGTTTCAGTAAGGGAGATCCACCTTCCCTCAGTTTCACTGCTCGCATTGCTCCACATTAGTGATGCAATTCTTTCCCTCCCTGTTCCTGTTCCTGTTCCTGTTCCTGTTCCTGTTCCTGTTCCATCTCAACATCTTGCTGCATTTCTTTCCTGCTCCATTCAGCTTGGGGTTTTTCATCTTGTTCTGTGAATCCAGCAGCTGCCACGATCCTCAGAACCATTGAACTCTTTCAGTTCGGGTTGTAGCTTTTCCCATCTGTGCTGATGGTTCCCAGGGTCTACTTTACCATTCCTCTACTTGTGTGCTCAGTGTTTGTGCAGTGACTGCTGTCATTTTCTGTTTGTGCTGCTGTGACATTCAAAACCACCATGAAGATCAAGGCCTAGTCAAGCCAGCCCAAGTAAAAGAGAAAAAGTAGCATGTATCCCAAAGAGTTTTAATTCCTATGCGATGGTTAGACTTTTTTAAGGAGTTTATATAAGGCTACCAGAATGGGAGAAGGAGTTTTCTAGTTTTGACTGAAGAGGAGAAAAGATGACAGTCTCCCTGCCTGGAGTTTGGATCATGACTGGTGTGAGCAGCCTCCTGCCCCTCTCCTCCTCTCCCTGTCAGCTTCAGCATTTTGGAGCAAGCAATGAGAAAGTTTCCTGTGACCTCAGAGCACCACCTGTGCATTCAGATACTGTTAGCTAAGACTAGAGACAACTCCTGCATGTAATTTAGAGGATCAACACACTGTAGGACTCCTCAGTAACACAAGCCACAGATGTTTGTCACTGCTATTCTTTTTTTCTGTGATAGCTGTAGCATCTTGCTGAGTGCAGGAGAAAGGACCAGTGTGGCTCTAAACTGCCTGGTTTTAGCTCAAAGTGGGCCTTTATTAAAATACTCAAACCACATTTGCTATATTTAGAGATTATAGTACCCTTTGTAGATGTTTGCAGATTGCTAAATTAGGATGCCAAGCAATTATGAAATGGAAGTGCTTTATGAATTTAATTTTCTGATATGAAAAGCACAAGGGAAAAGCACCAATATTAACACTGTAGAGTCTCCAGCATAATTCTGTAAGAGAAAGTTACCAGTAAAAGTAAATTTTCTATGTAAGCTTGGCAGGAGCAGGCTGGTCATTATTCCACAGCTGCCTTCCCAGCAAGGCACCACTTCCTTCTCAGCCTCATCTTTCTCATTTAATACCCACCTGGAACAAGCCAGGCAGGGTTTCTGCAGACAAACAGGGTCATTTGGAGTAGGCTTCTTTCAAAGCAGAATCTCTTTTGTACCTTTGTAGACGGGGTCTTACACTTATAAATAAATAAATAATAATTCTTAATAATTAAAAATAGTTGCTTAAAGACCCTCCCACTGCTATGGGTCTAGTGCTCAGATTCCAGGATATTGCTAATAGCAGTTGAAACTGTAACATTTTTCTTACCTATTTTGTTTCCTTCTCTCAAGGTTTACATTTTCATTTGCTCTCATGCAGCAAATAAATTCCATGAAAGGGAAATGCTTAATAAACAGCCTCTGGTAAAGAGTATGGCATAACTGGCATAACTCCTTCTCTTTTAGAAGCATGGAGATTGCATCACTGAATATTGTGCCTGTCAGTAAATTAAATAAAAAACCCAAACCAAGTTCAGGAAATTAAATTAATTATAAAGATAATGGAAAATTCTGATTTTCCTTGCTGCTGTAGTCATGCCCACTTTAATTGTTTCCTTGAATGGTCAATACCTTGTAGAGAAAATAAACATCCTCTTAATACACTGCTCAGTTTTCTAGGCATATGTGGTGGTCTGTTTTACTGCTGGCCTGGGGAGAATCCCTTGATGCCTGAGCTTGTGGGACTCAGAGAATGTCTGCACTCACAGGTGCCAATGGCAATGCCCTGTCCTGGCTTCTGAAGAACATGGGGAAGATCCTGTGCCATAACTCCCCTGCACTGAACTATTCCAGCTGTATTTCAGCCTGGCCTGTCCCACAGTGCTGCATGTTGTTCATCTTTGCTGAGCAGGGGTGAACACAGCTGAAATGTTTTCAGTGGAGGAGAAGGTGGCTGAGCACAGCAGTGCTAAGGGTGCCAGGCTTTGGTGGAACAGAGAAAGAAGCTAAGAACAGATAACTTTGCCCCACTTCATTTATTAATCAGTTTGATTATTTTGCTCTCTCCAGTTTTGCAAATCAGACATAATCAGGTTCCCTTAATAGCATGATGGGTCTGTGTGTTCAATTATACAGGGCAATGTTATTCATAGATCCTTCTAATTTCCCCACATAGACTAATCTTATTAATATTTATCTTTTAATCTATTTACAAATTCAGAGTGGGTAACTCTGTCTAAATGAAACTACTGTTCATACAGAGTTCTTTTCTTTAAAAGAGTCATGGTAGCATTTAATATAATGAAAAGCTTAAAGCAGGAAAAATGTAATTGTGGACCATCATTAACAATGATGGTGTCCAAAATGTTTGTGTGGCTGATTTTTAAGGTCCCTTCCAGCCCAAACCATTCTGTGTTGTCAAAACAAAAGGCAGGAGGGATAACAGCATACAGCAGGTGAATCCTCAAGTTCAGAAACACCCAACCACATTAGTTCTTGACCTCTGTGTTTATGTTTGGCTACAGCAACTGCCTTGTTAAATGGTCAGGAAGCAAAGTTCTTGGATCACCTGCCCAGGTCCCAAAGGTTCCAGTGTCTGCCTCCTTCCACCCATTTGTTTCAATCAATGGCAGCAGAGGAGTGAGGGAAAAAACCAAGCAGGCATTTTGAAAAATGCAGGCTATAACCTAAGCATGACTGCAACTTCTTCCAGCTCTGAGCACTGGGTTTGACTCCTGAAACACGAGGAACTGTGTCTGGAGAGCAAATCTGGAATATATTGACTGTGTACTAGTTGGAAATATCTAAGTGGGCTTTTAAAGGACTTCAGCACTCTTCAGTCCCTGTCAATGACAGCAAGGGTTGTGTGAAGCATTTAGGGATGTTCTAGCCTGTCCCTACTCAGTAAAGCACTTCAGGGTGCTTTTAAGCACCTTGATTTCTGCTCTTGGTTTTATCAGCAGGAGGTTTTCCAAAGGCAAGAGGCTGCCCTTATCTCACAAATGGGCTAAGCTGCCTTATGGCAAAATAGTCCTCAAAAACTCTTCATTCTTCAAAATGTTTATGTTGTTCTCCCTCCCCTGCTGCAGTGGTCAATGCCTTTAAGGCCATTCCTTTCTTACCTGTGCATTTGGGAAACACTGTTTCTAATCATGTCATTCTGCTGTTTATTCCCTCAAAAGGGCACTGAAAATGCTCTGTATTTTCCTCAGACTGATGCGTTTGCAGGTTGATGCATCCATGTCAGTCATTGCCTCTCTAAGTGTTCATGTTCCTGCATCAGCTTTTTCAGGGCAGTTCTTCCAGGTGTGCACAAATGCAACATAGAAAATCAAACAGCTGTGAGAGCAGGAAGAAATGCCTCATGTTGCTTCATGAGGTTTTGTCCAGAAAGACACCACATTGAGATTGAAGAAATCACTGGGTTTCTTGCAGCCAGGCAGAAGCTTTTCTGCTCCTCTCTCCCTTTTTCTCTGAACAGTCAGGCAGATTTTGGGGTGCAGACAAAGGATGCCACGTGCAGGTTTTCCTGCTGACTGCCTTAGATTGAGGATGATGCCACAGATTTTTGACATTCAGGCATCATTAGAGTCATCTTTTCTGACGTTCTTTACAGCCCTGGCTAAAGGGCTTTATCTGGTAATGCTGAACTAAATTATCTCTAGGTTATCTCCATTTGTGAGACAGAAACCAGAAAGCAAGAACATCCCTCTGTATGCTGGGCAGGTGTCTGCTCTCAGAGTGCAAAATGGACACTTCCAAGTCATTCCCCTTAGTTTTGGAGCTTATCATGGCTTTTTCTGCCAGGTTAAAGCACGGTGAGCAGGGAGAGATAACAAGAAAGATTAGGGATGTGGAAAAACTTTTTTATGAAAGAGCAAAAGGATTGATGCTGCTCACTATGGAGAGGCAGTAAATAAGAGCAGATCTGAAAAGGTCTCTCACCATTTGTAACTGCAGGGCCCAGAGGGGCCCCTTGCCTTTGCTCCTTCTCCCATGATAACAGGAGCTAGAGATACCCATTTAAAATCCCCGTTTAAAAGGAAATTGCTAATTCTTTCCTTATTTTAGGCCATATTTTAGCTGTTTCAAGACTTCATGGAGACTAAGAGATTAGTATGATTTCTCTTTTTATAGTGAGTCTTTTTTGAAAGACTGCTTATTTATGGGCAGAATATCCCATTATCTATCAAGTGTGACAGCACTACACATTAATCAAAGCCAAAAATGTTCAAAGCCAAGAATGCTCACAATATTTGAAAGAATTTTAGTGTTTCAGTGCCATGGTTTGTAAGCAACATTCCTGTACTATCAGGGATTTTCTTCACATAATATAAAACATGATCAGAGGGATCAAATGCACCTCGTGGAAACATCATCTTTGAAAAATGTTCCTTCATAAATATATAAACAGTTTATGTGAGCAAGAACTGGATATAGCATATTACACTATAGATATAATATATAAAACACTAATGGAAGTTTCATACAAACTTTGAACTTCATACCTGAAAACTTATTTTAATTTTAAGAGTTTAAGAAAGGAGGGGTGGCTTACTTTTGGCTGACTTGAGGAAGCCCTTTGATGCTCCTTAGAAGCTCCTGGTGTTGGCTAATCAGTCCCAGCATCCTAATTATAGGGCCCTGATGAACTTTTGTAAAGCAGCAAATATGTTCTGACATCCTTTGGCCTGTTCTTCTTAAATGTCATCTTTTTAATAGTTGAATAATTTATCTCTTTGTGTTGTATTATGAATGTGAAAGGCTTTTCTTTGTGAGCTGAATAGTGAAAGTTACTTAAAACTAGGGATAAATTGTGTCTCCTGGTATGCATGTAAGTAGGTATTTAGTTGAGACGCCAAGAGTCTTAATGTTTAATTTACACAGTGTTTGAAGTTTAGTATATTCTTCTCAAAGAACTGGTGTCTAGTGATTTCATTTTCTGCTGTCTTTCCATTTTAGCAGCAGAGATGATTTGGTACTGAGGCTCTTGGCATGCTCTTGTTATTTACAGATGACATGGGCAGCCCAGAAACTTGTCCAACAAAAAACCCAAACATGCAGTAAGCTGGAAGTGACAAGTGGGTCTGGTAATGGCTCCAAAAAAACAACAATCCACTTAAAAAGAAAACAACAGAACAGTTTAAAAAAAAAAAAAAGAAGAAAAAAAAAGCTCACTAGGATTTTCTTGTAGAAAAGATTTGACAAGTCTGAAAAGATTTGGCAGCAGAAGTGTCAGTAAGTGTTTTATCCTATGCCCTGTTTTGCTCAGAGGGCTGCTAGTGCTTTCTGATTCCTTAATTGTCCAGCTGGGCTCTGGAGTTTTGGTTTCACTGTGAGCAGGCTGGTCCCAGGAGGAGAGGAGCACTCGTTTGGCAGTATGGAATTCAGGGGATGAGGGGGGAGAAGCAATAGGAGGAGACTGATGGAGAAGCCTGAAAAGAAGGAATGCACGTGAAGTGAGCCTACAAGAAAGGTGGAGAGAGGCTACTTACAAGGCTCTGGAGTGCCAGAACAAAGGGGAATGGCTTCCCACTGCCTGAGGGCAGGGATGGATGGGATATTGGGAAGGAATTTTTCCCTGGGAGGGTGGGCAGGCCCTGGCACAGGGTGCCCAGAGAAGCTGTGGCTGCCCCTGGATACCTGGCAGTGTCCAAGGCCAGGCTGGACACTGGGGCTTGGAGCAGCCTGGGACAGTGGAGGGTGTCCCTGCCCATGGCAGGGATGGAATGGGATAAATTTGAAGGTCCCTTCAAAGCCAAGCCACCCTGGGATTCCATGAAGTTTTGCTTTGTCCTGCACCCTTCTCCCAAGTTAATGCATTCACTTGATCCCTGTCCCTGACACATGATCCAGAAGCTGTTCCCTGGGAAGCAGCATGTCTCTAGCCAGGGATTACATCCCAATAAGGAGAATAAGAAGGAGAAATGAGGCAGACCCATGAGCAGCTGACCTGTTTCAAGAGGCAGCAGCACCCGTGCTCACAGGCATTGCTGTTCTGCTGGTCCAGGCCTGCAGCTTCAGGAACTTTTATTGGGTTCCTCTTTATAGAGCTGTGGGTTAAAATTTGTCACTTAAGGCTTTTAATTAGAAACTGTAATTGGAGTTTTCAAACACAGAACACAAATCTTGGTAACTAACACACGCGTTTGAAACTTCTCATAAAATCAACTGTAAAACTTTAATCAAAATGAAAGTTGCAAAACTGCATTTCCTGGCACAAATGAGCATAAGCCAGGCTCTGTTAATGTTATGGCTCCTCCTTCAGCGACAGAAAATACATTTTCTTTAAAAGAGCCCAACATTTAAATTATTAAACAACGTAAAACTTAAGCATGTTCAAATCATGAAGAATCAATAAGGCTGGAAAAGACCTTTAAGGGCAAATCCTGCACCTGATGGAGGAAGGTCACAATAGAATTACTAGTAAATTAATTACTTTTCCCTCAAAGGTGAGGGTTTTTCTCTGCAGCCCTGAGTGCTTTAAGTCCATCAGTGCCTTCATTTAGGCTTTGTTGGGTAGGGAGCAGCTACACCAAGGGTCCTGCTCGGTTTCTCGTTGTAGTAAGACCG
This sequence comes from Eopsaltria australis, assembly GCA_034509425.1. NCBI lineage: Eukaryota > Metazoa > Chordata > Aves > Passeriformes > Petroicidae > Eopsaltria > Eopsaltria australis. The sequence goes on from JAVTVJ010000138.1 coordinate 5,852,974, forward strand.
TAACCATTTGGTGAAAGTGGACACAGGACACACACTGAACTGTTCCAAAGAGCTTCCAGCAGCAGGAAATCCACTCTCACGTGTTGTGCATGTCCTGAGAGAGGTTTATTTTCCCAGCTTGGCAGGCCTGTATCACCGGGGAGAGCATTGGAGCAGCTTGGTTGTTTCGGGGTACAACGAGGACGGCAGAGAGAAGGATTGGTTTTTGCATTCACATGTCAGTCTCTTGGGAGGAGGAATGCTCACAAGGCCTCAAGCCATGCTCATGCTCACCCCATCCCTGTTTCCCTCTTCATCTTTCCTCTCCAGGGTTCTGACAGCACGTTGTGAACCATTTTCCTGCGAAAGGCATGTGCTGAATCCTTAGGAAGTGTGGAGCTCCTCAGGGAGGCAGCTGTGTTGCAATGAAGGAGCCCATGGATCTGTGAGGAAAGAAAGGCAGATTTGTTGTCTGTTCCCCCCAGTCAGGAACTTTGGTGTTACCAGTTCAGCCCTGTGGGAGTCCAGGCCGTGGCTGACCTTTGAAAGTGGAATGAATTGAACAGAGCATGCACAACTTTTCTGCAGCTGCCACAGAGTTACCCAACAATTGCCCTTGGCTGACCTTTGAAAGTGGAATGAATTGAACAGAGCATGCACAACTTTTCTGCAGCTGCCACAGAGTTACCCAACAATTGCCCTTCAAAGGCAGTGATGTCACTCTCGTGCCCTCTCTGCGCTGGATTCCTGCCTCGTCCATTCCTTTTAGCCACATTTTGGGCAATTCCATAGTCCATGTCTCCTATTGTTTGGTTCCTAGCTCTAACACCCAGCTAGATTCTGTATGGCAGTTCACTTGGCAGGCAAACACTGACAGTACACGTGCTAATGTTGCTAAATATATGATTGACTATAATCAGGAGCAGCCTATCCACTAAACTCTGGTGATACAATAAAGGCTTCATTCCACACTGCCCCTCACACAGACAGGAGAGCATTTTCTGTGCTGTGCATGTGTGGAAGCCTTTGGCAAGTGTTTGTGTTTGGGTTTTCTTTGTTCTTCTAGTGGTAGTGTTTGAGCAACTAAAATAAACATTTATTCCTCCATACTTGAGTGGCAAAGTCTCACTTGGAGAGAATAGTGAAGAGAGAGAAAATAAAGGAGCTTCTGTTTTTTGGGAGGTGAGTGTGCTTTAACCTGTTTAGTTCCATGTCCAGGAGATGGATGTTTTGGGCCAGATTCTCAGCTGATGAAGGGAGAGCTAAGCAGAAAATACTTGAAGAGCATATCCTAGGAAATATGACTGACCACTGGGGAAAAAGTGATACCAAAGAGCCTTCAGTGTAAGGAAGATGTAAATATTAATCTGGAAGTACTTCTAGGCTTTTCTACAAGTATGCCTGAATTCAAGGAGTTAATGTTCCTTTCATTTATCTTCTTGCATCTGTTGCTTTTTCACAAGTAAACTGAAGAGATGCTTGTTCTCTTTCAGCTCATCCTCTGGCTGCTCTGAAGTCTTCACACAGCTATTGGACTGGCAGATCAGAAGAATGACTGCACCACCATGGGCAAGCATGTAAACTGACTTTTGTGAGGGCTTTATGCCTTTTTTCTGTTGGAAGGGCCACTCAGGTCATGTACTTGGGTAACTGAATCATTGTAATTTTTCACACCATGAAAAGGTTGCCCAGTGAAGTTGTGGGGGCCCATCCCTGGCAGTGTCCAAGGCCAGGTTGGACAGGGCTTAGAGAAACCTGGGATAGTGGAAGGCGTCCCTGTACATGGTAGAAGGGTAGAACAGGATGATCTTTAGTTCCATCCAACCCAAACCATTCTGTGATTCCATGGTTCTATTAAAATGCAAAATTTATGACAGAAGGGCTGGAATGAAATTCAGGATAATCGTGGTGATCAGCAGAAATGTGTGGTTTGTTATCTTATGGTTACTTTAGGTGATTACACATAACCATTATTAAGTTACTTGATTAATTTTAATACTTACTACCACCTGGTTTACTTTCTGTGAGAAAATATTGCCAGCCAAGAACATCTGAGCAGCCTCTTCCACTGCCTCAGCTGGGCAACACATCAGGAAAACGTTTGGTCTGTGGTCAGAGCTGTGCAGCATTGCTTTGCAAAGCTGTGTTTTGTTCCTTGGTTCTCCTAATTGTGCAGGAAGGCTTTTCAGATGGACATTCCCATGAAAATGTCACAAACAGAAATTGCTACAGGAAGGACCTTCAGTGGAAAGTTTGTGAAGCAATGACTTAAATTAAAACTGTAGTGCTTGCAATTCCATGCATCAGTGCTGCAATCCCACTCAGTCCTGCAATGCCACACATCAGAGTCATGCACTCCAGCATGTCAGTCCTGCAATCCCACACGTCAGCTCAGCCTGGGGAAAAGGAGGCTCAGGGGGGACCTTGTGGCTCTGCACAAGTCCCTGACAGGAGGAGGCAGCCAGGGGGTTTGGGCTCTGCTGCCAGGGAGCTGTGCCCAGGGGAGGCTTAGATTGCATATTAGAGAAAATTCCTTTCCTCAAATTTAATCTAAATCTTCCCTGGTGCAAATTGAGGCCATTTTCTCTCATCCTGTTATTTTGGTAATATACAAGATAAAATTGCTAAATTGAGTCTAAGCAATCTATGATATATTTTAGTTTAAGAGGTTGCATAAAAGTATCTACTAAATGGAAAGTATTTTGACAAATACCTTTCACAAATAATATTTATTAGGCAGAAATATGCTAGAATTTCAGAGGTTTATTTTCATACATTTTGGTTTCATGAGTCTGCTAAAGAGGAAGCACCCTATTTTTTTATTGTACACTCATACTGAGCAAACACCCCAAAATCATAAACCTGATGTATATAAAAAATATCCTGCTCATTTCCTCATAAAATATCTCTGGGCAGCGTTTTATGTGTTTTTTAAAACCATTGACAAGCTACTGGTTTTTCTCCTGGATTAATTTGTAGCAAAATTTTATAGACATTGGCACCTTTCAGTTCCAAAGGCAGCTGATATTTTGAAGGATGTTCCACTGGGAATGAGGCTGGTGTTTTAATCTGCACAGTTGCAGTTATTTTCACTTTTAATAACCTGCTACCTTGGAGTCTTGACAACATCTAAACTGAGAATTCCACACCTTATGTTGATGATTTAATTCTTGGTTCAGGCAAGCACACAATGAAACCAAAACATCACTCATGGTTGAAGATACACAAGACATAATAAATTAATGAAGCCAACATTACTCTCCTTTTCCTGTTTGAAGGTGTTGGTAAGAATATTGCTCTGGGTTTGATTTTACTTGCAGATTTTTTTACCTGTTTGTGGACTGAATACAAATATGGGACATTGAGAGATGTGTTTGATGTTGGTCGTCCCTTCAGTAATTTCCTTCTGGGATAACTGAGAGCAATTTCTGCATCCAAAATCTGTTTCAAAGGTAGAATTTCTTTTAAAAATTCCGGAGCAGTGGTCATTCAGGAGAAGAAAAGAGAGAACATGAGACAGAAGTCAGTTAAAATAGAACAGAGTTGTTCAGGTGAAAGGGACCTGCAATGATTCTCCAGTCCAATTGCATAAAACCAGGTTCCAAACCCCATCCAAATATTCACAGAAAAATGGAGAGCACATCACTTAGGCAGTGATGTGCTCCTTGGTTACACTTCTCCTTTCATATGCTTATTGAGACAGAACATTTTATGCTCTGTATAATGAAAACTTGTACATATACACAGAATGCTGGCATTATTAGGACATTTTGAAGGTACTCTAACCAAAATTTGGCAGACAAAGTTTAGAATTTGCTCCACCGTTTATCTGCTTGATTAATTTATTGATTTCTCATTTTTAACAAGCTAAATATTTTTATTTCTGGAAAGAAAACTGCCAGTCCTTTTAAATGCTGTAAATGCAGTGCAGAAGTTTGTCCTAATCCTTGTGATGCCCCATTGCTGTGGGGTTCCAAATGGGCCATAGAGAGTGACCAGGGTACTTGGGTCCATTCTCTGACCCTGTGAGAGGTCAGAGAGCCCAAGCAGAGAATCCAGCACATGTTATTTTGTGCCCATTTAATGTTACCACTCCACCAAAATCAAGGAGGAAGTTGGTGACTAATGCAGGATTCAAAAGAAGGATTTAGCATGGGTTCCATTTAACCTGTCTAGCCTTAATCAGGTGACTTCTGTTTGTAGAAGTGAAACTGGGGAGAGGGATACTGAAGCTTGGACAAAGTATATAAACCCTACCCACTGGATTGAGTTTTATATCCTTGATTGCAGGAATATCTCTGGGTTTCTTTTGTACTTGGAGGGCCTGGAAGGCTCTGGTGGCAGAGTAATGCAGCCTTCAATAACACAGATCAGTTTTCAAAGGTTTTCTGAGGCTGCTGGTTGAAGCATTTTCTCATGGCCCTGCAAAACTGCAGCTTCTGTCAGGAAAATAGATTTTTCCGTGATAGACTCTTTTATCAGATAAATGTAAGAGTGTTTAGGCCTGGGTCTTTTAAAACACAATTCCAATCTTTCACTTCTGAGTCGGCGAAAGCCACAAACATTTCCTGTCATATCAATTTAGCAGCTTTTTGTCCATTAGTGCTTTGTTACCAAGGCTCCAGTTCGTGTCCCTGTGAGCTGCCCTAAGCTGAGCTCTCTGCAGAACCTCTCTCTCCTAATGCAGTGTGATTCCTCCCTGGAGCTGAGCTCCACAGGCCATCCCGGGAAGCCACGCCGAGGCCAGAGGGGACAACGGAGCCATCCCCTGGTGTGGAACTGCTCCCACAGGCAGCACCCAGGCCAGGGCAGGAGCTGCAGTTCTGCCTCAGTGGACCTAAGGGGAAGGGGATGGAGACATGGAGCCATTCTTAGGGGGAAAAAATGTCAGAACTGAGTATTACTCAAACTGAGGTTCAAACAGCTGCTCATCACAACGAGTTACAAACCCCTAAATGGGATGAAAGTTCTGTGCTTTACTGAGCTCTGCTTGGAAGGCATTTGTCTTGGTTTAGAGACAAATTTTAGGAGAAAAATGCTCTGGAATGAGTGTTTTCTCTAAAGAGAAGGGCTTCAGTAATCCTTTTGCCAATGAGAAGTGAATGAAAAAACCTGTTGTGAAAGTGAAAAAACCTGTTTATTAACTAAGCACGGTGCTTGCAAGGCACAGAAGAAAAAAACAACAAAAAAAAAGACTGAATAAATGCTAGATATTGAGATTTTGGAAACTTATCCCCCCACCCCCACCTGGCTGCTTGGCTGGGAAGGCAGAAGTGGTGGCTGGCTTTGTCTCAGGAGAGAGCAAAGTTCATGCAGCAGCTTGGGCAAAACAGATGGGAGGTAATTTGTTGAAGTTCTGGTGTTGGTCTCCTCCTCACAGCAGATGAAGCTGGTGGGTTTTGGTGTCCTTCCTCTTGTTGGCTCAGCTTTTCCAGCCCTTCTGTCATAAATTTTGTATTTTAATAGAATCATGGAATCACGGAATGGTTTGGGTTGGAAGAACCTTAAAGCTCATCTTGTTCTACCCCCTACTTGCAGAAAAGCCTAGAAGTACTTCCAGATTAATATTTCCCTCTTGCTTACACTGAAGGCTCTTTGGTTTCAGCTTTTCCCCCAAGGTCTCAGGTTTGAAGTGGCGCTCTGGAGGCTCCCGGGACAATGAGACCAGGATTGAACTCTCTCGGTGATTTGGCTCTTGGGCCGAAAACAAAGCTGAAAAAATTCAATAAAAAGAACCCAAAATGCCACTGAAAGGATTCCCTGTACCGCCTCCAGGGGAAGGGAAACAGAGAACTTCCTACTTAAGCTAGGCTAATCTAGCAAAAGCAACAATATAACGACCAATCCTCACGCCCAAGGAGTGAGTGAGTGAATAAATCCCGCACCGGGGCTCCAAGGCTCCGGTCCCTGTCCCTGACTCACCTTAAAGCTCCAGAAGCTGTTTCTGGGCATAAAGCAGATGATTAGGGAATAGAGTATCATCATAAAATCATCCCCAGACAGCACTGAATCCCAAAGCTGGACTACAGCACTGTAGTGAAGATGCAGCTTTGTAGGATGAACACTGGAGTCCCATTAATTTGTAGATTGAATCAGGCAATCCCAGAACGATTTGGGTTGGAAGAAACTTAAAGCCCACCTATCAAAAGGCAGGGACACCTTCTGCTATCCCTGGGGGCTCCTCCAGCCTGGCCTTGGACACTGCCAGGGATCCAGGGGCAGCCACAGCTTCTCTGGGCACCCTGTGCCAGGGCCTGCCCACCCTCCCAGGGAACAATTCCTTCCCAATATCCCATCCATCCCTGCCCTCTGTCATTTTGAAGCCATTTCCTGTGTCCTGTCCCTCCATCCCTTGTCCCCAGTCCCTCTCCAGCTGTCTTGGAATTCCTTTCAGCACTGGAATGCTTCCCTGGCTTCTCTTCTCTTCTTCTCTTCTCTTCTCTTCTCTTCTCTTCTCTTCTCTTCTCTTCTCTTCTCTTCTCTTCTCTTCTCTTCTCTTCTCTTCTCTTCTCTTCTCTTCTCTTCTCTTCTCTTCTCTTCTCTTCTCTCTTCTCTTCTCTTCTCTTCTCTTCTCTTCTCTTCTCTTCTCTTCTCTTCTCTTCTCTTCTCTCTCTTCTCTTCTCTCTCTCTCCTCTCTCTCTCTTCTCCTCTCTCTCCTCTCCTCTCCTCTCCTCTCCTCTCCTCTTCTCTTCTCCAGGTTGAACAAACCCTACCCTCCCAAATCTCTTTTGAGAGTCCTGTTAGGCCTGTAGCATTAAAAATCTGAACACCTGAGGAACTCCTGTCCCAAATCCTTCCTTTCAAAGAGCTTTTCTCTGTGTAAAGGAGAAGGAAAGGCCATGGCAGGGAATCCTGCCCTGCTTCCTGAGGCTGGGTCTTGCCTGCAGGAGCTGGGGATGAGTGCCCAGTGACCAGCCCTGACGCTGGGAGCACACAGCTGGCTCAGTTGTTGAGCACAATTACTGGTAGATATTGTCCCTTCTGTAAAGGACATCATTAATATGTAAGTAAGTGATTTTTTTTAGTGCATTGTTTACACTCCTGAGGCGAGATGAAAAAAGCCCACAATGTATTTTGTACGTGCCTAGGTAGGCTTCATGTTCCTGCAGCTAAAACCAGCACTGTTAGCTCTGAAATTTAGTCAAAAGGAACTTTTCTTTGGTGCTGATTCTTTCTTTGTAACTTTCCCAGTCTTTTCACTTCTTCAAGGCTGAACTGTTTTGGCCCCAAATCCCCTATTTTTGCTGATGTTAAGGTAGGTAATTACCTGCTCCACTTTATCACCTACATCAGACAGAGGTAAAGCTTTTAGGGTTTGCCCTTTTAAAATTCTTTTTCGTCCCCCTTTCTTTTCAGCTGTAGCTGAGACTTAGATTGCATTAGCAGGTATTTGGATCATCCTTTATTGCCAGCCAGTTAAATGTAATTGTTACATCCTCCTTCTCTGCCACCTCTTTGTTGCCATTAAGAAAATCCTGCCTTCACAAACGTGTCAGACTTGTCCTTGGTGAGGGAAGGATTGTGCCATCTGGGAGCAGAGCAGTGCTACAAGCCAGGACTGAAGAAAGTAAGATAGCTAATAAAAAAGAAATTCGAGTCCAAATGGTGAAATTACTCTAAAGGTTTCCTTTGAAAGTGTGCTGAGTGGCTGATAGAAAAATGGCATTTCTGTAGTGCTCAGCTGAGCCTGGGAGTGAGGGATCACCGAGCCTCTCCGCAATGAGAAATGGTTATTAGGAGGGGAATTAAGGAATGTCTATTATTCACAGACTGGAAGATGTGATGAAGATATCACCTGTGTTTAAATCAATCTTCTCCAGCAATTTACCTCAATTCTTCCAACTTCAGCAGCAGTTGCCTCAAGAGGCTGTTCAGGATAATGGAGGAGGGAGATGGGTGGATGGAGAAAGTTGCAATTAGGTAGAAATAGCAGAGACTGTCAAGTTACAAAAAGTTGGGAGTGTCTTAAGGTACTTGGAGCTGATGACCTGGGGAGAATGGTAATCACCCAGTTGTTACTGGCTGAGGACAAGGTGGTGGAAGGTCAGCGGAGACCAGAGGGGACAGGGAGGCACTGGGCCCTTTATAGTGCAGGAGCAGGTTGTGGGCTAGAAAAGGGGGCAGCTTTGGAGCCCTGGAGATGGAGCCCACCAACTTCACTGGGTCCTGGAGTCTTTGAGAAGGGAGATTGAAGGGGCACAGCAAAACCTTGTAAACACTGTGGAGTTTTTTTTTTTTTACTTGTTTAAATGTTTTTTATTTCCTGCTGGAATTGATTTCATGTGGAATTTTAGGCTGAGTGCAATGATCCGTTAAAGCAAAACAGAAGGAAAGGAAATGTAGAAAAATGTAGGGTTTGCTACCTTTTTATTCCTTTCTCTTTTCTCTTGGTGTTAAAATACTTGAAAAAGAGACAAATAGTCTGGGACCTTCCTGTTTAGCTCTGTTCTCATTATCCTGGCAGAAGCACAGAAGGAATGTAAAATCAGGCAGTGTCTATATTCTTCTAAGGTAGAACTCTTATTAAATTAGAGGAAGAGCATTTTAGCAACAAAGTAATTTATGGAACATGATTAATAATAGGAATTTCTGTTCTAGAAGATTACTGCTGGAAGGCAGCACTGGGGTGGGTTGCCCAGACACCTGGTGGGATGCAGCAGGGAGCACTGGGGCATTGCCACTCTGTCCTGTGCTGTGCCAAATTCCTGTTTCATGGGTTTTCCTGCCCATCTCATCAGACCCTGGGCTAATGAGATTCCTTGCAGAAGAAATCACACATCACTCAAGGCCCTTAAAATGAATCCCTATACAAAGAGCAGTTAAAAGAAATAAAAAGTGAAAAATCTTTACCAGCATGTTTTATAATGTTCCTACCTGCGCAAGTTGCCTGCTCCAATTGGTAGTGAGAACATGTCTGTGCAGCAATTGTGTGATTGTCTGCTTGTGTGTTAATCTATGTAAAAAGAAAGGTGGTGCTTTGGATATTGAAGCACCATACTGTTTTCCATGGTGTCTTGGGGGAGCTTATGCTGTTTTTCCAGCCTTATTTGTTTGCCTTAACAGTTTCTATAAAAAGAAGGTTTTACAATGAACAGAGGAAACCCTACCAAGCAGACCCAAAATAATCCAGGCAACTGACAGAAGGCAGAGTTTTCTGCTATGAAGATGTTATGAGCGCCTACATTTTTTTTCTTATCTCTGGCATCCACTTTACATTACCTTTGGAGAGTGATTTTATCTTTAAATATGAATCAGACAATGTTGCCAAGACAACCTCTCTTCAACCTTTTCATTTCGCCCCCATTGTGTGCTGAACTACCACCCAGTCTCCCAGAGCAACTGGTCACTTATTTCTCAAGTGGGGTTTGATTTGATGGAGAAAAGCATCATTTTCTTGGCTCCTTTGCAAGTGACTCCTGCGAGTGTTCCTTGCTCTGTCTCCAGGGCTGGAGGAGGCAAATCACACTGGCAGCTGGATTCCAGCACAGGAAACAAAATGTTTGGATAAGGTGCAGCTCTGTGATTGATTCCTGCTTTCCCAGCCAAGGCATGGATATCCACATGGGAATGCAGAGCCAGTGGCAGCACCCCTCCTGCCCAGGCTGCTGCACAGGATTCCTGCTGGGCTATGGATTATCAATGCAGCAATGCTGTACTTTAGGCTATCAGAGCTGTGCTCACGTTTGCGTTCCCCACAAATATCTTATTGCAAGGTACCTTTTGTTAAACCAGATTGATTTCTGTGCCTTGGCAGGTGCTCAGGGGGTCTGTAGGTATTGGGTATCCTGCTGCTGGTGGGATGGGGAGGATGTGGGGTTCAGGTACGTGTCATTGCTCCCTACCATGAGAACTCGTGATGTATCACAGAATATCCTGAGCCAGAAAGGACCCACTGGGTTCATCCAGTCCAACTCCTGGCCTCAACAATCTCACCCTGGGCATCCCTGGCAGCGCTGTCCAAACACTCCTGGAGCTCTGGCAACCTCGGGGCCGTGCCCAATTCCTGGGGAGCCTGGGCAGTGCCCAGCACCCTCTGGGGGAAGAACCTTTCCCTGATACCCAACCTAAAACTTCCCAGTTAAGGCAGTGAGCTACTCAGCTGTAGATTACTGAGCTTTGCCTCAGCATAAGAGAGTGGGAGAAGACACAGGCTCTAAAAAGCTGAAATTAAATATACCTCTGTCTTGTCAGAGGGGGAATGACCAACTCAAATCAGATTTGAATAAATATAGGCTCTATTTGTCACACAGTAATATTAAATTCCCTTTTCGTTTCTTATAACCTCAGTGTATTTTATGCCCCTTTTGCTCCTGCTTCTCACGACTTTGCCAACAGACCCTCTTTTCCCAGTTGCTTCTCTGCGCTGTCACTCTCTCAGCTTTATTAAATAGTGGTTGTATTGTTCTGTCTCAAAGTTGCAAAGGAAGCTCTGGCAAAGTGATGTTTTAATTAAATATAACAGTAGAGATGGCTCTGCTTCTATTAATAAAAAATGAAAGAATTTGCTTGAAAGGTTCCTTTGCTCCTTTACTGCCACAGTGAATTTATTACCTCAAGGAACGTGGCTGCTTTGGTGACAAGGGGATGGCCAGCAATAGCCAAGGCTGTGACAAAACAGCAGGGGGTGCCTCGACTGTGGTGGGGACATGCCCTGGGCACAGTCCACAGGGGTGAGGGCTCAGCAGGGTTCTAGGAACCACCCCTGATTCCTCCCGCCTGGGCCTTCAGGAGCTGGAATCTCAGATTGTTTACCAAGAAGCAGCTGAAAGATGTACAAGACAGGAATTCATCATCCTGCCTGAGATGAGAGTTTATCCAGTGACAGGCTTATATGATCACTGGTGTTCTGAACAGTTTGTGTTTTACACTGAGAGAAAAACAATTTCCCCTTGAAGGATTTATTTTTTTTTTGTCAAATATTTCCAAAGTTTCAATTATTTTTTTTTAGCTATTGCATCCCTTCTTTCCAGCAGAGAGACACAGAGGTCAAAGTCTCTGCTGCATCTGTCTCCTAAAAGTCCTTCCCATGTTCTGAAAGCTTGGCTGCAGCTGAGGATCTGCTTTTCCAGCTTGCAAATTTAATGTTGCTTTTCTGTTACATTTACAAATGTGGAATCTGTTGGTATTTAATATGATCTGTACTGAATCCACAGCAGAAGTATAAATATTTATTGCTAATTTTTTCTTTGCAATTGATGAACATTTTGCACATGGGCTCTGCATCTCAGGGGTTTTTGTGAATTTGAGGGAGGGTTGTGGAAAACTCCTCGAAGTTCACTGAATAAAGAAAATGCAGATGATATTGTGAGCTGCAACATTCTACAGTGAAGGGATTGTTCTCAATGCAATACATTAGAAGTTATTTCATCCAGGACATAAATGACATTTCAGATTTTGAAAAGAATAATTATCTGAGCTGGCACAAGAAAGAGCTCTTCTTTATCTGTTGGAGCTTTCTTTTGTGTTTTAACCTGTTAAAGATAACGATGGGATTTATTTAGTACATGAATAAAATGGAGTGACTGATAACCTGTGTCACACACAGCCATCAGGGTTTGTCCCAGGGATGCTCTGCCCATGCTTTTCCTGACAGGCTAAGGAAGTCCAGGTCTTGCATCTCAGGGGTTTTTTCTTTGAGGCATCTTTGTGAGTTGCAAAATAGAGCCTTAAGAGTCCCCCCCCGCCCTGAGTCTGCTGCTGTTTGAGCCCCTGCCAGGAAGGGAGGCAGTGCTGTGACTCCCTGTCCCTGTTGTCCCTGCTGTTTGTGGCTGCGGCTGCACGTGGGTGACACAAGGCAGGGAATGCACAGCTGTGGAGCTGGGCTGTGTCTGAGGATGGAAATTGTCCAGTCTGGGTTTGAAATGCAGCCTCAGCATAACTCCTGGGTTGGGTCAAATCTGAGGTGCTGATAGCTCTGGACAGACCCCAGCTGGAAAAGCAGGCTCCAAGCTTTGTCTGTCTGTACAAAACCAGCTTCCATACTCAGAGTAAGTGAATTTCCTCTCCTTTTCTTGACAGCTGTGGATCTCAGAGACTGGCAAACACAAATTTCAGTTCCCCCTTGGAGAATATGGAGAACAAATCTTGTACTATGGTGAACTCAATTTTGCAGTGCAGCTGAGCTCTAAAGTCTTTACCTGCTCTCTCACTTTCTCTCCTGCACTTGCATTTTTTTCTTTTAGTAGAAAAGTGGATTTGGAAACTCTTGGAAACGCAAAGACATGGAAACCAATTGTCTTGATAAGCTTTATACAAAAAAGGGTTTAAACAATTCGTTTTTGCACGTAGAGATACAGCAATAGAACTATTACAAGAACTGCTACTAAGAATATTAACCTTTTAGTGAATTGATTTAAAGGAGAAAAGAAAAACATATCTAACTTGCACTTCTCTTGACAGACAATAGCAAACATTTTGTTAGATTATTTTAAGAGTAAATACATTTTTTAAAAATGTAATGGCTATCTGAATTATAGAATCTAAAGGCTGGGGGCTGGGGAGGGTACAGGAAGAACTGAAGGTGTGTCTGAAACAGAAGGTGTAAAAAAACCATATGTTTATTGCAATGGTCTATGGCCACAAGAAATAATATTTGGAGCTTTATATTTTATATTCTTTACTAACCAAACCACAAGGAAAAATCTACCAGGCTCATGCCTTTTCTGATACCTTTCCAAAACTATGCCAATTGATTGCTTTAATTTTTTCATATTTATAAAATACCTAGAGGATTAGTTTAGCAGCATGATGGTAGATAAAGACAGTTTGGCCCAGGAATTCTCTCTAATTGGTGACTGTCTGGGCAAGTAGAAGACATAGGGTCATCTCAAATACTCCCCTAAATTCTGCTGAGACTCAATATTTACTGTCCACAGAATATATGGACTTTAAAAAAAAATTTAGCCTCTTGATATTTTGCTCTATTTTGACAGGGTTGGCATTACTTCAGACTAAGGGTGAGTGAAGAGATAATTTCATGTAGTTTGCACAAGAAAGTGTTTATTTCATTTTCACTTGCTAAAGCACACAGAAAGTTAATCTGTCATTATGAAATCCAAAGGAAAATAGAGGATTTGGGTATTACTGCTTGATGTTTTCTGCAAAAAAATCTTCAAGGCATTTTACAGCATTGATATTTTGTTAAGCAAACTCATCTGTTTCCAGCTGGGGGTTGTTCAGTTTGTCCAGGGTGTCTCAGCATTTATTTAAGCCACAAACTCCCACACCCAACCCTGTATTTACCCAATTTACCAGACTCTCTTCCTTTTTAGTGATCCTTTGTGATTTTGTACTTGCCACCTACTGCTTCATGCACAAACTAGATCAATTTATTTTCCTGGACCCAACACCACAGACATAGCAAGTCTCTCTGAACTGTCACAGGTCACATGTAAAATGGCCTTTTAAAAATGTGTTTATGGCTGTTGTAAATCACTCTGTTCCCTCTCCTACTGCAGAACAGAGTGTTTCAGAACAGGGCTCATTTGGGGAACTCTTTGCAGGATGTTTGCAGCACTCAGGAGGATGTTGGGGTAAGGTCCCTCTAATGAAGGCAAACTTGACAAGTCGCAGTTTTCTAGAATTCAATAAAAACTGAAAGGATTTGGAAGATGATGTGCTGCCTTCTGGCCCACAGGTTGTGGTGGTGGTGTTTTGACTGAGTTGTGTAGAAGCTGATGAAGGGAAGTGAGGCACAGGAGAGAAACTAAAGGGCAACAGCAAAGCAGGAGAGGGGACAGCAAGGCAGAGGCAAAGAAACCGAGGAGTGGAAATCTCAGTTGCTCTGGGGTTACCCTGTTGGAGCTATTGAAAATTATCCTAATTTAAATAATTATTAGGAGGTAAAAATCACATCATTAAACCAGGCAAAATCTTCCTGAAATGCTGCTGCTTTTGTCTCCAAGTACCTGTCACTGCAGGTGGTACTCACCAACCTTTCCAGACACTCTTGCCTCCATCACAAGTCCTTATTTTACCATCTGTCTTCCACGGGAGAAGGGGGTAGTACTGTTGTGCTGGAATTGTCCTTTCTTCTTTCATCCAAACTCAGTTTGGTTCTCAGCTTTGACTTGTGCAGGACCCTTCAGTACATTCTCTTTTCCCATTGTATGAACGTCATCATCTTGACTCCAACCCCTGTATAGAATCACAGAATGTTTTGGGTTGGGAGGGACCTTAAAGAGTATCCAAATCCAGCCCTCTGCTATGGGCAGGGACAGCTTCATCTTCCACACTTCTAAGTTGCTCCAGTCCCTGTTCAACCTGGCTTTTGTCTTTAGCTCTTGTCTTCTCTCGTTCCCAAAAGATACATGTGAAGCTTTAAGAGTAATTTCCCCTTACACAGCATTCTCTGTAAAGCCCACTTTCACCTGAGTTCCCCCCTTGTTCACAGGATTTGATGCTCCTCAGCCACTTCACCCATAAATATTTTTTTTTACTTTTTTCCACATCAATCCTTGTGTGTGAGGGAAAAATGATTCTAATAGAGCTGTCCCCCCATTTCTGTGTCCCTTATGGCTCCTTGTGACTCTCTGCCTAGGAGTCCCTGTTATGTCTCAATGGGGATATCATATGCATTGCACTTCCTGGCTTTGCTTCTCCAGCTATTCCTTTCCTCTTAACTTCCCATATTTCCACTATTTCTGATGGAAACTCACAGAGGAAGCTGGGCACTCAACATGTCCAACAGCATTACCTGTGCTTTTTGCCTTTCATCTCATAAATGGCCAAGAAATTTGGGGCTGGAATCTGTGATTAATGTCTTGCTGGGGTAGTGGAAAATGTCCATAACTCTGTGACTGTGGTCAGTGAAAGGGTATTTTTGCCTCAATGTGATGGATTCCTAATCCTCTGGGAGGGATGGTGATCCTGGGACTCCAGGTTGGTTAATGCTTTTGTATTAGTTCTTTTGAAGAATAAAAGTGTTGACAGGAGTAGCATAATACTGGTTTAGTCTTTTATATTTGAGTAGCATAGAAACTAAATTCTATTACAATATTTGCATAAGTTATTCAGTACATAGAATTTTGTTTCAAACTTCTAAAGACATTGCAATTACCTTAAGCTGCAAAGACCAGTAAATCAGTAACGTATATTAATCCCAATTCCTAAGCAAATATGCACACTTAATTTAACTTTTTTTTTTCTTCAGGAACATTCACATATTAAAGAGAGCTGTGCAGGCCCTCCCTGTCCAGCTCTGACAGACTGGAACACGGTCAGGAGGCTGCCTTGAAATTAATTTTTATTCCAAAGATTTTGCTGCCAATCCCTTCATCTCTCAGTGTCTGAAACTAAACCTCCCTGTGATGCAGGAGCTTGGCTGTGCCCATGGCCTGGCCTCTGGCCTCTCCTGGCAGCAGAAGGCTTTCAATTGGACCTTCAGCAGCTGTTCCTGCCTGTGAGCCCCTCTGTCTGGGACATTAATTCTACTTCAGGTCACTGTTTCTTTGATGGTTGTTCTGAATTAGCCACCCACTCCAGCATTCCAGCTGGAAGACCACCTCCACCAAATTTTGATTACAACAGTCACTACTGTAAGGATTTTTGGGTCTTCTGATGTACTGTTTTGTCTTCTTGTTTATTATTACATTGTTTCATGCCTGCATTTTTCAGATGTGTGATTCTACCATCACTTCAGAGAACTCACAAAAAGAACCTTTTTTAGGTTATCCCTAATGAGGTATCAAAAAGCCTCTGCACTGTTTCACATCTTATTGATATTTCAGCAATGAACCAGATTTTCCATTATTATGTAAGTCTGAATGGGAATGAGAGAAAAGTCCCTTACTTACAATTCAAAATTCTGGTATTGGGCACCACGTCAGGATATTTGGGACAAGTGGGATCAAGTGCTCTCAAGTCAAGTGAGCTGTTTTCCTGGTGTACAGAAAAATATGGTTCACAAAAAAGCCTCAGTGTGTGAAATGTGCTTTACCAACACCCTTTTCTTTTTCCAACAATTGCACAGTAATTCCTCCAGCCACAGAGCAAAGATAAGGAAAGAATGACAGACTTTACTCTGAATACCTTTGCAAAATAGCCAGAGTTTTTTTTTTCTATAGTACTTCATCTCCAAGAACCACCAGGTTTCTGTATTTCCATGAGTTTTTGTGATAAAAACAATCTTCTAATAATGTCTTAAACACTTAAACAGCTTTTGGGTCATTACAATTTTCCCTGTATTGTTAAGCACAAGGCATCCCTTGATCTACATTTTGTGGGAGATAAAAGTTTCAGCAAAATTACGGAAGGTTCTTCATTGCAACAGGTTATAAAATCAAGAGGGAAGACACAAAGCTGCACACAGTTTTCCATCTTTGCAGGAAGGATATGTACCCACTTCATCTCATCCAAGAGCTGAACCTGTCCTGTGGTGGCACATTTGCCTAAGGATTTTCCACCCATGGTAAAATACCCAGGGATCTTCTCCATGGCCTCCCGATTTCTCAATGGCAGCACCACTGCCTGACTTTCTGGTTACTTTTGTATTTGCCTTGCTATTTACCCCTTGATTTTAACTCTCTTCTTTGGGGAATATATTAAATAATAGTGACTTTCTTTTCTGTAACAATCAGTCTGGTGTGTTATGAAATTTTAAAATGTGTTCTAATTGAGGTACTGAAAATAAAATTTTCTGCATGTCAGGCATCCTCAGTAGAGACTTCCTTTTTTCTCTGTGTTATAAAAGCAGCTCATAAGTGCCTGTATTATCAGAATGGGACACCTGCAACAGCTTGAGAAGGGCAACTGGAGACACAGAGCACATCACAGATGTTCCCTTCACTGCTGTCAGGTAAATAAGATGGAAAAGGACTGCTGAACCCTTGGAAATCCTACAGGACTTTCTCCTGTGGGTCCCTAGGAACTGAAAAAAATTGTCCTGAAAGATTTTGAATTGGGAGCTGAATTTCTTCTTGAATGCAGTAGCCCACCCACCACAGCTACCCACAGACCCTTTGAGGAGCCTGGGAAATTCAATAGCAAACGACTAAACACTCAAGTCTGCATTTTGTGTTTTGAAATCTTAAGGTTGTCCCCTTAATTAGTTTGGAAAGCTCTGGAAGGTGGAGACTGAGAAACTGTGTTGCAGAAAAGAAACCCAGTTCTGAGGAGAAAATGCTTATTTGCTCTGGAAACAGACTCCCCAAGGCAAGAGGATTTTAGGCAAGGTGCACCACATGAAGGCAAGCTGGATATTAACTGTTCAGATGGGGTGCAGAAGGAATATTATTTGTCCAGTGAAGGACATGGTTGCTAACTCAAAAAACAAAACCAAAAAACCAGAAGGAATTTAATTTCTGACAGTCTGTGCTCTTCTGGTGTTTAATAGTTTTCCAGAGCTTTCCAACCATGCACATGAGATGTGTAGAGAAGCTGTAGCGTCCCCTAAGTCAGTGTAGTGTAATAGCATTGCCTGGGAACTGGGGAGAATTCCATGGTTTTTCTTCCTTCCTTCCTTTAGATATTCCTGGCTGAGAGATGGGTGGGTGGCTCGTGCAGACTGAAAGGTGTCTCAGTCTAACTCCTGTTGTTCCAAAGTAAATCTGTTTTCCATTCCTGTTTCTGACTCATGTGGATTGCAGAAATCCATTCACATTTAGCAGTGAAATTTGCACTCAATAAACTTCTCTGCAGGAGCATTTCGCTGTCTTAGGCTGATGTATGAGAAAGCTCTGCATCCTTCCTGCTTGTGTTTGACCTTTCAGGATGGAGTCCTGTGCTGCCTGGGGGATGTACCTGTCCAGGTCACCTTCACCAGGAACCTGGGAGCCTCTCAGGTGACTGTTCACTGCTGGGAACAGTGCTCTGTGTGCCCACATTTGAGCTTTGGTCCCTGGAGTTTTTCAGTGTCACAATGAGTGGGAAGAAGGACATAAACCTGATCTTACTGAGGGACAGTGTGCATGGCACTTTGTATGGGTGGTATTCTCTTTCTACAGGATTCTGTAGACCTGCCTACTTTTGGTGAAAGTCCCTGATTGATTCACTTTGTTCTCAAGGATGTAATTCAAACCTGGTTACTTCTCTGCATTCTTGTCTTTTGTGTTTAATTCTGTTCACTTAGGATTCTGTGTGTGGGGGTGTGGGTGTGCACAGCCATGCAGAGGTACATGATTGCACCTCTGGCCTTTTCTGGGGTTTTGGTGACAGCTCTGAAGAAAGAAATAAAATAATTTCTTCCATGTGTAGTTTGTGTGACCTGACTTGGACTGATTGCTCTGTCCTTGAGGAGCAGCACTGCTGTCACCCTATGGCTCTCTTCTCTTTTTGAAGCCTTAATTTCTGCGTGGTAGAATTTGTCTAAATAGGAAAAGCTTTTACATTACCAGCAGGAAATGTGAACCAGCTTGTTTACCACCTGAGGCTGTACATATGTGTATAAAATATTCCTAAATGGAATGCATAACATACAAAGTATTTTTATTTGTCACCTGCCAGAATGTTGGTGTGCCTGTGTGGTCAGTCCATTAGCACTGGAAGGGACACTCCTTTCCCTGGGCACCATGCTCTGAAATAACTGATTGGGGTCACCACTTTGTTTCATTTCACTGCTGCTGGTTTAGCTCACAAAAACGTGGATGCATTTGCTTTTTAACAATACCCTCCAAGCAATGCTGTTTTTCTTTAAGCTAAAAATATTTCTGTATAAAATGTCACATCTGGAACATCACATTTGTTATTAACCTCTAAGGAAGCCTGAACTTTTGTACTAGAAGTGAACAGGGTCACCAGAACAATTTGTTCTTTGTCTATCCTGTTACACATCAACTCTAAAGATTTTCAAAGATGGTCTGGGCTGCTGTAGGCTGGAAACACATTCCCAAAAGAGCCAAGGCACTTTGCCTCTTGCTGGCTGCTGCCAGCCACTGCCCAGATTCCATCCCAGTGGTTCTCCCATTGAGGGATTTGGTTTTTTGGAGTGATTCATCTTCTGTAGACCCTGGTTTATTTTTTTTTAATGGCCTGCTGTTTGATTGGTATTTCTGCATTAATTTTCACTTCTGTCTATCGAGGTGAGGTTGACTGCTCTGTGGGGTTTTTTCTCCTCTGTCTCCTGTCAATGGGCTATTTTTTCCCCCTTGGTTCTGATAGGAGAAAGTAACAGTGGAAGAACTAAAAACTGATTTGGTTTAAAGTAAGGCTGGGATTTCTTTCAGATTGAGCTTAATAGTAAGAGAATACATTCTCCTCATTAACATCACCTGGAGACCAAGTAGAGCTTTGATGCTGCAGCATAAGCAGCAGAATACTGTGGATTTTATAACTTCATGATCATTAAAAGTAGGAGTTAACTGCAGAAAAATATTTGTAGTCTCTTTAGTTGGTATCTATTACATCATATTAGATTTTAGGACACTCTTTAATTACTTCTAAGGTGCCAAATTGAAAACCTACCCTTCTTTCATGAGTTTGTGCTTCTGACCCAGAAACTTGGGTACCTTGTTTCATCAGTGGAAAATAATTTGTAGTGTCCTGTGGTTTGCATATTGTTAGTTTAGGGTGCAGTGTTAGCTCATACTTTCTAGTTTCAACTTGGGCTCTCTGATTTTCATGGACCCCTAGGCTCTGTTGATCCAACAAACCACAATTTCTGCAATCATACATTGAAATTAGTTTGTAAGACTTGCACTGGGATTCAGTCATAAGGCGTGCAGGGCCTTGCTGTGGTAGTGTGACAACCAAATGAAACCATTTTGAGTAGTTTTTGTTGTGTACAGTGCACAAAGCAATGTTGTTTTCAAATGTAGCAACTCAATTAATATGATACAAGACAAAAGTTTTCCCATGTCCATTCTCAAAGACAGATTGCTGTACTTTTTTTTCTATGCTGACTTTCTCTATGCAAAGCTTCGTACAGCACAGGAGAAAGTCTGAGAAAACAAGGTCTAAAATACTCCCTGGGACTTCAGGGGTCACAGGGTTGTCCCCTTCAGAATGAAAATGCCTTTGCTTTGATTGCTATTGCTGTGAATTCAGTGGAGACTGTGGTTGTGCTTGAGCCCAGTTCAGGGTCTCATGGCAAGATAAGTCTATTCTGAAGGCCATCCACTCTATTTTCGATGAAAATTGATAAAGAATTGTTCTGTAGACATTATCCACTGACTCAAGAGGAAGCAAAAGTGATGCCTTATCCCAGCTGTGTTTGGTCATAAGGCTGAAAAACACAATTAGACGGACGAGGCTCACTGGGAAGTTGCAGTGAGGAGTCACAGGGCTGGATGTGAAAGCAGAAATGGCTGAAGTGAGAGAATGAGAGATACACAGAGAGTGTGAAACTTGTTTTTTTGTATTTCTTCCTTTCTGCCTTTCTCATGGGTGTTTGTGTTCAGAGCCTTGTGTTGTCTGGCTTCTTTTCTTTCTCCTGAGGAAGTCAGCACAGCTCTCCTGGCAATCAGATGAGGCAGACAGAGGCTGAAAACTTCCTGATTGCACACAGGCCAAGCACAGGAAGAGCGTGAATCCAGGGCTTCCTATATTTATGGTACTGATTCGACTTTTTTTAAAATAAATAGTCTTTTCATTTCTTATTAAAAAACGAAAAAGCCTGCGTTTAAATTAGGGAGATATCTTTTGCTGTTAAAGCCAATAAGGAGAAAGATTTTATTTAATTCAGATGTATTCAAGTATTTTTGCCAGGTACTCATTCTTTGTGTTCTACAGATGTTCATAAGCAAGTAAGAGTAGATATTGCTGTTCCCCTCTACTCCTTCCTGGTATTAAAGAAGAAAAGATTTGTAGTTGTATATGATTAATGTGTTTCCTATTGTCTAGTGGGTTTTTTTTCCATTTTACATTAGGTTTGAGAGGCAAGAGAAATCAAATTGGTATGTATGGCTTGACTACATACATATATATATATATACACACACACAATTTCAGTAATGAAAGAAGCCACTGATAACTTTGATATTAAAAAAAATGATGACATTTGAAGTTAAATTTAAAGTACCCACCGCAAAAAAATTATTGCTGATACTTTGTAATGATATCTTAAAGTCCAGTCCTTAAGGGTTTTTTTTTAATTGATCAGGGTCATTACAAAGATCTTGCTTTCTATAATAGTCTGCCACACCTGATAGTGTGTGTATGGACCTGAAGCAGTGCTCTTTGCCTTGGGTAGCAGCCTGATTCTTCAGTTAGGTATTTAAGCACAGAAACCCAAGAATCAGTCATCCCTGTAATTAGCTTTCTTTGGTGCTTAAGAGCCAGCAAAGAAAGGTTTGTCATTATTACAGGCAGATCACCAGTTCTGCTGTGTTAAAGTTGTGAACTGTTCTCTCTGTAAAGGTTGACTGTCTCCTTCTTTAAAGTACATGTTTTTATAAAGATAGCCTCACAAATGAATGTGTCTCACAGCTGTGTTGAGAGCCATTAGAAACAGAGGATTTTTCTCACTTTTATTTTGTTCTGGTTGAAAAGAATACTGAGGAAGTTGTTTCTTTCACAGAAAGAACATCCTATCATTTTTCTTCCTGAAAGTCTCCAGTGCTTCACCTCATTTGGTCTCGTTTCTGTCTGAAGAGTTGTGCTGTTGGTTCAGCTGGCACTAGGTGGATGTGTGTTTTTACTGGCAAGGAATACACATAAAAAGGCTTTGCTGCAGAGAACATCCCAGAGGCCTTCTGCTGGTCTGACCTAGGTTGGAAATTGGACGTATTTTCTTTGGGGAGTGAAACTCTTCTTTGCCTGAGCAGAGTTGACCTAAGGAGCTTTTCTGGTGGGAATCCAGCATTGCTGCTTCTGCCTTGAAGGGGGAGATTGTGCTGGGCTTCATTCACATCAGGCATAGTCTGATTGTTGTGAGGGAAAGGTAACATGTTTATCACAAATGCTGGAAAAGGAGCTGTACAGTTCAGCTGCTGCTGGAATGACTGGGACAGTTTCTTTCTTGCTAGAACATGTTCAGCAGTCTTCTGCATTTGAGAATGTCACAAATTCTGGAGAAATGATTACTAAACGTAATCAAATCTTGGTGAATATGCTGTCAAAAAATACAGTGAGAATTAGCCCTGTGAGAGCTGCCCCCTGAACACAGACAAGCACTTCTGTTCTAAGCAGAACACCTTCCCTTCTGCATGCAAGAGGTTTCTGTGGCTTTTCCCCATAATGCTGTTCCCATCCTTCTGTGGCAGCAAAGTCCTGATTTCGTTCTCATGGTGTTCTTTATCCACAGATTAGTGTCTGTGAGGTGCCTGGATAAATGCTTCACATCCCCTGCTGTCCTCAGGGAACAGAAGTTGCATCCTCAAATCCGATTATTTACTGAACTGGCTGTGCTGGAGCCAAAGCTTTGGGAAAAGTATTTTAAACCTCTTTAGTTTTTAAAATGGTTTATTGATATATGGGTTATTATCCCTTTTAACAACAAAACATGAAGTGTTCCAAGGTGACCAACATTTTCCCAGTAACCAGTTTGCTTTCTCTGGCATCAGAATTCTGCAGGTACCTTTGGGCAACGCTTCTCTCTTTCTGAGTGCTGAGTGTTGGTTATCCTGTGTGCTCTGCACCTGCATCAGCCAGCCCAGATAGCTCATCCTGCAGCCCAGGAGGGCACTGGGGTTCCAGGGGCCTTGAAAAGGACCACATCAGTCTGGTGTTTTTCTAATGATGCCAATGAGATCACAGAGAAAATGATTTTGATTGAAGGGGTAGGTAGTGGGTAAAGAAACAGTTCATAGCACACACAGTCTACAAGTGTAACATTACTTCATGGAAAAAGATGGGAGAAGCCAAATCCTCTGAAGCAACTCAGTGTTAATAGGAGCACAAACCCATGTGCACCTGGAAATGTGTAGGAACAGAGGGAATAAGGACCATGAAACAGGGGCTGCCCTGCACTCGGGCTGGGCAGGCTGGCGCTGAGCTCTCAGGGCTGTGAGCTCTCCAAGTGGAGTCTCTTTCAGCAAATCCAAGCCCCACGTCATTGTACGCTGGCAACAACGCTGGAAAGCAGATATTCAGAACTGCCAGCACACCAGATTGACTTTATTTGGGGATTTGTTAGGAGATGTGATGGAAAGGGGAAGTTCTGCCTGCCACGTAGAGCACATCGAGGCAGGGGCTGCTCAGTCTGGAAGGGAACAAATGCAAGTAACACACAGATGTAATTTTCCTTCATTTGTACAAGGCTTCCACAGTCAGGTCTTGTTTCTCCTAGAAAAGACAAAAATGAATGTCCCTTGTACCCATCCTGCCTTTGCCTGTAATTGAATTATAATCACCCCCATTGCTCTTGCAGAGAAAGCCGGTGGTGAAATGTTACTTCAGAGTGTTTTAGGCAACACAGGACTTTGCCTAAAGGTTATTAATGCTCCTAGTGAAGTGTTCTAGAGGTGACTTTAAAAGTGTTTTTGGGATATTATAATACTAAAGTACAAATAACAGGGAAAAGATGTTATCATTGCATTTGGACTGAAAATTGGTAGGGGGTTAAGTCCATCCAAGCCATCACACACAAATGTTCTTTGGTTCAACTTTTCAGGGCAAAATAGACTGTTCTTAGCTCAGGTAAGCCTTGTCAAAATAAAAAATAGACTTACTTGTGGCAGATTTGACAAAAAGTTAATAGTGGTTTTGCTGCTTCTTGTGATTCAAAAGAAATATAGTGCTAATTTTTAACTTTTTAAAAAGAAGTTTTTGCAGGTGCACCAGGGGATAAATGTGTGCTGAATAGAAATTTTAACACAACTGTTGGTACTTGTTAGAGGAATGTATTCACAATAAAAACAGAGTTCACTGAAGAGCAACTTGAGAGGTGATTTTCCATATTTTGTAGCTAATTAAGCACAGAAATGAAGCAGTGGTGCTGGGGTTTTCTACACGGCTGACAAACACAGAGAAAAAATCAGCAGCTGAAATTGGAAATAAAGACAAATTCAGTAATTAGCAAAGTGTGTTGGGCATAAGGAAATGTTTGGTTGGGGTTTTTTTAACTGTCAGGTTTTGCATATTTTGATTTTGCTGAAGCATTGATAATTTCCTTGGAGCTGGTGGAAAAAAAGGATTTGGTAGACTGGAAAACTGAAGTGATACAAAAAAAATCTTCAGTAGCTGGCAGAGAGCTGCTGAAAGGAGCTGCAGGAATGTTTGGGAATTGTAGGAACAGTTGGGAGAGACAGGGAATCCTCTGATGAGGTCACTTGCTAACAAAGCTCCTGGTAATGACCAAAAAATGGAAGGGGTGAGAAACAAAACAAAACTCGAATTCTCACCCCTCAGTCATAGAGTTTGGATTTAATCTCATTATTGACTGAGACTTCCACAAGCTAAGAATTAAAGTGTAGTAAGACATTAATTGTTCTCCTTGCTTTTCTACCAGAACAGCAACAAATCTTATTTTTTGCAGTTTTATCCCATGTAAATTGGAGCATTTGAATAGAAATGGAATCTGGCATAAAATGTTCCTAAGGAACGTTGCTTGTCTGGCCTTGATGGTGTATTCCCAAAATGGACGGGTAGCACTGCCCAGATTTCAGGGTGTTATTCCACAGAATTCCATGGCTTTTCAAATAACATTTGAAGAATTTTCTCTGTGAGTGGTAGAAGGTGGAGGTGGCCGTGGTTTTTCCTCCCTCCTCATTAAGTTAATGAAATAATTCAATAGAAAACACTGACTGTATCTTATATATATACATATATATATAAAACCAAGACTGGTGACTATCTATAACTAAAACCTCTGTGTATCCAGGTTCTGGTTAATAAATTTGAATTAATCATATGAATTAGCTCATTGACAGTTTAATTGTGGTCAGTTTTAAAATGATTCTACAATACTAGAGAGAAAAATCTTTTCTAGGAACTAATCACTTC
This sequence comes from Eopsaltria australis, assembly GCA_034509425.1. Classification (NCBI taxonomy): domain Eukaryota; kingdom Metazoa; phylum Chordata; class Aves; order Passeriformes; family Petroicidae; genus Eopsaltria; species Eopsaltria australis. The sequence goes on from JAVTVJ010000138.1 coordinate 5,877,769, forward strand.
ATTCATGGATTTTATTTCTGCAGAACTGAGAACTGGAAAACATTCATCAGCTGTGAGTCATGGCATAATAGAATCATACCAGAGTCTGTGGAATCCTTCAGAAATTATTGAACAAAGTTGCTAAAGTGACTAATTTGCAACTGTGAATTTGAGGTAGCAGTGTCAGCTTCTATTGAATCTATTTTCATAAATTAGATACCACTTCTCTGAACTTGTCCTATTAAAATTATTTAAGTAAAACTATGGTTCTATACCTGATAGGATTTACCAAATGTGTGCAAATTTTCACGAATAAATAGAATTTCCTTTTTTTCTCTCTGTGTGCTTTGTATAAAGTACAAAAAAGAAAGAATTTACTTGATAAACACTATACTTGAGCAAACAAGTAAGAGTGACACTTTAAATTCATATATACTATGAAAAAAGAGGGAAGATATATTTTTCTTACATGTCAAAAAGCCCCAAATACAAAGGAATAGTGAGTGCTGCTTTAATTTGATCTAAATGAAATGGCAGCATGAAAAGGTACAGTGGGGAGAAAAGAAAAATTGTCCTGCTGCTAATGGATTGTGATGTGTGAAATGGAACTGGAGGTGACAGGGGAATATCAGAAATCAAAGAAAGCTCTTAAAGATGCCTCAGTACTGGCTGGCAAATGGCCACCTGACCCAAGGTGGGAAGTTCTGGATCCAGCTCTAAAGGAGCTGTGGGAGGGGGATGTGATTCTATGGTGTCCTTGAGGTTTCAGAGAACTTGAATAGAAACTGAAGTGATATTTGTGATCCAGGTGAAAGAAGCAGGGGGAAATAAAGAACTGTAAAAGATTTTTCTCTGGAATGAGACGTGTTTGTAGAAGGAATAGTGTATGGAGCCAAGGGTCATATTGGAATTTTTCCCTGCAGGAATTAAGGCATTCAAGGCCTGTTCTGATGCCCATGCCAGTCAGCAGAAGGATGTTTGCTCCTCATTTTGCTTGAAACAGAAGATGAGGAGTGATGGACATTGAGGATGAGAAGTGATGAATATTGAGGATGAGAAGTGAAGAACATTGAGGATGAAGAGTGATGGACATTGAGGATGAGGAGTGATGGACATTGAGGATGAAGAGTGATGGACATTGAGGATGAGGAGTGATGGACATTGAGGATGAGGAGTGATGGACATTGAGGATGAGGAGTGATGGACATTGAGAACAAGCCAGCCAACACTCAGCAGGGAGCTCAGGCTCTCGAGGTGGCTGTGAAAGTCATTAGCAGGAATGGAAAATGGGATTTGTTTTTCTAGCACGTGTCAGATATTCCAAAATGAGTGATTCACTGGCTTACATCTGAAGTGAACAGGGTCTGTGCATTTTGGGAAGCAGCTTTCCCAGTCTGCAGTTTTGTGACTGAGGGTTCTACAGCATCCTCTAACCTTATGTGATCCTAGGAAGTCCTGATGATAACTCTAGAGAATGGTAGAATTTATACACTAGACCAGGCTGCCCCATCCGGGCAGGAGTAAAATCCCAATTTTTTAAACATATTCTTTGCCTAAATGGATGTATTTTCTACAGTGGATCCCCTCCTTGTTCTGCCTTTAGAAATCTACACTAGGGAATCAGATAAAAATCCAGCTCCATCTTTCTGTTTTGAGTGGTTGTCACACCAGCAGATGGATCATTAATGAGTATGTGGCAAACTTCTCTCTCAGAGCATCACATGCATATTTTGTCTGTAATGTAGGAATGGCCTCATTCCCAGTTTGATTGGAAGAAATTTTGTCCATCCTCCAAGAAAATGGTCAGATATATTCCTTCCTTAAGCAGATGAACAATTCATCTTCACACCCTGAGTGTTTGCAATGTCCAGCCTAAAAACCCCAAATACTTTTATTAAATGTACTTTCTCCTCATGTCCACAAGAATGAGGAGTTTTGAACTCAATATTCACTTATTTTCATACACTGCTCATGGCTTTTGAAGGGTGTCTGCAACAGATCACAGCTTTCTTTGCAAAGAGTAGCTGGTCCAATGTCTGGCTTTGAAGAATGAATATACCCACATAATTTCAAAGCATAAGTGTTGATTGATGTGTAAGGATTGTTGCTCATTGTTGAGCTGTTGTATTTTTCTCTGTGTACACAGCAGGGGAGAAGCAAAAAAAAAAGCGTAGTAGGTGCAGCTGGGGGGCTGCTGTGTTTTGGTTTTACAGTTGTTCAACTTTCTCAACAACTTCAAAGACTTTCTGTCTCTTCTGAAGCACTGTTGCACTCTTATCTGTAACCAGTGCTAAATGTTCATCTTTTTATCATTTCAGTGCACAGCCAAGCTTTTATACAAACAAAGCAGCGCTGGCTGCAGTGATAGAGATGATGTATCACTGGCTGTGGTGAGATATGTGCATACATCATATAACAAGTGACACGGAAGGGATTTTGCTAAACAGTCTGTCAAAAAGTGACAAGGCTCCTAGATGCTCTGTGCTCTGAAAAGGGGTTATGAAAGTGTTTGTTTTCAAGGAAGGGTACTTTAATCTATCCTACAAGTATCAGTAATGCCAGTTGTTTCTCTGAAAGCCTGCTGAGCTCCTCTGAAGGTCACCCTTCCTAATTAAATCAGGGTGATCATCTTGTTGAATATACAACTGAAATGTGCTTTCTGTAAACATTCAAACAGTGAATTTTTACAGTTGTAAGAAAAAAGTGGGGAATTAAATTATGAACAGAAACAAAATGTTGTCCTGACTACTTCCTATCATTCATAATCGACTTTCTTTAATCTTCTGTGGTCATTTTACAAGGATGGGGCTTGGAGCAACCTGGGATAGTGGAAGGTGTCCCTGCCCATGGCAGGGGGTGACACTTGACTGGCTTTAAGGTCCCTTCAACCCAAACCATTCCGTGTTTCTACAATTGCTCTTTCAGTTGCAGATGACAAAGACCTCGTGGCTTTTTTCTCTTTCTCTAGCTTCATAATATTGTTGTGCCAGGAAATTTGGGCTGCCTGAGGCTGTGGACATCAGTGTGATCTGATTGTACTTGCAGGAGAAGACACAGTATAATGAGCAGTTATATAAAATCAGAACAAACTTGGAAGAACTGAAGGGTTTCTCTTTACAGTCATCTTTCCATGGAAGACAAGGGATAGCTGTGAGCAGCTCTCAGCAATGTTTCCCACCTGGGCCTCCTTTCTTAGCAAACTCTTTTTCTGAGAGCTCCAGAAAGTGAACTAAAGCCCAGAGAGCACTAATTTTCTTACAGGTCTGGGCTCTAATGAAAGGCTTATGAAGAAGTAAAGAGAAGAGAGTCCATGCTGTTGCATCAGGACTGTCTTCTGAACAGGAGGGAAGGCTGATTTTCTGAGCAGCACCATCCCTGCAGCACTGGGAATCCCCAGTGGATGCAGCCCCAGCTGGAGGGGCTCAGAGCTCCCCTGGAGGAATGTCCCAGGAGATGGCTTTGAGGCCCAAGGTTTGGGTTTGCAAACACATTTTTTTTCCTCCCTCATGTGCCTTCTTAGAGAGAATCTAGAGCTCTCAGGTTTTAATCCTGACTATTTTGGCTGTGAACAAGGGTAGGTGTGGCTTTTGGAAGCCCAGTTTGACAATTTCTGCACTAGCCTGGGTGGTTACCAGAGAAATTATGCTTGAGCACAACACCAGCGGTGCCAGGGAAGGAGGAAAAGCAAAGCCAGGACTCCCTACCCTGCTCCAGGAAAAGAGGGATCACACAAAGCTGTTCTGTCTCTGCCTGTGCCATGTTCCATCTGTAAAACCCAGCTCTGAGCAGTGACTTCAAGCTTGCATTGTTTGCTTCTGACTCTCAGTCATTTGGACTGTGTTTCCATGAGGCTCCAGCTTCCAGAGTTTTCTTTCTGTGAATCAGACCTGGGAAGGGTGATATCAGATGGGAACAAAGAACACAGGGGAAATTAGAGTAAGAAGATTGTATCTGTTATTCATTTCAAAATTAAAAACTATCCCTGGACATCTTCAGAGAACTGGAGCTGCTAGAGATCTTGTCTGGTACTAAGCCTGAATTGGAGAAAGGCTTGTTAGTTACTGTGAGGAAAATTAGCCAACTTTTAATTGTGAGTCCTTTAATTCAATTAATTTCCATCGCTTCTCATGGCTGATTTTGACAAAGCATTGCTAAGAAGGCAAATAGTGTAGAAAATGGTTTGGGGTTAGTCTCTTGGGGGCTTCTAAAACCCCAGGTGTTTAGGAAATAAATAGGTCTTAGGAAAGTACCAGATAACCTGAGTGCCCCTGTGTGAACTCTGCAATATTTTGTACTCGAGTCTGGTTTTTACTCGAGTACAAAAGAGGCAAAACCTTGCATGTATTGTTCTTCCATGTGTAACCAAAATACCTTTTCTCCTGGTGGTGGCAGTGCTGGGTGAAAAATTCTGACTGAAGAGAGAGATCAGGAAAAACTTCCTAATTTATTCTGTAATTGGAACTGACCCCTCCATCAAATGGACACATTTTCACTACATGGGGATCTGTTCTTCATAACACACATTGTGAAGATGCTATAAAAGAAGAAATAAAATCATTAATAAGTTTAGGACGAATGCATTTCTTCCAGGAACTCTGTTCTTTAGGCCTGTTTCCTGTAGTAGAGTTTATATTCCACTTGATTTTCACCATATTGTGTAAAGGAAGCTTAGTAACATATTTTTGTCAATGTCATTTGCGCTGTTTTAAGCTTTTTGAAGTGTTGAGAAATAGGTCACTTCCCCTGAATTCAGCAGTCAGTTTTCATGTTTAGTGGAGCTGAAGGTTAGGAAAAGTTTCAAAGCCTCTTTTGTTTTTCTTTTTTAAGCCATTATTCAACCTTGAAATGAAAACTCACTCGCTAAACTATGCTAAATAGCTCATTTCCCTCGTTTGCTGATGGAGCTAAATGGCCTTTTGGAGATATTTATGAAGATGACTTACCTTTTTCTTATGCACAACAGTCGCACTTCCTCATCCGTGTAATGGAAACAAGAGACACTCAGGCCGAGGGCTTTCACTCTCTGAAATGGTTTAGTTATTTTCCCAATAAATTCACAGTTTCAGTACAAGACTTCCACATTTCAGATTGAATCATAAGTTTAACTTTTTATTTTCCTAAGAATTTGTCTATGAAAATATTATACTTCCTTGGAAAAAATGTGGATTCCTGCGACCAGGAAGGTGTCAGCTCACCTGGTGCATTCTTTGTGCACACCTGGTGCTCACCTGCTGCTCCCCCTGCGCGCACCTGCGCGGCCGCGGACGCGCTTGGACTGCGGCCGCGGGGCACCAGGGGGCGCTCCCGCACCGCCTCCGCGCCCGGCGGGAATGGGAACGGGGAGAGGGGAAGGAATGGGAATGGGAATGGGAATGGGAGTGGGGAGAGGGAGAGGGAGAGGGAAATGGGAATGGGAATGGGAATGGGAATGGGAATGGGAATGGGAATGGGAATGGGAATGGGAAATGGGAAATGGGAATGGAAAGTAATGGGAATGGGAAATGGGAATGGGAATGGGAATGGGAATGGGAGTGGGAATGGGAGGGGAAAGGGAATGGGAATGGGAATGGGAATGGGAATGGGAGTGGGGAGAGGGAAAGGGAATGGGAATGGGAATGGGAGTGGGGAGAGGGAAAGGGAATGGGAATGGGAATGGGAGTGGGGAGAGGGAATGGGAATGGGGAATGGGAATGGGAATAGGGAGAGAGGGAATGGGATGGGGAGGAGGAAGGGGGTGGGAATTGGAATTGGAATGGGAACAGGGAGAGGGAATGGGATGGGGATGGAAGAGGAGTGGGGAGGAGGAAGGGGGTGGGAATGGGAATGGGAATGGGGAAGGAAATGAGAGTGGGAAGGGGGAAAGGGATAGGGATGGGAATGTAGGGGGTACAGGGCTGGAGACAGGAATGAGAATGGGAGTGGGGATAGGAATAGGGAGTGGATGCAGAAGGGAATGGGGAGGGTGATGGGCATGGGAATGGAAAGGGGATCGGGGATGAGGACGGGCATGGGAATAGGGATGGAGCCAGGATCCACCGTTGACAGGGCTTCCCCTGCGGGGCACAGCCCGCCCAGAAAGGGTCTTTCCAACCTCTGCCTGAGGTCCCGTTGAAGCACCTGCAAATGAACCAGGTGTTTGGAAGGAAACCCATCAAGGCCTACAAAATCAGGGCTGTGTGTTCCCACTGTTCCCATCCGTGTGATGTTCATCCGAGCCCACGGCTTGGGCACCTCCCTCGCTCAAGCTAAATGTATCTCTTACCAGAAGTTTAACATCTAGATAAGATCCCTACCAAAAATAAATGGGGGAAATTACTTTTTGCATTGCCATGATTTATTTTATTTTTATTTTATTTTTATTTTATTTTATTTTATTTTCATTTTATTTTTTTTTATTTTGTTTTATTTTATTTTATTTTTATTTTATTTTTTCCCCTGCAGAAAATAACTACCTAATTCCTGCCCTGTGCACAAATATCATTTCAGTCATGAAGAAAGCATTTGGAAACCTCCCTTTACAAAGTGAATGCCTTAACCCATTTCACATAATAATTTCTCTAAATCTGGAAACATTTCCAAGCTCATGCAAAACTTTAGCTTATTCTATTCAAATGTAATATTCAGCAATAACACTTCAATCAAATTATATTTAGTAATTCAAATATGGAGTGAGTAAACAAAATAAAGTCCACTTGGAAACTGAAGGGTGTTTTAAGACATTGCAAAATACGTGTTAATCTTTTATGTACAAATGCACAAAAAGTGATTTGCTGTTTCCAGAAGTCCTTTGGAAAATGGTTTGCAGGCAGTTAGACAAAAAAGGAAGTTTACATCTGACAAGTATATAAGGTGTTTAAATTATAGTGTTTCTTCAGCTGTGGGAGAATAGAAATTTCTTTTACTGAAATCTCTGTGAGTCTTCCCTGCATGCTTTAGCAGTACTTGTAAACACTAAGGTGGCAAAGATTGTGGACATCTTGTGGGAATGTGCAGCTTTTCCTTTCTCCTAAGCCTGCCTCTCTCCATTTTAACAAGGAAAAACAATAAAAAAAGAAACTTTATTGAAGAAAACTAATAAAAAGTAGCCTTGAGCAAAAATGCGGAGGACGGAATCTTCCTTGGAGGCTTGGGGCGGATTTGGCAGGAGTGGCTCAGAGTCACAGATGGGAATTATCCAGCAGAACCTTCCTTGTAGTCCTGAGGAAATCAAACCAGCCTGACAAATGTCTGGCTGCACACCCCAGAACGACACTCAGGAATGTTCTCCCAACATCTGCTCTTGCTTCTGTGGCTGTGACAGGAGACAGTGAAACAGAACGTGTGTGAGGGAGCCAGCCAATCTGACTTGGAGCTTTCTCATGCACTCAGGACAAGAGGAGGGAAGGAGGCTCAAGATGGAAACCAATTTCTAAAATCCAACTTTAAAACTCAAATGGTGACTAAAAATGTCTGCAGTGTCCTTCCTCAGCTCATGCTGTGGGTGGGCAGGAGGTCACTCTGTTCAGGAACGCCCCTTTTTCAAAGGTTTTCTTTTTCAGAAACCTTGGCCACTCAGGCAGGAGCAGAGGCTGAGTTTCTAAGCTGACATTGCAATTGGCAGCAAGAGTGAGCTCCAGGTATCAGAGACTCCACAGCCACCTCAATGAACCAGAGAGAGACAAATCCTAACATCAAGCACAGCCGTGAAATCCACTTCCGAGCAACAATAATTAATAATTAAAGGCATATTTTCATTATTTGAAAGGACAAAATATGCATAATATAAATTCTTCCTAATGAGTGAATGAGTAATTTTCATTTTCATGAAAGGAAGTAGGGACTGCATCTTTTAAAGGAAAAATAAAAAAAAAAAAGAAAGCTTTGAACACATAATGTTAGTGAAAGAATATCTTTGGGAATCTTTTCAGGCTGTTCAGGCTGCCATCATGTTTACACACCACTTGGCAGATTGTCACATCCTTCTATTTATTTTCAGCTCCATTCTCTGCCATGTGTGGAATAATTGTTGACTCCAATTTGAAGAGCACGCCTGTGCTGCACGCTCAGCTCAGCCATGGAGATGCCATCCCTTGCATACCAAGCTCAGTGTTGTTTATGCTCTGGCTTTTTTCTATTGTAATGAGAACAATTATGGGTGAAAGCATTTTGCTAATGATGAAGTGGTAAGAGCGAGAGCCTTTGGAATATTTGATTCCAGCTCTGCCAAGAAGTTACTTTTAATTTAGGTTTCAAGGCTGTCGCAGAGGAGCTGAAGGAGCAGTCCTGGTGCTGAGCTGTGTTTGTGCATGAGACATGAAGCAGTTCCCAGAGGTGTGTGCAGAACAAGGTGCTCAGAGCTCCCAGCTCTGGCATTTGGGTGCAGAGCCCAGTGCCCAGGGTGTCCCAGGCAGTCCAGAAAGGGCTTTGCAAACCAGACAAACTCGGTGTTCTGTGCTCTAGCTCTGAACCTGCAATGCTCCGAAGGATTAACAAAGGTCAGGTCTCATCTCACTGAGATTTCCCTGCAATGACCCCACAGCACTTCTCAGACCTTCAGGGCTTTGGAGGGGAGAAGAAGCAGCAATGTGTGTGCAGCTCCCAGATCTTCCCATGCAGCTGGTGGAAAGCAAAGGGAATTTTGTTGTTGAGTTCACGAATCAAATCTCTTTAATCTTGTGTGCCAATAATGGCAGGGTTGGAGCACAGAATGGATGAGAAAAGTATTTTGTAGCTGTGTCTGCTTATGTTCAGTTCTGTCACATTCTGGTTTGAGTTTGCCAAAGTCTGGGCCAGGATTTGGGTAGGAAAGCAAACCTCTTTAATCCCTTTACTGTAATTATCAGAGTCATGGAATTGTGGAATGGTTTGGTTTGGAAGGGATCTTAAACCTGTCCCATTCCACAGGGAGAGGGACATTATTCACTACCCCAGGTTGCTCCAAGCCCTGTCCAGCCTGGCCTTGGACACTTCCAGGGATGCAGGGGCAGCCACAGCTTCTCTGGACACCCTGTGATGCCTCCCCAGCCTCCCAGGGAAAAATTTCTTCCCAATAGCCCATCTAAATTTCCCCTCTGACAGTCTGAAGCCCTTTCCCCTTGTCCTGGCACTCCAGGCACTTGTAAAGTGCCCCTCTCTGTGTACCCTGTCAGCTCCTTCAGGTCCTGGAAGGCCACAATTTTGTCACTTCAAAGCTTCTTCTCTCCAGGCTGAACAATCCCAACTCTCCCAGCCTTTTCTTTTGGGAGAGGTGCTCCATCTCTCCAAAGGCTTTACAGAATTCCAGATGAATGTCGTCCATAGCCTTGTTCACTGATGGAGTCACTGCATCAGAGAAAGTCACAGGGTTGGTGGAGATGATTCTCCCTCGGTGAGGCTGTGCTGGCTGTCCCAAATCACCTCTGTGTGCCCCAGTGTCTGTCCCAGGATCCTCCCAGCACAGAGGGAAGGCTGACAGGGCAGCAGACAGGTAAGTTTTGAATGCAGTGCTTTCAGTAAATTGTGAGGTGGTACAGGATGTTCTCCCTGGCATCTCAGGGTGCAGCTTGAGCTGGCCATTTTCTGAGCTGAATCAGCCTGGTTTGATTTGCTATTTGAACTAGTCAGAGACTTTCAAGGGCTGCTGGCTGCGAAAGGAATGGGGTTGTGTATCTCTGGGATCATGTCCTGCACCAGAGCCATCCTCTGAAAGCCAGCACTTACCTCAGTGCTTCCAGGGAAGCAGGTGCTGCTCCATAGCTGGGTAGAGTTGCCTCCTCCATGTGTGGACCTTTCCTGACAGGCTCTGCACCCCAAAATTGGGAAGACAGATCAACAGAGTGTTTGTGGTTTTTTTCTGGGTTTTCAGGTTTTCTTTTCTGATGGGTGCAAGCGTTGCAAAATTCCTGAGTGGAGGTTCCCAAAGCCAGCACAGCCTTTAGCTTTATGATAGCCAGGAGGAGGCAGGGATTTTGGAAGCATCCTGGTTTTTCACCCATCTTTACAGGAGGAGCAGCAATATGGAATCTGATAAATGCCCAGAGAAGCTGTGGCTGCCCCTGGATCCCTGGAAGTGTCCAAGGCCAGGCTGGACACTGGGGCTTGGAGCAGCCTGGGACAGTGCAAGGTGTCCCTGCCCATGGCAGGGGTGGGATGAGGTGGTCTTCAAGGTCCCTTCCAGCCCAAACAGTTCTGTGATGCTATGATGATTCTTTGATAATATTACCAGGAAACCTTTACTTTCTTCCACTTTTCCAAGGCTTTTGGAAGGCAGCTTGCCAGTTAGTAATTAGGAAAATTTGTCTCATAAGCAGAACATTTTTGTGTAATCTCTGAAACCCTCTTAGATGTGGGCTGCAACAGGATGGGACAGAGTCAGAGGCAACTGCTGAGCAGTGCCTGGCTCTGCTGCTAAGGCTGCCAACAAGTTCATTGTGGGTCCCTTCCAACTTGAGACAGCCTATGATTACATGAAAATATTCTGCTTTGACAGCATGTTTTTTCACTTAAATTAGCCAAAAAGAAATGCTAAGAAAAGAGTAATTACTGAGAAAAATTAAAGCAAATGAAAAGAGTTGAAAGGTTGAAAGGTTGATAGATAAAGGATCAGATGCTGATTGATAGAAGCTTGTGCTTCTGAGAGGTAAAAGTCAACTGAGGTGATTTTTGGAGCATATTGGCTGTGGGTTTATGCTGTGCTCTGGATTTAAGCTCTGCTTAAGAGTCAGTCAAGCACAGGAGACGCTGAAGATCTGAGAGGCTCTTACTGCAGAGAAGTGACATGACTGGCAGTGGAATGAATTTCCTGATTTTACTTTGGTCCTGACCAGAAAGGCTTTTCATTTCATGAGGATGATGACTTTTATTGATTGGCAGATGGGTAAGAACTTGTTATTTTCTTAATTCACATCTGTTGTGCTGGTTAACATAGCACTGGTCTGCATGAACATGCAGCACTCCCAAGCCACACATGGGCTTTGAACACTGATCTCAAACCCCACTCCCCTCCAGAATATTGTTTTAAAGAAAGAAATGTGTGGAAATGTGGGTAAATAAAAGTTTTTCTGGAACATATAAAAAAAATGGGAACAGAAATCTAAATGACAGGCCTGGTATGTGCCTTTCTCAAATACTTTTATCTGGGTAGATTTAGGTTTATTTGTATTTTATGGCTGTCATTGAGGCTGTCTGCTTTGCTTTTTTATTCCAGCCAGCAGTGCTGTTCCTCAGAATTTGTTGCTGTTGTCTTTCTGGACTCTTTAAGCCTCCTCAACTTAGAAATGCATTATTTAGTCTGCCAGTGCTCTCAGGAGGAGAGAGCATTAAGAGAAAGCAGGTATTCATCTTGATATTGCCAGTTGAGTAAAAATGATTAAGAGAACAAATTGCTGGATCTGAAGGTACATCTTTTGGCTGGAATTCATTTTTTTTTTTTGTGGCTTCTCAATGTCTTTCTTGTGGCCTTCTTTTTTTAAATCTGAGATTTACTGTGTTTCTGAAAAGTGCACAAACAGGCTACACAGTTAGCCTGAAATGGCTTGTAACTTAGAAATAGAAGCACTTGTTTCCAGACCGCTTGGTGGAGGAAGAATTCATCAGCAAAATAAGAAATGCAGTCAGGAAAAATCAAGACAGATAAGAATTGCTTTGTTGACTGGATGGTCTGTGATGGAGTGAAATCAGATTCCTCTGTATTAAATAAAAGCAATGCTCTCCAAAAGTACTTCAGAGACAGCTCTGTCTCAAGAATTTCCTCCTATTTTTCACTGGCCTTTTTTATTTTTTTTTGTTCTTTCGCATTCACTTTTCCCTCGTGAATTATTTCACTCAACAAGCAGGAAAGAAGTTCATCAAACACGAGAAAAACAGTTTTTGGTTGATGTAGTATCACTAGTACTTGTTTATTTCTAAGACAAAAGTAGGAAGTACTTTGCTCTCTGTTAAAATTTCCATCTCAGTTTCTGGAGCTCCTCGAATTCACCAGATCTTTATGTTTTTGATAGGGCAGGAGTTGAATTTCTTCATGACAGTCAATGCCTTTCTTCCATTTCTTTAGCTGGTATCCTTTCTCATGCCTTAGCAACAATTCTCCTGGGAGAACTGGGACAAGGCTGTAATGTACACAACCAGACCTGAGTAAAAACATCCCTGGCCTAATGGTGAAATTAATGCATCAAAATAAACTGATGTGGGGAGGGAAAAAGCAGCTCAGTGACAACACTAATGCAAGACATAATGGAAAAATATTTCATTGTAATCAAATTGTGCTGGGCACTGTGGATGTGAAAGGAAGAACAGCACTAGATTAAGGGGAGCAGAGAGGAGAAGACACCCAGCTGATTACCAGAACATTTTGTCTTTGGAGAATACACTCAGGTAGTATTCTTTAGAGAAATATTGGTTTTGAGGAGAAACAAATGCAGATTTATGGCATGTCAGCGTTTCATAATGTTTGTTACTTTGTTGTATTTGCTGAATTGTTCATACCAGAGGAATAAGAAACCTGGAAACCATGATGCTACATTTTAATACTGTGAATTGAACTACCTTTTGAGCTCATTTTTCACTTAAAATGTTTTTAGCTTTCACTTCATGGAAGCATGGACAAAAAGATTAAAAGCTCAATATTCAAGTAGTTTTTCAAGTTATCATTGCTGCCAGGAACTTCAAAACTGAGCTCCTTCTGCCTGGGCAGCTCAGCACCAACCCCTCCATCCAAACCCAGGGGCACTGCTCACCATGCACACACCATTTCCTTACTGGGAATTCTTCACACAACAATCATGGATTGGCAAGTCTTTTCCAATTAAGGATCTAAAAAAAAAAAAAAAGAAAAAAGAAAAAAAGAAGGAACTGTCATTAAGGTTATTATGACCTCTGCAAATACTTTCCATTGGCTCTGGGGATTGGTGTTATTTCCCCCACCTGCCCCATGCCACATGTTGAAAGATGTGGGCATCTGGAGAATCCAGGCTGTCCAGGGTGGAATTTGAGATGCTGAGATTCTTTATGGCTGCAGGCACTGTTGTACAAACATCAAAACAAACCATCAAATCCATCAAATCTTTCAGAGTGGGCGGTGGAACTTCCTCTAAATCCCTAAGACATCCAGTAAGCAAGGATTTGGATCAGGGCAGGAGCTAAGCTGGAAGCTGGACACAATTTTTCTTGTGTGATAGCAGAGAAAAATCCATGGGATGGGCTACCCTGAAGGTAAAAGCTTGAAGCATTTCCTGAGCTCTGCAGCTGGCAGAGATTCTGGGGGTGTTTTTGTGCCAAGGGGTCTCTTTTAGCTGACACCAGCCTTTGCCAGCCCCCAGCCCTGAGGAAAGAGCCTGGAGCAGGGAACAGGGCATGCAAAGCTCAGCAATAGAGTGCCACCAGGTCGTATTTCCTTGGCAGGCTGGAGTATGCCAGCTGTCCTGGGGAGTGTTCCTGCATGGAACAACTCAGTCCTGCCTTTGGCAGTGCCCAGCAGGATGGAGGGTAAGAGCAGAGCAAACATTTAGGGGCATTTCCCTGGAACAGTCTCCCTGTAACTCTTCGTGCCTCTGGGGTTTTCCTGGGACATTACCCTCCACTTGTCCATTTAATTTGCCCAATCTCCCTTTTACTGCCCACTTCTGTGGCTCAGCCATGCATTGTGTGAAGAACCCACCTGGATTTGGTTTTTCTGACCCTGTTATTTGCAGCTTTGCTGGATGCCACCTGCTTCTAGCACTGGGAGGTGCAGTAAAAGAACCTAAAGCAAAATGAGAAAAACCCACACTATTCCCCTTTCTATTCCCATTCCTTTCATAACTGTGTAGGACTCAAACATCTCTCTCATCTTTCTCATCCCTCTCTCACCTTTCTGATTTTTTAGCCATTGTTTGCACAGGAGCTGCTGCAGAACCTGATGATCTTTTCAGTCTCCAGGTAGAGAAAGTTTTGTTTCCCAGTCACTTTCACCTGTCTCTACTTATCCATGGAGGGCTTCTGTGTGGGATTCCAGAGATTCCAGCCAGGACTTCTGCCTGTCCTGTCCACTGTGGTTTTTAAGGAATTAAGTTCTCATTACTTTTTGAAACACATTATTTTAAGCTTCACTGGATAATATAAAGTGTACAGTATATAGTATATTGAGCATGTATCAAATATGCCCAATGTCCTCATTTTCTCTTAATGTTAATGACAGGAATTTACTCTGGCTATTCCATGGATTCATGACACTGTAAATAGAGTTAAGGCATGTCTTTCTTGCTGTCTCCTTTACACTGCTTTAAAATGAATCACCCTGTGCCACAATAGCATATGACAGCTGTAAAGAATCACAGATCCTGCTCTGAGCCAGAATTTTTTTGGAAAAAATCCCCAAGCCAACACAATGTTATTTCAAGAGCTTCCTTTGCTGGCCCTTCTTTTCTGTACCCCTAAAGACTGAGAAATGCCCCCACTGATTTATGATTTATCTGTAGGTCTGCCCTGGTTCTGCACATTTTGTCCTGAGCAAGGCTGATTTAAAATGGAGATATTTGGGGCCATAAACCAGACAATTAGGCTTAGATGTGTGATTGCCACTTAATCTCAGTGGAAGTTGTTTCTGAACCCAAAGGTACAAACAAACCTCAAGGTAAAACACCAGACAGCCTCATTTCTCCTTCACACAGCCCAGCACAGGGAATGGAGAGCTTGATGGTGCCCAAAAAGGATAAAAAGTGGGGTCTGGCACTGGCAGAAGAGAGGTCTGGAAGCACTGGATGATCAAGATCACTGAAGAAGACAGTGAGATTTCTGCTGCTTTTTAAAGGGTCTCAGATAGAAACTGTGGACTGTGCTGCTGTTACACACTATCAGCCACCCAAAATAATAAGATTTAAGGTACCTAAATAGCACAGAGTCATTCTAAGGGTTTATTCTCCTTTCTTTTTGCCTTCCATGCCTAAAAGCCTCTCTTGACATTTGGAAATGGTTGTAAATTCCCCAAATGGGATTCTGGTCCCAAAGAGACAATTCTTCAGCCTTGGTTTACTGTGTTTGACAAGTTTCAGAAATGTAACCCCTCTTGAGGGATGGGATGGAAAGAAGAAATAATTATAGATTCTTCTGGGTTAGAGAGTTGGATAATTTTAAGATCTTCAAATGTTACTGGCTAGAAACAAGTGTTGCCCAACATTTGCAACTCTGTTAGATCCACTCAGTATAAATTAGTAATTTGGTCAGAGGATATGTCAAAAACATGGAGGGAATTGCTGCTGAATTATAAAAGGGAGGAAATTGCTGGTGCCCTCCAACAGTGCACATTCATTTTTGGGTTGTGGTGGACACTTTTGATCAGCTCTGCCCAAGTCACCAGCAATTAAGTTTTCATACACATTTTATTTGGAAAAGAAAGAAAAAGTGCTATTGCAAGAGTTGTGTTTTCAGGTTATACCTTTGAAAACCACCAAGGCCCTCAGTAAGCAGTCACCATCCCTGGAAAATAATGTTCAGTCTTTGAAGATAACATTCCTCCAGAGGATCAACCTAAGACAAAATCCACATCTATTCAAACTGGTTGTGTTCAGAACCTGAAAATATCCAAAACCACCCCCAGTAAAAGTTGTGTGCAGCTTCTGGGCCTCAGGATGGGAAACTCCTCTTGTTTGTGTCTGTTTGTTTGAGTGTTTGCCTTAATCAGCACTTGAAAGAAGGGATTGATTTACAAAACCGAATTTCAGATGTGGTAATTAAACAAACAAAAAGCTGAAACAAGGGTAAACAAAAGTAGTGGCTCCTTTAAGGTACCAGTAGGATGAACAGGAAAATGAAAGAATACAATTATGATTAACTGAAGTACTCATCAGACAAGTGGTTTTAGGATCAACAAATATCCAAGAGGCACTCCATTAAAGCTAAAACACATTGATCTTTTTCTCTGGGATCACTGTACAAAGGATGAACACTGGTGTTCATGAGTTAAACTTCATTTCATCATCTTGAAGTATTTCTTGCTATAGTGGTAAGATGCATGCCCCAAATAGAAGTTGTTACCTTCAGATGGGGTCAGGTCTACATCCTTTCTTGGACATGAAGTGATTCCATGTTTTTTCAGGAGGCACTTGAAACACTGTGAAATAGTTTAGGATGTTTGTTCCTGGAAAGGAAAAAAGAATCTTCAGTGAAATTTATATTTCTTCATGACATCAATCTGCCAAAATTAGAGGTATCTGGGAAATTCAACAGCTCATCAATATTTGTTAAAAGACTAATATTTGGAAAGATTACAAGGACGTTTTACAGCTTTTTATCAGTGATTTGTTCATGAAAATCAGGAAAGTTATTTGAACCAGCAGCAAATATTGAGTTGACACTGATAGAGTATTTTTTGTCTTGGAGGTACAATCCTGTTAACTCTCTCCTGAATGTTTAAATGAGCTGCTGAACACTCATGTGCACCCACACTCATCTCCTGCTGTGCTGAGCCTTACAACCTGCACAAAGCAGGCACTGGATGGTCTCTTTTTCAATTTACATTTCCAGGCCAAGATTAAAAAAAATCTTTGCTATCCTCAGTTTGCAGAAATCTGTAATTTTTTTTTTTAAGTATCCCTTGCCAGTCAGATTCAATTTGTGTTTCATAAACCGAAGAGAGGAAGGTAATGTCAGCTCATCCTCTGCATGGCTCTGCTGGCTCTGGAGCAAGGTGTGACCTGCTGGAACATCCCTGCAAGGACTGTGCACACTGATGTCCATCTTAAAGACCCATTTCTGTCATGCTGCCTGCAATGAGCTGCATTAACTCACACCCTGCTTCTGCTCTCCTCCCCTGCACCCATATCTCATCCTCTACTGCTTTCAGATTTTTGAGCATCTCGAAATGGGGGCTGTCCTTGAGGCTTCTGGAAGGAAAGTGGGACGGAGTGTGTGTGCAGGTGAATCAAAGGGAAGGGTTTGGGTTTGACTGGTTCCCAAACAGGTGTCAAAGATTCAACAACATGAGGAATCTACTCAGTGCAGTAAATATGTTTTACCTGAACTCTTCTACTAGGCAGGCTTGAGACTATTCTGTATTGAAATCAATAGTTCATAAAAGAGAGAGGGCTGAGCTGAGACAACCATTAAATTATTACTTACATTCTTTTTCTGCTAAATTCCCTTGCATAGTTTGATTGTGTTTGGTAAGGTCTGGAAGTGCATTGGGTTTTTTCCATCTGGGTGTAAGGAAAAGCTTTACCCCAATCAAATCTTTAATCAGTGGAACAGGTTGCTAAGGAAGGTAGTGTGAACTGAACCTCACGCAGCTGACCCTGCCACGAGCAGGAGGCTGGAGTTGAAACCTTCTGAAGTCCTTTCTGAGCTGAATAATCCTGTGCTCCTGTGCCTTTTATTGAGCTTATCCACTGAGAGGTAGTTTTTCCTCCCTCTGATTATACAGAGATAAAATACACAGCCCTCATCCCCCCAAGTTTGTCAAAATGTAATATTGCAGTTGTGTATGCTCTGGTTACCAAGCTGACACACACAGTCTGCAGTGTGCACACATTTCTGTGTGCTCAGTATCAGGAGAGTCATTTAGGATTCAATTATTGCTGTGGAGTGCTTGTGAACACAAAGCCCAGGGCTGGAGGTGTTCACCTGTCCCTACAAGGCTCATCTCGTGCCAGTTTACCCATCTGTCCCTGGCCAGCACTGTGCTTGGACTTCTTTTACCTTCCCTCTGTGTACATGGAACACAGCTGCATTTGTTGGCAGCTGGCATTTCTGCTGGGCTAAACAAGAAATTCTTTTATAGCCTGTTTTTATCTCTTCTGAGGGGTGATCCTCTAATCACCCTCCTGGTCCTCACTGAGATCTGGGGCACTGCTTTGCAGCTGTGTCATTTCCAGGTGCTACCTCCTAGCATTTCACACCAGTTCCTGTAATGGGGCAATAAATGCCTGACTTTGCATTTTACATCATTCTCTTGCTTTCTCCCTTTTTTCTCTTGGCCAATACTTGGTGTATTTTACAGGTTTACCTCATGTCCATATTACTGGGTGCAGCGGGGTGATGCCAAACACTCACCAAAGCCCCTCTCTCACTCCCCTCCACAGCTGGACATGGGAGACAAAATAGAAGGAAGGGTTCATGGGTTGAGATAAGGACTGGAAGAGGTCGCCCATCAAATATTATTACAGCCAAAACAGGCTGGAATTAGAGATATTAATTGAATTAATTACTAATAAAATCAGAGCAAGATAATGAGAACTAAAATAAACCCTTAAAAACACCTTCCCCCACCCCTCCCTCCTTCCCAGCTCCACCTCCTCCCACAGCAGTGCAGGGAGATGGCAATGGGGGTTCTGGGCAGTTCATCCCCCATGGCTTCTCCCTCTGCTCAGGGACAGGAGTCCTTCCCCTGCTGCACCCTGGGCTCCCTCCCACAGGAGAGTTCTCCAGGAACTTCTCCAGCCTGAGTCCATCCCAGGGGTAGCAGCCCCCTCACCCTGCTGCAGCGTGGGTCACTCTGCAGGGGCTCAGTCCTGCAAGGACAGGAGGCTCCAGCAGAGCCCCTCTGGCCACAGGGCTCCCACGGGGTCACAGCCTCTCCTCAGGCACCCCCTGATCCAGCAGGGGCTGATCCAGGGGCTGGGGGGGATCTCTGCATCCCCCCTGGATCCCCAGGGGCTGGAGGGGGGATCCCTGCATCCCTGGGGATCCCCATGGGCTGTGGGTGGATCTCTGCATCCCTGTGGATCCCCATGGGCTGTGGGTGGATCCCTGCATCCCCCATGGATCCCCATGGACTGTGGGGGGATCTCTGCATCCCTGGGGATCCCCATGGACTGTGGGTGGATCTCTGCATCCCCATGGATCTCCAAGGGCTGCAGGTCGATCTCTGGCTGCACTGATATCTATACAACAACATTTTTTTTCCTTTTTTCTTCAGCCTGCTATCCCAGGGGCAGTACCACCATCTCTAAGAGGCCCAGCCTTGGCCAGCCACACATCCAACCACCTTTGGAGCTCCAGGGATTGGCTCTGCTGGACATGGGGGAAGCTCCTGGCAGCTTCTCACAGAAGCCACCCCTGTGACCCCCTTGGTACCAAACCAGGCCATGCACACCCAGCACACCAGGTCAGGTTTTGCTCCTTGGCAGCCTGTGCTGGTTGGGTGTGCCAGGTGTCCCCTGCCATGCCAGCACAGCCCTGTGTCCCTGCTCCGTATCCTCCAGGGTTTTCATTGGGCTTCTCCCACAGAACGTGTTAAAGAGTCTGGAGTATCACTGAGATAAAACTAATGGAGCTGCTGTTATTTTGGGTCCTCTTTTGCCCTCTCTCAGAAGTCTGAGTATGATTTCAGCTCCTCTTTGGTCAGGCAGTGCCTCACCTCTATCTGATAGAGGCCTCTCCTATTTCACTTGCACTTCATCCCTCAGTGCTTTCATGTATTCCAGGATGGACACTCTCAGATCCTTGCAGTGTAAGCACATTAAATCCTTTGATCTGTGGGGGTTTTTTGACAGTGGCAGCCTCCTTTTCAGTATTTTGTTCCCATTAGACAGTTTGGTTTTGCCTTTGACTATTCATTTTCCCCCTATTGAAAGCCAAAGATAATTATTAATTCTAAAATAAATTCTTTTTAAAAAAATTAAATCCATTCCTATAGCATCTTAATGTCTTGTACTTTTTAATATTCTATTTATAGGACTGAAGGCACTTGTCACTATGTAGAAGACATTTGATTTAGGGCCATTCACAAATTATTCTTACAGTTTTATCTCTAAAATGTAGCTTTCTCATGCTGCTTATTTTCCTTCTAGTGTGTAGCTAATACTTCTTTAGGGCTGATTATCACCCATTTAGGGCTAGAAGCCTCCTGAAGTAATTATTTCCACTTATTTATAGAAAGGTTTTAGAGGATTTTAAATTTCTGAGTTAATTTATATCCTGAGGTTTTAAGTTCATTTTGGATACTAGTGCTCCTAATTTTTCAGGGTTTTGTTGTGTTTTGGGTTTGTACATTTGGGGTTTATTTGGTTTTCTTTTTTTTTTTTTTTAATTAAAAATCTTTGTTTATAATCTGGTTTTATTCATTTTTTAACTTGCAAGTGGAACTGCCCCATGATCTTATTAGTTATTCTCCGTGTTGGGCGATAATATTAGTAATTGAAAATTTAATTTCTTTATTATTATTATTGGCCTAGTGTATATTTCACTGTGTCTATGGCCTGGGTGTAATGTTACCACCACCACCACCTGTATTTGTACATTTTCCCCCTGTCCTTGCATCCCCACCACGACAGCCATTATTTCCCTGTTATCTCTTTTCACAGCCTATCCATTGTTTCTAGTTCTCTGCTCTGTTCTTGCAGTGCACTGTGTTGCTCTGCAAAAATTATATATTTCTCCAGCCTTTTCCAATGCATTAAATAAATCAAATCTCGATCCCAGAGTAATCTCATTGTCCACCCACCCCTTTTACTTTGGTGTCTATTAATGCTTTCTCTCTCTTTTCCCATGTCCTTTGTTGTTCATATCCTGCTTATTCTTGCATTGTGTGAGTTTTTATTTCCTTTAAATATATATATTTTTTTAATCACCCACATAATTTACAGATTATTGCCCTGCTTTTCCACTCTGCCTGCTTGGATTCCAGAGAGATGAGAGACTGGCTGTTGTGCAGAGCCTGCTAGCCAGGGTCCTCTTGCCTTCCTGGACATCTGGGAGGATTCCTTGCAGGAACATCTCAGAGCTGTGTGTTGATCTGTGGTAGCCTGAAACCAGCTTGTCCTTCTCAAGGAACTGCAACACTTCCACTGAAAATCATCTGAATCCTTTTTCAGCCCATGAGTTCATGTTTGCCCTTCAGTTTTCCTTGGTCAAAAGGTGTTTCTAATTCTTGAAGTACTTGCTGTCTTCCATGGTCTTTTATAGCTGGTGTGTTTTGCCTTGAGCTGCATGTGAGCTCCTCTGATCCCTTTTCTGAGAGCCCTGTCAGGCAGGAATGTGTGTGCACCAGCCTTCACCCTCAGAAAAACACAGCTTGGTGGGACAGAGTTCAAAAAGCTACCTAACATCAGTCTGTGTATTCATGGGAAGGAGTTTTATCTGCATTTCTTTGTGTTGCCCAGTAAAATGTGAGACCACCAAAGGCCTCAAACACTCGAAAAAGTAACAATCCCCTCTGGTAACACCTTGTAGCTGTTTTTCAGCTGTTCCGAAGCATTGAGGTTTTTTACAGCTAAGTCCTAAAGCAGGATTTCACAAAAGAGGTGTGATGCCTTTTTGTGGTCTTAGGAAATAAAGGCTCAGACAGGGTTAGAGGGTTGGGGGTTGTTTCCCTCGGTATTTTAATAGGATCCCGTTCCATGGCTTCTGCCGTCCAGGTAGAACACACCACAAAAGCCCCGTCCCCCCAATCGAGTGTACAATTAAAGACTCTACACATTAGCAGATCTACCAGGAGGGCCCAATAAGGGCCTGGGTGGGCTAACTTCTAGTTTACAGAATCTGTCCTACTGGGAGACCTTGAGGGCTCATGAAAACAGGGTGTTTGGTCTCTAACTCTCCGTGGTTTCAGGGGTGTTTAGTCTACCGGCCTCCTAAACACCATGAAACCAGGCTAAACTATCACCTAAAGCATCACAAGTGTGCATGCTGATACTTATGAATGTAGGGAACAGTGTAAGAAATATTCAGGAGGAAAGCAGAAAAAATCCTTCAGGCATCAGGTGTTTCTGTCCACTCTGACTTAGTTTGCTTGTTACTAGGTTATGCCACCTTAGATGCAATTCAGCAAAATGTTTAATATTCTGCCCTTGAATATTCTGCATGTGCTCAAATTCTTTGTGGGATTGAGTCCCTGAGGGAGAGTTTCTACTCTTAGCCCAGGTCCAAAGCTTATTCTAGTGGAGAATATTTTCACTCTGGAGGACATTGTGGCTTCCCAACGAGGAGCAGGGATGAGGTTGGGAGATTCAGGCCACTGTGCAAAACCCCTTTGAGGTTCCCTTTTACCTCAGGCTCAGCACTGAGTACCAGAAACCTGACACCTTGGCACACACAGCATTTTCAAGCAGAACAGAAATGTTTCTGTGCCACTTTGTCAGAGATTGCTCCCATAAGGTGAATGAGAAGAGGACCCGATCCCCCAGGTTCCAGTGGGGTTGCTGTGCTCCCAGAAGGTTTGAGGAGGGAGGTGAAGGTGATCAGGGGTCAGGGCAGCTTTCAGACAAGGACTCAGCCAAAGCAGGACTCTGCAGTGCTGGAAGGTGACTCTCCTTGTTCACATCTTCTCCACTCCTTCCCAGGTTTCCATCTTCAGGTGTTCAAAACGTAGACTTAAATTTGATTCTGTGGAGCTGTAGCCAACACAGAGCACCCAAAACATTCACATTTATGGGGAAAAATTCAAATGAAGATTGACTTTAAGAACTAATTTGGGTACCAGGAAGGCTGGAGAGCCAATGGAAGGATTTGGCACATAAAGATTGACAGCAGTGCTGCATCTTGCTTTCCCCACTGAGACCTTACTGTGTTACTTCATCTTCAGCTGGTTACAGAGCAGCACCAAGGCTCTTCAGGGTAGTTTCTTACACTCCCCCCATTACCAGAGGCTCACATCCCTTCCAGGGTTGACAAATGTGTCACATGTTGGCTCTTTCATCTTCTCTACATGAGGAGGAGTGTCTGCAAGGGAGAAGTTTATTTGGGATTTATCTGGAGCCGTAGCTACACGTGTCTGCCCAGAGAGAGCCAGGGGCATCTGTGGCTTCCTAAGCATTTGCTAAAGGACATGGAATCAGCTCTAACTCACCTACTGTTTAGGTTGGGAACTGGTGATGCTTGGTATGAACTGCAGTTCCTGTGTGAGCTTGTTGTGTAGTGTGGAGTTACTTTGCAAGGAAGTTATGACAGAAATGATCAAAAGTGAAACAAAAGTCTTTATGCCCTGCCTGCTCCATGAGAGACAGTAACCAGGCTCACTACTTTAACCTCTTCATAGTTCTGTATTTTATTTTGTTGGCTGTTTCATCACTTTTTCATCAGTTTTGAGAGTATAAAATGAAAAATAAGAGGGACCATTCAGTAAAATTATAGAACATTGAAAATGTCAAAGGAATATTGTTTACTGTTAGCTTTGAGAGAAAATACAGGGCTATGAAACTGCAGTGCCTCTTTGTTGTGACAAAGACCATAAGAAGGACAGAAAGGCTGGAATAAATGCAGTCTTTTGACAAGGACTACAAGAGTGGGAAACAGTACAATTGAATCCACTGCTGTACCAGTTTTTTGATTGTAGTCAGCTGTTAACCCCCTTGAACTTTTAGATGACTTTTTGTTTCCTTCGAGTGACCAAACAGTTGTTTTGTGACTGTTTTGAAGCAAGCCACAAGTGAGAAAGTGCAATGTTTTATTTATTTCCCTCTAGTCAAGGGTCCAATGAATTCATTGAGACTGCAGGATGCCTGAACTTGTCCAGGTCAGTTATTCACTCTTAGCTCACAGAAGGAGCGCTTCCCATCCCTCATTTCCTACACCAGCTGAAACAGTGTGATTATTTCAAGAGCCATCAAGCTCAGGCTATCTATTTTTATGGCCTTGCCAACAGGCATTCCTGGATTCTTCACAGGCCATGCCAGAACAGCCTCTGGTTATTGCTAGGGATGAGCATTAGCCTGCAGAATTCGAAATGAAAGCACAGCTGGGAGGGTGTTTGTGGAAGTGTTGCTTTCTGTTCCCTGCCCAAGGAAACCGATATTGATGAGTGTGGGGAATATGGGCACATTTGCTGTGACTTAGTGAAGCTGCTCTTAAGTGTGGATAATATCCTCCTTTCTCCATCTGACTGAACTGCTTTAAATGTGTTCTCTTCAGGAGCTGTTTGGATTTGTGCTGTTTGTGATGAATGCAAGCAGGCACCTCGAAGGGCCATGGCAGGTGTCTGACAATCAGCCCCCGTGATTACACAGGAATCTTAACAAGGAGGTGCTCATCTTTTCAACTGCTAAATTTAGATGAGATGAGCACTGATACAAAAGGGGTGATTCATGTCCTACCTCTTATCCTTGTAAGGACTTGAGCAGCCTGGGATAGTGGAGGGTGTCCCTGCCCATGGCATGGGCTGGAATAAGATGGGCATTAAGGTCCCTTCCAGCCCAAACGAATCAGGGATTCTGTGATGAGTCCTGCTTGCTGTAAGTTCCAAATTCAGTTTGGACTAAATTGATTTTGTCTGATACTTACAAGAATTAATTTAAGGACTCCTCTTCTTAGTAAATCATTGAATCACAGAATGATAGAAAGGTTTGGGTTGGAAGGGACCTTAAAGCTCATCCCATTCCTCCCCATCCCATGGGCAGGGACACCTCCCACTGTCCCAGGCTGCTCCAAGCCCCAGTGTCCAACCTGGCCTTGGACACTGCCAGGGATCCAGGGGCAGCCACAGCTTCTCTGGGCACCCTGTGCCAGGGCCTGCCCACCCTCCCAGGGAACAATTCCTTCCCAATATCCCATCCATCCCTGCCCTCTGGCACTGGGAAGCCATTCCCCCTTATCCCATCACTGCAGTTCCTGATGAAAAGTCCCTCTCTGGCTTCTCTGCAGGTGCCCTCAGATACTGAAATCTCATTGTCTGTAATGAGAAAAATACCTTGTTATTGTAATGCATCATCCGTGAATCCTGAACTCTCTAAAATTTTGGGTTGATATATAAGAATTCTGTAGAATTTCTTATTCAGTAGTGGAAGCAGCACAATGGGAGCCTGAACTCTGCATCTTATATGAAGATTTGTTTTAAAAATACCAAAGTTAGTAGTGGCTTTTAATGCAGGGATTTTCAGAACCCAGATAAAGTAGCTAGCAGATTCAGACTGCAGGATTTAAGAATGAAGTAATCACCTCTCTCCTCATCTTTCTGAATTGGTGGATCTGATACATTATCTGGCATATTAAATTTAATTTTTCAGTGGCTTTTTTTTCAACTAGAATTATTGAATTAAGAGTAGTTTTTTCCCTGCTGCTTTGTTTTTCTAATCTTCTTCTAATTCTCAGTTGGTCTGAAAAGATATTTACATATCTAAAATTATGTTATTCATAAAGCCAATCAAGCTTTTAATTAAGATCTAAAATAAAGTTGTTTTAGAGGGGGGAGTGAAATATTCTGAATTCTTATTTAAATCTTGCCTTTCAGATTTTTTTAAATGGTAAATATTATGCATTTGATCACTACATACAGATACTAGAAAACTGAAAAATCTTTTAAAATAAGCATACATATCTTTAGTATAATTCAGTTATTTTCCTTAGAAGTGAAAATCTAAGAGCTGACAATATAATAAAAGGACTATACCATCTGTTAGCTGTATATAATTATATTAAAAACATCAGTCTGTACTTGATTCAACAGTTTTCAAGAGCTTGTTAACCTTTCAAATTAGATTTGTACTATCAATTATACTTAACCAGGAACTTTTTATCCATGCTTTTATATTTCCTTAATTAGTTCCATAACTCATTTTAGGCATCTTTCTAATAATGTCACACAGTTATACAGCCACAGCAGGGTTTTCAGGGATGTCTGGTTCCATCTTCCCCTTTCACTTTCCCCACTACCACATTGTAACTGGGTGATGATGAATGTTCCCACCTCCAGCTCCATTCTCACTTGAAATATTCCTATGAAATCCGTCAAGGGCCAGACTTTGTGTCTGAGAGCAGTGGTGTGAATGGGCTCTGCAGGTCCCAGACTCAGGCTGTCATCCTGAGAGAATGGGCTGCAGGTATTCCATAATTATCTCCTGGATTATCCCTGCCGCTTTTCAAAGAGGTGAGAGGAAGTCTTTTTGCCTCTGAAACTTTCAGAGGATTCTCTTCAGGCAGTTTGTTCTGGCCCTGACCCTTCCGAGGCCAGAGTTAAGCACACGCTGTGTGTAGGAACAGCCCTGACAATGGGGAGATGCTCCAGCCTGCTCAGCAGCACAGCAGGATTCATTTTCACCCCAAGGAAAGCATTGCTCTTGAGGACACATCTCCATAGAATTTAGCACTTTAGCAGTGAGGTAAAAGCTCCTCTCAAGACACTGTCACGATTTGGAAAAGAAGAAAGATGGCATAGCATTCGACAGTGATTGAAAAATCAAAGCTTTTTTCAAAAATGTTTTCAAAATGTTTCAAAACATGTTTTCAAAAATCAACATATTTCATATTACATTACTAAAAATAACAAAAATAACAAAAAAAAAAACCCACCAAAAAAACAAACAAACAAACAAACAAAAAAACAAACAAAAAAAAAACCCCAGAGTTCATCTGGATCTATATACTTTGGTAATAATTTTTTTTCATATTGGGAATGTTCTTATCACTTTCCAGCCTTCTGGTTTCTTATGCTTTAACTTCTTATCGTGATAGTTTTCCAAAGTTTTCCATTATTGTTTCCAAAGTACGAGTTAGAACATACACATTCTGTGTTAGAGTACTACACTGCAACCAGAGAGCATCATTTTTCACAGACACACCCACCAAATCCACATTAACAGCACTGAGGTAGTGATATCATTTATCATAGCTTAACCTTTCTCTGTAGTTCAGAGCTGTAGGATGGGGAAGGACAAAGAAGACAAGTCCTTAAAATGATCTTGACAGCTGTTTCTCCAGCCTGTCATTAAAGCTTTCCCCATGGACCATATGCTGAAGTTCAGCCTGAACCTAATTTCAGTCCATGACCTCTTGTTTTATCAGCTCTAAATAGGGAGAACAGATTATTTCTGTTTTCTTTATGGTGACCTCCCAATAATTTGGGAATCATGCTGCTGCTCTGTAGGCTTAGGCTCCCATTCCTTCCCACATTTTTGACCTGTCAGGTTTTCTGTGCTTTGGTTCATCTCTTTCTCCAAGGATGGTGCAGAGGTCTCCATGGTGGGTGGCCCAGAGCAGACTGGATGTGTTTAGCAGCCCATGCTCTTGTTCAGGTCTCATCTGCATTTTCTGGGATCTTCTTCTCCAGTGTGGCACTGAGTCTTGCTGAGTCTCGCTCATTTTGTGCCCCACAGGAATTCTCCAGAGCCTGCACCCTGCCTGGTTACTCCTCAGGTGAAGTCAGGAGTCTGCTGCCTGCCCACAGAGCTTAAGAATTCTGCTTTCCTGTTTGCTACAAGCTGTCCTGCAAGGAATTAACACCCAGGTGTGGAACAGTGCTGGCCACGGGCTGGATCCTGCAGAACTCTGCCAGAGTCCTCTCCACTTAGGTACACATCTGTTGATTATGAATCCCTGTCTGCAGGTTTTTGTGCAGGTTTCCATTTTTAAAGAGGTTTTGGTTCTGTGTGTGCTCTTTTCATTCTCCTGGCCTTCCATTCCTCTCCTGGGAGTTCTCTAGGAAGACTGGGTTAGCCCAGCCAGCCTTGCAAGTGTGTAGGAAAAAAAAGTTATCAAACTAGAGATGCTGTAACACATTTTTTCCCCACAGAGCCTCTAAGCTCATCCTCATGTTCCTGGTTTTTATTGTGTCCAGCTATCTCTACTGCTTGACAATTTTAACAAAATAATAATAGGAAAAAAAATTAAAAATATATTTTAAACACCAAAAACCATGAAGAGAGGTGATCCTGTGGCAATTCTGTGCAGTAGACAGAGATCCCAGTGTCCTGCAGAGCATGTCAGGCTAGCTGGGGGCAAGCCATGAAGAGTTGCTCCTGCCATTCCTGATATTTTCCATTCTCCTCTTGCCTACCTGTTCATGCAGGAAAATATTGGGAAAGCAGTTCCTGCTGCATCCTTCTGCATCACTGCCTGAACAGCTCTCACTTGGTGGCTGCACATTGAAATGAAACTTAGGAGAATGTGCTCAAAGAGACACATGAAATATTCCCAAGGACCCTTGAAAGGTCTACAGTGAAGTGAGGGGGAAAATCCCCAAGAAATTCCCCTTTTCAATGGATACTGCCCTTCCCTCTAGTCTAGTATTTCTCAGACTGTATTGCTTCCTTTTTTTTCAAAAACCAATCCAGTGCCTGAAGATGGAGTTTGTGGATGTGAGAAATCAGCAAAGTATGCAAATGCTGTTATCCTGAGGCCAGGGGTGGCTCTGAATGAAAGGCTACAGTATGAAAACCATGGATTTTACAAATGTAGAATTTCAGTGCAAATTTATTATATTTTAAATAAAAAAATAATGCTCTGACTTTTAGCAGCCCAAGAAATTCCACCATATTTTATGATTACAGAAATGTTTTCTGCTGCATATTTAATGAGGTATTTTAGAGCATTTAGTGAACAAAAACAGCCCTTGAAATTTGTCTGTCTTAACTTTGCTCTTCATTTTTTTCCTGCGTGACTTCTTCCTGTCATTGATAAGATTTTACACCAATGCTACTTCCATAGGTATTAAACATAACTGTGCTTAAAGTAATTTAAATATGACTTGTACTAAGCACAAAGATATTTAAGCACAATGGGAAAATATTTATAAAATTTAGTAACTTTTATTCACTTCATATTTGTTGCTCTGTAAGAAAGGTGATGTTTCTGATCTAGATCTCTGTTTCTGAAACAAAGAACTAAGGCACAGGTTTTGGAAGCTGGTACATGCACACATGCCAAGTTCAAAAAGGAAGTGAGCATCCAGATTTATTTCCTATACTTAATGTTGTTAGCACATGAGATGCAGTCCTTATAGGACTGAGATCCAGGGCTGGATTATTCATAGAGCCATTTAAATGGCATCAAAATACAGATGGATTTTGATTTTTGGCAATTAAATTATTAGATAACTTTTATTCTATTAAAAACCCAATTAACAGTATAGAAATCCCATATGTGTGTGAATGCTGGTTGTAAAATACATGGAATTTTTCAGACTGGATGTTTGCAGAGCAGTGTAAGTTTTGCCACAACACCCTGTAAGAGTAACAACCTGTGATTCCTGCATCTCACCTTCTGGCCAGTGTTACATCTGAAATACAGAAAAAAATTCAGAAAAATTTCAGCTGAAATAAGCCCCCCCCAAAAAATGAAATTACAAATTGCTACAGAGTGTTCTGGGCTGCTTGCAACCTCATGGCTGGGATTGCCCTTTGGATCTGATATCCTGGATATTTTCCTTCTGAAAAGGCTTAGTGCCAGACCTCAACTGGATTTACAGAGAGGAAGTTCTGAGCCCTCAGGAGGCAGCAGCTGGAGGGTTGGAATGAATGATCCCATTGCAGGACAGAGCCCCTTCTCTCAGGGTGTGACCTTCAAGGACACTCCCTGGAGCGCCTGGGTTCCTTCCTGAAGGCTCTGCATGAGCAGGGGAAGTTTGGAAGCTCAAGAAGTGCTTCCCTGATGGTCCCTCTGGAGCTCCTCATCTGCAGAGGGGTATCTGAGTTCATGTTTGCTCCATGCCCTTCAGGCGCCACCCTGCTGCCTCTGGACATAAAGAGGGACAAATTAAATGAGTAATAAACTGAACTAATAATAAATAGGAAAAGTGGGGTGTAAAGGACAGGGTAGAATATTATTTAAAGTGGGTATCTCAACCTGTTTCCCTGAGTAACTGCACAAATAAACTGTTATTCATTTTGAAGGTTAAGCTCTAATAATACCTTTAAGACACTTGAGTAAAGTTCAAATGCAATCTACTATTTATGATAAAGCATTCCCAGTGTTGGAGGCAACTCTTTCCCAAATTGATTATATTCCCTTTTGAGCAGAAGTAGATTTCAAGCATCTAATTCAGGAAGAGTCATCCATCTTCCTTTCTGTTAGTCAGACAGCTCGATATTCCAGCTCCTTCACAAAGTCTGACTTGCCAATGGAATGGATATTTCTTTTTCTTCAGCAATACACACTCTTTTTGAGTAGTTCCAAGCCTACTTAGCATTTGTGTTCTTTGTGACAGGCATTCATTTTTGGAACAAACTTGTGTGTGCATCAGAAATGAGAAAAGAAAAATGCCAAACGCATAAAAGGGGTATTTTAAAGAGTTTTAAGGATTACTAAAGAATTTCTTTTTAAGATTCACAGATATTTTACAAGCAGCCTACAGCTAAAAAGCAATTATTGTAACCTGGGATCATACAGTGTTAGTTCATACTATTTTAATTTATTGTTTCTGAGTTCTTTTCTTTATCAGCAATAAACAGATACAAATCCCAGTCATGAATCTTGTTGGGAACACATCCAGCTATTTTTGTTATAATTGCTAAGAAAATGCTTTAATCTGGAGTTTTAAGAAATGTCGTTCTTTTTACGTGACTCTGGGATAATGACACTGTGTGCTCCAGAACAAATCCAAGGGAAAAGTGAACAGGAGGTAACCAAAGAATTTCAAATCACAAAATCTTTTGGCTTTATGACCTAAGCTTTCCCTGATGTCAGTGCTAACCCTGGTAGGACTTGGGGTTTGCCATGAACTTGTCAAGGGTTCATCGCTTTCTCCCCAAACCCAGTGGCCAAACAAGAAACGCCATTTTCAGATTCCAAAGTGATGTAACTTTGTTTTTCACAGCTAAAATTGAACATCTCAGGTGGCATTTAAATTCTTTGCTGTCACTGGGTATGAACAAAGCTCATCCTGGCCGAAAAACAAAACATGTAGCCTTTCCTTCAATGAACAATCCCCTTTGTTGGTACATTTTCCTTGGCAGAATTTGCCAAAAGATAAATGAACTTGTCAACATTCAGTTACTCCTCTTTGTCCCAGGATGCCCCGAGTCGTGCTGTGATCAGTCTTTTCCCAGAGAAGCTGAAGAGATGACCTTTTAATTTTTGTCTGAGTACAGAATGCTAAATGAAAGTCACAGCATTCTGCACTCACCCTGAGCCTGCTGCTCCCAAGGCTTGAAACACGGCTTGGTGACACAACCCAGCCAAGTGTGGCATCCAAGTAATGATGTTGTAATTAAGGCAGAGGTGGATCTTCCACTTTGGACATGTATTTGGGATTGACGATACAGTTCTTCCAGAACCTTCTTTCAGGCTGCAAATTTCTCATGTTTTTCTGCCATTTCTAAGCATGGATAAAAACAATTTTAAGCATGAAAAAAACCAATTTCCGGCCCATCAGGAATTTGTAATTGTATTTGATTGAGACCTCAATCGTCATCCAAGCCCTGCTGAGGAGGAGACTTAAAAATCTGAAATAAATGGAAACTGAGACACATTTCAGCCTGGAGAAGAGAAGGTTGTGTGAAGACTTCACAGAACTTCCCAGGATCTGAGGGGACTACAGGGAAGCTGGAGAGGGACTGTTCATCAGGAACTGGAGTGACAGGACAAGGGGGAATGGCTTCCCACTGTCAGACGGGATACTGGGAGGGAACTGTTCCCTGGGAGGGTGGGCAGGCCCTGGCACAGGGTGCCCAGAGAAGCTGTGGCTGCCCCTGGATCCCTGGCAGTGTCCAAGGCCAGGCTGGATGGGGCTTGGAGCAGCCTGGGACAGTGGAAGGTGTCCTTGCCATGGCAGGGGTGGAACTGGATGGGCTTTAAGGTCCTTCCAATCCAAACCATTCCATGATTCAACGATCCTAAAATTCAGCACAGATTTAATTTCTGGCTGACCAGTCTTGTGTTATAATGTTATGAATTGCTGTAATGGGCAGTCAGGGATTTCCTTTCATGTATTTCTGTGCTTTTCTGAGAAGAAAATTGTGGAAATGGAATGACTGGAATAATTTAAATAGGATGCAGTTTAGTAGTACACAATTCAAGGGAATAAAAACAGTTTCAGGTGGAATCATGAGTGCTGGAGGAGGAGCAGAATTCAAACGAAGAAGTCGTATTGCACAATGACTGTGAGTCACTCATGATATCCAAGCCTAAAAATGTAAATGAATCCCAAGAACCGTCAAACAGGACCAAAGATGTAAAGATGTGTGGTCAGACCTCATCAGCTTAATTGGTGATGTGATTGCAGGGTGAGAAAAGAGCCTTTTAAAGAGAAAGATGGTGAAAATACCGAAGTTTTCTAACCGGTGTTGGCTCCATTAAGGCTGGATGTCCCAGTAAACCTTGTGACCATTTCTCTACCTTGGGGCACTGGGATCCCAGAACAGCCTCCTGAAGGATTTTTTAAAGGACTTCAACACTTGAGAGTTCCTATCTTGAAAAAATTTATCCTAACTTTGACTTTACAAAACTCAACCTAAAAAAAATAGACCTAATGAGTGTTGGTCTTTCTTGCTACACTTTCTAATAGCAGATGTACCTTTTCTGTTGTATCACCTCTATTTGCTTGTGGCTGACAAATATCAGCACTCCACAACTAAAAAAAAAAATAACCTGAGAAACATGTAGTCCTTATATCCGGCAGTGAAATAATTATGCTCAGCATGTTCAAAAATATCCTTTTTTTCCTTAGACAAGACTTGTTGCTTGATGATGAAAAGTGCTTCATAGTGCTTGAAGCAGCAACATTTTCCCACCCTGCACCCCTGCAGTCAGAAAGACAAAACAGACTTGAAATTCAGATATCACCAACAGAATTGTCTCATTTGCTTTAGCAAACGACCTTTCATTTAATAGAGGAATAATGGTACTGAAAACAAAATGAACTCTAAAGCTGCAGCCCGTTCTTAGTGTGGCACTGAGCACAGGGATCCACTCAGTGACCCCATGGAGGAGTTTTAGATTTGCAGAAGGAAAAAAATTAGAATTATTGCTTGATATAAGTGGATACAGAAGGGCTTTGGGTACCCCAGAAGGTCAAGCTGACCTCGTTTGCTGATTAAAAGGTAGAGACTAAAGACAAAGTAATTTTACTGTATTGGAACATTTGGTGTTAATGATGTGGCAGGATAATTTGTGATCATAAGATATCCATGGTGATAGAGAATGGAATGTAGATCATAATAGCCTGTGAGATTACAAAATGTCTGCAGACTGAATATGCAAAGGATGTAGAATAACTGGTGAAAAGCACATTAAGGAAGTTGTTATTTGCAACTTGTGATAATTTGGGAGGCTGTGGCACTTTGGGGGTTTTGTGGTGGTTTTGTTGTTGTTGTTGTTAGG
This sequence comes from Eopsaltria australis, assembly GCA_034509425.1. NCBI lineage: Eukaryota > Metazoa > Chordata > Aves > Passeriformes > Petroicidae > Eopsaltria > Eopsaltria australis. The sequence continues at coordinate 5,910,640 of JAVTVJ010000138.1, forward strand.
GACAAAGAACTCTGGTCTTTGATTTCTTTCTCTGTTTATATAACCTAAAAATGTAATAACTATGGAATGATTGTTTAGAGTAAATTGGATGAAAGAATAGGAAGGGCTATTCCTAATTTCACATATACTGGATCATAGGTCATGAAATGAAATTTTTCCTGCCTCTTTCTATCTGAGCCCTTTGGAAGAAGTTAACTCTATTTAAAGGTGATTGAACCCAAACTTATTATTTTTTCCTGGTGGATTTTAATCCCAGTGGTTTTTGTATTTATAAAATTCATCTGGAAGAACCTGTTTAGAGAATATACGAGACCTTTCCAGAACTGACCACAAACCCTAATTTTATTTAAGCTGAGGTAACAAAATACTAAGCTGAATATCAGCTGTCAATATCACTAATACCATTAGTGGAATTTTCCTAATGAGCCCTGAAATGACTGTTATAAACCTGTTAAATCTGAATTAACTTTTGAGGGGATTTTGTGAAGTTAATAGAAGAGTTGACATTTCACTTCAAATAAAAGGTGCTGTAGGTTCTTGGAGTTATCACTTCTTTCATTTTAGGAACATAGCAGGTATGTTTCTATTAATGTCTGCAGAGAACACTGGTCTACAAAAGCTGGTGATGTTGCCCATTTGAATCAGTCTTTTAAAAAGAAATCTCAGGCTAAGATTCCACCACTCTTTTCTGTAAAACTCTTCATGAGGCTCCAAGATCCATAGGATGGTACTAATTATGTCATCCTGTTCTTTTAGGATGTTTTTCTCTCTAGATCTATATTTCACCTCTAAGCAAACACAGAAGACTGTTACATATAATGCACGGTCATTTAAGCAGAAAATTGTCTTAGAATGGTTAATTATTTAATTATTGCATACACTACATCCTTGAGGAAACACTGGTGAGGAGAAAAATCAGTGAAGCAGAAGCTTTTTGACTTGAACTCCATTCTCAAATACCATTGCTGACTGTTTTCCTTGAACTGAGAAATGAAAATGCAGATGAAAATGCCAGAAGAAAACACATTTAAATGAAGATAAGATTCACATTTTAGAAACTGATATTTGGTTAGCTTGGTAACACGTGTATATAAAACTTACATGCATCTAGAATTGTAGAAAGAGGCACCTCAAGAGCAGATCTGCTGCACTGTGCAGCAAGCCAAAATCAAAGAGAGATGTTTGACTTTATTGATCTGTTCCTTCTGTGGAAGGCAACTCCAGAACCTCCCTTATAATCTCTTCCAGGACTCCATGGGTTTGATATTACATGATTTATTTCCTTTCCAGTGGAGCTAATGTCCTGGTCCCAGACAGCAAGCAGAACCAGAGCTGGGGTTTGCCACCCTGGGCTGGGCACTCTCTGCCATCTCCCTGCCTCCTTCCTTCCAGGTCAAGCTCTCTGCAGGCTCAGCTGGACAGCACCAGCACCCCTAACACTGCTCAGCACCAGCTGATGGCTCCCCTGTTGTGGTGGAATTCCTCTGAGGAGCTGCAGAGCTCCAGTGGGGAGAGGAGTGCAGGGGATTTTTCTGCTGTGTGCAGGCTGAGCACTGCTGGAGGAGCTCTCTGTGCCTCTGACAGGGTTTTACAACAGCAAAAACTCAGCTGCCTGATGGTAGAACACTGTGCTGACTACTGACAGTGGAGATGGGCTGGGATAGGAGTGCTCCTTCCCTGGCACCATCTAATATCCTTCCTTGAGAGCTTTGCCAGGCTCCAGGGTGGTGTGTGGAAAGGACACCTTGCTGTCTGAGCAAGAGGGAAGCAATGGCACAGCTAGAGTGGTGACTTTGGGGAAAAGCAGGAGCAGACCTCAGAAGGTAGAAGATGTGTTTTGATGGGCCCAGAGTGGCTGAGGGCTGTGTGTTCCAGCACAGAAAGGCTCTTGGGGTTGCTGAAATTGGAGAAGGCCTGGATTAAAGACCCCACGAAGCAAGGATACAGTGCATCGAGGGGAGATTCCCCAGCAAACTCCTTTCACTGCTGTTCAGTGTTTCTCTGAGCTGTCTCTCCTTTTGAAGGAACACAGTTGTCTTAGTTTGTAGCCTAATGAAACCTGGCACTGGAGTTAACAAAGCCATGGTGGTATTTTGGGGATCTTACTTGAAGGATAATGTTTAATTCATTTCAAAGCTCTTGCTAGTTCAGGGTTGTGCTGTAGCTGGTGTGCATTTAAACACGTGTGCCTGGATTATGGTCACAGTGGCTTCCGGGGCTCTGCACCTGAGGGTGGAAGGCTGGGTAAAAAATGAGTGCTAAACTTGATCTTCTGTCCAGCTGGTTATAAATCAGAGTGCCCTGTGTATGGTCTCACTGGAAAGGAATGAGAACCCAATGTCACAACTTTGGAAAGTTCTTTGCAACATGGACAGCAGTTAATCTTACAAAGGACTGCACACATGTAATATTTGGGTGAGGGGAAAATACCTTCACAATTTATTACAGTATTTCTCCCTGTCTCTGCCAAGGTTGGTTGCCTGGTTCTCTCTCCTTGCACAGAGAGGCGCTGCCCCAACTGCAAATGTCGCAAAGAGGATTGAAGTTACCCTGGAACAGAAGTGGCTCTCACCAGCTGAGCCTGGAGCGCTGATTTCCCCCCAGCACAATGGGCTCTGCCTAGGAGAGCCCACTGGGATTTCTGTGCATTATCATGGAATGGTTTGGGTTGGAAGGAGAGCCCATGGGGATTTCTGTGCATTATCATGGAATGGTTTGGGTTGGAAGGAGACCCCATTGAGATTTCTGTGCATTATCACGGAATGGTTTGGGTTGGAAAGGACGTTAAAGATCAGCTGGTTCCACCCCCTGACACGAGTGGCTTCACTGGCACCACCTCACAGAGGTGGTCTTGTGTGCAGGTCATTGAAAGGGTCATCCAATTGTCCACCTTCAGACAATCACAGCAATTCACAGTGCTCTGTGAGTCACCCTGCAGAGCAGATACCTGGAACAGACAATGCCAGCCTGGTGAGTAACACTCAAATCACTGGTGCTTGAAAATGACAAACACACAGACATCAGCTCATGTCTAGAGGAACCTCTGGGATGAATAATGAGGAAATACATGAAGTGATACAAAAAGCACCGAGTTCTGTTTTGTTTTGCTGACAAAAGAGTTCTAGTTAAAGGTAAAAGGCTCTTAAAATGTATCTCTGGGGTGTGGTTACTGCAGTTTCTTCAAATGCAGTCCTGTAGTGGCATTTACTGTGACAAAGGCATCAATGTAGCTGTCTCCAGGAGGCAAGGACAGCCAAGAAACTGTGGATTGTGCTTTGGTGCTATTAGTGCACTTTCTGAGATAACCAAGGGTGTATTTTCATTTCCCATCTTGGTCTAGGGAGGAGCAGAGCAGAGCTCACAGATCTGGTCCTGTGCAGGACTCACAGGAGTGGCTGAGTGCTTCAGGGTATCAAACTCCTCCTGTTTGCATCTCCTCTATATCTTAGGTTCGAAATGCTTCCCAGAGCTGTGGCATAGATACAGAACTTGTAAAAATGTCCTTTAAAATGAAGGTGTTGTTTGGGCTGCACTGGGGGCAGTGGGGGACTGGGGGCTTCCATCAGAGGCTGCCCTGTGGTGTGGAGAAATCCCAGTGGGGCAGGGGGAAGGTGTGGGGAGGAAAGGGCAAAAGAGTGGGGCTGTTGTGGGGTGGGGAATCACCCCCATTCCCCACCCCTGCACCATTGGTTTGGGAGAGAAGTCAGGGAGAGAGGGCTGAAGATGAGCCTGTGGCAGAAGGCAGGTACACTGATTTGTTTCTCATCATTGACCTCTGTACCCACTGGAAGTAAACCAATTTTCACCCAGTCAAGTCAGTTTTGCCCGTGTTAGTGCTTGGTAAGAGATCAGTAAATGTTCTCCATGCTTTTAACTTGACCCACAAGTTAATTTTGTCCCCACCTCCTGCTGATGGCCAAGGCTGACTCACCAAGAACAGCCAGCTTACAGAACATGTGCTGTTTGTAAAGGGAAGACCAAAACAACCCACAGCACTCCAGGGCAGGATGGATTTCATGAATGCATTTTATCAATGCTTTCAAACCCCAGTGTCTGCTGGTGTTTATGAAGGGAGTGGAAATGGCTCAGTATCTAATGGTGTGAAATGACCATAAATTCAAGTGATAAGAGTTGAGTGAAAATATTTGAATGCAGATTTTCATCTTGGTTGTGCACACTGAAACCTGAGATGGTCAGGGAGAATCCTGTCAGGTGAAGAGCATTAATTTGGAGAGAGAAAATTTGTGAAATAAAGCTCAACGGTGCCATGTTCCTGTGCTATGGTACCCTACAGGCTGGGAATCAAAAGATTGGACAGATTATGGGCTGGGCTACTTGAGACAAGACCTCAAGTGTTCTCAGTCTAAAACTGGGGGCTCAGCCACTGTGGCTTGGGAATTAAATCTGAAAACAAATATGTATGACAATCAATTAGTGACTAACAAAATTATTTCCTCAATTACAGTGAGAGTGGATGCTGAGGCAGATGTGGCACTAGAGGAAGAGGGAAAATACAGACTCATTTGCCAAATGTAGGCAAGATGTCCCACAAAATGTATGGAAATGAGGGTGGTTTTCCTGTGCTTGATCAAAGGTAAAAAACCGTGTTTAAAAAGCCTGATATAATTTAGAAATCTTTTTGATGTGAATTTGAAGCTGTAGTTTGGTAGCTTTTCCTCCACTCACAGGACACAGATGGCTGTTCCACAGCAAATGGGGTGCAATTAGTGACTACCCACAGCTGAGGACAGCAGGAACTCCCAGGCTTTTCTGATCTTGACTGCATCTGCACCAATATTCTCCTGTGTCAAGCTGATACCCAGCTCCCCACAAGGGAACCAGATCTTGCACTTGCTGTTGTGTTTCTCTCACATCTCTTTGGCAAGGACCACGTGGGGTTTTCCCTTGCCCTGTAGCCTGGGGAATGGTCTGTTTCCTAGGAGCATCTGGAGATTCCATCTAAAAGCTTTTGTTATATCAGTGCCTTGGGACTTGACGACACCTGTGATCTTTTCTGGTCTCCCAAAGGAGATTTGGAGAGCATTTTTTTTACCTATTGTAGGGATGTTTGAGGCACATTCTGCTGACCTTTCTGCACTGGATGTCTGTTACATGGTTTTAATGGATCTTACAACCATTTGCAGTCACAACCATTCAGTTTATCATGAGCCGTGCTAATACTCACCATGATTTAATCTATATAAATCAAATAAATATAGATTTATTACATTTTCAGGGTTGTTCCTTGTATGGAAAAGCCATTATGCAGTTAATATGTTCTAAGACTGGCAATTTGGCTTTATAAATTGCAGATTGTTTTTTGTCTCAGCTTTACGGTCGGCTCAGAGCAGTGTGAGCTCTGCTACCCAACCCTGTGTGGTTTTCTTTGCACATCTCATGAGGATCATTCCTGGTTTGGGGCTCAGAGATGTTCCTGGTTTGTCTGATACCCACAGTTTCTATATTGTGTGGCTGATTCACAGTGTTACACAATGCAAGATATAGTGGTTTGTGTTGACTGACTCTCAGAGAGCTGCCCTAACACATTTAGTTTAGACTTATCCATCTACCAGTCTGTGCAGGATATGGCATCTGCTCCCTTGAATTTAGTTATTCTTTTTCTGATTTATGACACAGGCATGTAATAAATTATCTCAGCACAGTTGGAGTGCACTGAACTACAGATTAAGAGCTGGAATGAATGGGGAAGGCAAGGACTTCATAAAGCAGATTTATGGAATCAAAACTCTCTTTTTGGTTTTGATTCTATAACAGAAGCTAACAAAAGTTATCTTAAGTGCTAACTTTATAACATATTTCAGCAAACTCTTTCCTAACTCTGCTGATCTCATATAATTAATCTAATCTGTGTTTTTTAACAAACATCCTGCAACTCCAGCAACTGCTGCAGAAAGCAAAGATTGTTTCATTGTGTTGAAGTCCAGTGCATTGGTGTGTTTATGAAATCTGTTGGTATTTTCTTCACTGACACCTTTGTGAAATGATTTTCTCATGTTGATGCAAGTCCTCAGAGGCAGTGAAAGTCCTGCTGTCCTCTTCCCTTGGGGAGAGTCACTCTTTAGGCACTGGTCAAGCATTGCTCTGCAGTGCCTGTTTAGTTCTCAATCTATATTAACAAACCAAGCACTGAGCTTCATCTTCTCCCTCAGTGGGAACAGTAACAGGCTGTGCATGGCACAGCAAAAAGGGGAAAGAACATTTGTGGAGCTCAGTGAGGGTGGGAGCAGGTGTGTATCCATGCCAGCATTTAGAATCCCAAAACTGCAAGACAAGGCTTCAAAGGTTACAAACCCAGGAGAAGCTGAAGGTCTGATCAGTAACCTGGAGCACAGGGAATGACAAAAAACACCTTTCTGGGAGGATGATCTCAAAGAGCTTGTAAGAAACATCTCTGCCAAAGCTGGGTTTGAGGAAGGTGCTCAGCAGGGGAGTGGGATTCCTGCAGGACTGGTGATGGCAAGCACAGCCTGACTACACTCAACAAAGATCAGTTAGAGACAAAACCAGATAAATAAAATCTCTTGTAAGCAAGACACCTTTGGAAGAAAAAAGGGTAGACTTCAGAGGAACAAGATTGATGGGACAAGAGATTCTTCACATTCCATTTCATCTCACAGGTTTCAGCGCAGTAATTTGGCAATTTATTATGGTGATGCACCTCTCTTGCTAATTATTAAAATTATTGCCAGAAATCATTTCAATTCTAGGTTTATAAAGAGGCTGTGGTGAGTTCAGGATGCTCAAGCTCTCAGAGTTGAATTAATTTGTTTTTATTTAACTCTCAGAGTTGAATTAATTTGTGTCAGAAGTTGGATTCTAGAAAGCACTTATTAAAAGTGAGTCAGAAATAATTTCTGTTTGTTTTTCTCAAATATACTTAACATAAAAGAAATTACATTTTAGTAAATTTTTAGTGTCTCTTTGCAGAAAAGCATTGGATTGGCAGTTGGTTGAAATTGTTACAATTGTTTAAAAGGTCAAAAACTACAGCACTTAGAGACAAACCATTCTATTGGTCTAGAAAGCTCCCATTAATATGCCCACATATATTGTGTATGACCAGTGAAACTGAAAGCCTGCATTTCCCAAGTTTTAGAAGTTGTTCCATGATTTTGACAGAACGAGTTTCCTGTGGGTACTTCCAGGAGTTGCTGGTTGAGGGAAACTCCTTTGCAGGGTGTTTTTTTCCCTGTCATGTTTAACCCAGCCACATCTGAGAGAGCCAAGAAAATTAAGTCCAGACAGTTCTGTACAACACCTCAGTGCAGGCAGTGATCTTATTTAATGCAGGTCACAGTGTCCATCCTCATGGTCACTAAAGGACCAGAATAAATGCTGTTTCTCTGTCTGAAATTCTCTTTTTCTGTTGACTTGCCATTGTAGCACTTTGAGAAATACACCTGAAGCTTAAAAAGCAGAGTAAGAGGATGAGTTTTGATGGTCTCGCCCCGAAGCTGGCCTTGGACAGGCCCCATGAGGTGACAGAGTGTGGCCTTTGATAAATCCCTGTGTTGGTGCTGCCCAGCAGTGCTGCTGCAGTGTCTCACAGAAGTGATGCTGCAGTGTCTCCCACAGAAGCACAAAACAGCAGCAACCCAGGAAATGCTGCTGTGGGGTTTGAAACTGGCTGGGTGTTTTTGCCTTCCTTAAGGAACTGGTAAATGCTCGTTTTTTTTTCTGTTTTCAAGTCCATTTGTGGTAGTGCTGGACCGTGTGAGCTATTTCAGTTGTGTTTGTGGAAAGCTGCAGCTCCCATGAAATGGGTTTGCATCTCCCTTGTTTGCAATCCTGCAGAGCTCCAAAATGCTCATGAATTAAGGGGCTCTTCCTCTGCCTCCCAGTGTGGGCATGGGAGCTGCCTGCTCCATATTTAAATGTTACTGCTTCTCTGGCATCTACTCTGACACGAAATGCTATGGATTAATAAGTAATTACTTTTTTTAGAAATAGCCTAGGAAGAAAAACAACTTTTGAAGGTACTTTATTTAATCCACAAACAAAAAAAATTGCTTTAAAATAAAAAATGTGTTGTTTACAGCATGAGGAGTCCATGTTCCAGATGTCTTCATCTGTTGTTCTTTGAAATGTTTACCAAAAAGCTTTCTCAGATAAAGAAAAGGCTGTGGGGATTTCAGTGACAAATGGGACACTGCAGTCTGTTCCATGGTGGCATCAGGAGCCTGCAGAGGAGTTGCTGTTGTAATGCAAGAAGAAAAGGAGGTAGTTTCAACAAATTAAAAATATAGAGCAGAGTGGTACAATAAAAAGGGACAACAGCACCCAGAGCATGCCAGATACCGTGGTTTGGACCCAGAGCCTCAAAGGGAAAAGAGAACACATGAAAGAGCCACCACTGGTTAGCAGTGCACAGAGCAAAGATTGGTGATTTGGGAAAGAGCTACATTTGATTCCAGTTTTCCCTTGTTGCTGTATTGAATTCCCAGGCTCAGCTTTAACTTGACATTATAGTCATGATAGTCTTTCTTCTACAAGTGGCAATACCCAGTTCAAATACTTCAGAGTGTGTATGAGTTGATGTATATCTCTATGCTTTATTTTATTTTAAAAACAAATCAAAACAAAAATAGCTTTACTCGACTCAAATGACTAATTTGTCCTGTAACGAGTTGTTTTTTCTAATTAAAAACTTTTCTAGGGAAAAAAAAGCACAAGCAAATTTTGGAACCAGGATTATGGCTATAATATTAAAGGACTAAGTGGAAACTACAAACACAAAGATGAACAGTTTCTACCCAGCAGGGTACCTAATGTAAGAAATGAAAACACAACTGGCAAGAAGTAATTGGTATTACGAGACGTATAGAATTTCAGTCCTATAAAATTATAGAATCACAGAATCATGGGACGGTTTAGTTTGAAAGGATCAAAAAGGTCATCTCATTCCAGCCCTGCCATGGGCAGGGACACCTTCCACTATCCCAGGCTCCTCCAAGCCCCAGTGTCCAACCTGGCCTTGGGCACTGTCAGGGATCCAGGGGCAGCCACAGCTTCTCTGGGCACCCTGTGCCAGGGCCTGCCCACCCTCCCAGGGAACAATTCCTTCCCAATATCCCATCCATCCCTGCCCTCTGGCAGGGTGAAAATCTGGATAAATCCTTGATGCCTTTTTTTTGAGTCCAGCAGTGTTACCATTGCCTGAAGTGCTGTAGGAGCTGAACTCCCTCAGCACAGATCCCTGGAATAACATAATTGGGTACATTCAGAGTAACTTCACTGCGTGCAAAACCCCCATAAATCCTGCTGAGTTGGTTCTGAGCTGCCTTTTCCCAGCCTTTCCCTGGGATGAGGTGATGGAGATCCGAGGGGGCAGAGCACATGCTGGGAATGTGCAGGGGGGATGGCAGTGAATGGTTGGTTTGTACAAAACTCTGTGGATGTTTGACTGGATCTGTAACACGTAGTTTTGGCAAAGTGCCCCAGCTTTCCTGCAGAGCTGGCTCCAGAATCTCTCCAGGAAGTGAATTTCCCTTCGTTTCTGGATGTAGCTTTCTAGAAAGCACTAAAGTTCTTTTTTTATTGGTGAAAATACTTCAAGTGCTGCACTATGGTCTGAGTTATGGCATGGTGTTGTAGTTAATTCCATTATTTCCAGCTGTATAACTGGCCTACATGCAACTTTATTGCTTATAATGAATGTTCTGTAATTATAAATGGCATTTAGGCAATACTTCCAACAATATCCACTTTCCCTGCTTTTTGTCAAACTTACATAGTTCTCTCTGGCCATTGAATTAACCACAGAATTCTGTGAGAATTCTTAGAAATATTTTCCAGGTTCTCATAGAAAGATTGACATGTTTTGCATATTTTAATTTAAACAGTTTTTTTTTTTTTTAAATCCAGCATCATTTAATTGTTTTCCCTTTTCAGTTCCAATTAAAAAAGAGAATGGGGATTCCTAAAGTGAAGAAGCTAATTTCCTTTTGCCTTTTAACCATTTAGCTATGAGGAATGAACGAAACACAGATTTGAAGTGTTTTCTGTAAGGAAAAAAGGAACAGTGAAATGTAGCAGCGTGACAATGATGCTAATCACAGAGGCAGTAGAGAAAGGAAATGTGTCAAATTAGTCTCAATTGCATGAATTTGATTTTGTTGTTTATGTAAAAGAGTGCAATAGTGGAATAAGCATCCTGCAACAATATTCCCATCAATCTGCCTCTGGGAAAATCTGGAGCTCTCCAGGAGTCCTGGGTCAGCACTTCCCTCTCTGAGACACCCCTGGATGAGTTTTGTGTGTGATTGACAGAAGGAGAACTACAAGGAAATGCCTCCCAGCACCCCTTTTCCCCTCTGCACTTTGCTGCAGTGCTCTGTGCACACCTGGGCCATGTGCAGGTGCCACAGTGGGGTCCTGCCACAGCTCCCACCAGAACTGGGTCACGATGCATCCTGTACTAAAGGCTTGAATACAGCACTTGTGTGGAATAAAAAATAAGTGTGTGCCAAGTGTTTCAGTGCAAGGCTGAATGATCCATAGTCCCATTGTGTTGGCAGCACAATATGATTACGGAGGGGATGTCATGGATTTAATTCTATACTTATTAAGGTCGCAGCAACCTAGCATTAGGTGCCTTATATGTCTGTAATTAACTTTTAGGTTGGTTTGGGTTACTCATGTTCTACCTTTCTATAATTTGTGTGGGATGTAGATGGTTCTGTTACTCTGGAGATGCTCTGATCAATGCAGGTAAAGCTGGTGGTGCCTCAGGAGGTCAGGTAGTTCAGCCCCCTGCCCCAGCAGGAGCAATTAGACCTCAGCCATGCCTGACAGTTAATTAGCTTGCCTGTTCTTCAAACCCTCCTGTGACAGAGATTCCACTCTCCCTTGGAAATTGATCTCTGTGCTGAGCCACCCTGACAGATAGAAAGATTTCACTAAAGTCTGAACAAAATTTTCCTTGCTGCAGTTTAACCCTTCTTGTCCTGTCTTGTGATGAACAGTTTTGTGCCCTTCCCTTGACAGCAATTTTCCATAATGGAAAATTGTTGTCGTGGAGGCTTCACAGCATTTTGAATTTAAAAAATCAGAGAGCCTTCAGTCTTTTCTTATGGGTCAAGTTTTTTAGCTCACTGAGTCATTCTGTTGCTTTTCTCTTGGTGTTTTAAAAGTGACTGGAGTTACTGTGCTGTTGTGAAGCCTTAGTGAAGCCCCAGCAGCTCACAGCTAATGGAATCCTGGACTCATGGAATAGTTTGCTTTGGGAAGGATCTTAAATCCCATCCATTCCCACCCCTTGCCATGGGCAGGGACACCTTCCACTGTCCCAGGCTGCTCCAAGCCCCAAAGTCCAACCTGGCCTTGGACACTGCCAGGGATCCAGGGGCAGCCACAGCTTCTCTGGGCACCCTGTGCCAGGGCCTGCCCACCCTCCCAGGGAGGAATTTCTGCCTAATATCTCACCTAAATCTGCCCATCCACAGGCTCTTCCCGCTTGTCTTGTCTTGTGAAAAGTTTCTCTCCAGCTTTCTCCAGCTTGATGGGAAGTCCAGCTGCTGGCAGGAGCAGGGACAGGCACCTGTGCTGGGGCAGGGACAGGCACCTGCCAGGTGAGTGCTGGCTCAGGGAGCTGTTTGCTGGCAGGGAAAGGCAGGAGGGGTAGCTCAGAGCAGTCGTGCCCAGCCATGGACAGCAGCTTCCCTTTGTGGGAAGCACCACCTACCCCCTTACCCAAACCACTCTGCAGCCTGAGGATGAAATGTACTCTGAGAGGGGTGGTAATTTTCCCTTTGGAAACCACGGGTCTGTAATTTCCATCAGTTAATGTGACAAGTACAAATCAATCCACATATTCTATATTTTTAAAATGTCCCTGGTTTATTATTTTTTAAAATTAGGGCATATTTTAAGAGCAGTAGTTAGGACAAAATATTGGCAGCTCGAAAATGCCAACCCCAGTTTTTGTCATGCACATGAAAAGCAGTGATGGGCTGAGATATTTCAGTCGAACCCTGATACAGAGAGGCCACTTAGTTCTGTAGCACTGGTTGGGTTGGTGCCTCTTCCTCCTGAGCTCCTATGTTGAGAAGCCAGGATTTCTTTCCCTGTTTCCTGAGCTGAGGTTTTTCTGGAAGCCCTGTGAGGTCAGTGGTGATGAGTTCCAGTGGTGCTCTGTGCCCCATCCTTCAGTGAGTCAGCTTCGGGCCATTTGTTTCATTTGGAATTGAACAATCCTTGCACACAGCAGGAACAAATGAGTAGCCTTGACAATCCCTTTCTGATGTCTTTAGCTATTTCTTAAGATTAAAAAGTAGATTAAAACCAATTCAGTGACCGAAGGGAGGACTATCTTCTTTGCAGGGTTTATGTACAAAACATATCTCTCCAACTTTGCTAATTATTATCCTGAAAGCAGGAGAAATTCAGACTGGGACCATTAGAGCCCAGCTTATTGGTCAGCTGTCCTCAGAAGTTTGTTTGCTGCAAACACAGCCACAGGCTGCTTGTCTCAGCAAGCAGGCCAAGGAATGCAGAATTTTGATGAAAGGTGTTGGGTTTTGTGTTTTCCAGAGTGATGCAGTTTTTCCAACAGGTCAGTCAGCATCTGAAAAGTCAACGTGCACTAAAGTTCCTCTCAGCTCCCCCAAAACCTGTGCTGGCAGTTGTGTAGGTGCACTGTTCTTAGGGAAATGAATAAAGGGTGGGCAGGGCAGTGGGGGAAAGGGGAAAATCAGAACCAAAAGGCCTAATCCTCAGTGAAATAATAGTGCCAAGCAGTGTCTCATGATACACATAAATCAAATGTGCCCAAAAACAAGGTTTATATTTTTCATTTTAAATAGATCCCAGGTTATCCTGCTTTATTTATCCATCTGACACATAATAGTAACAAATACATGTACGATCCATGCTTTAACCTCTGGGCTCCTCAATCCACCCTCACATTTTCCAACACCTCAGCATAATCCAGCACCCCAAATCTGTTTAGCTGGGTAAGTGCAGGAGCCCATGTGGCCCATTTCTGCAGGGACTGAGCTCTCCCCTGCTTTTATTGTTCTGTGTCACAGCCTTAATGCTTTTTTAATGGAGTTTGCAGAGGGTGAGCACCGCCAGCCCTCGTCTGCTGGAATGGGAAGTGTCTGCTCTGTGGAAGCAGGGTAGAAAATTAAAGGGGGATATTAATGTAGGGGAGGAAGTTTGTTGATGACACAATAATGGTTTCTGTTCTCAGGCATGACTGCTGCCAGTTTAGCAGTGATTTAGGCTGGAATTCTTTTTCGTGATGCTCACACCAGTCGGGTGGCCTGCAGGAAGGACTTGGAACAAAGTCATTCCAGAAAAAAAAGGGTGAAGCAGTTTATAAATAACCAAAATTACTGCATAACTCATGAATCATTTAGATGGTTCCTTTCATCTCACTGCATGTTTTCCCACTTGGTTTTCACTGACAGGAAAATCCATACTTCTTCTATGGACTCCTGATCTAGAACATTTCACAGGAAGGCCTTAGAGAACAAATCTGTTTTTAAACGAAATAATGTATCTCTTTTATTTAGTTCTCTGTCCAGCAAATCACTTAATGTCTTGACTTCATTTTGACAATTCAAATATTTAAAGTTCTGTTTGTTGCTGCCATATCTGGTTGAACAGATCTTTAACATATGATCAGTTCCTTTGGTTTGCCTTTTTCCTTGCTTTTCTTTCCTCTCTTGGGCAAAAAGTCTTCCCATTTTAGCCGTCTTGGTTTCCTGGGTGCAATACCTGAGCCCTTACATTTGTAACAGCGTCCAAAAAAGCTAAAACCACTTTACATTGGTTATATTTTGGATAGAGACACGTGGAAGATGTATTTTTAGCAGCAGGTAAGGGTTAGGATTTCAGGGCACAGCTGTCTGACAGAGGCAGAAGGTGATTACCTGTGGTGCAAAGTGAGCATGAGGTGAGAGAGCAAAACAGATTGTTTGGAATGGTCCCATGTGGCATTTCTGGATTACACTTTAGAAAAAGTCACTGCTCAAGCTGACCTTCAAAACTGCAATCATGGGTTAATTAATCAAGGCCAACACACAGAGGTACAGATGTGTCCATAATTCTGATACAAGCCTTGCCTGGGTTTGGTAAGTCTGACCTCACAGATGTGCTTGGGCAGCTCTTTGTAATGAGGGATCACTTTCCCCTGAATCCAAAACTGACCATCTCTCAGGTGGCATCAGCTCCATTGTAAATAATTGAGAAAGACCCAGGGAGATTCAAAATACAATTACCTAAAATCTGCATTAAAAAATGAAACGACCTCAAAAAGCTACACAGGCCTTCCTTTATGTTACGTAGACAAAACAGGTCTAATCAATACTATACTAATTTCTACTGATGCTACTTCTTAAATATTAACTAGGTACCCAAGGTCTGATATTGCTCTTTTATTAATGAGGAGAAAGAAATTCTCTGACGAGGCAATTCCCTCTCTCGCCAGAAGGAATCCTGTGGGAGGGGGGACAATAAGTGAAGCAGCACTGCAGAGGAGAGGGAATAAAATGTTCTGCATACGGTTTGTGGACACTGTTTGTGTGAATGAAACCACAGGTGGGACAGAGTTGGGGTTTAGAAATGATATTACACTAATTTGTTTCATTGTGTTGAGCCCATGGATGTGGCAACTTTATATTCCTACTCTTCTCTTGTGTTTGTGGTTACTGCAAATAGACAGGTCCATCCTTCTCCCCCAGGAGACAGTAACGAGGGAAAAGTTCCTCCTGTAACTTAAGTATAGAATCACAGAAACATGGAAGCCCTGACTGGTTTGTGTCACAAAGCCCATCCAGTCCCACCCCTTATCACAGGTCTGTGCCCTATGTGTTCACCCTTCAGGAAGGGACCTCATGGAGCCCTTTGTCCCTCCTCTCGTAGGGAGAGGAGTGCAGGCCCAGTGCAGAGCAGAGGCTGAGGAAAATGTCCTTCTCTTCTGTCCTAATCACAGAGACACCACAAGCTCCTGCCATGAGCCTGCAGCCAGCTGGAGCAGCCACCAACACCCAGGAACCGGCAGCCTCAGGGGGGCTACAGGAAAGGGGCATGAACACAGCTTTTGTTTCCTCTCTCTTACATTTTCTCTTCTCCTCTTTGATGCAGGTCCCAGAATGTTTGTGAAGGGACTTGCTTTCAGGGCTCCCTGTTGGAAAGGCATTCTTTGTGCCCACAGGAGCCTGTCCAGCAGAACACTGTGAATTGTTTCCAGTGACCTGTTATAAATGTAGTGACTCACAGTGACACTGCCAAAGGTGACACCAGTGCTGCTTCTGCTGGACCACACTTCAAAGGCCTGTTCAGAAAATTTGTTTTCAAGTCATACCATGGGCAAAATATTCTCAGATGGGTTTTTTCTCACTCTGGATTTTAAAAACTGGGCATGCTCATAAAGGTCAGCCGAAAGAAGTTAGGTAGTCCCTGTGGTAGTTTATCATCAAATATTGCCAGGTACCACAGCAATCAGCTCCTTCTGGTGTGTCTTGATGCACTGAAATTTGCCTGGGCCAAAATCATAAAATCATATTTCTAAATGCACATTGTTTCTACGTGCATTACCTTATAAATCAGTTTTATTTTGTTCTTGATGTTATCCTGCTGCAAAACACAAAGAAAACACTCAATAAATGAAATTGCATCTGTCTGATTCCAAAAATCTGAGTAATACTAGGGGTCTTCAGCTTGAATCTATCTATTTCTGCTAGAAAGGTTTTTCAAGCCTTCTTTCCCCAATAAATCCTGACTGTTATTTTAGCACAGATAATACTCTCAAAATAGGATTGCTAGAAAAATCCAGCAGATTGGTGTGACAAACCCAACGTACTTCAAGAAATCATTTTTTATCCAGCAAAAACAAATACCCAGTGCAGTGTATGTCATCTAAAAGGCAAGAGGAAGGAATTGTGCCTCATGAAGGAAAAATCTACCCTCAGCAAGCCCACACATTCCTTAGTGGCATCACTTGGCTTTGTAAATCTGGACGTGGGGGATCATAAAACCCTGATCTGTGTAGTGTGAATTTTCTAATGAGAAGAGCCGCATTCAAACTCTGAATATTTTCACCAGTATGTGTAATAATATATCAGCTTGTAATGGTTAAATTACTCGGTAAGAAATTAGAGGAGGAAGATTAGCTACTAAATTTGTCAGAAATGCATTCCAAGTAAATACCAGGAGAGGGAGGAAAAAAAAAAGATTGAATTTAGTGCTTTCCTACAGCACATGCACAGTGAGTTCTATCAGATTTACAAGTTACTCTTCTGTTCTGGGAGCAGAACTGTTAATCTTATGAAGGCAGGAGATTAGGTAACACAGGAGCATTTTCTGAGCTACTTCAGGCAGACATTCAGGGACCTTCTGCAGTGCTGTGTTTCTTTTTTTTCAGTAAATTTTTGTTCTGAAGTCAATTTATATTTATTTCATACTTCTCATCACGTGACCATATTAAGACCATAGTAAACTGGGAATTTTTCCATCATAAAGGTTACAAATCCCTAGCACATTATTCAGTGTCTCAGTTATTTGAAAGAGAGAGTGTTTTTTTCAAGGAAAAAAAAAAAACTCTGTACTTTCTCAAAATGTGTCCAAAATCTGGCTGTTACAACCTTAATTTACTTACACAATTTTTTTCTCAGTTTAGGAAGAAAAAAAGTCAGTGTCATATAAGTTCTTAAATGTCATTTGGTTAAATCCTCTTGAGAACTGAGGGCTAACTATGAAAGAGGCAAACTAAAGTGTAGAATCCTAGTGTGCATGCTTCCCATTTCAAGATAAATACCTTTCCTGGTGAGAATACACTCGTTTCAGCTGGAATTGAAGGTCTCTGTTGCTCTGTTTCCCACTCATCTGCTCTCAGTGCATAATGAGGCTGTGCAAGGGTGAGTGATTTAGCCTCAGCTGGAGATGATAAAGGCAAAAAGGGTTCTTGTTATTATCCTGTTAAATCATTTCTGTAACTGGGCTGTAGAGCTAATGCAGGACAATAATTGATGGCAGGCCAAATTCATTACTTGCTGAGTGTGTTTTCTGACAACTTCTGTGTGGTCAGAGAGGGTGCACTGGGCCTGGAGTCCTCTTGATGAATATAATGCACCTTCTGACAGTCAGTGTTGATCATGGAACATAAGAATGATTTAACTTATAAAATTCTAACCAAGCAATTTTGGAGTTTGAATGTGAAATTTTGAGGAGCACTGACAGAAGAATTATCTGTAAATATATATATTAGTATTAAGTAGAAAAAGAAGAGGCAAAAAAGAGGAACAGGAGATAATGCTCAAGCAATTTTGCTTGAAGTTTACTGATAAAACATGTGATAAACCTAGAAGTAATTCTCTTCTCAAAAACTCCTCTTGCATCTCTTACACAGCTGGACCACAGATATTTCCTCATGGTTATTCTCTCCCTGGGAAGAGGATTTTTCTGTTTAGCTACAGTTTTGAATACAGTCTTGAGATTGGTAAGATCTTTCCAGACAATGGTATTTTCCAGAGTGCCCATCTTTCATTTATAGACCCCTTGGACTGACAGCCTCCTGTGGAGTTCATGTGCTCTCAGTGGTTTTTGCTATGAACACCTTCTGCATTTTGAGTGTTTGGGGTTAAGATTTAAACACGCAGAGCAAGGAACCCGCAAACAATATTAATGTGGGCAATAAAACTATAAAGAAAATACTTCAAGTGCATTGCATTTGTGTAGGTACAGGAAGATTCCACCATGGCTCTGATTCATTCTAGCAAAATTACCCGTTGTGCCAATTTCTGCCAATGTAATAATTATTGTGTCTTGAGGGTTTTTTTATTACTATTTTGCTAGTTTGAGGGACTGGGAAAGCCATTGGGTAAGCTAGATTTGTACGTGAGTTTCTAAAATCAAATTTTTGCTTTAAGGGGGAAAATTCCCAAGCTCCCACATGCTCTGATTCCCTGATTTCTGTCTGTTTCAAGACAAATCATGTGCTTTGAATATATTAGTACTTTATTGTTTATTCTTAAGATTGCAGGCAGACCAGCACCTGGCCTGCAAATTGCACTTGCTGGCTCTTCTTTACAAACCTTGATTTATACAAACCCCTCGCTTCTGAGAAAGCTGCTGAAGTAGCTTTTCCAGAAGTGCTACACTGACAGAAAAATCACAATTCTCACATGGACAATGGACAGAGAGAATCTTGAAAAAAATAAATACCTTGCTGAAATATTTTAAGAAAGGTGTGCCTGCACAAGTGAAGCAAAAGAAAATGTGTCTTTTAGCTTTTGAAAACATCCTCAGGTTTTACCGTAAGTTCCATTTTTCGATTTAATAGCTATGTGACACACATTTGACACATCTCTCCTGCAATACAGAATGTCTTCCTGTCTTTATTTTCTGGGAAATGTGTCTCTCCAGTGGAATCACATTTAAGACAGATGAGATGGGATCGGGGTTTGTGTAATTTTGCACAAATAAGGATTGAAAAAAAGCTGCCTAAAACTCCTTCTGTTGAACATCGCTTGGTGTGTGTTGTTCTCCTTAAGAATGAAAGAAGTTTGTTTTTCAAAGGTGGGATTTGAATCAGTCTATCCTGCAGAGACAGAACTGTGTCCTTTGGAGGAAGCTCAGAAGAGCTGTCTGGTCTCAGTTTGGAGGAGAGGCCTTAGAGGGCTGGAATCCACACACAGTGGGTTTGAATTTGGCTCTTTGTTTCTGTGTCGGTTTCTATGCCAATGTTCTATTTTGCTAAGTTGCCTGCAGGTCTGAGGGCTTCCACTGCCTGTGAATTGACTTGTTCACCCTGAAATTCTCTGTCTTCCACTGCAGTGAGTTGGCAAAGCACAGAGATAAATCTGTGAATGTACCTGAAGAAACAACGAGAGGCTTTTGGCTGCACTGTCATCTTCTCTGCTGTAATCTTAGTATTGTCCCCACTGCAATATTTTTTTTCACAGCAGAAAATGAGAGGATCCCAGAATGGTTTGTTTGGAAGGGACCCTAAAGCCCATCCCATTCCACCCCTGCCATGGGCAGGGACACCTTCCACTGTCCCAGGCTGCTCCAAGCCCCATCCAGCCTGGCCTTGGACACTGCCAGGGATCCAGGGGCAGCCACAGCTTCTCTGGGGAATCAGTGCCACAGCCTCACTCTTCCAGAAGGATGGATGTACCTATCACTGAATAGTGGGAACAGCAGCTGTAGCTGTGGGGAATCCAGGCCAGAAGCAGGACCAGTTGTGCAGCAGCAGGACTCATCTGGGATGAGACCACCCTTGTCCTTTGAGGAAAATTCTGTATTTGTGTCTAAAGCTCAGAAAATTGACATCTCATTAAATTTATCTTCTTCTTTAGGCTCTGTAGTCTGCATTTCAGATGTTGCTTTGCAATATCTGTTGGGTAAGACCAGAATCACAGAAATGTTAAGGCTGGAAAATATTTTTAATATCATCCAGTCCAAACATAACCCAGCACCACCCTGTTCACCACTAAACCACATCCTCAGGTGCCTCATCCACTTGTTTTTTGAACAATTCCAGGGAGAGTTGAACACTCCCACTACTGCCCATCCTGTTCTATTGCTTTACAACCATTTCCATGAAGAGATTTTTTCCCAATATCTAATCTAAATCTCTAAATTATTTTCTTACAGCCAAGGCAGCCAATGTAAAATATCTCCTCACATATTACACTGGGTGGGATCAGACCAGACAGATTTTGATAGGAGTTCAGATAACACCATCTGTTAGAGAAGCTCCTACATGGGATTGTGAGTAGCAAGTGTTCATTGGGTACTGCAGGATCTAGTAAGTGTGTTCACTATTTTTTCTGTGTGTTTGAAGTTCTTGAGATCTTTTATTTTTAGCCAGGAGCTAATGTGATTGCAGGTTTTTTTAATGGCCTTTAAAAAAGTTGAGTAAACAACATATGTAATTACTCTGTAGGGAAATATGGCTTAATTAAATCATGAAGTCATTCTATTAGCATATGCACCTGCTGCTTATGTGGTTCATTTCTTCCAGAAATAACCAAATTAATGAATAGAAATTGTTCTATAGTTCAGCTACCTGGAATGTGTGCTTCAGTGGTTTGTCTTGTCCTCCTGCAGGTGATTCATTGTTGGCCTGCTCACACTGCAGGATGGAGCTCTGCTGGGGCTTGTGAAAGACACACTTTGTCTTGGCTCTTTCAATTCCTCCAAAGCCAATGTAGTTTTCATAGCCATTATCTGTGGGGGAAGCCTGCTCATCAGGTGGGACACAAAAGAATATGCAGTTCCCTCATGCACTGTGCCACCATCCAAAAGAGCTTGTGGAAAGGGCTTGCAAATGCTTGGAAAAATTGTGGCTGCTGTATAGGACTAAGTTTTCTTATTGTTTAAGATATGCCATGTATTCTGATCAGCTTAGTTATAATGTCTCAGACAAAAAACTCCTGGAAAATTGGAATGTGATGGAATCACAGAATGTTCTGAGTTGGAAGGACTCACAAGAACCATTGACTCCAGCTTTTAAATAAATGGCCCTTTCAGGGACTGAACCCATGACCTTGGTATAAGCATCACCCTGCTCTAAAATATGTCCCAGAATATGCCCAGACTGATCTGAAAAAGAATTGGACTTGTTAACTTGTAACATGACGGGATGTAATTCAAATCACCTACTCTTGGATATTTTTTTTTCCTTTGTAATTTTAAAGTGAATGTAAAATAGACAGAAGGGAGGAGACAAGAGGCAATGGAGTTTTCCTTTCTTCCAAGCTGTGTAGGGCTGGGGGTATTTGCTTTAACTGCATCTCTGTATCCTCAGAAGAGCCTTAAATAAACAGTGTAAGAGGAAGGGTCAGTATGAAGTTATCCCTGCCCAGTGCTTCTTCCCAGTTTCTGGCCAGAAGAACTGTGGAGGTTTTGGAGCTGGTGCTGCATTTAGAGTACTGGATTTAATAGCTGTCAGTATTTCATCCTTCTCCAGTTAGGTGCACAAACTTTTCACAGAAGGTCCTGCTCTTTATTTATTGCTTTATCTTCGTTTTTTATACCGAGGTGCTTTGAGTATTGTGGAGAGTTTGACTCAGCTGTTTCCTACTGATTTATACAAGGAAACAGAGAAAAAACTCAGCATGTGTGATGTCCTGGTTTTAGTAAATACTGTTCATATAGTATTTATTAGGTTTGTGTATTTTCTAGGGATTTTATTCTGTATTTTCTAGGTTTTCAAAGCCACCAGTGTTCCAAAGTCACCCTCAAAATTTACGTTATCAACTTACATTATTGTATTCCTTCTCTCACCTCTTCCATTTAGGAAATGGATGTCTATCCTGTTGTGATTGCAGCAGTGACAGCCAGCTATGAAGAATAAATTGTTTACCTTCTGTGTGGGGTGTAATGTAGATGTGTTGCAGAAATCATTGGGGAATCTATCCTAAGTAGCAAATGTAAAAGTGACTCATATCCCAGCAACTGCCCCAGATTAATGCTTTAATCCTGGCCCACAGTAAAGGCCACAGAACATATCAGTTCTCTAATCATTTCAGGCTGTCTTTAACATGTCCTTGGTTTGTAAAACCCTGCACAGATTTGGTGTGGATTCTTCAAATATTGGCTCATTCCAAGTGTTCTGTTAAAACAACTGAAATTTTCTGATATACGGAAAATTTCCTTTTCATACTAGTCATGGAGACTGAGCCATTTCTGTGGATTTATCTCTGGAATTTGGCTTTCAGCACAGCTCAGGCAAAAGCACAGACCTGACCTTTT
Source organism: Eopsaltria australis (assembly GCA_034509425.1). Taxonomy (NCBI): domain Eukaryota; kingdom Metazoa; phylum Chordata; class Aves; order Passeriformes; family Petroicidae; genus Eopsaltria; species Eopsaltria australis. Next base: position 5,932,366 of record JAVTVJ010000138.1, read on the forward strand.
TATAAGAGTGTTCTGAATTCAGATTCTTTTCCCCTCTCAACCTGGTGTTCCAAACAGTGTGAAGTAAAAGCTGGAATGCTGGCATGGATTGTTTCTTTGTGGAGCATGTTCTTCGCCATTGAGGTTTAAGAAAAAAGTGTCTGGAGATGTTTGTAGCTTGTGCAGTGTGGGTGGGAGATATAAAAAAGGCAATCTAAGGGTTTGTGAATTGTGTATTCAAATCAATCGATTCCAGGATACTGCTTAGACTCTCTGAAAAGCTATTTCAGGTTAGATTTTCTTCATGAGCAGCACACCAATTCCACTCAAATACATGTTAGCTGATAAAAAATTCAATCTGCAAGGGAGGAGGGAACATTGAAAATGCCCTTCCATTAAAAATGAAGGACTTAGTTTTGAGAAAGTTAAGAAATATATGCACTTTAGAAAATGAAGATCTTAGTTTTCCAGTGCATGTATTTAACTCAATCTTTTCTCTGTACCAATCAATTTATTGTTGACTGTTACAAAAGCCAGATTAAATGACTTGAGTCACGCTTTACACGGCTCCATGCCACAGAAAGTGTGAGCACAATCTTCCTTTAGAGTTGTCATTGGACATTGCATAACCCTCCTCATCTGTTTTTCAGACACCTTTCTTTTCTGCTCCTCATTTCTGTAAGAGAGGGAGAAACCTGGGACAGCCACTGGAATTCCAGTTGGTCCATGGCTGGGATTAGTTACAGCCTGCAGTGGAACCCTCACATTCCAGGTAACCCCTAAACTCCACAGGGAAGTAGAACCCTGTGTCTGACCCCTCTTCCTCCCTCCCTCCCTCCCTCTTCAGTACCTGAGTTATGTTGGAGGGATGAAGCCAAAACTTTCAGGAGAGGTGTGATAGACCTTCCTTGGGCACTACCACAAAACTGTCATGTGTGCTGCCAAATTGGATTAGAGCCTCTGAAAACAGGTCTGAAACCTGTGCCAATTCAGGCTGCAACCTGGACAAGAGGAAGAGGCAATGGGAAGGTGCCCAAACAGTGAGAGATGATAGGGGATAAACATTTTCTTATTCAGAATAGTTTCTGCTAGCACATGATTCAAATCCCCACATTACCTTTAGATGGACAAATACACAGAGGAACACCTTACTCCAAAAATGTTGTCCAACAGATACTTCTTTTGGTTATGTGGTATTGTAGTAACTCAGCCTTTAGTTTAGGAAAACATATCTTCCCACTGCCAGAGGGCAGGGATGGATGGGATATTGGGAAGGAATTGTTCCCTGGGAGGGTGGGCAGGCCCTGGCACAGGGTGCCCAGAGAAGCTGTGGCTGCCCCTGGATCCCTGGCAGTGTCCAAGGCCAAGTTGGACACTGGGGTTTGGAGCAGCCTGGGACAGTGGAAGGTGTCCCTGCCCATGGCAGGGGGTGGCACTGGATGGGCTTTGAGGTCTCTTCCAACCCAAACCATTCTGGGATTATGTGGTATTTGACAGCTGTGTCTGCCTTACTGACGACCCTCTAAGTCCAAGCTTTTAGATACACAAGTGAGTTAAATTTTTCCCTTTTGAAAGGGCGAGGCAAGTCATTGTTTCATTGTTGTGTGGGCTTTATAAGGGCAGGAAAGTTTCTAGAAAAAGAAGTGAAATAAAATGCATTATGCAAATTTGGAGTATTCCAACACTGAAGAAGTCTCATGAACAAAAATAATTGAGGGAGCAAAGAGAGACAGGGAGGAATCTGTTTAGTAGAAAGAAAATATCTACTAAATCTTTAATAGTACACTTTACTCATCAGAAAAGTGCAGCCAAGGATGATGGAATATGTCAGAAAAAGCTCAGACTTGTGATTAAATACCTATGCAGGAGCTTTCCTGTGCTTTGTGTTCTTTTGTTCTGGCCCTGGTGCCCAAGCTGGTGAGTCTGATGGGACTTGGGCAATCCAAAACAGATTTGTGTCGTGCTCTCTGGTTTTCCATGAGCTCCATCCCTATTTCCAGTGCTTCCTGTTGCTGGGCAGCATGGATGAGCAGATGTGTGTGGTGTCTCCCTCCTCAGCTGACATCTCATTGCTGGAGTTGTCACAGGTAGGGAATGTCAGCACTCAGCCTCCTGGCCCCTGCCTGCTGCTGACACCCCAGGGAGCAGCTGGTGATGGTCAGGCTGACATCTCCATGTTTGCTCTCTGGCCACACCACTCATTTATCCAGAGGAAAAAGGAGAGTTCTTTAATTTTCTTTCTTGTCTACGATTTTTCTCCAAAAGGGCTTTAATGGAAAGTTTCATAAACTGGATTGGGATGGGTCCCTCTCTTTGCTGTACCCTCCAAACGTCTGAACCCTTTCCTGGAGGAAGAAAAATGATCCTGTCTGTCAGACATGGAAAATCTGATCAAATATCCTGAAGTAGAGGGGGGGATTACAGTCTAACCATGCAGAAATAAGGCATGAAGTCTAAACTTCCATTTGGGTCTCCTGAAATTTCCTAAGAGGGAAAACTTTGACTGAGCTTTAGTAGGCAGTGCATCCTGCCTCTGTTAGGAATATTGGGATGTAAGTGACCTCCAGGAGTACATTCCTTTCATTAGCTTTTGCAGGAGATTTAATGATTGTCTTGGGGTAGATGCCTAAACCTTACCTAGTAGTGTTCAGTGAATTCAATCCACCTTTAAGCTCCCTGTAACCGAGGTCCCTACCTGTACATGAAGACTACATTGCAGAGACTGTTCATTAATTTTTTCTGAGGTTCTCAGGTGTTATGATCATGGCAGCTTATAAAAATATTTTCTTTCAAGTCAGGTAACTTGACAAATGCCCGGTGAAAATGTTGCCTGTGATGGATACAGGGACAAGTCTGGGTATAGTGTTCTGTAAGAACATGGCAACAGAATGAGGTAAGGGATCATCACTTGTGATATGTGGCTATCATAAATTACTAAACAGATCCATGCAGCACTGCACATGTTAAATTCTGTTAAATGCAGTTTGAGGATGTCTCCTTCTGTTACTGTGTTACTGTGACTACACTGAAAATGATTGTGTCAAAGGAGGAGATGTTCAAACTGACACTCAAATGGCAAAAAGCAAAGGCAGAGATCATTGTTGTGCCAGAGGGAGTAAGGAGACACTCACTGTGCAAACCCTGGGCATCCACACAGGGAAAAATCTCCAAGCAGTAACTCTCCCCATACCCTTGGCTTTGGGAGCTGGGATGCTCTGAGACAGGGCAAGGTGCCTGTGCCAAGGTGCTGAACCTACTGAGACAAGAAATGTATTCTGGTTTGTGTCATCTTATGCCTTCTAAATGCACCTTTTCCTCCACCAGGAGAAGGCTGAATCATGAGCCTGGAGCCATACCCAAGACCTCATCCCCCAAACACAAGGAATTTTGGTTGTGCTTGGCATTTACTGCCTGTTGTGAGGTCTCTGGGCGGTCTTTGCCTTCAGCCTCTGGGTCCTCCGCAGACTTGCCTTTTTAATGTCTTTTGCTGCATTTGATTTTATTCTTTGCCATAATGAAATTGCAGGTTCAATCTGAAATATTTCAGGTGGCACATTTATTCTTGTATTAAAGACCAGTTTTCTTAATGTATTTTCTGCCTCATTGTATGGCTAGTTCTTACCTGTGACATTAGACATTTGGGGGCATAGATCAATTCTGCACAGCCCTTTTCATCTACAGCATACCTGAACAATGTGAAAATATGTTCTTTTCCTCCAGCCTCTGCTTCTTGTTTCATTTCACTCTTTTTAAAAAAAGGGGGGGGGGGAGAGCAGCTTTTCCCTCTCCTTGCTTAAGAAAGCAGACCAAGGCAAGGTTTTAGCACTGAAACTGGCCTGACTGATACACAGGTTTAATGCTTTATTATTTTTGCAAGAATAAATTGTTATCATGCTCCAAATGGCATTAATTGGAGCTGTGCAACGCTGAAATGTTTCTCTCTTTTTCCTCTCAGTGCTGGGCTCTGGAAGTTACAGTAGAAGGATAATTACCCTTAGTACCTGTTTTGGCATGATGGTGCTCTCTTTCCAAAGCAGAGATTGGATGGTTTGTCCTGGAATTTTGATCCTCTTGCACTCATATCTCAGGTTTGGTGGCACAGGGGATGTGCTGCACTAAAAGCTGGGAGCCAGACAGTTTCTCTCAGTGCAGTGGCAGGTTTCATAACACTGGGGACAAACTTGGCTGTGAATTTTTCTTTTCAAAGCACATGTCTGTATTAGTGTGCCATGCAGGAAGCAGGGGGTGTTTTATTGTCATTTATAGACTGAACTTTCCCGTGCTGGAGACTGCATGGGAGCGCTTTGTGGAATTTGCTGTTAAACTGCCTTGAATAGAAGGCCACTGCTGCTATTTGGGAAAGCTTTAAACTCCAGCCCACGGCGTTACAGAAGTGCAGGTTTCCCTGTGGCTTTGTCAGCCTCTCATCCAAAGAGGGAGCCCAGCACACCTTGCCCCAGTGCCACTGGAAGTGAACAAGCAGTAAAAGCAGCAGGATGTTATTCCTGGAGCAGACATCCAAGCTCACCTCTGGTAATTGGTTCAAGTTTCTTCCAGTTATTTCAGCTGAGCAAGAGGCTGCAGGGAAGTGTGTCCTCCACATGCAGAGAACTTCAAAACCTGCCACGAGGCTGAGCATTACACCTTCCTTCTGATAATTCACCCAACCTTCTCACCTTTTATACTTAAATATACGTATTTCAAGCCTTCTGTCAATATTAGATGGCTCTGTACAGAATATGATGTCAAATTTTACCTTACTGTAGATATTCAAGGATCCCAGACATATCTGAAATTATTTGAAGTTAACAGATAACTATGATTCATCCTTTAAGTCTGCATTTCTCTGAAGTAAATTCATAGAAAAAAAAATTCTTCCTCTTTGAAAAGGGAAAGTTCTGGTAGTGATTTAAGGCACATTGACTTTGCAGGTGTGTAAAGTCAGTGTTATCCTTTATTGAGGTAAATGTTGGATTAGGGATAAATTTCTTCTTGGCCATGGGAATCCCTGATTTGTTTTATGGGCTGTGATGTGGCTGCATACAAAGTGCTCTCCAAAGGTGATGTGCTCTGCGTGGTAATGCTGTGAAACTGCTTTCCCACACCTGATCTTGGCACTCCCTGCCCTGCTGGATGTGTGAGGAAGGTGATTTGTGTCAGGGCTGTGTTGTGAAGCACAAGTGACAGGAGATAAACCCCTGCCCAGCCCGTGTGTCCCTTCCAGCCAGGGGATAACCTGTTGGGCTGAGGTTCCTGGCTGCAGCTGTGTCTGCACTGCAGCTCCCGGGACTGAGGGCTGCACCCTCTGCCCTCTCCTGCCAGCTGGTGGAAGCCCTTTCAGCAGCACACACTCTCCTGTGGCACAGTGAAGGCTGGTCTCACAGCAAGGCTACAAACTAGTCAAAGTCTGGGGAGGTTGGTCGGGTTGTTTCCTCCCTCTCCTGTTATCCAGCATCACTTCACTGATGGATGCAGTGTCAGGAATGTGTTTCTGCAGGTGCCTGCAGCCCTGAGCAGAGGCTCTGCTGCTGCTTCATTCCTTTTTTCTTTTTTTTTTAATATTCTGGTGTTTTCTAGGTACAGGAGTTTTCTGGAAGCAATCAATTATTTGATTATTTGCATTACTGGACAGGTTTTCTTACATACCAAGCTCTGGTATCTCAGTTGAATGTTGTTGTGTAAACATGCCTGTTTTGAAGGCAAATACAGAAACTGATTTGGTTCCAATTGGAAAAAAATCCTCAGTGATGTCTTGGCTGGAGGTGTTTAAAGATGTTGCTGATTTTCCTGCCTTCTGCTGGGCTGGGTTCTTTGGGGGCTGTAGTCTGGAGGGTTCTTTGGAGCCTGTTCCATGAGGGAAAAGAGAAAGGCAGGACTGTCTTTCCTTCTTTGCATGTAGATTTTTGCTTTAGAGACAGAAACACCCACGGGTTCCCCTGCAAAAGGGACCACCTGCCCAGTGTCACTAGGAAATAAAACATGCAGCTGTTAAATGACCTCAATTTAATTGGACCCCATGGCTTTAATCACGGAGGATCTCTTCAAGTGGTCCAGCAATCCCAGATCCATCAGGAAGTGTATTTGAAATCTTAACTAGGCTGAGGGGGAGCCAGTAAGCTCTGCTAGTCTAGTGATTGACAAAAAAGGAGAGAATGGCTGAGCAGGAGAAAAAATTACTGGCCTAAATAAAGCATTTTTGAGCACCTCCAAGATCATTAACCTCTGATAGGTGATCAATAAGAGTCAGCATATCTTTGTCAAGATTAAATTCAGTTTAAAACTCAGCAATCAGATTTCTTCCAGTGTTAATGCCAAAAGTCTTCTTAGGGGGAAAGCAAAGAGAGTCCTAGGCTTAGATTCTAGCAGAGAGGAAGCTTTTGGCATTCCCATAAGGAGAATAACAGAACATAGATAAATTAATAGAAGCTGCATGCAGCTGTCCATGGTTCTCTTCTAAAATGCAAGGACTCTTCATAAGCCTGATTCCTCCAAAGTCTGGTCGTGGGACATTTTCCTGAATGCTGGAATAGCTAGCAAGTTACACAGTTGCAGATAATACTACAAGTTTAAAGGGGATACAACATTAAAATTATTTCTTTTAGAAGAAAGTACAAGATTAAAATGAAGTTGGCAAGTTTGAAAAGCTGTCTGGCCTCAAATGAGAGTAGGATTCAGTGTGAAGTTAAGCTCTTACCCCTGGGTAGGAGAAATCACCTGCTCAGAGTCAGGCCAGGGGAAACCCAGCAAGCTACAAATGCACAGGAGAGAATTTGGAGGGTGCAGTGAACCCTAAAGCAGCAAAATCTGCCTTTTTTTAGGAGAGACAGGCCCCAGGACTGAGGAGTGCTCAGCCAGGACAGCACAACAAGGGACACAGCTCCCAGTGCTGCTCTTGGGGTTGGGAGGACAGGGAAAATGGGATCCTGGGGAAAAAACAGAGGAGAATGAGTGGAAAGTTTAGAAGAGGGGATTGTTTCATGAGGAGCAGGCTGACTAAAGCCATTCTAAGCCATCAAGGGTGTAAAAGCTCACTGTAAATGGTGTCCCCCTGCTCTCAGTGCCCACAGCATGTCAGATTCCTGATCTAGGGCTTAAAACACACCAAATGTAATGCAAGTTGGACATGGGGGAGAATCTTTGAGTGGTAAGGAGGGATGTAACACTGGAGGAAGCCTGCAAGGCAGTTGGTGTGGTCTTCATTACTCACTGAGAAGAAAAGTTTGCAGCAGAACTTTTATCAAAAGGAGTGACAACACCCTCCAGGAGTCCTTCTGATTGAGGTCAGTCAGGTTTCAGAGCAGGGAAATAGGTCAAGTGGCTTTTCAAGCCCCTCCAAGGTTCCATCCCCTTCAGATGCAGGTACACTAATTTTCAGCTGCATTATGCATACAGAGAAATAACTTCTTCCAAAGTCCATGTGATTGTGACCTTTTGCCTCTCTTTTGTAAAAGGATAAATGTGGCAGTTAGAGTGAACGTTTTTGTTTCATTTTTTATGATACTGCCAGATGCATTGTTCTTTTTTCTCTTTTATGCTCTTTGAGATGTATTTTGCCAGTTTTTTGATGGTGTATTCAAATTACTTAGTGTTTCTAAAAGCTGTGGGGTTTTTTAATCATTTTTCCTCGGTTGCTTTATTTGTGCAAGTTTTCTTCTTCTCTCTTTACGTTACTTTTTTTCCTGTATCAACTTCTCTGTTATTTTAGTGCCAGAGTGTTTTCAGCTCCATGGGATTTCAGAAAAGAGAGGGAGCAGAGGAAAGCCAGTGCATGATGTAGTTGAGCCATTTCCTCCATCTCTTTGTGACATAATGATTTCTCTTTCTTCACATCCCTTCCCCCCATGAGCTACTTTTTTAGGATACTTCTTTGATGTGTCTTAAAATGGTTTTTAAAACAGTGACAATTATCATTAACTAAAGATCTTGGCACTCTTGGCTTGCCCAAAGGCTCTCCTACACTCGAGTTGCAACTCGAATTTGTCCTAAAGAAAATGCTGTGGAAATTTCTGGTGTGCTGAACAGGAAATGTGACACATCCATCACACCAAGAGCATTATTTTTCATACCAGACCAGAATGGAAAGAAGCAGGCCTTCGTGAGCACAAACCATGAAAGCAGATGTTCAGACAAACTGCCAAGTGGGTACAAAATGCTGATCACACACATGCACTTTGAAACACTGTAAATATTATCCTAGAGAAAATTATAACAAATTTACATCTGCACAGCCTCATGCTGCTACTGTAATGCTTTAATAACAAAAGGCTGCAGTGCCCACGGTTTCCTTCCCACTGGAAATGGAGCAGACTGCAGCATATGCTTTCACTGATAGAAATTAAAAGTGGGCTGACATTCATTATTAACATTTCATTCACAGTTTAAGTATTAAACACAAGAAAAGTCCTATTGTTTCTCTGGGATAGCTAAGTGCTTTCTGGGGCTAATGGAAGGAAAATCAGCTTTCTGTGCTGCTGTGCCCTCCCACAGCCTCCAGGCCCTCAGTGGCTTCTGGGGTACCCTGCTCTGGGTTTCAAAGCAGCTCAAACGTCCTTATTTCACCAAAAATGTGGTGACTAGGCAAAGGTTAGAAAATGTCCAGATTTTTAGTCAAGTTTCAGGCATTCCTGGGGGATATGGAAGCGTTTTGTTGCTGGGGTTTTACCCGAGTGTTCTCTGTGGGTCTGTGTGTGCTGCTCATCATACGAGTGAGAATGAGGGACACAGACAAACTTTGGGTTACATGGCTTGGGGTCCACAGACCATTAGTGTGCTTAGTTTAAACCAGGGGTTTTGGTAGTGAATCAACAGCCCAGTCTGAAACCACACAGTTTCTGTGTAGATAAATAGAGCTCCATAACTGAGATACTGGGAAGGAAGGCCTCCTGATATCCTGCATGGCTCAAAGTCATAACACCACAGATTTGTCATTTTAGTGCACTGAAACCAGAGATTTTATACAGGCAGGCTTCTGCTTACAGCCAGTGATAGTGGGATAGCTAGTGCATCACCACCCCAAAAATCAGTATGGGGTACATTAGGATAATGCTCATTCACAATCAGTCAAAAAAGGAAAATAAAATGCAGCTTGGCTTTGCAATTGCCATAAGGCAATGAATGTATTTAGACATCTCCGAGGCTCTGTAGAAAGTGGTTTCAGTTTCCAGCACTGCTTGCCTCCTTTGGAGATCAGAGTGAGCTGTAGCAGGGAAATAAAATGTTTGTGTTGGGATTCCTTTCAAGGCAAGCCTTCAGTGCTCAAGCACTTTGTTTAGCACAACAAGTCATTCACTTACTCGTGCATTCATCCATTCATTCATGCATTTCTGAAAGGGCTCTGCTGTTCTGTGTTTACTGTGAGATCCCTTGGCTGACTTTCCACTTTTGGGAAGGACTCTCAGGAGAGGTTTGAATGGCAGCAAGTACCACAAACTGCTCCTGGTGCTGCCCTATCTGCAGATGCAGCCCTTTTGGACAGGTAAGGACAGAAGAAGTGGAAGTTTTATTCACAACGGACAAAACCCTAAAAAATGTTTTTCACACCCTCAGTGAATGAAAACTGCCATTTTTTGTTTTATTCAAATAAATGAGGGTATTTCTGGGGTTTTCAGTACCCGCACCTCATTTGGCTTTGACTATACTCAGCTAAAAAACTGTTGAGCTTTAATATTCTGAAAGAATAGTGGGCCTTGAAGCCCAGACTTACATGGGATATTTATGTATGTGGCTTGGATGGCTGCCTATAATCCATACACTTCAAAGTGAATTTCCCAGAAATTGAGACAGTCTATGGCCTGCAGCATTATGGAAATTTCCTTTTTTCTTTGCATGTGAAGGGAGCTTTTAGAGCCAGCATTACTCCCATGGAGTCTTTGCCTGTGCCTCTATAAAGAGAATGTTTCCTTGGACAATTCTGGAGGTCTCTTCTCACCTCTCTTGGATTGTGAAGCCAAGAGAAATGTTACCTCTGGTAGTCTGTGTCAGGGAAGCTCAAGAGATTGTCTGGGCTGGAGCTGGGAGAGGTGCTGCTGGCCTGCTGAGTCCAGGCTGCTCATACAGCTGTTTTTCTGCACTTTGTGGCCTGTTGTCCAAAGGATGCTGTCCAGAACTCACAGGTACCACTGTTCAGAGACACAGGAGAAGTGCAGAACTGCATTTCCAGCCCTCTGGTAGCTACCTAAATGTATATCACATGTCCAAGTGTATGTATGGTGTGTATTACTCTCACCCTACAAACAGCTGCTGCAGCAAGAGACGAAGGGCCTTAAGAAAACCACTATTAATGAGTTCCTGGTGCCTGCTTTTGTGTTTGGTGTGTGGAATATAGCCCTGAATGAATCAGGGTTCGATTCCATTTTCTCTAATTTAGTTGAATGTATCAGGCTGAGCTATAAATACCCTCTGTGAATTCCCTCAGCACCATTATTTCTTTCTTTGTTTACCAATTGCTGTAACTATCCCCTGAAAGATTAGTCACTGGAATGGGGGCTCTAATCAAGATCCCAGGCTCCTAATTGGATGTGCTGTCTGTCAGTGTGCTCATTACCACTCCTGTGCATATCAGCTTCATCTTGGAGCACCTTTAACAAGACAAATCAAGAGTCCTCCTGATAAACTCTACCCAGGGACGTGGGACACTTGTCTGGAGAGCAGAAAGCCAGTGTTTAAATCCTTGCTCCACAGCCTTAAGATGGCCTTTGAAACAGGGCTTTCTTCACGACCCAGATGTCATTACTCTTTTGGAGTTTCCATGTTCATCTGGCCTTTCCAAATTTCATTGCTGTTATTAAAATGCATGGAATCGAAATAAATCAAGGCTTGGGGACGACTGGGTAATTTTAATTAGCTCTGCTCTTTTTAATGTGTTTGAGGGTTTTTTTTATTCTTAACTACAGGTGGACTTTAAAAATTATTTATTCACATAGGAGTAATTTGAAGGGATTCAAAGTACCTGCTTTCATATTGCTTAAGGGGGAATATTCTATCAGCCCACATTCACTGAAAATTTGCTGGAGGTTCATCTGGAAGGTTCATGAACCTTGGCTGCTTTGCCTTGGTTTTCAATACCAGCAGGTTCTTGAATGCATTTGCAGCAGATAAAAGAAGTTTCACCCCATGCCCTGGTGTATTAGCAGTATTAATTAACTTACTGTGTAAACAAAAATGCTCGTAGGTGATCTCTAAATAGTCCAGCAGAGAATATTCATTAGGTGAAAAAACAGGAGCCTGTGAGTGTTTGGAAGGCTGAAATACTTACAGATATTTGCATAAAGCCCCTATGCAAATCCCACCCTGCAGAGTGTGATTCTTATGCTATTCCAATTGCAAATTCAATGTTAGATTTATTTAAGAAGTTATCTCCCTCATCAGAGGGAGTAGATGTGACAGCAGATGCACAGGTGAAGCAAAGTCTGGCAGCGAGATGCCAGAGGGGCCAAGGCTGGGTTCAGGCTCAGGGAACAGCCGTGCAGGGGAAGGGGCAGCACGGCTGGCCTGGCTCACCCAGTGCCATCCCTTCTGTGCCCAACTTCAGAACCCAAACCGGACAGAAAAATTGGGCACACTGAGAGTAAAATGCCAGCCAAGCCATGAGCAGCACTCCAGTTTTATGGTGTAAACTGCAAAGAGTATTACCAGAAGGCAGTGAAAGAAATGGAGTTAGGAGCCCATAATGTGTGAGAGAAAACCAATCCCATGGCTGTCTTTTATTCAGGTTTTAGGTCTGCCTGTAAACAATGGATTGCAGGCTTCTTTGCACTGAAAATTACCTTCTCTGCTTGAATAATTTAGGGAAAGATAATGCTCTCTCTGCTGCCCTTCATCTGTCCCTATATCTTGTAGTTCTTACTTGCTGGAGGAGCTGGACCAGATTAGGAACATTTTCTCAAGAAGCTGTCAGGATACTAAAACTGGGCTTAATCAGGGTGATGCCTGAAGGATCTTTCTGCTTTTCTCCTGAATATTTCTTACACTGTTCCCTACATTCACAAGTATTAGCATGCATACTTGTGATGCTTTAGGTGATAGTTTAGCCTGGTTTCATGGTGTTTATAGGGCCGGTAGACCCCTGAAACTATGGAGAGTTAGAGACCAAACACTCTGTTTTCGTGAGCCCTCAAGGTCTCCTAGTAGGACAGATTTTGTAAACTAGAAGTGAGCCCACCCAGGCCCCTTATTGGGCCCTCCTGGTAGATATGCTGATGTGTAGAGTCTTTAATTGTATATTCGACTGGGGGGAACGGGGCTTTGGCGACGCGTTCTACCTGGACGGCAGAAGCCATCGAACGGGATCCTATTAAAACACCGAGGAAAACAACCCCCAACCCTTTCACTGTGTCTGAGTCTTTATTTCCTGAGACCAGAAGAAGGCATCAAGGGAAAGGGAGCACTGTAAATTACATTCTTTGATGAAGGTCTTGCACAAAATAGTAGTCACCCCGATTCTTCATCTAAAATTGTCAAAGCTTCTTGATTTTGGTGCTTTGAATCCCTGAAATGTGTTTTATTCTTCTAATCTAGAAATTGTAACGCTGCAATTTAAAAGAGGACTGCAACTTTCCTGTATATAAAAAGGTGTACCTTTGTTTAGAAGAATGCTTGTGTCTCTAGTGTGTATCAAGAGATAAATGCTCAACACTTCTATACATGTCAAAATACATTCTTTTGAGTCATTGTCAAATTCTAGTTTCAGTCTTAAAAGAATTTCTGAAGGAATTGTTTGGATCATTCCTTGATCACAGAAAAGTGGGTTTTTTTAGAGAGGTTTTATCTAATAGCAGTCTTTTTAAACTTTTTTTAAAAAGATTTCTGTGCAGATGCTGAGTGTAGCAAATCACAATGGCTGAGGGATTGATTCCTGAATCAGGAGCTGTCAGCATGAGCTGGTTGAGCTCTGTGCTGTGTAGGAGAAGAAGCCTCTAGAGCAAGCTGTCCATGTCCCTGCTGCACTGCATTTCACACCCTTGGTGGTTCCAAGGTAATAATAAACATTATTTTATGAGTTTCAGTTCAGTGTGTGTAACACTGCAAGGTGCATGTTGGAGTTCTCAGAGTGTTCTTACAGCACAGTGCCATGAGCCCTCACTGCCTGCTCTGTGGCCCTGCAGAACTGGAGAACTGTGCAGGGCAGAAGGAGTTAAACCACCCCCATACCATCCTTTGGGAGTGATCAGTAAGGAAACTAAAACCTCAGTTTGCTCAGGAGTTGTGGAGAGGTTACAGAATCACAGAATAGCTGGGGCTGGAAGGGACCTCTGGAGATCATCCAGTTCCAGCCCCCTGCCAAGGCAGGGTCACCTGGAGCAGGTGGCACAGGAATGTGTCCAGGTGGGTTTGGGATGTCTCCATAGAGGGACACTCCATGCCCTCCCAGGGCACCTCTTGCAGGGCTCTGCCACCCTCAACACAAAGGAGTTTTTCCTCATGTTGAGGTGCAACTTCTTGGTTTTAGTTTATGAACATTGCTCTTTGTCCTGTCTCTGGACACCACTGAACAGAGTCTGGGATCATCCTCTTGGAACCCAAGTGACAGGTTGTTAAAATAGCCTTTGGTAGGGACAGGGTCAGTGAACTGCTGACTCTGCACAGGAGCCCAGGGGTGCCCAGGGGAGCACGAGGCCAATGGCCCCTGGGCTGTGCCAGCCATGGGGTGGCCACAGGCCCAGGGCAGGGCCTGTCCCCTGGGCTGGCCCTGCTGAGGGACCTCGAGGGCTGTGTCCAGTTCTGGGTCCTCCTGGCCAGAGAGCCCTGGAGGGGCTGGAGCGTGTCCAGGGAAGGGAACGGAGCTGGGGAAGGGGCTGGAGCCCCAGCAGAGGCTGAGGGAGCTGGGAAAGGGGCTGAGGCTGGAGAAAAGGAGGCTCAGGGGGGACCTTGTGGCTCTGCACAAGTCCCTGAGAGGAGGGGGCAGCCAGGGGGGGTCGGGCTCTGCTGCCAGGGAACAGGGACAGGACAAGGGGAAACGGCCTCAAGCTGGGCCAGGGGAGGCTCAGGTTGAATATTAGTAAATATCTCTTCACCAAATGAGTAGCCAGGTGAGAGTCCCCATTCCTGGAAGTATTCAGAATTTGTGTGGATGTGGCATTTGGGGGCATTTTTAATGATGAACATGATAGTGGTACTCAGTTGATAGTTGGAGTGTAGGATCTTAGAGGCATTTTCCAGCCCTAATGATTCTGTGATTCCATAAATCAGTTGAATGCTGAAGGGCTGTGGTGCTGTGTTCACACCTCGAGTGGCAGGGATGTATCCTCTGCCACTGGAAAAACAAAAGCTTTCCAGAAAGAACTCCTTCAAACAGAAGCTGTGAGAAAACCTGCTGATGGCAAAGCACAAGTGGCTTTAATGTCATTGTCTGTCCCTGAACTTTGTGGGAGATCTGTGTTTGGAGAGTGCTGTGACATTTGAGGGGGGCTCAGCCCCTGCCAGGGTGAAGCTCTGTGGCTCTGGTAAGGCTCCGTGGCTGCTCACGGCTGTCACACACAAAGGCAGGTGGGCACACTGACTTTGAAACACAAGTGTTGATGTCTGCACATCCCTTTTTGTGTGTGCCAGGGCTGAAAACAAATCCAGAGGCATTTTTCAACAGTTTGGCCCATAAACTTTTCAGTTTGTGCAAACCACTGGGGACGGTGAGAGAGTCTAGATTAATTTTGAAAACTTGGCATGTGAGATTCAGCTTGCATAAATTTAAAGGTAATATGTGCTGGCAACAACAATACAAACCTCTCATGCTGTTGAGCTTTAAACTTTCCCCTTCCTCTGAGAAAAAGAAATTCTTATTGTCACTGGTAAGCCAGCAAAGTGAAAATCTCTCCAGAGCACATCAACAGTAGGAAAAAGCAAAAATTACATCTTCAATTCATTAGGGAATGGAAAGCAATGCAGAGAAAGTTAAGATTTTATTGTCAGTGACAGTCACGAGCCTTTGTTTGGAACGTGAGTTTCACACTAAAAGAAATACAGAAATAATTCTGCAAAGATGCAGAGGACAGCAAGCATTAGCAAGGCTAATGCTGTGTTTTTGGAGCACCCCTTTGCAAGTTCTATCCTAAAGGGGAAGAAACAAAGAAAAAAAATCAGCCTGGATTACAGGAATCTGTCATAATTCAGTGTAATTGATGACAGGCAAGGAAAGGGAAATGGAGGGGGTATTTCATTAGAGCACACACAGCCAACTCATGAAGCTGGAACCCAGACAGGATGAGAGCTGAACATTACAGCTGAGTGTTGTTGCTGGTTTTTGGCTAGCACTGGTGGGGTTTTTGTGCCCAGCAGTAATAGGCACAGTCATGTCTGTATAGAGGGGATCAAACTGAACAGAGCTGAATGCAGGAGGGAGCAGAATGAACTGAAGATAAGATGCTTGCCACAAGTATCACCAAATATGTTTCCTCTACAGAAAGATGGAAAAAAATAACACAAGTTGTTACCACTGAATTATTCCAACTGCCCCCCACTTTTATCCTGTTGTCACCACTTTTTCTATGTCTCTATCCCCTCCAAAAAGGAGTTTATTTCTCAGAGAACTCCACATGAGACACGCAGTTCCAATTGCTTGTCCTGGCAAAAATGCAGCTGCTCCTTGAGCTGTGAGCAACCAATGACCAGGACAGTGTCAGGGTGCTTTATTTTCTTTCACATTAAAAATATCTAAAGGCAAAAAGCAAAAATCATCTTTCTGACTGTGTTTGTGGAGGAAGGGCTTTTGCTCCTGTACGATTTATATGCTATTTGGACTTTACTGTTACTGTTTTCCTAAGTGGAGCAGATTGGCTTTTGCACCTTCGTGAGGAGCACCTAGTTCATATGGGGAGGTGATTTTTCCCTACTTCAGCTTGTTTCCTATTTCCATAGCAGATGGGAATAAAGAGCAGTGAATTCATTAGCAAACTTCACACTGACTCTGTTTCACACATTAACAGTAAACCCAAA
This sequence comes from Eopsaltria australis, assembly GCA_034509425.1. Lineage (NCBI taxonomy): Eukaryota > Metazoa > Chordata > Aves > Passeriformes > Petroicidae > Eopsaltria > Eopsaltria australis. The sequence goes on from JAVTVJ010000138.1 coordinate 5,948,272, forward strand.
CACAGAGGTGAACCCAGTCTCTCTCTCCCCAAAGTCCCAGGTGCTCACAGAGTTAAATATTCCACTGAACAAAGGCTGGTGGATCACCAGTGACACTGACTGGGTGATCAAAGGGAAATAGGAGTGTTTGTGCTGGGGGAAACTGGACACCATGCAGCTTTATTGAGCCAGAGTTCTTGTTTTCCAGTAATGAATTGTCATACAAATACTGAAAGTCATCTCCTCATGTTGTGATTTCTCCTACATTTCTTCAACTAAAACCATGGCTGAAGGAAATATTTCCACAAAAACTTGCTCTTTGACCCCTAGGTCTCTGCATGTTGCCCTGAGCAACTTTAGTTCACAAACAAAAAAAATCAAGCATAGCAAAATGTGCAAGCACATAATACTGCTGTATTTGCATGATAGCATTGATGTATCATTAAATACAATAAGCAGGGAAGCACAGAGTCCATGAGGTTGAGCAGGACAAATCCAAGTCCTCTTGCACTGCCAAGGCCCCCACTAAACCAGATACCCAAGTACCACCTGTACAAGGATTTAAAATCCCCCCAGGGATAGTGACTCCACTGCAGCCTGTTCCAGTGCTGGACAAACCTCTGGAGAAGGAGGTTTTCCTAATAGCCAAGAATAATAATCATAGGATGTAATAGAAGGATGTGGGGAAAAAAGCCAAGGAATTCTGTGGACCTTTATTCTAGATAACATTGTGGATTAATAACTATCCTAAATTGTCCTTAAATTTGGGATTACAAAACTAAATGTATATAGAGAATAAACATTTCAAGGACAGCAATGTGAAATAGAATTCAACTAATCTTGTGGCTGCACATGGAAACATGGAAAATAACAGAAAATAAAACGAAGTGGTTAATTTTTAGCACCACCCATTGAAATATTTCTGTATTTCCTTGGAATTTAAATTGTACTGCACCATAATTACTGGGTAAATACATATTTAAAATGAATTCCATTTGGGGCAAGATTTGGCTAACTTTTTAAGCTTGAGATAAATTAAGCATCTGAGTGCTTACTGGGATGCAAAGAAATTCATCATTTTGTTTGACTAATTGTCAATTCTTTTTATAGGATTGTAATGGTTTTAAACTGAAGTCACCAAATTATGAGAGAGTGATTAAAAGATTTGCTGTCATGAGACCAAAATTTAGAGAAATACTTTAAACTGAGGAATATATTTTCAGGTCAATGAACAGGGCAACGATTGAACACTTTTCTATTCAAGTACAATTAGTATTTATGAATTATTAATTCAGTCAATCCATTTGTTGCCCGTTAATTTGAAGAACTCTGTGGAAACACGTGCAATTCCTACTTCACATGATGTGAAGGCCACTGAGAAGGGGCACTTGTCTAGGAAGATATTTCAGAAAGGAATGAAGCCCATGGAAAATTTTCTAGTTCAACCCCAAAATCAGAGAAATGGAGGAGCTGTAGGGGGAGATGTAGGAGGAGCCTGGTGAGTGCATGTCCCGTCAAATAACATTAAGTCTTTCTTTATCCCATTTTTCCTCTCCAGCAGAGCAATTTTGGCCTCAGGGCTCATAGCTTGTGTGATTTCTCTGTATTCTCATGGCCCACGGCATTGAAAGATGTATGAGGCACCAAAAACGGGGTGATGGCAGCAACCACTGCACATTCACATGCTCTGGTTGTCATTCAGAGAGTTGAAGCAGAGTTTTTTCACACAGAAATATCCAGGTAGCTATTTCCACTTTTTGATCTTTTATTTGGAATAACAGCCTCAATGTCTCACTTGCTTTGGTAGGAAATGTTTTGTTGTCTTCTGTGTCACTCCAGGGAGTAGCAAAGCCTCCATGCAGTCCTGTGGCCAAAAGGGGAGAGGGAACAGGCCCTAGGAGTCCAGGTGCTGGAAGAGAGGGAGGGAGGGAGCTCCGTGTGTTGGACCAGGCACATCAGCATCTTCTCCAGGCTGAGATCAGGGATTCTTCCTCCTGCACTGAGCTGTCAGCCTGTTTCTATGGTGATCTCCAAGACACTGATGGATTTGCTGTGGTTATGTAACACATTCCAAGAAACCTCAACATATCCACTGGGCTCTTTGAACGCTGTCAGTGGTTTTGGACGTAGCCTGGACATTAGGAGAGACAATGGGCTTCATCTGCTTACGTGTGTTTGAATAGAAGCAGAGGAGAGCCACATGTCTGACGTCAGCTTCCCCCTCATCTGGTCACTGCTGCCTCTGGGCTGACCGCCTGTGACGTGTCCTGCTGAAGGCTTTGCTGCAAATCTGCTGGAGATTTTTGGGAGAGCACTGATCATGCACATTTGCTCCCATGGACGTGAGTCACCAAGAGCATAATTCCCAGGCACTCCATTTCACCTGGCTCTCTGATTCTTTTTGCTTTCTGAATCCACAGAGTTGCACCCTAATCAAACTGATTACACCTAGTGTTCTCCTTATGCCTTTGTCAGAGTATCCTTCCCCTTCCCCTTCCCCTTCCCCTTCCCCTTCCCCATTCCCCATTCCCCATTCCCCTTCCCCATTCCCCATTCCCATTCCCCTTCCCCATTCCCCTTCTCCTCTCATTGTAGTTCCCCCTGTATTTGGGGCAGGTCCTTTTTTTAACCCACGCTCTCCTTTCCCCGCCTCCCTCTCTGCACACACACACACACACCATCTGCCATTCCTGGGTTTATTTGGTTTCATGGAAATGTCATCTCTCTTTTAGAGCAGACGGATTCAGATGGTTCCTGCTGGAGTTAAATGCCAGGGAGGGGACCCATGCTGTGCAGCCGTGGGGGTGTGGCAGTGTCCTGCCATGTGGCAATCCATGCCACACATACCAGGTGACACTTTGCAAAGTCCCCTTGTCTCCTGTTGGCAATGAGCAGTGACAGAGGAAAAGCTCAGAGAATTCAAACCATCAGTAGTTGGGTTTGTGATCTAAACTGCAGGCTACATGCTTGGGTGTTTGGCTGTCTTGGAGGTCCTTGGCCTCCAAAATGCTTGCTTGTTCTGCATGTTGCCCTGAGAATCTGTATCAGAAACATTTCTAATATCTATTACATGTATTTTAAGATATATATTATTAAAATATGGATTAATTAGTGTTGTCATGGCACATACTGGCCACACTGAATGAGCAGTGTGGCACATTACTGGGTTTGGCTGTAGTTAGAACATTCCACTGTGGATCTACTGCTATCAGGCTATTGATGGGTGCTCCTAAATTTCCTAAATCCTTTGAAATGAAAATGAAGCAAGATCTGAGAGGAAATATAGATGGACAGACAGGACATAGATACACCTCCCAAGGTCTCCATGAATGTACTGGTCTAGATTGCTTAGATGACCAATAGCTGTACTAATTTCAGCTGCTCTCAGGTTCTTGTTTCCTTAGCAGATCCTGTATTCAGAATAGGAATTGGCTTTCTGCTCCTTCCTCCCTATGTGTAATTTAAATATGCTTTAGTGCCCTTCCACCAAAGCTCAAGGCCACTGTTTCCAGTAGCATTTTTTGGTTGCCGTGGTGTGCCTTTGAAATTTAATGTTTTTTAACTACACAGTTTTGTACATTTAAAAGAAGAATCTTTTCCCTATTGCCCTGTCCAGCCTGGCCTTGGACACTTCCAGGGATCCAGGGGCAGCCACAGCTTCTCTGGGCACCCTGTGCCAGGTCCTCACCCCCCATTCCCAGGGAACAGTTTTTTCTTAATCTCCAATCCAAACTTTCCCTCTTTAAGTTTAAAGCCAAAATATGCTGTACCTCTGATCCAAAAAAGATAAAATATACAGGGCCCAAAAAATCCTTTCACATTCCACATCACCTGCATTAAACACACAGCCATAAATTAACCTCCAGTCAGAGGAAGGAAGCTTTTTAAAAGAGCTTCCCACATTAAAATTGTTCTTTTGGTGTCAGGTGAGTTGAGCTGCCCTTCCCATTCAGCAGTGAGTAACTCTGAGTAGCTCTGGCTGAATGTTTAATCTGTGGGTGGCTGAAGCAAGGCTCTGCTCATGGAAAGGAGTGAAATGCCTATGGATGTGAATACTTTCTAGGGAAGGACTGGCCCACAGCAGTGACTGGGGAACTGCTAAAAGCAGGAAAGTCCCACTGGCACCACTGGGGTGTAAGGAGATTGGGAACATGTCATGCAGGGGAGTCGTGGAAGCTCCAGGCTGCCAGCAGCTCCTTTGGGGTGAGGAAAGCCAGTGCCAGACAGGGTGGGAATGCAGAGGAGCAGGGAGGCATGAGAGGTTTCCCACCCCTCATATGCCAGGCAGGGATGGCTGCACCAAATGTGCTTTTCCCCAGCCTCACCTGCTGGACCTGCTGCTGCCTTTTCCCCCCATACCCCACAGCTTCTGCTTTTTGTGCACAGAAACAAAAACAGTTATCTAAATTTTCTTGGTTTTCCACGAGCTTGCTTGTCTTACCAAAATGAACACTGTTAGCAGAGGAAGATGATAATTTTCCATGGAAACCAGTGGAAAAGGAAGCAGGTTTCAAAATAATGTCCCCACATTCACTTGAGGCATCTTTGTGTTCATTTTAGAGATGGGGACCCAGACACAGCATGACAAATGACACGCTTGGTGTCATCAGGCATTGAGAACAGGAAGCTGAGGGCTTGAATCTCTGCCTGTTGTCTTAGTCACAGCTCCTTCTTAGTGTTTTCTGTAGGTTTTGATTGAATTTTTAAAACATTTGGCTTTTTTTTCCTTGCAGTATATGCTCCAGCCTGTTTTGTGGTTTTTCTGTGTGAGTGGTAAGCATTCACCCACGGAAAATAAAATTACTCATTGTTTCACAAGTAACTAATTCATGTGTTGAAATGGGGGGATGGAGTAGGACTTAAGGAAATCAGGAATTGTCCTGTTTTATCACAAAGCAGAAAATGAGCTCTGTCAAAACCTGTCTAGACTGGAAAATGTGTCTGGGGGTGTCCTCAAACTGGATGTGGTTGTCCACGATGGCAACACCTCCAGGTATGAGCGTCCCACCTGATCAAAGAGCACAGGTTCCAGCTGGACAGGTTCCTTCATGTGGGTGCTGCTGTGTTGGTGTCAAAAGGGTTGTGCTCATGTTCAGACAGCGAAGAAATCACCATGGAATCATGGAATGATTGAGGCTGGAAAGGATTGCCGGGTTCCAACCCCCTGCCACAGGCAGAGCCAACTTCCACTAGACCAGGTCGATCAGGACCCCATCCAATCTGGCATTGGATGCTTCTAGGGAAGTCATCCCTCTTCACTCTCATACTGTGCTGGAAAATGAGCCCACCCCATGCAGACCAGGCCTTACTTTTACTCAGAGACAGTTTTGGAACAGCTTTCCCCAAATCCTACTCAGTGTTGTGCTGCAGTCACTCCTCTGGGTATTTTCAGCTTTTCTATTAATGATAACCAGGAAATAAATAGCCATTTCTTCCTACAAACTGATGCTGAACTTTACATTGTCATAGGTAATTATTACTAGAATGAAGTTTTTTTCATGTGCCATACTTTAACAGTGATACAGAGGAAAAGAAAACGGGATTTAATTCATGTTGAATCTTTGTTGTTACACTGGAGGATAAAAGCAATGATGCTGTACAACCAACACTGTAAACAATGTTCAAAGCTTGTTAATTGCTGAAAGGAAGCTTGAGAATTTAATCATTTACAGAAGCTGTTGGTTTTATAGCAGATAAAATATTTCCTGCTACGCAACAGACTGAAAATGCTCATTCTCACAACAGGCTTGTTCAGACACAGGTCTGTCTTTTAATGTTGTTACAATAGTGCTGAAGTGTCACTGCTGACACAACCCTGTGTCACTAACCCAGCTCCTGACCACTGTCCCTGCCTTTTGTGGGATGGCATTGCCTACCCCTGGCATGGGGATAAGGTCTGAGTGTGCACAGGATCTGCTGGGGGAAGAAGCAGAATTTGACCAATTTTTTTTTTTCTCAAACAGGAAAAGAAATAGAAATTAAATAAATAGATGCTTGTTTTCAGCAGTGTAGATTACATAAACCCAAAGTGAGTTCTATTTAAATACTTTAAAATAATTTCCATGATGTTTTTGCTGGGGCCCTTAACTCTTAACTCTGAGGACTCTTAACTCTGAGGTCTGAGGTAAGAGCTGCAGCTACTGGAGAAGAACTCCATTATAATGTGTGCTATGAAATCTGGACTGAGCAGACTCTGAGGTGGCAGGTGTTTTCATTCTTATTGGTAAAAATCCCACTAATTGTCTGCTAAAAAGGAGTGGTTTTCATCTGGTAATTAGGAATGGTCCAAGCTCATCCCACTGAAGCCTTTTGACACCACTGGGTTTCTAAGTGCTGTTGAACCTGGAAGAGTCTCTGTGTTTGAGCTCCTCCCTCTGATTCTGCCTGCTCAGATTTTGATGGTGTTGGGGCTGGGTTACTGTTCAGGACACTTTCTCTTTTTCCTCCAATTATATTGATTCCTTTATTTTCTTACTCCCTCAGGACTGACTACTTTGTCTCCTACCGTTGTCACAGAACAACTTTTCTGGTGTCTGATTGAATCCTGTTATTGATCCAACTCAAAAGTATATTTTTGATAGTATCATCTAAATTTCTTTGTTTAATCTTGTCTTTATTGAAGTTACTGAGCAGCAGTTCTGGAAGCAATGCAGAGCTGTTTCCTGTGGATTCCTATGTCCAGACCAAGTTCCTCCATCAGTGATGAGCACTGCTAACAGCTGCTTCTTCTACTTGATCCTCTCTTTGCAAAAAAATTTATGCAAACCTGAATGCTCTTGAATCTTGACTTCTCTTCCAGTTTGCTTGGTATCAGCTGATAGATAATCAGGTAGGAAATGCCACATGCCATGATTACACCAGCCTTTTTAGCTGAGCTAAAAGTGACTGCTGAGGGGTAATGAGACACAGCCACAAATGTGAGGGAGATCCGTGTTGTTTCACTGGGAATGTGGTTCCTGCTGATGCATGGCTGCCTGCAGTGTGGATACTACTCCCAGGAAGCTCCCTGGAGCTAACTACAGCTCAGCTATGTAGTCACTGAGACTTGTGAAGAGGAGGTTTTTTTATTGCTCAATATAATCCACCGTCAATGTAATTTGGCTTTTTTTCTGCAAGTCATTAGCATAATAAATTGCTGAATATGTGTCTTTTATTGGGGACTAATTCATCCTTTGAGGGGGAAAAAAAAGGCAATCGCTGGTGTCAAATCCTAAATTAAAGTAAGCTTGGGAATGTATTTGGCAAGATAATGCTGATGAAAGTGAGAATCTGAACTCCAGCTCAACCAAAAATCATTAGCTGAGCTGCAGCATTTACAATAAATAAGCACAGTGCTTACAAACAGCCTGGTTTCACTACCCAAGCAATGAACAGGTTTGGTTTTCAGGTTCAATACCGCAGCCCCCCTGCACATGTTGGACTGTTCTTTCCATAAGCCTTTGTCTTGTCAGTCAGCACAGGCCTGATTTAAAAGGAGGTGAGGTTTTGCATGCAGACTGTGCTTTGCTGGGCACTCCTGCCATCTTGAGCAAATATCCTCACACCTGTTAGAAGTGAGCAGCAGTGGTGAGGCTGAACCAATATTTGATCACCCTTACAACTGGCAGTGCATGTCTTTAATTAATAAGAAGCCTTTCCTCATCTGTTTATCTTCCACCTCAAAAGCTCGGCTGAGCAGCACGATCTAATGGAATACAAAATGACTCCATCACAGGGAGAGTTATCTCCTCATCTGCTCTGCAGCATTTTCCCCTACATTTGCTTCCTATTTGAAAATGTAAGAATACATTAGAAGTGGTTGAGATGCCTCATGAAAAAAATAATTCTGTGTAGAGCCATTAGAACTTGTAAACAGAAGTTTCTTTTAGAGTGCTCTGTGTTCTGTAGGCTCTCTCAAAAAGAAAGGGAATTAATGTGTGTGGAAAGGCTATTTTAGCTCTTCAGCTGAATTCTTCTTCCTGGGAGATTGTCCAGGAACCCACAGCTACAAACACTCTCTTTCAGAAGAGAAAAAAAGAAAATATTGATCATAGAATGGTCTGGGTTGGAAGAGATCAGGGAGCTCATCCCATTCCACCCCTGCCATGGGCAGGGACACCTTCCACTGTCCCAGGCTGCTCCAAGCCCCATCCAGCCTGGCCTTGGGCACTGCCAGGGATGTGGAATCCACCAGAGAAAACTTGGAATTGCTCTTCATCCATTTTTATTTTGAAAATATTCTGCTCCAAGTATTGCTTTTTCCCTGACCTCCCAAGCAGTACCTCTGGTCAGAGCCATCTCATTACTGCATCAGCCACCCCAAACTCCCAGGAACCCCACGAGCTTTGGGCTCAATTTCAGGGAGACAAAGGCATGCACTTCCTGCTGTGGCTCCTTTTGGAAAGATATCCAAAGTCCAGTCCTATGGCCAGGAAAATCACCTGTGTCTCACCTGCTGGGCCTTGTACTGGAGAAGGAATCACCTGCCTCAGGTGGTTTTAACAGTGTGCACCCCGTATCCATCCCTCTCCAGATGTCTGCGGGCTTTAAGATAATCAACCTGCTATTTCTGTTGTCCTCCTAGAGGAAGAAAAAGGATTTTTATCAATAACTTGCTTTTGAGTGGAACATTCTGGAAATATGTTCTCTGCATAGACAACAATCTCTTGTTTGAAATACAAAACAAAAGGCGTACTTTCATTGTAATACCCCCTGCCAATTTTCCCACAAAAGCAACAGAAAGGGTTTCCATGAGAATATAAACTTTTTTTTTTCCTGTGGTACATCCAACCTTTGGGGATTTGGGTGTGTAGAGGGTGCTGTTTGCTTCTATTCCAACCTGGTAGTTTAGTTGTTAAGTAAAGGGAAGCACTTTTTACGAACTCCCAGCTGAGGGTTAGTCTGCAACATCACTCCTCACTTCAGTGCACTTAATGGCTCCTCCAACTTTGCATTTTGGAGGAGAAAAGATCACTCTTCTCATCCATTTCCACTTAGTGAGTCACCCAACTGTTACACTGCTCTACACAGGGTGAGGAGATGGGAAAGAAAAGCAAAAGCAAAATGCACCTGCAAGAGCTGTTTGCAAATGATGCTGCTCAGTAAAATGACCTTCACACAGACAGAAGAATAACAATGTACAAATGGTCATTAAAAAGCTTCATTAACAGAACCCTCCTTGCCTGCAATGCTTTTAGGGAGGTGTTCAGGTGAGTTCCTCTGAATCCCACTGCTGCTCTGCCTTTTTACCTATTTCCTGAGGGTAATTTTTCAGGGCATCTGTTCATCCAGTGTTCCTGGCCCTGGCTACTCCAGGTCCTCTCAGATTACTCTTCCAGCTGGGTGGGCTTTGCTTTTTCTGTGTTTTTGTCAATGAAGCTGAAGGCTTTCAGGACAGGATTTTATTTAACACTGATGTCTTGCTATACCTGCCTTGGTGGCTTTTTTCTGTTTCTATATATCTTACAGTCTCTTGAGGATTATTATGAAAATAATTTCTTCAGCTGCTTTTGCAAACTCTTTACAATTATGAAATTCAATTTTTGTGGTATTTTTCGTCCCAGAGTTTCAGATTTTTCCCTGAGAGATTATTCTTCATCTCTTGTCCCATGCAAGATTTGCCATTAAGCATATATATAAATACATAAATCTGCACACACACTGTACTATATCTACACATCTGTTAGTCAGCAACCTGCCAGACTACGAGGGCTAGAGATAATGTAAGTACTTACTATAAGCCATAGAGATGTGCTCTGCTCCCTGAATTTAGAAGAAATACAAGCAAATGCAACTGACCCCAAAATGAAAATATGATTTTAAAAAGGAAGAAACTCCTGTAATACTCTAAATTATTTCCTTTATTTCCTTTCTATTCCCTGCAATAAAATTCATGTTGAGAGATTACCCTGTACATAAAAAAATAATGTCAATTAAGTTTGGTTTTGTCTGTGTAAGAAAATTGGTTATATCAGCTTTTGTCCAACTAGAGAAAGGCAGGTATTGCAGCATTGACACAAGTGCACACTTATAAAAAAATCTACTCCTTTCTATACAATATATGAGAGCTTTTAATTAGTTATGCTCTCCTTAGACTGAATAACTGTTTCTCAAATTTCAGTGGAGAGCAGTGTGAATGTGTTCTGGGACTGACTGTATTACCCAGTTATTCTCTCTCTCTGCTGTGCTAGAACCAATCAGATTCCAAAAGCAGTGGATTATTGACTATCAAAATGCCCTGTCCCAGGATGGGAAGCTTTGGTTCTGCAGCAGTGTCTGAAATCCCTTCATGAAATCCCAGAAGGGTTTGGGTCGGAAGGGATTTAAAGCTCATCTCATTCCACCCCCTGCCATGAGCAGGGACACCTTCCACTGTCCCAGGCTGCTCCAAGCCCCAGTGTCCAACCTGGCCTTGGACACTGCCAGGGATCCAGGGGCAGCCACAGCTTCTCTGGGCACCCTGTGCCAGGGCCTGCCCACCCTCCCAGGGAACAATTCCTTCCCAATATCCCATCTATCCCTGCCCTCTGGCAGTGGGAAGCCATTCCCTGTGTCCTGCACTCCAGGCCCTTGTAAAGAGTCTCTCTCCATCTTTCTTGTTGGCTCCTCCAGGTATTGGAAAGCCACCCTGAAATTTCTTTTCTCCAGGTTGAACAATCCCTTTATTTGTTCGAAACAGGGTCCTTTGTAACAAGTCCATGATTTCAGCAGGTTCCCAGAGAATAGTTAGGGGATTTTGTAGTTTGTGTCTCCACAAGGGAATGGGATCTTCCACCTGTGTGAGATGCTGAAGGTGGCTGTGGTACTACTGGCCTGTACAACTTAGTTCATTTGATTATGCTTATAATTACTGAATCAATGCTAAAATTATGGTTTAAATAAGAGCTGAAGCAAACTAATGTATGTATCCCTGTGCTGTGGAAAATGATGACAATGAGATCAGATTTGAAAATAAAAATAATTAATTGGTGGGAAAGGTTTTCATTTACAGGACATGGGAAGGAAAAGTCTCCATCCATTGACTTAATTGAAAAGAAAGGTAATTCAGTGTTAGTTTTGCTAACAGCTGTCTAAGGTAGCAGTTAATCTGTTGTAGCACAGAATGTGGGCCAAACTGTCTGGGTGACAATAGCCAGTGTCACATTCCAGATCCTGCAGAACCTTGCCTCTTTTGTGGCTGATTTCTAGCATGGATTTCCTGGTGTGGAACCTGCTGGGGGACTGTCTCATATTCAGGACCATTGGATGCTTCCCTTGGAGTGGGTTTCCAGCCTCTGCCAGAGATGAGAAATCTGAAAGAGGGTCACTTGTCACTGTCCATGATCACCTGATGCCTGCCTTGAACCTGAGGCCTGATTGACAACAGCTCCAAACCCTCACATTTGAAAACATGCTATTTAGACATCACCATTTGAATATTATAATGTTTAGGGAGCAACAGTGTTCCTCAAAATCCTGGCCCAGGCTCCCAGTCAGACACACCACACCAGTGGCTGCTTTCTGTCCTTATTTCGGTGTGTTTCAGTTTCCACATGTTAAAAACGAGGTGACAATGATCTGTCACAACTTGTCTACCTGCTTGCAAAGCAAGCTGGATGCTTCTCAGCTCATGGCAGGGTTCAGGCTCTGCTTTCTTTTGGCTGAACATTAACAAAACTTGAATGAGTCTCAAGCAAAACAGATGTTTTATCACAGCCCCATGCCCTAACCACAGACACTTGTTCCTTCATTCTCCCAGCTGATGACTCTGGTTTACCTGTCACACTCTCAGCTCTTTACAGAGACACCTGATGGTGTCCTGGCTGGAGTTGGTGAGGTTGCTGAAGGGCTGAGTGCTGCCCAGCCAAAACAGGCATCCTCCCAACACATCCTGTCACCCCCCAGGCGTGTTGTGCTAACAGATGTCATTAATCTTTGAGAAGCCCTTGGACGGTGAGTGTCGCAGAAAATGCTTTGAAAAAATGAATAATTCTGTCTTCAAAGCAGCACGCAGTAAATAAGTCATAGAGCAGCACGCTGGGGCTCTAGGAGGAGAAAATATGGAATGGCTGCTTATTCAGGGAGCATTGTCTGTTTGGAGAGAGAGAGGAGTCATAGAATCATTGTTTTGGTTTGGAAGGGACCTTAAAGCTCTCCCAAGTCTACCCCCTGCCATGGGCAAGGACACCTTCCACTATCCCAGATTACTCCAAGGTCTGTCCAACTCAGCTTTGGACACATACAGGGATGAGGCAGTCACAGCTTCACGGGGTAATCTGTGCCAGGGCTCACCACGCTCTGAGTAAAGAATTTCTTAACGTGCAATATAAACCTCTCCTCTCTCATTTTAAAACTGTTCCCCCTTGTCAGTAGTCACTATCTGTCCGTGTAAATGGTCCTTCTCCCTCCTTTTCATAAGGACCTCCAGGTATGGGAAGGATCCTGTAGGATAAAATAAATATTCCTGTCATGAAGACTCTTCTTGATGGCAGGCTTGCAGATGGCAGTGGCAAAGTCTCATCATACAAACAAGCTGAATCCTGGGATTTCCTAACTTTTTCAGGGCTTGGATTCACTGCCTTAATAATGCTCTTTTATTGCTCTTTGCTTGTGGACTGTGTGCATTTGCTCCCCTTTGTGCTCTTCTGTTTCCATCATGTCGTTTTGGTGGAGCCACGTGAGAGAGCCTTTCTCTCTCCTGTGAGCCCTGGCAGAACCACACTTATTGTAAATGGATCTACATAATGAACAAAGTTACTTTGGTTTCGATTGAAATGTTTTTCTTTATTCTCAGATCATGATGCCATGGCACAGCCAGGGAGCAGTTTGGTGGGACAAAGCTCCATCCCCATGCACAGCTGTAACTGGGGCTGTCCTGTCACGCACACATCGTGGGATGGTATTTATATCGTCATTTATATATATATAATATTATAACCACATTATAACTGTGGTAGTTTTACATCTAATGGCTCAGATCCCCGTAGTGCAGGGACAACCACAGCCCTTGGAGCGATCCAGGGATGCAGAGTGCTGGCCAGCCGTGGGAAGAGCCCAGGCAGCTGCGGAGCTCTGCCGCCCGCTGCCTCCTCTGAGAGTCCTGCTCCTGTTGGAAGCAGCCTAACAGGCTGGTGAGAAAAACGCTGCTCTTGCAGTGCCCCTAAACCCCGGGAGAAGGCTGATATGTATCCTGCAGCTGTAGCTTTGCTCTGTGCCAGGAGCACTCCGGAGATGGAGCTGCTGAGTGGAAAGCCAATGCACTCTGTGCTCCCTCCCCGCATTGCAGACGTGCTGCCACAGCCTCACCCCAAGTCCAGGGATGGTTTCATCTTTTCCAGAGCCTCTCTATATCCTTGCCCTGGCTATGTGTCTTACATTTTGAATCCCATCATTAATCGTACTTTACTTCCCACTGTAACAAATTAATCGTGATCTTCCCTGTCAAAAGCCATTTGTACCTGCTTTGGAACATTTCAGGCTGAAGAGTTTCTGCCCACTGAGACTGGCCCCGGCTAATCACATTCCACGCAGAGGAATTTGTATTTGCATTAGAAAGCAGCACTCGTCTATCTGTTTCAAACACTAAGCCCCAAAGAAGAGGTTGAGATGTCTCTTCCAGAGAAGCAGATCCTGAAATATCCCCCTTGTAAAATCTGGCTTCACTGAGCAAGTGCTCAGGTGAAAGAGAGGTGAGTGAAATGTCAGGTGTGGTGAAGGTTTGTAAGTATTTTCACACTGAGTGTACTCAGTACTGTTACAGACCTGTGCTGCACCTGATGGTTCACTGACACCACTCACGTGGAGCTACAGAGCTATCCAGTGCTTCAGGCATGTTTTAATAATTTAAAAACCACGTGGGTTTACTATGTTAAGGTAAATTTTAAGATTGATTGTCCTTCACAGTAAGCAGCAGCCTAAAGTTCGCCTCTGTAAGTCTTTGGCTCACACATATATCGATGTCCACCAAACTGACAAATCAGTGCACACATTTAGAAACACTCTCACTGTGTGAAGGCACAAGCATGGAGCTGTTCTACTACAGGATTTTAGTAGCAAAATGGACTTTACCCAGTCTGAGATCCAGAAGAAAGTTACTCTTTGCCTTCTGAGATACAATCAATATGTTTCCCTCGCTTTATCTGCAGGAATCACCATGCATCTTCCCCTTTGAGTGACCAGACTAATTACAGCTGTGTTGCCCTCTCTTGTATTGCTAATCTCTTATGAATTGAAAAGAAGGCTGAATAATATCACTTGATTATTTTTGGCCATTGGTGTGGCAGGACTTTGCTGCAGAAAGAAACTCCTCCCATTTGCTCACAGTTATATTTATTAACTTGAGAAGGAAAGCCAGAGCAGTAGGGTCACATCTCACATCATGCATCATGCAATGAAAGAAGAAGTGGTGGTGTCATTTGGTTTGTCTCTGAAATGGCTTGAACAATATTCACTGCTGTCTGCAGTCATTTAGACTGACAATACTACAAGGATGATGTAATTTTGAGTGTCTGTGAGACACCTCTCTGGTGCCTGAGAATGCTGCACAAAAGCTGGGCTTTAACACTGTCTCTTCTATTAACTACTTCTTACATTTTTAGTATCCTGTAAGCAAGACTTGAAAAGAGAGATCAGGAGGAAGCACTTCGTGAAGGCTCCTCAGAAGGGGAGTGCAGAATGTGGGAGCACCTTTTGCTGCTCTTATGACTAAAGAACTCATTTAAAGCTGGCAGGGGAAAAGCAGAGAGCTTTTCCAGTTAAAAAAAAAAACAAAAATAAAAAGAACAAAAGAGGATTAGGAAATAAAGCTGGAGTGGTGTAATAAACAGATTTAAAAAGCATAAACTTTAATAAGATTATTTTAAGTGCTCTGTGTGAAAACACAAGGGTGGCCAGCAAAGGAGTGTGTGTGTGTGTTTTCAGGAGTGAGCTGAGAGTGGAGAGAGAGAAATGAGCAATTGAGATCAGCTTCTCTGTGTAACTCTCATTGCCTTTCATCTTTAACATCCAGCTTTTCCATAATGTATGAGTAGCCACTGGATACTTTTAAAATATACTGTATTATATCCCTATTAGAAAAAGGAAAACTTGTAATATAAATCCACAGAAATAAATGTAAAACTCCAAAAACAACAACAAAAACCATAGAAAAAGAGGGAGTTGCAACCCTCTGTCTCATTGCGGTGACCACCACCGGGCACCACAAATACAATGATTCTGAATTCTCCTGTTTCCATTGTCCTAGCTTGAAAACAAGACAGAAAAAGGTTAATGAAAGGCATTTTCTGTGCTAGAAAGTTGTTATTTGCCTAAATTAGTAATCTTATAACAAGAGTGAATTAATAGAAATATATCTTTGTCTTTCTCAGTAAGATTGGGATGGGGCTTCTGAACACTCAGAGCTGATAGCTCAAAATGGGTAAGCATCATTTAATGATTCCTTTCTCCTCAGAGCAGGCCCAGAGGAAAGGGAGAGCATCTCAAAACCCTGGTGATTGCTCACCCCTTAAGGAAGGTCACTAAGCTCGCTTTAATTGAGCTTTAATGTTTTGGTGGCTGAAAAAAGCTCAGCTTGTGTGCCAGGGCACGGGGACAAATATAATGAGATGCACACTTTGCTCCACAGCTCAGGCTTCGGGGTTTTCTACTTGGAGTACTTTGTGCTCACAATGAGTTGGGATAGCACAGGCACAGGTTTCATTTCTGCCACCAATGGCCATCTAACAGTTTCCTCTGCATACACAGTTTCCTTCTGACTCCTTGTATCTTCTTCAGCAGAGTGGGGGGAAACTAGAGAACTACGTTTCTGTGTAGAAATTTAGTGGTTTGTGTGCCCTTTCATCTGTTCTTTAAACATTAATGACTCCAGTGAGCTAAAGCAGGAGAAGTGTGAAAATGTGCAGGGTTTCACAGGCTGCTGCATGTCCCTCTCTTGCTACAAGGTCAGAGTTTGGTGAAATAGTCTCCCCCAGTTTTTTAGAGCTGGATGGCAGAAAGGAAAATGGTGCAAAACCCAGTTATTTTGCTAAAGCCATATTGCCTGTAAGAGGGCAGGTGTCACCAAGATACCTCTAGCTCTTTTTCCTCAGTGTCTTCACCTTGTTGGTGATGGGTTGCTTCAGAGCAACAAATTCCTGAACCTTTACTGTCAATAGAATCACTTCTTGTAGGAATTTAACAAGAGATTGTGGCTGTCCCTTCCCTGGAAGTGTCCAGGGCCAGACTGGATGGGGTTTGGAGCAACATGGGATAGTGGAAGGGGTTCCTGCCCATGGCAGGGGGTGGAATTAGATGATCATTGTTTGTCCCTTCCAACCCAAACCTGTCTGAGATTCGATGATTCTATGAACTACAGTGATAACATAATATCCTGGTTTTCCTTTTCCTCCTGTTCCTTTACTCCTTTTTGCCAAGATATTTCACATTAAAAACCATTTAGCCATGCAAGAGTCTCCTCTGCTTTTCCAGCTCGACACCAGCAATGCTTGGGCATCATTGAGCCTGTGTTTGGTGCTGCTGAAGCTGCAGCTGGAATCAAGTCTTTCACTAGTTTCTGTCATAACTCTTGTTGAATGTTGGGGAAAGCGGCAGAGTGAAATTGGACAAGTCTAGAAGAGCTTCTTCAGCCCATATTATGTCTTTGTCCTTATGAAATAGCTATTAGAGCTGATGTGTTGACAGCTGTTGAGCTGAACTTGCTGATAATTAGACATCTCTGCTCTAGTGGTGCCCCAAAACACACAAGGAGCTTCATTCCTTTTAGCAAATTACAGGAAAGGCAGCTTTTGGTGATTGCCAATTACCCCGGCCTCTTTGAGGTGTAATTAGGTGACATTTCTGACTCATTGTCACATCTTGTAGTAGAGATCAGGGATAAAAAAAGTGGAAGGAGAGAAAGTGCTTACTACAGACTGGTGGCAGCACAAGATCACCTGCAATTTTCACCTCTCAGGCTGCTGTCTGAGGCTGTAAGACAGCTCTTTTCCCCCTTGAAGTCTGGGACTGCCTTTCTCATCTGCAGTGCCTTGCTCATTTATTTGAATGGCGCTCTGAGTAACACCTGTGTGACCCGACTGACTTCAGTCCTCCCCCACCAGAACCATCTGCATCCACTTTCTAGAAGGATCAAAATGTGCCTTTTGTTGCAGGTATAGGGGTTTTGTTAGGTGTTACAGCATCTTACACAGCTAGCTAGTCCCACTCCTAACTAACCTCCAGCCATTCTCATGCTTGGGGGTGCTCAGGAAAAAACCAGCAGGATTTTCTGTCTCACCAGTCCACCTTTCCAATGTGAGGGGTGTCCTTTCTTGTGGCTCTACTCCCATGTTTTATACCTGTGAGGTATGTTGTTTTATTTCTACTCACAATTCGTGTTTCAGAATTTGGTGACTGGCAATTAACTGCAGGGATTTTTACCAGATTAAACACCCAGATTAGAGCTGAGATCACTCAGCTACATAGTCCTCAAACCAGTGTCAAGAAAGTGGCAAACCCACTCCAGCCCTCCCTGAGCGAACTCTTTGGAATCAAATGTTGGTCTAGGGGTTGGGAGATTGGTACCCAAATAATAAAGCAGAGCAAGAGCTGTTACATTCTTGGAGAGAAATAAAACTCAGGCTCCTGGACAGCAGTGGATTACCAGGAGAGCTGAGCAGGGTTTCTCTAATGCAGCCCCTTGCAGTCTTAGCCATTAACTGAGGGGTGGTGGAGGCATGAGGGATTTTAGGACCATGGCAGGAAATCTCCTTTTTTGTTTCACTGAGATTATGTTGACACCAAATTATTTTCTTTCACTTTGACATGGTGCGGTGTAAAGGAAGATTTTTGGAATGCTCTTACATGGGCAAACAGGCAGAAAATTTCCAAGGAAACAACCCATAGAGAAAGTAATTTCTGCTCAGGCAGTGTCTATAAAGTCATTGCATAATTAGCTGGATTACTCTCCCAGGTTTGTTTTATTTCCTTACAGGAAGATGAATTGCCTAGTTATGCCACGAGGAGCCCCCTCATAACTCACATTAGCTGGGAAAAGCTTTAATTTCCCTCCTGGCTCCCTTAATGTTCTCTGTCCTGCTCCTTTCCCACGTTACAGCCCAGTCATTAGTTCCCATAACTCTCCTCAGACTGGTGTCCTCACTCATTTTCTTTGCTCTTGGCTTGTTTTCTGTGTCAGCACCCTCTGCAAAGGCTCAGCAATCCTCCTGCAGCAGCCAGGCAGCCACGAGAGCTGGCAGATTCCCACCTTTGCAAGCCCTGGGCTCGTCTGTCAGAGGCTGGAACCAGAGCAGGATTAAGTGTGTTGTGCAAGTGCCTGAGCTGGGCTTCCCCCAGCTCTACCCTGCTCATTAAGTATCAGAGTAAACAGATGGTACTCATTTCACCAGGAGTGACAAAAGAGAGAGCTGTTATGTTCCAATATTTCCAAACCATTTTTTGCCTTCCATTCATCCTTTTTAGCTTTTTTTAGTATTAACATTGAATTACAACCAATTAGGTAGCTCCACTCTTTTGTTTCTTTTCCCAGCACTTTCTAAATCCTTGATTGTTTAGAAATTAAATATTTGTTCTCTTGGGGAGGTTATGAACTTTGGAACAGCGTCAAAAATGAATATTAATTTTTCATCCTTAACACAACTTAAACATTGAAGACCAACCACAGCCTTCAGCTATCAGGTTCATCTACCCTCTACTTTCTTGGTGGAACCTGATGCACTGACTTCTACATTCAAATTGAAGGAGCCAGCACTAAAAGTTTACTTCTTTGGTCCTTTTGAGGTTTAGAACTAGATAATCTTCAAAGTCCCTTCCAACCCAAACAATTCTATGATTCTATGAGTCTGTATTAGCATAAATAATTGAGAGAGGACCTGAGTTACTTGGTGGCCAGCCAGCATAAAATCTGGATTGGAAAGTGCCAGTTCTAGAATGGGAAAGATAAATTATATTTACCATTTTCCTAATAGCTCTCTTTGAGTGTTTCCCCACACTCATTCACAGCTCAGCATGCTCCAGTTAGTGCTGAGGGAAGTGTAATGACAAACTGGTTGTTATTAGAGTCTTCCTTGATGATGCTTCCTTGGTATCAGTACAGCAGCAACAGGGACAAATATGGCTCAGTGGGAGAGAGAAGGAAAATTGCCTCACCCAGAACATGTCTGTGGGAATGCAGAATTCAGAGGTTTGGGAAGGTATTTATCTTCCTCCTTTTGTCACGGTAAAAATTGTTCTCTTTATTTGTGGTGCTTCAGTTAAATCATGCGTGCATTAACATTTATTTATCTTCTCCATTTATTTACTCAAAACAGGCTGCAGCTCACTGTTTGATACATTCAGGTTTTTGTGTCACAGCCTGAGTTCTTGCTGGGCTTTTGTCAGGGAGACATTTTACAGCACATGACAAAACCACAGATCCCACATAGTCAGATCTTTTCTATCACCTAAATTGCCTGGATTTTTTTGTGTAATTTCTTTGTATTTGCCTTCAAGCAGCTAAACATACAACTCCTGTTCAGTCTTCTCTGCAAAGCCAGAGTCCAGGGGCAATAATGCTCATGAACTGGGGACCAAGCCTTCTTAGAAGACTTTTTAAAAAAACTACTTCAACACCTCACAATTGCATAAGGATATCAGAAAAAACCCTTCTCACTTTTCCAACATGATGACTGTTTTTTTTAATCCATCTGAGGAAAAGTATGATTGACATCATATGAGAGAAAGCCTTGGATGTGCATCTCCAATGTGTGACAGGTCATCTATCTGACTTCAATTTGAATTGCTGTTCAGATTGCTACACATTTTGTCTTCATTGAAAACAATCTTGCTGGTTAGGATAAAGCACGTTTCTTTAAAACACCAGTTTAACTTTATTTTAGCACATGCAATAGCTGAAAATACTTTCACTTTTTTGCCACATTCAGAGTTTATTTCATGTAGTTTTTCTCATGTAGGTGGTTAAGAGTGGGTTATATTCTTTTAATGGTTATATAATTATAAAATTACATTTTGAAATGATGTGCTGGCAGTCATTTCTGCTGCTTCACATACGGCAAAGAGCAGGATCTGAGCTAAGCTGCAGGGAGTCAAAAAAGAGGACTTCTTTAGGGGGTTTAGGTTCTACAGAAAGAGGCAACTGGTGGTGTATTTCACCCAGTACACAGCTGCTGCAAAAAGATTTCCCTCCTCAAGAAGGGAGATGCTTTTTATTGGTGTGAACTCTGATGAGAGCAGAGTGAAGGAAAAAGGTTGGTGGCCGAGGAGAGGGAAGAAACAGCAAAAAGGAATGAAGGAGAAGAAAAAAGAGATAATAAGGGAAGCCACAGTCATAAAGAGCATGGGTTGAGCGGGATCAGCTGCTGGGCCAGGCTTTGGGGATTGCCTGTTCAGGGGAGCAGCTCCCCTTGCTTGAGCTGAGTGAAGGATTTCACACAGACACCTCCAAGGAACAGCAGCACAGGCTACAGAACCAGACCCAGCGGGGGCAGGGGAGGGAATGCATTTCACCTTTCAAGCAGATAATGCAGTGCAGGTTCACTGAGGGCTTTCCCTCTCAGCCCTAACACTGCCTGTCCGTGAGCTGGGTGTCCCAGCAGTGCTGGGTGGCTCTGCCCCAAGGACAGAGCAGTGGCAGGGCCACACCCCATCCCTACAGGCTGTGCAGGTGGGCACAGAAAGTCACAGCTGGCTCAGGTGAGGAGTGTCAGAACTAACACTTCTGCAGTACCTAAGACAATGCACCCTAGTGCTTTGAGCAGTTATCAAGTAAATATCAATAATATTTGCTGTCTTTGTCATTATCTGTGAGCAGCAAGATATTGTTGTGAAGAGAATGGAAACGACCACTCTGCAAGTAAACTTTTTTTTTTTTTTTAATGTTGTGACATCATTTTAAAAAAGCATTGTGTTCTCTCGGTTTGTTTTCCACAAAAACAAAAAATAGCAAGTCACAGCACTTGGCAGCTCCTGGCTGTCAGGGTTTGGTGACGCCAGCAGGAGCTGCAGCAGATGGAGAGTTGTGAACATTCTGGAAGCTTGGACGGAGGGATTTGCTGGAGCTTGAGAAAGCAGCGCTGTAAAAATGCTTCTACAGCCTCATGTGTGAGCTTTCTTAATAAATAACACGTTCAGGGGAAAAGAAGTTGGGATGTGACAGCGCTTTTGGGAGCAAGCCAGCTCTCTATCCAGCAAGCTGCTCTGTGGAATGTGGCTCTCTCTGTGAAGCGGATGCAAAGGCAGCAGAAAAAGTCAGTTTGCTTACAGTGAAGGCAAGGAGGGTGTTTGCTTGTTCTCTTGCTTTGGGAATCATTACCATCACTGAAACGTGGAGTCTGGAGCTGGATAAGCATCAGGAATGACAAACCTGAGGATATACACGCAGAGTAGCTGGGTGAGAGTCACCAGCATCATCAAGAAATGTGCATTTTTTTGCCCCTTTCATACCACTGCCATTTGCTGGTGAATTCAGGGGTATCACAGGGGCCTTGCTGTACCAGCGATTGTCAAGATGTAACCACAGACTCCCGGTGCCTCAGATGGATGGCACTGAAGGGTGACATGAATGCTGATGAATTACCATGTAAAAGCCTGAGGAGTCTCTAAAAACCACTCTTGTTTAAGGTGTTCCTCTAGTGTCATCCTGACTTCCCAGGAAGGTGACTGTCACATCTGTGAGATCAGAAGTACCATGAAGGTGCCACAGACAGCAGAATGAGGCAGTTGCTGTTACTTTACCAGAAGCACCCAAACTATGCAGGATTTACAGACAGTTCTCTCTGGAGACCCTTCTCTGAGCATGGAACATGGCTCTGCTCTGTAGACCCACAAACAGCAAAACCAAAAAAACTCCGGTGATTTTTGGAGTTGCTGGGGGTGACTTGCTGGTCTGGAATGGGACACGATGCAGGACTAAGGGAGCTGGACAGGTCAGACCACTGGATCTGCAGCATTCCACAGAGAGTCCTCTATCCCAAGGAAGCACAGAGGTCCCCCAGTCCTGGAGTTTGGTAGTAGAAACAATGAGCAGAAAGTGCTGAGATTCAACCAAGCTGGGAATCCATGAGATCCTCACTGGACTCATCATCAGTGGCTGATGGCACCAGTACAAGAGAATTTCTGTAACATATGCATGGGTTACTAGGCTGGTTTTCTCCTGTGCTGTGCAGTCTCCTGGTTCATCTTTATAGGAACATAAATCAGTGAAAAGACAGAGTAAAAAAATTAGAGGATGGTAAATCAAAGCTGAGAAATACCTAATTTTTCAGTAATGCCCTGATGGACGTGAGAGAAGCCCTTAAAACTCCATCATTAACGAAGCTTTTCTCCTGCATCCAGGCTCTTTGTTTCTGTGTGTTTGGAACAGGTGGTTTTCAAATGCAGCAAAATTTGTCTCCCCCTTTCCTCCATATCCTAATTTCCTCACCCAGCAGGGTTCTGACTCCATGAGGAAAATGAAATTCCTTGTGCTGCTTACCCAGCCAGCAGCCACAGAGGCTGTGTGAGGATATACAGACTTAGTCAGTCAGTGCTTTCTCTTTCAGGGGTCCAGCCATAGTAATTTATTTCTTTTTATGGGCAATTTTGGTGTTATTGCCTAAAACATGTTTTGGAGCTGAAATTCAAATTAAATAAAATAAATGTTTACATCATCATTATTAAAGACAATTATTGCTGCTTATGCAAAGTTGCTGTTTGTTTTCTCTTAGAGAATTTCTCCATGGTGTTGTCACAAAGTAAGCCATGATCCCATGCATCCTTCAGTTCCCACAGGCACCAGTGGCAACAGGAAAAGCTCTGTTGGATGGCTCCTGTCCCTGGAGCCACTCTGGAAAAGAGAATTTGCAGAGAGCCAAGGAACCAGACCCATGACCTGGAGAGAGCTAGGAATAATCCTTCTTTTGTGAGGTTATCATGGGGCAGAGAAGGCCCTGCTGTGGGAAGAATGTGAGTCCATTCAGGGAGAATATGGACATTTTAGTGAGCACAGTACTCATTTATTTTAATTCTCTCTAGATATATTGATGGGAGTCTTGTTACTAAACTGTTACATCAATCTGTACTGCAGAGAAGAAAAAATAATTACATGCTTTAAAGAAGCCTGCATATAGAACCAATATCTATGTACATAATGTATATAATGTACACAAGATGCCTTTCCATTCAACTTGGAAAGATTAGTCCCTTTTTACTGAAGGAAATAAAAGGTTAGGCATGATCTGTCATGAGCTGCTGTAGGTGAATAGGATTGTGGTCCTGCTGTGGAGGAGCAGTGAAAGTCTTGACAGCTCATTATTATAGATTTGTGCTGAGTACTGGCCAGGGTGGGCAGGGCTTGATCGGATCTTGAAGCAGAAATGCTGTGGGTGAGCTGGTTTGATGTGCCAGGCAGAGCCACAGTGCTGGGGCACTGGCAGGCAATTCTGGCTCCTTTGGGCCTTTCTCTCCTGTTCTGAACTCGTTGATGGGTGCCAGGGAATGGCAGAGTGCTGGGGGAGGGCTGTGCTGTGCCTCACCTTTTGATCAGTGACCTGGGGGAGGTGAGGAAGAGAATGTTGTGAATGACAACAAACTGGAGGGCTGGAGGGGCTTTGCATCCTTGAAGGTTCTCAGGAGCTGGGTGGATAAAGCCCTGAGCAGCCTTGTCTGGCCTCAGAGATGGAGCTTGGACTGGGTCCTCCCCAGGTCCCTCCCAGCTTCAATCCTCCCATGAGCCTGTGTCTCCACATGCAGAGCTCCTGCCTTTTTCAAAAACCAGTACAAACTTCAGGTGTTTTCCCAGGGGTTGGTGCTCCTGTAAGAAGAGTAGCAGAATGGCCTTTGGTGCTGAAATCATGAGTGAGCGGTAAAGAAGGAGCACTGAAGGCTTTGTTTGTCTGACATGGAAAGCCAAGGCACAGCATTCAGAAAGGAAGGGTCCCCAGGAGACAGGCTGAACCTGGAATATGCCTGGGTCCTTGACAGGCAGCTTTCACACTCTCATCTGCACCTGACGTGGCTAAAATGGCATTTTTTATTTTAGCCAGATTTATGTTTTCACAGTCAGGGGCTTCTCTTAGAGAAGTTTCTGCCTCCTGCCCTCTGGGGTTTGTAGCTGCATTTCTGAAGCATAGAGTGTCCCCAAACCCCGTCATGGTACAAGAATGTGAAGAGCTTTAGAAAAAATTATTGCAGCCTTGCTCTTGAGGGTTTCAAAGACAGGGTTTCAGAAACAGCAGGACCAAGGCAGCAGGAGGAATGAGAGTCAGATTCAGCACACCAACATTTGATAGAGAAAAATGCATTTGTTGTTCAGGGAAGGGAACGGAGCTGGGGAAGGGGCTGGAGCCCCAGCAGAGGCTGAGGGAGCTGGGAAAGGGGCTGAGCCTGGAGCAAAGGAGGCTCAGGGGGGACCTTGTGGCTCTGCACAAGTCCCTGACAGGAGGGGGCAGCCAGGGTGGGTCGGGCTCTGCTGCCAGGGAACAGGGACAGGACAAGGGGAAACGGCCTCAAGCTGGGCCAGGGGAGGCTCAGCTTGGACAGCAGCAGGAATTTCTCCATGCAAAGGCTGCTCAGGCCTTGGCAGGGGCTGCCCAGGGAGCTTTGGAGTGCCCATCCCTGCAGGTGTCCAAGGAAGGCGTGGCTGTGGCACTCAGTGCTCTGGGCTGGGGACAAGGTGGCCATCGGGCACAGCTTGGACTCCATGGGCTGGGAGGGCTTTGCCAGCCTCAGGGATCCTGGGATTCTGTGATTAAATCTACGGCTTGGAAATCCACAGAGTATGAACCTTACAACTTTCTCGTAATTCTGTTCTTTGGTTTGATAACTTCTCTGACTTTTCCTAAGGAGTTTTTCCTATTAAGATCCAGCCTCTGGCTGCTTTAACTTCTCTTCTAGTCTCTTGTTCTATTAGGCATTCCTGTTTTTATTGGATATTTTCTAAATGTGGAGGTAGTATCTAGTGGTAGCAGCAAGATCTCAGTTGCTGGTTTAGTTCTAAAATACTCAGTTTATAGACATTCTTCAAGGACAGAGAAGAGCTGCACTGTCTTGGTTTTGAGCAACAAACATAACCCACTCTGTCCTCAGAACAATAACTGATGTGAATCCCTGATGTTTATCAGATGTTTATGTTATTGCTCTCAAATGGGTTCTTTCCAAGACAAAGGAGTTGTAACCTGGATAAGGCCAGAGCTCCCGTAGCCTGTCTCAAATGGCAGCTGCTTTTAGGGTCTGCAGAGGGATACTGGGAAAATCTCTGATGCACAGATCTGGGAAAACATCTGCCTGGGGGCTGCTGACTTCTGCTCTGAAAAGGGAGTGAATTATTGAAATGAGGCAAAGAGAGTTTGTGGAACATGGAATTGCAGAGTCACTAAAGCTGTAAAAGATCTCCAAGATCATAAAGTCCATAAGCCAGCACCACCACCCTGTTCACCACTAGCCCATATCACCAGGTGCCACATTCACACGTTTTATTGAACACTTCCAGGGATGGTGACACCACCACTGCCTTGACAATGATTTACAACCCTTTCCAGGAAGAAATTCATCCTGATATCCAACCTCAACATTCCCTGGCATAGCTTGAGGCCTTTTCCTTTTGTTTAACAGGACTGGCCTGAGACTGAGCCCTCGGGTCACCACTGGTGACCAGCTGGGAAATACAGAGCACAAAAAACCTCTCAAGGCTTGGGTATGTGCTCACATTTGTCTTGACTCACCATAAATGCTTTGAGTCTGCTTAGATGAATTATAAAAATATTTTTTCCTGTTTTTGGTGAATTTGCACTGAATGGACTCCATTGACAAATGTGTTCTCCCTTAGCTGTTGCATTGCTTTTGGTGGATACAAACAAGTTGCCCCCTATGACTGTGTAGATTTTTATGTCACCTGGAGGATTTGCTCTCCATGAGCTCTTCTATGCTGCCTTCTGCCGTGCTGTTAATATGTCTGCACTGCCCTTGGGATGAGGGAACAGAGCACACGTTCCATGGAAACACTGAGTCCCACAGTGGTTTGGGTGGAAAGGCACCTTAAACTCATCTCGTTTCAACCCCCCTGCTCTGGGCAGGGACACCTTCCACTATCCCAGATAGCTTCAACCTGGCCTTGGCTTAATGGAGTTTTGTAGAAATTGAGTTCCTCGTTTACATGGAAATTTCAGTTGCATCTTACAGAGCTGTGAAGTGCATCAGCATCGTGTGTTCATGCATGGATGGAATAGGCCAAGAGAACTTTTGGAAGTTGCCCTCTTTATTTATTTTATATACGATCGTAATGAGCAATTACCTGATTTTTCTCTTGTTCAGTACTTTATCTGTCTCATGTAGAGGATGATGGCTGCTTTTAAAATGTTACAAATTCACAAGCAATTAGGGCAAAGACATATCAATGAAAACAATGTTTTCCTGGGGTAAAAATGAGTTACAATGCAACCTGAAAACCACCAGAGAGTGGAAAGTGTTGAGAGCATGATTTTTGAATGCTCTTTTCCAAACTATTATAAAATCTGATTTATTTCAACTGCTGAGTGTGGCAGGACTGTCTGCAAGTGGCAGAACTGCAAGCAAAACGAGCTTCTAAAAATGCTGATTTTAGTTGCACGCAGTAATTAGGAGAACAGTGAACTCTTGGGCAGCAAACAAAGCCTGGCACATCCATCATTTCACACCTCTTTGGTGAGGTGCTAATGGGATTTGAACACTACACAGGTCTGGATGTGGCCTCTACACTCCGTCAGACAAACACTTCAGGAGTGTTTATACAGTGGCTACTTTGATTGTCTGCAATATCAGTTACTTCTTTAATAATGCAGCTTTATATTAATTGTGCTGGAGAGCAGACCTGCTTCCGCATGCAGAATCTTCCCTCTTGCTGCCTTTTCTGACAGCAGGCCAGCTTACCTGGTGCTGCTACACCACCAACCACCTGCTGTGGGCTGTGGAGCTGTTTTCTTAATTGCAACGAAATCGTTCACGCCAAATAAAGCCACATTACAACAGCATAATTTAATTTGCAGCTGTTCATTATATTTCCATTACCCTTCAGCTCTGGCACCCTCCCAGGAAAGGACCCACGAGGAGCAGGTGAGGCAGTTTCCAGGAGGGATAAAATTGCACCCTACAGATTCTCAATGCCATGTCTTTCCTGTGGCAGAATTCTGGTATAATTATTACATTCCTTGGGTTTCACTCGTGTCACGCTGAAAAATAATAATAGAGAGGGTTTTCTTCCTAGGCCTTTAAATCTAGATTGCGGTCTCTTGCTATTCTAACTCCATCATGTCCTGTTATCAAAAATACGGGGTTTTATGATGCATTACACATGTTGTTTTCGTTTGAACACCGGAGCTTTTATCTTAAAACCTGTACTGAATTGTGCACTACATTAATAGATGCCAAGGCTAGAGGAAATTCAGGCTGCCTCACAATTATCCTCTAATGAACACAGTAATGAAACTTGTGAGCATTTGCCTTTCTGTAGTACTTTGAATTTAATGTATATGGTTTAAGGCATTTACTCCATTATGACTTGAGGTATTAGGAAGCAGAATACAGTTTATTAACCATTCTACTGTTTGTCTGGAAGTATTTATAGTAAACTTTTTACAGTTAATCAAAAGCAGACATTGTAAAAACGAAAATCTGATTTATTGCCAGGCTTATAAATGTCAAGTGTACTGTTATGCAGGCTTTGTATTTCTTCAGTTGCAACTTTAAAGAACGTTTTAAGTGATTAGAAAAAGGAAGTTTATTAAAGGCTCAGCAGGTCTTCTCTGCACTCTGCTGTTATTAATGTAAATCATTGCATCGTGTGGTAGAGGAACAACATGGCAGGAGAAGTTTCTAATCAGGTTTTCTCTGTGACTACCAATACCTCCAGGAAGAACTTAAAACAGAGACCACTGTGTTTCCTCTGGCAAACAAGTGCAAGGAGATCTCAGAAGAGAGAAAGGAGAGTGCAAAGCAGCCAGGGTGGCTTTAATTGCTGAAGTTTTCTTTGGGTCATGGCTTATCAGACTGTGATGCTTGTAAGAAAATTCAGCACTCTCAACTCTTTGCCAGTGTCTATAGATGGCTTTATCTTCAGTCCAAGATACTGTGCTTGAGGCAATGTTGAATCATGTGCCTTTCTTGGACAGCACTGTTACATCCTGTTAGCTGCTAACCTAGGGAAAAGTCTGCTGGGAAGGGGAAATCCTTTTGGTTCATGGTTTGAGCTTGGACTCTGGTTGGTAGGTGTTGGTTACTGCTGGCATGGTGGGTGCACACCTGGGGGGGAACTCAAACACAGCCACAGCAGGGAAGCCCCCGGCTCTGCCTCAGCTTCTCCCTGGTTGATTTTAATGTTTGAGAAATGTGGGTGAGGACTGGCGTCTTCTTTGCAAACTGTTGGGTTAAAAATGTCACTGAATAAAAGGACATTGGTTTGTTGTTAGTATGAGCTTGATGAAGTGATACAGAAAGCAGCAGAAAGAAGGGAACAAGTTTTCCTCTGTTTTTGTGGTTGTGACTTTTAAGTAGGGATAATCAGTGACAGATACAGGATAGGGAAGTACTGCAATAGCTCCTCTCTGGATGTTTTGAAATCTGAAACTCTCTAAACTCCAATTGTCTGAGGGTTGTGTATAGAGGATCCTCTTTTAGAGTCAAGTATGGGTTGATGAGTCCTTGAGGTTGGTTTTAGTCCAGTTGTTGCATGACATAGAAAGTAAGGTAAGAAGGTAAGCTAAGACAGTTAAAGAAGAAAGAGGAAATATTTAGAATAAAATCAAAGCTATAATATTTGGTTTTGGAAGGGGCCTTACAGACCATCCAGTGCCACCCCTGCCATGGGCAGGGACACCTTCCATTGTCCCCAGCTGCTCCAAGCCCCAGTGTCCAACCTGGCCTTGGGCACTGCCAGGGATCCAGGGGCAGCCCCAGCTTCTCTGGGCACCCTGTGCCAGCGCCTGCCCACCCTCGAACTTCTCCCTAAAATCTCATCTAATCTTACTCTCTCTCACATGTTTGATGCCTATATTACTGTGTGTTAACATGATTTTAAGTGCCTTTCTGCTTTGGAGAGCTCCTGATGGTTTGCATTGGAGCATTAAACAGAGCAATTTTCATTAACTGAGAAGCTTTATCACTGAGAGGTGCTGGCTAACCCTGAGAAGTGTTTTCTCCTGGGCAGTGCAGGGAACTCAGAGTGAGCAGGACACATGTAAAAAATACACAATTCAGAGCACTCTTACCACTGATTAAGCCATCAGGAAAAGCTTCTAACAGGTCAGGGAAGTGAAGTGGGTATTTTATAGAGGTTTGGCCTGTTGCAGTAAAAATTCCAGCAAATTATATGTGGCAGTAGCTTCTGACACTGCCATGAGGGGTGTGCAAGTGATATCTGACTACTGCACACCAGGGAACTCCTACTCACAGCAGCTCCAGGGCCCCACCAAATGTGTGTGTGACTCAACCAAGCAGCTCTCACCCTTTCTCATGCACACACACAGCACTGCTTACAAAGCAGCACTGCCTGAGACTGCAATCAAACCAGTCCTGTGGGACAGATCCATTTCTGGGACACCACTTGGTTGTTTCTGTACTTGGTGGATGCCCTTTGCAGCATTTGACTTGCCTTGGAGTGTTGCTTAAGCAGCAGGCAGGGATTTGACTGTGGCTTTGGACAGTGCCAGCCCACATCCAACTCACTGACCTGTGCAGTCATGGTTTGAAGCCTCCAGATGGAAAGATATGAACAGGTTTGGTTTTGGCCTGAAAAAAAAAATAATGTCTTCAAAATTCTACCTTTTAAAGGTGGTATTTGGAAGATTTAATTGCTACTCTGAAATGGAATCATAGAATGGTTGAGGTTGGAAGGGACCTTAAATATCACCTGGTTCCAAATCCCCCTGCTAAGGGCAGAGCTCCAACCCTTCCCTCTCCCATTTCTGCTCCTACAGGGAAATACACCTCAGCTGAATTGTTCTTGGTACTTCTCTTGGGGTGAGAGGGTTTGAAATGGCTGACTGGACATGAGTTGTGACAAAATGGGACCATTTGGCTTTCAGTCCCTCAGAAATTCTGCAACATTTCAGCATCTGCTTTCATGAAAATTGACCTCAGCTTCTGCGTGGGATTGGACAGGTGATGTCACACCTAACCCAAGCTGGCTGCCAGTTCCCTCCTGCCTCTTCCCTGTAGGGCTCCTTAGCACAGCCAAATTACCCACAAAACAAAGACATAACTGGGATACAGGACTGTATCTAATCCTGGAGAAAATGGCTCTGGTTGCCTGAGGTGCTCTGCAATATTTGTCATCTGTGGATAAGCAGCAATCAGCAAAACTCACAATAAGCTGTAAGTGCTCTAAATGTCATAATGAGCTCAGGCACTGAAATCTGAATGCCATTTGTGTTGCCCTTTGATAATAATTTGTGATTGCCACTCAAGGAGGCAATCATGTATCCAACACAGCTAAAAATGAGATGCATAACCCTGGCTTTCCATTACAGCCTGAGCTGCTGTGAAGTGCACTAAAAGCATCTTAGACTGCATTCGTGTTCACATGTCTCACACCCATGTCACATACTGCAAGAGAAGGGAACCTTAAATAACAATTTATTTGGGGAAAAGGGGTGAAGATTACAGGTGTTCTTTGCAGAACATTACGCACAATATTCTAGCTCACAAAATATCTGCTACGTTGCTAACACCATCTAGTCCCTTTCCTGCCCCTTCTCATATGTTTGGAAGATCCTGCAAATCCAGCTCTTTTATGTTAAATACCTTTCTGGGAGTTGTTTTGTTCTTTTTTTTCCCCCCTTCATCCTTTTTTACTTATTTATTGCTGACTGCTGAAGTGTTTCAGCTTCATTTTCAGACTGTAACACCTTTTGTTTATCTTCTGCCCCTAGACAGAAATTTTAAAAAGTATTTTCTTATCTTCAGAATTTCATGAAAGGATGCCAACCTGTGAGACTCTTTTTTGTTGCTTTTTCTCCTTGTGTTTAAATGTCAATTTAATCCCAAATGTATTGTAAAACCATGTTTAATGTATTGTAAAACCCTTTTAGATAGTGATGGGCAGAGAGGAATGTCTCCAGGCAGCATTGTATTGCCTTGTCTTGCTGCTCCTCTCCTCCCAGCAACTCTTTTTATCATCAGGTTGAGGAGTTTGACCTCAGTTAAAATTCTTTTGGGTTTTGGACTTCTTGATATTGGTTAACCAAGAAGAACCCTTCCCAAGGCCTTGGAGAACAATTGGCCACATGATTGTCAGCCTTGCATTGTTTGGGAGTCTTCAGTGCCACATTTAGTGGTGCTGCTGTACTTCAGTAGCTGTTTTGATGTATTTGGTGCTAAGGCTGTGCTCTCTGTTACAGAATGGGGAGGCTGTGAACAAGAAGGGGCTGCTCAAGCAACAGCAGAAAACTGTTGGCAAGGCTAAAGCAGCTCCAGAGGGAACAACCTGCAGTGAATGTGGGATTGTGCCACTGGTGTGGTGCCTCTCAGTGTGGGCATCTGTGCCCTGTGTCAGTCCTGGCAGGGCAGAGGCTGGGCATGGCCTTTGGTGCCCTGGTTCATCTGAGGAGTACAAGGAAGTATCAGCAGATGGGTGAATGTCTCTTGATGCTGAAATGCTCCCAGGGAGTGACAAAGGTGATTCTGAACTCCTGAGTTTGATGGAGTTTGTCTCTGGGAGAAAGGGCAGACAGCTGAGCATTTCCTGTGCTCAAGCAGTGCAGATCTGTGCCCCACGCCCTGACACGTGCCAGAAAAGTGTCCCAAAGAGATCTGGAGAGCCTGGACGCAACATGAGCTGGACTCCAGAGGAGTGACACCTCTGCTGTTTGCATTTGAGTGAGAAGGTTTGGTAGCTCATTCAAACAACCTCAAAAAGTCCACTCCTACCTTTGAAGTGACACCTTTGCTCACCACATTTGCCAGTTGCTCATTTTTAGCAGGACTGGGTTTAGATGTTTGAATCACAGATTTTTGCCTAAAAAGCAGTGGCTGTACCACTGTAGTGGTTTTAGTTTGCTTATTCAGGTTTGTGGCTAAATGCCAGCACACTTACCTAAATTTACTTGATTGCTTGTTGTGAGATAAGGATTAGGAGTAGGCAAAGCAGGCTCAAACTTTATAAAGTACAAAGAAGTTTTATTAATATATCTAAGACAAAGGGAAAAAAGGAAAACAAAAACTCAAGAAAAAAAACCAGAACAAACTCCCCAGACCACCCCTCCTTCCCCACCTCTCCATTTCATTCGCCCTGACAACATACAAAAGACAACACTTTGACCTCCAGTCAGTTTACCACCTCAGAAACAGCTCTTGTTCCAGTTCATTTAGGGAGAGAAGTTTCTTTTGCTTACACCATGGATCTTCTGTAAGAAAAATACAGTTTTTATGGGTCTTCTGCCTCACCATTAACCGCCGCCCGGAGCAAAGTCCAGCTTAATGGTGGATCTCTCCCACACCAGTAGCCTTCCCACAGCCACTATGGTGGGTTATGAACAGTCCACAGGGTACCTGTTTTAAGGATGCTTAGTTCAATTGCAGCAACAAAGAAAATCCCTTCTTCTGTGCTTAGCAGCACAGGTTCTCCTGACAACTCAGGTTCTCTAGCATTCTCCCCGGGACCAGGGCTCTGAGTCACAGCCTCTCCTCTCTCTTGGTTCTAGTTTCTCATCAGGCTGTACTTTTTCAACACTTACTTGTCTGTACTTAGGTATTTCAGTTCATTGGCTGCAATAAGAACCTCACATCCCCTTTGGACTATATCTTCATATATTACAGAGAATTTATTAGCTCAGTCCCCAACCATGGTTCTCCAAAAGAGTTTTCAGCTTCACTCTTGAAGCAACTTCCCATGCACCTCCCTCTAGGTATCAGTTCTGCTTTCTTCACTGACTGTAAAGTCTCTGCGCTGCACTATGTAGATGTCCTCACTCGTTCCTCTCTCTGCGAGGAAGGATGGGTGTCTGTGAGTTTAGTCCAGGCATGGAGAGAGTTAATCTCTGTCTCTCTCTCTCCGGCAGTGTGAGGATCACGTGCTCTTTGCCGGGCTGCTTGAACAGGTCCGAGCTGGATGCCAGACGCTCTCAAGAGTCTCTGCCCGGCTCTGCGGAGCTGGCTCGCCTGGTAGGGCATCTGGGCCGGATGACAGGGCAGGGCCTGGCCCGAGCTGGATGGAGTCCGGCCCGGTCCTTGCCTGGCCCGGCTCTCCCTCTTGTGTAGCTGACACACCGGCTGAGCTGGATTTGCTGAAAATTCCAATCGTTTCCTCCCCCATGCCTGCCCGGCTGCAGCGGCACGGCTGCCGTAAAAACCTCCCTTCCCCCCCCCATCCCTCCTTTGGAAGGCGGGGGGGGGGCCTTACCAGTGAGAGAAGCAGGAGCTGCTCCTCTCTACACAGCAGCAGCAGGTCCAAAGAGGAAGAGCGTCAGAGAGTCTCTGCTTATATATGGTTTTTTCCTTGAAGGCGGACCAACTTTTTAATTGGTTTACCTACCTATCAATTCTTAAAACTACCTGATTATTGGCTCTCTCTCTCGCAGGAAGGAAGTTGTATTTCTTCCTGCATTCCTGCAGCCCAGATCACTTCCTAGATTTTGACCCCTCTGGCCTAACCCAGGACAACCACATATTCAGCAAAAAGAAATTCCCTGTGAAAATAAGACACTAATCTTTGAGACAGAAATTTCTTCCCAGTTCCTGGATGGAGCAAACCTCACTTCACACTTTCTGGGTTTTGCAAACAGCCTTAGAAAAACACCAGTGTTCAGCAAGGATGTATAAAATGTGTATCAAATCTTGTAATTATAAGTCATGTACATCTGAACATTTGCTGTGGTTGCTCTTAAATATATTGCATGTATTTCCTGAAATTTCCTGTATTTCCTGAAAATTGAGAAGTGGTTCAACAGGCCAGATAAATGTAGGAAATACAGCTTGGGTACTAAATATGATCATTTGCTAATGAACTTTGTGGGCTTTTCAACCAGCAAACCTCCAGAGAGACTGAATAAAGTGATTCCATCTGGTACTGGAAGAGAAGGATGCTGCAAGTCAGGAACTCCTGAGAGTGAGCTTGGAACTGTGTCCAGAGTCTTGGAAGAGATGAGATTCACAGGAAGATACACCAAGTATCTTTTATTATATAAGATATTTTTATTATGTAAAATATTATAGCTATTATATATATGTGTATGTTACATTTTATTAGACCAGGTGATGCATTGTAGCTGGAAAAAGCAGATGAGGTTTGGGTCGTGCTGTGTCCTCAACAGATAAAACATGGGCCAACCTCAAAAAGAAAGAGAAAAATTGATAGAAAAAGGTTAACTAACTCTTGGAATAGAAGAAAACTGTTACCAGGGGAAGAGGTGATGAGTTGTTTCTCTGAATAAAGTGGAATAGAGAGATGTCATTAGGGGCTAAAGAGAGAAGTTTGTGCTATTAGAAACCTTAGTCAGTGCTAATCAGATTTTCAAATAATGTGTTTCTTTATGAAAAAAATAATGAAAAAAAAAAAAAAAAGAAGAACCTTTGAAAGAGGTTCTAGGAATGAGGAATCAAAGTGTGAGGAAATAGCCCCTGGCCCACTTAGCACAAGCCTGGGACTGGAAATAGTGAAGGAGTTAGGGCAGAAACTCAAATATTTGTCTTTCACATGCCATAAAAATGTACCTTTTATGTGCTTTAAAGGGGTTATTAACTTAATCTCTTATTTTAAAGGAAATGTGTTGTGAAGATGTAGGACTACAGGGAGCACCCATCCCAGAAGAAAATACCACTGAGGGAAGAAAAAATTTTTTTATAATAACAACAACCATTTGCCTTTTTTCCTCAATACTACCATGGTATGTCATAACACTGGGTCTTCCCAGCACAGTGCATCCAGAAAGGAGGGGGGAAGCACAGCAGGGACACCTTCCA
This sequence comes from Eopsaltria australis, assembly GCA_034509425.1. Classification (NCBI taxonomy): domain Eukaryota; kingdom Metazoa; phylum Chordata; class Aves; order Passeriformes; family Petroicidae; genus Eopsaltria; species Eopsaltria australis. Next base: position 5,983,102 of record JAVTVJ010000138.1, read on the forward strand.
CTGTCCCAGGCTGCTCCAAGCCCCATCCAGCCTGGCCTTGGACACTGCCAGGGATCCAGGGGCAGCCACAGCTTCTCTGGGCACCCTGTGCCAGGGCCTGCACACCCTCCCAGGGAACAATTCCTTCCCAATATCCCATCCATCCCTGCCCTCTGGCACTGGGAAGCCATTCCTCTTGTCCTGTCCCTCCATCCCTTGTCCCCAGTCCCTCTCCATCTCTCCTGGAGCCCCTTTAGGCACTGGAAGGGGCTTTGAGCTCTCCCTGGAGTCTTCTCCAGGGGAGCACCCCCAGCTCTCCCAGTCTGGCTCCAGAGCAGAGGGGCTCCAGCCCTGCAGCAGCTCCATGTCTCTGTTGTGGTCCAGCCCTGCCAGTGCCTGTTTCCACCTTGCTGCCAGCTTTGATAAATCAACTTAAATTTGGAATTGATTATTCTGGGCTTGGGGTTGGATTGATCACTGTCTGTGGTGCTGCTGCACAGTTCCTCTGATCAGCCCCAAGAAATACAACTTGCTAGAGTTCATGATTTGGAGGTTTTCACCCCAAAAGATTCTTTCACCACAGCAAGTAATACATGGCTGGTAAGTAAAAATTGTGATTTACAGTGTACTGTCCAATCGTCTCAATGGTCTCAAGTTGCACCAGGAGAGGGTCAGTTTAGATATTAGGCAAAGTTTCTTTACTGAAAGAGTGAAAAAAAAAAAACCTTAACTAAAAAATAAAAAACCATCAAACTGATAATCTCTCTTAATTTTTATTAATCATCCTGTCATCAGCATTTAGTTTTCACTGGGGAATCCTTTCCTCCTTCCCTCTTTGAATTTAAATTGATTTGTCTCTACACAGACTGACCCTTTTTTGCCTTCTTTTTTTCCCGTTAAAATAAATACAGCAGTCGTAGGAATTCTCTTTTATTTGGTTTGATGTAATTGTGCTGAAGGCTGGAGTTATGAATTATCAAATACTTAGTCTGAATCAACAGCAGACTAAGATTGAGATATATTAGGAAGAGTTAAGTGCATTTTCACATTTGGTCTCAAATCCAGGCCTTTGTCTGGGACACCCTGGGAACTGGTGCTGTAAAACATCTGGATGTCACAAAGATCCTTCATGTTTTGCTTTTTATTTCCAGTTTTCTTCTTCCTTCCAGTCTGGATTTGAATCTACAGTGAACACTGCAATTGTGTAATTGAAATAAACTATTAAAATGTCACTGTATCTTCTGTTTGTGGAAACTTTTACATTTGTAGCTTCTAAAATGGTGAATGGCAATTTGGTACTGAGTTTTAAGATACAGAGCTCGTTTTAGTATGTCCTCATCATCCTAGAAATCCATGTGAATCATTACAATCTTGACATTTTTGTGTAAGGTCCATATTCTATAAACTATTAATGAAACATCTAAGGACTGGAATATATAAACTGGAGATTTAACTGGACTTTAAGATCTTTTGATTAAAAATACATGTCAGGATGAAATATTAATAGATGTGTGTATGTCCTGGTGATCAGATTGGCTGAGTGTCCAGAGAAGCTCTTGGATTATGTTTGTGTGGTTGATGCTCATCACGTCTGAAAATTAAAGCCCAGCATCAGCAAAATACACAACAATAACAGTGAAGTGTTAATGCAGGAGAATGGGGCAGATTGCATTATTATGGGATGTATTTCCATGAAATAATAAGCTAAACGTATTCCCTGGCTGTTCTTTCCTGGTTATCCCTCAAATGTTCTCCTTACTCAATTTTGTTATTTAATTGTTGTTCTGGGGGTGAAAGAACACCTGACAGTGCTATTGAGTGGACTGACCTGGGTGGTCCCTCATGCTGAGAACCTCTGGCTACGTTTCAGTTTTATTTCTGTTTTCCCATAGCCCAAATTATGGTAGGAAGATCAAAAATAGTGGAAAGCAAAACCCCTGTGCACAGATGAAACAGAAAAACTTCTGAGTCTGCTGTAGATATTTGAGAATTATTAAGCTTGACAGAGGAGGAGAAGGGGATGTGGGGAGAAAGGTGAAGTAATAGAGTGAAGGAGATCCAAATATTTAGGTCCATTTTATAAATATCTGTGTCTATAACATGCATTTTTTTGCCAGTTTTCCTCCTCTGTGTGTTTGTACCTATACCCAATGTAGAATGAGTTCTATTTCAAACTGGGAATGTGTGAAAATCTCTAAGACCTGAGGGAAGGGCTGCAGCTGTGCCAGGGAGGGTCAGGCTGGAGATCAGGGAAAGGTTCTCCCCCCAGAGGGTGCTGGGCACTGCCCAGGCTCCCCAGGGAATGGGCACAGCCCCGAGGCTGCCAGAGCTCCAGGAGTGTTTGGACAGCGCTGCCAGGGATGCACAGGGTGGGATTGTTGGGGTGTCTGGGCAGAGAATGGGGCTGGATCCATGATCCCTGTGGGTCCCTCCCAGCTCAGGATATTCCATGTTTCTCTGATTCTATGGGAGTTCATAACACACAAGGAACCCAACTCTCCCTTTTTCTCCTCCAATTCATTTCATTGGTATTAGAGAACCCGATTGTCTGCAGGGGCTGTGGATCCTCCTTCACTCATTATTTCAGCCCTTCTCTTCCTGCCTGGAGCTCTGCTGGCTGTGCTGGTTCAGCACAGTCTGTCTCTAGAGCAGGGAATGCACCAGGTGGTAAAGCCAAGTTCACACCCACTCCTCCAAGCCTTCTGGCCACCCTTCCTGCTCTGTTTCTGCACAACCAGGCTGTGGATGTTTTTTCATCATTTCTTTTCTTCTCTCTCACGACATTTCCTGACAGAAAGTCCTGATGTGAAACAAAAGTGAGAAATGTCCAGAGCTGGCAGGATTTGAAAGCTTGCACATAATCTGCACACCTGGGATTTTTAAAAGACAGACCACCACCATCACCTCCCCAATAATACAGGTACTGCTCTCGTATCCAAAGCTAGATTACACCAATACATAGTATATAATACTATATAATACTACTAATACCAATATTTAGTATATAAGGAAGGTTGTCTGTTCTTATGAATCTTTTGGAAGCTCTGCTAACTTGTTGAGGGTACAAAGGAATATTTCTTTCATTAATGAAATTTGGTCTTACTTACGGTAAGAAGAACATGGGAGTCAATGAAAAGAACTTAAAAGGAGTTAAAAGGTGGTAAACTGGAAGTTTAGGAACAGACAACTTTCCTTATCTGTTAAATATTCAGTGTAATCTCACTTTGGATATGAGAGCAGTACTTGTTTCATTGGGGAGGTGCTGGTGGTCTGTCTTTAAAAATTTTTTTGGTGGCAATTTAATCTTACAGAAAATCTTCCTTCAGAAGCAGCTGAAACCATGAAATGCTTGAAGTGTAAATAATTCCATGGTCTGAGGGCTGGGCAGTATGGCAGTGTGGAACTAACAGCCCAGAAAATGCTGACCACTTTCTCTCTTTAATTTGGTCTGTGCAGAAAACAGAGATGGAATTGTCCTTATTTGTTGGGAGTGGAGGCAAATCCCTTTGCTTTTTCTCCTGAGTATCACATTTCCTGTACTATATATGTTTACAATACATACTGCAGTTATCCTTTTAAAAAAAAAAGACAAAACCCCCCTATTTAATTTGTATTTGCTCTTGAGCACAGGAGGTTTGTTTATAACAGGACTGGCTTTGTGATCTCATTCTCCATAGGCATTAAGCAGAAATAAGTCCAGATAATGAGTAGCCATAAAATAATGCATAAATGTATGAAAACTGTGTCTGGTTGTCCCTAATCCAATCCAAATTTGCCTGCAGTGCTTTGCATTTGCAGTCAGAGCTCTGCTGACATAGCCTGGGTAAGTAGCTATCTGTGGCCATCATTTATCTGTTCAGAACAGTCCTGGAGAAGCAATGAGACGAAACTTCAGCTCAAAAGGCAGCCTCAGATTAGAGAACCTGTACAGAAATGCAAAAATAGCCCTGGTAAGGAAAAATTGAAAGAATTGAACCCAGACAATGGCCTTGTAAGAGGATTTCCAAGATTGAGATAAGGACTCTGCTGCAGCAGTGGCAGGAGGGGATGTTTTTTACAATCACAGCCAGACTGGGGGCATGTTTTTGTCTACAGCCAGAAGGGCATCATGAGTTTCACAAGGGCAGAGTGCAGAGCTAAATAATGGAGGCACTTTTTTAGGAATGCCATTGTGGCTGTCCCTGGATCCCTGGAAATGTCCAAGGCCAGGCTGGATGGGCTTGGGGCAACTGGGATAGTGGAAGGTGTTCCTGGTGGCACTGGATGGGCTTCAATGTCCCTCCCAACCCAAACCATCCTGGGATTCTGTGATTCTAAGAAAGCCAGAGCTTAGTCTCTGTTCTTTAGAAAACAGAGAATTCAGAATTTGGTTACAGTGGCATTCTGCAGGACCTCTCTCCCACTGAAAACTCATTTTTTCTTCTGTACTTGTGTTTGTAAATTTTTAAAACACGCCAAGGTAACTGAATTCAAATGAATGAAAAACCTTCCTCCATGGAAAGTTGGCTAAATAATTCTATATAATGAATAGATTTTGTTTTTACTTTGGGTGAAAGCACTGCATTTACTTCTGTTCTGAGAACATTCAACCCTTCTGCCTGATGCTCTGCAAGGGTCACACTGACAGGATGCTTTCATCTTTGGAGCTCTTTGCAAAACATTCCAAATTACATACAAATGCAAGCATTCTTTTACTTCTGGCTATTTATTTAAGTGCCAGACCTTGAAAAACCAAATGTAAATATTTACAGGCACTCTTCGAAGTGATAGCCTCCATTTCCAACTGAATCCCTGTTTCAGCAGGTCCTACCCAGCAGTTCACACAGGCTGGAGAGCAGTTTTACATCCTGAGTTTGCTCTCGGCTCTAGTGCTGAGCCCAGGACTAAGGAAACTCCATTAACTGCAGGTACTCTTTCTTTTCTCCACTATTTTAGCTCCCTGTGGTACCTTTTTTTGTGCAGTGAGCCACACGTGCTCTTTGAAAAACCTGATTTTCCAGCTGTTCTGCCAGTTTTAATGGCTCTGTTTTTGTTAAACGTGGTCATTGTTCCAAATTCAGTCCAGAGACACAAATTTAGCAGAGAACTTGGGGTTGCTGCAGGGCAGAGAACTTTTCTTCTTCTGAAAACAAAAGGGAAGATCAAATTCTTCAGTAACAATAGATATTTTGTTCCTTTTCTTTTCCTTCCTTCCTTCCTTCCTTCCTTCCTTCCTTCCTTCCTTCCTTCCTTCCTTCCTTCCTTCCTTCCTTCCTTCCTTCCTTCCTTCCTTCCTTTTTCTTCTCACCTGTTTTCACATTCCCAGCTTTATCCACATGTTCAGAACTCCCAGTGCCTGTGTGAGGGTGGTTATTTCTGTGCACAGGCATGTTCTTGGTGGCAGCACAGTAATGTATCCTAGCATCACTGTATTCTTTTTAAAATACAACATTCCTGCCTTGAATTGTAGGCTAGGGAAAAACAAGAAAAAACACTCAGACATTTTGAAGTGTGGGGAAATGAAGTGTTGCCAGAATGCTGCCCAAAAAATCAGTGTGAGAATTAAAAATTGTTACCTTTCCCTGGAGCTTGAGTGATGTTTTAATTCTTCTCAAGACTTCTGTGCACTGGTGGTTCCTTTTGCTGGAGAAAGTGAGCAGAGGTGGATTTTTGATGAGAGATTTCTCTTGGTATGAGTTTGGCATTTCTAGTTCTAGTCCTGGAAGAGGAGTCAAACACGTATGTACAAATACATGCTCTAAAAGCTACTGCAAACCTAAATCTGCTGGGAAAAGGCTGCTGTGACACCAAAGACACATTGGTTAGTAGGATTTAAATTAAGTGGGCACTTCCCAACTCATTGGAACCTAAGGGAGGGCTGGAAATGAAGCTGGGAGGGAGGTGTGAGGAGGAGGAAGGAGGAGATTTGTACCTGAGAGTGCAGGGATATCTCTGAGAGGAGAGCTGAGGGAACGTGACTTGTGTCCTGCTGCAGCCTGGAGAGCAGCTACTGACCACAGAAACACAGCCTTGCATGAGAGCACTGGAACTGCAGGATGGCCAATAAAATTGGGAGGGGGGTGTTTGTTTCCCTCAAGCCCAGGAGAGAAATGTGAATTCTCAGAGGATGGAGGAGGTCAGTGTCACTGGAGGCTGTTGGGGTTTGCCTGGGTGGGGTGGCACCCAGGTCCCTGTCCTGTTTGTCCCTCAGGGATGCTGTGGGGCTGCAGGTTGGTCACTGGATGAGTACTACGAGCACATGAGAGCTGCCCAGTGGAAACCAGTGACACAGGAAACTTGCTCAGCAAGGGGAGGCTGTAGTAAAATCCTTTAAATACAAAGGCACTGAGATGCAGCCCAAACAGTGAGGAAAGAAAAACCAGTGCTGAAAACGTTGAAGTTCATAGATTGAAAGTTATTTCCAGTTTTTAAACAATATCCCTTCTCATCACCTGCACATTCAGCAGAACTTTGTCTCTAACAGAGAGCACTTTTCACACAGGGAAAAAGAGTCTTTGAGAAGGCAAAAAGATCGGGGCTGTTCTGGATAAGGATAAGGAGAAAAGGATGTTTCAGCATATTGGGAATCACTTAAAAAATATCCTCTGGAGCAGAACTACTCCTCCTCACACGAGGGAGAGGACGATTTCCTTTGGAGCATTGCCTTGTTGTTGCAGATTCATTGATTCCTGTCTGATGCATACTGGGTTGGTTAGGTTTTGTTTGGTTTCCTTAATTTGTCCACAGTATATTTTTCAGCTCAGGTTTTCTTTAAACATGGTTAATGTGGCCAGTATTTTCAAGTGATTCTGCATCTCAGAGTTCACTTTGCAAAACTTTGAGGAGAAAATATTGTGCTTTGTGTTTTGTGCTTGTCAGAGCAGCTGTGCCCTCTCTGCTCCTCCTGGGGACTGAGAGCAGAGCTTGAAACTCTTGCTAATATAATTCTCTGTAGATTATGGCCATCTATCATTATTCCATCTAGCAGTCTCCTCTGATAAAAGGGAATGTAGTAACATTTGTATTTATGGTCTTGTTCAAAGGAGTGATGTGAGGTTAATTGGAAGGTTAATTAGGAGAGGTTTAATCTAAAGGCAACAAGTCTAATCTCCACTCTCAGATTCATGAGAGAGCTCTTTTCACTCAGCTTTTCCAATAAAGGCAATATTCCTTGGAGATAAACATCTCTGACACAGCAGGCAACTTCATTTATTTCAAGGTGGTTCATAGGAATACTCACCTGGAAAAAGAGCAAGGGGCTGTAGCTGCTCTGGCTATGCTGTGCCAGCCACACAAATTCTTCTATGTCATCAGAGAAAATCAAAAAACTTGAAGCATGGCAATCAAGTGAGGCTTCCTGGCAGGACAGCTGTAGGCAGTGGGGCTTATCTTGCCTTTCTGGCAACCACAAAACAATTCCCAAGGTCAGCCACAATGTCATTGTCAGGGACTCTACATTTTGTTAATCAATAAGCATGAGAAAGGTTAACAGCCAATCAGTGCTGTAAGCAGAACAGTCAATGCCTGAAAGAATTGCAGGCCCTTCTCCTTAGCTGAGCTTCACAGAGCCCAACCCTGCCCTCAGCACCTGTGGCTTTTTCTGCAGTCAGGGATTAGGTAACGGAATGGTTCCTTTTAGGCCAGAGTCACAAACATCATTTAAACAGACAATGAAAACAGAGAACCTCCTGAATAGCTGCTCCCTTCTGCAGGGCTGAGTCTTGAAGCAGTGTGGTAGGGATGAGTCCACGGAGCCCTTTCCTAAATTTGCTTCTGGCCCTGTCACTTCACCAAGGTAGAATGAACCTGGTGCTTTTCTACTGCTCATCTGGTTGGCTCTTGTTCCTGCCTTCTCTCCCCATCTCAGTATTTCCCTTCCCTGCTCTTTGTGAGCACAGCAGTGGGGAGGGAAAGATGGGAAGAGAAAAGTAAGCCCCAGGAGTAGCTGAAAGGAGTGAGAGGATCTTGGTTGATTTGTTTGTTGTGCAGAATTAAAAAGAAAAAAGGCCTCTGACACTTTAGGTGATAAATCCCAGCAGTCCGGGTGCTGTGCTGCTGGAGGGATCACCTGAGTGCTGAGGAGGAGGAGCAGGGAGATGACATTTCAGTTCAAGCATGTGACTCTGCTGCAGATGCCAAAAGCAGGCAGCAGGGTAAGAAGATGAAAAGGTGCTACTGAGGGCTCTCCAGTCTTCGACAGGATTCTCTAAGAGTCCACTTAAAGACAAATGGAGCACTCCAGGAAGTCAGCTGATGGAGGCAAGAAGAAGAGGTTGTTTTTGAAGTGTACCTTCTATTTTCCACAATAGAGTATTAATTATCTTTTAGTTTCAGGAAAAAAAATTCTAAAAGTCTCTCACTGTGGACACATTGTTCTCCTGGTAAGAACTTCCACTGCAATCTGGAAAATTTCCTTTATCTTTATATTAAGATTGTTTGAAAAGTCCTTATCATGTTTTATGCTTCAGGATTCAACAATCGTCCTTTCCACCCTTCTCTGTTTTTAAATATTTCCTTCCTGTCATCCTGATCTTCACTTCTGCCTTAACCTATATCAGCATTAAGGGTTTTTCACACTTTCCCTTTTTGTGTTTTTCCTTAGCAGCTATATTTATCACTTTAATTTCTATCTCTTCTCAAAATTCAACAAGATAGGATGTTTTAGAAGCTTGTTTCTCATAGAGGTCAGGAGGGAGGACACTATATCTGGCATTGGTGCCTGACAGCTTTGGGAGGTGTTAATCTGTATTGATGTTTGCTCCACAGAAGCAGAGTGAGCCTGTGGCCTGGCAGGTGAAGTATCATGGCAAGTGTCAAGTGTGTGAGGGAAGTGCTCCAAGATGTCTCTCCTCATTACAGCAGCAGGGCTGGCACTTGTCTCCTCTAATTACCCAGCAGCTCAGTGGTGAGGGGTGCCCTTCCTCCAGGTGAGACTGGAACCCCTCCAAACTCCAAGTCAGGCAGCTCCTGTTTTGTGTTTCAGCCCAGGTGAGCTCCTGGCTGCCAGAGGCTGTAACTCCTCACACCTCCTCCCCTGCTCCCACCCAGCTGCCCACGGCAGGGTTGGCTGCAGTTTCTCCCTCTCCTCAGCCCTCTGTCTCTCCTGCAGCCCCTCTTGGAGCGTGGCTGGGATTATCCCACACCTTTCCACGCTGAGGGCAGCACAGTCTGCTTTCTGTCAAGAGGTAAAGCCAGTGCCTTTCTTCACACTCTGCTCTGGGGAACATTGCAGCCTGCACCAGGTGCTGGAAGGTGAGTGTCACACTCCTGCAATGTCATAAGTGCCATCTGGATGCTGTGGCAGGAATAAAAGAGCACTTCAGGGCAGAAGCAACATCTCCAGGGGTTCTGGAGTAGCAGCTGCCTTGTTTTGCATCAGCTGACAGTCCCGTGGCCTTTGTCAGACATGTCTGAAACCAGGAGCCCAGACAACTTGGAAAAACAGCCTGAAATCTCATCCTGAATGTTTAGGTAGAAGAGTGTGGTCCTTCCCAGCTCCCAGTATAACTCTGCTGTCTTAGCATGCCCATTGTTTCCTCTTCCTCTGGAGATCAGATCCTGTACCAGCACTGCCAGCTGTGTCAAACCCAGGGATGGTCCAGCCCTTTCATCCATGAAAAGTCTCCTGCTCTGGCTAGGGTTGGTCTTCTGCTTACTTGTTGCATCCCCGCCCCTGGTTAGTGGAGTTGTCTCCACAGTATGTTAATGAATGGTATTTTGATGGTGACCTAAGACACCTTTTCTGGATTAAGGAGACATTTCTCCCTCCTTCTTTTCCAGCTACACAGACATCCAGACTAAAAGACAGCTGCTTGGTCAGCCCCAAGTTAACTGCAGGTGGTGATCCACACAGGAATCCCTTTAGCTGAAACTGTTTTTGTCCTTTTCTGGTGCCTCCCTTCCCTTGTTTTTGCAGACCCAGATGTTTTTCAGAGAGCAGGGACTGGGGCACAAAACCCACCCACCTCCAGCGTTAAAAACAAAACGTCTGAGTATGAATAGAATTGTTTCCAGCAGCGAGGTGGCCACAGCAAAGAGGATTTTGAGAATGTCCAGGCACTGCCACCACCAGTGAAAGGGTGCAGCAAGGCTTGGAATGTGCTGATGTGCAACTTGGAGCATCAGTGCTCCTGCACAAAATGATAGGGAGCAGAGCATGACCTCGGGGGGGAAGGAGAGCTCTGGAGAGTGGCAGAGTGCACTGGGCACCCAGAGCAGGTGGAAGCCCTGTCCCACAGGTTGGAGGTGTAAACAAGCTGTTTGTTACCACTTTGTGATGAGGCACAGCACTCCACATTTTTGCTTTTAATTTAGCTCCAATACTTGAAGTCTTAGAGCAGTACTTTGAGATTGTTTTTGTTTTGAAGGTGAGAGTTTTGAGAAGCACTTGATTCTGAATATCCGCATCTCTCTGCTCCCTCTCAGACATCATGGTATACTGAGGTTCCTAATGCCTTTTTTCCTCGTACATTTGGCTTCAGACATGACTTTTGTAGATGAGTAATAGTGAAAAATGACCCCACATGCAGAAATCTTTGTGTTAACTCCAATAATAGTGAAAGAACAAATTTCAAGGATCAACAGCCTCTCCAAATTCTCCTTCTGTAACAGACATAACAGAAAAGTAATCATCATTAGTATAGTAATTTTGTTCCAGCAACCCTTAAACTCCTGCTGTGCCACTGTATTGTCAGTCTCTGTGCTGGGCTGATGGAAGGAGAGGGTGATTCTATTAACTAAATTTCAGAATAATTGAAGGTCTTTTGAGATACAAACTTTGCTTTGATATAGGAATTTCAAAGGTAAATCGAAGTTTCAAAGGAGGCACTGGGAATGCAAAGATAGCAGGATTGAGTTCTTAGTGGTGGGTAGCTCTTGACTTTAGATTGTTTCCTGTGAAGATACTGGTTCCTTCTTTTCACACCAAAAATATGTCAAAACAAGAAATTTAATTTGTTCAGTTCTCTTGGATGCCATATGTAGCTGTCGTTTTCATGATTTAATGTATAAACATGAGAAGGCATCTTTGCCATGAAATTGTCTCAGCAAACACTGCCTTTCTTCTAAGTACTCCTCTGAAAACTGGCTGTATCTTTGGAAACCAGAATGACAGAGACTGTGTTACAAACACACAGACCCTCGTGAAATGCCTTTGGTCTTGTATAATTTCCAGACTGAGCTGTGAGACACTGTCCTGTAAAGGTGGAGAGCTCTGGGGAAGCTTCACACCCCTTTGGATGCAGACATCCGTGCAGTTGTAGAAGAGCAGAACCCACAAAGAGGTTTCCTAAGTCATCTCCATTCCAGATCTGCTCAGCTGATTTTATTCCTGAGAGGAAGACAGAAATCCCATAGTCTCCCCATCATATCTGGTTTAGGACTTTGTGCCTTTGTGGTTAAAAATATAATTGCAGGATCTTTCTGTCTTTGATGTTCACCCATTCCTGTTCTGTGCTCCTGTGAAGAATGTCATTGGAGATGTTTTTCTTAATTTTGATCTGCTGAATCTAACCCAACCCAAACACACCTACACTCAAGACAAGCTTTTGGAATGACTTGTGTGCACCTGGCTATTTGCATAAACCATGAGATAAATGTTAAAAACAGAGGCTATGACAAAGACTCTGACAAAGATCCCTCTATCTGCTATAAAGAAGTATTCAACATCTGCATTTTAATGACGTAGAAGTAGAAATCTTTTACTTTATTAAAAATCAGCTGCCTGGTCACACATGAATATGGGGCACAGCCAACTATTTTGGCTCTAATTTGTACAAGTTGATCAAAAAATATTGGCACACCTTGATATTTTTAGTATCACACACAAAGCTTTTCACCATTGGTATTGATTTCAGATTTTTTGCTTGTCTAGGGAATAGGAAGATTAATGAATAAACTCTGTTCTTTCATATTACAGTTGAGTCTAATTAAATGATGGGATTAACTAATGTCAGGCAGCCACTGGAATTGTGTTGCTGTGTCTTTGACAAGGGTATTAAAAAAAAAAAAACAACAAAAAAAGCCAGTTTTCCTTCACATCCAGAGAGAGAAGGGGAAGTGTGTAGCAATGTGTTTTGCTGAAGACAAGAGGGAAATGGTGGTGGGTGGGAGGAATAGGAGGGATGTGGGGAACGAGAGGGGATGTGACTGAAGGAAGAGGCGTTTGGACATGAGCCACTGCAAACCAACTGACTTTGCCTTCAAGAATCCATGGGTGAGAGACTAGAAGAATTTAGAACCTCAGTAACAATCATAAAAGTTGTTCAGTCAAGAGAATAATTATGCTTTTAGAGATCAGGAGTTCAAGATGCTTCCCCATATACTTAAGGACTGCAAAACTCTAAAATTCATAAACATAGGAAAATGCATTTCCTAAAAGCCAAACCAGACAATGGTATCAGAAATAACACAGATTAAGTATTTTCCCCTGGAGAGACAGACTTTTCTTCACTTTCAGGACGTTTCCTTTTCTGAAATGTCAGCCTTTTTACAATATTCTGCTATTAGCCCATATATGATCTTTTTTATCTTATGTTCTTCCAGTTTCAATAGATGCCACAATGGATTACCCATGCATTCAACCCAAATGTTTACTTTTCATTACTGTCTTTTTTTTCTCTCTCAGAGTTTATTTTGGTGTGTTTAACAAGCAACAGAACAAGAGGAAACAGCCTCAGGTTGTGCCAGGGGAAATTTAGATTGGATATTAGGAAAATTCCTTCATGGAAGGGGTTGTAAAGCACTGGAACAGGCTGCTTGAGGCAGTGGTGAAGTCACACCTGGAAGTGTTCAAAAAATGTCTGGGTATGGGGATATGGATTGATGGTGAACAGGGTGGTGGTGCTGAGTTAATGGTTGGACTTGATGATCTTAAAGGTCTTTTCCAAACTGAATGATTGTGTGAGTCTGAGGTTTGATGCCTGATCCGAATCCCCCTGTGGGCAGCCTCAGGGGCCTTTGCTCAGTGTGAGGGGGCAGTTTGCTAGCCAGAGTGCTGGGGGTGTGTGCTGTGATCCTGGGGCCTTGGGCATCCAGTGCTGTGGTGCTGCTGCTCCTGGCCCTGCCATTCCTTCCCTGTTCTTTCACCCTTTCTCCACTGCCCTGACCTCAGCAAATCCACCCCTGGCTTTGTGTCAAGCTAGAGTAGTTTGAAACAACTGCTCTTCTCTTCTTCCAGTTAAGAATCAATTATATCAATGTTGCAGAACTTGAATCGTTTTTAAAACACCTTCAGATTGTCTTGACCCAACAACTCTGATGTCATCAGGTCTGCTCCAGGCCTGTGTCAGACAGATGAAAGCCAAACCAGTGCCTTGCAGCATTCCCAAGTGTCTGCTGCAGCTGTGTCAGAAATGAATTGGCCTTGTGAGAATTAATGGCAAAATGTTGAGCTGGAGAGATGTTACAGCAGCAATGTCTGTCAGAGACCTCTGCTCAGGCCATGGTCACTCACTGCATGGGGGAGCAACAGCACATTCCTTTGGATCTGCCTGCAGAGCTGTTGGTGTGGCAGGGAATTCAACAGCATCTTTTGTCAAATAGATATTTTGAAAGAGATTTTATGCATTGATAGAGAAACCTACATGAGTGACTCTACAACCTGTGTTTGGATGAGGTGTCATCATGATGGCCCTGCCTCTGCTGTTAAACCTCAGGGAGCTCTGGTTTGGCATGCAGAGCTTCACTGCCATAGCAGGGCTTCAGCTCACTGCTGGGAAACTGGCTGGGACAGATAACCAGGGCAGGAACTACCACTACTTTAATGCTGAAATGCTCCTCTGAAACAGCAGAAGACATGATTAATGCCAGTCAAAAGCTTTGTGGGAAAAAAACACCGTCTCAGAATTGGGGGTGAGTTTTCAGGTGCTTACAAGCGTAGGTGATAAAAGCACTGGCACTGCCACTGTGTGTTTAAACTGCTCTGACACATGTGACTGAACCACACATGACATCCCTTTAGGAGATCTGTTCCCAGGGCTGTACTCTGTCTGTATTAATCCTTTTGAATAAAGCATGATGGCATTGCTAATAAATATGCAGATGGCAAAGGTTGGGTGCCTTTCAGAGCAGTTTATGCAGTCAGCTGCAGTTCCTGTAGTTTGATCCAGGTGATATTAAATCTGTATCACTCAGAGGCTGGATCTCTGGGGAGAACACACCCAGTTTTTGTACCTGAGGCTGCACCTCCTGGCTGAACAGGACAAAAATTGCAAGACTGAACTCTGCTATGCAGTAAAGAAGAAGGAATTCTGCTTTCTAGTTAACCTGAAAATAACAAGTCACAAGTTTTGGTAAGACAGTGGCCATATGAAAGAAACTTCACGGTAGCTGGTTCTCTATTTCAGATGGAAAAAAACCCCACAAAGCTGCAAACCTTTCAGTCTAGAAATGGAAGTCCTGCGACAAGTACAGTATTTTAGTGACAAGGAAAATTAAACACTGCATTATTTTTAATTTTTCTCTAGGGGTAGATTCTCCAGAGTTGCTGCTGTTCCTTCAGAACATCAGTCAGAAAAGATGCAGGATGGCTTATCCTGGTGGGAAAATGAGTTAGGTGGTGTAGCAAAGTCTCTCTCAACCCCACAGTTCTGTGATGCCACCGATCCTTCAACACTAAAGCGCTACTGACAGCATTTTTTTAACAGCAAATACACCTAATTTGATAAGCTAAAACCGAAACAGAACACTTAAAAAGTGGTGTTCAATAAGCCAAACCTTCAAGGCAGCATTTCAAGCACATTTATGATGTGCAGAAAATGCCTGAAACTCTTCTTGCAGGTTTTGTATTGACTGGCTTTCTCTGGACTTCTTGTGTTATCGACAGGATTTTCAGATGACAAACCTGAGTGTTTGTCCTGGAGCTGGGTGTCAGCAGTGGGCAAATCACAACAGTTTGAGGAGCTTTGAGACAAACTGCTGAAAGAAATGAAAAATGGATAGTTTCTGGCTGTGAATTCTTATTACCTGCAGATCTGACTTCTCCATATTTCTTGTAATTAAATATTTAAAGCCTAATATTAAATTCCTTAAAAAATCATTAATAAAGCCTATTAAGCTGAACCATGGTTTCCCATGGGATGCTGAGGCAGTCTTTAGTTGATTTTGCCAATTTCAAAGTTTTGTGTCCTTTCCACATTTGCTGCTTTTAAACTGAGGGGTTTTGTTTTGTTTGGTTTTGTTTGTTTGTTTGTCTCTCTCTGTGTTGGAGGGGGGTTAATACCACAGCTGAACTTGGGATTTCCAAACATGCCCAAGGAGTCAGCATGGAAAATAGCCCAGTGTCAGCAGAGAGCGTCTTGGTATGGACCTTCCAACACCTCACCAACCAGATTTTGTTTCTTCCAACTCTGTGCAAAAACACTGTGGTTAAAAGCAGCCACAGAAAGCACCTCAGACTTCATTTTGTCCTTGTTTCCTTGTAGGCAAGGAACTATTTCAGCTCCTGGGATTAGACATTCTCTAGGTGTTTGTACACACCCAGTGCAGCCACATTCCAGCTCAAGTCATGCTAAAACAGAGTGGCCAACAGAATCAACAAGCAGAAATAAGTGTAAATAGTTAATTTTGATACAGATTGTGGTGCTTCTGGCTTGTGACAGCCGTGTTTTGTTGGCCATTGGTGTGACAAATGATGCCTCTGAAGTTTTTATCTGCAGCAGAGCTGAAGAGGGTAAGGAAAAGAAGGGTTTTCCTATCCCATATTCTGCTTCCAAGTTGCTACACATACCCTGGATTTCAAAATTCAGCTCTTTTTCTCTTATTTTTCTGTAATTAAGTGTGGGCAGCAATTTGAGGGAAGGGATTCTGCCCCTCTGCCCCTGTGCTCAGCTGAGACCCTCACCTGCAGAGCTACCCCAGCCCTGGGGCCCAGCACAGGAGGGACCTGGAGCTGCTGGAGAGAGCCCAGAGCAGGCACCAGGATGATCAGAGGGATGGAGCAGCTCTGCTGGGAGAGCTGGGATTGTTCAGCCTGGAGAGGAGAAGCTTTGGGGTGACCAAATTGTGGCCTTCCAGTGCCTGAACAACAAGCATGGAGAGAGACTCTTTACAAGAGTCTGGAGCGCCAGGACACAGGGAATGGCTTCTCCCTGACAAAGAGTGGATTTGGATTAGGTATTGGGAAGGAATTCCTCCCTGTGAGGGAGGTAAGACCCTGGCACAAGGTGCCCAGAAAAGCTGGATCCCTGGAAGTGTCCAAGGCCAGCCTGGACAGATCTTGGGGCACTCTGGGATAGTGGAAGGTGCCCCTGTGCCCATGGCAGGGTATTGGGATTGGAGGATCCTTAAAAGGCTCCTTCTAACTCTGTGATTCTATGAATGTAACTATTAAATTATTTGGGTTTCTACTAAGATTTGCTTCAGTTTGACACCTCTCCTCTAGCAGGAAGCAACCTTGGCAACCTCCAGCCCTGGGACAGCAATCCTCAAGGAAAGATCTGAGGGGAGCTGAAGGAGGCTCTTGTGCAAACCCCTTGCGTCTGCTGTTTCCGGTGAAGTGGTTACGAGGAAGGGAGCGGCTTCCTTGTCTGCACAGAGATTGTGTTCTTTGCTCCTCTCTTGCTGGCAAAGCTGGCACTGATGCTTTGAATGCCTCATCTTTTTGCCTACAGAATGTACTTCTCTTGCCATGAACAAGTGCTTGTTCATAAATGTATGAGAAAGAAACTTATTACTTCGGTTGTGTCTCACATGCCAGTAATTGTGTTTCACTCATGAAAATAAATCATCATTTTCTTCCTCCTTTCTGTTTGTATATGATCCAGAAATGAAGTGCTTGCTTAGAGGAATGAAAGGGCTGTCACATCCCTGAAATTTGAATCTCAGCTGTATCAAAACACCCTCTTGACTATGAAGGCATCCAGAATTCAAAAGATTCCTTGGCAGTTTTGCTCTTTCACTCTCTAGAAAGCAGAGGTGAAGGTGGAGCCTGGCAGGAGAGCCAGAAGGAAGCCAAAAAGGAACATCCTGGTTCAGTCCGAGCACTTTGGTCAATCCTTCCTATGAAGAGCAGGAGCCCTTAGGAAGGAAGGGGAGGTGAGTGGGGAAGAAGATACATGAAGTGATTTCAGAAGGAAAGAGAGGAGGAAATGAACTTTGCAAGAAAGGAGGAGCAGTGTGGAGCATCCTAAGGGAAGAGCTGCATTGGAGAACAAGGAACTGTTCCATGGGGAGCAGAAAGTACAATAACCCAGTAACAGAGTGGGTTCTGTATGAAAGCAATAGGGGATGAGAAGAAAAGAATGGTTCTGTTCATTTAGGAAATGGGACATGGAGATATTGGAGAGCACAGCAAAGATCAAACCAAAGGAACAAGCAGAGGAAGATCTCAAGTCACCCTCAGCTCCTGTGTGATGAATTCAAGTGCCAGGGGAGTGATTGCTGTGTGTTGTTCAGCAGATGTGTGCTGGGGAGGGAGGAGAGCCATTCTCAGCTGTTCTGTTACATTAATGCTGTTGTCTGCTCTTCAGAGACATTTTATGAGGGTGCATCAGCTGCTCCTCCAGGCTGAAGAGCCAAATCTGAAGGCTCTTTTCTACATCCTTGGCCTGTATTTTGGTCCCCATATGCTCCCCTTCCTACTGATGAACTGAGGGAATGAATAGCAGACCATATTCTCTATCTGAGGACATTATTAATTGAATGTAGAGAGTTTAGGGCACAGAACTCCACAAATACAGGATAAGTTTAGTGAATAACACAGATGAAAAAGAGGTGACAGGGCCAGGCTTAAAGGCGGGGATTTTTTTAAAAGTTCTTTTGCATTTTGAGATTAACTTAATATTAAAAAAAGAGACAAACATAAAACACTGAAGAATCCAAAGGTAGATTATTTGTGTTTGTATTAGTACTGTGAGTCCAGCTGAGCAAGGTCTTTTTTTTTTGGACTATCTATCTAAAAATAAATACACAAATCCTTGCAACACTCTTCTCAGGGTGTTATCAAAGCTTCTCCAGATAGAACCCTCCATTCTGGATGTCAGGCATCCTTTTTTGATCTTTGTTTGACTTAATATTTGCTTGTATCATTCTGCTGCTGCTTCCTATCCTCAGCTCGCCAAGCCATCCAGGCCACTGATATTTGCTCTTCCACCCCCGTGTGTGCCATCCTCAAACCTTGTCACTGTTTATTTGGCTTTCCAGCCCCAAGTCCCTGATGGTAACACGGGGACATCAGCCCAGCTCTGTGGAGTCTCGTGGTGATTCCTCCTGATAAGAACCTGCTGGTAGATCCTGCTGGTAGTCCAAACCATCTGCTTGATGGAGATGGGGATAATTTGTTTCCTAATGAGTCCCAGTGACTCACTCTGAAAGAAGTTGCCTGCATGTCCTTGTCTGTTTGGGATGGGACTCTGCTTTGTCTTGCACTGGAGATCTTTACAATGCCCTATGAGCATTCTTTATATTCTTCAGGACTCACTACAGAAAAAAATGAGCCCTGTGTGTTTAAAAATTGGAGAGGGCCTGCCTGTTCTTCATTTCTTGTCTCCATGCAAATCCAAAAGCTTCTCAAAGAACTGCTTGTTGAATACCCCTAACCATTTTCTCTTCTCAGCACTTGCATAATAGTGTAAAATATCAAACATGAAGCTTCCTTTCCCCTTTTCACTTTGTCTTTTTTTCTCCTCCCTTTTTGTACACGCTATGTTCCTACCACATTGATCATTCATATGTTGCTGCAGTGTAGAACATGGAAATAACATGGAAGGTGTTTATAGGCTTTGTTCCCATTTTCTGACGGGTTGTTCTGGGTTGGCATGATAATGAAAGATACTCTGGATTAATGATGTACGGGGAAGCTTTGCTATTCCTGAAGCCTAGGGAAGTAGTTCCATTGACCTTTCAGTGCCAGGATTTCACTCTAAGGATTGAATTGGAACTGAATCTGGGTGTAGAGACTTGGGAAATGGCTTTTAGGATTATATCTGTCTGCCTAGAGTCTGTCCTCAGTGCTAACACACAAGGGAAAGATGTCCTTGGTGGCAGCAGTGTTTTCCAGTGCACTGTCTCCAGTTTCCAGTGCTTTGTCCTCTAGGGTCCGTGTGGGTGTGTGTCCTATCACTCATTAAACAATGATACGTATTTATATCTCCTACAGAAGTGTTCTTCACGTGTATACACATCCACCTTAGCAAGTGCTGAAGCTTTTCAGCTCTCAAAGGTATTTTTCTGCCTGGTGAGATGAGTTGTTGGAAGTAGGAGTTGCTGATGCGCCACTTAAAATATATTTAAACTTGTACAAAGGAGATTATATAAAAGATACTGCTGGAGATGAGAAGAAATTCTTTCTGAAGTAATTTTGAGCTAGTAATTGATGGAGAGCTGGCTTCAATAGCTCTCTTTTTGTGTTTTACAGTTCAAAAGGAGATTGTGTAATCTCTTTAGCAGGTGCTGCAAGCAACTAAATACTTTGTTTAAATATTTTGTTTAGTTAAGCAAATGCATTTTGAACAGATATCTTCCATTAACCAACTGATTAGAATAACAAACATGCACCCTGTTTCCAAGAGTCTAAAAATATCCATAAGCTAAATTTTGAAGATTTGAGTTTTCTTTATATAACTACAATGAACCTGGAAGATTTGGTGCTGAGCTGGTGATCTGACCATGAAAAAGGTGGGACTTCACAGTGCTAATGCTAAAATTAAAATTAGAAGATTCTCTTCTCTTTTTCCTTTGTTACATTTGGTCTCTTCTGCTTTATTGCATCTGTGCACATTGCAGTTGTGGTACTCCAAGACATGCCCAGGCATATTTTATTCTGGGAAGACAAAAATGAAGCTCTTGGCCATTGCCTGAGGTTTCACAATCGAGGTGTCTCAGTCCTGGCATTGGCAGGTTGAAGAAATCTGGAAAGCAAAGAGGGGGGGAGGATGCTCAGTAAGTGAATATAAAGTATAAGGAAAATGTATTGACAACATTAGCAAATAAATCAAGCACAGGTGTAGGAGTTTCTAAATCTGCTCATTAAATATTTACATTTTACACTCTCCAAAATGGAAATATGTTGACATCTCAATTTATCTTTTTGAACAAACTGTCATACCTGGCGTGGTATAAAATTGATAACAAAGAACAAACTGGTCTGGAAAAGTCAATTATGTTTCTTGAAGGAGTGAAAATGACACTGAAAAAAAATGTGTCTTTGGAGTCTGGTTTGGCTGGGCTTTATACCTTAACCATTATGTTTATGTAGGAGGATGACAGTTTGTGTTAGAGCACAGAAAGCTTCCTGAACCTGACTTCTGGAAAGTTCTTCATTGGCATTTTCTTCTGTAACTCCAGTGGGCCAAAGGATAGCTGTGATGGACATCAGCCAGGAAAGCATGAAGGCCTGGGTTGTTTTCCTCTGCATATGGAAGTGAACTGCAGGAGGTCTTGGTTTGGAATTAGAAAATGATATTTCTTCTTTTTTTCCCAACAGAAAAAGACAACTGTTCAGATCGTTAAATGCACATAAGGTCGCATTAATAAATTGTTCTATATTTGAGAAGGAAAAAAAGAGAATTATTTGGGTTGTCTGTTTTCATCTTTTTAAAATCATTCCTCTTCAATGCTCACAATAACCAGACCTCTTCTTCAGCCGGGATCTCTGTGTCTGCCGTGGGATTTCTTTTCCAAATGTGTTGTAAAAGAAAAAACAGTCAATGTGGAAAAAAAAAATGTAGTCACTATCACTGGAATTTTTGGTCTTGGGTGAAAGTTGAAGGAATGATGTCTCTGAAGGCAGCTCTTTTGTCTTGTCACTCCTCCCTTACCTGAGGCTGGTAGAGGGCTTTGGTTTCATTGCAGGCATTTTGGCACATGGGAAGTGCATCTATTCCAGAGGGATGATGTCTCTAATCAGATTGGTTCTATATCAACGGTTTCTAAATTGCATTTCTTTTATTTCATGGGCTGGAGCCACAAAGTTCGTGTGAGCCAACATGAAGCATGAGGAGGCAGCAGTGCGCTTTGCCCTCTGTGAGTCTGTGGTGTTACATCCCTTACAGGCTTTATAAACCCCTGGATTCAGGAAGGAGGTCAATCTGATATTCACTCCTTTTCCACGTGCCTCTTGGCTCTTCCTGCCACAGTGTCACATTTATATTGATTCCAGTATCGACTGACTGAAAACCAGGGCAATCAGAGTTGCATCAGGCTCATGCAGGAGATGTGATGATAACACAGAAACATATTCCTAAAGAACCAAAATACTCACAGGGAAAAAATGTGTGCTGTGTGGTAGAGTATATTTTTGGACACTTACCTGTGTGTGTATTGGTGATGGTCACAGACTCTGCAAATCAGTGAGAAACAGCAGATAATTAAAATTACTGCCTCTGCGGGGAAAAGCCACAGGCTCAGCTGTAAAGAACTTCATCCATAGACAGGGGCTCAGCTGGGAATTTTGAAGTGAAAGGGCTGGAAGAGGCATGCAAAGAAGAAGGAGAGAGGGGAAAGCAACTGGAACTCTCAGAAAACAGGAAGAGGGATGAAGATCCTGTGGTGAGGGCTGTGTGGTTTCTTTTTTCTCCTTTCCAGTCTGATTTGCTGTAGTTAGGATGGCCTTTCATTAGGACACTCAGCTCTTGCTATTGCAAATGACTGGGCGGACAGAGACTGAAGCACCTGAGATTTTTGAAACTGAGAGTCTTGTTTATCGACCTATGGAGGGTAAGAGCTTGAAAGAAAAGTGAGATGGACAGTACTGGAAGGTTGAAAAAACAATAAGGACTGCAATGGAGGCTTTTTAAACCTTCTGTAACAGAGAATTGTCTGCAAACAAGATGGAAATAGGCAGGAACATTGTTAACAAAAAGGGAAAAATGCCTCTGGACAAGGTTTTGAAGGGGAGAGTGACAATTCACTAGAAATGTGTAAATTAAGAGCTGAGAACACTTCTCAAGTAAAAGGAGTTGTATTTTTGGGACAGCTGGTCAATTTAAGATGGAGATGCTCTAGCTGGACATGCTACCCCAGCTACACACCAAACCCTAGGTTTGAAGTAATAAAAATATTTGCTCATGAAGCTGCTTAACAGAATAAAGCTCCTTTCAGGGCCGTGTGGTGGATGGGATTCACTGGGATGAGCTGAATCATTTGGCCCTTATGCTGAGTTAGCCCAGCATTAAGGACAGGGATTTCAGAAGGTGCATGATTGACCTGAATCACTGATTTTCCCCATGCCAGGCCTGGATGTGTAAGGGAAGAAGCAGAGTGAGCGTGTCCAGAAGGTGTTAGTGAGCGCTCAGCTCCTTTTCTGAGCAGACTTGAGAGGAAGGAGCGTAGCAGAAATGTCTCTTGATGTCAGATTCTTGGCTTGTCCCCAAGAGAGGAGAAGGATGGAGGGCACTGTGGGTTAACAGAGTGGAGAATACTCCCCCCAGGTCCTTGATAGGCCTCAGTTCCTTACCCTGGCGCACAGAGCAGTGGGGACAGCAGGCGGGGGGGTGTGGGCAGTGAGCATGGATGTGTTTTATGGAGATGGGATGAACAAGGGGATAATCACTGCCTGTTGCTGAGTGGTTATGAGGAAACTATGGCTTCTCACACAGGGGTTAGCACAGGCAGGAACTGGTGACTCTGATTCTGAAGTGTGGCTTCAGCAAATGTAAAGTGTAAAGATTCATTATCTGTCCTGCTGATTCTGGCACATATTTGGCTGACTCGTTCAGCCCCACTAATACAGACTTCACCTGTCCTCCCACACACCTGGGCAGGATTTTTTGCTCCCTGAGTGCTGTCACTTGCTGGCTCAAAGCCCTGGTCTGGGCAGACAGGCTGTGTGTCACCTCTGAGAGGAACATCTTCAGTCAATGACAGCTCTGGGTCACCTGGCTCTAAAGCAGTAATAACCTCATAACTTGTGCAGGTCTGAAATGTCTCAGCCTGGGAGCTGCACAGAAATTACTACATGGAAGGAAAATACTAATTTTTCAACCCTGAAGAGCATGCAAAAAGAATTAAATAAGCTCACCTCTCCTTGTTTTCGGGCTTAGACTTAATAATGACATTGAGATTCCTGACCTTTTAACTGTGAGCAGTTATAATAGGTATAGCAAATGAAAAATTGTAATGTTTAGATGAGTAAAAATGGGTATTTTCTTCATACATTTGGGAACTGCTCTCAAGAAATCTGTACCTTGTTGGCATGTTACTGCTTGGGCTCACTTTTATTCATGAAAAAATATGTACATCATTATTTTAGAAGGGATTTTGCCAGGTTTTTAAAAAGAAAATGGGATCTCAAGCCAGGACTGCTTGTTGCATCCTTACAGGAATTGATCACCCCTACAACACCATCCCCCTTTAATCCCAGGAAATGGAGAAAGCAGCGTAAAGAAGTGATTTGGAAATGCAGAATTCTTACACCTTCTGGAGAGATGAATCCCTGTTTCAGCACAGGGGAAGGGACTCTGTGTCGGCTCTGCTAACGATGAGAATGGTTGGAATGAGGAGCCCTTGCATCTGAAACTGTGCCAAGGCAAAGAGGAGAAACTAAAATTCACAGGTATTCATAAAACAGTGAGAAAATGATACCCCAGGGAGTGGGGGCCTTCTGGGGAAACGAGAAGCTGCCTTGGTTAGGTCACTATTCCCCAAGCTCCTTGTCCTAAGGAATGTTTTGTTCTATGTTGGTGAAGAGGATATGATGGAGGGAGAAGTGCGTTTGTAGAGGATTCTTTGTCATGCTTTGTTTTTCTTGAGCAGTAACTTAAAATCCTTGAAATTCATCATAAGCCTGGCTGATTTACAGGTAGATTTTTCCAAGGGCTGTAAATTCTGGTGGTTTCATTGGAGTATCCAAGCCAGCTCTATGGGAGTTACAAGCAAAGGAGTCTAAGAAACATTTTTTCCCTTATTGGCTTTCTCAGGAGAATGAATTAGTTTAGTGACATTTTCCAGTCTTCTTTCATCTTTGTCACAGGAATGGATTGGATATTCCTTCTTTGGTAGATTTTCCTGGAGTGCATTTCCAGTCCTCGCCGTCCATTCCCTTGCCTCACCTACGGCTGGTGAGTTTTAATGGGGGAGCTGAAAGGGTGAATGCAGAATATTGAAAAGGTCAGAACAACCCTACAGAGCCCTGTGGTTCAGGCACGAGGTGGGGATTAACATTCAGATACCTTCCACCGCAGCAAAAACTGAAACACGGCACGAAAACAACCCCTCCACGTGACAAGGATTGCAAGTGGGGAAGAGGAATAAACTCTTGGCCTGTTCCTGTAGCTATTGTCACATTTTAATAACTTTGTGCTTGTCTTATATGACAAGGTCCTATTTACTGGCAGTTAGTAGCTTCTATTTTGCTATTTAATATCTGAATTCTATTCTCAGAGCCTGTGATCAAAAATCAAACTGTAAATTGAGATAACTGAGTTGGGATTTTCGTTGGCTTTTTTTTCAAGTTGCTGACTGTACCAGAAAAATAAACTCTGAACTTTATATTCCTAATAACTACCCAGCCTTTTTTTTCTTCTCTTCCCCTTCACCTGTAGAAAAACATGAAGAATTGGTTTGGTGGGGTCACTTTTGATATGCCTAGCCTTCAAAAATGAAATAAACTTCTGTTTCAAAATTTCTAACTGAAACTATTTTTTTGGACATGCTTGAAATTGGAAAATTTCAATTTTCCAATTTCCAATTTTTTCAAGCTAAAATATTTCACTTATTTCAGATTTTTAAGGTGTTTTTTGTGGTTTTTTTTTTGTTTTTTTTTTTTTTTTGCAAAACATAAAATATCCCCAAATAGTTTTGATCCACCTCAAACTGCTTTTCGGGGGCCTGAGAGGTTTGTTGTGGGCTATGTCTTTGTTTGAGCCTGGGCTTTGTGATGGCCACAAAGTTTAGACAGGTGCTGTGCTTGTGTGGAGCAGATGCATCAGGTGTTTATTGTGCCCAGATAGCCTTGGGCACATGAAGTCCCTGGATGGGAAAATTATTGAGTCTCATTAGAATAATTCCTCATGTTCCAGCTCATCCAAGTCATTGTTTCCTTAAGTCTGTAACAGTCACTGCTGTGGTTGATCACATATTTTATTTTAAAAACCCAAACTGTTCTACCATATCAGAGTTCATCAGCTTTAATTAAAGCCTTGCACCAGGTGAAATCTTGTTCAGCCACGTGGCCCGTTCCCATTCATTGGAATTGCTCAATTCAATCCCACCAAGTGGGATGGAATTCCCCAGGGATTTGCTCTGTGGTGAGGCAGTGGATGTGGCAGGAGCACAAGTGGCAGGGTTTTCCACCAAGCTTTCTCAGCAAGTGAAGTGTTAATTTTCACTGGAGAGTTCTGCAGAGCCTTGGGAGGTGCATCATGGCTCATCTGCAGCTCTCTTGGATCCTTATTTTAAACCTCTCTGCGGCTGGGCTTTGTGTTAGTGTTTGCAAGTGACAGCTTGCAAAGCTGGGGAGCAGAATGAGCTGTTGTTTAGGATAAATAGGAAACATTATTTATATGTAGGAAAGAATAAAGTTGACAACTAGAATAGCATGAAGAAAAGGCAGGCACTTTTAATAAATGAGTGTGGGATTAACCTGTTCCAACTGAATGAAGTAAAGCAGGAAACACCTTGGCAGGAGGTGCTGCTTTTCTGTGGGAGCAAAGATCCTGCCCCTCCTCCTACATCTGAACTCTTAGGTTATGTCACAAATCCCCAGATTTAGGCATTCTACACTGAACAAATATGACAGCCCGAGGCTTTCTGTGCATCCCAGGTCAGCGCAGCAGGACTTTGCAGAGAGCAGGAGTTCCTGGTGTCCTCTGATTGTGCCTTGAGAATCAGTAGAATCCCAGGAGAGTTTGGGTTGGATGGCATCTTAAAGCCCATTCTGTTCCATCCCCCTGCCATGGTCAGGAACACATTCCACTATCCCAGGTTGGTCCGAACCTGTCCAGCCTGGCCTTGGGCACTGCCAGGGATCCAGGGGCAGCCCCAGCTTCTCTGGGCACCCTGTGCCAGGGCCTGCCCACCCTCCCAGGGAACAATTTCTGCCCAATATCCCATCAATCCCTGCCCTCTGGCAGTGGGAAGCCATTCCCTGTGTCCTGTCCCTCCATCCCTTGGAAATTGTCTCTCTCCACCTTTCTTGTAGCTCCTTCAGGCACTGGAAGGCCGCAGTTTGATCACCCCAAAGCTTCTCCTCTGCAGGCTGAACAATCCCAGCTCTCCCAGCCTTTCCTCCCAGCAGAGCTGCTCCATCCCTCTGACCATCCTGGTGCCTCCTCTGGGCTCTCCCCAGCAGCTCCAGGTCCCTCCTGTGCTGGGCCCCAGGGCTGGGGCAGCTCTGCAGGTGGGGTCTCAGCTGAGCACAGGGGCAGAGGGGCAGAATCCCCCCCTCCCCTGCTGCCCACACTGGGGGCTCAGTGCAGAGCACACTGGGGGGGATCTGGGGGCTGAGGCATCACCAGCTCTTACCCACTGGGGCCTTGATAGCTTGGGAGGATGTGGAAGTCCAGTGTGTGCCTCCAGGGCGTTTGATTTTGGGTGAGAATAGCCAAGGAATTAAACTGCTTTAGGGTAATAACTAAATAACACTTCCAACCTGGCTACATGTGCATCACCTCTCTGAGCACCTGACAGCCTCCATGTTGTCCACAGGCATTCTGGGAATCTGAACCTGACTTCCCTCTGATCATTGCTGCAGTGCAGAATGAATTCAATAAACCTGAACAAGCGTAGGTGTACCAGAACCAGCACTGATTTCCATGTGCAACGTGCAACAACCCAACACCTGACACCATCCTTCCTGCCTAAAAGACTGTTATCAGGGATGGAGGCCAAGGTCTTGGGCTAAAGGAATTCCACAGACTTTTTTGTGGACACTTTATAGACATTTGATAGAGGTGCTCCATGGACTCAGGGAACAATGTCTGTGTGTTTATCTATCAAGTAAATAGGGAGGGGATGGAGTGGGGGGGAGTGTGAGACTTGGCATGGCATAAATGGAATAGTGGTATGGAATAAGGGGTGGATCTTGTCCTGCTTTGGGCTGGAATAGAGTTAATTTCTTCTTAGCATCTGGTCTGAGGCTGTGTTTTGGATTCAGTACAGAGTAACGTTGATACCATGCTCATGTTTTGGTTGTTGCTAAGTTGTGTTTATCCTAAGTCAACAATTTTTTTGTGTCCTGTTCTGTACCTGTGAGGAGGTACACAAAAAAAAGCTGGGAGGGAGCATAGTTGGGGCAGGTGACCTGAACTGGCCAAAGGGATATTCCCCACCATAGAATATCCTGCCCAGTATAGGAACTGGGGAGTTACCTGGATCAGGGTTCTGGGTTTGAGTCTGGCATTCGTCAGTAGATGGTGGGGAATTGTATTGTGCATATTTTAAAAAATTATTATTATTATTGTTATTATAATAGTAATAGTTGAAATTTATTTCAATTTTTAAACTGTTCCTATCTCAGCTTGCAAGCTTTACTTTTGATTTTCCTCCCCATTCCTCAGGGGGATGTGGGGGTTCAGCAAGTGGCTCTGTGGAGCTTTGTTGCCAGCTGGGGTTAAACCACAACAGCGCCCAAGGGTTCTCCCCAGAGCTGCTCTGTCTGGTCATCCCCAGCCTGGATTGATCCTTGGGGTTGCCCCAACCCAGGTGTAGCCCCAGCACTTGGTGTTGTTAAGCCTCCTGAGATTCCCACTGCTTCAGCTTGCCCAGGTCCCTCTGGATAGCCTCATCCCTCAGGGGTGTCACTGCACCCTCATCTCAGTGTTCCTGCAAAGCTGCTGAGGGTGCACTGGATCCCCTCATCTGTTAATGAAGTTATTAAACACCACTGGTCCCAGTACAGACCCCTGAGGGCCTCCACTGATCCATCAGAGTCCATCAGGACTCTGAGCCATTGACCACGACCCTCTGGCTGTGACTCTGCAACCACTTCCTTATCCATCCCACAGCCCATCCATCAAACCCAGCTGTCTCCAGTCCAGAGAGAAGGATGTTGAGGGACCAGTGTCAGGGGCTTCACAGAATTCCAGATAAATGCGATCCATGGCTCTTCCCTTGTCCACTGATGGAATCTCTCCACCAGAGAAGGCCATGGGGTTGGTCAGGAGGATTTTCCCTTGGTGAGGCCATGCTGGCTGTCCCAAATCACCTCCCTGTGCTCTGTGAGCCTCAGCAGAGCTTCTAACAGGGGCTGTCCCAGCTTCTTCCCAGCACAGAGGGGAGGATGATAGGGCAGTGGTCCCAGGATCTTCCCAGGCTACTCCTTTCCACCCTTTTTACAGATGAGGACAGTGTTTGCTTTTCCCAGCTTCTGCGAAAATCCCAAGCAGAGGGGGAAAAGGCTGGCGTTCCCCTTGGGTAAATGTAAGAAGAGATTGTTTTCACACAGCCAGTCAGTCAGCAAAAGAGAAATAAATTTAACTGGGGAAATGGACAATTTGAATGGGTTTTGCTTCTGCCCACATAACGAAACGCTGTCAAGTCTCACAGGGAAAGCAGCATTAGGAATGTCTGCAA
Source organism: Eopsaltria australis (assembly GCA_034509425.1). Lineage (NCBI taxonomy): Eukaryota > Metazoa > Chordata > Aves > Passeriformes > Petroicidae > Eopsaltria > Eopsaltria australis. Next base: position 6,011,509 of record JAVTVJ010000138.1, read on the forward strand.
AGATAGCTGAAATAAAAGTGTTGATCTGAGGCTCATAACAAAGACTCTTATCAGTCTTATAAGTTAATCTTTTCAGTTAACAGTGTTTAGTGTTTTAAGGTCACCAAATTTAAGTTACATCAGATATTCAGTTTGCATCTTTTAATGTGCTATCTTGATTTATGATCTAGGTAGAGAGCCCTGACTTCCATTTAACAGTATAATAATGAGACCTGTCCTAAAATATTGCCATTAAATTACCTTTTAGGTACTTACTGAAACCTGTCCAACTTGGGCATTATCTTTATAAAAAGGCATTGATTTAAATATTGTAACAGTGAAAATTCTTAAGTAGCTGTAACAGCAATTTTGTCTTTCTTTATTGGAAAGTTCTGTGTTCTGTGCTATTATTAACTTATTTCTATGACAAAAACTATGCAAATTGGGTTTTTTAGTTAAGTTCTTCAATATGTTTGTGTCAAGGTTAAGATTTTATAAGCATTCAATTGATTTTGATTGATTTGCCAGTATAAAGAGGAGCATAACTAAGAGGTGAGTGAGCCGGTGAGTGTGCCTGAGAGAACAGAAACTAAGGGGATGTTAAGTGAAACTGTTTAATCTGAGACATCACTCACCTGTTCTTTGAAAACAATCCCAGGAAGGAGCACATGTGAATAATTTTAGAAGATATGTGTTAATTAGAGATAAGACATCTGTTTGAGTTTGTGTCACTAATGAATGGCACACAATATTTATTCCGCGTCTGGTACATTTTGTTCTCTTGGAAAGAAATTACCTCAGAAATGTAAATTGTAGATAATAGATCATCAGTTATCTCCCAATAAGACTTATCAGCACCACCTATCATCGGCTTCACCACCTCACCTGCTTTAAATATCTCCTCTGATTCCCTTCCCATATAAAACACACAGGGTTGGCTTTGGGGTTTTTTTGTTTGTTTGTTTTCATATTTCTGAGCCATTGGCATGAGGAATTCTGTAATGCCCCATCCTGAGATCACTGCTGTGAGTTTTACTGTGCCCAACTGTTTGTCTTAATCATCTGATCCCGCCCCACACATTTCACACCGTCACTTCTATATCTTTTTTTATAAGTAGCTGCTTTGGGAGTGTGAATTTCTGTCCTACAACATCCTTGTTCTCTGTCATTCCCTCTCTAGTTCATAGTCTCCCTTTAAAACCTGTCTCTGACGTCTGCAATCCATTGTTATCCAGTCTTGACATAGGGCCGGGTAAGCTGGGGCCAGTGTGAACATGGGGAGCACTAAAAATATTCATACTTATTGTCTCTCCTGCATACCTCTCTCTCCTCCTTTAATTTGTTTACAGACCTGTCATAACCATGGATTTTGATTTCAAAAGCCCCCTGTCTGTTTCTTTTTATTTGTTTTTACAGCACATTCTGTTGCATTCTTTTGTGGTTATTGATGGGAGCCCTGAATTGGATATTACAACTGTTGGGATGTCGAATCTTAAATTTGAGCCAGGTGGGTAAAGTCTGCTGGGAAGAAGAGTGGGCAAGGAAAACAAAGGTGCTGGGGGGTTTATGTGGCTCAGATGTGCTGTGGAATTGGATGTTCCCTTTACCCAGCCAGTCCTTTCCAGGCTGCTTGAGGGAACTGTATAATTTCCTACTGTTTAATATTTCCACTGATGATCTGGATGAACTGGACAAAGGGATTGAGGGCACCCTCGGTAACTTCTTGGAGGACACCAAGCCAGGTGGGAGTGTGGATGTGCAGGAGGCTAGGAAGCTCTGCAGAGGGACCAGGACAGGCTGGATCCATGGGCTGAGGCTCAGCAAGGCCAAGTGCCAGGTCCTGCCCGGGGGTCACCCCAAGCCCTGCAGCTCCAGGCTGGGGCACAGGGGCTGGAAAGGGCCCGTCGGGAAAGGCCCTGGGGGTGCTGTGCCAGCGGCTGCACAGGAGCCCAGGGGTGCCCAGGGGAGCACGAGGCCAATGGCCCCTGGGCTGTGCCAGCCATGGGGTGGCCACAGGCCCAGGGCAGGGCCTGTCCCCTGGGCTGGCCCTGCTGAGGGACCTCGAGGGCTGTGTCCAGTTCTGGGCCCTCCCAGCCAGAGAGCCCTGGAGGGGCTGGAGCGTGTCCAGGGAAGGGAAGGGAGCTGGGGAAGGGGCTGGAGCCCCAGCAGAGGCTGAGGGAGCTGGGAAAGGGGCTGAGGCTGGAGCAAAGGAGGCTCAGGGGGGACCTTGTGGCTCTGCACAAGTCCCTGACAGGAGGGGGCAGCCAGGGGGGGTCGGGCTCTGCTGCCAGGGAACAGGGACAGGACAAGGGGAAACGGCCTCAAGCTGGGCCAGGGGAGGCTCAGCTTGGACAGCAGCAGGAATTTCTCCATGCAAAGGCTGCTCAGGCCTTGGCAGGGGCTGCCCAGGGAGCTTTGGAGTGCCCATCCCTGCAGGTGTCCAAGGAAGGCGTGGCCGTGGCACTCACTTGGGGACAAGGTGGGCACTGGGCACAGGCTGGACTCAGTGATCCTGGAGGGCTTTTCCAGCCTCAGGGATCCTGGGATTCCTTGACTTCATCTTATTCAGGGGGCAGTTTCCCTTTTTGCTTGGTGCCCTCTGGTGTGCTGTAGCCTCACACAGTGTCTGTAACGAGCCTCCAGCAATGCCAGTGATCACTGGGATGCCACACCAAGTTTCTGTTCAAGGAGTGTGAGGTGTTCCCCAGACTGGGGAGACCAGCAGAGCCAGACAGATCTCTGCCTGCCCCTGCTCCAGCACACCTTTCATACATGGCACAGGCTCATGTGCTGATACTGCTTTTGCTGAGTAAATTTAAGGCATTCACAGTGGTCCCTGGGCACACGTGGATCCCTATTAAAAGAGAAATAAAAAGAGAAAAATGATATTTTGGAACAAGCAGGAACAATAGCACATTGTTGTTTTTAGGCAAGAGATGTGAAAATGTTCTCTGGGACAGGAAAGCAGGAGGTTGCTAAGCTGAAATAGTTGCAGTGAAGGGAAGAAAGCTGGGGTGCTGTAGATAGAATGGAGAAAATGCTACAAACTGAGAGAAAAATCTCCAAGACTGGAAAGCAAAGGAACAGATGTCCCATTTTGCATTCAAGAAGTTCCCTTCTTCAGTGTTTAATCACTGCCTCTCATATTCTCAGACACTAATTTGTTACATTTAACTTCAAAATTCTCAACTCTTCCTTATGTTAATTTTTATTGATAACTCTCACGTACACTACACTCTGTAGTAAAGTGTTGTGTAAAAAAAGCTGAAAAAATGTAAAGTACCATTTTTTTACAACTTCTAAAACACCTTTGAACACAGAACTTGTGGCTGCAAAGGCAGAGTTAACCTCTAGCAAAAACATGTAGGTATAGGATCTTTCTGGTTATTCTAATATTACCTCTCATTCTCAGGTTTCAGTTCTCTTTTTTACCTGGAGAACAAAACAAGAGAAGAGTTTCCATTGTTGGAATGCATTTCCTTTATATTGATTAAATAGTTGAAAAACCCTAAAACTGTGTTTACAGTTATCATCCAATGGGTTAGGTGAGTTAGGAAATAAAGAAACACCAAATAAAACAGTGGAGATAAAAAAAGGACTGGATTGGTGTGAAATCCGAGGTTATGGATGATGCTGATATGAAGGAATGATGTTTCATCCCAGAACACATCACACCCAACCATCTGTTGGTATTTTCTGGATCTCCACCTGAGGTGGTTTCAGGAGAGAAATTACTTTTAATGCCCTAACTGCATGACACTACCAGGATCTCTTCCTAAATGGACAGTGAAGACAAATTCTACCTCGATGAAGTAACAGGAGCACAGCAGCAAGATTAGGATTAGGAAAGGGCTTCCTGGACTCACTTTATCACCCTGCTGCAAGACTGTCACCTCCTGTTCTGCTAGAGGAGGCCCTGTATTTTCACACCTTCCTTAATCCCAAATGCATTCCCACTTTACAGTTAATTAAACAGAGTGGATTTGGTTTCACTTACACCATTTAGGGATCTGCCCATGCAATGCATTCTGTACAGCAGGATTCATGCAGATTTATTTCTGTGCTGTCACACCTTTTGGGCTCTGTCTGGTGAGGATCTGGGCTTTCTGTCACATGTCACCGACAGACTGGTTTGTCACACGTGTTGTTAGACAGCTAATAAGGTGGGGATAGCCTCCTGTAAGACTGGAACAATGCAGCAGTTAGAAAGATGCTACAGCTGTGACACTTGATCAGAGCATGGATTCAGTATTCACAGAGCCTCCATTAGCTAAGCAGAGACTTGATTATGGGCGAATGTTTATTTTGGGTAGTGGTATTTACACTTGGGTAACAGTTTTGCTTATGTAATCAAGGAAAGTTTCTAGGTTTCTTTTGCTGGAAACACATTCCTTGTGGTTAACACAGAGGGGAGGGAGTGTGGAACTCGCTGGCAAAACTTGTCCGTATTGAATCCATCGTGAGTGCCAGAGGCTTTCGCTCTGTTGTTTTGCTTCGGGAAGATTGAGAGGTGTAAATATCTTTGTTAGAGCTCATTTAGGGTTTAGCTGTACTTTGAATACGTGCTGAATGCCCATCCCTTTTCCTGTCTTTGTGCCATGGCTGGAGCTCTGTGCCTGGGCTGTTCTAAGCTATCCCGTTCTGGGAGCTTTGGCCTGGTTTCCTCATGAGTCACAGCGTTTGGGTGACATCAAAACTAGATCAAGGCAAACACAAGATGATCAAGTGTAAGTCTTCTGTCATGGGAACAGTGGAGAAGCTGTATTTAAACTGTGAGGCAGAAGGCTATTTTAAGGTTTGAAGGTTACCAAGGAGTGTCAACCTGCTTGTTTATAAAGAAAACAAGCTCTGTGTCATCAACCCATCTTTTGATAAACATAAGTTTAACACACTTCTCCCTAGGAGGGCCTGAGCAATGACAAGGGGTTTCTTCCACCTTCCCCTACTGATTGAGAAGTTCCTGCTTTCATCAGAACTTTTTCCCATGCTGTGAGTGCAGGTTCAAGATGGGTGTGTGTGAAATGGCAGTTCCTGTGCTCTCAGCCATAACTCTACCCTGTGGCTGGTTTTACACTCATAACAAAAAGCTTTTTAAATTGACTCTGGCTTATCATTTGCTCGCTAATGCAGTCGTCCTTACATTTTATGTGTGACCCTAATCTCCAAGAGGAGATTCACAGACAATTTTCAAGGCTGCTCACATGTTTCTGCTCAGTTCACTACATCCAGCTCAGTGAAACACCAATAAACTCCAGAGGAGTTCTACACTGATTATTGAAAGTTCTGCAGTACAGGCTTTCTCTTCTCAAAATTGCCCGTGTTCAGATTTTAAGAAAAATATAACATCACACTGAGCTGTTGCATATCATAAAATGAATATTTGATGTATTTTATGTATCGCCTAATCAATTACAAGGTTTTAATTTTCCCACATGGGCATGCAGCTGATACCTTTCCCAGCTGCTGCACAGGCTGTAGTACAGGAGTCCTAAAGTCCTGACATTTACAAGCTCAATAGGATTTACACATTTAACAAAAGTTTTAGCAGTATAAAAAGTGTTTGGCAACACTGTACAAGTTAACCTGTGCCCTTTAACGTTATTGCCTTCCAGGAGCTGCCAGTGCTAAGTGATTAAACAATAAATCATAACACATGGAGACAACAGCAATCCCTGGAGCCATCTGTAAATGACAGACTTCTGGAATGCTCTTTTGTTCCCTGGACACAGTTTGTTCCTTAGAATGGTTCATCAACAAGGGCAGTGGACTTAGAGACTTTCTGTCACTGCTAGTAAAATATCTTGCCTCTACTGAGGGAGGGCTTGTTTTTGGGAGGATGGGTGTAATTTGGAAGTTCATATTCCCACATGAACAGAAGACCTGTAACTTGAATTTGCTTGAGCTTGGTAGCACAGTTAGGGGAGAACTAACTAAAAGGGAGAAGTTGTTCTGAATTCTGGAACGTGCTTCTCATTGACAGAAATGCATTTCTCATCTGACAATGTCAGTTTTTATAATTTCTATGTGATACAAGCATGTGCTGATTACCTCTGGAAGAAATCTGTATAAGTTCTCGCTCATGTATGATTTTGTGGATTTTCAGCCAGAACTATAGAACTCTGTGAAATTAAAATTTGAAAATTCGTTTAGGCATTAGGATGTAAGGGTTATTGCAGTTTTCATAGGAAGTTATTTATTTCCATTAGGGTTTTATGAAAAAAAAAACCAAAACCCACAAGATCCCCTTAGCCAGGTTTGTGGGATGAAGTGTCCAGTGCAGAAAGTGATTGACAGGGTTCCTTTGGAGTTAGTCCTGAAAGGCAAAGGAGTCCAGGAAGGCTGGATATGCTTTAAAAAGGAATTGTTAAATGTTTGGGAGCAGGCTGTCCCCATGTGTAGAAAAACAATTTATCAGGAAAAAAGATCAGCTTGGTTAAACAGAGAACTTGGGGTGGAACTTAGGGAAAACAGAGAATCTGTTGACTCTGGAAAGAGGGTCAGGCAGCTTGGAGGACTGTAAGGATGTTGGAAGGTCATGTAGGGAGAAAATGAGAAGGGTCAAAACCCAACTAGAGCTTGATTTGGCCTGCAGCTAAAAACAACAAAAAAAGTTTCTATAAATGCCTTGACAGCAAAAGCAGGGTCAAAGAGAGTCTTGCTCATTTGTTGGATGCAGTGACAGGGCATGAGCAAAAGGCAGAGGTACTTAATACCTCATTTGCCTCAGTCTTTAATATCAAGACCAGTTGTCCTCAGGATACCCAGCCCCCAGAGCCAGAAGTTAGTGATGGGAAGCTGAGTGTACCCCAGAATCCAGGAGATGGTTGGTGACCTGCTCTGCCAATCAAAATCTATGGGCCCTGATGGTCAACAGCAGCTGGACATGAGCCAACAGTGAGCTCAGGGGGCCAAGAAGGCCTAGAGCATCTTGAGCTGTATCAGGAATAGTGTGGCCAGCAGGACCAGGGCAGTGACCATTCCCCTGTACTGGGCACTGGTGAGGCCACACCTCAAATGCTGCATCCGCTTCTGGGTCCCTTACTTTAAAAAGGACACTGAGGTCCTGGAGTGTATCCAGTGAAGGGCAACAAAGCTCGTGAAGGGTTTAGGAAACAAGCCTGATGAATGGCTGAGGGAGCTGTTTAGTCTGGAGAAGAGGAGGCTCGGGGAGGACCTCATCACTCTCCAAACTCCCTGACAAGAGGGTGGAGTGAGGTGGGCCTGTCTCTTTTGCTGTGCTTTCAGTGAGACAAGCAGAGGAAATGGCCTCAAGCGGAGACTGGGGTGGTTCAGATTAGATATTAAATAACCCAATTTTCACTGTTTGGGCTGTCAGGCATTGGAAGGGGCTGTCTAGGGAAGTGGTGGAGTCACCACTCCTGCAGGTGTCCAAGAGGTGTTTTGATCTGTCGCTGGGTGATGAGGTTTGGGGATCCACTGGCAGTTCTGGATGGATGGCTGGGCTGTATGATCCAGAAGGTCTCTTCCAATCTTGATAGTTCTATGATTCCATGGGTGTGATGGCATTTGAAAACTTCTTTAGGATTTCTTTCTGAACAATACACGAACTCTGGAGCCTTGGCTTGTCTCTCTGAGCTTGCACAACATCCTCTCTTTCCAGTGTCCCACACTCACCTCTGTGCCTCAGGACCCCACCTGTACCAGAGTGTCCCCTGTTCTCTCTCTCTCCAACAAGGTCTTTCATGAAAGGTTTTCTGGAAGATTTTCTGGAAGATTTCCTGTATCCTTTTTGCTGGAAATGTGAGTAGAAATTACATGTGGCTATCTCTGCACCACCACCCCTGCATGCTTCTGCTGTTTATAGTGAGGGATGTGGGTGGGTGGCAGGCAAAAGGAACACACAGGAAAATAATTTACTCTTCTTTGAAACACTGAATGTTTAACCTTACAAAAAAAAAAAGAAAAAAAACCAAACCCAAATTCTGCCCGTGGGAGATGTTGTAGTCCCATCTGCCAAAATATGTTTGTTCTTTATAATTTCTCAAAGGAGGGTTTTGACTGCCAAAAACCCATCTGATCTAAGTTTTCTGATACTGGTTCACATTACTGTAATAAAAATTAACTTTGTCTAATTCTGCTGCTTGGGAAGCAAATTGCCAAATGAGCTTCAAATAAGCAAGTATATATTTTGTGCATTATCCTTAAAATAATTAATTTTTATTGGAAATGCCTTATTACTGATGCTGAAGAATACTTTATTGAACTGTTTCTATTCTCTGAGAATCAATATTTGCTTGTTCATGATAATGGTACATGGGTATAGTCCTTTAGAATTGCAGTCATTAGTACTCCAGTGCTTCTATTACAGCAAATTGAAAAATTTTGCTTTTTAAAGGAAAAAATATAAGTATTATGATATGTTATGATAATGATTAGACTAAAAGATGTTAATAGGAATTGTTTACTTCACAGTACAGGAGTTATAGCTATCAGGATAATGCACTATTGTTAAGGCAATTTTGATGCAATGATATTAAAGCCAACAAAAACAATTATTAGGTAGAGATTGATATCACTCACCCAGACCAAGGACTGTGGGCAAATCTCTTTGGCTCAGCCTGCAGGACTGACCTTGAGGGATATCCTTACTCCAGGGAGGAATTCCACACACACCCCAAGAAGGGGTTGAGTAGAAGATCTTCCCATTAAGAAGTGGGTCTGGGTTTCTGCAGTCTAAAGAACCCTTCTGTCAGTCAGGTGTCCCCAGGCCAGCTGTGTCAGTCAGCAGATTTAGATAAGTTATCAGTGGGATCACTTCTTTGTTCATTTATAAGCTCTGCTACATCTTCAGCTCACCAGCAGGATGTTTAACTTCGGGATGGACGAGTCAGGCTGCTTTCATCTTTATTCATCCCAAACCAAGGATGATGTTCCCTTCTCCATCCGCCACTGACAGCTCTGAAAACGGGGCATTGCTGTAGTTGTTCTGCCCCCACTCCAGGCAGAGAATCCTGCTCCAGTTCTGGAGTTTAACAGGAATGGGGCCAGTGCCTGAATGTTGCCATTGAAAATGTGTGTTGTTTTTAGGCAGATTCCCTGTGTTTTATAGGTGGCCAAGCCTTGCTCCTCCCAGGATTTAGCTGTAGGAATGCCTAGGTTGGGCATTGCAAGGGTTCTTGGCTGAGCCACTTCCACCAGCTGAGCTGGGGTTATAGCACTGCTGGATAAGGGCATTTTGTAGACATAGAGAGAACTTCTGCAGCCAAAACTTGAAAAGTTAAATTGCAGAATGAGCAGACGTGGACTCTTTTTCCAGGTGTGCATTTGGCATGTCCAGTCTGACTGACCAAATCAAACATGTGATAGCCCAGGTCTGCACCTAAGGCACCTGTGCCTCTCAATTTTTATTTTGTTTTCTCATTTGACCAAAAGTTAAAATGGAGTTGTTAGGAAGAAAAAGAAGGAGATGCAGATGTGTTTAAAATGCACTATATATCTGACAGACTTTTTACTGTAGTATTTGCTATATTTCCCTGTTACCGAAAAAGTGGCTTCCTGATAGATGTTCCAGTGAGATCTATTGCAATAAGGAGAACAAAGATCATTTTTCAGGCAAATACCACTAAAATACCTGGTGAGCATAATGAGCATAGCTTGGATTAGGTTAATGGCATATTTGATTTTTGTGCATTTTTTCATATTTCATATCAAATTGCAAAATGAGCTCAACACATAACAACAATATCAGCTGGTTTGCATTAGTCAAACCTAGTGGGGGAAAAAAATTGAAGCTTGATTTGTTCATTTTAAAAATTAACCTTCTAAAAATCACGAAAGAACATATGAACAACTTCTGGAGGCAGAAAAATTCAAAAGTGCTGCTTAAATTTTGTATATTTAAATCAAAATAAAGAATCCTAAGTTGTGTGGACAGAAGAAATACAGCTCGTGCTACATCTGAAAAAATATTTTTGTGAGACCAAATTTTTTTTTAATTACTTAAAAATACTAAATTATCTGACAAATCTGTCTTTATCTCGAGTGCACAGCAAATAAATACACCTTAAAATCTTTCGTATTTTCCTGTCCAGCCATGTTCTTTCTGCTGGAATTGATCAGATTTGGGTACTCAGTACCCGGTCTGGGTCTCCACACAGCTGAGGCAGGAAAAGTGGGAGGAGCAGCCAGATGTCCAGTGGGCTCTCCCAGAAAACCCTTCCCCTGCTACCCCCCTGTCCATGTGCACACACAGGAGCATCACTCAGAGCAGGGAGAGAGAGCAAAAAGGCTGGGGAGGACCCTGGATCTGGAGAAGCAATTAAAGTGTTTAGATACTTCCAATTTAAAAGTGGAGTTGTTTTCCTTAAAGAATCCCCCCAGAGCACTGCTGTGCTGTGAAGGGAGCTCTTGCCAACACTCTGGAGGCCTTGGAGGATCTTCCAGTGCTGTTCTCCTGTGTGGAGAGTTAGCTCAGCCACAACTTCTCAGTTAGTCTTGTGATGTAAATTATAGGGGTGTGGTGCAGCCTCCAAAGAGAAATAGAGATCACGAGGCTCTAGCTGTGTCAGAACTCACCAAATGTCTTCTTGGAGGCACCCACCTGGAGGACTGTGTCCAGTGTCGGGACCCAACACATGGAAGAAGTTAACCTGTTGGAGCCAGTTCAGAAGAGGCCATGGAGATGTTCCTGGGGCTGGAGCCCCTCTGCTCTGGAGCCAGGCTGGGAGAGCTGGGGGTGCTCCCCTGGAGAAGAGAAGGCTCCAGGGAGAGCTCAGAGCCCCTTCCAGTGCCTGAAGGGGCTCCAGGGGACCTGGAGAGGGACTGGGGACAAGGGATGGAGAGAGAGGACAAAGGGGAATGGCTTCCCACTGCCAGAGGGCAGGGATGGATGGGATATTGGGAAGGAATTGTTCCCTGGGAGGGTGGGCAGGCCCTGGCACAGGGTGCCCAGAGAAGCTGTGGCTGCCCCTGGATCCCTGGCAGTGTCCAAGGCCAGGCTGGATGGGGCTTGGAGCAGCCTGGGACAGTGGGAGGTGTCCCTGCCCATGGCAGGGAGTGGCACTGGATAAGCTTTAAGGTCCCTTCATACCCGAACCCTTCTGGGATTCTCCTTTTTCTGGAGGGAAATAACTCTGCACTAAACACAAGCGGAATTCCCAGTCCCAGGTGTCCCTTAAAGTGTGTCTCACTGGATGGTGTGACCTGCTTGTCCATAAACTGCTGGGAAGGGGGAGTTTTTCCTTCTCACAGAGTGTGCACTTAAAACCAATGTATTGCCAGGAGTGTGCTTGAAAGCTCTCAGAGAGAAATGGTCCCCAGGACCACCAGGCACTGAAGGTTCTGCCTTGGAGGGACACCTTGGGGCTTCAGAGGATCACTGGGTGTTCTTCTTGGAAGGTAAAGTGTCACAGGGGAAATGAGTCAGGAAGGAGCATTCTACTCCAAGTGTTATTTAAACTCAAGGGGATTTGGAAGCTGAGCTCTGTTACTTGGTTAAATATCTATTTCTAATTGCTCATTAAGAATAGAGATTAATTTCTTAAGCACTGGAGAGCATGAGCAAATTGCTCCTGCTCTGGAAACACCTGCCCTGCAGCTGATCTGAGGCCAAGGTGGAGGCACTTCATAGTGCTTCAGCATCAAAAATGTTGATAATATTTCATATATTGTAATATGTTGACTCACATGATTCATATCTTACCTTTTTTATATTGTAGGAACACTAAATGCCTGGTTTCTTGCCTTATTTTTCTGGAAAACAGGATGGAAAAAGTAAGAGAGTTCTATTGCCAAGCCAAAAGCTCTACTTTAGTCAAGATTCTCTCAGCAAATGCTTTTCAGTGTAAGCAAAGTCTCCCTGTGCTCACCTGTGAAGCCTTATTGCTCTAGAAATCCTTACCAAAGGAAGAAGAGGGGCTCCATTAGCACTTTTCCCCAACATCCTCTGATTGAAGGTTGATTTAGAATTCCAACAAACCCTGGGGTAGCATCTTGAAGGCCATTTCTGTCTTGTTTTCCAGATGCTGCTTCACATGCTCCCTGTTTCTCACTTTTGCATAATCCTATAAAAGATGAGAAAAGGATATATTTGGTTTTTCTGTGTTGCTGTTACCCAAGCTAAATCATTGAAGAATATCAACTTCCTGGTTTTATTTAATTTTGACTTTTGATAGCCACTCTGTACACTTCAAACTCATTGGCAATTCCAAAGGATCCTTCTTTCTCTCACTCCTCACTAAGTCCTGCACGTTGCTGTTGTGTGTAGTAAACTTTTGCTGTCTCTCTCCCCAGAGCAGCTGGAAATGATTCCTGTAAGGCAAGTACTTAGCAAATCCATTTGTAAAGCGCGTTTGGAAAGCTCGGGAATGTGTCGGGGGGTTCTGCATCAATGGGAGATTATTCATTCAGTGTGAATTTAGTTACACATTTTCAGGGAAGTATAGATTTCCCTCCTGAAAACAACCCATCAGATTTTCTAGGCAGGGGGGAGGGAACCCACCTAAATTGGTGCCATTTTTTTTTCATGTATTCATAGAAATATGGATTACAGAATGAATTATCATAATTTTCTCACAGCATGCCATTTCTTGAGTGATGTTAATACCTTGATGATTGATAGTCAATGTAGAGGGAAGAACATTAATAGTAAATACAAGGGTTTTATTTCCCTGTCTATACATTTTTATTGTATTTTGCCAGAAACACACATTCCTATAGCCTTGCTGCTTTTAAATGATACCACACTACACTGCATGTCCTGAATAATTTTTTTTCTGAAAAGATGAGCTAAGTAATTTATAAAAAATAAATATACTTATATTTATGGCCTAATAAAATTTGATAAATTTGGTTTAGGTTAGAATACAACAGTTTATGAGTAATCATATAGGTAGGTGCATACATTGTACTTTGAAATGGCAGTAATTTACTGCAATACCCATTGGCATAGACAGCTTTAAAGTGTGCTAAGTTACTGCCTTGGACCTTCAGTCTTAAAAACCCTAGCATCCTATGTGAATAAAAGATGGCTCTTAATAATGCTTGGATTTCATGTCCACAAGCTTAATACTCTTTTTTGTTATTCTCTCTTTTGCTCTTACAGGCTGCACTTTTTCAGACCATTTTCTGCTGTTTATAGGTCTTCCCTGTAAGTGTGATTTGTTAAAAATAAACCAACAGTGGCAAGTTTCCAGTTAAAACTCATATTGCTCCTTCGGCACTAAAGTCCCCAGCACAGGAAGGACATGGATGGACCTGTTGGAGTAAGTCCAGATGACCAGAGAGATAGAGCAGCTCTGCTATGAGGAAATGCTGGGAAAATTTGGACTGTTCAACCTGGAGAAGAGAAGCTTTGGGGTGACCTCATTGTGCCCTTCCAGTGCCTGAAGGATTGGGAAAGGCATTGGGGATTGGCCTCCTCTCTCAAGGAACAAAGGACAGAGGAAGAAAGAGGAAGGAGCCCCAAGCTGTGCCAGGGGAGGCTCAGCTTGGACAGCAGCAGGAATTTCTCCATGCAAAGGCTGCTCAGGCCTTGGCAGGGGCTGCCCAGGGAGCTTTGGAGTGCCCATGCCTGGAGGTGTCCAAGGAAGGCGTGGCCGTGGCACTCAGTGCTCTGGGCTGGGGACAAGGTGGCCATCGGGCACAGCTTGGACTCCATGGGCTGGGAGGGCTTTGCCAGCCTCAGGGGTTCTGTGAAGAGAACCTTCAAGAAAGATGGGGAGGGACCTTGGACAGGGCCTGGATTGACAGCAGAGGGGAAAATGGGCCCAAACAGAGTAGGTTTAGATTGCACTAGGTGTACTTTATTCCCTGGGAGGGTGGGCAGGCACTGGCACAGGGTACCCAGAGAAGCTGTGGCTGCCCCACCCCTGGCAGTGTCCAAGACCAGGCTGGACAGGGCTTGGAGCAGCCTGGGACAGTGGAAGGTGTCCCTGCCCATGGCAGGGGGTGGAACAGTATGAGCTTTAATGTCCTTCCAAGCCCAAACCATCCTGGCATTCTGTGACTGTTTATTAGCCAGTGTGAAATGAGATTTGTAAAAGTTGATCTAAAACTTGCATACCTTGATGTAACCAATTAAGTTGCTGCCTGAACAATGTAGAGACATTAATTTTTTAAGTAGGCACTTGCTATTTCAGTTCTTTACCAGGAAGAGATGGAAGTTACACTCCATGACTGGGGATGGTGCTTGTGTTATTTAAGAAAACTGTGCTGCTGTCTATAGTTGTCTCTCCAGGTACCCAGCTGCAGAGCAGAGATGTGACTGCACAGCTCAGCATGGACCCCAATTCTCTTCTAAATTAAATTATTGGAGTTTAGTATTTCTAGGCCATAGAATTTCCCACACTACCTTTCCCTGCCTAGGTAAGTACAGCTGGCAGCCTGGCTGAATGTCCTAAAAGATGTTCTGAATTAACTTCTTTAGTGCCATTGCTCAAGATTGGGTTGATTATTGTACTGGGTAATTAGAAAATACAGACTGCATTCAGAACACGTTATAGCTTCATTTATTAGGGAAAAAGGAAAATTTCCCCCAATTTTCCCCTTAATGGAAGTTTCCATGCTAAAGGTGTACTGCCAAACCCCAAAACTGCTGGAAGACTTTGAAATTGGAAAAAAAAGGAGAACACAGGATGCACTGGGTTAATGAAAATAGAAGAGCTGTTGGAATCCTGTCTGGAATAAGCCAAAGCAGTGTAAATTGAAGTTGGAGCTGTTACATGTTGATGTTGCGATGATGACAACATTCTCCAAAATCAAGATATTTTGGCTCTTAGGGCAGCTGTGGGGCTGTCAGACTTCAGGGTTCATTTTTATTTTTTAACAGGATTTTCTGTTTCTGTCTGAATAGCCCTAAAATCGAGAACTGCTCCTTCATCCTTCCTGTGGTGAGTATAATCTGCGGCTGACAGATCATGAAGAACTCAAGGCCATGAAGACACTTGTGGAAGAATTTAGTCACTGAAATGCTCAGCATGAACAGGAAAATACCTTCCTCAGGCATTCCTCGTGTGTCTAGATCAGGCTTGGCCGTGCCCTGAGCTGTGCTGACCCCCAGCAGCCGAGCCAAGGCCTGCAGTGTCCTTTTTGGATGGGCTGCTGTAGAGCTCGGGAGGTGTGCGGGTTAATTCCAGCTTCTCACAGCCCGATGGCAGCCTGGAGAAGGCCAAGGAGTGTTTGGGATTATGAGGGCTAAAATTAACCTCTCCCCCTGCAGAACAAGGGCATAGCTTGCTCCCCTACCAGTCAGAAAAGTGAGCACAATTTAGAGAACAGCTGCAAGGAAGAGAACCAACAGCTCTAGTGGAAGAGATTTCTGTTTGGGTAATGCAAAAAGAGAAATTATTATTAAGTAGCTGAATTTCTTACAGATTGGGTTCAGCAGGTAAATTCTTTTGCTAATTTTCAACTCTGCTTTACTCACAGGGGTTCCGAGGTAATTGATAAAGGTGTTTGGCTCCAGATACTCACTCAGTCCAGGGAATTGCACTTGATATATTTGAATCTCATCACTCAGTTGCCATTCTTCATTAGACGAGCAAAATTTTATTTTGCCCTACACAGAGAGGCCTCAGTAAAAAAAAATATCCTTGAGGTGTGTTAGCTTTCAGTCTGGGAAGAATGTAAATGGATATTAGAAGTTTTATTTGGTCAAATGGGGAGGGTTAATCAGAGCAGTGGAAGGTGGCCTGGAGTCCTGGGAAGTTCTGACTCCTGTCCAGTATTTATTTTAATAAGATATTCCAAAAGACCTCATACTCAAACAGGTGTTTATGGTACCTGTGCCAGGCAGCAGCTCAGGTGTGCCAGAAACTGTTGGATCCATTGATACTTGATCAACACCAACTTCTCTGAGGAGGAGAGATTTTAATGTTCTCTGGGCCAAACTGGGATGGACAACTTTAAAATGGGGTAAAAGGATCTGACAATTGAAACACTTACCCTGCTCAAATATATTTCTTTCCTGCCTCTGTGGACTTCAGAACACTGCTGATTACTTTACTCCTTATATATATATTTTTAATTCAGATTTTTCTATATATGCTTTTAGTGGATATAATAAATGCTTCTATTGATTTTCCACATTCAATAAACTAGATTTTGATAAATATATATACACCATACTTTGTAAAGCATAATACTACCTTCGTTTTCCGTGGGGGATTATTAATAATTATTTAATACTTGCCCATAGTTATGGGAAAATTACATATCATAAATTTCCTTAAAATATTTATGAGCCTAATTCCACTGAAATTTATGAGTATTTTGCTAAAAGTTGTCAGAGTTTGCTCCTCCTAATAAAACATCCCATTTTTAAATAGACAAGAACTTCACATTACCACACAGAGTGAAACATACGGAGTCCTACAAAGTATTTGATGTTCTAGGGACGGAGCTGCCAAGCTGGGATGGGAACAGGAACCAAACCAGTGTTAAGTTGCTGTAATGTGGGTTAAATGCTCCAAACAGAGAAGCTGCAGCTGTGATCTCTGTGGCCCCAGCAGGTACAGGAATGCTGTACAGATATTTCCAGTGTCTAGAGCGTGACTACAGTTCTTAGTGATTAAAATAAGTGAAATAATAAACACAAAACCAGCTGATGACTGAAAGGAATAAACACAATTTCAGGCATCATGAGCTGAAAAGAATCTGTTCTGGGCTGAAACTTCCAACTCTTGAGAAACAAAACAAAATTTTAACTGTCCAACCAGATTTATTGGCTACAACACCAGCCTTTAATGAACCTTAACAAAACAGTCAATTAACAAAGAGCTTACCAGTGCAGCAGAGCACTTTTGATGATAACATGTTTCTCTGAATTTTGAATCTCTATTGTGCTTTGGGTTTTTTAAATTGACTTTTCAATTTGTTTTGCTGATTTTGAGTGGTTCTTCCCAATTACCCAACTTCTAGGCCTCATCACACACCCTACTCAATTTTGGGCTGGTGCTGCGCTCATCATTTAGCATTGCAGTGGGGGATGTTTCATTGGCACAGTGTAAATGTTCTGCTTAATTTCAATAATAAATAGAGTAATGTGCTTTACCCTGGAAATATAATAACATGGAGGGGAAGTTTCCCAGTGAATATGCCTGCTTTTATATCACAGTTAAGGTACTTCTCATTTTGGACTCAAATTATCAAAAGTTTGGGAACTGTGATTACATCAAAGTAACACTTGCCCAGAGCCCTGCCTCAGGTAATTTGGTGGCTCAGATGCCTTTAAAGGTGATGCAGAAAGCCCCACTCTGGGTAGTTTGTCCATTCTCCACCTGCTGCTTGGTGGTACGTGGGTTATTTCATCCTGGAGCCTGCAGAAGTGTGTCCTCGTGTTTGCAGTTTTATCATGAGCTGATGTGGCTCCATTCCTGTGGAAATGTAACCTGAGCAAAAGAACTCACCAGCTTCTTTTCAGGAATGTCTTTCAGCTGTGAGATCTTCAGGCTAATTTTGTTGTATAAAATGTTGTTCCCTTATACCACTTTCACATGAATTGCTTCTAACCATCCCTTGCTATGAGAATGGTATCTTGTAATGACTCATTCTGTTTTCATGTCATTCATTAGCTTTTGTATCTTTGTTTTCCCTGTATTTGCCTCTTCTTTTAGCTAAATATTTCCAGCCTGCCATTCTTTCTTCATTATATCTGTGCTAAGTTTCACTGCTGTATCATTGCCTGCTCTTTCTTTAATAGGGAGTGACCAGAAATCATGACAATAATTACACCACCTTGCTGAGTTTAATCAGTCATGTAATGTCTTACTAAGGCTAAAATTTGAGGCATTCAGTCTGATTTCATTGCAAACACAAAAAAGGGCTCCCCAGCCCCAGCAAGACTTACATGTTTAGATGTAGATGATGCATATAGGTAGATAAAAAGAGGACAACTTGCACTGCATTTTTAGGTTCCTATGCCCTGTAAGGCACAGAAGGCCCTGTGGTCTGTGTAAATATTTTTCTCTCCGTGCTAAACAGAGGCAGATTTTCCAGCTAATTTGTCTGTAAAGGAAATGCACGGGAACAGCTGTTCCCTAACAATATCTGCCAGTCCAAACTTACCTGAGACAGGATGAGCTGATGATTCAAATTGAGCTTGTGCAAACACCTCACTGCATTGGCAAGACACTAACACTTGAGTTAGTCAGGATTTGCTCAATTCTTTTGGTCAATCCAGCTTTGTAACCCATCAATACCTCATATAAGTCTTCAAAGGTCAGTCTCATGGCATTGAAAATCCATTTTCTGCTGCTGCAAAAACCCAAGTGACACAAACACACCTGCCAGCCCTGTAGGCCTTAGGAACAATGACAATGAGAAGATTCTTGTATAAAGGTCCTTCAGGGACATAGTCAGTTGTCAATGGTGGTGATGAAAGATTCTTCAGGCAGTAAAAACTAGTTTCAAAAATAAATTCGTTGTTTAAATTGTTGTATCCGCCTAAAATCCCATCTGTGTTTCTCCCGATTAAGAAAAATAAATGACCTGTTTAGATTTTGGTTCAGGCTCTTATCTCTGCGGTGCCCACATAAATCAAGGGTAACTTCAGTGAGACTATTGCTTGTTTAATACTGATGCAAACATAGATTAGCACCAAACTGACCATCATTCTCTAATGGGAAAATGCCATGGGTTGTGTTTCCAGTGTCTGTGTCAAGGGTGGTCAGCATTTAATAACTGAGGTGTAATTATGGAAGACACTCAGGGATTGCTGTTAAAGAATGGCTGGAGTGGCTGGAGTAGGTGGCATATTTGGGAGGGATGTGATAGGTACCAAAGGCTGCTTCTCTCCCTCAGGCTATAGCAAGGAGTCCCCAGAGGAGCAACACTCACCATTTAGACCATTAAATGTTACACTTTGCTCAGAGTAAAGGTTATGAACTGCACGGGGCTGGCAGGAATCCATTTGCAATAATTCTATTCTGGTTCCTCTGTTGCTTCTGCCAGTGGCTAAGGCAGTGTCCCCTTCCTGTCCTCAAGAGCTACCTAGAAGCTGTTGTGTGACATTTACAGCTACTGGCAAAGTGGCTTTGATGAGGCCTTTAGTGGGATATTTTTGGAAACCATTTCAACTTTAATGGGATGCCCATTTGTCCACCTAAAAGACTTGTCCTGTATCTGTTAGAGCTTTTATAGCTCTGTGTTTCACACGTGGGAAAGTCAGTTCCCTGACTTTCACCCCCTTGTTAGACCAGAAATTCCAGTAGAGTTAAAACTTGACTTTATTCCCAGTTGTGCTCTCTCCTGTGTTAGGGATGAGGGCTCTGTGCTGGACTGTGCCAGCTGTGCACTCCACAACACAGACCCAGGGGCATGCTGGAATTTCTTCTCCCAGCTCAGAGATTCCTCAGCTTCAATCCTTTTTGGCACACAGAGGATCTGATATTGTTTTGGGTTTCCTCAACACCAGGCACTGCAGCCTGTGCTGAAGTGTCCCTGGGGAAATAGGGAATGCAGATTGCTGCCATCCCAACACTGTAGTAGGATTTTATGAACTATTCCTTAACTTGGGACTGAACACAGATGGCTTCATGTGGAGCTGGGCAAGAGTGGGTCAACCCTTTTTTGTCCTACTTCAACACAGAAATACAAAGATTGCAAACCAATGTGGTTTCTTTTGTAGCTTCATACTGACACATCAAAATAGCAAGAAATGGAGAACAGGGTGCCCAGAGAAGCTGTGGCTGCCCCTGGAAGTGTCCAAGACCAGGTTGGACGGGGTTTGGAGCAACCTGGGATAGTGGAAGGTGTCCCTGCCCATGGCACGGGGTGGGGCTGGATGAGCTTTAGGGTTCCTTCCAAACCAAAGCAGTCTGGGATTCTTTGATTTTACCGTATTTTTTGGGAAACCCTGGCCATGATTTGCTGCTATGGTACCATAGTAATGGTTTATTTTTAGGGAACCTTTTCCTAGTTTCTTTCACCAGCACATAAGGGCAGCCTTATCCACCAAGAGGATGTGCTTTTGAACCATTCCTGTATCTTAATTTTTGCCTCCTCAAACCCCTTCCATGCAAGCCAGGGTGGCCCTGTCTAATGAGCTGAGACTGCCTGTGGTTTTCCCTGGAGCTTTGCACCAGTGAGGATGCACCTGCTTTTCTTACCCAAGCTAATTGTAACCTTCCAGTGCCTGAAGGAGCTACAAGAAAGATGTGGAAAGACACTTTAAAAGAGTGTGGAGTGCCAGGAAAAGGGACAGTGGCTTCCCAATGCCAAAGGGCAGGGATAGATGGGATATTGGGAAGGAATTGTTCCCTAGGAGGGTGGGCAGGCCCTGGCACAGGGTGCCCAGAGAAGCTGTGGCTGCCCCTGGATCCCTGGCAGTGCCCAAGGCCAGGTTGGACATTGGGGCTTGGAGTGACCTGGGAGAGTGGAAGGTGTCCCTGCCCATGGCAGGGGGATATTGGAACCCTTCTGGCCCAAACCTTTTTAGGATTCTATGATTCTAATGAGCTAAATTCTCTCTTTCCAGTTTGTAAAGGTTAGGACTCTTCTGATTATGAGAAGCAGTGATATTTTGGTTACACTGGAGTAAATTCTCATTGGGTAAGTGAAAATACACATTTTAAATTTGCATTAATTCTTGTTCATGTATCACAACTCAGAGAACTTGTGCTGCACTTAAAGGTGGGGAAGACATGAATGAGGGTTCCTTCCCCAACCTCAACCTATCTCCCTTTGGTTTTGCTAACAGAGAAATGAAAAGAATTATGAAATCACAGAACCACAGAATGGTTTTGGTTACAAGGGACCTTAAGGATCATCTCATTCCAATCCCTTCCCATTTGCAGGGAAATTGTTACCTCAGTAGGGGAACATGAGAGTTTCTTGGCATTGTTCTAGGACACTGAATACAAATTTCAAAATACTAAATAAACAGTGGTTAATATTTTCCCAAGTTCTTTGCTTTATTTGCAAGCAGGTAATTTAAAAAGCCATTCAAAAGTGTTTATAAACCACAGATATAGAAGAGTTCCTACCTGAGTGAAATGATGCAAGGACATAACTTTTATTGACTTTGGAGAATACAGAGGCATTTGAATTGTTGTTGTTGTTATTGTGTTCACCCTTCATTTGTGTTTTAACTTTGTAATTTAGTTACTGGTAAGGTGTAATCACTCTTCATGGATGTGTTCTCAACTAAGCTGTAAAAAAGGCTGCTGAGTGTGTTCTGGGAGCTGCTAATTATCCTTAGCTGTTACTAGTTCTAGTACCAGAGATGTTCAGCTCTGCAGGATTTTCTGTGCATATGAACAGAACCCTTATTAGTGTCAACCCTCCAAAAAGTCCACCTGATTCTGACAGCTGTCCCCAGGCTCTACAGAGAACTAATGGTCAGTGGTGTAAATCAGCCTTTTTTCTGGGAGAGGGATCAGAAGCTCTGAGTGAAATGCATCCCATGCATCCCATGTGAGATGAGCTTTCCAAACCCTTCATCTGTGTAGTATCTCAGTTTGGAAAAGTTGAACTGTGTGCTGCGCTTCTTAGGAGTCATAAATATGTTCTTCCTGGTACTAAAGGCTTTATGTTTGCTATTATCCAGTCTCATTTTCTGGTTCAAGCCATGATGCTTTCTGAGGAGAGTGTGTTTATTTCAGATTATTAGGATTTACCCTGGTAAGAGACTCATACCATGTTTTTTAGAGGCTGAAGCACCTACGTTGTTTTCCGTGAGTCTTCGGAACTTGGCAAGAAAAAACACCTCCAGAATCAGAGAATAGCACTTATTACTCTATGAAATTCTGTTCATTTTTGGCTGAGATGTCAACTCGCTAATTTCCTTTTTTAGCACTTGATTTCTTAGCGAATCACTGGCAGTTTGTCAAAACATAAATGGTGCAGCCTGGCACACTGGGCCACTGTGGACCATGGCAGGTGGCGCTGACAGGGACATGGGCTCCTCAGGGTACGCTGAGAAAGGATTTGGGCTGCACTGGACTTGCAATGCAATATTGTCTCACTGGTTCTAGTAAGTGAACAAAAAAATAACCTCAGTACACCAGTCAAGATAAAGATCTCCTCTCTTAGGCAGGAGATGGAATTTCTCATGGGATCTGAATGCAGCTGGTGGAAGGTGACTGGGAGCTGTTGGGATTTCTCTCTCCCCTTGTTCTCACATGAAGAAAAGATGGGAATACAGCAGCCCTCTCCTCTTTTATGGTGGTTTTCTTGTGATACGAGTTGCTTCAGTTGCAGTGTCAGGCACTCAAAAGTTATGAAAAGCCAGCCATGGTGTCACCTTTTAATTCAGAATCTCTGGGCACTGGGGAGGGACCTCGAGGGCTGTGTCCAGTTCTGGGCCCTCCTGGCCAGAGAGCCCTGGAGGGGCTGGAGCGTGTCCAGGGAAGGGAAGGGAGCTGGGGAAGGGGCTGGAGCCCCAGCAGAGGCTGAGGGAGCTGGGAAAGAGGCTGAGGCTGAAGAAAAGGAGGCTCAGGGGGGACCTTGTGGCTCTGCACAAGTCCCTGACAGGAGGGGGCAGCCAGGGGGGGTCGGGCTCTGCTGCCAGGGAACAGGGACAGGACAAGGGGAAACGGCCTCAAGCTGGGCCAGGGGAGGCTCAGGTTGGATATTAGGGAAAATTCCTTCACCAAAACGGTGGTCAGGCTCTGGAACAGGCTGCCCAGAGAAGTGCTGGAGTCACCACACCTGGAGTGCTCAAAAAATATGTAGAAGTGGACTTGGTTGGTGAACTCGGTGATTTTGGAGGGTTTCCAGCCTGACTGGCTCTGAGATTGGGGTATCACCTTTACCTGCAGCACTGAACTCTCTGCCAGCTCTCTCACGTACCTGGGGTAGTGCACCTGAGAGTGTGTCAGGAAGATTCCCAGCTCACGTGTGGAATTCCCATGATGCCTGGAGAAGAGAACAACACAGAGGATTGTTGAAAGAGAAAGGCTCACCTGTGCTGGGGACAGGTGAATGAGAGGAATTGGCCTCTATCCCTGTTTTTGCTGCAGGCTCTGTGCGTGTTGCTGAGCAAGCCCCTTGAGGTGAAACAGCTTTTGTGGCCATTCTCTGTTTCATCTCCTGCACCCTCAGGCCTAATGTGGAGAAGTGCTGAACACTCAGAGCCACAAATGAAATCAATGGGCAGCGTGGTCACTCAGCATTCCCCAAATTAACGAGGAGTGGGATGGATAGCTGGGTGTGGGGACTACAGCAGGGCTCTGGGTGCCAGCCTTTCTTCTGCAAATGATTTGCAGCATGGCTTGTTTGGGTTGTTTGTGTCTCTGTTGTGAGCACAACTTGCAGTAAATGTAAATTAATCAATGTGTGAGACACTCCTGGCTATAATTTCCCCCAATAACACGTGGAATTAGTATCTTTTCCGTGTGCAGCAGATTGTGGGTGGTATTGAGGTACAGATCTATACTGCACACAGTGAACACATCACACTCATGTAGGTACAGATGGCCTAAGATGGACCAGCACATGAAGGAGCTGCACCTGCTTCCACTGAAATCAATAAAATTTCCATCCATTTCAATACTCACAGGAGATGATGGATTAGGAGAACTTAATTTGGGGCTTTAGGGAATGATATTCACAACTTTAATTGTATTCATGTAAAATGCACATTGATCCTTGAACAAATTCTCAGTACAGCTGGCCATTGGAAAAAAAGAATCAGAACTTAGCAAATGCCTCTGCACATTCTTCCTGTGATTTACTGTTCTTTAAAAGAGAAGAGAAAGTAGGGATGTAATAGAAGTTATCGCCCTGTTTGCAATCATTCTGAGCAGTAAAACAGATTAAGTAGAGGCTTAAGGCATGAGCTTAGTGAATGTAGCCATACCTAAACAAACAGTGGCAATTCTGCTCTTTCATGCTGAATTTTAAGATTAAATAAATGGCAGAGTCATTTAAATTATATGTAAGCACATGCAAATATTTGATTAATGGAGTCTTGACACTTTCGCTTGTAATTCCTGCTCTCTTATTACAATCATCCACCAAATTTTGAAGTAGAAATTAAATTTTTCTCTAATTAAAAGCATTACTTTTCAAATATGATTGTGCACTGTGACAAACACTACTGAATTCTGCATTAGCAGAGAAGCTCCTGAGCTCTCAGATCCATTGGTCTCTTGTAGAAGCAAAAAAGATTCTCTGCTAGAATCTCTGTGACTCATCTAATGGTGGTGGGGAGAAATACCTGTCCAGTGCAACACCTCAGATGCTGAGCAGCTTTGCCCTCATGCTTAACCTCCCTCTGCTTCCTCTCCTTCCTCCAGGAACTAATTTGAGGAATTTGGATGTTTAAGAAGCATGAGGGAAGGGAAGTAAGAGAAGGGAGGTTTTCATTCATCTGTGTGCTTACAAATGATGCTGAGGCATTCAAATATTTACAGTGTGCCTGTAAAGCACCAGGGTACCACAGGGGTTAAAATCCCTGCTCACATCACTTTTGTATGGGAGAGGAACACAAGAAGCCTCCATCTGAATCAATATGACTTTTGCTTTTGCCTTCAGAGAAGGTGAGGGAAGAAATTTCAACCTCAGTTTCAGATGGGGGATTTAATCTGGATTTATACAGGTGAAACTGAGAAGAGGGGTCACGGGGTGGCTGAGCAAGTGCAAGAACAACTGGCACCTGAAGGGGATGGTCCTGCACTGCCTGCAAGGTCTGCTCTTCTCAGACCTGCTCAGCAATGACTTTGCTGCTTATCTGACTCCTCAGTGATCCCCCTTGGCTTGTTAAAGATGCAGGAAATGCTGTCTTTTGCTGCCAGATGAGTTTTCTGCTGGTTTAGCGAGTTGAACTGAGTCAAGCAAAGTCGCTGCAAGGCTAAGAGGAGCTTTTGTTTTGGTGGCAGGGCAGCCAGCTGGGCAGAACTCACTTTCTGAGCCCTACTCCTGTGAGCAACTGTGGTGGGAACTGCAGCAGCGGTGGGGGTGGGAGTTGGGGTCTCCAGCCAAGCTCAGTCTTCTTGGGGTTTTATTGTTAAATCATTGTTCTTTGCATCCTGCTCTGGGTGGAGGAGTCTGGGCCTGGGCTACTGCATTGATCAGGGCTTAAGCTCATAGCTTTGGGGGCAGAGGTAGGGGAGGTTTCAGTGAATGTGCGGTGTTGTTCATAAACATAGAAGTAAAAAAAGAATAATGGCTGAGTCCCTGATTCCACAGGCTGCTGATCCTGCCTGTTTGAGATTTTTATTCAGATAGGTCACCAAAAATCTCCCATTAAGCCTGCAAAGCTCACATATTCAGGAAATGCTTGTATTTAAAGCAAATTAACAAGGAAGCTTGTGGGCCTCTATTGAAGTGCACGAGGATCTTTACAAGTATCTCTTGTTTGTAAAGACAAATGTGCAAGGACAACTGCTGGAAGCCTAAACACCACTTCTGCTAATGAGCTGACTCCATGCCAGCACCAGGACAGCACGATCTTTCCCTTTCAGCCGCTGTAATTAATATTCATTTTTATTTCACGGAAATCACCCCTGTTCACCTCCCACCGCATGCCAGCATCCCCGAGCTAATCCCGCTCTCGGAGTCCCCACGGAGTCCGGTTCGCGGCAGTTCCTCTCTGTTTCAGTGAAGTTTGCGGGCTTTTTTTCCTCCCTATCAGGGTGAATCTCCGCAGGAGCGGGGAGTCGGCGGGCAGCGCAGAGGTGAGGAAGGGGGGGCGATGTCCGCCAAGGGAGGCACTGATGGACGAGCCGGGGTCCGGGACAGGCAGGAGGGGAGGGAAGGGAAGGAAGGCAGGAAGGAAGGAGGGCGAGCAGCCGGTGCCTGCGGCTGCAGTTCGCCGTCCCTCCGAGCCGCGGCGGGGGCACACTCTGCCCGCTTTTGGCGAGCGCGGCTCCGCGAATCTCCCGAGCGGGGCAACGTGGAGGCAGCTGGGGCCAGAGGCGGAGGTGAGGACGCGGGGGACCGGGGGGTGAGATGGGATGCGAGATGGGATGGGATGGAGGACCCGCACAGTAACAGCGAGGCCGCCCGAGCTGCGGGAGCCGCGGCCCCGCGCACTGAGCGGGTGCGGGAAGGAGCCCGAAACCTCTCGCCCGAAGCCACTCGCCCGAAGTCACTCGCCCGAGACCTCTCGCCCAAGCGGTTCCTGGCCGCAGGTTGGGGCCACGAGCACGGCCGCCGTGAGGGTCCCTGAGTGGTGGTGCTGCTGCGCCGTCCATGGGAGAAGCACTTGAGTGTAGGTTACCTGGCAGCATCCCGCTTCTCTCGGATCAAACTCCGTGCTCCTTGTCTAATATCCGGAGTGTTAGAGCTCCTCGGGACGCTGGAAACACAGTGCGAGTCCTTCTGAAGGCTGGGATTGGTTATTAGGATTCCAAAGGAATTAGCAGGCTCCTCTGAAAATATTTGGGGAAGAACAGATTTTACTCAGCTTCTGTGCGGAAATTTTGTGGTTCCGAAGTCTACATTGAGGTTTGGATCTGGGAGGATATCGAGACGCTCCAGATTTACATGGTCATCTTCACGTGAAAGGTCAGAAGTGATTGTTTTACTTTTAAAAAGGTTTTACAGACAGGTGCTGGTGGTTTTGCTGATGGAGTTGTAGAAGTATGAGGGAGGAGCACAGGTAAATCCAATAAAGGGGTTTGAAGGCAAGAGGGGAGGGGAGTTTGGTGTAATTAAACGGGCAAATTCGCGTTTTGTATTCACTTGGCTGAGGAAAAACTCTCTTCTAGGAGTGAGAGAGCCTGTCCTGCCCCGTGTTGGAGATAAGTGGAGGGCGTAGGGTGAAGAGGTGAACATTTGCGTTTGAAACCAGCAGCGCTTTAGCTGCCGCTCACTTGTGAGGCGTCTTTCCCTTGTATCAGCCATAAATGGCTGAATCAACGCGGAGTTTGCTTATTAGGAAATGAACGTTTGTGCTGCTTTAGGGTAACACCCGGAGGTTTGCCCCCTCAGGGCCTCTCGTGTTCCAGCAGTGGGTGCGATTGGCCCAGGTTTGTGCGGGATGTTCTCGGGGAGCAGCGGGAGCTGGCGGCACGGGGCAGCCAACAGGTCCCGGCGGTGTTGATTCGTCACCTGAAACTTCGCACCCGAATTCAGACGGGTGGCAGCCGAGACACCGAGCCTCCGAGGAAACAGGCCTACAGGTGGCATTTTGGGATCAGGCATCAGCAGCAAACACAGCTTCGGCAGTGGGTGCGCGCCGGTCCGGAGTTGGGCTCAGTAAGTGCCGAGGGCGGCTTTGCCGGAGGTTCCTTCCCCGGCGCCGCGGAGCATCTCCCGCTCGGGCAGGGCGGGGGGCGCGGGCTGGGAGCGCAGCGCAGCCGCGCCGGGAGGAAGGGGGGCAGGGAGACAGGGAAAGAGCGCGCCCCGGAGCCCCTGGCCCGCTCTGCCTGCCCTGGCTGTACCCGTGGCCGGGGGACAGCGCGGGCGGTGGGGCTGCCAGGGAGTTGGCTGCCCTATCCCGGAGGAGCAGCGACGGAGGACCGGCTGCCGAGACAGGGATGCCCGGAGCCCTCGCGAACGCTTGCCGCCTTCTTTCTCCCCCCACTCCTCCTCCCTCCCTTCCTTTTTTTTTCCCTTTCGCCGATGCGGGGAGGCGGGCACGAGCAGCGTCTCCGCAGCGCAGCAGCGCTTTCCCCGCGCCGGGAGCCGCGGCCGCGCCGGGGGGGCAGCGGCGGCCCCGCTCCCGCGCTCCCCCCGCCCCTGCGCAGGCACCGCCGCAGCCGCGCTGGCCCCGGCGGGCGGAGCGGCGCCGCCGCTGCCCCCGCGCCCGCACGGACCTCGCGGGCCTCGCTGCCAGAGGGCGGCGGCCCCCGGCCCGGCCCGTCCCGCTGCCCGTCGCGGCCGAAAGTTTCCCGGCGGAAGGGGGTAAGTCGGGGGCGACGGAGGGATGCGCAGGTGGGGGGGATGCTGGACCTGCGCTGCCGCGGCTCCTCGGGCTGCCTCAGCCCGGAGGCTCCCACCCTGCTGGGGCAAAGGCAGGGCTCCGCGGCCGGAGCCGGGAGAGCCTCCTCCAGCGAGGACAAACACTCATCTCCTCCTTCCCTTCCCCATCGGCCCCTGTCGCCAAGCAGAAGAGAGACGGTGACCTCAACTGTTGTGGTGTCGCTTTGAGATGCAGGGTTAATTTGCGAGGGTCAGTAGCGGCAGAAACGAAGCGCTCAGACTTTAATATCTGCATATGGTAATGGGTAAAATAAAGGAACCCGTTAGTATTCCGCTCCTGTAATATTTGGCGCGGGAGAGGCTGCTGTTCCATTTCATTTCCGAGTTCCTTTGGGGGAAGCGGAGTGGTGCTGGGTGCCTTCTCTGCTGCCTTTTCCCGTGTGCCTCAGCCCTTCAGGCATCGGGGGAGTCCTGCAGAGGGGAGACCTTAAGCTCCTTGCCTTGCAACCGCAAAGCTGCGGGGAGACACCTTCTCGGGCTCGGAAAGCCTCGGGAACGCTTTGGGAGTGGGATTATGGCAGGAATCAGCGGGGTAACCCCGGTGCCCGGCTCCTGGTAGGTGGTGTGACTCTGCTGCCTTCCTTTTACACACCCCAGTGATTTTATCTGTCGCTGTGGCTGATGCGAACCCTGTGTTTGAAATGTTGTGCGAACTTGAGGGATGTACGGTGAGGTCAGCCGTGGGGGCTGGAGCCTGAGCGCTGAGATTACCTTGGGAAGAGCAAGACAGAGATGTGGGAGGTGTCATCTGGGGGCACACGCCGGGAGAAGCAGATGCCGGCTTTCCAGCCCCTCTGCGTGTTTCGGCAGTGGCCGTTAATGATGATTGGACGTTAATTCAGAGGGAGAGGTGTGGTAGTCGAAGGTGGTTTTGGATGCAAATCAATTCCCGTTGACTCATTTGGGCCCCGCCGAGGTGTGGGGGGAAGCCCCTGTGTTTGCAAGGCGGGTTGCTCCCACTCCCATCATCAAAAGTTAAGGTGGAAACAATTTCCGTGTCTGTTCCCACCCACCCCCCGACGGGAGGAGGTTCGTGACATATAAATTTCTCAGACTGCTCTTTGGGCTGTCTGCGTGCTAAGCAAATACGTTTCTCACTTCGACTGAGAACAGTTTTGCTCTCTGGTGAGTGGAAACTGGGGAAAAAGAGACATTTAAAAATAAAATCAGACTGTGTAGCTGGAGTGGTAAAGCAAATGTTCTCGAGATCCCACGTAACAAGCTGGGGATGAATGCAAACTGTTCCTGCCGTGTAACTCTTCCAAATTCAGTTCTCCCTGGGAGATGCGATCTCCTCCTGCCTCCCAGCAGAGCCCGATCTGCATGGATCACGGAACGGGTGTGAGGGTGCTTTTCCCAGCGCCCTGAAGGGGCAACGGGAGCGTGCTGGCACTGCCGCACGAGTGACACACACGCGTAACCCGGCACCTACAGCAGCAGCGTGGGAAACCACCCTGCCTTCAGCTTTCTGGTGTGTCAAAGCTTTGCGAAATTGGAGGCAGGTTACTTCCAAACTGGGGACTTCTGGCTCTCCCCTCTTGCTTCAGCTGCTGTGGATGTGGCAGGCCCCCTCTGGAAGCTACAGTGACTGTAGGTGACATGTGCTTAATTTTCAAGGGAATGACCGTGGACAGGTAAAGGGACACTTGAATCAGGCTTGTTCGTGTTTTCATTCAAAGTGTTGTGTACAGCCTTTCACATCCTGCCTTTTCTGTTACTTCCCAATGACAACACGTGCACATATCTGGAAAAGAGTAAGACCATCTAATTCCTTTGGCAAAACGGGAATGGTTGTTAGAGCAACCTGCTAAACACCATCAAAAGTGAGTGCTAGTCCAGTGTGCATTGTGCAGATGGAGGGGGTCAGTCAGCTTTGTGAGCCCATGGTTATCACTCATTCCTGCACCAACAAAGCATCATATCAGCTGTGCAAATGAGCTTCTCAGATCTGGCCTCTGATTTTCTGTACAGAAACGAAAGCCTGAAGCACAAAGTCTGTCGAGTTGCTGCTGTGTATCTGTGGTACAGATGTGTGGGATAGCTTGGGGCTGGTGGCTGTTTGGGACAGCTCCACTGCAGTGCTGGGTGGGCATCTGCTGTAGACTGAAGCTTTGCTTTTCAGAAGCTGCTGCAGGACTGATTCAGGAATACAGAGCTTTGCCAGGGCTGACATAAGAATGTGGATATCAGACAGGAGGTAGAACTTGGCTCGAGTTCTTTTTCCTCAATTTACAAAATAAACTTCCATAAGTTCCTTAAGTATTGCTGTTGGCCCCTGGACTCTCCAGGAACCCCATTTTTGCTTGGTGGGACACATCCTTAAAAAGTGCTCTCCCTCGTTTTCTGCTCCTTTCCTTCTTCCCATGCCTTAGCAGCCTGAAATCCACGGAGACTTTCCTGAACTTTGGAATTTAAGTACTTTGTTAAAAGCTTCAAACAAGGGACATAAGTTGTTAAAACTGCTCGTGGTCAGCAAGCAGGTGAAGGAAATGAAACCAGTAGCTTTGCACTTTTCTTTTCATGGCTTTAGTAAACTCCTGGAAGCAAGTAGATCTTAGTCAAAATGCTCTTAAACAGGTAAATAACATAAACTGTACCTTTCTTTTGTTTTTTGTTTTCTTTTTATATTTGTGGCTCCATATGGGCCTCTGTCCAGCCAAGCAGCAAAATCTGAAAAGAGGAAAGTAAATTCTGGTCTTAGTTCAGTTTTAGCAGTGGGTATGATATAAAACCATTGGTTTGGCAAAGAGAACCTTTTTACCCATGAAGGTTTTTTTTGGATCATCTTCATCCAAGCTTGAAGTAAATTTAACAGACTTCTAGCAAAATGAAGCATTGGAGTTTTTTGTGCATGAACCAGCTGTTTTTCTCTTAAACTCAGAGTGCACAGATGAAAACTGACCTGTTAGCCAATTATTATTTACTTCTTGGTTCTTGAAACACGCAGAGGGATAACTGAATAGTGGAAGCTTGAAATCTGGATCAAGCCAAAAGGCTGCTTGAGAATTAAACCCAAGTTTGCTTGTGCTGTCCTATTAATAGTTTATGAATTCAGTGTCTGAACCGCAGAAAACAGTAGTTAAAGTGGCAAGGATTATTGCTCAAAATCCTGCAATCAGAGCTTGCTGTTTTAATTAAAAATAACTAATCAACTGATTGATGAAGGGAAAAAATGTGCCTTGCAGGTATATATTAATTTTGCTGCTACCAGAGGATTCTATTTGATGCATTTGTTGATGTGAAGTCTTTTGAGGGAAGAGACATTGAGTGCCTAAAAATCTTGTGCAAGCACAGCAGAGCAGGCTTCTGGGAGAGGAGATGCTCCTGCAGCTTTGTATGCTTAGGTGATTTATTACAAGAGACTTGACAATCCCTACTAAGTCAGCAGTAGTGGGAAGTGGTTTGTTCTTGGCCGTTCAGGCAGTGGGTGTGATCCCCTGTCAGTGGATTGGGGTGTTCCTGAGCTGTTAGGGTTAGGATGACTGGCTGTTCTTGGGCCACTGCATATCTGGCTGGACTTTTATCAAGCTGGAGCTCCACAGAAGGTAGAACGACTAATTGTGATGGTTGGTGACAAACCTCTGAAGGAAAACTAAAGTTATTTAAGAGTGTCTGTTTAGTACATACGAATCTACAGATCTGACCTCCTTATGGCCCCTGTATATGCCCAAAACACACAGCCTTGTGTGTGGGAGGGAGAAGGGTGTTTTCCCTGGATTCACCTGGGAAGGGAAAGCCAGTTGGAAGAAGGGTGAGCTACAGCTGGAGAGGGGCTGCAGCTGCCTTGCATTCCTGTGGATTCCCTTGTTGGCAGAAATTCGACCTTGTCAGTGTGATTGCTCTCAATCCTTGGCTAATCCCAGAATCCCAAAACGGTCTGGGTTGGAAGAGACCTTAAAGTGCATCCAGTCCCGCCCTGTGCTGTGGACAGGGATATTTTTCACTATCCCAGGTTGCTCCAAGCCCTGTCCAACCTGACCTTGGATGCTTCCAGGGATCCAGGGGCAGCCACAAAACTTTAAGGAGCTACCTTAGGGGTTCCAGGGTGGAGCAAACCCCAGCACTGGGGAATTGGGGTGAGCAAGGGAGTCCCTCTGCTCTCTGCCTGTGTGGAAAAGGCAGGGGAAGGAGTTAATTGTTGTTTGTTTGTTTGGAACTTTGTCTCTGCTGGGAACCTCTTGCAGGGGCTTTGGAGAGCAATTAGAGGCCCAAGCAGACGAGTGGTGGATCTCAATTAGGAAGCTGCAGCTGCAGTGACAGCAGAGCTGGGATGAGCCAGGTGCCAATGAGGCTCTCCCACCCTATGGATGAACCCCTTGCCTGAGCTGTGCTGGCTCATACTGGGAATAACCTCTGGGAAGTAATGAGCCAGTAGGAATTTACATCGGTGGCATCAAGATTGCAATCTTAGCCTAAAGGTGAACTGAGGAATCCTGGGCTTTCTCCCAGTTTTCCTTGGAACTTCAAACAAGCCAAGCTTGCCTGTCCTGGATGTTTGCCTGAGGAAGGGCCATGGACCGCTGTCCTTCTCCAGCCGGTTTTGTCTGTCATCAAACAATGCCCTGCAACACAGAAAAAGACAGTTCTGGTTCAAACAAATTCCCTGGAATAGTGCAGTCTGAAGGGCAAGGAAAAAAGAGCAACAGAGGGAGGTTCAAAGGGAAGTGCCACAAAGGCTGCAGCTGTTTTCTGTCACTGAAGTACTCCCTTATTTTTTTTTTTTTTTTTATTTAGCTCATACGTTTCATTTTCTAACCCGAACAAACCATTTGAGATATTGAGAGAAGAAAGTGAGGTAAAAAGGCAAAGCTGACTGATTAAAGCTTGTGGAAAGATTTCTAGGAGCAGTTTGGAAAAGATGCAAGGAGAAAAATACTCCTGGTAAAGTATTTTGAGGAGCCATCTTAGTAAGAGTAGAGGGTCCTTTCTAAGGTAAAGATTATGTTTATGAACTGAAATGCTGCTCTGGTTGAAGTGATTTAATTAGTGGGAGACAAACATACAGCCACTACTTTTATCAGTGCTTTTTATTAATTTGGCTGTTGGGCAGTCAGATTTGGATAAGAATTTGTGTCTAAAATAGCTTTGCTTTTCCAGAAGTACACCTTAGCACACATTTCTACTTAAAACCAACCCAAATAATTCTGTATTTAATAGCTTGGGTTGTATGAGGGAAGGTGTAAATAGCAGTGCCTGAGGATCTGGGAGGGCTGTGTGATAAGGGTTGGTGCTATGATATGTCCATTTTCCAGACTTCTTATTGTAACTGGGGAACCTTCCTGCCCAGCCAGTTTGTTGCATTCATTTCATTCATGTACTGATTGCTGTACTTACTTCATTCATGTGGTTCCTTCTTGCATATTTGAAACAGATGAAAATACTCTTGTTTGCCATTCAAATTCTGGTTCAGTGTGCAGCCATTGGAGGGTTTTGGTGATTTTTTTTTTTTTTTCCTTTGGGTGAGATGTACAACTGCAATCTGTTACATTGCATTTCACATGGTGCATTTGACAAAAACACGGATACTAATCCCAGTGTGAAGAGTAATTTGAAAGGCTGATTGTAACATTTGCTGTTTCCCCCTCTGTATCTGCAGAAGCAGTGCTCCTGTCTCAGTGGGTGTTGTGTTCCACTGGGCACTTCCATGGTTGATTTTGGCAAGAGGGAGAGAGCTCCTGTGACCTGATGGTCTGGCTGTGCTGGGAGCTGTCCCATGGGAATGCTCCATGTGGATATTGTGAGCTCTGTGCCATCTCCCAGCACCATGTGGGTGTATAACTCCAGATTTCTCTGATATCCAGGTTGTGGGAAACAGCATAATTCAAAGCCACCAGTTCTACTGAGATATCAGGATATTCCTTGGACTGGCAGCTCCAAATGTTACTGGGATGACATCGGGCAGCTTTGTGCTCCCACCTTGCAGATCTTGATGAGGACTTGGCCTGTTTGTAGGGGTGTTTCCTCAGTCAAACAAACACCCTGTTCCCTGCTCCCATCACAGGAACTGTTCAAACTACAGGGATGGATTTTCCAGCACTGGGCAGGTGGCACTTGGATTATGGGTTGGATGTGGGCTTGGCAGGGCTGGGTTTGCAGCTGGATTTTGATCTTGGCGGTCTTTTCCAACCAGGATTCTACGATGATGATTACTATCATGATTGTGGAGAAAATGAATATTTTTCTAAAAAGAGAAATCCATTTTGGCCTTTTGGGAGTAGAAGAAGAGGCAAACACTGTTGATGTGGTTTTGATTGAGCTTTCATTTTACTGTTTTTTGAGTGTTTCCTCTAAACAACGACTGTTTGAGTGTGGCTGCACTCCAAGGTTACAGTCTTGAGCAGACCCTTAGTCCCAAAATTCTCCCCTGAACAGAACTGTGCTTCACCAAGTAAACTGAATTTATGGATTATGAAGTTTTTTTGGTTTTTTCCTTCCAGTTTTTACACTTGGGTAATATCCGAGCTCGAAATAACTTGGGAGCCTTTGGTTTCTGGTGGTGTGTTCAACAACACAAAATAACTTGTGGCTTTATTCTCTGCTCTTGTCTGCAGATAGAGGTTGCAAGTTTGAGGAAACTGTGAGGCAGCACAGTAGAAGTAATTAGAATATAGTGTATTTAATTTTACTTGTTGCACATAGAATGAGTGCAGACTAAAAATGAAACCCTCACTCTAATGGAATTAGGTTGCGGCACTTCAGTGCCATGTGAATGACAAGGAAAAATGATCAACTTGATGCAGAAATAGATTGCCATTGAATTTTAATTTTTTTCAGTTCCTGTCAAAGAAAGGGGAGGGGGACAGATGTGTGAGCACAAGTTAAATTCAAAGAAGCACTGGCTGGTTTCTGAATCCATTTAGCTTATGGAGCTCCAAGTTATTTAACATTCATAAATAGGATCTTTAAATCTCTCAAGAGCAGTCTGAACTCTGTTACTCCCATGTCCACTAGAATGAATTTGTTCATAATAATGAAATTGCTGCAGTTTTGATAGTCAAGGAGCTTTCCAGGACTCTCATTTTACTTAAGTTGCTGGACTTTTTCCCTGGTAGGTGCCCAAATCAATCACAGAGCAAAAGATAATCTTATTCAGCAGCCTTCCTTTACTACTTTTTCACTTTTTTTTTTTTTATTTTTTTTTTTTACTTTCTGAGAGCAATGCTTTTCATTGGAATAAAACTTCCAGTTTAAAAAAAATAAGTCTTTTAACATTTAATGTGAAACAAGGTTATTTGCATAAGTCCTTACACCTGAGGAAGATCTGGGTAGATGCACCCAGTGAGTTTCAGACGGTTTTGGTTTTGAAGGATGCACAGCCTTTAATAAAATAGGATTCATGACTGGTGAACCACGGGGCTTGTAAAATCCACTTTGTACTTTGAAAAACTCCAGAGAATGAGATGCTGTGAAAATACAGTTGGAGTAGGAGAGGAGTGCACAGCCCCCAGGAATTCCCCGGCAGCCTCTGTGGTGTCCTTGTGCCTGGCAGCTCCCTGGGGAAGCAGAGGGGAGAGAGGGGAAAGGCTCCTGGTGGGTGGTTTCTCCTTTCTGCAGTTGCTCTGGATTTATCCAGAGGTTTCTGTGGATGAGGGAAGTTCAGCAAATGGCAGCTACAGCAGGACAGGGAAGCTGGCCACCATTGTTGCCTTTTTTTCATCTGGGAAGGAAGCTGGGGGAACCGAAGCTACTGAATAGATGAATCAGGCTGCTCATGAAATTCATAATAGCTGGAGGCTTTGTCCACTGGCACTGCAACCCGCTTCCCTTTCGGCTTTATTTCTTCCTGATTATAACTTCAAATAGCAATGAGGCAGTGGAAGACAGTGCCTGCATTGCCTCGTTGAAGGAAAAGGACAGATGATTATTGAAATCCCTTAAAAACTCTCTTTTTGGGGGGAGGGGGTTACAGTGATCTCCCTTAGTGTCTTTGACAATGTTCCTATTCGAATATCTTTGAAGGCAGATTACAAAGAAAAAAATCTTCCAGCTACTAAGGGAGTCTGAAACTAAAGGGATTCATCCATCAGAAATATGGATGTTATGTCCTCTTGCCCTCCCACAATTTTCAGGATAGTGACAAGTTTATGACTTGGGCTGCTAGCCACAGAAGATGTCATTGAGGGCATGAAATTCCAAGTTCTTTCCAAGGATATCCTTGTATAACTCCCGAGGAAGAAATGAGGAGGTTGTTTTGGTGGCACAACAGGTAACTGTGATGCCAAGGCTACTGCAAAATGAATTCATTCTTTTGAGTCACGCACATCTGATACAAGTGGGGACTTTTTGGATAGAAAGGGATCAGTTCAGGGCAACTGTTGGACTACTTTGAAAATAGCTCTGCACTGAAATGAGGCTGCCCTTGGTTGTACCAGGGGTAGTCCTTGTATGCTGAGAGGAGGTGGTGGTTTGGTGGAGACATGTAAAGCTGATGGAGAAAATGTCATGTAGCTGGAAAACTTTTCTAATCCTAAATTTGCATTGAGTGACCTGAATGTTGCTGTAGAATTCTTGTCTCTGTGTTTTAGAGTGAAGCAAGTCTTTAACCTGGTGTTAAAACCAACAGCTACAGTTCATGGAATCCCAGACTGGTTTGGGTTGGAAGGGGCATTAAAGCCCATCCAGTGCCACCCCCTGCCATGGGCAGGGACACCTTCCACTGTCCCAGGCTGCTCCAAGCCCCAATGTCCAGCCTGGCCTTGGACACTGCCAGGGATCCAGGGGCAGCCCCAGCTTCTCTGGGCACCCTGTGCCAGGGCCTCCCCATCTTCCCAGGGAACAATTCCTTCCCAACATCCAATCTAATCTAATGTCCTGCTCCTGTCTCTGTACACAAATATCTCTCACCCCATGTCAGTAGCATCACTCTGCTGTTGGAATACTCGTGGCGGTCTGGGAGATGTCCAGGGTCCTGAAACGACAGACCTTAAGTCACTCAGCAGGGAGCGAGTCCCTGAGACAAGAACAGCTCCTATCTGAGGTTCACCAAGAAATGTATCCAATGGGACTGTGCAGTCTTGGGAAAAACAGTTCCTTTCCAAAACAAAAACATTGCAGATTGGTTTGTTGCTATTATCTGTGTCCCTATAGTGTCTGCTGGAATCCTGCTTTTTGGGGTTTAGTGGGAAACCACCTTCTGTCTCCTGATACAAGTGAATGGGTGCACATGCTCCAGGTCTTTCTGAGTAGAGGGACATTTATTTGTAATGCAATAGATATGAATTTTTTTTAATTAAGTGCATTTGTAAAAAAGGCACACAAAGGTTTTAATTTTAAGACCTGTGTAAGTCCATCTTGTCAGCCAACACTTATTTGCAGTTCTTGTACTGCTATATATGATCTTTTAGCAGAATCAATTGCAGCTTAATATTACACGGGAAATTAAGAATAATGAAATCCATCACTGAGGTCCCGTTGTGAGCAGACAGGCTGAAACTCTTGTTAATGTGCTGGTTTACTCACACAAACGCTCTTTCCCTTTCACTCAGTCTCCTGATCAAATTTTAACAGGAGGTTTGACATTTACATGACATTCACATCTGTAGGAACACAGTTTCCTTTTCCCCACTGCTGCCTTTTCTCAGAGTTAACATTCTGCTGGAAGCAGTGAGAAGGATTGGAGAAGGGAGCCAGCGAGAAACGATCGCTGTAATAAATTGGTTGTGCTCTCCAGGCTGGTTACAACTATTTCAGCCTTCTGGAGTGGTGGCCTAAAGGCTTTAACCCACGAATTGGTGGCAGTTTCTGTGGCATTATCCAACAGATTGCCTGGTCATGGACCCCGCGTTGTTTTTAGCAGAAGGAATTGTGCAGGGTTAGGAGTACTGTGCTGCTTGCTGCTGATACAGATTGGATCAGGCTGTGGGGCTCAGGATCCTGAAAAGGAGCTGGAAACCTGGGATTAGTCTGTAAACCCCTTGGAGAAGGATGAGGGTGGATGATGCTCAGCCAGAGGGTCCCTTCCTGAGCTGACTGGAGACCTTGGAAAGGGGGCAGGGGTGAGCCAGGGGCAGTGTCTTACTCACAGTGTCCAGGAACAATGGGAGTTCCAACAGTACTTCCCATTTTACCTGTTTTTACAGCTATATCCACTTGTGAGTGTTTAAATGCTCTCCAGAGCCTCCTAAAAGCTATGGAGCTACTTTTAGCTTCGGTTCTGCTCAAATCAGAACTGATAGAGGGGTATGTGTTCCATGGGTATGAAAGAATGGATTGATTTTCATGGAAAATGGGGGCATTCCTGTGTTGAAGGTGTTTTGTTGCATACAAAGGAGGGAGGACATGGAAACACGGGCGTTTGGATGTGAGATTTGAAGCAGGCCCTGAAGGAGTGCAGCTGCCCTGAGAATGACCAATACCAGGCTCAGAAGGATTAATCTACATTGCCACATAAAATCAAGCTTTACTTTCAGATGTTTCTATTTCCCTAGTCTGATGGCCACAGCCTTTCCGGGGAGCTGTAGGCCAGCCTTGCTCTGCTGGCCTCTATGTTTTTTAATAACTCTGTATGTGATTCAATCCTGTTCTTAATTCCATCGTAACGATATCGTGTCTGTCAGGTGGATTTAGAGGTTGAATTAGCAGCATCTCTTCTTTAAAAAAATAGCATCCAAATGCAGCTACTTAAAAATAAAAATTCATACGTCACCCAGATCACAAGGTCCAGAGTTGTTGGCAGTGGCTTGTTCTCCTGTGGTTAGCATGGAACCATTTAGACATTTTAGCTTATATAACTTCAGGCAGGCCATGGACTTGAAATTTTATTAAGAACAGAAACTGAGCTTTGCTGGTAGGTTTCAAGACACACAATCAGTTCTTCCTTTCTTCCCCTATTTCAATCCCATTGCAACACGTAGCAAGAGTGTTGTTCCATTGCTGTTTTTTTTCCTTCCACAGAAAGGAAAAACCCCTTTATGTACTTAGGAGAAGTGTCAGAGCTCCAAGGATTTGGCTGCGTTGTACAGTGGTGTCAGTTGGGCGGTGGTGAAGCACAACTAATGAATTTTGGACTCTGAAATCAGTTATAATGAGGAACTCAGAGCCTGGAAAATTATTTTTGAGACCTGTTAAAAACAAAGCCAGCGCTTCTCACCTGCAAGGCTGGATGTTGACTCCAAGGTAGGCAGGCATGTCTAATGGCAAGAAATTGGTCATTAGATTTTAATCTGCTGCGATTGATGTGCCTCCTGGCTCCCTTGCAAATGGGTGGAATTAGGGAGCAGGAGGTAAAAACTGGATCTTGTCTCTTCAAATATGTTCTTAGGTAGTGGTCCAAAGTCTTGTTCCCCATGTTCTGTGCCATCCCTACTTTTCAGTGTTGTTGTATCAGCTTTTTCAAAGGGTTGCATTGCTTTTTCAAATAATGCAGGCTTTAGCTTCTTGTTTTGTTTTTGTATAAAACCCTGGATTTGTTCTTGGACTTAAAAAAGAACAAAAAAAGAAAAAAATAAAACAAAGAAAAACAAGACCTTCTGCTGTTTTTGCAACAAGACTATGAAAAAGCAAATGTGGAACACTGGCCAAAGACAGCCTTTGAAACAACCCTTGGCGGAGTCTTTCCAAGAGATCTCTTGATATCAGCCAGCCTCCTGTCCTGGGCTCCTCCGAAGTCATTTCTGATGGCTCTGCTCTGATCACCTGTGCCCTGCTCCTTGGTGAGCTCTGTTTGCTTTCTGCCTCTCTTGAGTGGTCATTTAGAAAACAGTTTCCTTCAAGTGCTCAAATAAACAAGTGGCTTTGTTGTTAAAATTCTCATAGGAATTCAGTGCTTGAGGGGACCATTGAGCCTGCCTGGCTGAACATTCCCTCTCACAAAACAAAGCATGTCATGGGTAATATTTCCTCTTCTCAGCCAAAGGCTGATTGCTCAAATTACTCTGCCTATCTCTTAACAATTTATGCTTATTTAAGACCCATATATTCATATTTATTATTGTGCCAGTGTTGTCCTTTTGCTGAAGTAGTTTCCTGCCCTCCTTGGTGTCCCCTGCTTCCACAACGTGTTCTGGAGAGAGGGAATATGTTGCTTTTTTTTTGCCTGTGGTTTCCCAGAGTGAGCAGCCTCTCTTGTGGGACCTGCTTTGCTCCCAGCATCATAAAGAGGTGTGAGCTGAGGTTTCATCTGGGGCTTTTGAGGATTTTCTGCGTTTAAGGACTTGTTAAATCAAAGAAAAACCCGGTGTTTTGGAACTGTGTGGGCAGAATGCAAATGTGCTGTTCCCAAGGATTAAGCCAAACATTTTCCTCTAACATTTGTAGTGAGTAAAGTGTGGCTTCCAAGGGTTGGGAGAGCATTGTCAGAGAAGAGTTCAGCAGGAACTGCAGAGATAGGCCAGGGGAGAATGGATTCAAACTGAAAGAGAGTAGGTCTAGATCAGATATTAGCAGGAAGTTCTTCCAGTTCCTCACCACCCTCACAGGGTGAAGAAGAAGCTGTGGCTGCCCCTGGATCCCAGTAAGTGCCCAAGGCCAGGGTGG
The DNA here is from genome assembly GCA_034509425.1 of Eopsaltria australis. NCBI lineage: Eukaryota > Metazoa > Chordata > Aves > Passeriformes > Petroicidae > Eopsaltria > Eopsaltria australis. The sequence continues at coordinate 6,051,790 of JAVTVJ010000138.1, forward strand.
ACAGGGCTTGGAGCAGCCTGGGACAGTGGAAGGTGTCCCTGCCATGGCAGGGGGTGGGACTGTTTGGGTTTAAGGTTCCTTTCAACCCAAAGCATTCCATGATTCCAAAGTTCTGCTTAGGGAAATGCTGAGAAGAGCTTATATCCTCCCTTCCCTCTCTCTCCAAACAGGCTGCACATAAAGTGTAGGCACTTTATGGAAAATGTGGGCAGCTCTCCTGTCCCCAGCCACCCCAATCTCTCTGTCCCTCTTTGGATAAAAGAGCTAGGACCAGTTATGTTGAAGCCTTGCCTGGTTCAGGGCAGTTTAAATGCTTTTGCGTGGAGCAGAGCCTGAGCTGGTGGTGTCACCTGTGCACCCAGTCCAGCTGTGCAAGTGTCTCATCATAATTCTGTTGGATGTGCTGATGTGGGCATAGATCCATCTCTGCTGGGCTCGTGGGGGAGTTTCTAGGGCATGTCTGGTTCTCAGCAGGCTTGGTTGTGTTGGCTGTGGTGCCACGAGTGCATGGGCCAGCACTGAGGTGGGTCTGACCTGGGAGGAAACCTTCACCTGATTTGTGGTCGTGTGCAATATTATTTAGATATATTCTGCTGAGCCCTCAGCAAAGCAGCCTGGGTCCCTCGTGGTCAGGGCAGGGGCTGGAGCTAAAGCCTGCTGGCATCTGAATCAACCTTTAGGGAGGCAGCACTTGTCATTGTGCCTTTTTTCCTGGTGTCGTCCTGCAGGACCCTGCTGGCTTTGCTCGAGCACACAGAGCCAGCTGAGGTGGTGTGTGTGTAAAGAGCTTTTCTAGAGCCTCAAACACCTGGAGGCAGGCACAGTCTGGAAGATCCAGAGGAACACACTCAGGTATCACTTTTTATTTGGGTGGACAAGCACCCACCAGTCTGCTTTACACTGCCCAGGGTGCTTCTGAGTCCTCCCCCAGCCTTATTCCTTTGCATTTCCCTTCCTTTTCACCTCACACTAGTCCTTCAAGTTCTGTTTTCTCTGGAATATGTCCCCCTTAGGATGTTGTACCAAATCCATCGCTACAGTTCCAATGAGGGGAGAAACATTACACCAGTTTTATTTACTGCTGCCTCAGTGGGAATATTTTGAGAAGCTGTTGTATTTGCTGGGTGCCTCTGGGTCTTGGGCAATGAACTCCTCTCATGTTTGCCCATTCTTCCCTGACCTGCACATCTTTTAGAGTGGTCTTCCCTTCCAAAACTCTGTGTGCATGGGATACAGACAGTCAAACTTAGCTGCTCAGAATTTTTCTTCACCTTTTTTCACCTATTTTTCCTAACTAAAAACCTGTGTTCCCTACGCTGTGACCAATTATATAATTCATGTCTTGAAACTCTTGAATCTCCTGTAGCAGCAAAGGGAATGGTGGAGCCTTCTGAAGTCACAGCCGGTCTGGCTGTGCCACTTCCAACACCTTGAACTTGTTCAGTTTTTCTTCCCCTGAGTGGTTGCCCTTACCACCACCTGTGTACCCTCAATTTCTGGCTTAAGTGTGCATCCTTCATAAGGTTCCCCCCCAGTTTTTGGGGAGCTCTTTGTTTTTAAGACCCTGTATTTCTCTCTTCTGCCACATGGCTCCATTCCTCCTCTGGCTCGAATATATGGCAGGGTAAGGAAAAGATACCTCAGCTCAGTGTCTGCTGCTCTTCTGGCCTCGGATTTCACAGCTCATTTTGCTCCTACCTCAGCTTTTTGCTGCAGGCCATGGTGACAACCTTCCCTTGATACTGATGAGGAGGGGATGGAAGCAAATATCTCCAAGTGGTAACACCACCGAAGTGTGGGATTGTTGTGGTACACGTTCCTCTCGCCAGGCTAGTATATGGCTAGCACCACTAATGTTAATTTTGTTTTAGGGATTGCATCCAAAGAGAGAAGAAGGAATTGAAAGTTTAAAAGCAGTGTACATGAAAATAACTTTTGCTTCCCCCATTGTACTGGGAGCCATCTATGGAGAACAATGCTGATGGCTCAACAATTTTGGGGAAAATCTGAATTTAATAAGCTCTTGTCTGACAGCTATGTCCAAAGGCAGGGTTTCCTCTAGCTTATTGCTGCTCCAGGATGGCAATTCCAGCCTGGCAAATAGGACATACTGAGGAATACAGGAGCCACAGATCCCTCCTCTTTAAATTACATTACCAGTTAGCAGCAGGGTTACCTGGGCACTTCTCAGCTTTCCCTCTGTTACTGCTTCCAAGAGCTGAGCATTATTATAGTCTTTTAATTCTCTCCATATTTTTAAAACCCTCAAGAAGCACTGATCAGAAGGACCATTAACACCTCAGCTCTGGACTAATGAGGAGCACAACTTGTGCGCTGGAGGTATCGATTTGCTCAGCTCCAGTTGTGTTTCTCCCTTGAATTCTTTGTGTTCTCCCTTCAGCTGTGCTGGCTGTTTACTCACAGAACACCCGAGTGAGGAGAAGATGAACTGCTGGGATTCTGCTGCTCAGGCATTGATGCATTGCCTCTCCCTTTGTGTTCTTTAAATGCCAGAAATCCCCTGCTTTTATTTGGAACATCTTTTTAATCTCTTCTTTCATCCATGAAGAAAATGAAGAGCTGAGTTCAACAGTTCTCCTTTCTTTTCCCCCAGAGGTGTTTCTTTCCCTTCAGCGGCACCTTTCTGGTGTGTTCCATCTCTGAGAAGAGAAAACAGGCAGAATTTATCCCATATTTGTGTATGAGGATAAATTCCCTTAGTTTTTTTGATCAGGCTGTTTCATGTGGGTACTTCATCAGGATTTCTGGATTTTAAAACAGTCATGAATTTGTCCTGACCTTCATTTTATCTGTGTGACATTAGGAAAACAAAAGGATCTAAATTAACAGTAACAGTGAATAATGTTGTCTAAACTGAAGAATAAAATGGAAGAGGATAAACCACCAGTAAATGCACTGGTGAAATCCCCTGAAATAGGCTGCTTACCTTCTTTTTTGATGTATTGCCTTTTCTGAGCTCAGACAAATACTTACTCCTTAAAAGCAATTTCGGATTCATTTATCCTTGCAGGATATAACTTCACCCTCTAACGTCTCTTGTGACTAAAATATTGTTTTGGAGAAAAACATATATATAAAAATAACCTTAAATTTGAACTTTTTGCTGTTGCATTGTGAGTTTTTTTTTTTGAGGTAGGTGTTGGAGCAGAATGGTTTTATGATATCTGTGCTAGAGCAGGATCAGCTGCTCCCTCTGTCTCTGCTCCCAGTTTCAGCACTGGGTGATTTCTTACACTGTATGTGAAATCCAAATGATGTTAAAGCCTCTCTTTCCATATTAGCCTGTGCTTAAAGCATGTTCTTGTCTTAGGACTGGGTTAGAGGACAGATTCTGGAGAAACTCTGCAGAAAATAGTGTAAATCCCACAGTTTGGCTTGTCAGTCATGTTTTCTACACCATTTGTTCAAAGGCATGGTTTAAATACAGGCATAAATGTCTTTTTTAATAAACTAGTTCTTAGGATTGCATTTACATTTTTCCCAAGTTGTGTTGGTGTAGTTTATATAAAACTGAGAGCTAGCAGAGAGAAGTGTTTTGCACTTCTCATCTTGGAACTTTAAAAAAAAATTCCTGGTCTTTGACTATGAAATAATTAGAAATTATCCAAAGTTTCTCAGGTTGGAGCAGCCTGGTCTATGGAAGATGTCCCTACCCATGGCAAGGCTGGGACTGGATGGGCTGTAAGGTCCCTTCCAACCCAAACCATTTGAAGGTTCTATAAAAAATAGGCTTTTTAAAGAAGTGGCTTATTATTGATGAGTTCTCTCCTCACTTACGTCTCTATTTCAGGACGTTCCTTTTCAAAAGAATTGGGAAGAGCCGCGTTTCTCCGTGCTGGATGTGGAACACTTCCACCTTCTTATGTGGTTCAGAGAAAGAGAGAAAAATGATGCTGTTGATAAGTGTTAGGAGGGACCACAGCTCAGGGAAAGGCAATGTAGCGACAAAGAAATTAAGTACAGCTTCAGAAAGTCAAATATCTTGTTAAGGCTGGGCAGAAATCAATAAGAGCTTTTGAGAATGGTGGTATTGAGCATTCTATTTTGAGAAATACTTGTGTCTCTGGAAAACCAGAGCAAACGGCTACAGCAGGGATGCAGATGAATTTTGCAGTGACTTTTTCTAGCTGAGCACACTGGGAAGTCAGGGATGTCTGTGCTGCTGTGCTTCTCGAGCTGTGCTGGGGTTTCCAGGCACCTCTTGGCACCTTGGCTGGGCAGGTTTGGGGCATGTGTTCCTGGTGATCTCTGCAACTGCCTGAAAGGAGGTTGTGGTGAGGTGGGGTCAGGCTCTTCTGCTATGACTGGTGAGAAGATAAGAGGAAATGGCTTTAGGCTGTGCCAGGGGATGTTCAGATCACATACTAGAAATAAATAAACCACTAAAAGAGTGGTTAGGCACTGGAATGAGTTGCCCAGGGTGTTGGTGGAGTCACCATTCAAGAGATGTCTGGACGTGGCCCTCGGGGGGGGGGGGTGATGATGGTGGTGCTGGGGAGAGGGTTTGTGACCTTGCAGGCCTCTTCCCCCTTGGTGACTCTGACAAAAGCCCTGTCTGTGAGCTGTGCTCACCCTGAGCCTTGTGGGGACTTGTCCCCACATCCCCAAGCAGGTCACTGCAGCTCCCAGGGCTGTGAGAAGCTTCCAAACGCTTCTCAGCCTGCAGGGTCTCCAAGGTCTCGCTGCCCTCAGCCGCCCCATTAGCAGTGCTCTCCTGTTACAGAGAAGTAAACGATCCTGGTTTTTCCATTTTCATTAAAGCTCAGCTGTGACGTCAGTTTTGACGTGGCCCTGGATGAGAAACGTTTGGTTTGAACCACAGAAAGTGCTGATTCTGAGCTGTTCCTCAGCTCTCTCCTCTTCCCTCCCTGCTTGCACTGGAACTGCTCTTTCTGGGGGTTTGGCCAATGCTGCTCTAAGTGGAGGGCAGGAGAAAATCCTGGAAAGCAACTGCATTTCTCCAGTGTCATAGTTACCCACAGCTGCTGGTTTTGCTGTTTGATGCAGTGGCAGCTCCTCTCTGTGTGGAGGCCCCATCTTCTGGGAAAGCAGTGACCCAGGCTGCAGGAGGGCAAGTAGGTGATTTGAATTTTTGGGTCTCAGTGGTGCTCTGTGCCCTGAGTGGGAGGGATATGTACATGTCTGCAGCAATGAAACTTGACTTGTACTGGAAAATAAGAGCAAATTGTGCTGAAGTCAACTGAAATAGGAGTTGGACTTTGTGCCAAATTGCAAACTGTGGGTCTCTCAATCATTCCTCTGCAGAGAGCAGCCTATAACAAAGATTACTTTGCTGCAAGACCCACAGGAAAATATCTGTTCTCTTGCACTTATATCAGTTAATGGTACAAATCTGCTGATGGCTGGAAGTATTTATTTGCTGTGAAAAGAACCTGCTTATGTTGCACTGAGCGTCATGGTTGACTAGCAGGTACCAGGATTGTGTATTAGGGATGTAAGTGATCCTGGGACATGCATTATTGACATGTTCCAGGAGCACAGCAGCAGTTCCTGTGGGCTTCCAGGTGAGCTGGAAGGAGTTTGATCCTAAACCTGTGGGTTTACATTGCCAGACCAGGTAAGATGCTGGAGGTCACTAGAAGAGCCTGGGGGGCTGTGGCAGAGGAAGCAGCTTTACTCCAGGGCAGAAACCTCGGGCTCAGGGGTGTTTGAAGATGTGGTTTCACTCAGCTTTTCTAGCTGTGGCAGCAGGCCCTGTACCTGGCTGCCTTTTTCAGTGTGAAGGGCAGAACTGTTGCATTAGTTTTGCTTTTCTTGTTGTTTCCTCCCACTGGGGGGAAAGACATGTTTTCAAATGAGCAGGTGTATATTTTCGTAAGCCCCAAGCATTCCTTTGTGGATGAAAGAGTTGTAAAACATCTGAAAGCTATTTTCTTTGACATGAGCTTCTCTGTTTAAAGGATGTGGGGAATAATTTCTTATTCAGGCTGAAGCAGATGAAATTGTTACAATGTTCTGATGTAATGGACTGTATGAAACAGATATTTGGGCCTTTCTAAATAAAATGCTTTTGGAACACGTTTGGAGCAGTGAACTGACTCAGAGTGAACTATAGGGAAACAAATACACAGAAATACCTATGAGAAAGAAAGAAGAACTTCCTGCAATATGCTGGCAAACGTGTGCTGGTGTTGAGCAGAGTGTGTTTAAAGGGAGTTGGCCCTTTGATTTTGGGGTGAGGAATATCTTGTTTGGTGGTGGGATGTGAGAAGTGGCATTGGGGAGTCCTTATCCCTGGAAGTGTGCAAAATATATAGGGAGGTGGCACTTGAGAACAGGGTGGGGATGCTGGTTGATCTTAAAGGTTGGGCTTGATCATCCTAAAGGTCTTTTCAAACTTCAACAATTTGATGGTTGTGCGGTGCTGCTATTAAGAATTATGCAAATCAACAATGCTGGTGACCGGTTGAGCTGTTTACTGGGGGAATAGCACTTCCCTCCACAGGGAAATGTTCTTAAAATTGGATTGATTGGAATCTGTGAGGTGTTTTGGTGGAGTGAGGCAGAGCACATAACACATGATATATATTCTAGGCCAATTCAGTTTTACAGATAAATCCTGGCTGTAGCTGTTGTTAAATGGTTGATCCACCAGGTGTAATGGTTGGCATGCCAGGAGTTGATACCATGTTTTATTTTTTTTCTCCTTGCTGTTGCTTCCTGCTGCCCCTAAAGTTTTTATCCCTGAGGGGATGTTGCTGCTAGGGTATAAATGTGACAGAACTCAGGCGTTTCATGGAAAATTTGGGAAGCCTGATAGCCTTAATTAGCATAGAGAGCATATGCTTCCAGTCTGGGGGTCCTGTCCAGAGAATGGGAAGTGGCTGATCTTGAGCAGAAGAGAGAATCAGCCTGAGGAGCTGACAGGGGGGTTGGATTTCACACTTTGCAAAGCATCTTGGCCCAGCCTGCTGTGTGCTGTGCAGCTTCCTCTCCCCCTTACTGCTCAGTGTGGAGCACCAAGCCTGGTTCTCCCTGCATCACCAGGGCCGCCACCAGCAGGGTGTGGGGACAGCCACCCACCTGTGCTCATCCACCCACATGGGATGGGGCTACATGACATTTGTTTGTCTCTTGCCTGCATGAGGTCTCCTGAGAATGTGCATTTGTGAATATCGAGGGCGTCACAAGCTCCTTTCCCCTGGGTGGGGCTTTTTGTTGGCGTTTTTTGTTCAAGGCATTGGTACTTTTTGTCTGCCGTGAAGCAGAGAGAACAAAGGTGTGTTCAAGCAGTTCTGTGTGTTCCCCAAGGTCAAGCCCTTGATTCTGGGGTCAGGCCAAATCAGCTCTGTTACTTGAGAGACCAGAGGCCACTGCAGTCCAGAAGGACGATTGCTGGGCTGGATCAAAAGAAGTGTGAGTAGCAGCTCAAGGGAGTGGATTCTGCCTCTCTACTTTGCTCTCGAGACCACACATGGAATTCTGCATCCAGTTCTGGGGTTCCCAGCACAGGAAGGACATGGAACTACTGCAACATGTACAGAGGAGGCCATGGAGATGTTCCAGGACTGGAGCCCCTCTGCTCTGGAGCCAGGCTGGAAGAGCTGGGGGTGTTCACCTGGAGAAGAGAAGGCTCCAGAGACACCTCAGAGCCCCTTCCAGTGCCTAAAGGGGCTCCAGGAGAACTGGAGAGGGACTGGGGACAAGGGTTTGAGGGACAGGACAAGAGGAATGGCTTCCCAGTGCCAAAGGACACAGTTAGATGGGATATTGGGAAGGAACTGTTCCCTAGGAGGGTGGGCAGGTCCTGGCACAGGGTGCCCAGAGAAGCTGGGGCTGCCCCTGGATCCCTGGCAGTGTTCAAGGCCAGGCTGGACACTGGGGCTTGGAGCAGCCTGGGACACCCCCACAGTGGGGGTGGGATATGGTAGGGAGCTTTAAGGTCCCTTCTAACCCAAACTACCCTGGGATTCTATTCCTTTCTCCTGGTACAGGGTATTTTCCATAGTGCCGGTGGCCTGACACTTGTGAGGCACAGTATCAAGGTCTCTGTGTGCTTTGGGGGATGTGGTGTGTACAGACAGGTGTGTCCAGCTGCACTGGCACTGGCTGTTATCCAGGGACAAAGAATAAATGAGTGTGCAAGGCTGTGCAAGGCTGGCCCTTCAGTATTTGGAGGGAAGAGCTGCTCGACGTCTTGCTGTGCCTGTGATGTTGAGTGTGGCATTTGCACCCTCTATCCAGCCCAGCAGAGCCTGGGCAGTGCTTCACTGAGGGCAACTTTCCTTTTTGTAAAGAAAAGTCTGTATGAAAAGCAGTTCTGCTTGTGCTTTGAAACACCACACTTTTGTTGTCTTACTTTGTGCCCAAATTTGCATTTTCTGTATGAATCAGGGCAGGGAAGCAGCACAATACACAATCTGTAGGTGAAGCCACCATGCAGCACCAGGCTTTCTTCACACCTTGTTCCTCCTTGACATGGGAGGAGGAAGCCCTGTTCAAATGGTCGAGCCTGCTAAGAACCCTAATGCACAAGTTCAGTTAAATCACTTACTAAAATCAAGCTAAAGGCAGGATAGCAGTAGTTCAATTTACCATAGAAAGCCTTTCAAAGCAATTTGCACCACAGCACACCTGAGCAGTCATACCTGTGCTCTGGTGCCTTGTTTGAGTAACAGGATGGTCCTGGATGTGAAGTTTTGCTGTTGCAGTCCAAGGTGCAGCACTCTCACATTTTGCATCTTTTCCCTCTGCAACACCACTGAAACACAAGATAGGATGACTAAAAAAGTAAAATGAGGTGTGTGTAACTGAGCTGGCTGATGGGGAATTAATGAATGTCCTGGAAATGATGGAGGGCTGTCCTAAAGGAGGAGAGGTTTGTCCAGAGTGTTCAATCACTGTTGGAACAGCAAAATGTAACTTAAATTTAAGAAGGGAGCTGTGATGGTACCTCCCTCACTCAGGGATGTGGCACAGGAACCAGAGGGGCTGGCTGGGCTCCCACCAGCAGCTTCAATCTGAGTGCAAAGGGTTTATCCAAATTCTTGCCTGTCTCTTGATCCAGGTGTTATGTATGGCACAGATCCCTCCTGTGCAAGCTGGGAGCTGCTGGGTTGCACTTCTTTCTGTGAAGACTCAGCACTTTTGTTCTTCTTTTGGCTGTAAGTTGTATCAGAGGCACTGATTTTGTTGAATAATGGACTGATTTGGGTTGGAAGAGACCTTAAAGATCTTCTCATTGCAACCTGTCTGCTGTGGGCAAGGACCAGGTTACTCAGAGCCCCATCCAGCCTGGAAAATGTGATCCTAGAGGTCTGAAAGGGTTGCAGATTCTTCTCAGAACATAGCTGAGTGTTCAAATCCCAGACAGTTTGGTTGCCTGCAAGTGCTGATGTGCAGAAGACAAGAAGTGGTGCTGCACCTGCCCGGGTGTGGTGCAATATCCTGGGTGTTTTGTGGGAAGCCAGGGGGTTGCAGCAGCAATAACCTATCATTGGTTCGTATCTACACCATTTTAGTTGGGAGTTTTGTTCCAAGCCAGCATTACTTAGAATCCTCTCTAGAGGAGGCACAATGTTAAGCAAACCAACAAAGCCCCACCACAAACAGCCCTCTTCAGTCCATGTGTGTTGGACACTTGAGTGTCCTGGGAGGAGAGCCCTGCACTGCTCAGGAGTTTGCCTGGCTGAGAGCTCTGCTGCTCTGTGTGTGAGGGGATGAATTGGCAGAGACAATAAAATAAACTCTGCCAGGCTGGAGGGTCTGGGGACATCCATTCCATAATTCTGTCCAGCAGTTTGATTGTTCCCCCCACCTACTTTCCTCCAAGGAGAAGCATCTCTTCTCTTCTTCCTTAGTTTTATTCCCTTTGTCTCAAGTTTTATTCCTCAGAAAGCTCTTTCCAAAAGCTGCTGTCACCCCTGCAATGATTGCATAAATATCTATATTTTATACCTCTATATAGATACATGCACTGTCACGCTGCATTTGGATGATACATGACCTTGCAACTTGAAAACTTTTTCACTTTCTTGTGGAGATTATTTCAATTATGCACTCATCTTAGTTGTCTTAATTTGAAAGGAGATTTTTCTCCATCAGCATAGTATTTCACATACATGTTAATATTCATGAGACAAACATTTCTTATATTTGTGCAGGCAATTTTTCTGTCTACAAATAATAGTGAGAACTACATTTTAAACCCCATTTTCTTTGTGTTTCTTATTGTTCTTGCAATTGCTTCTTTCCTTCAGTGTCTTTATGAATAAAGGTAACATTATTGTCAAAATATTGTTGGGGAAACTGTTGTATCTTCTGTGATTCAAGATCTGTGTTGTACTGCAAGACAATGACTTCTTTGGTATGGGGAACAGTTTTATGAGATTATGCAGCATAGGGAAGTTGATTTATCTGCTTTAGAGTGTGCAGATAGGAGTAAAACCTGGGTCTAGAGCTCTTAGGAGTAAGAAAACTGAGATGTGTGTGCTGAGCTCAGCTCATGGCTTGCTGGCTTGGGCGTCCTGGGGGGTGATCCCTCTCTCCATCTCTGTTCTCTCCTTGATAAATGATGGCTGCAGAAGTATCTTTGTGACACAGCTGCAGGTTTTAAATTATGGCTTGATAGACAAAGAAATTAACAGCATAAAGGTCTTAAGTCTGTTCCCTTTATAGCTCTCTGGTGTTGATTTGGTAATTGCAAACTGCAGTTAAAATAACTGGCCAACTTGACATGGAGGAAATTGATTCAGAACTTCAATCTTGTGCCTCCATGCACTGTTAACTTTGCTCTGCAGCTCTGGGTGAGACAATCTCATCTCTAGGCTCCTAGCCAGACCTGCCAAGGAGGGGAAAAGCACTGCACAGGAGATCCTCAATGCAGCCAGAGCAGGAATGGTCCTGCCAACAGGCCTCCCCACAGGTGTGCATTGGCACCAAAATTACCCCTTCAGCATCCGTCTCTCTTCCCAAGAGAGTTCTCACCTCTATGACTACTTGCATTTTTGGGAATCACAGCATGACTGGCAAGTGACAAAAATTTTAGGCCTCATGGGCTTTCTGGGGCTGGGTATGAACCAGCGGTTGTGGTTCATGTTTGTGTTGGAAAGTTGGGGCCTGGGCTGTGGAGGAGGGGTCTCAACAGAGTGGGATTAGAGCCTCAGCAGTGATGCCCTCTGAAATACTGCCTGTGCTGTGCACAGGACCAGAAAAGAGAAGAGCAGTGGTTGAAAAATGATATAAGGAGATTGGGAATGGGGAAAATATTTGAAACAGAGGGCACCTGTAGAGCAGGTTCAGATGATTTTGTCAAAAGAGCAGTGGAACTGTTGCTGCTTAAAGAAGACATGAGAGTGAAGAGTCATTTAAAAGAAGAAATGGTGGAAAGTGTCAGGAACTGTGCAACGTGAAGTTACAGAATCAGCAGATTTGGAGAAACCCTTCAAGATTATCACCCCAGCATCACCAATGTCACCTCTAAACCACATTCCCAAAAGCCATATCCAGACACCTCTCACACATTCCCAGAAATGGTGGCAAGAATGAAGTGGTTTGAAACTTCATTCAACAGAAGAAAATCTGGCAGATGTGAAACTCAGAGGAAGCATTGAGATTTGAACAGAACACTTGTTTGGTTGAAGAGGGTGAGATGGAAAGCGCACAGGGACAGGTGAGACTCCAGTCTAAGAAATGAGTGAGAAACCTTAAATGCTCCAGGTTCTGCCAGGAGTAGCAAACCACCACAGGGAGAATTTAAGTATTACACAACTGAAGCCCTTGGAGCACACATGAAAAATAAAGATTTAACCACCATCAGTAAAATCCAGATACCCACTTGTAGGTAAGGAGGTAACACTGGCAGTTTATGCAATTAAAATTTCCTCACAGGCATTTAGAAAAGAATCAACAAGACAGGTATCAAAGCCAATATTTTTCTAGTTAGTACTTGGGTTTTATGAAGGTGTAGCAATGCTGCAGCACCTCGAGTGAAGCTGTTCAGACACCATCACTGCTCCCATGGTTCTGTTCAAAGTGGTGTCCTTTGAAATGTCTGCTCTTGGCTGAGTGGTCACACCAAACCTCCCTGCAAAGCTGCCCTTTCCAAGTTCCCTGGGATGCAGGCACCCACTCAGCTTTAGAAATTCTGTTCAAGGGATCAGAGAGAATAAAAAAAATAAACTCATGGCTTGAAATACATTTACAGAAGAAATGAGATCAATGGGAAGAACTGACACCACAGAAATGGGTCCTGTAGAAATGGAAATAGAAATGGAAACTCAGCCACCAGTTTCCATCACTCCAACAGATCAATTTTTACTTCTTCTGGGTTGGTATTTTTTAAGGCTTCATATCATTTTGTAGAGGTGCCAAGGGGAAAGCAGGGTCTACCAGCTGGTATACAATGATTTCAGAAAGCTTTGGATCACAGCAGAGGTTTGCTGTGGCTAAACCCCCACCCCAAGCTGCTCAGACAGACCCAAAATCAAGACAAAAAGGACCACATGGATTTGTTCTCTGGGAGCCTGCCCTCCCCACACCAATCTCTCCTGAATGCTCCCTTCTGCACAAGGCACACAGTATCCAGTCCCAGTGAAAACATCTCAGGGGAGTTAGCAAATGCCTTCCTCTACAAACTCTCAGCTCTTTATAGGTCCGTGTAGAAGAATTGCCAGCTGCTTTAATCCAGATTAGTCCAACAGATGTGTTGGACACAGCAGACCGTTTAAATGCTAGCTAGAATTTTATCTCCCAGGGAAAAAACAAAAGACACATCCCATTGTAGCTCTCCTCCATGCAAAGAACGTAAAACAATCCATTATATTGAGCCAGCAAATGTCTAAATTCCTTCTCCACCTCAGCAGAACCTGCCTTTACCAGGAAGGGGACAATACTGAGCTATAAACATCATGAGAGCAATTTCCCAACAGATCTCACCGATTTGGGGCAGCTTCAGCCAGCCAGACCTCAGCATCACTTTTTTAGAGGTGGTGGCACCTCAAGAAAATGCAATTGTGTGATTTTGGAGTGTTCAGATTCTCCAGGGGCACGATGGTCCCAGCACTGCCCCGACACCAGCACCAGCAGGGCAGAACACAGGCACTGCCTGAGCAAGGAGCGTTCAGAAAGCTCCTCTAAAAGAAATAAAGGATTGTATAAAAAGAGGGGAAAACCAACCTGAACATCCCTCCCCAAAGCACCCTAAAAGTGCACATGTGAGAGAGCACAAAGGAGGAAGGTTAATTCATTCTGTCTCTTCACAGCCAGCAAGAAGCAAAGCTTGAGGTCCCTTATCTATCCTGCTCTCCATTATTTCATCTGCCTTGTCCAATTTGGTTCCCATGCACAGCAGTTTTCCAAGAGAATGGAGAGGTGATAGAAAATACAAGTTTTTAAATCTATGGAAAATGATTTGGGCCTGTTCAATAAAAAAGAATTTATTTTAAGAACTACCTCCGATGACACAGGACCCCAGATCACTGGCCTTTGCTTTCACCTATAGACACTGAGTGTGAATGGAAGATCTCCATGAAGATCTGAATTAATTCCCGCAAACAGTATTTTTTGTTTCCTTTTCAGAAATTTAAATATCTTCACCAGAATTTGGTGAAGACAAGCATTTTCTGGAGCATGGGCTTGAGAAGAAATTTATTTCCACTGAGCCTGAAGGAGCTTAAATATGTTCAAGTGCTGCTCTGCCAAGACCTGCAAAACAGCTGAGGGAGGGAATAAAATAAAGTCTTCATTCCATATATGCATTTACAAAATTATATAGATTTCTTATTAACATATATCACAGGACTGCAGAGCCAAAACTGCAAAGGTTTCATGGGCAGCAGGTCCTATCTAGAACAGAAAGGAAATAGACTGCAGGAGCACTGCTACCTTGAGTGAAGAGTTATTAACGCCTGAAGGAAAAAAGAAACTCAAAAACCAAAAAAAACCAAAACCATTTTGTCAAGGGCAAAAAATTGGTTTTGCCTTGACTACCCAAACCCACCTGCTTAAGGTGTAAAAACCACAGCCTCTAGTCCAAATTGACAACTCAATTTCAGTGTTGAGACTGGAACCAAAAGTTTCCTTATTGTCTGCCAAAATCTGCATCTATGGCAACAACAGTCATTTCCCCTTCCTTTACCCGGGTAAAATGAATTTGATGTTATGCTGATCTTCCACACCTGCTGCAAGGCTGAGACCAAATTTGGATCAACCTACTCAGTCAGAAAGCAGCCCAGAGCCCAAAATTGTTACCATGTTGCTCTGAGTTACTTATAACTTTCTACCCAAACGTGGCCTTCTACTGATTTCTGCTCCACATACACAAAAGAAAGAAATGAAACTCATAACCTGAAAATAGAACAAACCCCTCAACTGCTCCATTCTGAAGGGGTTTTGTTAGGAGCAGTTGATTTGCTTGTTCTCCATCTAGCTGTAGCCCACAGAGGAGTTTCCCATTTCAGGTATATGTCACATAATGTCACTTAAATATCTCTCTAGTGGCTCAAGCACTATTCTACACAAGAGAAATGTTTAGGACAATGGCCCAGTTTGGGATAAAAAGGCAGATAACTTGCAGTGGGAACAAGTTCCAGACAGCCAGAAAAAAATATCAGGAATCCAGAGAGAACAGGAACCCTAAGCCCTAGTGCCACCCAACTTTTTAAGGACCAAGCTAACTTCAAAGACACAGATATATATCCATATCACAATTTGAAGGGGCTGGAGGAACTCCATAATTATATGGTGTCACAATAAAAGCAGCCTTCCTAATCAGCTTCATCTGTCTTGTTTCCTGACAAGTTAATTGTTACTTGCTTCTAGAAAAGACGTTTGTGCAGTGATTCTATAAAGATAGGCACAGATATATTCTGTGCCCAGCACACGCTGGGAAATTGGTTACAGATCTTTATTACAGCTTGTTGATTCAGCCTGTAACTACTGAACAAAAAAGTTGTAACAGGAGAGGAATTTTTTTGTTTGTTTTTAACAGTTTTTTATTTTATCCACCCAGGCTGTAGTCAGCTGAAACTCTTCTCCAAAGCCAGGTCATGTAAGATGAACAGTTTTATTTGAAGAATGCAGGAGATTTTACTTGACATCTCAAAAATTATATCCTTCCACTTTTTGGGGAGATCAGTCAGCAGCTTGCAGTCCACATTTCCCTTTCATTTTCCAGGATGGGCACAGTAAAATGAACCAGGGCAAGAAAAAATTTTAGAAAATCCTTTCCTTCTGTTCTGAAGCTCATACTGGGATTTCACTGCCAGCAGTGAAGAGAGTAGAGAATCTTATTCATGCAGTAATCTGCCCTGTCTCCCATCTCATCTTTTATTTCCAAACCCTTTGAAGCTCCTTTGCCCAGGTGAGTGCACTGGTACAAAGCCCCTTCTGAACTGCTGCACCTTTTTCTGTAAGAACCCCCTATGATTCCTGGCCATATCTTGGCCCTTGTGGCCACATCCAAGTTTTTATTTCCCCCAAGTACTTTATCAGTAAAAGATTTATAGCAGAAACGTCACCTTGCTGAGAGCCTCCGAGCTCTCCCTGCACAGCTGGGCCTCAGCTAGGCAGCCCTGCCCTGATTTGGCTGGAATAAAAAAGGCTGGAGATGGCCTTTGCTCTCCTCTGATGTCAGATGTTATCATGCAGGTGATGTTCCACCAGCAGCACACGGGGATTTTTATATTAAATTTTTTAATCCCCCAGCAGTGTGCCTTGCTGCAGGCAAAGGGAGCAGCACTGCAGAGATGATGATGATGATTCAGGCACAGAAACCACAGCAGAATTGTGCTCTTCCTTTCCAACACAAATAAAATATTCATTTAAGCATCTTGCCCAGTTTCTTTAATGATGTTCCAAATACAGAAGGTTATTTGCAATAACAAATTTTAAAGGCGTTTTTCATGAGATCCCTGATGTTTTTATTAGGAGAGTCTGGAACAAAAAACAACAAAACTGTTACTGTGGAGTGAACAATCCCTGGAGGACATCCCACGGACAGTTCATTAATTAGCCAAACCAGTAGTACTACAACATTCCAAGGGATTTTGGAAAGCAAAACCAGTGTTTGCTACCTGTTCCAGCCATCTTCCCTTGCATTGTTGCCAAAGAGAAACCCCAGGGAAACTCCCCAAAGGGATGGCATTCCTCAGGAGAAATTCTAAATATTCTAAATATTCTAAATATTCTAAATATTCTAAATATTCTAAATATTCTAAATATTACTGATAGTTATTTGAGTTACATTCTCAGTTCTCAGGTTTTCAGACCTTATTGTCATTTGCACTCAAGCAGTGTGTGTATTTAACAACTAACCAGGCAAAACTTATCTTTAATAAATCACCAATGCATTTCCACACCAGGGCACTTCTGAGTCAAACAAAAACCATGGTCAACGTGACCCATAAAAATGAAACCCATAAAATAGTATAAATATAAAATATTAAATATATTTTAAAATAGTTAAATCCATAAAAATCCTTAAACAACACCAGAATCTAAAGCCAGAATCTCCAGTATTCCCAAACATTTATTTCCATCAATACAAAGCCACTCTTAACCTGCAACCAAGCTGAGAAACTCAAATAACACAATTCTTCTGTCCTCACGTAACAGCTGCAACATACAAGAAAAAATTAGGAGATGGTGTTTCATGGTCAACCCTTCTCACCATTAATACACGTTTCTATTTTGTTGTGTCTTTTGGTGGTGTTTTTTGGTTTGTTTCCCTAACCAAGTGGGTACATTCCATACATTGCAGTGCAAAAAAGAGGCTCCCTGCAGTGTTCTGCTGAGACCTAACACAGCAGACTCACAGTGGAAGCTCCATGCTTTTGGTGCTGGAGCACATTCCAGTGAAAAGTCATCTCCCCCTGCCTGGCCTGAAGGAATCTGAGCAACTTCCCACTCCCCAGGAGAGGTTCTCATTCACCTCTGCTGTGTCCTGTCTTGCTAAAACCTGTAAGACATCTTCCAAGTGGAAATACATAATTCATTGCCATGATTATTTTATTAACTTACATGGCTTTAGCACAATGTTCTCCCATGCCCAAAAAGTACAAGTACTATTTTTTTCGTGAATAAATTTCTGTTCTGTACAGACATCAAGAATTCTCTGTCTCCAGCACAATGCCAGAGTAAGGACTCATGGGTTGGGTCCTTTCCTTCTGCTGTAGGTTCTTCTTGCCAATAGAAAAATCTTAAAGTAAGATAAGGAATAAGTTTAACAGCAAGTATCAGAAGGAAAAAGCAAGTCAGGAAAGCTATGAAAAGCAAGTGGGGAAAGTAGAGCAAGTTTTTACCATTATTATTTTTTCTTTATTTGTTTCAAAATGAAACGATGCTGGGACAAGGGAAGGGTGGGGATTACAGTGTTTTGAATTGTATTTTCTTCTTTTGAAGACCCTAAATAACTTTCAATCTGGCATTTCTTGTTCTCAGCAATAATGGATGCCCTTTGTCACTATTTCTAGGTGATTGAAGCTCCAGTCTAAAAATAAGCCAGGTTGGACACAGTTGCACCAGGGTTAAGAGGTTAAAGGCAAATATCTCATATGTGAGTTACTCTTACTTTCACAAGTTATGTCTAACACTAAACCCCAGCTACTTGGTAGGGTTGAACACTTGACTAAAACTGATTTAAATCTGGATATTGGCAATGATATCAGGTCATACCTGAGATCTCAGCCTGGAGCAGCACCCAAGAGCAGCTGGATGAGTCCCTCGGTCAGACTAAGCTGGTGTTCCTGTTTTCCCAGGGCTCCTATGGCTTCAAACCCTGCAGCTCAAGGGCTTTGACCACAGGGAATGCCTGCACTTGACCCCTTTCCACATGCACAGGAAAAGTTTTCACTCTTTTGCTCTCTCCCAGCCCTCATGGGGTGTACACAACCAAGTGCTGCTCCTGGGAACTTCTGCATTTCCCCAGGCACTCACTGAAAAGAACTCAAGTCTTTTCTCCCTTTCTCCATAGCACTCAGAACATCACAGAGCTCTTCCCCTCCTCTTCCCCTGCTCCCTTCCAGACTGACAAGTACATATTACCATTGAGCTGTGCTGTACTGACTCCATTCTGTGTCCAGATGCTGCCTTTCAGCAATCCCTGAACTGCTTCCATTGCTGCTCTCCAGGCTGGAAGGATGATGGCTGTGCAAAGATCCAGGCAACACATGGATTTATGTGGTCATAGAATGCTCCCTTCTGTTTTCCATTCCTTTTCTAATAATCCCTACCCCTTCAGCCAGCTTTCTGGCAGCTGCCAAGCACCCAGCTGACATTTCATAGAATTCCCTAAAATTTCCGTACAAAGATCTCACTCCTGATTCATAACAGTCAGCTCAGAGCTCAGGCTTCATATGAAAATTAGGATCCCTACGTACATCACAGTTATCTGGAGTGAATCTCATCTGCCTTTTTATTATCCAACCACTCAGTACTCCAAGGCCCTTTTGTAGCTCCTCTCATCTCTCTTTCTTGACTGGTGATCATCAACATACCAATAGTCCTTTTTTCCAATGCACAAGGAGTAGCAGAACAACACAGGTCCTGCACTGTGAGAGCTGACTCTCATTTCCTACCTTTCATAGTCACCTTTTGTCACTGCAACCATCTTTGTTCCTGTTCCCCTGTGTTCCTTAATACCCTCTAAGCCTATCCTTTCAAAGGCTCCAGTAATTGCATTAGCATCAGCTTCCCACTGCAAAAGTCACTTCGATTCTTTCCTGTTTTGCTGTTTCCATGCATCAGCTACCTCTAGGCCTTATTAGCTTCATCCAGCTGGCCTGCTATTGACATGAGGCCTGTGGCTCTGTGCTTTCATCCAATAGCCCTGAACTACTCCAAGAGCCATTTTTCATTCCTCGATTGTCTTTTTCTTATGTCCCTGCTCCCCTTTTGGGTGCCAAGCCCAGCTGCCATGGATTCTTGGCTCTAACTCCTACAAGCAAGTATAGGATGGTCAATGCAAGCAGGGCTCTGGAAGCTACTACCTGCTGAACAATCTGGTTGAAGTCCCTGATTTGAATGTTTTCTTTTGCTCCAAGAATATCTTAGAAGTATCTGTTTCCTTGAGTGAAATGACACACATTGCCTCTATAACGTGATTCATATAAAATGATCCAAAAACTGAATAAAACTCCAGTGATTGGAGTGACTGGGGCAGCATTATAATCAAATGCTGAAAGGACTCAAAGCAGGAAAATGAAGTGTTGCTATTCTTCAGCTATCTGTGTAGAAGGGATTTGCTTTCTGGTGTTAATCTCCCTTAGACTTTGGAGCTACAGTTCACACATACAATAGAAATATTGTGACATTATATGAATGGTTAGGATGAAAAATGGTAGAAATTGAGGATTGGTGGTTTTTTAAATGACTTTTAAAATACTTGTGCTAATTTTTTGGATGTATTTGTCAGCACTGAAGGGCTCAGATTTCAAATGCTGAAATTACTTGGAAAAGAATTAAAATCTCCCATGGAAATAAATGTAAGTACTTTCAGTTTGAAGTCCAAGCAAATCTGTAATTTTCACAGCCAAGAGCCAGACCAAAACTGTGTATATGAAAAGAGAAACATAATTAAGAGATGTAAGCTCAATAGTAATCTTCTTGTCCAAAATGCATTTCTAATCATACTGTAGTTGGAGTAAGGACGAGGTTATGGAAAGTTAAGCAATGAAACCAGAATTGTTCGCTTTTGTCCTCAAATCAGAATTGTCTGCCTTAGCAGACAGGATAATGCTTGAGGTTTTTTTTATGCATGTATTAAAAAAAAACAACCCAAACTGATCAGCATTTGTAAAAGAGGATCTGTGCTTGAGAAGCAGCTCCTTGTAAGTGGTGTTCGAGTTGAAGCCTGGCACTGCCAGTGCTGGGGCACAGCCATGAAATGATGCCCAGGGAAAGATGTGATGCAGTGATCGGAGCACTGCTCAGAGGGTGGGATGCAGGAGTGTTCAGTTCTTCCCTGCTTTGATGAAGCTCTAAAAGGAAAATCCTGTGTGAGAAGTGAACAGGGTTGGTAAAACAGATTAGTGTAAGACTTCCTTTGAGCCAAAATGCAAATGAAGGGGAGTAACACTGGAGATAGAAAGGAAACAGGGACCTACTGAAAAAACAGCCTTGGTGTGTGTGAATTGTGCTGGAATCAGTGCAGGCTGCATTGGAATGAGATGAGGCTTGAGCTGCCTGTGCATCACCTGCCCCGAGGTGACTGTTTTGATGTGTGACACGGCTTGAGGCCATCCAGCAGTGAGTGTGACTTGAGTTTGCTTCTCAAGCTTTAGAAAATGAAGGGGTGTGGGAATCGAAGAATCCCAGGATGGTTCAGGCTGAAGGGAGCACAGGGGGCACCTGGTGCCACCTCCCTGCTCCAGCAGGGCCATGCCAGAGCCCAGGGCACAGCATTGTGTGCACACAGCTCTGCAATAAGCCCCAGGGAGGAGAGGCCAGAGCCTGTGTGCACAATCTGTTCAGGGCTGGCCCCTGGCCAGGGCAGAAGTTGTGCCTCCTGTGCAGGGCAATTGCTGGGCTCAGTCCCTGCCCGTGGCTCTGGTGCCATTGCTGGGCCCCGCAGCAGAGCCTGGGCCCTGCTCGGAGCCCTCCCTGCACACAGGGACAGCCAGGCCTGAGGGCCCCTCTCAGCTGGGGCTCCTCTCGAGGCTGAGCAGCCCCAGCTCCCTCAGCCTTTCCTGGGCACCCAGATGCTCCAGGCCCTTCCTCAGCTGCGCAGCCTCCGCTGGCCCCGCTCCAGGAGCTCCCTGGCCCTGCTGTGCTGAGCATCCAGAGCTGGACACAGCAGGGCAGAGGTGGCCCAGGGCTGCCCCAGGGCCAGGAGCCCTCCCTGCCCTGCTGCCAATGCTCTTCCTGCTGCCCCAGGATCCCATTGGCCTCCTTGGGCACCCCCAGGACACTCTGCTGCCTCAGGGACAGCTCGGTGTCCCCCAGCACCCCCAGGACACTCTGCTGCCCCAGCACCCCCAGGACACTCTGCTGCCTCAGGGACAGCTCGGTGTCCCCCAGCACCCCCAGGACACTCTGCTGCCTCAGGGACAGCTCGGTGTCCCCCAGCACCCCCAGGACACTCTGCTGCCTCAGGGACAGCTCCGTGTCCATCAGGAACTACCCAAAGCAACAGGACAGCTCCAGGCACTCACCCACTGGAATTGGGCTTGGGTGCCTACCTTACTTATAGTCCAACTCAACAAAAAGGTCTGAGGTTGAGGCACTCAGGGAATTCCAAAGAACACCTCCTGGCAGACTTTCATCTCCCAGGGACACACACACATCAGCCTGGGTCATGTGGAATTCTCTCATAGGCTCTGTCTCTGGTAGCAGTCAGCTGGGATCATTTAAATCCCCTTTAAGGATAACACCACGGTGTAAAGCAGGAGGGCACAGCACTGTTCTCCCAGCTTCCTGCTTTTCCTCTGAGCTCAGTGTCCCCCAGGTCCTTCCCCACAGAGCTGCTCCAGCAGGGACTCCCCAGCCTGTGCTGGTGGCTGGGGTTGTTCCTGCCAAGATGCAGAACCCTGAAGAAGGTAATGAGGTGATGCAGAACGGCTGATGTTGTCTGTCTGTTGACTCGATCCTGCTGGCTGGTGGTATTGGAATTTAGCTGAAAATAAGCCCATTTTTGTTCCACCTGCTGCTCAGAGTTCAGTGGGACTGGGAGTGGCTGAATTTCTGATTAAAGCTAATTCAGCACCAGAATTCTGGTGGAGTTCAGATGTTGGCTGAGCACAGATGCACAAATGGTGCAGGTCCCAATTCACTCCTATAGCTCTGCTGCCATTCCATAAGGGCTTTGCATGATCCAGATCCAGGTTTATTGGAGCTACAGGAAAGCAGGTTTGGGATTGAACCCACCAACATACAGAATATTAATGTGTGTCATGACAGAATGTGTAGTAAGAGAGATCTAAGAGCACTGCCTGTATAAATGGATATTCCTGGTGTACTCCAGGTGCAAAGCTCACCCAGAGGTGATCCTTCAGGACAGGACCAGAGGCACTATCCATTGACCAGTGCTGAGCAGGCAGAGATGTTCACTTCCTCTAGAGGTATTTTCCTTCTCCAGCCCTTTCTTCCCTTGTGCCTCTTCATGTTATAAATTTGGGCCTGTCCCAGTGGAGTGGAACAACCACAGAATTTATAGCACTAAACAGAGGACCTAAAAGCAAATATTCCTTTTGTCTCCTTTAAGAAAATGTAAGAGTGAATTGGATTTTGGCCCTTTCTTTGCACACATAAGCTTGATTTAATTTGGC
This sequence comes from Eopsaltria australis, assembly GCA_034509425.1. Lineage (NCBI taxonomy): Eukaryota > Metazoa > Chordata > Aves > Passeriformes > Petroicidae > Eopsaltria > Eopsaltria australis. The sequence goes on from JAVTVJ010000138.1 coordinate 6,074,034, forward strand.
AGCATGGCCACAACTGTGTTGCCCCAATAGGCCAGCATCTCTGTCTCAGTTCTCTACTTTCATATTTAATATTTTGCCCTCTTTGTTGCTATTCTGAAAGCTTTGAAGCTGGTTTGGGCTGTTCCTTTGCCAGCTGAATGCAAGGTGTCCAGCTTTGCCAGGGCCCATTCATTGCCCTGCTCTGATAAGGCTCTTCTTTGTGTCTTGTCTGGGGCACAGGCAGGACTTGCTGGGAACAGATGCCCACAAGTTCCTGGGCACGCCAGGCTAGGAAACAATGAAGGAATTTCAAAGCCAGCTAATTTTCTCTCTGAGTGCTTTGTGGTTATCAGCACGCAAAAGGGAATTGGCAGTTACTGAAACTTCTTAGCAAAGAACAGTTATTTGCATCAAGCTTCTAAATCTAAATTTAAAGAAAGCTTTCCCCAAAATAAGGCTGAAATTAGCTTTTATTACTGAAGGTAAATTTAGTGACTTTACAACATCTAAATTTAGGCTTCCAAATAAGCCCTCATGCTGAAGATACGGTTCCTAGACACTTGGGGGCTCATGAACTCCTGGCTGGGCTTAATTTTGCCAAAATTATTAGTGTTTGGTTAAAGTCTTCTTGGGTTTGCAGTTGCTATCATGTTTTCTCAGTAGATCACAATTCAATTAAAAAACCCCAAATACCAAAATACCCCAAGGTTTATAACCTCTAATGCTGATATTGTTTCTCTTTTTTTAAAAATATATGCCAGAATTGGTGCTTGCATGGACAATCCTCTTTTAGCCTATTCCTATTCCATCAGGAACACTGGTGGTAAGAAAAACCACTGTGGTGAGGGTGCTGAGGGTGCCCAGAGAAGCTGTGGCTGCCCCTGGATCCCTGGAAGTGTTCTAAGCCAGGTTGGATGGGGCTTGGAGCCACCCAGGATAGTGGAAGGTGTCCCTGCCCATGGCATACTGGACTAGAAGACCTTTATGATCCTACTGAGCTCAGAGTGGTCTTTCCCTCTCTTGCTCTTCCACATGCTGGCTTCTCTCCATTTTTGCTCTATTTTGTACCTAGAATTTTACATGTTCGAAGTATGAAGGCACTGTGGATAATCAGCACTTGGTGGCAGGCCCAAGCAGCTCCTAGATTTATAAATTGAGATTACTTGTGATCTCTTGTAGATTTGGGAACACTTCTCCAAGAAATAGAAATAATTTTTTTATGGTTATGCTTCCAGTTAATGCAAATGAGTCCATTAAAGCTGAAACTTGTAATTATATCCAAAGCGGAATTGGGCAATGCAGTCCTTATAGTGCTGCTACAGTTGGGATAAGTCAGTGAAAAAATCAGCAGCATGAAATTAAATAAGAGACCTTTCCCACAAATGCTGAGTTCTGGACGTGCTGTGAAGCAAGTTTTGCTCAGTATCCTTTGGTTTTGTAGCTGGACTATGTCTCACAGTTCAAACTCTCCCCAAATGTACAGTTCTAATATACAATGGGTTGGGTTTTTTTAAAATTGTATTTTGTTGTTGTTGTTTTTACTGTAATTGCTCATTTTCCCATCTCTGTGTGAATGTTGATCTGACACCTGGTCGGTTGGGTGTTGGATATCTGCTTGCCACAACTTAACCTGTGTTCATGAAAAACAGGTTTACTTCAAAAAAAGTTAAGAGAAAAAAGCATTTTATTGAAATTGTGAGTTAGTGGCAGAAGCAGGCTGAGACCCAGGCTCAGAATGGGCTGGTGGTGTCCTTGTTGATTTGCACCCTATGCTGGTAGACTCAAGTTTAGTCAAACCAATACAGCTCAGAGTTGTTTGCTCCCAGCCTGCTGTCTGGGTTCATGTCAGTGCCACTGATCTTCCTGAGCTGCTTCCAGGACCTTCCCACTTAACTGTTTTGCTTATTAACCATGTTTCCAGATGATGTTCTCCACTTGGCTTTTAGGAGCAGAGATGGTGGTAGTACAGAGATAAACTGATTATTTCTGCACTGGGATCTTCACTGGGGGCACTTTGGCACATCCTACCAAGATACTTCTCCTTTGAATAAGCTGTTCTAATTCAGAAGAATGTCTGTTATTGATAAAAGCTCAGTGGTTTATGAAAGGTGCCCCAAATAGCTGAAGTTCAGTTTCTTTTTAGACCACTGAGTGAAAACCTTTCCTTTTCTTTACTGGCTCTAATGGGAGCTGAGAAACCCAGTCCTGGCATTTGGTGGCACCTGAGAGCCTTCCACTGCTCTATGCCCTGCTCAAGTTGGACAACTAATAAATTATTCTCCTAAGATCTATTGATGTAACTAAATTATTCTCCTAAGATCTATTGATGTAGGAGACTGCACTGGGAGCGTAATGAAATTGTGGCTGTTCCAAAATATCTTTTGAAGACCACAGGTGAATTCTGTTCAAGAACAGGAGAGTGGAACTGAGCTCTGTTTTCTGCCTGAGTACAAATTTGCATCACTTCGTACCAAAACTAAAGGGGAGAAAATCCAATCTACTGTTCTCCTGAAATGGTTGGTTAACCTGTTGTATTAGGGTACAAACATTATTTTGGGTATTGAGGAGAGTGTCTTTAGGGCCAAACCCTTGATATGCTAAATAATGAAGCACAAACTAATTTTTCAGCTTTGACCCTGAAGTGGAGCGAGTTACTGGAGTCTGCTGGGAAGCTGGGCTTCAAGTGTGGGACTTGTGAAAGTCCTTTCAGCAGGTCAGTGTGTGAACTGAGCTTTTGATAGATTCATTTAGGGGTAAGAGGGTGTTTTAAAGCAAATTAAAATTCCCTAATCATCAGCCATTGCTGTCGGTGTGCTTGGGGATGGGGTGAGGGCTCCCAAGTGAGGGAAATATTCAGGAATCCTCTCCAGAACTGGAATGTAATTAAGGACCAAGCCAGTGCCCTGCTTTGTCACTGCAATCTGAAGGAAATGCAATAGAAGAGAAGTGAACACTTTCAGGATGATGGTGGGGGGTTCTCTGTGCCTTTAAACTTCCCTAAAACTGAGGGGGCCTTTTGTACGCGTTCTGATCTCTAAGGTCCCTTCCAACCCAAACCATTCCATAATTAGAGGATTCCCTGCCTTTTGTTGGCATTTCCAAAGCCCCAGATCTGTACTGCAGTTTAGGAAATATTTCTCAGCACAGGGCTTGTTGGCATACACAGTGAATTATCTTGAAATATTGAAGCTTTGAACTTAATTTTGATGGAGAGGTTGTAAATAATAACAACATGCCAGGGATCCTTCTGCTTTGCAGATACTGAGATGGTGGTTATTCACATTAATAGTCTGAATTTCCGGAGACTGTACAGGGTGCTTATTTATAGAGTTGAGAGCATTTGAAGGGTTTGTGACTAAAAATCAATGTTTTATTAGTGTAAGTTGCAACCATTGATGTTATCAAAGCTGAGTATATGAAAGGTGTTGATGGTTGGAGGGGAGCAATTGGCTTCCTCTAAGGGAATGAGCAATCTGGCACCTGTTTTACCGGGGAGTTCAGACCCCAGAAATTCTAACTAATGCCTGAGTGTTCCTACTTCTCTGTCTTCTGAAAGGCTGCTTATGTGGGAATTCCAGAAATAGATGAGAAATAGGGTACAATTGTCCTGTTGAACTAGGGAAAGAGCATATGGGCCTGCATGGATTTGGGGTGTAATGAAGATCTGAGGAACTCTCCTGTTGTGGTGCTTTGTCCTCTTGTGCTGTAACAAATCATGGGTGCTGTTGCTTGTTCATTTTTATTTTTAATGTCTACCTGCTCAGCAAGAACCTGGTCCTTTGTGAAACATCTGCAGACTTTTGCTTTAAGGATGGGCTTTTAAAACTCATTCACTGTAATTAACTTGTGTTTGGATGTGAAATACTTTAACTGATAATTTATCAATTACATCAGAGCTGTTATGTCTTGAAGAGAGTAAACCAACGCTTCCTGTGGTACAGGTAAAGGGAGGCTGCCTCAGTCCTTTATGGCAATAGGCTTCCTTCCATGAGAAAGCTCTTTCTGCCCTACCGGCTTTGGAAAACTCTCCCCGTAAATATCCACACGAGGTCTCTTGGTTTAGGTTTCTCCTTTTAAGCATTCTCCTTTGGTTTGCCACCTGCAGGAAGACTGGGCTATAAATAGCACAGGTAGTAACTCATTCGTTTTTCTTCTCACTTGACTTATGAAATGCTGATTTGCTTGTACTTGCATTTTTTGTGCTATTCTTTACCTTCCAAACCAGTGGCTTTCATCCAAATTTTCAATTAATGCTCTTTGTTCTGCCCATTCCTCTCACTTCTACAAATAGGAGTTTTTTCTTTTGGCACTTCACTCGTTGCTGTAGAAATTTTACAGAATTGCAAGGTGTGTTCCATTGCATGGGCATTACTTTAATGGGGGAAAGTCTATAGTAAACTAGGATTTGAGAGATACTTTTGGATTTTATGTGGGTCAAATATAAACCTGTTAAACTTGAAAATACAACTGATGGTAGAACCCATTCTTCTCCTCTGTAGTAGTTTGAAACTAAGTTTAAAGGAAAATTTAGATTTGAAACTTCCCTGATCTGACAATTATTTATTTTTCTCTTCAGTGCCATTTCAGTGATCTGCCTAATTGGCCTCCTCAGAATAAAAAGGTTTCTTTTCCTTTGCTCTGCAAGTAGACAATGTTATTTTGTCAGGTATCGCCTGAAGGAAGCTCACAGGACAGGGATTGGAGACATGTGAGAATTGAAACTGGATTCCAAAGCTGGTGATTAAGTACTGGCAGAAATATCAAAAGTGAAATAATTTTTCGGACTTCTTGTTCTAAACTTGGCAATGACCATTAGAGTTAAAAGCTGAAACATCCTATTATCCTGACAAATTTTCTGAGAAAACTTGGGAATGGTATCATTGGGGTTGACAAGTGAATTATCAAATGGCTTCATTCCTCATCTGATGATGGATCTGTGGCATGTAGCCACAGTTCCATGAAGTAACTCAAGAGATACTTTATGCTCCTCTGCTAAATGTTTTTTATTATTTTATAAAAAGTTATTAGTGAATAAAATCTCTTACATCTTGCTGAAAGACTGACAAATGACAGTGGAATGTTAAAAGAGCCTTTCTGTTCTTTCAAAATGAAAGTGATTTTTCTTGCACAAGGTTTATGTGTTCTTTTCTTCTTTAATACAAATTATTATTGTGCTAATCATTCATTGCAGAGGACTATGTGGGGCTCCCTGACTGCATGGATTTTTAATCTTAGTGAATTCAGTAAGCAAATCAATGAAATTACGATGTGAAAGAGGACAGGGAAATAAAGAAAATGCTCTTTTCACGTGTGTTAGTGTGGTTCTGTTGTGTGCTGCTTGGGTTATTCGCGTTGGGTTGCCAAAATAAAGGCTCTCTCTCCAGCTGAACACCAGGATTTTTAATGGAGCATGACACTTGTGGGTTTCAAGTGCCAGGAGATGAAGAAAATGAGAGAAAACAATGAAGTGCTTTACATTCCGCTATTTCATTTAAGTACCATTTTCTTCTGTGTAATTTCCTTGGCCCAGCCATATGAAAATGACCATCTTGTGTTTATGCTCTCCTTAAAAATGTCATTCCCTTCTTCTTTTTTTCTTTTTTTTTTTTTTTTTTGTTTTTAAAGGAGAACATTTGGCTTCTTAAAAGCTTGAGTATTTGACATTCATTATTTCTCCCATTTACTCCTGGAATAAATTAGACAAATTGCAGTAGTTCAAGAGAGATGGAAACCGCCTGCAATCAGGACAAACAAACAAAAAGTGTGTGGTGAGGGAGCAGTGCCAGCTCTGGCTTCTTATATCTGCTACCTCCTACTCTAGTTTTAATGTATTTATTTTATGTTCTTTCTTGTGGCAGTAGCCTGTGTTTCCTCTCTTAATTAATACCATTGCAGTAATGGTGTCTTTCTTGGTGAGAACTCTGAGCCAAGGACACAGGCAGAAGAGATCCTACAGAATTTTTCCAGCTACTTTCCCAAATGAAAAAGTAAAACAAAGGAAAGAAATTCCCCAAACCTTTGGATTGGTTTTCACTGGCAACTTAACAAATGGTGTTTTGGGTGATTTTGGATTTTTTTGGTTCCAAAACAACTAACTGTCTCAATAGGTACATAATTATCTAATGAACTTTTCTTGCTGAGCTGAACCTCAGCAAATGTTTGTCTGTGCCAAACCAGATCACAGGTCCTGATCCTGGAGTTTGAGATATTTCTATTATTTTTTCTCCCTCTTATGGCTTTGATCCTGGACTTTTCCATCTGTAATGATGGTCTCTGCTCTTGGGCTTTGAGCCCTGGTGGGATTCTTTCCCTGACATGACTGAACTGGATCTTTTTGTCTGGTCTGTGTCTTCTCTTGCACTTGGCATCCAGGAGTTTGTTGGTCAGGCCATTTAATTTGTCATTTATGTGGTCTCTGCTCTTGACCACAGGGAATAAAAATAAATATGAGTCATAAGCCTCTTTTTGAACCTCAGGATCAGCTACCAGAGCACCAGACTTGTTAATACACTGTGAGAAGTTATCAACTTTTATACAAAACAGAGAGGTGGGTTTGGTTTGGTTTGGTTTGTTTTTTTTTAGTTTTCAGAATTAAGAATTTAATGTAATCTTAGAGCAGGTAGGATGATGTACAAACTGTCTTTTCTTGGGAGAGAAGTCAGGACCTGTATGGTTTTCTATCATTTGTGTGTTGCTGGGTTTTGATTTTTGGGAGGTTTTTTTTTGTTTGTTTGTTTGTTTTGGGTTTTTTTGTTTGTTTATTTATTTTTTTAGGGTTTTTTTGTTGCTGTTGTTGATTTATTTTGTTTTGTTTTGTTTTGTTTTTTAATGGATTTCTTTTTCTTTTTTGAAAGTGCACTGATATTTTGAATCCCTCTTCTCTGACCAGCAGATAAAATGTTAATATTTGGAGTTTTTTTAATCTTCTGATGTGTAAGTGAAGATGAAATCACATATCCCATCAGTTTTCTGTGGTGTTATCCTGCAAAGGTAATAGAAACACAGGTAATAATTTCCTTTTCTAAGCTGGTGAATGCCACGTGCAGCCTTTCCAGCAGATCACCTTTTGGGACAGAGGGGAGCTTCACCCCAAACCCTGTGTGTAGTTCCCAGTACTGAGCTAACATCCCCTTTTCAGACTGATCCTGAATCAGGGCTCTCAGCTTCTCTTTGGAGTGTAAAATCTGGAAGGATAGGCAGCAGGAAGCCTGAAGGGATGACAGGGCAGGAACAGCCAGTGATGACTTTGTGCTGGAGGGATCTGAAGGTCCCTTTGTGAGGGATGAAGGCTGCTGAGAGATTGACAGATGCTCTCAGGCGAGTCCAAGGCGATAAACAAATAATCTCTGACAGGATGCTGGCTGACGTTTGGTGGTCCTTTCTTCAGCTGTCCCTAGAGCAGAAACTTGCAGACTTTCCTTTTCCTGAATCGTTTCCATTGGAATTCTTGTGTGGAAAAAAATTCAAGGAGTTGTCTGGGGCTTGGCCACTTTTTGGGAGGTGCCTTCGCTGTGTTTTCTGTGTCTTCCGAAGCCCCAGGTGCCTCCCTGCCTCTCCTTGTCCTTGGGAGCAGAGAGATGGAAGATTTTGCTCTCTTGGGGAAGGTGTGCTTACTTTTGGAGCGATTTTTACGTGTTTGAGACAGGGGAAGAATGTTCTGGTTCTTTCAGGCTCCTCTAAAAGAGTCTCAACCTTTCTGGGAAACGAACTGGAAGGGAAGAGTGAAGAATAATCTCAGCTTTATTCGTGGCCTTAGGTTCTTCACTTCCTTACCCCTATGTGTGGACTAATTTCCTTTGGAATACTGAGGGGTGCACTGCATTGTTTCTTGGAAGAACTAGAAAATGCCACATGCTTGCAGTGGTGTTGTGACAAAAATTTCAGTTTTCATACAGAGCAGCTCATTTGGATGGATTAGAGGCAAACAGTCCTCATATGTCTCAGGTTTTCTCTTTGGTCAGGGGTTTTTACCATCAGGGAAATCAGAGTGTGAAAGTTTCAGCAAGGACTTCTTATTGTGGGTTATCCCCAGTCTGGTCAGTGAAAAGAAGTGACTTTCTGAACACTTTGACATCCAAATTACTCGTTCCCTCCTGGAAATCTTGAGAAATAAATATTTGTGGCAGTTGAGAGTTTGATTCCCAACAACTCCCAGAGTGTTTCCCAGAGTGGGATCTGGCTTTTCAGTACATTCAACCTCCTGCAGCAAAGATGAGATGGTGTTTCTTGTGGTGCAAAAGGCAGAGTGTTACTTATAAAAATTCTTCAGGATATTGTGGGATTTCTTCTAAGTGCTTAGACTGATCAGTGTGGGTGGTGCTGGTGTTTTAAGGATGCTTGAGCAGACAAAGGCTCCATGTTTGTTCTTAAAGTTTTTTAAAGGAAAGATCTGCATCCTGTAGATCCAAAAGATGATCAGCAGGAGTTTTGCTTAGAAAAAAATGCAAGACCAGAGTGTATTACACCTGAAAGCTCTGATATTAATACTTTGTTCTTTAACTTAGATGAGTGTGTAAGGAAATACAGTTTAACCCTGGATTTAGGTAGTTGAAGATATTACTGCTCAATCTGTTTGGATGCTCAAGGTTCACTAATAGCAACTTTAAAGCCTCCCTTTATATTTATTTATTGAACAGATTCCCATTAACAAAAACCCCAAAGCACACAAAAAACCCCAATCACTCACAAAAAAATACACAAGATCTAAACAAGAGGTACCAAAGCACTGTTGAATATGCTGTCAGTAGGAAATGTAACTTGCAAAGCAGAGTAAGTGACAGGAACTGGTAAACATCACGTGAAGGATACTTTGGATGTACGAATTCTAATTTGTAGTTCACGTCTAAGTTCTTATACTCTTAAATTCCCAGAGTTGCATTTTAGTGAAGTTATTAGCAGCATGTGATGGAGAGAGCAAGTTTGTCTGAGTAGTTCTGAAGGAGGAGAACTTCAGCCCTTTAGCTTGGAGATGGCAAAACATTTTTTTCTATAAATGTGAAGAGTACTCTTTTGTCCTTGAATGGTTTTAAACTTTTGTTTCGTAAAAAAAAAAACAAAAAACAAAAAAGATGAAAAGAAATTATGCTGTGGTATTTGTTGTTCTTTTCCCCTATTTTCCTTTTGACCCACTTTTTACAGTGCAGCATTATCCTTTGTTTAGCCCAGAAAAGAAGGGAAGGAACTCTGAGAAAACAAGGTGGATTCAACTGGCACAGTGTAGATCTGTATGGGCACAGAGCTGGGCAAATCAGCTCAACAAGGGCAGAGGAGCTTCTAAAACCAGGATGTGATCCTGATGGGAGATGCTTTCTCCAGAATGCCACCTCCCTTTTTGAGGGTAAACCTTGATTCCAGTGCAGTGCAAAAGTCTGAGCCTGGAGTGGACTGCAAGGACAGGAATTCTCACCTGAAGGGGCTGCCCAGCCTTGGGAATTAAGAGCTGCCCTTCCCTGGGGATATTTCTCACTGGAGGCAAATTCAAGTGTGAACACGGACAGTAGTTTTTTTTCCTCCTGGCTCACAGGAGCAGAAAGAAAAAGCAGGGGGAGGAGAACACAATCTTCTTTGGGAGGAATATACAGGATTTCTGCTTGCAAGTCATCCCTGCTCTGACAGACGCCACTTACACTGTCTCTGTGTACACAAGTGTGTGCGCTCTCAAGAAGCTTTCTGGAAATCTCTTCAAAATTAAGAATCCTGAAGTAATGCCTCTCAAGGCCCTGTGTGCCTATGAATCTTTCAGGCAAAGTGAAATCTTGTTTTGTGCTTAGGTGAAGTTAAGTAGGACTAAAAGAAATACCTGAATTACATGGCAACATTTCTTCTCAGCATTCCCAAGCACCTTTTCAGTTCAGCTTTTCTGCTGAGTGTCATAAGATCCTGAGGATGGTGATTAAATCCCAGCCCATTTAATCCTTCATTCAGAGATCAAATGGCAATAAATAAGCACTGATATAATTGCAGAGCTGGAGCTGCAGCAGAGCAAGTGAAGGCACGTGTGCTTTAATAAAGGCTTCTTGATCCTGTGCTCTCTCCAGCTGATGCTCCCAGGGGTTCCTAGGGATGGCCATGGAGGGGCAGCTGCTGGAGCTGGCAACAGACTCAAGGCAAAATCGAGAAGATGCTGCACTAATTCATTATCTGTTTCTTAAAGAACACCATTTGCTTTCAGAGCAGAATTCCTCACAGTTGCATGCACACCTTGCTGCCCCCAGAATTTGTATCAGATATGGATATCAGCTCAATAGCAGAGGAAGGAAACGGTCCTCTGCACATCAGTGCCATCTCTTCATCATCCTGCTCAAGGGAAGCACAGAGTGTAATGAGAGTGATCCTTTGCTCAGCTGCAGGAACAACACAGGGTCTGATTTCTGCTTGTTGAGTCTGCCTGCAGAGCGCAGAGAAATATCGAATGTAGTGATTTTGAGGTTCCTATAAATCAGAGACTGCTTCATAACAATTGATCAGTATGTTTGAAAAGACCCAACAAAAACCCAAACCCCAAAACTTGCCATCTGCTATGTTGTTACCGCTGTGACTTGAGTTCACAGATGTTTTAAGCAACCCTCCATGCACATCAAAATACAATTATTGAATCCAGAAGCACAGCAGCAGTTGCTGGATAGGCAAAAGAAAAACAGAAGGATCAACTGGAAGCAGCTCTTCCCAGTGCCTCTGGTGCACCTGACTCACTGTGTGCATGGAAACAAACATCTGTGTGTATTTGCACAGGTATTATGGAATCATGGAATGGGTTGGGCTGGAAGGGACCTTAAAGTTCATCCAGTGCCACCCTGTGCCATGGGCAGGGACACTTTCCACTGTCCCAGGCTGCTCCAAGCCCCAATGTCCAGCCTGGCCTTGGACACTGCCAGGGATCCAGGGCCTGCCCACCCTCCCAGGGGACAATTTCTTTCTAATACGTGAAATTTCTACAGCACCAACTGTAGTTCCCCAGCTCGCAAGCCCTCCTGTGAGGAGCAGCTGTATTTTGGCAGCTCTGTGCTGTGCTGGAGCATGAAGGTCAGATGTGCCTGAGAACCCCATTCCAGGGATAATGTGTTGGGAGAGCCTGTGCTTGCACAATTTGTTACCATTCTGCTGATTTCCCGTGTCAACAGTAGCTGTGCCAAGGGATGGCCTTTGTCAGGCTCTTGCTGTTGCTTTCCTGTCCTGAATTTCCCAAACCTGTGCATGTGGGCACTTAGGACAGTATCAGCAGCAGAGCCACTCGAATACTGTGTAGGGGAATAGCCACAGTGAGACAGCAAATGTGCTTCCAGACTCCTGGAGCAGGAGGTGACTGACCCAGCAGTGCTTTTCACCAGCTTGTGTCAATCAATTCGCAGCTCAGTGGGTTCCTTCTGCAGCTCAGTTATTCTCATGCTGAATTATAAGGCTGGTTTTGCCTTTATTGTCATTGAAGTGCTTCAACTTTTGATTTAGTTTAATCAGCCCCATCAGTTTCCTTCCAAAGCTATGCAGGAGTCCCAGTGCAGCATCACTTACAGCTGTGTTCATTCCATTTTTCATTTGACTCTATCATGCATAATTGCAGATACGAGAAAATTTGTGGTGTTATTGTCACGTGTTAGTGTCACTTCTGTGGTCCTTTTTCTTCCTTTCTTTCTCTGCAGGTTCTATTTCGCATGAAGCACACGAAAGAAATTAATCCAGTTTTCTCTGAAATATTAAAGATCTGCACTAATAAGTTGTCTGTTTGCAGAAATTTTAGTAGTCTTATTGTAATCTAAAGTGGTTTAAGTTATCCTTGATGGCTGCTTCTTGGTGCAATGGCCGAGTCTACCTCTCCACAGTTGTTGTATCTCTTGGCACAAAAAATGACATGTAAATATAAAAATGCTGGCCCCTTGTCCACGGGTATTCCTATAAAAGATGCTCAAAAATTAAAGTGGAGCATACATTGAACTAAAAGAAATCCAGATTTGAATGCTCAGATGCTCTTGTTTAAGTCTGGAAGTTCAGTCTCTAATTAGTCATTTAAAAAACTGCCATGCCATTGGGATTCTAGTCCCTGTTTTGGATAGTGGGAATTATCTCTGTAGGAATAAATAACTCAGCCCTGCTGACCCCAGTGGTGCTCCTTGCACCTCTTTTAATTGAGAGGAAAACCAGTAGAAACAGTAATAGCAATGGATTTCAGCAGTCTTTGCTAAAAAGTATGATTGCAATAATTGCTCTACTTTCAATTCCTCCATTTAATTTTTATTTTTCCTTTGTGCATCATTTGAGGACTTAATTTATCTCCAGCATTCCGCTGGAATATTTCTATAGCAGACAAATTATTTGTCAAAGAATGTTTTACAGGAGCCTCTCTCTTAATACTCTCGAATGACTTTCCTGGAGGCTTTTTCAATTCTTTTTAGACAGTCCCAGGGACCACAGGAGTGCTCTGGGGTTGGGATTGACTTCCTTACTGCTGCCTTTGCCTGGGGAGAATCTTTCTAGGAGAAACCTTATCTTCTAAACCAAAATCCCAGCTGACTGGGGATGTGGCTCCCTCCAGAAATTAAAGCTGTAACTTCACACCAAAAGGTGCAGGATGCAGAGTCCTTGAGCTGGGTATCAGGTTGTTATTTGTGATTTAATCCTCAGATCTTGCACTTACTGGGCTCATCACAGCAAATCAAAGCATTTACTGAACATGTGGGCAGGGAGGGGAGCCTTGGAGCAAAGACAAAATCCTGCTTCCTGCCTGGGAAGACTGGGAGGGGAGAGCTTGGAGTTGTGTCCCTGCCACCAACAGGGACACAGGGACATAGGGGTGCTGGCTGCATTTAAATGAAAGTGTTTAGATGTAGTCTCTGACAACCCAGTGACAAGGCAGCTCCCTCTCCAAAAGGTTTCCTGCTCTATCAGGTACCAGAACAGGGCGTTGTGGGCTGTGGGAGGGATGATTCAAGGAATTACAGCACCAGGCAGGAGTGGGGATGCTACTCACCTGGAATGCAGCTGCTGTGAGGCAATTCACATCCTCAGCTAAGTGGATTCCTAAAAGTGGAATAGTTTGGGTAGGAAGGGACCTTAAAGACCTCCCATTCCATCCTCTGCCATGGGCAGGGACACCTTCAGCTATCCTAGGTTGCTCCAAGCCCCAACGTCCAGCCTGGCTTTGAACACTTCCAGAGATCCAGGGGCAGCCCCAGCTTCTCTGGGCACCCTGTGCCAGGGCCTGCCCACCCTCCCAGGGAACAATTCCTTCCCAATATCCCATCTAACCCTTCCCTCTGGGAGTTTGAAGCCATTCCCTGTGTCCTGCCATTCCAGGCCCTTGTCGCCAGTCTCTCTCCAGCTCTCCTGAAGCCCCTTTAGGCATTGGAAGGGGCTCTGAGGTCTCCCTGGAGCCTTCTCTTCTCCAGGTGAGCACCCCCAGCTCTCCCAGCTTGCTCCAGAGCAGAGGGGCTCCAGCCCTGGGAGCATCTCTGTGGCCTCCTCTGGATTCACTTCAACATCTCCTCATCCTTCCTTTGCGGAGGGCACTGGGTTTTGGCCATTTTCTGCATCTGAGATATGACCAAATCCTGTTAGACCAGTAAAGAACAGTGAAGTAGTGACTCACAATGTTCGTGGTGCATGATGGAAGAGCAGGGGTATTTTCAGTGAAAATGAGTTTATCAGAGACCTTGGGAATAGCGAAGGGCTTGTCCTTTACCCCTGCCAGGCTGCCCAGGCCCAGGGCTGATGGACTCTGAGGACAAGGGAAGACACTGTGGTTCAGAGATTACAAATGTGGAGAAGTCCTTTCCTGCCATTCTGTCAGGATTGCTCTGAAATCCTCCTTGGAGGATTTTGCTGTCTGAGAGATGACCCACAAATCCTTGTTTTCATAGCAAGGCTGGAAAAGGAAAAGTTCTGTGTTGCCTGTGAAGCAAACCTGTGCACCCTGGTGGAGATCCAGGGGAGAAAGGGTCATGTGTGGAGACATGGATTTGCTGCTGCTTCCCTTTCTTTTGATTTTCTCTCCCTCAGGCCAAGGAAGACCTCGCTCCCAGAAAATCCCATGCTGAAACCACTGCTGGCTGCTCCCTTTACTGCCCCACTTGCAGCTCTCCATCCCTGTTTCTTCCCAATTCTATTTTGCCATCTGGTTCGTGTATCTGTAGGGGTTTCAGGATAGAGTTAAATCTGGGAATTGGCTGCCATTCCAGGTGAGGCCAGGGCCCTCTTTTCTTTTTGTGCTGTCCATGTGTGAGCATTGCTGTCTATTTTGTTTGTTACCTTTGATCATTTTGAGTTTTCTCTACTGCCTTGGCACAGTTGTGGGCAGAGGAGGATTTGCAACAAGGTGGAAAACATTCCCTGGGGCAATGTGTGCATTTTGTCTTCCTTTCCTGCTGCCTGTTGAGACCCATCACAGCTTTTAGTCCATTTATTATCTCGTGGCAGTGCTTTTGTTTTCTAATCAAGATGGCCTGAGGCACCAAGTGCCCAAGCCTGAGATTCCCACTGAAAAACAGCACAATGATTTATTTTGACAAGATCTATTTACCATGAAATCGTGACCAGTGATGCTAATTTTACTGCCCTTTTCAATTCATTATTAGATGAGCCCTTATTAGCTTTTCTAGCACTTTTTGCTAGGAATGCTCTGACAAGCCTAAAATTGCATGGCTTTCAGATTTTGGCACATTGTGGGGTTTTTTTCCCTCTCGTCCCCTGGGACCATTCCCACTCAGAATTGTCACATGAAGTGACACCAGATCAAATGAGCAGAACACTCTGTTGCTCAACACAGAGGGTTGTTTAGGCACAGATGTCCTCAAAGTCATTACATTATGAAAACAATTTTTTGAAGTAGTCTAGGATATTTCAAACTCGAATGATGTTTTCTGGAGAGCATTCCAGCATTCCAGCACTATCCTTGCCTGGTGCATTTGAGCTTTCCCTTGGCTGACATTGATCCTGACTGACAGGTTTGAGTGGTGAGGCTTGGTCTTTTCTGAAGATAAGTGCTAATATTTTGTAAACCAAATTATTTGAAAAGGCTTGTTCAGCACCTTCACTCAAGGAGAAGTTCTCCCTACTTGACTTGGAGGGAAGCTTTGATTGCCACTGCTCTTTCTGGTGGTGTAATTCATTTATCCCCACTCCTCCCTGCTCGTGCCTCCCACAGGCATTAGCATAAAAGCAGTGTTACCACTAGATGGGTCTGTTTCTTTAATAAGCCATTGACTACCACTTGGAAAGAGAAATATTTTAGGGCTCGTCTGGTTGATATCACGTACATGTTATCTAACTGCTCCTTGACTGCACTTACTTGTCAGGCCATTAAAACATCAGGCTTTGCTTAATCCATCAGCCTGTGCCATTCCACTGCTTTCCATGTATGGAATTAGGAAGATCTCTGGGACTCAGTAAAATAAAATCTTTTGGTTCTTTTAAATTCCTTTCTTAATAAGGGGATCAGCACTAATAACACCTCACTCAAATTCCTATCTGTATGTTTGAAAAATGTATCAGAATGTTTCCATCATATGACCTGTGACAAATGGAAATGTTCAGCCTTGGTAAATTTAATAGACATGGTCACCGGCTGTTTTTATTTAGGAAATAGTAATTTACTGCCTTATAAGTATTAAAAGCAATGAACATTACTTTGTGTTATTCAAAACCAATCACAGACCCATTCCTAAACAGCTTTCAACAAAGGCAAACCTTGAATATGAGAAACAAAGGGTATTTTTGGAAGCAGGTGCTTTATCAGGCCAAAGACGTGATGGCTGCAATTCACTGAAGCTTTCACTCACCACAGCAAGAAATTGATGTTTGATGCCTTGCTCTCTGTCTTGTGCCAGAAGGCACAAACCAGAGGTTGTCCCAGTCCAAAAATGACTGGTTCAGGCAGAGCCAAGGGAAAGGGACTCATCCAGAAAAAGGGGAAAATTGACCCAGTTTGGTGCTGCTGTGGTGGAGGTTGGTTTGGAAACGTCCCTTCCAACCAGTGCTGCTACAGATGAATAAAACCAAATGACTGAAGGTGTTCATAAACACCTCTAATTCCACAGGAAGGGAAAAAGCCCAAAAATGGACCCTAAAAGTTTTCTAAAAGATTTTTTTGTACATAACATAGCACAAGCGAACTCTTAGATCTTCCTTGCTTATGTTGGTTTTTTTTCCTGAAGTTATAACTTTATTTATAGACTTAGTATTTGATTTAATATCTCTTCAAATTTTCTTTTAAACCCCAGCCTTGAATTGCTCTGTCTGGCAATTTAGATTTCAGCTCAGCCTGTCTGTAACCTGTCCCAAAGTTATGATGATAGTAATTCACCATCATAATATGCAATATTTGCAGTTTTAATAAACCTGCAACTGGAAATCTGACTTGCCAGTGTGTTTGAACTTAGCATTCATTTGCCCAGAGTTGTTTCTCTGGGGCTGATTTGCCTCAGCAGTTCCACACTTGTGCCACAGATGATGGTGACCTTCCTCCTGAAGATGTTCCAGCAGGTGCCCAAGACAGCTGTCTGTCTCCTCAGCTCCTACAAGTGTTTCAAATACATACAAAAATAAAATCAATGCATGAATCTATCTAATCTTATTGGGCTGCTCTGTTTCTTGTTTGCTTCCCCATCGACAGCAGTAAGAGCCTAATTCTTCCAACAGTGCTTATTAATGTGGATACATTTTAGGAAGCTCACTTCATACGGTGGTAATAAATAACAACTTTTCTGTGTGTTCCCAGTGCCTGTTTTTAACATCTGCTTGACTGTAGCAGTTGACAGAGACAGAACTTGTGGGTCTGAATTTTCAGAAGACTCAGAGAAATGGGGTAACACAAGAGGAGTAGATGTCAGTGTGTGATACAGCGTGACCTGACCTTGAATTACCAGTATCTTGGCTGAGTAAATCCTGTTTAATGTAGAAGTTGTGCAGGTGTGTTCACCCTGACAGCTCTGTGCTGGGATTAAGTGCAGCTGCAAACCACAGACCTTTCATGTACATTAACTTGGTTTTTAAGCTGTCCAACACATGAAAAGCATCAATTGAATCAGCTGCTTTCTTAATTTTTCAAACAAGCCCCAAAGTATTGCAGTTTGAGTTGCTGCTTCCCTTTACTGCTAATTTGAAAACAATTATTATAAAGTTGTATTCAAACCTTCATCTTGTACTTAATTGGTGATTTATGCCTAAGAGAGAGATTTTGATCAGGGTTTATTAGCTTGAATTATTGAATTACTGTTTTTTTGTGGAGCTTTTTGTTAAAATTTGCAGGCACTGTAATTATCAATATCTGAAATCAGTTCATTAATGAAGAAAATCATAAAACAGAGCAGGATAATGATACCTAATTGCAACAAGCTGGATTACAATCTTTTATTTGCAGATAGGCATCAATGCAGTGGGGGAGTAGAACTTGAGTAACACAAATTCCTCTGGGGTTTAAGATGATTTTCTGGATTTTGTTTTTTTTTTTCCTAAATAAGTTATTCCTCAGCAACACAAAGGCAGGTGTTTAAATGCAGGGCACTCCCTTGCACAGGCATGCTTTGTATTCTTAGTTTTGCTTTTCGATAAGACTCTATAAAGAGGTTGTAGTTCACTGGTGTGGTATTTGCGAGTTGTTTTAGATGTGGGAAAGTGCTTGAATTTCTCCCCATTAAATTATTTAAACTAGATGGATGTTTTTACTTTGCATTAGGTGTTAAAGCTGTAATTTTAGCTACTTTCACAGCAGACAATCTGAATTTTCATGGTGACACAAGGCAATGGGTCTGCTCCATTATATGGCACATCAGGAATTTCCCTGGCTTTTGTAGAACAACAATTTAAGGAAGATGCACAGGAGAGCTGTCATTAAAAATGTAAGCACACTGGTTGAGTAAAATGCAGGTTGCTGCTCAAACTGCAGACTGGTTCCAGTCTCATCTCAATTCTGCCATGGATTTTACATAAAGTAAAAGTCAGAGGTTCTTTCTAAACAACCGTGCAGTGGCTGGAGTGGAACGTAACTGCTCATTTTCTCCTCACAAGTGCTGAGTAAGAATAATAATTTTCTGTCTGCAAAAACTGCTTTTAGTTTCCCAAAACTTCAGTGCTTTAGCTGAAAATACTGGTCTCTCTGTAGCTGTGTCGTTTGCTTCCATGGAGTCATTCAGCTATGAGTGAGGATAGGATTCCCAAGGGGCTGTTTCTTGGGATGCCCATCTCTCCTTGCATGTATTTTTGTTTGCTGGTGATCAAGGAGACTCTGGCACACCCAATTTCTCACTCTAGTGAATGACTGATGCCCTTTTACTCTGGGAGAACCACTTAGGTCAGAAAGAACATTTGAGATCATGAAGTCCAACAGTTAAGTCAACATTGCCAAGGCCACCACTAACCCATGTCCCCAAGTGCCACATTTATATGTCTTCTAAATCCTTCCAGGGATGGGCACTCCAAAGCTCCCTGGGCAGCCCCTGCCAAGGCCTGAGCAGCCTTTGCATGGAGAAATTCCTGCTGCTGTCCAAGCTGAGCCTCCCCTGGCCCAGCTTGAGGCCATTTCCCCTTGTCCTGTCCCTGTTCCCTGGCAGCAGAGCCCGACCCCCCCTGGCTGCCCCCTCCTGTCAGGGACTTGTGCAGAGCCACAAGGTCCCCCCTGCGCCTCCTTTTCTCCAGCCTCAGCCCCTTTCCCAGCTCCCTCAGCCTCTGCTGGGGCTCCAGCCCCTTCCCCAGCTCCATTCCCTTTCCTGGACATGCTCCAGCCCCTCCAGGGCTCTCTGACTGGTAAGGACTCAAGCCTGAACTGGTTTTGTGTAAACCAACCTCCGATCAAAGACCCCAGAATTCTATAGGTGACACCAAGCTCACAGACAGGTGTCAATCTGCTCTTCCTGAAACTGGAATGATACAGAAGAACACTGCTTCTGCTCTGATCACTTGATCAGTCGTTCCAAGGCTCTGAAGTCTCTGAATTGCCCTCAGACCTCTGGTTGCAACTTCACTGCTGCCTCCTTAACAAGTCAATAATGGATAATAATCCAAGGGTTGTACTGGAGTAAGAACCTTTCTCTTCTCATCTTCACCCCAAGCCCCAGGGAGGCAAGAGACTTCCCTAAGGGTGGTCTGCTCTGCAGGTGGGGCCTTCTGCTCCCTTCAGAAGGGACTCTTAATAATTTTTTTTCTTTATCGAGGCTTTTGTGGGGGCTGGCACAGGCTTGGCCTCAGTGTGTCAGCTGTTAATCCTCTGGGCTCCTGTGGGGAAAACCATGGCAGCTTTAGGGTACCACTTTTAGGGTAAAAGCTCACATGTCTCTGAAGGAGGTAATGAAGTTTTAAATTGCCTCATCATTCTAATGCATGCACATTGCCCTTCTGTTTGGCAAATCTGCAATCAAGCCATTGATTTGGCTTTGCTAATGCTGGCTAATCATGCAAAGGTGGAAGTGGAGCTGAGATCAGCTCTAGGAGAAGCTCTCTGGGGCTGACAGATTGGGAAAAGCAGGAAGCTGGGAGAACAGTGCTGTGCCCTCCTGCTTTGCATCGTGGTGTTATCCTTAAAAGGGATTTAAATGATCCCAGCTGGCTGCTACCAGAGACAGAGCCTGTGAGAGAATTCCACATGATCCAGGCTGGTGTGTGTGTGTCCCTGGGAGATGAAAGTCTGCCAGGAGGTGTTCTTTGGAATTCCCTGAGTGCCTCAACCTCAGACCTTTTTGTTGAGTTGGACTATAAGTAAGGTAGGCACCCAAGCCCAATTCCAGTGGGTGAATGCCTGGAGCTGTCCTGTTGCTTTGGGTAGTTCCTGATGGACACCGAGCTGTCCCAGAGGCAGCAGAGTGTCCTGGGGGTGCTGGAGGGCACCGAGCTGTCCCTGAGGCAGCAGAGTGTCCTGGGGGTGCTGGGGGACACCGAGCTGTCCCTGAGGCAGCAGAGTGTCCTGGGGATGCCCAAGGAGGCCAATGGGATCCTGGGGCAGCAGGAAGAGCATTGGCAGCAGGGCAGGGAGGGCTCCTGGCCCTGGGGCAGCCCTGGGGCACCTCTGCCCTGCTGTGTCCAGCTCTGGATGCTCAGCACAGCAGGGCCAGGGAGCTCCTGGAGCGGGGCCAGCGGAGGCTGCGCAGCTGAGGAAGGGCCTGGAGCATCTGGGTGCCCAGGAAAGGCTGAGGGAGCTGGGGCTGCTCAGCCTCGAGAGGAGCCCCAGCTGAGAGGGGCCCTCAGGCCTGGCTGTCCCTGTGTGCAGGGAGGGCTCCGAGCAGGGCCCAGGCTCTGCTGCGGGGCCCAGCAATGGCACCAGAGCCACGGGCAGGGACTGAGCCCAGCAATTGCCCTGCACAGGAGGCACAACTTCTGCCCTGGCCAGGGGCCAGCCCTGAACAGATTGTGCACACAGGCTCTGGCCTCTCCTCCCTGGGGCTATTGCAGAGCTGTGTGCACACAATGCTGTGCCCTGGGCTCTGGCATGGCCCTGCTGGAGCAGGGAGGTGGCACCAGGTGCCCCCTGTGCTCCCTTCAGCCTGAACCATCCTGGGATTTTGTCTGTTCCTATTCTTTTCCTACAGAACACTAGAGTCATGGCACTGCAAATCTCCCAGAGTGAATTTCCTGTGCCCTTTGATGGCATCTCTACTCCCTGTATATCTTCAGCTGTTTGGTTTAGGATTGCTTTACACTGCTCCTTAACATGTTCATCAGGCTTGTGTCTGTGTTTGTGTGCTGACCTAAATTTCCATGAAAAGCACTGATTTTTATGCTTGAGAGAGAGAGTATCAACATCCTGGAATCATCTGTTTGCAGTATGAAGTTACTAACACTGGATTAGCATCACTCTCGACACATGCACGCAAGTCCAGCTCCCAGCTCCATCACACTCCTCTTGGCTCCCTGTGCCAAAGTTTCCGCCCAGAATTTCCACAGAAAGCTGAATTCTCATCCCCTTTCTAGCTTGTCTTACTTTTGATTGTACAGTACCTGCAATCTCCAGTGCCCTGAGTGATCCCAGCCCCATCAGGACACCCTAAGGAAGAGAATTTTATCCCATTAATAGCTCTAGAGCAGGTTTTGTCAGCAGCTAAAACATTTCTGGACATTGCTGAAAGTCAGAGAAAGTAGACCCAGCACAGTTTAATTAGTAATGGGGTTTTTAGGAGGATACTGCACTTTACAAGTAGGTCAGCAGCTTTTGTGTCAGCCTTCATTTGTGGTCAGCTTTAAGGCTTCGTGGCTATCAGCAGAATTTCTATCCCTTTTTACTAATGAGAAATAATAGATGCTTGAAAAAAAATTACACACCCTCCCCCCCAAAAAAAAAACCCAATAAACAACCCAACATTGTGGATAGTTTAGGCTATGACATTCAGGTTTCTTTTTAGCTGAGGATATCTTGTGGCAGGCGTCTGTGCCATGAAAAGATGACAGATAAAATGTGTGTTGTCCCAATGAGTCAAAGAAATCACTCACCTAATAACAGTAATTACACTGTGCATCTGTGATGTTCTGCATGCTTAAGACTGTAGAAATATTAGCTAATTAAGCCTTTCAAAACTGCTGTGCAGTTGCTCTAGCTGCTACTATTATCTTCCTACTGTAAAGGAAGGAAAAAACCACAAAAGTTTGACTGATGTGCTTTGCAGCAGGGAATAACCTCAAATTTCAGGAATTTATTCCACTGCAGTGCCTTGAAGGCATGAGGAGGATGAAGGCCCACCTTGGCAGGCAGTTCAGAATGCTGGCTGCTCTTACCCTTTATTCTATGCTGTTTTAGGACTGCATTACCTACCAAAGCAGTTGTTAAGATGATGGTAGAACGTTTCTTGTGGTGCAAGATCTTCACAAACAGCTCCTGATGAGCACAAATTAACCTATCAGCAGTGCTGGGGGCCTGTAACGTGGGGGGGAATTATCACAGGATACCTTTGGTCTGCCAGCTGCTGAGGGAAGAAAAGCAGCTGCTGGTAAGTGCCAGCTGTGAAGCTCATTAGATCTAGAATTAATTTATAGACTGAAGGAACAATCAGAGCTGACACAGCATTTTCTGGCAAGCAGGTGAGCTGTGGTTCTTGTGACAAGTGGGTTGGACCCCAAAACCGATGGCAGCTCAACTCCAGGTGGTGTTGGTCAGTGGCCTCAACAAATCAGCACTTCAAGCAGTAGATATTTCACTTTCATCTCCTATGTGTACCCTGTAAAATGTATGAACTAATTGTAGATTAAATTAAAGGAGTGGATTAATGTTGTTGCTGCTGTTTGCACCTTGATAAATCTGGTGATGAACTTTGTATGGATGTTCCAGTCCTTAGAACTAGATTGTTTTTCAGTTCTTAGAACTACAGTGTCTTTGGGAATTGTCAGCTGTCTGTAAACCCCAAAATACCAGTCAGGATGTGCTGCCTTCATGCCATGAGCTGTATTTTTCTGAGCAATTGTGCTGGCCCCACTCAGAACTGTGGTGTACCACAAAAGCTGGTTTCCTCTCACCCTCTCCTCTGTCCTTCCACTTCAGAGGTCTTGCAAAGCCACCTGTGTGTTCCTGTGGTGCCACAGTGAGGGGAACGAGGGAAAGCACATCTGAAAGTTTGTTTGTTGGAACAACCTCCTCAGTCCCTGAGAAACAAAGCTTTTTTCTGTGCCCATCTGTAGGGGCTGCTGAGGGCTCCAAAGCTGTGAATGCTCCACTTGATGTTCTTGGATCTCTTTTAGGATTGCAAATAAAGACCTCACTGGCATCTCTCAGAGTCTAATTTTTCTCCTTGGCAGCCAGCACAGAACAGGCTGGTGTTGGGCAGTGCTGTGACTCCTCCCTTCCTACACTCAGGCAATACTCAGTGGATAGCATGAAAGGGAAGAGCCTAGAAGAACACATATATTGGAGATTGTCAGGCTTCAAAACCTCAGCTGATCCCTCCCTGCTGTGCTGAATCAAGGACAAAGTTGTTTGCCATGGCACAGACAACGTTTTTAGTCTCACTGCCGGCTTAAATACCTTTTTTATATTTCCCTTCTCATTTGTCAGCATCTCTGCAGTGGTTTTTGACCCCATCATGTATTTCTGATCAGCTCTGACATAGGACTAGAGCTCCCACAGCTTGTTTACTTAGTTTTGAAGGAAAACTGCAGCTGGCTATAGAAAATAAACTCAAATTATCTTCAGTGAGAGAGAAACTGTGCTGTGGGTTCCACAGGTCCTGGCTATATTTCTTTTTTCTGGCCACTTGGAATCAAGCCATACTTTATGCCACTTCTAACAAGGGGTAATTTCTGGATTGTCCAAAGGAGCTGAGAGTACTGGTTACACTGAGGGAGTTTAGGAGAGGGGAGGTTAGAAAAATGTATTGGTTAAATTCATGGGCATTGTGAGGGAAGCTGCTGATATTGCAGGGGACAGCTGGAGCAGGTCCCTAAAGTCTGGTATCCTCGTTTTCCATCACTTGGAAAACATTCACTTCTTTTTTTAGTTGAAGAGTGTGAAGGGAAATTGATTCTTGTCTGAACTGTTTCATGCTCATGAATGCCAGTGGATGCAGCTTAATAACAGCACAAGGGTGAGCCTTTTAATATTCTTTTTCTTCTGTGTGCACTAAACTGCCTGGTCCTGCTTTGATGCTCTGCTTTTGGATGCTGATGTGAACAGAGATGCTTTTAAGTACTATTGAATGGCTTTGTATCGGTAATAATTTTTTTCCCCTTCCTTGAGATATTTTATTGAATTCCTGCTCAGCTTTTTCTGGCAGTTAGAAGGTCGGGAGTTCATCTGTCAGTGGGAGTAGGGGCTCTTAAAGGTGTAGCAGATTCTTCACTTGGAATTCCTTCTCCCCTGGGGTCGGACTTGTCCCCCAGCCTCAGGAGTGCAACCCATACTTGTGTGGTGGGGCACACCAGCTGCCTTTGTTTCTGTATCTTCCCCTGGATTATATTCCTGTGAACAGGATATTTTTTGCTTGGAATTCGAACAGTCACTGCATGTGTGTCTCACCTGTGTGATGCCCTCGCTCTTTGATCCACCCTCAATAGCACTTGGGAAGCGATTTGCTGGATCTGACCACAAAATAGAGCTTTTCTCCCTTTTTGCCTGCCAGGCCAGCCTTCTGTTCACTGCTGCAGAGCAGCCAAGCTCAGGGCACAGCCAGCACTCCCAAACTACTGGGACTTTGGCAGTTAGTTGAAAATATTAATTAACATTTGTTCTACTAATGAGGAGCCAGTTTGCTCAAAAAACCCCTAAAAAAGTGAGTACTCACAGCACTGCACCACTTCTGGCTGTAGAATTCTGGGCAGAAAGGAAGTATGATATGTTTTATAGGGAGTGTTGGTGCTTTGGGGGGTGGAAAGGCCATCAAAACCACAACTGGGAAGATTTGGCTCTAACCAGGGATGGAGGATGTGCCACAGGGGGAACTCAGGGATAAACTTACTCCAGAGAGAAGGAAAGCTGAGCCTGCCACACTGCTCTGGTATTTTCTTATTTATGTTTCAAAAAAATGCCTGTGGTTATTAGTTTCTGGATTATGAAAAGAAATTGTGCTAAGATTTTTTTCTTAGTATCAATTCTGCTACTTGTACTGTTTGGCAGGTCTGATGGAGCACTTTTTTAATGTTTCACTGAAGTACAAGATTCAAGGATATTTGTTAGTTAATAATTAGGTTTTTCTGTTGGTCTTTATATGCGTAGACAGCACTTTTTAATGTAATTAGGGAAATTATTTGATTTTGCAAGCCAATATATCTTTTTCAAATGTGGTGTAAGGTCAAAGGTTGGACTCAATGGTCCTGGACGTCTTCTTCACCCTTAATGATTCTATGAAATTTGCCTCTGCTCAGAATTTAAAGTGATTTTTCTCAACTTCCAGGGTTTTTTCTCTCCCCCACCATCCCTTTCCACCCATTTAGTTATGTTGCCCATCCAATTTACATTGTGTAACACAAAAAGAGGCTCTGTGTTAAAACAGCTTGCTTTTTGTTGTTGCTAATTAGTGTGAAACAGATAATGGGATGTGTTACTGCCGGGTTGAAAGTGGGAGTAAGAGGAGAAAATCAAAAATTATTAATCTGAACACCTGACATTATCTAGCACAGAGGAGAATTCCCTGTACACCAGCAGTATTAAATGAGAATACATTTTGAAGGTGTATTCAAGTGGAGTGATTATTTTAGGATGGTAGCTTTTATTACTGCATGAAAACCTTTCTCCCTTCATCCAATATAATTTTATGTTCTAAACTGTCAAACAAAATCCTGCTCTGATTGCATTATGGTGATGTACCCAGAGTGTCTTTTACCACTCCCATGAAGAGGTTTTTTCTTTAAATAAAGACATTTTGTGTATGAAACCCATGAGGATGGATAATAACGGTTTATATCACCTAAAGCTTGTGTTATGGGAGAGGAATGCAGCTTGGAGTAAGTAGTGCTTAGCTGGGTGTGGGAGGTGAGGAGTGAGCAGTGTTCATTGATCCCTTGGTGTTGGAATCTCTCCGTGCCCAGGTGTCAAAGCTGTTCCTAAGCTAGGAAGCCAAAAGCAGTGATTGTCTCATGATTTCAGAAAGCTTTTTGTTCCTTCCTTAAGGCAATGTCTCTATTTCACCTGGCCAATGTTGTTACAGTCAGAGAACTGCTGTCCTTTGCTTTGCAGCCCCGACTTCATTCTGAACAACACTTCTGGAGACTGGTGGGTGGGAACTGAAACATTTATTAACGTGTGCACACCTCTGTATCCTTTCTGCATTTCCCTGAGGGCACAGAGCGAAGGCTGCTGTGCCTGTAGGTGGAGGGAGGCACAAAGCCAGGACAGTCGGCCACAAAGCACAGGATGCTCCATCCTGGAAATGCTCACATCTTCCTCACCCGAGGGAGGTGAAGCGTTTGGTCACAGAGAAGCCATCTGAAATGCTGCCAGGGTTCTTGAAGTCGCTGGCTTTGTTGATGATGCCAGATGAATAAAGGGGCAGATGCTGCTGGAGCAGTGCTGGTGTTTGGGTGGAGGCTCATCCTGGTGCTTGTGCTGGGTGCTCTGCAAGTCTCTGGCTCCATGCAGGACCAGCAGCTCAGGCTGGGGCAGCGCAGCCTCCAGGGAGCCAGGGACAGGCAGGGCTTTTTCCAGACACCCGCCTTCTTCAGGAAAGCAGGGAAGCAATTCCTTTTTCCATAGGAGAGGTATTTGACTGCAGTACAACATGTTTAATATTCCCATGTAAACAGAGTGTTCTTGTTCCTCTGAGATCCCTCAGCTCCATGAGGAGCTTGTGATGAGCCGCTGGACCAAACCTGTTTCATTTCCCTTCTTTCCAAGCCGTCCAACTCCAGTGTCTCCTTTAATTTGAATTGGACACAAGTGTCCTGTAAAAAAAACCTGTTTACAATTAATATATTTCTGCATCACTCTTGCTTGCTTATCAGACATGAAGGAGCTGTTAGGCTTGTGATGGGAGGAGAAGTGCAAACCTCAGCTGCAGAGCTGTTGTTCTGCCAGCCACCTTTACATCTTCCTGTATCAGAACTCTGTGCTTTGCTCAGAGCTGAGTTTTATCTCTGGAGCTGTTGCTGTGATGGGCCTGTGCTTTGGAGAGGTTTTCCTGCCAATTTTGTCTAATAGCACGTTCCATGAGGCCAAATGTTGTCTGCTAAGGGATGAGATGTACTGATGTATTTCATTGATCTGCTGCTAAAAGTTAGAGACTTTTTTTCTTCGTCACTTGTGTTTTTCCCTGCAGGATCTTGTTGACAGGAGCTACAGAGCTTTGGAGGCTTCTTGAGGGTCTTTTTGATGAGCTGCTGCTTTGAATGATTGCCTAGGCTAACCTGACACATGGGTTCTGTGTAATGATATCTGTGCTGCTGTGCCTTTGGACTCCACAGCAATATCTTCCTAAATTCCAAAGATGCCCTTTGGCAGAACGACACCATGGTGTGCACACAGAAAGCTCAGAGGAATTCTGGGAGTGTCACAGCATTTCTCTTGGCACATCATTTATACCCAGCACCAGCTAAAATACTGATTTAAGCAACCTGTTCGCCAAATATCAAAAAAAGAGACAGGATTTTTGTTGGTGTGGAGAACTGGGGAGCAGTAACAGGAAGACAGGATGAGATGGAGAGTCCCTCCTTCGGAGAGATACTACGACTCCTTGCAATGGAAAAGAAGAGGGATTTTGGATGAGCAGAGCATACCTTGTCCTTGCTATCAAGGAAACCATGTTGAGCCTCTCTGGGCTCCCTAATCACACTTTTGCTTCTTGCTGTGCTTGCCCAGGCTCTTGCCCTTCTCAGCACAAGGGCTGAGGAAATCCACAAAGATAATCTAAGAATATTCTTTTTGAGCAGCATACTCGAATGGTTTTGATTGCTGGAAAGAACTATCATGTATTATTAATAGAATGTGGTTTGAGTTTGTTTTTTTTTTTTTTCCAATTGTGAGGATTCCATGGCAAACTGCTGTTAAAACTAAGTGAAAATGCAGGTGGGCTGACACACAGAGTGATGCTGAGGCGTTCCCTGGTTCCTGGTTTGGCCTGATCATTTTGCAAACCCAAGGAGTCATTTCCCTGCACAATCCTGTTTTCCTCTGGCTCAGCCTGAGATGCATTTGCCTGCTCTGTCAGCCTGCAGAGTGTCACAGGGACCTGCAGTGGTGGTTTGGGGTTCTTTTCAGGGTGTAGCAATCCTCAGCACCTCCCAGCCGCTGAGGAGCTGAGCTGCAGCATGAACGGTGTCTCTGGTTTAGTAACAGGATAAAAGGGAGGGGACTGTACCTTTTTTAACACCACCAGGATGCCTTTCCCATGCTCACACATGGACTAGCATGGGTTTTATGTAAAAAAAGCGAACTGATAGACACTACCTCCTGTAATCTTCCTGAGTTCTGTGGCTGAGATCTGCCAGCAGAGCTGTTAAGCAAATCCTAGATTTTTCAGTACTTGAAATACGTCAGAAAACTCTTCTTTTGTGATAAAGACTTCTTTTTCCCTTTAGTTCCTTCTTGAGCTGACAGTTTTTATCTTCCTAGGAAGACAACTGTCCTTACTTTCTTACTTTCAGCAGAACTGGATTTTCTGGATTACATTGGTTTCCATTATCTCTATCATGTACTTACCAGCAAATCTCTCCATATTTCTTGCAAGCTCTCGATTTGTGATATAATTTCAAGTAATTTGAAAGCCTGAGCTCCTGGCAAAGCTGTGTTAGGGAAGGATTTTTTAAAAAATGCATCTTTAGTGGAAGAATTCAGAAATTGCAACTGGCTAAGTTAAGCCATGGAGGCACTAAGTGAGTTCAGGATTTTCATGTTTGAATTCCAAATCTCTCTTATTTAACTGTTCACAGAGTTTTTAGGAACCTTTGTTAGCAGGAGCACAGTTCTTTTGGCTGCCTTGAAAAGCAAGTAATGATGAAAGCGGTGTGCCTGTGTCTCTAATGCTTTATACAGCAGCACCAGCAGCTCTTTTAAGACAGATGACAGAGATGTTTGCTGCCACCAAAATAAAAGAATTTATACTTAATAAAAAACACTTTCCCTCTCCTTATAGTAAAGCACATGAAGTTCTATTAAATACTATATGAAATCAAAATAATGAGAAGACAAAAAGTGCATGAGCTGCTTGAAGTTGTTAAAATCAGTATTTAGGCCCCATTAAAATATAATTATTCCTGGTTTATGTCTTTTGTTGTTTCAGGTGATTCAAGTACAATTTCATGGTTTTTTCTCTGTAAATCCTAGTTGGCTTTTTTGGAGGAGTTGTTTTTGAGTTTATTTTTTCAGTTGGTAGAGTTGCATTTTTGGGATCTAAAAGCGCAAGGTTTTTATTTTTTTTAAATTGGCTCTGTCTGCATTGGAGATCTGCATTTTGAACTGGAGGTGGGAAACCTGACCCTGCCTCCTCTGTCAGGCAGGAGTTTTTGTGATTCCTTTGTTCTAAAAGCACTTCACAATCCTTAAGGACAGTGCTTTTCTGAAATGAGAGCTACTCCAAGGAAAGAGCAGTGGAATCTGTAGGGAGATGTGGGGGCAAAAGGTTTGGCACTGGAGATGGCACCACCTTAGGGCACTGCTGGCAGGGCTGGTCTCAAGATGTGCCTGTGAGTAACAAGCCTTCCAGAAATTGTTGTGGCTGCCCCTGGATCCCTGGCAGTGTCCAAGGCCAGGCTGGACAGGGCTTGGAGCAGCCTGGGACAGTGGAAGGTGTCCCTGCCCATGGCAGGGGGTGGCACTGGATGGGCTTTAATGTCTCTTCCAACCCAAACCACTCAGTGAGTGTGATTCCATGGAATTGGTGCCACATTTTTAAACACAAGCTCACGATGTGCTACCATGTTTTAAAAAAGATGTGTTGTGAAACCTTTTGTTCTTGCTGTGGTGTCCTTGAGCTTTGCAATTCTAGGTCTTGTGGCTTTTTTGTTATTTCCACACTCTTCCAGTTAATGGCTCTTCCCCTGCTCCCATATTAATGTGATGGTTTAGCTGAGTAAACTTCCATACTTCCCAGCTGCATCTGGCTGTTCCCACTGCTGCTGCTGGTGTGGGATTGGGGTCCTCTCTGGCTGCTCTGAGTAGGATTTAAGCAGGACCCAACTCCTCTTCCTGGGTGTTTTAGTGTGTGATCTGTCTGAGTGCTGGAGTCTCCTTCTGTGTGAGGAAGGCTCAGACTGCTGCTCCAAGGCTTTGAGTGCAGGGAATGGCTGTGAGGTCCTCCCCTTGTCTCCCAGCAGGGAATAAGATGTTTGCTTTCCTCTAGAAAACCATTGCTTTGTGCTTCAAACCAGTTTGACGTGTGCTGGTGGTTTCATGGAGGGCTCCTAATGTGTCCTATATACAAATCATGGAATCATGGAATGGGTGGAACTGGAAAGGGCCTGAAGAATCATCTTGTTCCACCGTTCTGCAGTGGGCGGGGACATTATCCCCTAGGCCAGGCTGCCCCAAGCCTTGAACACAAATCCAGCCAGGCTGTGCATTTATTTACAGACACCCTAAGCATGAGCAGCTGGGTAAGGCACAGTCTAAACAGCCTTCCTTTGTTTCGATGATGATTTTTATTTATCTAGATTTTGGTTATTATAATCCACGTTATTCAACCATGCTTTCAGCATGGAAAGGTCTTCTCCCTAGGGTTTGCTTTTGGAGAATCCCTTTGGCTGCCAGGTGTAACATCAGGTATTGAAGGGAATGAGGGCTCCTGTTTTTCACAGAAAACTCTGTAACTCCCTCAGGGAGCATGGTGGCACTGCTGTGCCTGGTGGTGGCTCATTCGGGTCACCCGTGGGAAAGCCCAAACCACAGCAATTTGTTGGTATCTCACAGGGATAAAGAGGAAACACATGGAAGGAGACAGGAATCACACCATTTTGGTGGAGTGAAAGGCATCTCAAGTGAAAAGAGAGAGAAAAGCCAGAAGCTGATTACAGATGGGGATAATTAAACAGTCTAGACAAGGTTTCTACACTGGAAAGGAGAAATATGATAGGCAATTAAATGTATGTGTCAGCCTAATGGAACATGTTCCACTATCACACCTGCTAGAGGATGGATCTCTTCAGGAATTTAGGGAGCACACCACTGTCTCCTCTCTCTTTATTCTCTTTTTGTCTTTATTCATTTTGTGGGGACATGAAAATTAAGTCCAGTGAGGTCTTCCATTCACCTCCCAATCCCATACCATGGAAAATGATTCCTTTGGTGTTTCTAATTCCACTTTTTTTAGCTTGGAAATAGAATTAGGAACTTGACTGAACTATTGTCCTGATTGTGGGAATGAACTGTGAAATAAATACAACTTGTGGTTATTACATTGTTGTTCTGTATATATTCCTTGTTTACCAATTATATCTTACCTCTAGGGTAATCAACTTTAAATATCCACCAATAATTTGAACATCAAATGGCACTTATCCTGCAAGCACACCCCAGTAATCTATGCACATACATTAGGAGGGTGCCAAAGTGTTTACTTAGACTTTAATGTGATGTTCTGTATAATTTTCCCATAGATTAGCTTCAGCAGGAAGTTTGCATGTATTTTTCCCCCCTAAAAGCTACATTCAGTAATAATGGGTCGTATTTATAGCAGTTGTGGTGAATTAGAAAACTGATTGGGTGAACTACTTGATTGCTGCTCATTTAGCAGTTACAGTCCTGCCAAATCTCTCTGTGAGGGTTTTTGCAGGGGAGTTTGGGTGACGGAATGTGCCTGCCATTGCCAGGAGCGTCTGAGGACAGTGGGAATTGCCCAGGCAGAGCAGAAGTCAAAGCAGCGTTTGCAGAATGAGCAGGAAATGTTGATTGTTTGTAGAAAAGACTCATCAGCCTCGTGTTTGAAATCATGGTGTGTTGGTTTTCGGCACAAACGACTCCTCTGCCACTGCCTCAGGAGCAGAGACCACAGGGATGGAGATGCAGCCCCATGGGCACCTTCTCAATGACAAAACTCAAATCTTTCAGGTGCTGCAGTGTCTACAAATGCTCCTCTCCTGCTCCTCTGGTGGTGCCAGCAGCAGGATGAGCTTCCTCTCTTGTCTCAAGGTGTGGCACAGGCCCTGTGTGAAGCAAAGGGAGAGTTTCTCAGTAGGAATTGTTGGCACGCTGTTCAATCCTTGCTCGCTTTATGTCACATATGTGTTGGAGAGAAGGGGCCTTGAGATCCTGAGGGAAAGAAGCAGTCAAGTCTCTTGATCCTTTTCCCAACTTTAGGTACTTTGATCCATTTCAGAGACTGCTTTTGAAAGTTCTCTTCACAAGGAAAAAGCCATTAACATTTGTTCCTGTCCCACAAGGGTTATATGATGTGTTTGGGATATTTTTGAGCACCGTAAAATCAGCAGTGCAAAAAAAATTTCTTGAGAAAACAAATGTTTTCATGTTTTCCTGGAGGGAGCACAATGCTTACAAGGTGTAATACACAGTAGCATTTCTGTAATTTAAAACTGATTGGAACAGCATTTATTCTGACAGCCCTTGCACAGTGCAGAGGAGTTCCTCTTACACACTGAAATCCATTATATGTCCCCCTATGCTGAGGAAGATCCCTCCTTGAATATTAAGTGAATGTTTGTTATTTTTTAGGAAGAAATTCCTCCTTGTGCAGGTGGGCAGGCCCTGGCACAGGGTGCCCAGAGAAGCTGTGGCTGCCCCTGGATCCCTGGAAGTGTCCAAGGCCAGGTTGGACTTTGGGGCTTGGAGAAACCTGGGACAGTGGAAGGTGTCCCTGCCCATGGCAGGGGGTGGAATGAAATGGGTTTTAAGGTCCCTTCCAACTCAAACCCTTCTGTGAGTCTGATTCCATGTGCCAGAAAATACCTGTGATTGAGTCCTTTAAAGCTCGGGAGCCCGTTGAAATGCTGGAGCACAAAACACAATGGATACATTAACTGCTGTATCACACGTTTCAGCACAGCTAAAGCAGGTTACAGGGTTTTCCATTGCTGCAGGTGTGGGGCACTCAGCCTGCAGATGGATCTGATGCTCTTGGTTGTGAAACCTGGGAAGAAGAAAATGAGGGAAAAAATGATATTTTGCCCTGTTTTTGTTGTCCTAAACAGTGGTGTTTCTCACTGGGATATCTCTTTTTCATCTCACTACCTGTTAGGAACAGTTCACTGATGGCTTTTGTGCTTCAATGGTCACTTAGCAAGGTCATGGAGAGTCCCTCCAGTGGAAGGCTGGTGTAGATAACCTGCTGCCATGTGTCACTGCCCCCTTTGCTGGCACGAGCTGTCACCTTTTCACGTTGTGCCACACTGACACAGAGTCCAAGGATTTTTGGATTTGAGAGAGTGTGTTGAAAAAGGTAATAAAATAATGGTGCCCAGACATTTGAGACTGAGAGGAAGAAAAAGATGGGAAGTGTTGATTGTTTAGCCCGGAGAAAAGGAGGCTCAGGGGGGACCTTGTGGCTCTGCACAAGTCCCTGACAGGAGGGGGCAGCCAGGGGGGGTCGGGCTCTGCTGCCAGGGAACAGGGACAGGACAAGGGGAAACGGCCTCAAGCTGGGCCAGGGGAGGCTCAGCTTGGACAGCAGGATGTCCTTGTTTCCTTCATCTGTCTCAGCAGTTGATCCTGTGAGGTTCCTTGGCTCTGATGTTGATCAGGAAGGCTGCAGAACACTGGGATTCTTGTTGCCATCAGTGACTGCAGCTCAATGTTGCAAGGAACTGCTGCTTTTAATGGGTAACTCATGATTTAGTGGGAAAGGCTCTTCCCGGATCCTGTGCAATTCCAGGATCTGGTTCTTGATAGATCACTGAGCAATTTGCAATTCCTACCCACTTTTAGTGTCCCAAGAAAAGGTGAAAGATTAAAAGTGAAGAGGCCCATTAAAAATGTGCAGATCCTGTTATCTCTTTTCTGTATAATGGGAAGGAAACATAAAGGCTTCTTTTGCCAAATATTTTTAAGATTCTGCCTAATTGATGTGATACTGTTTTAATGGAAAACCAGTTATTAGTGAGGGTGTAGACTTGGAAAAGAATGTGTAATGAGAGGAGTTACAATTCATTTCTTGCGCATTTGCAAAAGACCATCAATATAATTTAAAGTAACAGATAAAGTGGGTACAAGAGAAAAGTTATGCTCCTGTCCAGAAGGCTGCAGAAATAGCAGCTGCCAGCTCCTGTTATTAAGTCCTGGATTAGTGAAAAGGCCATGTAATAAAAACTGCAGGAAGGACACCAAATGTTAAGATTTATTGAGGGAAGAGTGTGCTAATGGGTATTATGTGGGAATTGACTGCTTGTGGTTGCAATTGGAGGAGTGAGGGGTGATAGCAGTGACACAAACTGTCAGCTGGGGGAGAAAAATAAACAAAACAAGCATTTAAAAATCCTGTCATAGCCTTCACAGTGTGGCCCAGTGGGTAATGGATTTTTGACTATGATGAAGTTATAACATGATTTATGTCAGTAGCTGTATCTAGCTAATTGCAGGAACCACAGTGAAATTTAAAAACTGGGGCTTCATCATAATTACTGTTATGTATAGTGACAATATTTATCTCCCAGCACTTTTATAAGGTTTGGCTTCTGGCTTTTTAAGTCTCAAAACCTTAATTTTTCTTAGCAATTCATGAATTTGTGCAGGACACCTGAAGGATGTAGCACTGCCTGTGATGATCTGACTCAGTGCCTCCGTTACCATCAGTTAATGGGGAGATTATGAAATCAAAATATCCTTTTTGTCCAAAAGTAGAGTCATGAATAAACTCTGTTGCATCATCCTGACAGTCTGACAGGGACATGGTGATGTCAGAATATGATGCAATAATTGCTGAGTGACAAGGAACTTACAGGAAGGGTTTTTAAAGACAACTGTGGGGAACTTCCTGTCTTTATTGCATTTGACAAAGAAATTTCCCTCAAAACTCTGTGCCTCTAAACCAATTAATTTCTGTAATCCAGATTTTCCAAGATGAAGTCTAGTGCTGGAATTTCAGAATTATGTGGAAGCGTTTTCTCTGTAAATATATTTCCAAAGGGAGACGACATAATGGATGGTAAACTACATAAATAACCCTCAGAATTCTGTGCCTTCAGCCCACCTTGAGGGGACCTGCTACTGAATTTTAGGGCTTTCATGGCATCAGACCTTGACCGATGGCTCAGATAAGTGAGTTTGTTTTCTATTCTGCATATCTGAAAATCTGTGTGTGTTGGTTGATGGGTGGAACTGGAATTCCAGCAAAATACCTGGAATGGTGTCAGTGGCTTTCTGCTAACAAGTTCCTCCACAGGGACCAAATCCTCCTGCTTATTTTATGAACCAAAATAAAAATGAAACAAACAGACCTGACCCCCCCCCCCTCAGAATCCCAGAATCCCCAGACATGAGTGCTGGAGTGGGCATAAGCAAAGGCTTTTGGCTGCCAACATGCATCAGACTGCTTTTCCTGGCATGCCAGATGCCCGTGATGGGGACAGTGTGTGAATGTCATTCTGAAGCACATAATCAAAATAAAACTTACTATTCTTCAAGCTTGGAGCTGCCAAATAAATTTTTGTATTGTTTCATGAGAAGTGTGCCAAAAAAACCCCTATGGCAGCTGTGTCCAGCAGGAAACAGCAGTAATTTATGGAAAGAGATATATTTACTTAAAATTTGCTTCAGAGTAAATGGAATGTGAGGTTTTACAAAATTGTATCCGTTTTTATACAGCCTCCTGCCCCTTTGGAAAGTATTTTTTCAGACAGGGGTAGCTTCCCTTCTTACACTGCCAGCAAACTGTCAGATTTGGGAAAAGGGAGCAGGAATTGTACGGATTTTCAGGTAGAAGTGAACAGTTTTTTTAACCATCCCATGGAGTCTGAAGTTCCTCCTGCTTTCTCATGGAGGTCAGCACTGGTGGATGCAAGTACAAGAACTGGAGGAAGAAGGTTAAATGATAAAATGTGTTTTTTTCATCATTGTTCTCACAAAAGATTTGATTTGCTGTCCACAAAGTCTGAAATATACCCCTGGTGGTACCTGGCCCTCCCAGGCATTGCTGGCCTCAGCTTTATTCTGTTTCCAGAGGGGATGAGTTTGGTTTGTGCCACCTTGCTGGGGAATTGTCCTAGAAGCACTGCTGAGAAATGCAGAGGTTGAATTGAGGACTGGCCATCCTTGTTTCTGTACCTAGACCCCTGCTTTCTGGAGGCTCCCTTCCTCATGGTCTTGTTTCTTGTCTTGGAGTTTGTCAGGGGCATCTGGAGCGGAACTGCTGAGAGCCTCTGGTGGAGACTAAAATGAATTAAATAATGAGGCCCTGTGGCCTTGTCCTCTTCCATCAGAGGCAGGGGCTCAGTGCCCACAGACCTGTGCGGCACAAAGGGCTCTGGCTGTTTGGGGGAAGGTGACAACCATGGGGACAACAAAAACCAGGGAGCTGGAGGCTGCTGTGGGGCCCCGGCGATGCGGGGAAGGGTGACGGGGGTGACAGTGACTGAGCTTCTCTCCCAGCCTGTCAGAACAATTAAAAACTCCTGCGCAGCAGTTGTTCCCTTGTGCTCTGCTGTGTTTTGGCTGAGTGTGCCCTGTCCCTTTTTTATTCAGCAGGGCCACAGCTGGTGAGTTGCTGATGCTGTCATGTCCTGGCACTGTCCCCACAGTGTGCTGCTGGCTGGGACCCTGGCCAGCCCCCCAGCACACAAATCTGTTACACAGCACGTTGGGAGGAGATGGGCTGCTCCAGGTGCTCTTTGCACTCACACCTTCCAGCAGCTCCACCTGCAGCAAATCAACTTTGATTGCAGCTTAAACTGCAAAGCCACTTGCCCACAGGTTGGGTTTCCCCCTCCAGAACCAAGAGACCACAAGATGATTGCTGGATGCTCTGATCCCTCACGTCTAGCTGGCTTCTTTGGGACAGGGCTATTTAAATAATTCAAAACTTCCTGCTGTGCCTGTTCATTTTGCTTTGGTTGCAATACCACGTTCTGCTCAGCTTTGGCCTCCAGATGGGATTTAATGATGGGATTTAAAAGCGTCCAAGGAGCCTGCACTGCAAGATAACTCTCCTAGCTGAAAATTAATATGGCTAATACTAATAGTTTAAATGCTAATAATGCATTTTTAATTGCATAACAATTAAACAAACAGAAAAAGGGTCTGTACCTAAAATGAAACATTACCTTAAAAAACACTAATGAGAAATTTACTTTCTGGGACAGAATAGCTGCTGTATTTAAACTTGGACATTCACTTTCAGTGAAAGCTCTGTAACGTTTTCAATTGAGAATATCTGCACCCACGCTGCAAGATCATCATTTTGCTGCAGAATCTTTCTTTACTGCTAATGTAAAATTATCTGAATTTATAAAGCGTAACATAGAACTCAAATAATCTTCATCAGGTAAAAGTTGTGGCTGTTTCCTGGCTTGTACTGAAGGTGCTTCTCAAACCTTTTGCCAGTGTAAGGCTCTGACTCACTTCTGTTGTGGAACCCCAGAGTGGTTTGGGTTGGAAGGGACCTTAAAGCCCATCCCATTCCACCCTCTGCCATAGGCAGGGATACCTTCCACTGTCCCAGGCTGCTCCAAGCCCTGTCCAGCCTGACCTTGGACACTGCC
Organism: Eopsaltria australis; assembly: GCA_034509425.1. Taxonomy (NCBI): domain Eukaryota; kingdom Metazoa; phylum Chordata; class Aves; order Passeriformes; family Petroicidae; genus Eopsaltria; species Eopsaltria australis. Next base: position 6,110,979 of record JAVTVJ010000138.1, read on the forward strand.
AGGGATCCAGGAGCAGCCGCAGCTTCTCTGGGCACCCTGTGCCAGGGCCTGCCCACCCTCCCAGGGAAAAATTCCTTCCCAATATCCCATCTATCCCTGCCCTCTGGCAGTGGGAAATCATTCTCCCTTGTCCTGGCATTTCAGGCCATTGTCCCAAGTCCCTCTCCAGCACTCTTGGAGCTCTTTTAGGCACTGGAAGGCCACAAATTGGTCACCCCAAAGCTTCTCCTCTCCAGGCTGAACAATCCCAGCTCTCCCAGCCTTTCCTCCCAGCAGAGCTGCTCCATCCCTCTGATCATCCTGGTGCCTCCTCTGGGCTCTCCCCAGCAGCTCCAGGTCCTCCTGTGCTGGGCCCCAGGGCTGGGGCAGCTCTGCAGGTGGGGTCTCAGCTGAGCACAGGGGCAGAGGGGCAGAATCCCCCCCTCCCCTGCTGCCCACACTGGGGGCTCAGCCCAGGGCACGGGGGGGTTCTGGGTCCCAGCTCTCACCCACAGCACCCCCAGGTCCTTCTCCAGGGCTGCTCCAGCTGCTCATCTCCAACCTGGATTGATCCTGGGAATTGCCCCAAGCACCAGCATTTGTTCTGTCACCAGAATGTCCCCTCTGGCATTTCCCCATCAGTTCCCTCTTAGCCCAAAAGCTGTGCTGACGCTGTGCCTCCTGCCACTTGTCTGATGTTTGCTAACCCAAGGTGACTGGTGTCACTGTCACTGTCTGTCTGTAATGGTCACAGTGCTGTTTCCAGTAGAATCTTTTTGACAGGTAACACACAGCATCCTAAAAGAGGTGGAAATTAATGATTGAGTCCCAGCAGTTGTATTTTTGTCTGCAAAAGCCACGCTGTGCCAGGTTTTGACATCCTTTAGTACTTTATAAGTCAATAGGACAGCTGTGCAGTGAAATGATTTTTAATGAGAAATGATGACAGGACCTGGCAAAGAAATAATGCTGAGTTAATCAGGAAAGTTCTGCATGTTAGTAGCAGTGTCTTCTGTGGTGCCTGAGAGACACGATTTAAAATAGTGCTCAGAGCAAGGCCCTGGGAATTCTGCATGTAGGTCCAGCCTTATTTCAAACAAAGAAGGTCCTGAAAATCTCTTGACATTGCCTGTTCATGGCTGACCTGTAGCCTTGTGTGCTTACAAAGACATTTGGCAATAAGGGGTCCATTCCTCCTGGCAGGGCTGTGTTCTTCACTTGGAGCAGTGGCTCTGCTGGAGGTGGCACTTGGGGACATCCTTTAAGGGTGGTTATGGGTTGGCAGTGGGACTCCATGATCTTGAAGGTCTCTTTCAACCTTAATGATTCTGGCATTAAACAGAGTGGGACATGCTCTGGGAAATTAAATGGAATGCATTTAATGCATGTATGTTACCAATACATTCCATAAATAAAAAATTTGATGGAATTAATTTTTTTTTAATCTTTAAACTTGTACTTTTGTTCTTTTTCTCTCAAAATCCTATGACATTTTGCTATGTTCATGTATATAATTCTCATTGTGTGGATGGAATACTTTTAAAGTAGCCTAAAATTAATGAAAATGCAAAAATATGTTGGTGGGCAAAACACATCTGGAGAATGGGACCCCTTTCTTTTTTTCTGCTGTACCAAATACATGCTTTGCTTGAGAAATCCCTACATTGGAAGATTTGTGCTCAGTATAAAAAACCAGAAAAGTATAAGAAAGAAACTGTTTGCAGGGGCTTTTGATGTGAATTTAATTTTTTAGTGAAAAGTTCTATTTTTTTATGTTGAAAAAAGACCCATTTTGTACATGTCGAAATAACTGTATTAATCCTGCCACTGGTACAGAAACAGATCTTCTATTTTTCACTGGAATGTTAATTTTTCTGGCCCAGTATCGTGTTGGGTAACTGAGATATTTTGTTTTAGCTTTCCCAGGCTTATTTCACCAGTCCCTCTTTGCCCAGAGAGGCTGATGTTGAAAGGCACAGTTATTTTACTTCTTGACAAAACACAGCAGGCAAAGTGTTTTTGGAATGTGTGAACTGGTCTAGAAGCTGATCCATCTCTCCCATTTGAAACTTTTCCTTCCAAAAGGCAATTTTCTTCATGTTTCCCACATTTCCTTCTTCCTCTGCCTGCTTGCTTGGAGCAGTTCCCTGAGTCCAGCATGGCTCTCACTGAATTGTGCCTGGAGTTATTGCTGGGTTTTAAGGAAACCTTGTGGTTTCTGGGACCTCTGAGGGTGGGGGAAGCCTTCCCAGGGGAATTTGAAGGGATGTATTTTGTTAATTGTTGTGCTGGAAACCAGACTGGGACAATGCTTGTGTTGTACTATTTGTTCCTGGATTTAAGAGGAGCTCCTCACATCTTTGGAAAGGAAGAACAAAAAGGTTGATACAAGTCTGTCGGTTTATACATTGCAGAGTTGAATTAGGGATGAGAATAAAATGGAAATTTCCCTTAATTGAGGTTGTCCAGCCTGGATAAGGAAAGTTTCCAGGGAGACCCTTGAGTCCCTTGCAGTGTCTAAAGGGGCTCCAAGAGTGTCAGGGAAAGGGATTTGGGACAAGGGCCTGGAGTGACAGGACAAGGAGAAATGGCCTGAAGCTGAAGGAGGACAGGGACAAAAATAACTCAAAGCCCCAAATCCTTGATTTTTCTACTTTTACTTGGAATTTAATATTTACTCTGACATATTAGATGGCTCTAAAAGGAATTCATGCTGCAGCTACAATTCTTCAGCATTTAAAAAAGCAAAGATTAATGTGCAAACTATGAAAATAGCCCTCAGAAAGAGTGACTCTGTCAGACTATGTTTGCATATAATCCAATTGATATTATATCCTGCATCTGGGGAGGAAAGGAGTTCCCTGTGAACATCCATGACTAAAATGTGAGGAGTTTAAAGCTCTTGTTCTGGTCCAAATCAAATTGCACAAGATGTGTGTTCTCATCTGTAGATAAGAATAGCACTCAGCCAGACTGCATGTGGGTGCTAATAAAGGCTTAGAAATCAACCCAAACTTGTTGGGGCTGAGAAAAGAGCTGGTTAATGAAGTTTTGAGATTTTTTTGTTTGTTTGTTTGGGTTTATTTTGATAGATGAACTCCTCAAGGTGTCATGAATTATCAAAATGCAGTGCTTTCAATCTTTGAGATATTACTATTATTAAAAACCACCTAGTGCACTATGAGAATGTCACTGATTGTCATCTTCCATCTTTTTCTGAGAAAAAGGGAGGAAAGAAATGCTCTGTTGGAAGAGCAGCAAGGCAAGTGAATTCTTCCAGCTGTTTAAAATCACCTGAAACCTTGAACATGTTTTAACTGTTAACTTCACGTCTTCTCTAGAACTTTAGCACAGTTACAGAATAAAAACAAAAACAATCTTGTAGTTACTTCTACAATGTGTTCAGTACATTTATATTGCCCTATATAATATTAAATATATCATAACGTTTCTGTTGTTAGAAGTCACAGAGTAAAAGCTTTAATCAAGACAGGCATTTCCAGTGATGCTGCTGATCCCTTTTCCCTGTGTTTTCCCTTTGGGTCTCAGTTCAGGAGTGGCTGTGCTTGCCAAGCTGGGGCTTAGCTGGCTTCTCCTGTAAAAGCAAGTGAGTCCCTGTAGATATTCCCCTGATGTGTTCTCTTTCTTGGAACCAGGTCCTCCTGTCCCACGGGGAGTTACCTGGGTTAGGGCTGGAAGGCTCTTGGGGAGTTCATCGTGGTTGGCCTCCCTGTCCTGAGGCAGGAACACAGACACTGACAGATGTTTGCCTAAATTTGCTCTGATGGAAGAGATTTGTGAACTCCCCAGGTGCCTCGTGCTGGCCCCTGAGCACTGAAGGTTCTGCCTGAACTCCACTCTCAATAACCTCTCCAGGCTTGTTTGATCAGAGTTTTGAATTTCTCTTCCAGTTTCCCAAGATAGCTTCAAATTTTGATCTTGTTTTTCAGAGTTATTTTTACCCTTTTCATCATCATCTTCTGCATATTTTTGTAAATCTCCTCAGAATTCATTCTCTAAATCATTAGTGAAGATATTAAAGAACACAGGACGTATCTCTTCAGAACTGTACTTGAAACATCCTTCAGGTTGAAAGAGAACATTTTAAAAACTACTCTTGTGCCTTTTTACCTAATTGAAGAACTTAGTTCACTTTTCCTAAAGAAAACTGGTAGAGGCCTTAGAGAAGTCCTTTCATATTAATGCCCTGGTTGCTTTGTCAGAGATGGAAATGAAGTTGGTTTGACATGATTTGCACTTGACAAATTCGCACTGGCTGTTTGCTGCCCATTTATTATCCCCTAGGTACCTCTAAATTGATTAATAATGTGTTCTGATGTCTTTCTGGGGAGCAAAGCTAAGCTTACTGATCTCTAATTCCTTGAGTCCTCCTTCCTGTGATTTTTAAGATAATCCTTCTGCAGCCCTTAGGGACATCCTGAGTCCTCTCTCAGTTTGGGGTTTGCTACTGGTAGTTCCTCAGGTAAGAAAAATAACTCTGACCTAACCCTGCTGATCAGAATAATTCTTATCATTCCGTAGCTGGGGTTTTCCCCCTCCCTGCCCATTTTTGGGTTTTGAGCTTCTAAAGCTGGCCTGAATACTTTGTCATGTCTAATATTTGTGACGAATGACATTAAAAAGGTGTGAGCATTTCAGGCTGGCAGATGGGATTATTTATCTTCCCTACTAAGCATTGCTTATTTTATTCTTTGGCTTGTTTCCAGCATCCCCAGCATTTTCTAATGTTCATAAATTCAGGAGTTTTCACCCACTGAAGCTTTATAATTGACAGAAAAGTTTTTTTTCTCCTCCTATACTCTTATAATGTAATAAGAGAATGGGGAGGACAGAGTGGATCTTGACTGGTGGCAAGGAAGCATGGAGTGGAAAAACACTGGAGCATGGAGACTGCTCTGGGCACTCCTCCAAACCTGCAGCTTTTGGAAGGTGTTCCAATAAAGCAGCTCCCACATGTTCACAGCTGACGCACAACCCAGATGGAGGGAAGGGTGTCTTTTTCTGATCCAGTCCTATTCAGTTTTTTAATTAATCCCATTCCTAGTGGAATCTGCTTTTTTGAACACTGAGCGTTGAGGAAGGAAGAGATGGAAGTGTGTTTGAGGATGTGGCTTCCACATCAGGAGGATTTTCCCCAGTTAAGAGTAGCCTGAAATAAACGGGCTGTAATTAAAGAGGGATCTGGGCAGGGTACTGCAGTCTGGCAAACACAATCCACAGAAATGTGTTTGGGGAGTGGCTGCCAGGCCTCAGTTTGAGACAACAACCTTTGGAGATACAGTGAATGAAAACTCATGCAAGTCAATGGTCCAGCAGCTGCCAAAGTCAAATGTCAGCCAAGATTCCCAGAAATCCAGAAAATCTGAAAGAATTGTGTGCGCTAATGGGAGGGAAAAGAGGAGAAGTTAGAGATGTAAAGCTGTTGTGGAAGGCAGAGCTCTGTTGTTTTGGCAAAGAAAGAAATAGCAGCTGGAGGAGTAAGGGCTCAAAGAAAGGGTTCTGGGTGTTGGCAGAGCTAAGCATGGAAATAAAGGATCACAACTATGGGACCTCTGCTGTCAGTGTTTTCAAACAGCGTTGGACAAATGTTTATGGGCTGGTATTTTTTTGGATATAACTTACCCTGCTTTTAAAGAGCAAGAAATAAATACCTGAAGGTCCCTTATAGCTCTGCCATTCTCCTGGTTTTATTCTGTTCCTGTTTCTATTTTGGCAAACCTCTGGTGATTCTTAGATTCCATTCTCTTAGGCTACTTTTTCATTCACCACCAGCTTTCTCTGAAGGTGGAGGATCCTAAAAAGTAAAATAAATAAAGTGAGTCTTCTGTTACGCATCTTTATACAGAAGTAAAGGAAAATGTCATAATAAATTTCTTGGCCAGTGGATTATGTGGCAAAGTTGCAAGGAAGAAAGGGAAAGAAATGCACAGAAATAGGAGCGTGGCAATCTGGTGTCTGAATGATTTGTAATGAGACACATAACTGCTTCTTGAAGTTAATTATTATATGATAATTGCTGAAGAAGGAGTGAAATCCGTTGGAATGTTCTTTCAGTGCCTCCTGATTTTCTGAACAAAAGGGTGTTAACACTCCTGATTAGCATGTAATCCAGAATTAATTGAAGAAAGGGCAGACAGAGTTTTGCAAGTGAAATGCTGTATAATGAACTTAAATTGTAGCTCTTAATTTCATTTGTACTGGAACATGTTTCAGCTGAAGAGAAATCTTTATTTTCCTCAATCAACCCAGTCTAGAAAGTAGGAGCAGTAAATTTTGATATGTGCAATGAGGTATTGATTTATTAGGAAGCTTTATTACTTTATGAAGTCCATACTTCAGGAGAAGGCACTGATTTATACTTGAACATAAACATACCTGAGCAACTTGAGGGGCTGAGGGCATACATGACCCAAACCAGTACCAGCAAAATTTCTAGAATCACAGAATCCTGGAATATCCTGAGCTGGGAGGGACCCACAGGGATCATGGATCCAGCTCCTGGCCTTACCCAGACACCCCAACAATCCCACCCTGGGCATCCCTGGCAGCCTCAGGGCCGTGCCCATTCCCTGGGGAGCCTGGGCAGTGCCCAGCACCCTCTGGGGGAAGAACTTTTCCCTGATCTATGTGTTTTTATGTTCATATCATAAGATTTTCTTTATCTGCTGATTGTTTGGGTTTGCTTCCAAATGGCCAAATTATGCCTCTGAGTTGGAAAGAGACAAACTGCAGAGGGTTTATATAAAGGCCTGTCTGAGGGAAAGGCTCAGGTGAAAATGCCATTATCCAGTGTTTCCCAGATTTGCAAGTGTGCAGCTTTATCCTCCTCCTGCTTCTTTCTCAGTGAAACATTCCAGATATTAAATAATCTTGCTTTGGAACAAAATATTGGATTGGGACACCAGATTTTAGGATGTTAGGTTGAACTGTGTTTCTTTTACTCTTTAAGATGTTTCCTAGTGACTGTGTCCAGTGTTAAATCTGCCTGCTTAAAGCAGGCTCTAACTGGGTTAATACTGGGATTCATGTTATTTATTTTTATACAAATTGGGGTATTATTCCTCTGTTATCTTTGTGTTAGTTTAGTATAAATGAAAAAAAAAGATCATGTTCTATTAATATTGATAGAGTTTATGCATTTGGTAAAGGTACAAATAAGGGTCTGCTTTTTTATTTTAGAGCAGTAGCGATTTGTATTTATATATTTTTAATATGCTGATAAAAATCTGTATAACTATAGCATGTTGTACTGTGATCAGCTTTGAAGAGTGGTTTTATTTCCTATTGCCTTTTAGCCTGGAAGGGCTTGGCATTAGAAAGTTTGGGCATGAGGTTTTTTTAGTGGTATGGGCTGCAGCAGGATTTGTACAGAAGTGGCTGTGAGCGTGGCACAGTTAAAATTTAAAAAAAAAAAAAGGTACTACAATATATAAATGTTAATGTAATGCCACGATTTCAAGCTGGAGGAGTGCTTTTCCTGGCATGTGAGAAATACTTGATTTGTTTTCTCATAAATCAGAGTCTCTAGGGAAAAGGGCAGGAAGAAGGAATGTCTTCAGGGGGAGTAGATCACGGAGCTTAGCTTGCTTTGGATGTATGAAATCCTTCTCCCTTTCTGAAGAAAAGTTGATGTGGAGGCTGCCAAGATTGGATACTAGACAAAAAAAATTCCCTGAAAGACAAGTCAGGCATTGGAATGAGTTTCCCAGTTCAGTGGTGGAGTCACTGTCTCTAGAAGTGTTCAAGGGGTACTTGAGGACATGGTTTAGGGGTGATGATGTTTGAACCTGATCACCTTGAAGGTCTCTCCCAGCCTTGGTGAGATTCTGTGAAAGCTGCTGGCTAATACCAAGGATTATACTATACTATTATATTGTATTAAATTATATCATATGGTATCATATATCATATCATATAATATCATATATCATATAATATCATATCATATCTACTATATCATATAATATCATATTCTATTTCTATTATATTACATTATATTTCTATTCTATTTCTATTCTATTACATCATATTTATATTATATTTCTATTATATCCTATTTATATTATAGTAGATGTGTTTGTGCTGAGGAACATAGTGCAGCCTCCATGGATGCAGGTCAGGAATGTTCCTGCTCTCTACACATCTGCTCCTTGAAGGGACAAACCTCAGTGGGGCTTGCTGGCAAATAGTCTTTCCTTTTAGGATTGTCATTATTTTAATGAAGGCTGTGGAATGTAAAACTGCAAAATAAAGTCAGGAGTATACATGGGTTTTATTCTGGATTTTGGCAGCAAACATTCCATGTCCAAGAGATGTGGTGGGGAAAATTTTGCTTTGGATTAATTGTAAGGGAAGAGTAAGAAAAATTATGGCTGCCCCTGGATCCCTGGAAGTGCCCAAGGCCAGGTTGGACAGGGCTTGGAGCAGCCTGGGATAGTGGAAGGTGTTCCTGTCATGGAATGAGATGAGCTTTAAGGTCCTTTCCAGCCCAAACCAGTCTGGGATTCTATGAATAAAAAAACAAGAATAATTTCTTTCAGTCTTTAAAAGGTATTTTTTGCCTTGTCAATTCAGTGTTGGCTTAGAACCTAAATCTGCAAGCTGCATGGCAGATGCTGCTGGATTTCAGGGCCCTGGTCCTTAGGCTGCCTTTCACAGTGACAAATCTACCCCACTGCAACTTAAAAACAAGGACAGCATCTTGCACCCAAGCAATGGCAGAGCACCCAGGAATTTTTATTAACTCCATGGGTATTTTTCTCTATCATGTCATGAAGTGAATCGTTCTCCCTATTGAGAGATGCATTCAATGAAAGTGCTTTTTGAATTTTCCTTCAAATAGATTGTTAAAGCCAAAAAAGAGAATCTATTTGGAGGTGGGTTCTGTCATTTGATTTGAAAAGAAGTCATTTTTTCAATCTCGCTGGGCTGGAGGTTGTTAATGCTGTTCTCCCTTAGGGAATGCAAACTATTTTTCAGAGATGTTACTTTGCCTTGTTCAAGTCAAGTGCTCCTGCAGCTGGTTAGGGTTGGATTTTAGGGCTTCAGGAATGTCTGTTAGGGGGGAAAGCTGAAAGACTTTCTGAGAAAAATGGGTGAATCTTCTTCCACCCAATGGGTGTTCCCCTCCCCTTCCATCATGCCAGTACCTCTGACAGCCTGCCACAGCCATCCAGTAATTGTCCCCATTTCTGACATCTTTGAAGGTTTGAGTAGAAACTTAGGAGGATTTTGTGTGTCTCAGCTCCAAGTGTGTGTAAACCCAAATGATGTTTTGATGTAAGATTTGCCATCTCACCCTCCCTTTTCCTTTCTGGGTTATCTTGGGAATGGCTTGCATGACACAAACCTGAACACACATCCTGGGATGCTCCCTGGGCCATTTGTTCCCACCTTTTATTTTCTGCTATTGGCAGCCTTTTCAAGCCCCACACCAGTTTTCCTATTTTTTTGGAAAAGCTGTCCAAGGCATTTAAGAGTATAAGTTAAGATAAGAATAATGTAATGGATCTTTCCAGTGATATTTGACTGATAATTTTGAGGATATAAGTCTTTTGAAATGCTTTGAATTGCCTTATTTTTACATGAAGAATAATCACTCCAAGCGTTGCGTGTTTTGAAGGTGTCAAAATTTAGGAATGTGGGTATAATAATTAAATTTCTGCATCCCTTTTCCAAAAAAACTGAGAAAAACTGTAGAAAAGGTGTTGGCAAGTTGAGAAACTGAACTTGGGGCCACAGCTCGTGCTGAATATTAGTAGCAGGAGGGCTTCAGCATTCTTAGGTTTAATAGTAGATATTTTCTAGATGGAAGTTTTGGGTTTTCCAGAGGTGTAGCCTCTAACCTTAAGAGTCAAGCCAGTAACACCAGGTCTGTGTCGCAGTGGCACTGGTGCTCGAGCAGCACAGTGAGCTGCTACTCCAGTTTGTTCATTTCATGAACATTTCATCTTCATGAATCTGACATTGACTTAAAAGAGCACATGGCAAGAGAATGAATTATTCAAACCCAGAGAAGTCATCTGCAAGCTGAGCCTTTTGCTTTTTACACTGTCCCAGCAATGCTGAAATGCTGAGATGTCTTTCACCATCAAATCTTTTCCTACTACATCTTTTATTCAGGTGTCTGGAGGTTCTTTTCACAGTGCAGAAGTGAAGAACCAGAAAATTGATGAGTATGGTGAAAATAATGCTTTGGTGTTGTTGGTTGTTACTGAGGAAGTTGCTGTGAGGAAATTGTTTTACTTTTTGTTATGTCATCAAGACCACAACTTGCCAACAGCTGGGGGAATGTAGAGTGAAGTCCGGGGGCCTTCCTAATCTTTCTCATCTCTTTTGAACAAAAGAAAGTATAAAAGATGTACTGCTTCACAAGGCTGCTCCTTCTTATTAAGGAAGGGAAAAATAGTGCGTAAAAATCTTGATTCAAAAGTAAAATCACTTTCTTTACTCAGTTTAGTTGAGAATTGCAGCCTACAGGCACACCACCATCCATTTTTGATGGACAAATTCTAACTGCAGCCCTTCAGTGTAAAACAGCTAAAAACTCAGCATTCTTTCTCCCCAGCCTCATTCTTGAGCTGTGTTAGTAATCCTTGCACAGTATTTTTGGTTATATTTGTGTTGCCAATGCTCTTTAAAGAAAATATGAATTAAAAAGGAAAAAAGAGGAGCATCCGCGGGAAACTGGCTAAGAGTGGCTATTTCCTTAAAGAAAGTAAAATCTCAATTTGCCAGTGTTAGGTTAATGGTTGGCCTTGATGACCTAAGAAGTCTTTTCCACACTAAATAATTCTGTGATCCAGTGCTGTCATAGCAAAGGTCTTGTCATAATTTTAGAAAAGAAAACTCCCAAAAATTAAATCCAAACCTTAAAACAAAGGAGTTTGTCAAGTTAACACCAAATGCTTCCTTTTTAACTTGAGTTATAAATAAAACCTGAGCAAGAGGACGTTGGAGCCATGAATGAAAATATTATTGTGGTAGATATTGGTACCAAAACAGAAACTGGGAGCAAGGTCTGTGCATCCCTGGAGCCCTAAAATGGAATGTGTCACAGGAGCAGCATGCAGTGTGTGTCAGGAAAGGAATTTTGTGACTTTGTGCCTAAAAGCTTTGACCAAAGTCCAGCTGGAGAGCAGAGGAATCTCCTGAGTTCTGTTCTGGTCCAAACCCTGTATTTCAAAGGTTGGAGACTGCTGTTGGGGTAGGGCAGGGGATCTGCAGGGCTTCAGGTGGGTTTTGGTCACACTGAGGAGAAAGAAGACCAAAAAGGCATCTTTGAAATAACTGGGAGATGAGTGGGGAAAGGATGGAGTCTGCCAACCTTTTTGTGGTAGAAGTGGGGACTTGGAGTGGTTTGAAAGAGGAACTGGGACAGTGAGAGATCTCAGTTTCAGGAGACACAATGAGCGTCGTGGTGGCACTGAGGGTTGGGCTGTTTGTGCACTGCCCTCTTCTCAAAGGGGGCCAGGGGAATGGGGTTTGGGCAGTTTGGGTGTGTTAGTGGGGGGATCCTCACCCCTTCCTCATGAGGGGACAGAAGGGGTCTCCTGGTAGAAGCCCATAGAGGGAAGGCACTTGGATCTCTGTTACTACCATGACAGAACTCTCCCAAACCCAATAAATTTCTGTTTCTCATCAACATCACTGCTCATTTGGAAAGTTTCCTCCATACTCCTCCAGTGTAAGTAATTTTTCTCTGCTGAGTTGTTTCCAGGCCCTTCTCCTCAGCCTTTTTCAGGCCCAGGACTGCCTTGAAGGGCTGTTTGTGCTCCTTCTCCCAGATTCCAATCTGAAACAGCCTCGGGTCAGCATGGAGACCTAGGCTCTTCCCCTGCTCTTCACTCAAGCCTTGAACAGGGCATGGAGTGGAGCTGAGACTCTGATGTTTTTGTTGGAGGGGTGCCATGAGGGAGCCCAGGTTGTTCTGTTGATAATGCAAGAGAAGAAATTGTTATCTAAGAAAAAATGTCTTCTACAAAACCATTCCCGTGCTTATTACACGTATTTATATCTTTGTTGTTTCTTTGGTAAAAAGCCTGAATGGCCATACAGAGGAGAAAAATATTAGGCTTTAGTAAATTTAAAAGCTCACAGAGCCAAAGCAAAGCCACATTCTTTCTGCAGGGAATGAGCATGAATGCAGACCCAACAGCACAGCTGGTCTAAAGAATTGTCTTGGATTGGGTTTTCAAAATTAGAAGTCAAAATGGAATTAGGAACCAAGCAGGATGGTTTGGTTCCCTTGCAGAGGACACTGTAATAGAGCAGAGGTGAGCTGTGTAGAGGACCAGGTGGCATCAGAGGTGGCAGCCCACATTTCTTTAATTAGGCTTAAAGGCTCTTTGGCAGAGCTCTGCTTTGGGTGAACGTTTGTATTTTGGAGAACTGCAATTGAAGCTGCTGAAGCACTTGGGCATAATTTTTTCCAAATAAATCTGAGTTTGCAGTGTTCTGAACCTGCCTTTGCTTTGGAAATATGTGTATATTGTCCAGATGTTAGCAATGTGGCAGGTCAAAGGGAGGGACAGAAGGGACACTTTCCTGGAGGTCACTTTGGGAAAGGTTGCAACACCTGATGAAGTTTTTATCATCAGCTCTCTGGGGAAAGCCAACACAAACCCTTTCTGCTCTGGTGATGCTTTACAGGTCACTTTGCTGGGTTTGACTGGTCCATCACTGGCATTTCCTCCTGTTTTACTGGGCCTTTAAATGACTTCAGCTCAGTTTTGGCTGTTTTAGAATGATGATCCCCATTAACACCCACATAATCTCCTGCACCATTTCCTGTCACTTGTGTCCTTCTAAAGACTGCAGCCTTTTTTCACGGAGGAAAAAATGGGTGCTTCCTGCTTTTTGTTTGCTTTTTGTTGAATCTGCTCATAGGGCATTTATATAGGCACAGATATTAGCAATTGTCCGTTGTTTTGATGAAATCATATTTAAAAGGTGTAGTTGCTAAGCTGCTGCTTTGTGAAAAGGAAAGTGCTGGAGGTGTGTTTGGGGTCTTTTGCAACCTGGTTTGTTTATCCTCTTGAGGAGGCTGGTAGACTTTCCTTATTTTTTGTAGACAGGTTGAAAGAATATTATTATTATTGCTGTTATTATTGTTATTATTATTATTATTATTATTATAGTTATTATTAATATTGCTGTTATCATAATTATTAGTTACTAATCGAGTAGAATGAGTCATACTGGTAACCCCTAGAGGCCTTTTCTATAAACTGTGCCCCTTTTTTATGTGAAACATTGTCAAAACCAGTAAAAATTGTAGTATAAAAAGCTCCTGGAAACTCAGCATGTTTTATTGTTGGGGTTTTGGTGGGGTTTTTTCCTTTTTTTTTTAGTAAAACAGGCTGTGTGTATGTGCTTAGTGAAGCATGAAGAAGTGGGGAAGAAAGTAACAGCAAAAAACCATTGCTCCATTTCATGCTATTTCTCCTGAGATCTATGGATCCACGATTGAAAAGTCAGGATTTTTCCTTTATTTTCTTTTTAGCTTTTCCTTTGATCTGAATGTTTTGAGGATTTTTTTTTGTTGGGGGGGGAGAAGAGAGATGTCTCAATTAAAAGAAAGGGAGCATTTGTTAGTTTTAGGATATAATACTACTTTTTTTTTTGCTTTGTTTCATATTTTCCAATAGTTATTTCTTCTTTTCACCCTCTGGAGCAGGAAGGTGCTTGTTATAAGGAGAGTTGATAATTTCCTTGAAAGCTTAAGTGTGGGGAAGCTGGAGCAGACTGAGGGTGACCATTAATTTATATGTATGGCAGCAACACTTTTCTGTTTTCTTCTGAAAGGGGAGTTCAGGTTCCATTTGAGAGATGAAAAAAGAGAGGATTTAATTTGGCTGGATTGGGGAAGTCTGACTCCTGATCCTTGCTGCTGTGCTTGGAAGTTATGAAATTATTTTACCTTTTCTTTTGAATCCTCAGTTCTGTGTCATGGGTTATTTGATGTGAAAATCTGGTCAATAAAGCTTCAGAAAAAAAATTTCAGTTGGGCATTAATTGAGACCCAAAGGTCTTATCTAATTTTGTCAAACTTCTGATGTATTTTTTTCTATATAACTTGACAGTGAACAATATAAGTTCATTGGGATCTGAACCCAGAAAAATGTGATTTCTTTAGACTGGCAAAACACAACATTCAAATTTACTCTTTCAGCTGTACAGGTTCAATTTCAGATAAGTCCATAGCATATGTCTCAGACTTCAACAAGCCTCGAGCTTGCCCTCTTCGTAACAAAACTGATTTAATAAGATGGTTTCTGTCCAGTCTATTCCCTTGTGGTCTTTCTGTTTTTCCTCCCTCATGCTCCTCTGGTTTATTTTATCTGTGGAAATACAACTTATGTGATCATGCAGCCTCCTGTGTGTCCTTATCTGTTTTCATTTCTCCCCCTCACACTGATAGATTTTGAATACGTTGAACAGTTCCAACCACAACTGACAAAAAGATAGAAATTTAAAAAATGGATTTACTGAGTTTTATGAGGGCAAAGAGGATGCTGTTAGAGCCCCAGCTGATTTTAACACTCAGTCCTTGACTGTTTCCTCTCCTGCAAATGCAGCTGGTTTAGTGCCATGGAAGTCATTGTAGGATTTATGCTCAATGTTTTCTGGAAAATACATTTCTCAGGGTGAGTGTCACTCCCTTGCTTTGGCAAGCTCTGAAACCCTGCCTTGGTGGTGTGATGATCAAAGTCTGATGTTATCACTAATGTCAAAATCATTATTAGGCCAAGAAGGGTCCTTATGGCCAGTGCTGTGGGACCTCATAGAGCTGCTCCCAGGAGAGAGGGAATGTGTTTGGAATGGTTCCAGATCTCCTTTATGAGTGTGACCTTCATCCAGCAGGGAGCCTGAGAATGCAGAGCCAGGTTACCTGTGGGATTTCTGCCTGGGAATCATTTTGACAACCTCATGGAAAAGGTTCCAAGAGGCAGAGAGGCCCTGGCCCATCCTGGTCCTTGTCCCCCTGTCGGGCTCTGCTTGGCAGGTTGCTGGTTGTCTCTTCTTGGAAGTACAGGCATTAAAAGGGAATATTTCTGCTCTCTTTTCCCTCCAAACCTGCTTAACTCAGCACTGGATTACAGCTTGCTCTCCCTACCTTCTCCTGCTCTTCCTGTGGGAAGAGCCAGGCCCGGGATGTGTGTTTGACCTCAGAGATGCCAAAGGCAAGTTAACAAGTGTAATTTATCCTTCTGCTCGGTGTGAGTTCTGTGTTTTAACTGCTGTGTTAAACCAGGGAGGCTGGCACAGATGTTTCCATTGGACATCAAGTTAATTCTGACTTCACACAGGTCACAAATGTGGACCCAGGGACACCTTTGGTGCTCCATAGCTGCCGCTGCAGTGATGCCTCCGGGGATAATTTTGTGCTTTTCCCAAACTGCTTGTCCTTGTCCCAGGCAGTGGGATTTGGGATTGCAGTGAGGGAGGTGGGTTTTAACCTCCACCATCACCTAAACAGGCATTCCGTGAGCCCATCTGGGGAGGATTCTTCCTTTTCAAGCATTGATGGTTTTGATGGCAGTAAAGTACGTCTGGTTTTTATGATCTGTTAAACATCTGTTAGTCCACACAATTTCCATTGCTGCTTGTTTGAAATGAACCATTTTGGTAGGCAAAAGTCTCTTTCACACCTTTGCACGGAGGAATTAATACTCCACCACTTCCCCTGTTAGATGTCTGGTTTTATTTGATGATTTTGCTTTTTATGCTGGGTGCATGCTGCTGAAGATTTCCATTTACTGCATGTGGGGATGCTGCAGCTAAGATAGGAAAATTGCTCTCACCTGTCTGAAAAGTGAAGTTATTTTCTTGCTGTAAGTGACCAAAATCCCCCATATTGTATCATTTCTATAGGAATTTTCAGCCAGGAAGAATTTCAGAGAGCTGAATGTAATGAGTGACAAGTCTCCTTCTAGAACAGCCTGTACCTTTTTTTTTTTTCTGAAGGATCACTTAGAAGACTTTTGAGTCATACTTTTCTACAATAAATAATAAATTCTATTTCCTGATTTAACAGTGGGGGAATTTTTCAGTAAATTTAGATGGCATTGCTCTGTGTTCTTCTATTCCTTGCTCCCAGTCTTGATCAAGTCTAAACCTTATGGTTTTTTCCTTACTTCTATTTTATTTTTCAATGCCCACAACCTTCCCATAGCCAGCCTCTCGTTGGCTTCTTCTTGGAGGGTGTTGTTGGCCATCCCTGTCCAGCTGCTGGCTCTGTTGGCTTCCTCATTGTCTTTCCACCTGACAGGAGGGGGCAGCCAGGGGGGGTCGGGCTCTGCTGCCAGGGAACAGGGACAGGACAAGGGGAAACGGCCTCAAGCTGGGCCAGGGGAGGCTCAGCTTGGACAGCAGCAGGAATTTCTCCATGCAAAGGCTGCTCAGGCCTTGGCAGGGGCTGCCCAGGGAGCTTTGGAGTGCCCATCCCTGCAGGTGTCCAAGGAAGGCGTGGCCGTGGCACTCAGTGCTCTGGGCTGGGGACAAGGTGGCCATCGGGCACAGCTTGGACTCCATGGGCTGGGAGGTTTTTTCCAGCCTCAGGGATTCTGGGATTCTGTTCTCTTTATTCTGGGTTTTCATTTATTTTAATGAAAACTTCCATTGTGGACAAACCCAATGCTAAAATTGTCAGCACTTTTTCTCACCAGCAGCTTCTGAGTCTGCAAGCAAAGCAAGCAAACAGCAGATTTCCTTTTCTTCTGCTGTTACTACCTGGTGTTCTGTGGCATTGTAGATCACAAACTGTTGTTTCTCACCAGTGGAGTCCTTGATAATTCCTTTTAGTCTGTTTGCAGAAAGAGAGGCAAGCTCAATATTTTCATGCTGTGTGCAATGTTTCAGATTTTTCAGCAATGTCTGAAGTTATTGCCCAAGAGAAATTTTCCCCACAGGCAGCAGTGAGTTACTGCCAGCACTTCTTGCTATTAATAATCACATGCAAAAATTAATCTTGGAGCTGTCCTAATTTATTCCTCCTGTTGTGTGCAGTGGCCAAATTGTTTAGACCTGGCACAGTTTAGGAGGATTCTTCATCCACAGGCTGTCTGTGAATACAGAAGCAGGAGGAGCTCCTCTCTGTGCTTTGAGGTGTCAGGAAAATCTCTTCTCCATCCGTGTGGTGGGGAATAACCACTCCACAGATGTCTGGAACCTCACAGTGTGTGCAGGGAGAGCTGCAGGATCTTCAGCAGGGAGCTGAAGATGATCTGACAGATTCTGAGCTGCTGCCTGGCCAGTGGGTGGGAGCTGGGATCAGCCCCAGGTGAACCTTTCCTCACCTCCATGGCAGAATTCCCTGCTGCTGTAATTCCCTGCTGCTTAGGACTTGCTGTGGCAACCTGAGGAATGGTGTATTTCAGGTCTTCAGTCTCAGATGTAGCATAGCTCTTGCTTGATGTAACCCAAAAAAATCAGAGATAAATTTGAATGTGTTGTTTGAAGTAACTTAAAAATTTAGAGCTCAATTTAAATGTGTTAATTGCATCAATTCCATTGTTTTTAACACATACAGCCATCAGTCATCTGTGTAACAACTGAGGCCATTCCAGTCGGTGTGGAGAGGTCCCACCTAAAGAAATCTTCCCTCCTAGTAATGAGAATTATAAAAAACTATTTTGATTTGCTGATTAGCAAGATGGGCTAAAGAGCTTTCTTGAGGCCTCCCACAACCAGAAAGCCTTCAAACACCTTGTGAGGTAGGAATGGGCACTAAGCAGGTTTTTTTGGTGGCAGTTTTTGCATGTGTGCTTTTTTTTCAAATATGTGTCTGCTTTAGCAAAGGAGAATAATTTTCAGGAATGAGAACCGTGTGTGTGGCGTGATGGGACCTGGAGCTGGCTTAGCTCATAGCTCTTTCTCAAAGACAGCTCTTGATGGCCCTTGGAATTCCATTCTACACTAGTTGCACTTCCTGTTGTTGCTGTCCTAGCTAAATTCAGATCAATTTATGGAAATTGTTCATGCCAAAGAGTTTCTGGTATTAGAAATTACAGAAAGTGTGGATATCTGTGTGCCCATCCCAAGCCTAAAAAACCCCCAAACAACTAAAAAAAAAACCCCGAACCCCAAAACATCAACAAACAGTAACAAACCAACCCTGTTGATAACCTCACCCCCTCAACAAAAATAAGAAGTCTCTTGCTGAAAATATTTGGGAATGGCATGTGTCAATTGAGAACATTATGCTAATGCTAATTCCTGTTGTACACTCAATTTATTAATGGCTGATGTTGTAAAGCATTAGGTGGAGATTAACATTTTGTTAATTATCTTCTGGGGAAAGTTTTCCCAGCAAACATTAAATAGTTGAGACTACTTCTATTGGTTCATAATATTCATGATGGAAGTTTGGGGTTATTATTGTTGTTCTTATTATTGGTGCTAGTGGTAGGTATTATTGAGCCTCCAAAGAGAGTTTGAGGTACCTGAAGGGATTCCAACGGAGCTGGAGAGGGACTTTTCACAACAGCCTGAAGTGCCAGGGCAAGGGGAATGGCTTCCCAGTGCCAAAGGACACAGTTAGGTGGGATATTGGGAAGGAATTGTTCCCTGGGAGGGTGGGCAGGCCCTGGCACAGGGTGCCCAGAGAAGCTGTGGCTGCCCCTGGATCCCTGGCAGTGTCCAAGGCCAGGCTGGACAGGGCTTGGAGCAGCCTGGGACAGTGGAAGGTGTCCCTGCCCGTGGCAGGGGTGGCGCTGGATAGGTTTAAGGCCCCTTCCAACCTAAATTGTTCTGGAAAATGCAAGATTGTAGATATTAACCTTTTTTTTAAAAGTAGACAATGCAAATTCTGTGCATTCCTGTACTTCCATACGCAGAAAGGACAGGGATGTGTCCTTTGTTATTTTCTCCCTCTGGAAGTAAGTGTTAATTATGCTGTTTCTTAGTTTCTGTTACATATTTTGATCACCTTTACAGGTTTGTTAGGAGTCTTGAACTTATTTTGATTGCTGTGGAACATAAGCATCCTTCTTCTCAGAGAGAAAAAAGCAGGACACAGGGAATATCAAACACTTGATATGCATCTCTCGGCTGTGGGAGCAAGACTGGTGCTGCAGCTGGGCTCTGCATTCGAGCTGGCAAACAGAGCCTGCTGTTCAGCTGAGCAGAATTTGCTGCAGTGGCTATGTGTGTGTATATAAAAATATAAACACAATTATTGCCTGGTGTTTGTATTATAAATAGCAGTCCACCGTGAAATTCTGTTCTTCAAACATTCTCTCTGATTTCTAAGGCTTGGGGAGGATGAGAAATGTTTAACTTGAGAAGCTTCCCAGGCCTATATCCTGACATAAAAGGGCAAGGGAGTGAAAACTGCAGAGAGGAGCAGATGTGGAGAACTCCAGCCTTTGTCTGCACCCCTGATGCTCAGGCAGAGGAGGTACTACAGCTCCTGTGCATCCTTTTCCTTTCTAACTCCCTGTGAAGGAAGAGAAGGAACACTTTGTGTCACTGCAAGCAAATTTGACAGAAATTTTGATTTGTTCCTCACCTGAGCTTGCTTGGGGCAGGGAAGGTTTTGATCTCTTCAGTGATTGTTTGGCAGCAGAAGGAAACGGCAAGGAGGGGCTGCTGTGAGTGGAGTGGGAGCTCCTGGTGAATCACAAGGTGCAGAAAGGACCCCCTGGCTTTCTAAACTCCTCCTCCAAGAGGAGCCTGAGGGTGGCTGGATCCAGTCCTAGACTCAAACTTGGTCAATGGTTAAAGTCACTTTGTCCTGCAGGATTAATGACGATAAATCAGATCTATTTCTATAAATTGATTATGACTTTTGATAAGAAAAACTATTGTGATCAGAATTATTTTCCACACAGTGTAAAAGCTAAAACTATTTTTATGGTAGAAGATTGGGTAGTGTGCAATAGCAAAGCAATATTAAAGCAATTATATTAAAACCAGCAAAACGAGATTGATGTAACGCACCCAGACCAATGCTCATGGGCAAATCTCTTTCACTCAGCTTCAAGGGGTATCCCTGGGGACTGTCCCCAAAACCCAAGGGAGGAATTTCCACATGTGCCAAGGAGGAATACATTAAAGAACCTGCCCTAGGGAAAGTAGACTGGGCTTTTATAGGACTGACATCTCTCAGATGTGTCCAGGTCATCTGGGTCAGCTTAGCAACTTTAGATAATACTTCACCACATCTACCACGTCTTTACCTCTCTATCAGGATAAGCCAGACCAATTTTAGCACAATTTAACACCACAGGCAGCACACGATGCCCCTCTCAGCCCGCCACTGATAGCCTTGCACAGTGTTGGAGTTGTTTGACCACATTCCCAGGCAGAGCATCCAGCTACAGGGGCAGCTGGTAGTGCAAGGCCACCTGTATCTCCCAGCCAGGGTGGACAGTGTGATTCAAAGGCTGCTTCTGCCCTGAGTTATCCAAGAATTCATATTATGCCTGGTCAGGTGCAAACATAAACAGCTTCATGCTCCTTTTCTTGTCCCCCAGGATGATGTTAGTCAGGGATGCTCGGCTGCAGTGGATATGTGTAGATTTGGGATGCATGGACTTGATCTCAGCATAGCCTGAGCTGGAGTTGGAATGTGCCAATTTATTGTACCAATTATTCCTATCTGTTGTTCCTTCTCATCCTGCCTGACTCCCCTGTCCCAGCCCTGCTGAATTACTCATGCTGGTAATGCTCCTCCATAAATAAATAGAGGAGAACATAAATAGGCAAAGAAGAATCTGATTACCACAAAATTCATGGGAAGGCTGCATTTCAGACCATGGAAATCACCCTTGGCGAAGAGTAACTGTGATTATTCCACATATTCCAGCCACAGCAGGAAACACACTGTTCACTTCTAAAAAGAGCAGTTGCTGAAACAGTTTTATCTTGGCCTCAGAGCTGGTCACTGAGAAGTGACATGATTTTTGGTGCCAGGGAGGCTTGACCCTGAAGTGTCAGAATCTGTCCTTCCCCTCAGGGCACATCACTGCTTTGAAAACCTCTGCAAGGGTAAGACAGTGCTGAGTTCTCAGGGCCTGACAGAGCATTGTCCATCAGCTGTGCTGCTTGCTGTGCATCTCCTTAGGCTCTCTGGGAATAATATCCTAGAAACAAAATCTAGGCTTAAGCTGCCTGTTTGGTGAGATGGGTGCTGTTGGTTGGCAGAGTGCTGCTTCCAGAGACCGGTGTCCTTCAGCTCCCTGGCATTAAACCTGTCCCCAGGGTGGAGGATCTGTGCCGTGTGCTCCCCTTGCTGGGGATGGGATTAGCAGGTGTTCCTCTCAAAGTTCACGTGATCAGCCAAATTATTCATCTTTTCCTGAAACCATTTTCCGAAACATTCGGGGATCTTGAGCAGGAAAAGGTGCATAAAGGAAGCACACAGGGCACTTTAACAGAAATGACCCTGTTTGATTGTCCTGTTCCCTGCATTGATTTCTGGGCTGCCTGCAGGTGATGTCCCCCATTGTGGCTACACTCCAGGTAGTTCATGCAGATGTTGCTTTGCCTGGTGGTTGATGAGCCTTTTCTTTCAAACTCTGCAGGGTAACACAGTAAAAACAAGTTTTCATCTATTTCCTGCTTCAGGAATTGTTACAGAAGACATTTAAGACACACCCTGGGTCATGTCATGAGGGGCTTTGTAATACTCCCTGGTACCTTATAGTAAAAAGGGATGTTTATTAACAATTTGATGTCTCAGCTACTGTATTTTTTATGCCTTATGGAGGAATTGCTTGGGGGTCATGTCCCTGGCCTTGATGGACACAACACCTACTTGCTCTGTCTTATGCTTTGCCAGCTGCATAAATCAATGTGCTGAAGGATCCCAATGACTGTAAATACCTCTTTTGCTTCTGTGAGAAAATCAGTGCTGTGACCCCTGAAAGTTAATGCCCTGTAGACCTCTCTGCAGAAACCAATTTGTTACTGGAGCACTTTAATTTTTTTTAATTTGATTTTTAATGTTTTCCATTTCTCTCTGGTTTTTGTACATTGATTCTTCTCCTTGTACAGGTGGAACATTCTATTATTGTTCCAATAGTGGGTTTTAATTATCATTTTTTTTCTGTCAAGTGGATGGGAGAGATTAAGGGTGTGATTTGGGAAATTTGCCATCTTGGTATGAAGTCTTAATTTGAATAGCACAGTGGATTTGTGTACCCTGAATAACACAGGTGCTACTATAATTCTGTGCATTTTACTGCAGCTTAGATGTGAAAGGAGCTGTAGAAGCACTGAAATGTGAAGTGCTCAGGCTCTCTTAGCCTTAAACAAATTAAAAAACTTGGCATTGAAATTGAGCTGGAAAGTTCACTGCAGCTGGGACATTGCTTTTGTGGTTTTGCTTGCCATTTTATTTCAAAATTCCTTCTGAATTTGAACACAAATCATAAATTTTAAAACCCTGTTCAAATAGGATTATGAATATCAGGATTTGGATTGGGAAGGGTAAAGGAGCATTTCTGCAATACAGGACAGTGGGCAGAGCTCCTCACAAGGGCCATAATTGGGCTCTGAGATGCTGATTCTTAGTCTTAACTATAAATGTGATTAAACAGTGAAACAAAGCAGGGTTTTTACGTCAGCTATTTTTTTTTCCAGCTGCTCCTTTCTTTACGTCACCTTCTGTCTCTTCCCTGTGATGCTCCCTTAGGTTGGTAAAGGGAGTTTTCCTCCAGTTCTCAACTGCTTCAGTGCTCTTCTTTATGAAGAGTAAGAAACATCATGATCTGTTAATTCCCTTATTGCCCAAAATTTATCAGTCTAAAGGGCTTCAGCCAGTCAGATTTGTCTGTAATTTCTCCAGTGGTCTTAAGAACAGGCCTATGTGGATATGTGTAATAATACCAAATAAATACAGGGCAATATCAGCCTGGGGCCCACAAGTGGGGTTGTTTCCATAGGAAGTTGTGGCAAGATCATTCCTAGGCTGGAAAATCTGGTTGGAATTTCAACATTGTGGTGGAGAGAGACACAGAAGTGATTTGAGGGTGCTCAATTTGCTGTACGACAAAAATAAATTGTCCATTTTGTTGAAGGAAAAAAGGCACGAAGTGATTTAATTCAACTTTTGTGGGCACGAGTGATTAGGGATGATGTGATGCTGAAGGACTCTTCACTCTGGGAATGAAGGCACAAGAAGACCTCTTTAATGGGAGCCTGAGAGACTCTGATTTCAAATAAAGCCTGAATTTTTAATAGTTATGCTAAAATAATTGCTGCCAGAATTTACCAAAAGATGATGCGCTGCTTCCCCCACCAGTGAATGTTGTAAAAATTTAAGACATTCCCTGCCTCCATCTTTCTCATTCCCAGGGGATAATAGAAAGAAAATCTGTCCCCAGTGTTATCAGAAAGTAAATCAAGGTTGGTCATAATGAGGAGTTCTGCTTCAACATACGGGTATCTCTGAGAGAAATAGGAAAAAATAAATTAATAAAAAACTCAGTAGATCCATTTATCAGCAGTTGGAGCAGTAGTAGTTTCCCAGCGTGCTCCATCTTGGTTGTGATTCTTTCCAAACTGAGTGTGTAGATCTTGCTTGCGTTCTTACAACCAAGCAGCTTAATTTTTATGTGTTTTGAGCAACAACAGGAAATAATATTAACATCTTAAAGTACTTGTGATAGAGACAAGTGGAAATGTTCTGTTTGTATGAGATTGACCCTGATTTATCCCTGACACCATGAGGGCAGCAATCTCCCCTTACCACACATGTTCCTTTTCTGGAATCACAGAGTATCCTGAGCTGGAAGGGACCCACTGGGATCATCAGTGTCCAGCTCCTGTAAATGTGAAGTGACCATCAAATCATGCAGAGGGAAAGTTATTTTCATTTCTTGCAGCCCAAGTCATGGGATCAATGAACCATGAAGTGGCTTCAGAGATGAGGGCATGTTTGTAGGACAGGCATAGAAATAGAAAACATGTATGTATGAGAGGCAGGCAGTGGGTTTTTTATGCTAATTAAAATGCAATTAATTTCAATTGCTATTTGTATTTGAGCCTTCATTGTCCTGCACTTCAGAGTGGTTCTTCACCTCTGTTATCCATATGAGGTTATTCATTATATGGCTTGGACACCCTCCCTTATTAACACTGCAAGAAATGACTCCTGGTCTTTTCTCTCCCTCTGTCAGTGCAGGGTGAGAAATAGGCCTGACAATATCACAGAATCCCAGAGTGGTTGGGGTAGGAAGGGACCTTAAACCAACCCCCTGCCATGGGCAGGCACACCTTCCACTATCCCAGGTTGCTCAGGGAATGAACTGGATAAAATCTTTGTAGAACTGGTTTAAAAAAAAAAAGAAAAATTATTCCTGAGCATACTTGGTGTAGTAACAGTTTGAGCAGGCAATTGACAGAGAGGTGCTTTCATTTCAGAGAAATGAGTGCATGTTTTGAAGGGAAAGCTAGCACTAATCATGAATTTAGGACAGGTAAATGCATAGATAGGAGTTGTGTGGAGTTTGCAATAATTTCCCCTCCACCAAGGCATTCCAACCAAGAAGTCAGAAGGAAAAGAACAAGGGAAAGAAATGGCACAATTAGCAGTTAATTTAAAGTAACTAAAGTGTATTAGGCCCAGTCAAATGAACCATTTAATTTTTGTTCCTTCTTGTTTGTAATCTCATAAGTATGAGTCATTGAAAAGCCAATCTGGCTCGGTACAGTGCGTGCTGTTTTATAGTCGTTGCTCCTTGCCAGCATAAGCATTTCCTTGTTAATGTTTCACATCTGTTCTTTGTAATTCAGTGATTATGTGCAGGCCTCTGAGTCCTCCTTGTTTGTTTTAAAAGGACAGCAGGAAGCTTCACTTGCGTGAGATTAAACCAGTATCTGTGATTTATCGAAGTTTGGGTGTCCTGGGCTGCCTCTCTGCTGCTTTGGGTAAATGAATATTTTTAGCAGAAGATGAAAATGGGGATGGTTGGAGAAAAGTCAGTAATCTGCAGTTGGAATCAGCTGGATGTTTCAGAATTGAGTTGGCAAGTGGCTGCTGGAGATTTATACAGCTCCCTTATCAGTCACGCTCAGGCTCCTTGCAAGCATTTCTGATGGCTTTTTGTTTTATCCAGTATTCCGGGAATGAGGTTTCCTTCTGTGGGGATCTATATCCACACAGACACAGGGTATTCATGTCCAAACAAGAATATCAGTGTTCAATGGAAATCCTCCTTACAGCTGATATTATTGGCCATTCAGAAATATAGAAAGTGGAGGCATCCTGTAGTTTAGGTGACTGATGGCATATAATAATATGCAGCATGGGAGGGCAAATGATGTGAAAATAAATTATTTACCTGGTTTGTAAATGCTTTAATATCTTCTGTGTCTCTGAGGTGCTCAAATACACAAAAGGGCAAACATAATCAGATAACTGAATAATTATGAACAGTTTTACTGAAGCACATAATAAGCTTTCAGGTGTTACAGAGGGAGGTTTATTATTTATAGTAGAGTAGAACCAAGAAAAATAAATCTGTTTGTGCAGGCAAAGCTTTGCAATTAAAATCTTACATGAGACTGGAGCTCTGTTAAAGATATCTGGGTAACCTTGAGCAAATTAAACCTCTAGCCCAGAATTTAGATGCTAAGCTATGAGAGGCAGGGATCCTGCAAGGGAAGATCCTACATCCCCATCCCAGCTGAATCTGTTTCACGTAGGCTCAGTGTTTGTTCATTCTCATGTGCCTGTGTATTGACCAACCTTTGGTGCTGATTTGGGTGAAGATGCTCTGGCCCAGGGTTCGCTCATGGGATCAGGAAATTGTCCTGGTTAACAAAAAGGATAAGGGGATATGCCAGCCCTAAAAGAGTGTAGAGGGTACTTGGGTGAAGACTGGGGTAGGGTTGGGGGCACAGGGAGGGTCTGGGACAGCACAAAGTTGGGGCAGTGCTGGGCCCAGAGAGTGTCTGAGTGGGTCCTGGTGGGATTCACCAGTGGAGTCACAAACCAGTTCTCCAGTTCCCTCCAGTGATGGGGCTGACCAGGGAAAACCACAAGGCCGAGTGTCAGCTTTGCTTTTCCATTCCCAGTGCTCCTACCCCTACATCTCCAGGAATGCTCCAGCTGCCTCACAGCCACTTTGAGCTCAAGATGAATGGTTCTTCTCTTCTATTTTCCTACTTTTCTATCATTTTTAGGAGTCTTCCCTTGGAAAGCAGTGTGACAATGTGAGTTTAGATCAAGCACATAATAAAAATTCTTCAGCAAACTCTCTCAGGCTCCACATGCTGCAGCAGCTGGGAAGCCAGAGGTACATCCAAGAGGCCTGGCTTCCATATAAATGTTGAGACTCCTTTTAGGCCCATGGAAACTCGTGGTGTCTTGGATCAAAGTTCCTCTACCTAATTACAGGCCATGCAGGAAAATCCACAGCCTTTTGTTTGTCTGGAACTGCTGTGGATGCTCTGATCCCGAGGCTGGGCTGTCACTCTTTGCTCTAGGGGTGCTAAGCCTCTCTCCATCCCTCTGTGAGTCATCTCCCTTTCCTGACTGGAAGGTCTCAGCTTTGTTTTCTGTCCTTGAACCTTTTCTAAGCCCCTGATACACTTCTTCATGTGGGGTAATCAGAATTACGTGCAACAACTTTGCACTGTGGATTTTACAAAGAAACACTTGATTTTTTTTTTTTTTTCTTTTCTCTTTTCTATTCTTTTATTTTGCTTTTTAAGTTATTTTCAAGGAGTCTGAAGCAATTTTGTCACAGCATTAGTAGTTGCAGCCCCACGTTGTTGTTCCTGCCTACCAGCATTCGGCAGGGATCCATCATTTTGTGAGGAAAGCAGGATGTTCCCCCCGGGTCCGTGACTCCACATCTCTTCCTGCTGCCTCCCATCCATCACGGTGACTGCTCCGACGCTGAGACAGGGAAGGTCCATCTGCAGATCTTTGCAGGTGGCCCTCAGCATTACTGTCTGGACTTCCTCTGTCTCATCCACAGAATGTCACCTTCCCAGTCCCTCTTTTCCCAGACTAATTCTGGCTTTTTGGGCAGGACAGCTCCTGGCTCGGCTGGCCCCGAGCACTCAGCTCTCCATCCTACCTTCAGTCCCCACCTCCATAACCAGTTATTTATCCATGCAAACACCCCAACTTTCCTCCAATATTTTTCATAAATGGAGGCATTGTTGACTTTTGTGGAGGATCTTGGATGGGGAGTTGATGATGAAAACACATTTCTCCTATTACTGATGCAAGATAAATTTTGATTTAGTGATTATGACTTCCTTTAAATTATCCTGTATGCCAGGGATATAATAGCTTCTGGTTTATGGTATTTTAAACTCTAATATGGCTTTGATTCCATCATGTTTTTGAGGTTTTATGATTACAATAAAAAGGGCCTTGTAAAATTATTTATATCTGTAATATACATTTCCTTTTACAGAGGGGCTGTTGACATCCTCCACTGTAGGGTTCAGTATTCTCACACAAAGCAGATTTAGTTTTGTTTCTTATCTAAGTCATCACATTAGATACACAGTGCACATACCTCTTCTTGTCATGATATTTAGGGTTTTTTACACCTAAACTGACATTTAGATGGAAAGAATAAATTTACTTGGCTATTTCTCGATATCCTATGAGAGGCTACATCAAGAATCACATTTAGAGCACTGACATTTCCAGCAACAATACCTGTATTGCAAACCCACTGGATATGTTGACAAAATCAAATTAGGTTAGGAAAATGTGCATGAAAATTATTTACAATAAAAGCAGGGAGAGGGAGGGGTATCAGCAAAGCGCTGCCAACCCCACCCCCTCAGCAGCTCGGTGAAATCTGGCATTTCCCTGCTGAATTGACTGTGTCAGAGTTAATGCTGGAGAAATGCCAGAACATTATTTGAAGTCTCTCTGTGAGTATGGGATGTAGAAGCACCAGGCAGAGGATTCCCTGCAGACGAGGAGCAGAAAAGCTGCCTGTGCAGCAGACAGAGAAATCAGCACTCTTAGCGCCGGGATATTTTTAGATTCTCTCAACCTGAATAGACTCAATATAGAAGATATTAATTGCTGGTAGAGTCAGTGGTATTGAGAAAGTCTAGGTTTGCACCCATGATTAATGGAAATTTCAATAAACTTAATTTTGATGATTGCTTCCAGTAAAATTCAAGTTAAATATCACTGTAGAGATAAACTCTCTGTGCCTCTGCACCCAGCTGACTTTATAAAGTGTTTATGAGCTGACTAAACCCCACAACCATAGGAGGAGATTTCTTAATCTTTAATACTTTGTTTACTTCAGAGCACTGACAGCTAAACTTAAACCCTTCAAATTTAGCTCAGAATGAGGTGGGTTGGGGGTCTGTCTGCAGGAAATTCCAGTATTTATTTTGATTCATTGCAACTTGGATGAAAATTTCCAGTAAGAAAAGGTATAATGGACAGTTTTATGTGAGCTTGCAAGAGGTTAAGTATTTTCAGGTTTGTTTTTGTTTTGAAATTTATTTTATTTTATTTTATTTTATTTTATTTTATTTTATTTTATTTTATTTATTTTATTTTTTATGGAATCCTGGCTCCCGGTTAAACTCTTTATCTGGATAAAAATCAGAAGTAGGCAACATGCTCAGAATGTTAAAGGTTTGAGTAGAATGTAATAAAAACTGAGAAGTCCAACTTTGAGATTTCCTTTATAAACTTTAGCTTGCATAACTTTGGTGTTTTATGTTCTGTGTGGAGCACAGTACATTTAACAGAGGAAATACTGAATATACTTGTGGTGCATTTCATGCTGTTCTTGAAAACTTAATTTTTCCTTGTCTTGCTGCTTTTCAGGTGCTCAGTCGCAGAGCAAACCAAGTGTTATCTATATTTATGTACACAGGCCATCCCATGGCTCTGTGTGTGCTCTTTGGAAACGCTGTCATTTATTGCTGTTTGTGAAGCAGAAAATTGCTGGGGTGTCTGAGGTGCAGCTCTTAGTTCTGCTGAGGGGCATGAGGAGAAGTGAGCTGGTCAAGCCACTTCAGGGTATGTGGCTGCACAGCTCTGGATTTGTCTGTAAAATGGGTTATGACTCAGCCTGCCTCATCTGTATCTCAAAGACTTTAGTTCATTTCAATATTCTTCAAGGAAAAGTCTGAAATTTCTAACCATAAAACAGACGATGTCAATGGATTTAAATTAAAATACCAGCAAAAGTTCAGGTGTATAAGGTGTTGGAAACAGGTGCACCTGAAAATCCTTTACCCTTGCCTTAAATAACTTCATAGGCTGACTGGAACTGGTTATTTCTAAATTGCACAGCACCAGTCCAGGGTAAAACCATTGCCATTAAACGTTTAAATACCATGATAACCCTGATTATGGAATTGCATTTTCTGCTCTTCCCTGAGAGGGTGGGCAGGCCTTGTCACAGGGTGCCCAGAGAAGCTGTGGCTGCCCCTGGATCCCTGGCAGTGCCCAAGCCAGGTTGGATTTTGGGGCTTGGAGCAGCCTGGGACAGTGGAAGGTGTCCCTGCCATGGGATGGGGAGGAATGGGATGAGCTTTAAGGTCCCTTCCAGCCCAAACATTCTGGGATTCTGTGAAGGACAAGTCTGTGACAGATCCCTTTAACCAGACCCAGGGCAATCACATACATTTTGCAAAGCTTAAAGTATAGGCCTGGCTTTCAGATTTCTGCTGGGGCCAGAATTGAGCCATTTCCTCACATACAGGGTTTCATAATGTATGATGTGCTCTGAGGAATTCCAGAAGTCTCCTGATGAAATTCTTGCCAGTAGGAGTTCTTTTAAGAAATGTGAAAATTAGGAAGAATATTCCTATGTGTGTGAACAGGATTCTGCTTCCAGGGAGTAGATCACAGCTTTAGTCACAAAACTCAGGCCTAGCTTGGAGCTAAAACGGGAGAAATATTGTAATGCATCTGTCTAATTTCAGCTGCTGCAACCCTCAGCTCAACATCATCTCCATTTTGGCAATTATAAATCAGATTATTTAAAAATAAACTAATCCAAGCAAACAGTTTTAGCTGTGGCTACTGAAAATATAGTTACTGCTGTATTTAGTTGTAAAAATAGTGTTTCTGTAGTTTCACTGGCTGGTGCTGTAAGTCAAGAATTAATCAAATAGCTATATTCATTTTTCTGGGTTTGAGGGGGAGTTAGATGTCTGTGGTGCACTAAAGAAAGAACAGATGATGGTAGAGAGAACCTGGAATCTGGAGTTGCTGTAATCAAGAAATCAAGTATGGAGGTTTGGTCACCTCTGAGGATAAACACCTCATTTGGCATTTTTCTGCTAATGAAGATCTTTACATTAAGATGAAGAAAGCCTCGGTTTGAAGCAGATGTATCAGTGATGAGATGCCAGGAGCACTCTGGGAGGGAGAGTTCTTGCCAGAATACAGCCTTGGAGAGGAGAACAAAGAGGAAATGTAGGAACTGAGTCAGAAAACTGCTCCTGCTGAGGTTTTCTTCCCAGGTAGCTGCCACTCTTTATTCGGATTTGGATCCCATCACTAGGGTCTGCCCCTGGTCATGTTCACATCTCATTTCTGAGCAGGACAACAATGGCTCGTTCTGATCTCAGGAAATCTCTTAATAAGGCTCTGTTTCCCTGATCTGAAAACATCCCTGGGCTCCTCCTGAAACGAGGTTTGTTCATTGGCATTGGGAAATTTTGTTCCTTCTTAGAGTTGATAATGGCTGAGAAAACAAATCAATTAGAGGCTTCTGAAGCACTGATTGGTGCTGTTCTGTTACAACTGAATCCAGGAATGTCACCAGGCTTAATGAGATGATTTGTCTCTAGCAGTGAAGGGTTGCTTTTTGTAATTTATATCCATTAACCTTTTACTTTAAAATTACTCAAATTATTGTATGTCTTCTCATAGGAAACACCCTCGTTAATACAGTCAACTTTGTGTAGGAAAAATAACTTCTGATATTTGGACTGGTTTATTTATTATTATTATACTTTTATCCAGTTGTTATGATCCCCTGCTCTCTGAACCTTGGCAACTCCCATCCTTAAATCTGAGAGGTTTAATATGCTTTCAGTCGATTTTCAATGTATGCAGTGCTTTTGTACTGTGAGCACAGTTAAGAATTGCTCTAATTAATACATTCATAAATATTAATGAACAGGCACGTACTTAAACATTCTATGCTTTATTTACTGGGGTCCAAAGCACATGTATTTCCCACTTGGGAGCCCCAGTCTGCAAAGTTTTAAGTGCAAAGTATTTTAAGTTAAGGATGGGCATAATTCAATTTTTTTCCCCTTGAGTGCTGCGAAGTGATTTTGTTAATTTTTTATTCTCCCTTTTAAGATGAATGACCCTACCTCTGAGTTTTTTCGGATACTTTACATAATTTCAGCAATCCTTCTTAATTAACTGGAGCCCTTTATGTCCTGGACATGTATTTGATGGAAATAGGAGAGGATGGGACACGCTGTACTTTGATTCTGAGTCATAAAGCAATTTGATGGTTTAATTATGATCACACCTCTGGATTTAGTTGAGCACCTGAGACTTTTGAACCTTTGCACTTTGTAGGCTGCTTAACCTTTTATGTGCTGCCCAAATTTCTTGCTCTGGGGTGAGTATTCAAGGACTTTCTTGATCACTTCCTTGTTGAACCCAAACCCTTGAGGGAAAACCTTGAAGGAGAGGGAAAGATGGATCAGACAGGAAAGTCTGGTGGGTGAAAATAGGGAAGAAGAGAAGGTATTGGAACAAATGCTTTAACATTAGTGCCTCTCTCTCTTCCCACACACATTAGGTACACACATGCACTTCTCTGGAAAACAGGAAAAGTATGTTCACATGTGGATTTTAATAGAGAAAACGCATGGAAATATAATTAAATTTCTCCATTTTTTTTCATATGTTATTTGAATTCCAGGGGATTTTTCAGGTCTTTCAGTACTGGGTAGGTCTCTGCTTCTCCTAATTTCACCCCTTTCATTTATTTTTCTCCTTACATGCAATTTAGTAAGGCAACTTGGTAGTCCTGCAATGTGAGATTCATGGTTGGCTTGATCTTGTTTTTCATTTTTCTAATGGATTTTCCTCCCTAATGCTGCTTTTCTCCCCCAGTCCTTGACATATTCCGAGGAGCTCCTGCTCACCTCTGAATTCTTTATTAATGTGAGCACACTGGAGCGGGGGAAGATTGCCAACGACGGGAGGAACACTGGGCTAAATGTCACTTGTCTGAGAGCAGCTTCTATGCAATTGGTGCTGCTTTCTCTTTGTCACCAGAGGAGGAGAGTGGGGGATATTTGTGATAGAAAGTGAGTCTTGGAGAGCCAGCCTTTGTTTTGGGGAGGAATCTTTCTCTTTGAGCTGCACAGCCTTTGACACTGGGGTGATCCATGGCTGTGTGTGTACGTGTGCATTCTGTACAAAGGCTGTAATCAAAGAATTCTTTTCCAAAGTTAGGAATCCAAGCATTCAGAAGTTCTGGCTGTACCATTTGCTTTATTCTTTCCCCTTTGGTGTCGAGCCTATGGCAGGAGCCTTGTGAAGCAAAGGAGTAATTCCAGATGGTTTCCTGATAAATCTGTGCATAAGAGGTGAATTAATTCTGCCTCAGTAACTCCAGCACCGGTGTTACCAACACCTTCACTTCTTACATGTCCTTTTTGTGGGTAAATTTGTTTCAGAAGCTTTAGAAAAGTTCTGGTTTGTGCTGCTGAAAACCAGAAGGAGCATTTCATGCTTTGGAGCAGGATTAACTTTCTCCTGAAGTGTTGCTGAATTTCAAGAGTATTATAATTTGAAACATGTGACCTGTGGCTGAGGGATGTTGTGTGTGATCAATGGCTCCAAGTTCCTTCACATCCAAGGGGAGTATTACTCTTCAACACCAGCTCCTTACACAACCATCTCTACACAACCATTCCTGTGACAAAGAATTAAAGAACTTATTTCTGAATAACTCCAGAATGTTTATAGGAGTTTTAGAGTACTTGTGGCTCTAATTTGGAAGAAGGAGATTTGTTTCAGCCATGATTTCCTGCATGGTTAAAGGAACTCCACTGTTCTGCCCTGCTTCCTTGACAGCCAAACTCATCCTATAGGTTGTGTTCCCAAGGCTTTCAGCCGTGGCATTGCTCAGATATTTTTCTCACAATTTGGACCAAAGCTGTATCTTATTTATCTGTGAAAAGTGTTTCAAATTGTTTTGTGTTTTTATTTTTTTTTTAATTAAGAAAAAGTGATTTGAAGACAAGAGCTGTTGGTGTAGATCATCCTCTGCTTCCACCTTTGTTGGTGCAGCAGCTCCAGCTCTGCTGCTCAGCTCAAGGCTCCTGTGCCTGCTGCAGCTCCCCAGGCTGATGATGTGGCTCTGTGCAAATCAACATCTGCCCATTAATTGGATATTAAAAACTCATTCCAGTGGGTTTCACTTCATTTTTTTCTGGAACCTATCACTGTTGTGGAATGCAAGTCTTTCTGATATTTTAAAGAAATTTAAAGTCTCAATTTTCATATCATATTGCATTTTCATTTGACAAATAAGCCTTGCACTTTATATTTCCATTAGAATTTTTGTAATCTCTTCACAAAATGGTCTTTATTTAAAATGTCCCCTTGTTCTGATGAGAACAAGAAACATTCCTGTTGTGTTTTCTGCATTCTTGTGAATGCTCTTGAACCTCTGTTTAAGCTCACTTGGGGTTTGCTGAAGGCACATAAGGTTTTATACTGTAATTAATGAAGAGTAGTAAGAGCTTAGGGGCTTTTTTCCATCTGAGGAACAGTGCACTGAGCAAAACTCTTTCTCTAGGAAATAGCAGGAGGGGTTTGGAACAAGATGATCTTTAAGGTCCCTTCCAACCTAAACTGTTCTGGGGGTGGTTTAGGGGATTGGTTCGAACCCAAACCATTCTGGGATTTTTGTAGCTGTTTACTGCTCTGGGGGTGGTTTAGGGGATTTGTTCGAACCCAAACCATTCTGGGATTTTTGTAGCTGTTTACTGCTAGTCTGAAATACCTAGAAAGAGTCTGGGGGAGAAAAAGGGCCAAGTCCTTGCTTTGATCTTAAGAGCCACAACTGTTTTGGAGGGCACTTCCCTTGGGATCATTCTCTGCAGAGCAACTGCTCTATCCCAACCCTCCCAACTGTGTCACATTTCAGATCTGAGTTGTATCCTCTCTTACCCTTGCTTTCTGTCCCACAGAGCATGGGCTTCTCACTGCCTGCAGCACCACGAGGAGCCTGCTGAGCGAGTGCAGGGGGAGGACAAGTGAGCTGCTCTGGGATGATGCCCTGGGTGCTTCTGCAAGGCCATGGAATAAGGTCCAGCTGACAAGCAAGACTGGGGGAGCTGTGGAAGAAAAGTGCCCAGAGGAGAACAAGGGATACAGTGCAGTCAGCTGGAGGTTTTATTGGAAGCCACACACACCCAGGGTTGAAAGGTGAGGGGCTTTTTTAAATTTCATTTTTGGGTTAGTTGTTAGATGCAGGGAATACACATTTTTAATAATAAAGAAAACAATCCCAGAATCCCAGGATCCCTGAGGCTGGAAATGCCCTCCCAGACCATGGCATGCAACCTGTGCCCACTCCCCACCTTGTTACCAGCCCAGAGCACTGAATGCTACATCCAGGCCTTCCTTGGAGACCCCCAGGGATAGGGACTCCACCAATGTCCCCCTTCCAATTCCTGACTACCCTTTCCAGAAAAAAAATCCTCCTGATACCCAACTTTATAGTTTGTCTCTAATATGTATCTTTATTAAAAGTTACCCATGGAACCACAGGTGTTAATTTGCTTGAGTTTAGTAAGTTTACCTAATGTTTAATTTCACATTGGTTCTGGTGATCAAATGTCCTGGGAATAAAAATTTCCAAGGAGCTGACCCTTATCTGACAGTTTAGGGGTGCAGAGATTGAATGAAATGCTTGAACACTGGAGGCATACTGGAGTGACAGGAGCAGGACAAGATCCTTGTAAGAGGCTGAAATCAGATAAATACAGAATGGAAATTGAGAGTAAGAATGAAGTTTGCAAAAGTAGCTTGAAGATGAGATCAGTTATCACATTACTTGATGCTTTTAAATCCCATCTCCATAGAATTCAAAAAATGCCACTGTGGGGCTGGATAAAACAATCTTAACTAGGGTTTGCTGGGGATGTCCAAACACATGAGAGTAATGTTCTCTTCCAGCCTTTTGTTATCTGTTTGCAGCTGATGGAAAGCATCCTTTTCAGGCTTGAAATTGTGGTGGATAAAATTGTAGCTGGCAATTAGTGGCAATTAGAAAGAGAGTGTGAATTGTCTCCCATGCACCAGAAACTGAGCCGCTCTTGTTGGGTTTTAAAAGGGAAGCATCTGATGTGGGAGGCACAGGTTGGGTAATTTTCCAGGTGTGACATTTAAGTATTTGCTCATCACAGGGCTGCATGAAAGGCTTCCTGCCCTGTGGGGAATGGGGGTTATTAAATGTTGCAATGGATTTGCAATTTGTGTTCTTGATCATCTCAGTAGTACAACCTGACCTTTATTTGTGTCATCACCTAAAACTTGATGTAATTAATTCCAGTGCATAAGATTACTGTACTCACATCTGTTTCCTTTGTCAGCCAGCCTGGTTAATTAACTTTTGTGCTGGTGATTCTCAGTGAGATCTCCAAATATATACAAAAGGCAACCTTAAAATAGTTCATTTCTGGGGGTTTTTTTGTTTGGTTGGTTGTTTTTTTAATATTATATTTTATCCTTTAGCACATTCTCTCCTAGCTGATACTCCCTCTGCCAAGGTGGGTCCCATGGGCCTGGTGAGGTTGAGTTAATAGAGAATAAATTTGCTGGGAGGTTTTTAGGGTTTTACCTGTGCTTTCAGTTACAAGGGGTAGTCAGACAATCTGTCAGGAGTAAACTCTAATTTGTGGCAGAAGTGGAGCAGCAAAACTTTCCCAGCATCATCAGCTGATGAAAACTTGCACATAAAATTCCACAGGCTGATCCTGTTGCCTGATAGATTCCTGTGCTAGGTTAGGTGTTATCTAGGCAGTAAATTCCTTAATTTTTGTGGAGACAACAGGTTTACAATCAACCTGGACAGGAAGTTTTAGGCTACTTTTTATGTCCCTGTTTAAGAGCATGTCCCAAAATCACCCTCATTTACAAAGTCAAATGATGACACAGAAAAATAGAAAATTCAAACTGAGCAGGCTGGTCATTATTTATAGCTTACATTTAACTTAATTTTGTAAGGCCTAACTAGGATTAAACTACATCCAGGCTGTATTTGTGCAAAATAGGAAGCATCAAGGAATTCTGACGAGTTATTGACGTTTTTCTATTTAGCATTGCAGGTGCTGCTCTCTTATAAATTTAAATTGGAAACAAAATGCTCAGAAACAAGAAAGTTTTAAAATATTTATTCTATTATAATATGAGCTGTCCCAACCAATTAAAGAAATTGTTACCTCACAGGTGATCCAGAAAGGTCTTTCACATGGGCCTATTTTCCGTACTACTCTTATTTATTGCAACCATTACAAGTAAAAATGATACTTCAGAAACTCAGCTTTGCAGCAAACTCTTAGAATAATTCTTTTCCCAAGAGTTTTCCAGTGTAGCCTTATATAATTTATATCACACACACACAAAAAATCAGTTTTCAGTCGTGTAAATTAAATGTTTTTCTCATGCTGTACTCAACCAAACTCTTTCAAATGCTGGCTGGATTGTGGTGTTCCATCAGCATTAGCTGTGGTTTGCACTCCAGTCCTAGAGGAGAATTGGAGTAGCAGATGTAAGAAAAAAAAACTTGTGTCATTATTTTTCATCCCTTCACAAATGCTCTTTTTCTCTCAGGTTTACCCAAGCAAATGTGGTAAATGATTTCCAAAACTCACAGTCACTGTTTTCTTCCGTCCTCCAAAGAAAAGCCTCCACTTGTTCTTGAGGGCAGACGCAGCAGTGAAGTTATTCTATTTATTCAGTATAGAATGATCTCATGGCTGCTCAGCTTCTCCCTTCAGCTAGATTCAGCTTCTAATTAAAAAAGAAAAGAAAAACCCCTACCCTTTGTGTGTGGAAGTACTTTTTTGCTTTTCATCCCTAATTGAATTCACGGAGTGTTGAAAGAGAAAACGCTGCTATGAATATTGGCCCTTTTGCAGGCTTGAGGGGTGAAGTCTCATCTTGAGCTGGTTACAAAAGCAGCGTCGAAGAAAGCTCCTCAAGTGGTGGCTGAGAAGTTATTAGTCTGGCATTTACTGGCATGTAGATTACACACCTCTTCCTTAGCTTTTTTTCCCTTCCCCAAAGCTGGCAGTCACTTTAGATTCACGTAGAGATTTCCTGGAAACTTTTTATTTCTTAGCAGTGGCACCTATGCTGATGTCTGGAAGCTTGATTGGAATCAATAAATGTAATGAGTAGTAAGATTAATTCTCCCAGCACTCCAAAATCCTTTGGCAGTTGCATTAAATTTTCAAACCCTGTATAAATTTCTCAAGCAAATTTATTTAGTGAACTCCAGTTATGGCTGTCTTGGACAATAGAAGAAAGTAATAAAAGCATGGTTCAGAAAAGGGAAGGGGTGGGGAGGGAGCAGGTGCTCAGTGCTACCCAAAGTCAGGGGAGCAGCAAAGTGCTGGCACTTGTAAATCACATCTCATGGGCTTCATTTAGAAAGAGAACATTCAGTGAACTCACAGAAGCACATGGGAATATTTTTTGGTCATTTTTCTTTTCATAGAATCATGGAATGGATTGGAAGGGACCTTGAAGGACGTCTCATTCCTGCCATGGGCAGGGACACCTTCCACTATCCCAGGCTGCTCCAAGCCCCAAAGTCCAACCTGGCCTTGGACACTTCCAGGGATCCAGGGGCAGCCACAACTTCTCTGGGCACCCTGTGCCAGGGCCTGCCCACCCTCCCAGGGAACAGTTCCTTCCCAATATTCCATCTCTGTCCTCTGGCAGTGGGAAGTCATTCACTCTGTCCTGTCCCTCCATCCCTTGTCCAAGGTCAGGGAGAATAACCTGGTTTAACCTTCTGTTTAGGAAAGTTGCTCTGTCACACAGAACAAGTCAGGGATAACCAGATAACGTGGTGTTACAAAACCAGAGAGGGATTCCATCCCTCAGACACCTTGAGGATTGTTGAGACAGCTGAAAATGATCAACTGTTATCCAGTCTGCAATGGTCAGTTTTTGTCTGACTCACAATAACTCAGTCCTTCAATTTTTAGTTCAAGTCCATAGGTGGCTCTCAGGTTGTTCAGGAAACGAGGTCTTCCTGAGCTGAAAAAATCCATGTGTGAATGAATTGGTTTGACAATGTGTGCCTTTGCATACGTGAAATAATCAGTGGCAGGAGGAAATATTCAAAATCCTGCTTTTATTTAAGCAGCTGTGGTCTTTAAATAGTGGATTTGACATGTCAGACTGCATGAGAAGTGATTAGAGGCTGATAGCTCTGGAAGCCTCACAGTCTCCTGTATGATATCTAAATTATCAAGAGCAGTTGTTACTGTTACCTTCCAATAATACTAAAAAACAATAAGGAAGGTTTAACTATCTTTTTTTCTTTTTGAAAAATAATAATAGTAATATTTTCACAAAAAAAGATCTATTCTGGAAAGATACTGGTTGTGTGTTCACTGATGGTTTTGGCTTTGTGACTGGCTTGCATGAAGAAATTTGCTTTGACAGTGTTCATTATGCTGAACATAAAAGCTATTGTGGTGTGGTGTAATCAGAAAGACAACATATAAAATATTAATAAATTTAATAATAATATTTTCACATTTATTAATTATTTAAACACATTTATTAATTAATTTAATAAAATAATCCTGATGCTTGTGATTTATTTGTATGTCAAGGAGAGGGAAATCTGATGGCCTTTGATTTATTTGGGTATTTTGCCAGAAAAATGTAAACTGGATGTGTGTATCTTATGACCATGTACAAGTCTCTCTGAAGTTGTTCAAACCAGCCTAGAGATAAAATTTCTTTTAGGTGCCTTATAGACCTTGAGAGGCTGTAGGTTGTCTTTCATGGCATTTTTTTCTAATTCAGTCTGTGTTTGTCACTATTAATAAATAATTTTTCCTCAGCACCAACCTGCCCTTGGATTGAGCAGTGTCAATTCTGTGTTTCTGGGTTTCTGGACCTGTCAGCTTCCAGCTGGATGTGGGGTCTTTCAGACATAATCAAAAGGTTCTGTGGTATCCACTGGCAAACTTCCTGAGGAAACAATAACCACCCCTAATAGAAGTTAAAAGGAGGATTTTTTGTACAAAAGTCTCACCCTGGAAGACTGTCAGAGTCTCGAGGGCATTAATTTTGTTGCTGTTGCAGGGCACAGTGATACAGCTTGTCCAGCTCTTCTAACGACACACACCTGGTGTATTTGTACTCATTCAAGCCACTGCCTTTGGGTGAATCCTCTTGGTTGAAGTGGCTTTTTGGGCAACAGGCAATGGATGGGGATTCTGGAGAAGGATTCTGTATCAAGAGTTTTTGGCCTCAGATCCTCACCAATGTGTTTTAAAGAAGTTACCCAGAATTTTACCAAATAAATCTTTCCATGGACAAAGAATGGATTAGAAAGTAGGAAGTGGAGGTTAAAAGCCTGGGATCAGTCCTCATGAGGGAAGGAGCTCTTCACTGGAGTGAGGAGCACATCAGGATCTCTGTTGTTTGGATATCCTGGAAAACAGGCTTCCTGTGGATACACTAGGATATTTAGTGATGCCAGTAAGTTGTTTTGGGGGTACAGAAGTTGAGAGCTGACAAGGAAGATCTGCAGAGGACCTTGTGAGAGGGATTGCTGTTAAAATGCCAAGTGAAATTCAGTGTAATTGGCAAAAGATGCACGAGAGAGAATTTTGACTTCATCTCTGATCTGATTGTTGCCATTTGGGAGCAGGAGTTTGAACTTGCAGTAGGTGCTTCCATGAAAATGTCCAGTCAATACAAACCAATACATTAAAAATGTGCTGTGTGGAGAGTAAAGAGGAATCAGCTGTTCACTGCTGCTTTAAGGACCTCAGCTGAAGCTTGCAGGAGCCAGGGCTCAATGCAAACAAGAGAGGGGAGTTTCCACTCCATTGGGACGATTCCAGGGGATATTGGAAGCTCACACACACTAAAGGGATGTGATTTTAGAGGATAAGCCCACTGCAAGTTACCGAGCACCTGAACTGAACACGGCTTGATAAAGGCCTGGTCTGGAAATGGTGGACAGGGAGAAAGGTTCAAGGACGTGTGGTTTTTTTCTTTCCTTCTTCCACTGCCTTGGCTTGTGCTTTTGACACGATTGGAGGTGAAGAATTGGCCTGCCTGGCTCTGGGAGGGCTGAGGTCACTTTGCTTGTTCAGCTGGAGCAGAGGAGTCTCACGGCAGAGCTGATGAGGGTCTGCAGCTCCTCCTGAGGGGCAGATCCAAACTCTGTGCCAGGCACAGGACCCAGGGCATGGCTGGAGCTGTGCCAGGAGGGTCTAGGTTGGATATCAGGGAAAGGTTCTCCCCCCAGAGGGTGCTGGGCACTGCCCAGGCTCCCCAGGGAATGGGCACAGCCCCGAGGCTGCCAGAGCTCCAGGAGAGTTTGGACAGCGCTGCCAGGGATGCCCAGGGTGGGATTGTTGGGGTGTCTGGGCAGGGACAGGGGCTGGATCCATGATCCCTGTGGGTCCCTTCTAACTCAGGATATTCCATGAGCCCTCCAGCCTGCTCCTGGGATGGCGTTTCTAACTCCTGGCACGGTGCTGTGTTGCCATGGGATCTGTCTGAACAGGAGCAGGCCCAAAATCCCCTAATGGCCGTTCCCCAGATCAGCAGCAAATGCAGTTTTATTACTTTTAGCAGGTTCCCTGTCAGAAATGAGAGCATGTTTGGGATGGACATGGCCCTGCAATTTCTCTATGGGAGCACAAACTTAAATAGGATGAGGTAACCTGAGGATTGAGCTGTGTTGATGAAGATTTCAGATTACTATTTCTGCCTGTTGGCTGCAGTTCATGGGAAGGGGTTTGTCCGATGTGGAATTTGCCTTCAGGAATGTTCACTCCAGCCATGTGTCTGGGCAGGAGTGCTCCCACCTTCCAGGGGTTTATCCCAAATGCCAGGCTGGGCTTGGCAGTTTGACACACACCTGAATAGCACCTGGAGCTTACACAAGCAGATTGACTCTCCTGTACAGCAGGAGAGTCACTCATTTAGAAAATCTCATTCATCTCATGTAAGCTTTTAGATTCAGGATGATGCTTCTCTGTTTGACATTGCAGAGAAAACCCAGGATTGCTTATACCTTAAAGGTTAAATCTGTTTACTGGTGGATGAATTAATCTTTCTGATAGCTTTATATGATCTTCCAGACATGACATAAGAGCCTTGTGCATTGGTTTGGATTCTTCTCTGTTGCTTGTGGGTCTAATATCTGTTCTTGACAAAATGGGACATTTGAACTTGTTGTTTTATGTAGAAGAAAATAGAGAATTTTCAAACTTTTCTTATTAAGTACAGTTCTTTCTCTCCAGGGCTGACAGGTTAAAAGGCTGCTGGTGAAGGTGCTAGAGCAATCCTGATTGACATCTCTCTCCCAGAACATATTCTTGGACCAATTTCTCATTTTCACACCCACACCACACCTCTATTACCAGCTCTGTTTACCTTAGAAAATAAACTAAAAAAAATTTCCCAGAATGGTTTGAATTGGAAGGGATCTTTAAAATCATCTAGTCCCAGCCCCCATATATTCAATATATGTAATTTCCAAAAGAAGACAGTGTTTCATATGTGTACCTCAGACCTCTCCTGATGTATCAGATGGTTCAAACTCCGGCTTAAAGGAAGTCACTTCAGCAGGAAGGGTTTTTTTCTCTATTTCAATGCAAGCAGAATGTCAACAGAAGAAATAGCTCTTCTCACTCTGTGCAATAATGGTGTAAATCCTGTTGTGTCCTTGGGGCTCTCTTGGCTTCTTGCCGAGGAGAGAGGAGATGTTTCCTGCGGGGGAAGACTTTAACAAGGGGTGTACCAAATGCTTCACACGTGCATCAATGAAGGCTCTGAGTGTTCAGGTCAGCCAGCATGGAGCTGGAATATGAAAAATGAGCTTTTATTGAGAAGTACTTGTACTGGCAGACATTGTCTTACTGCTTTCCAGAGAACAGTTATCCATTAAAGGGAATTCTGGATAAGAACAGCCATGTACAGGGTTCTGTGGCAGTGCAGCAATAATTGCTTGGAAGTGGCTGCTGGTTTGAAAAACCTTTGAGTCTTCTCTGAGATGCCATGATGTCTGACTTGATAAGGATTGAAATTCTAGTGGTTCTTCATTTATCCACGGGAAGTTTGTGTTCCCAGATTTTAGACAAACCCCTGACTTTGGGAGCATCAGCCTGAGTCTCTTTGGTGCTTATGTTTGGGGAGAAAGGAAAGGGCAAAAGGACAGAGTGTACATCATGTGAGCTTTATTTTTTGCTGAGCAGCTTGGGCTCAGACACAGCCTGAGGCTCAGGCTCTCTGCTGATCTGTTTGCCACCATCCCACCCCAAACCCTGCAGAGGGGAGAACCTCCAGCACACAGGCACTGCAGTCACTCACACTTCAAGGATCTTAAGTCACTTCTGGAGTATTTTAATTTCTGTCTGGAATTTCCTGTTGCTCAGAATCATAGAACCATTGCACCTCCAATGTCATCGAATCCAACTTTTGACTGAAAACCACCTTACTTGTAAAGGTTTAGGCCTTCACTGGGACCAGAGCACAGAGGCCAGAGTCCCTCACTGGGATGAGAAATGTCCTGGATTCCCTGCAGAGTTTGAGGCAGCTCTGACCTTCTTGAGAGCCTTGAAGTTGGGAACACTCTGAGAGTCATAGAAATGTGCCTGCCTTTAGGGTGGGATCTGGAAATACAGAATCCCAGAATGATTTGTGTGGGAAGGGACCCCAAAGCCCATCCAGTGCCACCCCTGCCATGGGCAGGGACACCTTCCACCATCCCAGGCTGCTCCAAGCCCTGTCCAGCCTGGCCTTGGGCACTGCCAGGGATCCAGGGGCAGCCACAGCTTCTCTGGGCACCCTGTGCCAGGGCCTGCCCACCCTCCCAGGGAACAATTCCTTCCTAATACTCAATCTAACCCTGCTCTCTTTGGGTTTGAAGCCATTCCCTCCCACCCTATCACTACAGAAAGCAGGCAGAAAAGCCCATGTGTTTTAAGCATCCAAAGATTAAATGATTGACTGCTTCTCTGCAGGCCAATTTTATGTCCATTGGTATCCATGGATAATTTCTTCCTGAGTGTTAGAGTCAAGTTGAAGGCAGGTGTGGAAGTCTGACAAGTGGGCCCAAGTTATCAACTCAACATCTCAGCAGATGGACACAAAATATTCTTAAATTATACACGTGGAGATAATCAGAGCTGCAGTGTTGATGTTGCTATTTCTCAGTCTGTGTTTCCTAACCTTAACATGTGCTTGAACTAAGATTAGACAAAATGCACTCGAACCCCAGCTGAACCACAAGTTTAACTGCCAAAGTTCAGTTTTTCTAGGGTATACTGTATTTGTGGCCTTCAAATCCTTGGCTGTTTTCATGTCTTGCCTTTAGTTTTTGGGTGGGTTTTGTTTGTTTGCTTTATTATTATTATTATTATTATTATTATTATTAACCTAATTGGTTTATTTAGAAAGTTTCAATGCAAAAGCAAACAAGGCATTTTTTTCCTTTCCATTTAGCAAATGTTACCTGTACGAGCAAGGCTGCAGTGCTCTCCTGGCTGGAAAAGTTTCCAAATTTGAGCTTTATATCCAACCATTTTTGAGGAGGGATGCCTGTGTATATGTACTTAGATAATGAGTTTACAGAAACAGGTGAAACAGCTTCTCAAAGCTGTTTGGGGGATTGCTGCTTTTGTGTTTACACTGGAATTGTTGTTTTGTCGTGGTATCTGTGTAGTTGTGTAGGGCTTTAAATTGTACAGGCAGAAAGATTCAGGCCAAGAAGGCACTTTCCTATGCAATGTTTGCATTATAGCTGAGAGCTCAAAGGGGTTTTGCAATAATTGACTGTCTCTGTTTCACTCTTTTTCCTTTTGTCTGTGACCAAGAGAGGTACAGGGACTGTCACAAATACACAAAGCTTTGGGGAGAGAGCTCCTGCCATGGGAATCTTCAGTGCTTTGCTCTCCCAGGTTCTGCTCCATGAGGAAATTGGCCCAGAGTT
Source organism: Eopsaltria australis (assembly GCA_034509425.1). NCBI lineage: Eukaryota > Metazoa > Chordata > Aves > Passeriformes > Petroicidae > Eopsaltria > Eopsaltria australis. The sequence continues at coordinate 6,155,132 of JAVTVJ010000138.1, forward strand.
TGTATTTTACTGGAATAAGTAACTTTTTCTGTGTACAATTTCTCTTAAAATAAGGAACTTGAGGGATTAAATTGATTTTTAGAGGAAGATATTGTGGTAAGAATAGGGAAAATAGGGGTAGGAAAACAAAAACTGTAAAAATGCCACTTGTTTCTGTTGTGGAGACAGGTCAGCCACTGCTGTGGAATCTGCATGTATTTAATATGCTCTATGTCTTTAGAGGCGGCTTCAGAAATGTTGAATTTTCATTTTTGCCTTGGAACAAGAACCAAACCAAGTTGATTTTCCATGGAAAAGAGCAACAGCCGAGGTCAGAGAGAAGAGCAAGGTGTGCCCAGGCTATGCCCTGCAGCCCTGAGGTTTTGCAGCAGCCTTGGAACACCCTGAATAACCTCTGAAAGCAAACGCGTCACCAGCAGAATCCCAAACGTGAGACGGGCCCTGACAAACTCCTTTAAAGCTCAATTCTTAGCAAGTCCAGGCCAAGTCATGTGCTACTGCCATGGGGATAATATGTGAGTGTAATCCAATCTCCAGTTCTTGATGATTTCTTGTTGACTTTGTGGTTGATTTCCTTCTACCAGTGGCCCTGTTAATACTTCCCTTGATGTGCTGATTGCCAAGGTCATGATTTTTATCAGAAGTCCAGCAGTAATGGGAATTTCATAGCAATTTTAATCACTTTTTTTGCCATGGAATGATTTTTTTTTTTTTATTTCTTTATTGCTGTCATCAAGACAAGGTATATTCTGACATCCACTTTAGACCGAGTAAATTACATCGTTATAATCATCAAAGGTAGTAATGGGCACATAAATTTTTCAGTGAGCAGGAAGTGGAGATTAAATGACATCTTGCAACTGTGCCAGATTTCTCCTGGTACCCAAGAGTCTGGAATGGTATTCACAATCCAAACTTGGGATAGGTGGCATTCCCAAACATTCCTATATGTTCCCTAATATATAATGAAAATAATTGTGTTGCATTGAGAATTGGCTTTGCCCTTTCTCCCAAGAGAAACTTCCTGCCAAAATCCAATCTTTTAGGGGATGCTGTATTTGTAGCCTTCAAATCCTTGGCTGTTTTCATGTCTTGCCTTTAGATTTAGGAGGGGGTTTTTGTTTGCTGTACTAATTTCATAATTGTTATTTACCAGAATGGTTTCTTTAGGAAGTTTCAATACAAAAGCAAACAAGGCAATTTTTTTCTTTCCATTTACCCAATGTGACCTGCACAAGCAAGGTTGCAGTGCTCTGGGATAGTCTTAAGTTTTCAAATTTGAAATTTATATCCAAGCATTTTGGAGGATGGATGCCTGGACAGATGTGCTTAGATAATTAGTTTTGGTTGAACTGAATTATAATTAATGTAAACAAAGACACAAACTTCACAGTCCAGCAAGAACATCACTTTTCTAAACAAAAAGAAGTATTTTGTACGGATGCATTTGAGATCCTTTAGTTGGGAGTGCTCTTCTGGGGAATAAACAGGCATGACTAAGGAAAAACAAGGAGCAGACTGGGATTTCCAAGGGGGGAAGGAAACCATGGATTCTTTAAACAACAGATGGAGGAGCACCAGGGCATTATAAGGTACTGGAAATCTGCTGGGTTATTGTACTTAAGGGCTGTGTCACGTTGTAATATGCATGGTTAACATCATACACGTGCTCTTTTCACAAATAACTCTTCAAAATATTCAGTTCACTTCTTGACAGGCCATTTTTCAAGGGATACACCTGTTATTGTTTATTCCTAGCAGCTTGTCTACTCTGACATAGTTATTATTTTAATGACAAGGCATTAATTGAGCAGATTTATAATAGCTATGTCATGCTGGGTTTTTGGTTTCTTCAAACTGCGACTTCTCCTACAACAGATGGACCTTTGTACCTGAATTGTCCTGTTGGTGACTCTGCTGTGAGTCACCCCCACAATTTTCCTGCCGAGATTCTTGGAATCAGAATATCCCAAGTTGAAAGGGACACACAGGGATCATCAAGTTCAACTCCTTTCTCCTCACAGGATGACCTAAACCTCAGTACTGTGTCTGAGAGTGTCATCCTGGAGCTCTAGCAGCCTTGGGGCTGTGCCCATTCCCTGGGGAGCCTGTTCAGTGCCCCAACACCCTCAGGGGAAGAACAGTTCCCTAAAATCCAGCCTAAATCTTCTCAGGAAGGGAGGGGAGCTGCTATTTCATAGATTACTCAGCTTTGCCTCAGCAGAACAAGAGTGGGAGAAGCCTTCTCTTTATGTAGTCCTTCAGTGACTGCAACATAGGTTAAAGTATTTTGGGGCACAGTGTAGGATTCACATTGACATTACCAAGTTGTCCTTTGGGCAGGGGTGAAAGCTGGAGATCCACACCTCAGAACACAGCGTTCCTGCTCATCCCTGCTCCATATTCTATGGCAAAGCACAGTGATGACATTCAGATGTGTTAAATGCTGCCAGCTGCCAGGGTGACTTCAGAGCAAAACTGTAGCTAGAAGCTGTTTTGGATGTTTCTCCCCTTCTTACGTGAGACATTCTAATAATAAACACCCCTATGAACAAACAGTTCTGAGATTCTGTTAGGCAGGAGGAAAAGGGAGCAGATTTCAAGCCCATGCAAACTGGATTTCCTGATCGTTCAAATGAGATTAAATAATATTGCAAAGATGCACTGGGCAGGCCAGAAATGTATGTTGATAACCAGGTTTATTTTTCAGTTATGAAGAATTAAATTTGAGAGAGGGAAATAATAGAAGGAGTGTGTTCCCAGGAGGAAGAGAGAGCTCTTTAGTAACCACCTACTAGAGAAGCTGTAAGTCTCCTTGTCTTCCATGAGTAATGACCTGAAATGGATAGCTCTAATTCCCTCTTTTAAAAATGCATTGGGAACTTAACCAGTCCTCCTTGTGCCTGCTGAATTCCATGAAATGCCTGTCAAAAGCTCTGCTCTGAAACCCCACGAGCTGCTGTTGCTTATGGAGCTTCAATTATTGAATGCCCAAAGTTTTTGTCCTTCCCTCAAGACCTGAGCTGCAAAATTTTACAGGGTTTAAATTTTGATTTTTTTTTTTTTTTCAGCTTCACAGAGCTTTTAGTACTTGAATCAAAACAGCCATGAAATAAGTGGAGTAATGTGTCAGGGAACACTCTTGGTAGTCAATGGAACATTAGCACGACACATTTCTTTGTCTGGAACAAGTGGAGCTGAGAACCTTCCAGAGGACTCAAAATTGCTTCATTTTCCCTCCTTTCCAAGCATGAATCCTTTATGAATCACTGAAGAAGTGTCAAACATCAGGGTTGGATGTGGAGGCGTGTCTGGGAAGGAGCCAGGATAATTTTTCCTCTCGAAATCCCAGTTCTGGTCCCCTGTTCTGTAACCTACCCTCCAACCCTCTTCCTTCCCACATTAAGGAATTGCTTCCCAAATTCCAACCAGTGACCCTGGGTCCATGGAGCTGTCAGTGTGTGTCCCCAAGGCCGTAATCAGGTTGAGTGAACCAATTACAGCAATGTGTGATAATTAAAAATCCAGTAGGACTTTGCTGCCTTTCCCCTAAATAGGGCAGGTTTTACACCTCGGGGATTGTTTTAATTAATATTAATTGGTGGTTCTAATTTAACATTCAGACTGAGCACTTTTGACCAGGTAACTGCTGAACACTGCAAATTTGAGCCTCTCCAGTGCCATTTTTTATTACGAAGTTTTAAATAAATAAGTGGAGTATAGACAGCAAATTGGACGTCAACTACTGTTGGGAACAGATATGTTTTAGAAGCTTAAACCTCAAACTTGAGAACAGGTTTTTTCCAGCTTTCCAAGAGATCTTCGTGCCAAAAATACCAGGAAAAGAATTCATTTGTTTCCCATAGCATGAAAAAATTTCTACAAAATTTTAAATTTTTATTTTAAATAACTTAATTTAGTTTCTATTTTTTAAATATGTGAGAGGTTTTCAGAGAATCCCAGAATCCCAGGATGGTTTGGGTTGGAAGGACCTTAAAGATCATCCCATTCCACCCCCTGCCATGGCCAGGGACACCTTCCACTATCCCAGGTCACTCCAAGCCCCAGTGTCCAGTCTGGCCTTGGACACTGCCAGGGATCCAGGGGCAGCCACAGCTTCTCTGGGCACCCTGTGCCAGGGCCTGCCCACCCTCCCAGGGAACAATTCCTTCCCAATATCCCATCTAACCCTTCTGTCTGATAGCAGGAAGCCATTCCTCCTTGTCCTGTCCCTCCAGTTCCTGTTGTAGGGTCCCTCTCCAGCTTCCCTGCATCCCTTCAGACCCTGGAAGGAGCTGTGAGGTCTCCACACACCCTTCTCTTCTCCAGGCTGAACATTCCCAGCTCTCCCAGCCTGGCTCCATAGAGTTTTCTGCTATAATTTTCTGGCTTGTTTTGATCAGGTTGTGGATCATGCCTTTTTTACTGTAAGCTGCTAAAATACCACCTGTGGATTAAATTCATTACTTATGGGCTTTCCCTTATTGATTATTTCTATGTTAGTTTATGTATCTGAGAGACTGACAAATTTGGAAGTTTGTTGTTTATTATTATCCTTATAGATACATATTCCCAGTTTACAGCCCAATCTGAGCCTCTTCAGCTTCGGTCATTGTGAGCAATCTGTGCCATCTCCCTTCTCAGGCCCTTCCTGCCCTTTGTCCCCTCCTTCTGTCACCCTGCCCTTCTACTGCCACGTGCATCATCATTCCAGAATGGTCCTCATATTTGGAGACTTTAGCTGAGCTTTGTGATGACTTTCCTGAGCACCTGTGCACTTACAAGGTGCTGGCTTGGTGTTTTGGGTTTGGGGCTTTTTGAGATGTGGGGCTTGTCACAGTCAGGTTTTCATGAGGTTGGGAAACTTATCTCCCAAATTTCTATTTTTCTTCAAAGTCTGTGCTTTGAGAGTGGGAATAGAAGAACCTCTCAATGAAACAATGTCTCTTGCAATTCTGAGTGTAAAATATGGGCCCTCATGACCACTGGGGATTTGAAACAACACCAGGCAAGGAATTTGATCTGTTTGAAGTTCTATTAACCTATTTTTAGTGCCCAGGAACCATGAGTGCTCTTTCTCCAGAGTATAATGGTAGGGGGAGAACAAAAATTATGCTTATACAAAACATTTTGTCTTTTGTCTGCAAAAGGGGTCAATCTTCATTCCCAAAATTGTTCCAGTTGCTTGAACATCTGCTGAAGTGGACATTCAGGTCGTGGTGAGAGCTGCTGGGTGCTGCCTGGTTTTGAAGATTTGATCCCCAGCTGCCTATTGATTAATTCTAATAAATTCTCTTTGGGAAAAGAGGCCATTTCAGCTTAAATGCCCAGTGCACAGCAGGAGCTTGGAGGTGATGGCAGGAGCTTTCCTCTTCCTGCCTGTGGTTTTCTGTTGTCCCCTGTGTTTCACGGTAGCAAGGACACATTGTTCTATAGAAAACATAAAAATCAGCTTTGCAATTTGCTGAAACCTTTTTTATTTAAACAATTAAGCCACACAGAGCATTCTCTCCAATGTCTCTCTGAATAGTGATGACCCCCATTAAAATGGTTATTGAGTTCTTCTGAGTTGCATAACCTACATATTCATGGTAAAACTGCTATAATTAACTCCATTTTTATTGGCTCTGTGGCTTCAGAGGGATTTATGCTGAACGTGGGGACACAGAGCTCCAGGTTGGTGCCTTCCATTCAACTCCTGCAAATCTCAGCGTGGCTCAAAATTGGGCTCTCAGAGCCAAACTTAAAAGGTTATTGTGAAGGTGGGCTGAGAGATTAAATAAAGGGCAGCACAAGAGCAGGACTGCCTTGAGTTTGGAGCGGGTTTTACAAAGCAACAGGAGATTTTGGGGCTGTCAGAAATATGGAGTTTTGCTAATTTCCATTTCTCCTCAGATCAGGAGGATTTCCATAATTTCCTCAGGAAAATATCTTTCAAAGTCATCCTTAGGGCTTTTTTATCACTATTTTACCTCCTAACCTAACAGATGTTTTCTAGCAGTTAACTTATTATGAGCATATGACAAGTTTTTTTAAGGTCTAGAGGGGACAATCTGTGCATCAGTCCTGTGGTAAAATTTTTATGGTAATTGGGTGAGAACAGAGGAGACCTTTCTGAGATATGGAGAGTGGCTGTTTCCCTGATGGACTTTGCACAAAGGGGGTTGTCTCAGGGAGCTGTGGAAGGAACTGGATTTCACAGTAGCCATACTTTCACAATATTTCCCAAATTCAGCTTTTTGTTGAGCAGCTCTCCCAGGGACCAGTGCTCACTTTCCCCCCTCCTATGGCCACCAACAAATAATTCAACAGAGGAAGGATGACGTTCAGTGACTCCAGTTCCCTCAGGTGTGTGTCTGCAAGGGCTGCCCTGGGGAGGCTCCAGGAGTCCTACTTCAGGAAATAAACAGTGTCTTGGGCAGTTGGTGCCTAACTCACCTGAGTTCTGAGAGTGAATTTTGGAGCAGCTTAAAAAGTATTTCTGAACTGGCCCTTCGTTAGGAATTGTGGCTCCATGCTGGTGGAACTCTGCCTGAGAGCAGAGCCCTTCACTCACCAGAGCAAAGCTGTCTCAGAGAGTCTATTTGTGAAAAGTAAAACGTGTACGTGATGATAAACTGAATTTATTCCACATAAGGTAATGTGCACCTGTCTGCAATTACATTGGCCCATTGATCTCCACCAGAAAAAGCCAGATTTCACTTCTTTCTCCTCATGCCCAAAGTTCTTCCAGTCACCCTGCTTCCTGTTAACTTGATTACAGCTTGACTGGGATTCTTGCTGTAGTTTGGCCAAGTAGTTGATAATATATAATTATTTTATTTCTGTTGTTATTTTCGATGGTGAGATATAAAGTTCTGTGAAGGAAATTCTGAGTAAACAGAGCTCTTTATGCGATTTACCTCTGAATTTGTCTTTCTCAGGTCAGGCAATTCCTAGGGTGCTGTTCAGTGCAGAAATTGTTTGAAACAAACTGTATGAAACAAAATGCTGAACTGAGACCACAAAAAAGTATTTTTCATTGCTCTCAGTACAAGATTGGATTGAAAAGAAAATATCCTCATGTTTATTTTCATTGTCATCATGAAATTGTCATTTCCATTTTCATGAAGTGGCTCATTTCTATTACAATGAAGTTACCACTTAGTAGTAGTTGTTCTCCTGAGAGCTTTTCCTGTGAGTGTGGGCAAGGCTTTAGTCCTAAAGGACGTTGCTGGGGAAGATTTTTGGTTGCACAGATTTCTCTCTGGAAGGGAGTTTTGTACATGAAGGAAGTAGGAGGTTGCATTATTCCTCAGGAATCCTTCAGACATTCCTGAATGTCCTCTGCATCCACAGGAGAGACCTGGCTGGAATTCTGTAATTCCTAATGAGCTGGAACTTCTTGAGCCAGCATTCCAGTAGAAGGCAGGGGATAGGGGGACTGTGGGGAGGGGGGGAAAAGTAAGTCCAAGAGGCTTCAGATAATATTGGATCTCTAAAGTTGGATTTGATTTAATGAACTACAAGCAAAGCTCTTCCGATCAGATCATGTGTATCAACATCCCCTCATTCAACCCTCCCCAAATCCAACCTTGCTCTGATGATTCTATGAAATACTGAAGCATAAAGGAAGTTTTACCCTTTTTTATGATCGAGATCAGAGCTAGGGTAAAAACCTGCCAGGAAAAATAACACAAGTGTTGTTCTATTGATTGCGACTGCCTTTGCTCCAGCCTGCTGTCCCCTGTCCTTTAGCAATTTTCCAGGACAGAGAACTAATTCTGCCAAGATCCCCTCACTGAAATGACAATTCCACAGCTTCCTCTGGGGACAACCAGGAGTGTGATCAGATTTGCAATCTGTAAACACTTATTGATTTGCTTTCTAAAAACTTCCTGAGAAATCCCACCTGGGCGAAGAATTCCTCTGAACTTCATCAGCCTCTCTAACAAGTTCTTCAAAAGAATTATTATCTTTTAAATAGGACTGCAGTAGTGTGCTCTTGAAAGAATATGAAATTAAATTACCTGAGCTGGAGTGCAGTTATTACAGGAGGTTTAGGATGAAGCATAAAAATGGATTATCTGTCTATATTTAGGTTATATACACGTATTAGATAATTAAAAATCATGTACATCTTCCTGGGTTGTTTGGGGGGCTTTGTTTAATGATTGGAAAGTCAATGGGATTTTAGGCCTTTTATTCCCATATCAGTTAATACAGATACAGGTTGTATTGGAAAACCATTTAACAACAAAGAAATGGGTATTGGTCCAAAAGTGCCATCATTTTTTAGGTATTGAGTTCATATATACAAAATTTTATCTACTCCTTGACAAACGTGGTGTTCCTTAATTCTGGCTGTTAGAGTTGGATGTTGCACTCCACAAGCCAAAAGGGGCCTGGCTTCCCTGCAGAGCACAGGGAAGTTGTTTTTTTACTCAGTCTCTCCTATTCTTTTTGTACACCAGAATACCTTACCATTAAATCCTGCATACGTGGTTACATTAATCCTGATTCCATTTAGTAGGCACGGGAGCGAAAATGGGATTTAAGATTGGAATTGGGCTTTGCTCATTCTCACTGAGTATATGAAATACAGTTTTGCTAAGCCCTGATCACCATCTTTTCCCAATCCCTCAAAGGTTGCACTGGATGATCTTGGAGGTCTTGACCAACCTTTTTGATTCTTGGGGGTGGAACGACAGCTGTTTTCAGGGAGCTTTGACTCTGTGGGAATGGGTTTAGTATTTTGCTGTCAGATTTCAAAGGGTGGTGCAGTCGTGGAGCTGTGTCCATGTGCAGGGATTGCCTGCACTCCCCAAGTGATAAACCCAGCCCTAAATGGTGCAGTGGGGCTTCCCCAACACCCTGGGAGAAGGCTTTGGGATGGGAGTTGTAAGAGGGAGTGAAGAGGAGCCAGGATTGGAATATTTTGCCTTGGCTTTGGTGTGTGTTTGTTTGACTCTGAGGGAGAAGAATAAATTTATATGCAAGTCTAAGTAGGAGGGACCTGGCAGCAAAGCTGAGCACATCAAGTGTAAAATTCTGCTCTCAGTTCACCGAGAGGGATTTAGATTAGGCTGAAGAACATTGATCTGGACGTGCCAATGCATAACACAGGGGCAATTTGCGACAGTGGGAGGGTTGTGTAGTCACAGGTTTGCTTCAGTGCCAGCCCTGTCCACCAGCATGTGTCAAACAAGGCTGGTTTGAAACAGAGAGAGGAAGCAAAATGCTCTCATAATTCAAGTTTCCACCAGTTATCTTCATGACTGATTCCTCAGCTGATCCCATCGATAGCCTTTGTGTCCTGGGGGATACCAAAAGATGAGGATGAAGAGCTCTTAACAACTGAGGGGAAACAAGTGTTGAGTTTGAAAAACACTCAGCTTTGAGTGCTGTAGGATGTGAAGTTTTGTAGGACTCTTTCCAGCATTAAAGAATTTGGTAATTAAAGAAAAATGTCTTTGCCAAAAAAAAACCTTTTCTAGCTTTGAAGTGATGGGAAGATGCAATTCCAGAAATGCTCTGAGGAAAGTACATTTTCCTGCTTTGCTGAGATGTAGCCCAGAAGGCCACAGGTGACTGAAATACAAGGGTAGAGGATGCCTTTGCAGGGGATGTGAGTATCAGACAGAGGGCAGAGAGCAGGGGTTTATTTATTCTGCCCAGAAGAGTGTGTGACACTCAGAAATGTAGCAAACTCTCTCTGAACTGATGTGAGGAAAAAGATCATGGGTGGAAGTGATACAAATGGAAGGGTTTTTGATCATTGCAACCCTGGGTTTGAGTCTTACACAATACCATTATTGGAGTTAAAAGCTGAAATTCCTGCTTTGTTACCAGCACAAGGGCAGGGAGTGTGGAAAAGCAGCAGGGCCCCAAATTGAGCTGAACAGCAGAAATGGGGAAACTGGAGACCTGTGTGAAATGTGCTTTATTCTGATGTCAAGCAGCAGTCACAGGTGGTACCTCTTGTGTAAGTATGTGTGACATTCATGGTTTCTTACGTGAGGGGAGCCCTGAAGTCCACTCACTCTCCCTCAGAATTTGTTGATGGTTGTGGCAAGTGTAATTATTACAGGATCTGTCTTATTTTAATTTGGAGAGCTATGGCACAGTGGGCCTGTTTGGGATCTATTTACCTTGATTATTTGGGTCAAGTTATCTTCCCTTGTGCTATGAAATAGAAATTTTGTCTGCAGAGTACCACTGCAATTTGTCCTCACTCCTGTGGGTGAGTGGGGAAACCTGTTCAAAACAAACCACTTAAAATAGGAGCCTGGAGTAGTTAAAATCCATCTAAGTCTTGCTCATCCATGGATGTATGATGGTCACACAGGCTGGGGAGGTCACATGGATCTTGGGAAGGTCCCAGTTTCTCTTTGCTCTCCAGCAAACCAAAAGCAGGTGGTGTGGCTGTGCCCCTGAGCTGAGAAACTGCAGAGTGGGGAATACTCTCTGCACAATCATGGAGCCCTGCTGATCATTGGTGCCATGTGGGGCTCACAGGATGATTCAGAGCCAGCTCTTGCCTGCCTGCTGCATATTCCATATTCCCCCTCTCACTGGAGCCACAGGATGAGCATTAACCACCCCATTTATATTCCCACCTGCAAAGCAGGCAGGTCCTGACAGCATTCAAAATGTGGGAAACCTTCTTGAATTCTCTGCTGAGGAAGAAAGAGGAAAATACCCAGACTTAGGGCTTTATGGCTTTCCAGGGACTGGTCTGAGGAATGCATTGAGCCTTTAGAAGAATATTGCTCTTCCTCCTTTCCCTGGGATTGCTCAGCCAAATGGTATTTCCAACCTTAAGATGGAATTTGAGTGCCAAGGTGAATATGTTGCTTTAGTAACAAGTGCAGAGTAGTTGAAAGAGGATGAAAAGAATGAAGTTTAAAGGCACCAAAAAATGAGAGAGATTCTGGTGTTATCAGTGATGTTGGTCATTATTTGTTTGAGGTAATGTTGCATTTTCCACCCCTTTTGCTCCTTTCTGCCCTGCCTTTGAGCTTCTTTCCTTCCAGGGCAGTGTGCATGTGGTGGATATTCACAATAAAGGAGATTGTGGCTTTCAGTTCTCCCTTTCTTCCATTTCTGTCTAAATACATTTTGGATTTAATCTAAATTTTTATGAGAGTTGTAAATTCAGTGCTGTTTAACAAAGGTTAAATGGATATACCAGGGATTCTGATGGTACCACAGCTGCATGAAAATTTGAGCAGTTTGAGCTTTACCTGCATCCACTATTAAATTTAGGACTCATCTGAACTGAGCAAGGTTTTTTCATTCATCTTGTCCTACACTTGAAAGCTTGTGCTGAACAGCAGCCCCCAGCTATGTTATTTCATTTAAAGACTGCTCATAAATAGTAAGTTCCTGTTAGACTTTTGTATTTCTCGACTATTAAACAACAGCTGATCCTCTCTGCACGACCAGGGCTGTGAAGCAAACCTGTGTGAAAAGCACTTGGTTAAAATTCCCTTTTAACACTTCAACAAATTCCTGATGCTGCAGCTTTTCATCGGTGGCTGCATCTTCTCTTGCCTCCCTTCAGCCTTGGACTTCCCTGTGGGTGTTTCACACACTGAAATTCCTGCTCTGCATTCTGTGCTGGCATTTCCCCCTGGCTTTACAGGGGTAAGAGCAGACTTTATTGATCAGTCCTTCCACTTGAGCAGTTTTATTTAATGTGCTTTGCTAAGCTACACCTGGGGAAACTCAGTGGGTGTGTCTGGGTTTCACCACAGCTGGTCCTGCTTTAAGGGTTTGTTTACCTATAAATACATAATTCAATATTCCTTTAATATTTTATGACATTAGCTCAGATTCAAACAAAAAGAAACCTGTAAGTTTCATTAAAACAGTCTATCTCACACCATGACATAAGATGGGTATTTTTGAAAGAAGCAAATGCAATTTTGATACAATAAATAGGAATAAATCCCCAATTCCTAACAAAAGTGCTTTATTACAGTGAATTGTTGCAAATAAAATGAAATTATGCATAGGATATAAAAAACCTCCTAAAGATTCTCTAAACCAAAAATATTGGTATGAAAATAGAGGTTTGATAGATAATGCCCAGGTGTTCTCATCTGTGCCACTTATCCCTTGCTGTAGAGAAAAGTGGCCAAAAAATTCACCTATGAGCTTTCTTTGCATATTTTTTTACCAAAAAGAGCTATAAAGAAATGGTGTCAGTGGCCATGTAGTTCTGTCATGCCTTTAATATATTTATTTTTACAGTTGAAGATGGCTTTTAAAAATGCTGATCTCAGGTCTTCCAAATGCAATAGGCAAGCCTGGCAACCCTGTGCTTGTTTTGCTGTTGCTAAATCTAAGAGCAGCAAACGTGATATGATAAAGGATGTAAAGTCTTAAGCAACAGCTGTGCCTAACTCCCAAGGTTTTGTGCCAATGGCTGGAGATCAGAGAATTAAAAACAGAATTGTTCATTAGGATCAACATGCTGTGATAAAACGTGTGGTTTGTGCTTGTTGCAAGCGTTGGAGAATATTTTTTTTCTAAGAGACTTATCACATGGAAGTTCTTAATTATGATATCTGTACTTTTAATTGTGCTGTAATGTTGTGACAACAAGGACATGGTTGTCACTTTGCCTCAGAGCCTCAGCTACACTCCGGGATGTTGGGATTTATCTTGGTTTGCTATGATAATAAAGTGCTATGATCTGCTCACACTGGTAAACAAGATCCAATTTCATTGCTGCTGACAAGCCATGTGTCTTCAGTGCAAAGGAAAATTGGCCACAGGCACTGCATAAAACACTGCTGCATATTCTCCTCTCTGCTCTGTACATATTGTCAGTATTGCTTCAGTCTTCATTTGGGGCTTTCATTTGCTCTTCCTGTGCAGCAAGCATTCCTCAGCTCCCGTTGTTAGAGCTGGAAGTTGCAGGGGCTCTGCAGAGAGGAGTTTTAAGGAAGACCTTCCCAGCACAGGATTTGTCATCTTTCCAGCTTGTAGGATGGGTGTTGGAGTGGTAAGAGACTCAGGGCAGAGTGAGGATGGCTGGGAGGGGACCTGAGGAGGGCTCTACTCCCCCTGCTGCCTGAGGCAGGGCCAGCTCTGGGGGCAGACCAGGCTCCCCAGGGTTCTGTACTGGAAAGAGCTGAGTGGGGAGACTGCAGGGCCCCCGTGGCAGCCTCCTGCCCCTTGCCTCTCCTCGAGGGGAACCTTTCCCAGCAATGCTGCCTGGATTCCAACCTGGAGGGAACTCTCCCTTTCCAGTGACATTAAAAACAAAGTCTGAATCCAGCCACAGGTTATTCCTGTGGCTCAGAGAGTGGAGAAGTGACATTCACTTTTTAAAAATACTCTTCAAAAGCCAGCACTGAATCTTTTGTTTCCCAGGATACTTCAGATCAGGAAATGCTTATTTGCATTGAGCGTCTATAAATATTTCTGGATGTGTCACTTCAGTGCAAACCTTTGGAAGTGTTCAGCGTCTAAAAGGTTGGGACAGTTTTTCAAGGCAAGGGTCACTCAGTGGAGAATAGGAAGGAGGTGAGAGCCCTGTGCAAGCATCTTTAATGACATGCACATCACCTCTGTGCTTGCTGCAGGAGGAGTGTCTATATTAAGCCTCTGTGCATGTATGAGGTTGTTTTAATACTGCTTTTCTAAAAGACTTGTTTGCCATTTGAGATTCACAAAGATCTGGGTAACTTGGAAACAACTCAGGGCTGTAAAACATCCTTAGGAAAGTAGTGGCATAAAGGAAGCAGAAAAACTTGCACCTTTTTTCCCCTTCAAACCTTCCAACTTGTTCTTAATTCAATGGTGACCTCTGAGACACTGAGAGCAGCACTTCAGCTACTGAACTTCAGCTCAGATCACTCCCTTTCCAGCTGGTTCTCTGAGTCCCAAGGAACTGCAAGACAAGAACTGAAAAGGATTGAAGGGGAAAGGTTTCAAAACAACAGAGCAACCAGCATTTCAGAGTAATCCACAAAAAGGTGTTGTTGTTTTCTATTTATTATTAACAGACCCTTGGTCCAATGGACGTTTAGAAAGACTTGAATAATGGAAGAATCCTGCAAGAGCTGCTTTTCTTGAACTATTTCTACTCAGTTTCTGCATCTACCCCTGACTAGCCTCCAAATCTGTTGTGGATTTTCTTTTGAAATTACTTGTAGTGAGGTGGGGGTCAGTCTCTTCTGCCATGTCTCAAGGCAAAGGACTGGAGGAAATGGCCTTAGGTTGTGCCAGGGAGCTTCTGCTTAGATACTAGGAAAAGATCTCCTGATGGCATGATCAGGCTCTGGAACAAGTTTCCCAGTTCAGTGGTGGAGTCACTGTTTCTGGAAGGAATCAAGAGGCATCAGGAGGTGGCCCCTGGGGACATGGTGTAGGGGTTGGTGGTGCTGGGGGAAAGGCTGGACTCAATCATCCTGGAGGTCTCTTCCAACCTTGATGAATTTGTGACTTGCTGTGACTTGGAGCTGCTTTTGCGTTACCGTGGAAAGTGATTCATTGCTGCCAGAGTTTACCTGGATGAATCTGGGAATGTCCCCTTCCCCATTCCCCTTCCCCATTCCCCTTCCCCATTCCCCTTCCCCTTCCCCTGTTTTGGGCTGGGATCTGTTCTGTGGAATGTCACAGGTTTCCATTTAAAGCTGTTACAATCCAAAAGCTTTCTGTCAAAAGACTCCTGGTTAAAAATAAAACAGTTGCTTTATCGATGTTCTCCCTCAAACTGAGAATGCATAATAACATTATAAATAATAATGGACTCTCTCAGGAACACCCATCCATGTTTATAACTTGCTCTTGCCAGGACCGTGCACCAGGTCACGGTGGTGGAGTTCACATGGACAAGTCTATACTGGATTTATCCCTAAGATTGTACTTCAGGGAAAAAAACAAAACATTTAAATAGGAACTTCTGTGTATAATAGCACAGACCATATCAGTCTAAATCCTCACACTGCAGGAATTTGCAGGATAATAAAGGAACACGTTGTTATAAAATGCAGGTGTGTTAGCCAGGACTCTGTCATGGATTCCCAGGATGGTTTGGGTTGGGAGGAACCTTAAAGCCCATCCAGAGCCATCCCCTGCCATGAGCAGGGACACCTTCCACTGTCCCAGGCTGCTCCAAGCCCCATCCAGCCTGGCCTTGGGCACTGCCAGGGATCCAGGGGCAGCCACAGCTTCTCTGGGCACCCTGTGCCAGGGCCTGCCCACCCTGCCAGGGAACAATTCCTTCCCAATATCCCATCCCAACAGTCCCTGTAGCTGGTATTGATAATGCCATATGCACAGAGAGCTTTTGTGCAGTGCTGTTTTCCCCTGTATATGATGAATTTAATACAAGAAGGATTTTTGGTTCATTTCTGGTTTGCTTTTTTTTCTTTTTTTTTTTTTTTTTATTTCCCTGCTTTCTTTTCCCTGTCAATGTCTGTTGAAGAGATTTCCAAAAGTGACTGACAACAACGTGTGGCACATTGAGAGACATCAGGCTCAGAAATGCCCCCCTCCTGATCAGAAGGACAATTTCATTTCCAGAGGGATTTTCATGACTTCAGGCATATAAAGAAATGCATAAAAGGCAGGCAACATCTGGGTGGTGATGTGGATTTTCTCTAAGAGTATGAGTAACCCTGGAGGTGTAGAAATGGGAAATGATGTGGCAAATGAAGCTTTTAGGGTTTTTTACCAGCTTTTTGCTTGAGTCTGTGGTAGGTGAAGTTCAGGACTGTGCCTGCATCCAGCCTTAAAGATGGAAAAAGCATGAAGCACCTTCTAGTTATTCCCCTCAGAGCTACTGTGGTAAGCAGGACAAAAATTGATACTCTTTGCTTTGAGAAATCTAAGATATTGCCCCATTCTGGCAAAGGAGAATATGGGCTGCAGTGGGAGAATGCAACCTTTGGAGAAATTAATTTAAAATGAGAGTATTTAGCAGGCATCCAACTGTCTATCCTAAAAATAGTACTGATAAAACAGTAACTGCTGTGAGATGCATTGGAAATACAATTACTGGTATAAATATCCTGTCAAAGGCTCGATGTTGGAGAAGGAGGAGTATTTTATCTGGGTAATTATAAATAACATATAAAGATCTTCTGCACACTGTGCATGATTATAAGTTTAATAGATCTAGTGACAACATATCCCTGTGAAATCAGAAGCTTAGACAACAGAATCCAACATGAAATAACTGCCGAGTAGTCACTCGGCCTGAAATGACTCTGCTTCTCTTTTGGTTTGCTGATTGCTTCACTTAAGAAATAAATACCGTGATTCAGAGCAGGATTTATGGCATCCAGAAGCTCCCAATGCCAATTTGTCTGTTTCCTGTCCCAGTGGATTTTAGAGCAAATCTCTCTGGGTTTGTGCTGGGCACAGAATTGAATCTGCCATAACTGATGTGCCAAACGAGACACGCGGTTTCGTTCTGCTCCATGCCATGCTCAGGAGCAGCCTGACTTCACTCCTTTACTGATTTCTGAGCAAGGATGGCAAAATCAAACTTGTAGGAAATGTTTTAGTGTCCATTAAAATGTGCTGCTCTCAGGGATTGATCCCTGCTCACGTGTTTTGGCGGAGGCTCAGTGTGATGGCCACTGGGAGCATGCAGAGAACAGATTTTTGGGGACGTGAGGAAGCTCAGCTACCCTTAGGTTATTTTGTAGGGCAGTGTTGTAGTTGAGCTCTCCAGTCTGTAAAGGTGCCTGTGAATAAAGGCAGCCCAGAGAACCGCAGCACAAACAAGGATACGATATATTGGAAATGAAACATTAGGAACTGGACAAGTGATCCATGATTCCTGATTTCTTGGTGAGAACTGCAGGCTCAGAGTGAAGGAGGAGTCGAGCAGCGCTAATTAGCACTGAAGGAGGGCGTGGTTCAGGGCATTGTCACCACAGCTGATCCTGAGCTGGATATGAGCTGGCACCAGCAATCTTTTATATCCTTAGTTCACTATTTTTCAGGTGCTCTTCTGAGGTAGGTAATTCCCTTATTTTTGTGAGTCAGTCACTCAGGTCATCAAATCAGAGAGAGTTTTTTAATAGATCTCTCAAGGAATTGATGCTCCATTTCAGAGCAGTGCTTCTCTCTGGGTGTGTGCTTCATCAGAGCCCAAGATGTTACTGTGAACTGGAGAGCCCTTGCACAGCAGGAACATTTAGGAATATGCTTTATCACATGATTTATTTGTAGGTGAAAGAGTTACTGACATCTGCCACACCTCTGGGATGGTTCTTTCTTGTTGCTTTGTAGAGTTGAGGAATAAAAAAAATCAACTATTTTTTTCCCCTGGTTTTACTCCTTTCTTTACAACAAATCCATAGTTTCATTTCCTGATCAGTTCCTTCCTGACCCTTCTAAACACTGATTTAAACATAACTGAGCCAGAGAAACACAGACAGGACAATTTCCCTTAGATCTGGAATAAACCACGGGAAGAAACTTTTCTCTCCAGCATGGCCTGGGAAAACCCAGCATAAACCCACTTTAAGGGGGACTGGGAGGGTCCTGGGGCGGGATAAGGGAGGCTAAAAGGAGGTTGGGGGAATTTGAAGGGGTTTGAGAGGGTTGAGGGGGGATTTGTGGGGGTTCTGGGGAGGATTTAGGGAGCAGGAGAGGGATCTGGGGGTTGGTTTGGGGTCAGTTAGGGGGGCTTTGGGGCACTTTCTGGTCATTTATGGGTCACTCGGGGTTTAATTGTGGAGCTGAGAGAGTCATTTGGGGGTCACTCAGGGGTCACTTGGCTAATGACAACAATAAGACAACCCCAAAATTGATGGCTGTCATGGTCTGCACTCAGGAGAAAATAAGAATATAATAAATAAAATAAAATTAATAGAATAGAATAGAATATGGTATAATATGGTGTAATATAATAATATTCCTTGGCGGGCTCTGCATGGCACAAGTTGGAATTTGGTGTGCTTGTGTTGTCACTTTATTTTTTTAGCATTAATTTTATCAATGCTGATTTAAAGGTGTTTGGAAAATTCTCGGGTTCCCCTGCAATGTGGCCGCTGGCTAAAATTAATTACAGCTGCACAGCAGCAGTGGATCAGAATAAAGGGGTTGTGTCTTCCCTTTGCTGTTCTTCTGAAAATTGTAGGGAAACTGCTAAGTTCTGTGTGGGATATAAAGACATGGGCAAGGATTTCTATATCCACTGTATCCATTTTCTGACTCAGATTTCAGCAGGTTTAAAGAATGAATCTCTGATATCAAGCAAATATCCATGGCAGTGTGGCTTCTGACTCCAGGGATGGTTGGGAATTTCCTTGGGCTGTCAGGTTATATTGGTACAAGAATAATCTCCCCTTTTTTTGCACATTTGAATTAAAATCTCAGGTTTTCTTTCAAGCTGCTAATTTCCCTTTTTTATTTTTTTTTTTTTTTTTGAAAACTACCTCATGTCTTTTTGGGCTTCTGCTGTTCTCTTCATCTTCTAGAAAAGTTTTAACTCGTGTTGTTTACGTCCACAAATAATGTTCTTGGGGAAAATGGGTTTCCATGATTATGGAGAAAGATAATTTTTAATTTTAATCCCTTAGCCAATTAGCAGAACTGTTTAAACACAGAAGAAAACAGAAACTTGTTACCCTGCTGTTGAATTCCAAGGAGATGGATGGAATGTCAGTTATTATTGACATGCAGTAAGACCAATTCATGGTTTTATTACCTTGACTTCAGGCTCCTTTGGTGATCCTTTATCGGCCTTCCTGTATTTAGCTGAAAATTAAAGGTATTGGAAAATGAATGAAGCATCCCCTGTGTTCACATGAGGAATTGTATGGCAACAGGGTAGGTCATTCCTATGGGATTGTTGGATGTGGATTTCCAAGGGGCCTGAAGGGGTCAGGCTCTGTCTGAGCTCTGCTCTGCAGTGACAGTGATGAGAAGAGTGATTTTAAGCAGAGTTGTCTCATTAAAGGAGGATGCAGTGACAGCTCATTCTCCACGAGCAGCCTCAACCTGCACATTGTGTCCTGGTCCTGCAAATTGCTTTTGTGTGTTGGAGCTGGGAAGTGTCCTTTGCAGGACTCCTGGATTGCTCTGAGCAGGATGGATGAGGACAGGGAATTTATAATTTTATTTGGCAGCTCTTCTCTACCCCACCAGTAGATACTGACAGTCAGTGTGAGCCTGCCCCTCTCGCTGCGCTGCCTGGCCTGGCTTGCCAGGGCACAGCAAGGATCAGCACTTGAGCAGCAAAGCCTCAAAGCCACATCCATGAGCATCCCAGTCCCTTTCATGCTTAATCCCTTCAGACTTAACCTTCCAGATAAGCTGTAAAATGTCCCCTGCCATCCCTTTCGACCATGGCAGTCATCTACATGAGGTATAAATAGATTATTGTGAGGCTGGCAGAGCAGGAGATCCATGACTTTTGGTTATAGTGGTTATTTAGACAAAGAGTATTTGTCTGGGAATATTTATAACTGTAAAATGGGGCACATATGAAAGAAAATGCAGCTGCACTCTGGATGCAGGGGCTGTGTTCCAAGAGCCTGTTGGGAAGTGTAATCCTTAATTTGGATTCTGTTGTTCCCAGGCGAATAAAGTCCTACCATGCAAACTTGGTGACATTTTAGTAAATGAATTGTTTACCTGTTAATTGATTTTTTTTTTTAATCCTTCTTGCATTTTATTTGATGTTTCCCCCTCACTTTTTTAACATAGAAGTCACTTTAAAGAAATGATTCTCAGACTTTTCTTCAGTGCCAAACTGGAACACTGCACCTCAAAGAAAAAACTGGGAAAATCAGGAGATGGTGCTGGAATATGAGGGGCACTTAGACAAGCTCACTGTTACATTGCAGTGCCATTTTGGTTTGGGTTCTGTGGCCATCAGGGAAGTATAATTTACCTCTTCAAGCAAGCTGGGAAAATGGAACAAAAAGTCTTTAACCGCCTGGAGGAGGGGTAGAGAGGGGATGGCCAAGGCTCTTTCCACCTGAGGTCAGACACAGGTTAGGTAAGAAATTCCATGTAAGGATTTTTTTTTTTTTTTTCCCGTAAGAAGAGTGATGAAACAGTGGAAAAAAGACCAAGACAAGCTGAAACAACTCTATCCTTGGAGATCTTCAAGCCTAAACGGGCAAGGCTCTGAGCAACCTCTTGAGGTTGAACTGTGTGGAGCAGCAGGTTGGGTCATGGGTGATCATTAAGACATGAAGAAAAGAATTCAATTCGGTTTGAGGTGCCTGAGAAGAATGTTAGCACTGTGCACAGATAATGGGTGCATGTTGTGTGTCTGCTGAGTGTTTCCTTCTAAATATTGGTGCCAGATTGAAAAGGCTTCTCTCAATGTAGAGTATCACATGAAATGAGGGATTGCAGACTATTTGTTGTGTGTTAACACTGATATCAAGCTCTGGAGATAATGCTCCACCTATTGCCAAGACCTGAAGGACCACTGAAAAAAAACATTTATAACAGTTCAACATTCTATGGTCAAGAAACAGTAAAAAAATTGTGTACCCTTCTTTAATATTTTAGTCTTCCACTTTGAGGATGGCACGAGAAGCTGCATCCAAGTCCTCATTTGGGCTGGAGTGCCATAGCACATGTTTGTCACAGCTGAGGAACTGGCCCTGGATGGTCCCACACAGCCTGACAGGAGCAGAAGGTGTTGGAGCAGGAAATTAAAGCCGTTGTGTCGTTCTCAGCCAGGAATGGAGAATGAGCATGTGGTCAGCATGGATCTTGAATTCCCAAGTTTTTCTTGAGAGTGCATTACAAAGCATTAGAGAACCACACAGGATTTTTACACATCCCTTTCTGGAGGGAAAATATTTCTGATAGATAAAAATACAGTTTTTGCTTACCCTTTAGTGGGAGAGAGATAAGGTTTATATATAAGGGAAAATTGAAAGAATGCTTTCAACCAGCACAAAAACTTCTGGAACTTCTGAGATTACTGTAGAATAAAATGAGTTTTCTGTGTTTCCCTTTTCTGGAGAGCTGGAAAAGCCTCCCCACTGCTGGGTCCAGTAACATATAAAAAGTTATTTGCTGTACAGCCAAGAGTTGAACTTAAATATTTTGTGTGGCATAGCAATTAAAGAGGTGCTGTTGCTGGTATTTATTCCAGGTTGTTGATAATCAAGGAATCCCTGAGGCTGGCAAAGCCCTCCCAGCCCATGGAGTCCAAGCTGTGCCCGATGGCCACCTTGTCCCCAGCCCAGAGCACTGAGTGCCACGGCCACGCCTTCCTTGGACACCTGCAGGGATGGGCACTCCAAAGCTCCCTGGGCAGCCCCTGCCAAGGCCTGAGCAGCCTTTGCATGGAGAAATTCCTGCTGCTGTCCAAGCTGAGCCTCCCCTGGCCCAGCTTGAGGCTGTTTCCCCTTGCCCTGTCCCTTATAACCTCGAAGGTTCACGGGCTTTTGTGCTGGAGCTGCAGTGAAACAATTTTTTTTTTCTATGCAGTGAGTTTTCCATTCAGATTTGGAGTCTTTTTTTGTAGGGTGATCTGCTTCCAGGTGTCTGTAATGGAAAGAAAATTGGAATGGAAGAACTGTTTCAAGATGAATTGAATTCTTTTATCCTGGTGTGTGAATAGTGTTGAGTCAACTGTTGGATATCAGATTTGTAGGGGGGGCTAAATTTTGCTAGAAAGGTGCAAATGCATTTTTAGTGTTGATTTTATAGTTAAGGTAAATTTTGTTACTTGGCATAGATTTATTCCCATAAAACAGAACACAGATAGGCAGGCCAGGACAAATGTTGACAAAATTTAAGTGGAGATATTTCAATTTATTTTTCTATTTTCTTTTATGTTTATGTTGGCATTTCACTCATCTGTAAATAGAAAATCTTTCATTCTGAAAAGTCGTTTCCAACTTAGATTAACTGCCCATGAAATTTATAAATTAGAGTTCTTTGAATAACCTTTTTTTTAAACCATGTTCCACATACTCCTCGTTTTTTGCACTCATATTTTGCACTTTTTTGTTCATTAAGTTGAAGGATGACTGTAGGGACAAATACAAATAAGATGGGAACAGTTACTCATTAGCTTGCATTAGTTCTGCTGCACATTGCTTTGCTTCCCTACTCAAATCTTCCCTCTACTTCCCTAAAATCTTCCAGGGGGAAGGAACATGCCCAGACCAGAGTAGGACACTTTTTAAGGGATTCATAAGGCTAAAGGGCCGTGTACCAAGTTCACCTTTTGTGTTTCAGTCTTTTTCTTGCCTGTATTTCTTTTAGCTTTTTACAAGCATGGTTACCTTCAGATGTCCTCACTAATTGAAAATTCCTGTGGTAAAGAAGCTGGGAAAGACTTTGTTTCTTTTCTCTTTCTCTTTCTCTTTCTCTTTCTCTTTCTCTTTCTCTTTCTCTTTCTCTTTCTCTTTCTCTTTCTCTTTCTCTTTCTCTTTCTCTTTCTCTTTCTCTTTCTCTCTCTCTCTCTCTCTTTCTCTTTCTCTTTCTCTTTCTCTCTCTCTCTCTCTCTCTCTTTCTCTTTCTCTTTCTCTTTCTCTCTCTCTCTCTCTTTCTTTCTCTCCTCTTTCTCTTTCTCTCTCTCTCTCTCTCTCTCTCTCTCTTTCTCTCTTTCTCTTTCTCAGTACTTTTTTCTGGTTTCTTGGAAAATATGAAGTGTGCATAGAGGGAGAACTGTTTGAGGACCTCACAGAAGTTGCTGCTGCCGAGGCTCAGAATTGTTGCAGCTCAGATAATTTTATTTTCATTTTATTTTGATTCAAAAGTGCTTTGTGGGAAGGATTCAGCCATTGCAGGAAGTACTTTATAAAGAGGTGTCGTGATAGTAAAAGGGTTTGTCTATGGATATAAAGCCAGCATTTTATATACTTTCTTCTAAAAGTAATTTCTAGCAAACTCTCCATTCCTCACTCTCCCAGGGTTCACCTTTGGTTATGAATTAATGAGACATATTTGCATTAATATCAGTATAAATACATCCTCTCCACTTGGCTTTTGGAGTGATATTAAAAGGATCTGGTTTTAAAATACTGGAATAAAATGAAAAAGAGAACTCTCAGTTCAAATGCCTGAAACTCTTCCCTTGAGGTACTTTTGTGATGTTAATTGGGACAGAGCTAAGGTGGGCTGGACTTTTCTAACCCAGAAATGGCTCAGTGCTGGGGAGTGGTGGGTGAGGACCCAAACCTTTGAGTTGTAGATTTCGTTTTCAAGGTCAGAATTCAAGAAATCATCTGTGGCAGAAGAGGGATGGACTTTCCATAGATTTTGGATTAGGTGGGCTATTAAGTAACAGAAATATCCTGGAGGAAACATGCTTGGAATGTGCAGTTGTGGAATCACAGAATCGCTGAGGTTGGAAGAGACCTTCAAGACCAAATCCAACCATCAACCAGCACCACTCTGTTCCCCACACACCATGTCCTCAAGTGCCACATCCACATGTTTTTTGAAAACTTCCAGGGATGGGGACTCCACCCATTTCCCCTCCCAGTGCTTTACAGCCTTTTGAGTGGAGAACTCTTTCCTGGTGTCCACCCTGAGCCTCCCCTGGCCCAGCTTGAGGCCGTTTCCCCTTGTCCTGTCCCTGTTCCCTGGCAGCAGAGCCCGACCCCCACCCCCGGCTGTCCCCTCCTGTCCCCCCTGAGCCTCCTTTTCTCCAGGCATCACTGAGACTGAAATTTATAAACTTCTGATTTGAGTAAAAAGGGACAATTTTTTTTTTTTGCAAACTTGTTTGCTTTGGCAATTTTCTTGTTACGCCACTACTTTTCTATCAGTGTTTTTTCTGCTGGCATCTGTTCATTCAAATACTGAGGCAGAGCAGAGCTCGAAGAAAGATTTTCTCTCTTAAAAAATCAATCTTTCAAATCCAAGTACCACACATAAAAGCGACGACTACTGACCTGGGGTACCTGGTACATATTCTGCAGCAGAACCATCCAGTTAGATGGCAGGAAAATGCCAGTGTTATTCCACTTCCTAAACCTGATTCCTAGGGCAGCTGCAGGTGCTGTGGAAGGAGAACTTGATGTATTCCATAATGGGGAGTTCATGGCAGTCTGCTCTCTGCTTATTTTGTCTTTTTGCTAACTCGTAAAAGCACTGCAGAAGTACATTTCTTTGAAGCATTTGCAAGGTTATTTTAACTGGAAAGTTAAAATATAGAGTATTACCTTTGAATGTGCAAGAGGTGTAAAACACTGGCCTTAGCGTCATAAATACACAATGAAAAAATACCTGGGTTTTATGTTCTGTGACAGCACTTCCATAAAACACCCTTGTGTAATGAGTGAGGAACAAGTTTCACAGAGCTGAACTTTAAAATAAACTGTATTGCTGAAGCTGTTGCTGTTTTCCAGAATGAACCACGTTGTGAGAGCTGCAATCTCTTCCCTGCCTTTTGCTGTTTGTGAATTAATACTATGGGTCATTTCAATTACATAATTTTTGTACTTGTGTCTGCTTGGAAGCCAAATGGGATGAAAGGATGAATCATTAGTGCTCTCAAGTACGAAAATCAAAAGCTGCTCAGAATTTAAGCTGGAGCTCTCTAAATATTACACATAATTAATTTCCAGAATGCCAGAAACTGAGGATTTTGATGCATTAATTGTACATCAAACATCTTTTGCTTCCCTCAGTAAATGCCAGGTGACCCAGGTGGAGCTGCACCCTGAACAACCTGAGCACAGGAAGACCAGGAAATTGGAGTGGAAATTTGCACTTTAGCATTATGAGAAAAGAGAGGACTTTTGCCACTGCTTTTCCTAAAGAGCGGAGACATTCCATGTTTTCTGGAGTGCCAGAACCACGTGCACTTTGCATGTGTTGATGGCAGTTGTCCTCACTGCTACTCCCTAAGTTCCATTGGAATGGAGGGACTTTCTGCCTCACTGCCTGATCCAAATCCTGGAGTCTCTCATTTTTGGGAGCTGCTGTCAGAACTTGACATTTCTTCACCGTTTGTGTCACGTGACAAGAGCTCAGGTGAGCTTTTGCTAGCAATCCACTTAATTCCCTTGATTTCCAAGCTGCAGCAAAACAAATGACTTTATTCTGGAGTCATTGCTGCAAATTCAGTGGAAGAAACTTGTCCTTGTGAAGGTGGTGAGGCCCTGGCGCAGGGTGCCCAGAGAAGCTGTGGCTGCCCCTTGATCCCTGGCAGTGTCCAAGGCCAGGTTGGATTTTGGGGTTTGGAGCAGCCTGGGACAGTGGAAGGTGTCCCTGCCCATGGCAGAGGGTGGGAATGGATGAGCTTTAAGGTCCTTCCAACCCAAACCATGACTTCCAACGTTCCATGACTCTTTAAATGAGCTTTCTTCACCTCGGTGTAGTTTTCCATCACCTGTCAAGGGTACATCTGGAGAGAGCACTGGGGAAAACCAGCCTGTTGTGTTCAAGAATTGGGGATTTACTGCAAAATGATGGCTGAGACCTCGCTTTGAGCAGCCTTGAACAGGGAAGCGCTGTGGGACTGAGGAGGCAGGAGAGGGGACAAAGACAAGGAGGGAGTGTTTGGCAGGAAGGGGTCAGGTCTAAACCTGTGTGGGAGGTTTCAACTCTGAGCCTCTTTAAGTGGAGTCTGGAGGTCTCTGACAGTCAGAACAGCACTGCTGCCTGGGGTGTAAGAAACAAAATAATTCCTTTCTTTCTATTCTTGAGGCAGTAAAATTCAATGTTGTCTCTGCTGTTGAGCAGGATTGTGCCCAAGCTGGAGAAAACTTTGTTTGTTCTAAATTAAAAACTATTCAAATTTGCAGAGGTTATTTAATTAATTTCTTTAAGACCATCTATTTTACAACTCTCTGGAGTAAAAAGAACATCTGTGAAAGTAAAGGTGTAAGCAATGATCTGCTTGGAATATATTCCCAATTCCAAGGTGAGAAATCTCAGGGAGTCAATTACAGTATTGAAATTCTAGAACATGCAATTCACACTTCAGAAACACGGTTTAATTTGAATCTTTTCCTGCTGCAGGAGGCTGTAAATATCATGTGGAGTTGCTAACGAATGAGACATGATGATAATGGGAGAATGGATTTTAATCCTCAAAAAAACCACCAGAAGTTTGGGTATTTCATATCCCATATTTCACATTGATTGTTTAGTAATGCAACATATGTTTGCCTTAGAAGTTGTATGTACATATAAAAAACAGAAGCTATTGGACTTTTAATCTACATTTATATAATTATTATATGTCTCATTGTGATAGAGAAAATGCAGAAAAATATGAGTGTATTTTTGTTACACAGAAAAGCATTTCGTGATGGGAAGGAAGAATTGCAGAGGCTCAAACTGATTCTCCATCAGGCTCCCACACTGCCAAGACAGGGAGCAGTAAAGCTGGCCCACAGGGTAACTGGTGAGACCAGGAAAGTGCCAGAAACATCTGGCAGGAAAATGAATTCCAGAGTTCTGCAGCTGCCTACAGCCCTTGCCAAGCTGTGCCACGGGAAGGCTGGAAATTGGCTTTAGGAGTTGAACTGGTTTAATGTTTTTACTAAAAAAGTTGAACTCTTTTTTTTTTTCTTTTTCTCCCCAGAAAATAAATTGCACGGTTGCATAAAGAATCAATATGGAGTTAATCTTTAAATTTTATAGGTTCACAGTACAGTTTATATTTAAATTCTCATGCTGTTTTGGGCAATAGTTTCTTCAGTTCTGGGCGTAGCGGGATACTTTTGGGATGATGCAGAGGAAAGAGGAATTGAGTGACGGAGCTGGATTTAAGTTGAAGCTGAAGTACTTTTAGATTTAATATCCCTCAGTACCTCCATGGTGGCATTAAATATGATTTTAGAGAGGTTAGAAAGGAATAAGCAAGTTCTGCATGCAGAGGCTGTTTCCCGAAGCAGAAATTTTAAGTGTTTATGTTAAATTTCTTACACTCTACAAGAAGGATAATAAAAAAATCACTCTTTTGTTCCCTATCCTGAATTTTTTCTTTCATTCCCAGTTACTACCCATGGCTAACGATACATCCCTTAGTAAGGTGGAGCTTCTCTGTGGTGCTCTGCAGCTGCCCCTGCATGCAACAAACCCCTTTTCATCCAGGTGTGTGGAGGTCTGGGCCCTCCAAAGCTGTCTGGTTCCACCTGTCACTTTGATTTTAGGTAAAATACTGAAAGGATTTATCTCCTATTATGATTATCACAAAATCTCCAACCCTTCCTCACACAGTAATTCCTGGTACTGTTTCTTTTCTTAATGCAGACACTTCTTCCATAGTTATTTCTTCCCAACTTTTTTTTCCTCACATTCTATGTCACATTAGGAATGTTTTCAGTTCAGAGTTAAAAATAAAAGTTGTGAAATTTAAGGACTGCATTTGTTAGCAAGAAAATTAAAACAGCTTCCAGCAACAATATATCACATCAGCCTATCTTTGTGGTAATTATTTTAATACAGTAAAATTCATAAATTAGATCTGAATAGATTAAAAAAACCCAACAAAACATCCTTCACTTTTGTTCCTGGATTCTGCTCACAGAGTGTTTGTGCTTATTATGGTATTTTTCCCAAACTGAAGTTAAATTTATTCCTTAGAAACAAAATATAAACCAAAAAGCCAAGCAACAAATTTTAAAAAACCAAACCCAAAAAGGCACACAGAAAGTTTATGCTTTTATTGGACTCTGTTCCATTTTCTCTGCTACAACATTCCCTGGAGATACCACACTCCTGTTCCTTGGAATGGCACCTGGATTTGAGGGCTGCAGCTGCCTTCAGTGAGCTTTGTTCCCTGCTTTTGCTGTGCTGAATATTCACAGGAGGTGTCAAGGTCTGTACCCCGAATTTCTCACTCTGCACTGATGGCATTTTCTGCTGCTGAGGGTCTGTCAGTGTATGTTTGGAAGCTCTGGCACCACAAAAAGAGGTGCTACCTTAATTAACTGCTTCCACAACTTCCTCAGAGGGCTGGGAACAAATGCTGCCTCCTGCCATGCTGCCTCCAAAAATTGGTTGGAAGAACTGTAAGTCAGGAGCTGAGGCAATCCTTATTTCCTTTTTTCCTTCAGCTGTACCCTCATGGAGCTCTTCACTTTGAATAAATCCCCCAGCAAAGCAGGAAAATTTCCATAACCTTGCTCCTGTGCCCTAAACAAAAGGAAAAGGTAGGATTGCTCAGCATCTTGTCAATTAAAAGCCAAACAGACACGTTGGCCCTGCTGCCTTGATGTAAATTAGAAGGTATGGAAGGTTTTCTGGCTCTGTGTTTTGACTAATCCTGACTAAGCTTTATCTCCACCAAAGCCTCGTTTAGACATGGCTGGATTCTGCAGAATAAATTAGTCACTAGCAAAGCACCCCCAACAGTTCCTGAAGGGCTACATGAGCTTTAGGAGAGCCCAAGCAGCAAGTCAGTGGGAAAGGAATTTATATCCTGTCCAATCAAATAAGAATAATCAACAGTACAGAAAGAAGAAAGGACTGAAAATGAGGGGGTGAGAGGGGGACAGAAGTGCTGCAAAAGGAAAGTCCTGAAATTGCAGTGATACCTGAACACATCCTTTTTTAAAGTGTTTGTCAAAAAAGTGTGGGTGTTTTTTGTTCATTTAAAAAAAAAATATTTCCTTCTGTTTTCATTCTTGTTTTTGCACTGCAGCGTTTGGTTGGGATTTTCTGCTTTCCTCTCTGACCCTAATGAGTGTCTCCAGGATTCCTCCTTATTCAACAGTTACCATTCTCAATTAATTGGGCCAGGTTCTGGGTTTGGTTTAGCTAGGCTGGGTGGTGTGACTCGTGAATCCTTCCATGGCAATTCAATACTGTGGAGTCATTTTCTATAGCTGATGGGGTTTTAAACTCACGCTTTGTACAAAGTGAGCTCTTTGTGATCCCTCCCTTTTGACACAGAGCCAATAAATAGTTGAATATTCCATTTAGCAAAAAAGCTGTTTTTCTTTCCCTTTTCTACCCTTTCCTGCCAGGCTGTGTGTGTGTTTTCTGTGGGTTTACAGAACTAACTCTTCTCTGTGTTTGTGCCTTGTTCTCTGACTCGAGCTGTGTCACACAGGACGCTCTTGAGCCCAACTCTCTGTGTTTTCTCCATCATGAAATGCTTTGCATTTCCTCACCTGTGTAAGTACAGCTCAGAAATTCCTTCAGCTGCATTCCTTAGTGAAGGAGTGCAGGGAACAAAGTCTCCTTTTGCTGCCATTTGATACCTCTCTCTTCTAGGAATATCCAAGTTTGAGAGTTTGACCGTGGATGTGTAACTTGGCTGCTGGTAATGACCCAGCATGACTGCAGGAAGAAGGGAAGTCCAAACAGGTTGCCTTGCTGAGGGTGCAGGTGATCATCAAATCCAAGGGATTGATAGGGAATCCAAAGTAATCTCTTCTCTGACTTACTAGAAATCTTTAGTGTCACAGAATCCCAGAATGGTTTGAGTGGGAAGGGACCTCAAAGCTCATCTCATTCCACCCCCTGCCATGGGCAGGGACACCTTCCACTGTCCCAGGCTGCTCCAAGCACCAAAGTCCAACCTGGCCTTGGACACTGCCAGGGATCCAGGGGCAGCCACAGCTTCTCTGGGCACCCTGTGCCAGGGCCTGCCCACCCTCCTGGGGATCAATTCCTTCCCAATATCCCATCCAACCCCACCCTCCTTCATCCTAAGGCCATTCAGGTCATTTGCCATCCTGCAGTTTGTGTGTGTTGGTATGGCTGTACACCTGGCCAGCCCAGATGTGCTGTGCCAAGCCTTTAATGGTTTTTCACTGTAGATTCTCCTCTAACACAAGGCATTCAGGCTGGAGAGGCCACAGGCACCTGCCCTTCCAGCAATCTGTGCTGGATAATCCTGCTGCACATTAATCAGGATGCTCTGAGATGGAGCAGCTCATTTTGCTCCTGTGTCCCCTGCAGCGAGGCTGCTCTCAACATCCTGCCTCAAACTGCCTGTGGCTCTTTTATACATATTTATCCTGTGCCCGCAGCCTTCACTTTGCTGAGCTTAGTTTGTGTTTGCCCTTGCACAGTTGGTGTATGAGGAGAGCAACAACCTCGTCTCTTGGCCTTAGTGTTGGCAGATTTAAGAAGTTAAGCGCATCCTGGCCTGTTTTGTTAAACTCTCTCAAGGCATTTCTCCCCCCTTATTCCTTCTCTTCACCTCCCGTGCACTCCAAAAAGATTAATTTCAAGTACACAGCCCAGACAAGAGGTGGTGTTGGAGATAAGACCTTACATTGCTCCCCGGGATCTCAGCAGGCCTCTGGCCCTACCTGAAACCAGGAAAATGGACTTGGCAAAAAGCAGCAGCAAAGCTGAGGATTAGAAAAGAATTTTGAAACGTGAGCAGCTTGGGGAAGTGAAGCATGAAACTGTAAAATCACACACTTGGCATGTCCTGCTCTTATGTGTGGAGTCACCTGTAAATATTTATGACATCAGAGGTTTGATTAAGTATTTTGTCTTATAAAACATAAACCACCATATTTAATAGTTGTGCAAGATCCAGGAACAGCTGAAGCTGTTGTGCTTATCATTTACTTTATCGGCCATGTGGTTTGATCATATAAATGCATTCTTTTAAGTCCAGGGTTTTCTGTTCTTTTTTTAAAATCAGTGGTAAATTTGGTGACTTTTGGTTAATCTCAGGTGTTAGGCCCATTGTGGTCATTCAGAAGTACTTTCCTGTTCTCCCTTGGACTGATCCTGTGTTTTTGCACTGATAAATAATGGATTTAAGGAATCCAGAATGCAAACAACTGGTCCGCGATGCACTTTATGGTTTGATGTTTGAAGCTGCTGCACTGTGAGACTGAATCTCTGCTGACATGACTGAGGAGGTTCAGGCTTTTGTTCTGGAGTGATTGGTGTGTTTGTCCAGTGTCAGCTGGAAGCAGAGCTCTCCAGAGCCCCAAGGAGATGTTTCCAGGCTACAGAGTCATCTGCTTGTGAAACTCAGGATCAGGACAAAGCCCCCCGGGCTCCAGTTTTCACTAGACAATAATCTTCCCTCCAGATTTCATCAGGTATTTGACATACAGCAAAACGACACACATTCATCATCTCCTGATGTCATGAAGTTTTCCACTTTCCCCTGGCACAATGACCATTCAAACACACTATGGGAATGTGCACATCTGACATCCTACAGGAATGTTCACATCTGACACACGACAGGAATGTTCATATCTGACACATGACAGGAATTTTTAAATCTGACACACAACAGGAATGTTCACATCTGACATTTTTGGCTGCTTCTGAAGATGATGTTGTTCACTCTGGGGGGACTTGTCTGTCACTGGGAGCATTGAGGCAGCAAGAGCTGCAAGCTCAGCACAGCAGCTTTTTCTTGGCTGTCCCAGAAGAGATTCTTCTGCTGCTCCATGGATCTGGCTCCAACCTTGTGGGGAACCTCCACGTTCCATGTGGATGTTGTGGGCTGGAATTACTGCCAGGCTCTCTTGAGGTGTGCTTTGAACTGGGGAGCTTCTGTCTTGGTGTAAATTATCATGAAATCATGGAATGGTTTGGGTTGGAAGGGACTGAAAGACTCATCCCACCCCCTGCCACAGGTAGGGACAGCTCTCAGGCTGTTCCAAACCCTGTCCAGCCTGGCCTTGGACGCTGCCAGGGATCCAGGAGCAGCCACAGCTTCTCTGGGCACCCTGTGCCAGGGCCTCCCCAACCTCACAGGGAACAAATCCTGCCCAGCATCTCATCTAAAAAACCCTTTGTGTCTAACTTTAGTGCTGAACCATGGTTGCTCAAGCAGGTTTTATTGAGCCAGGCTTCAGAGGTGGTGCTGTTTTGTGCACTCTCAGCCCTGGGCTGGGCTGGGTGACTTTTAAAGCATCCTAAAAGAATCTGTCTGAATATGGAACTTCTATAGGATCTGGGCCCCAATTTGCAGAACTCCTACATGGCCTTATTTCTTATTCTAATCTGGTAGAGATGATTAATTTGCTTCAATACCTTTATTTTTTAAATGTGTGGCTTCAGTTTTAATGTGGATTAAACCTTGGATTTTCATCTGGGTTGCAACCTAGTCCACAACAGTGTCTGTGACAAAAGTTCAATATCTTATATGGCTTATTGTTTTTAACTTTTTCTGTAGAAACTTTTCACATCTGTTGCTAATTATCACTGAAATCACTGCATTAATGGCTTTTGCTTAAATCCACTTTCACTTCAGTAACTTTCATATTGTGTTAATTACTGTTCCAAGCTAAGATCTTCTGAAGAGAAATGTTTCCCTCAAGCAAATGTCTTAAAGTGTTCTCAGCTCAGTTGTTTTTTCAGGTGGGCTTTTTCTGGTGTGTGTTTTTTCTGAGTTTTGTTTTTCATTTTCTTGCTCTTCAGCTCCTGAGTTGCCTTTATCTGAATAACTGCAGCTGTTCTTAACACCAGCCCTTCCCCTCCTGTGAATGAGTACCAAACCACTCCTGGAGGAAGGATGTATATTTTGACTTTTACATGTTGAGAGAGCAGATTTGGAACAAATTGGGAAGGATTTCAGACCAACAGCTGCTGTGGACTTAGGTGGACTAGAAATAGAAACAAAAAAGCTGCTGTATTTTTCATGCTTTCTGATGCAGTTTCAGAATCATGTTTCAATTCATGTATATGTGAATGGCTTAAACTGAATTATCCTGAGAATCTTCTG
The DNA here is from genome assembly GCA_034509425.1 of Eopsaltria australis. NCBI lineage: Eukaryota > Metazoa > Chordata > Aves > Passeriformes > Petroicidae > Eopsaltria > Eopsaltria australis. The sequence goes on from JAVTVJ010000138.1 coordinate 6,187,689, forward strand.
ATGTTAAAGTCTGTTTTGGCCTGCCAGGTTTTACCCACCTGATAAAGAGTTTATTCCACCAAAACTGGAAGTGTCCACACTTGTTTTGAGAACTTACTTTTATTGTTGCTGTCTCCTTGGCTGGAATGAGCTCTGCTATATATTTTCTATTTCTCTATTGAACAGTGCTGCAGATGACAAAGCACAGCCTGCTCCTACCTCTGCAATTTCTGCCCAAGTGCCCAATTCAGTTTTCTTCCAGTTGTTATTTTAATACCATTCAGTAACTCATAATTTCCATAAATTCTCTGGGTTTGGTGCTGTGCTGGCACCAGCTGCTGCCAGAGGTGCACAAGTGCCTTGATGAGGGCAACAGGGATGGTTTGTGATGAGTCCTCTCCTCCTGACCTCAGCTGGGGAATTATTTTTAGCAGTGCTGTCCTCCAGGCCCTCTATTGTTTGCTGAGACTATGCAGCTGCACTGAAATACCTCTGTGCACAGGACATTTTGCATTTCTTCAACTGCACTCCAAAGTAAAAGGAAAAGATTAAATTCTTCACAGCTGAATTGTGGAATTCCGGAGAAAAACTCCTATTTCATCTCCTCCAGCCTAGCCTCTGTCTATTAAAGGCAGAGAGAACACAGCAGTCTCTTAGCCCTTATTCAAAACAACAAAGAAGAAAACAGAAATTTTTTAAGTGAAATCTGCCCTGCAACCATTTGGATTTTTTGGTTTTTTTTTTTTTCCTGGAGTAGCCAATAATTCCAGAAGTCAAAGTCCAGAAAAACTGATTAAGAAATGATCTTACCCTTTGTGCTGCTATCAGCCAACACTGTGTTTTAAAACATGTTGTCTAATTTAGCATATTAAACCACAATATACTTACTCTGCTTCTTGTAAGGGATAGAAAGGAAATTAAAGATCTCTCGAAAGATTTTTGGCCCTATTTCTACCAAGAGTTAAAAAAACAATAACAATAAAGTTGCCAAAATGATGCAGAGATTTTATCTCAGGCCTGACTGTTCCATTGGTTTTGATCAGCAATATTGGACATGTAGGGATTTTAGCTCTGTAATCGTTTGGATTATGCCTGGTTTTTGTGAAAGCAAAATTGCTCCATTTTAGTCCACTTATGAATAACAAAAGACACTGAAATCTCAGTCGTGGTGTTTGGTTTTCTTTAATGTTTATGTTGAAAACTTAGGGGAAATTGGTATCTAGAGCTTATAATTAAAAATCAAATACGAAATTGAGTCTGCATCCTGCTGCAGGATTGATTCCACAGTCATCACTAATGATGGGGGAATGCTTCTGCCATGATTAGACAGCTTCAGGCTCAGAGGAAAACCCCTTAATTAGCTGGGAGAAGTGAAGCTGCTGTGGCTGAGGCTTTGCAAGGTGCTTAATTTGCCTACTTTTCTTTGGCTGCAGGTGCCTCTAATGCTGAAGAAATGTTGTAGAAAATGTTCAGGTTTTGGAGAAGAGATATTAGAGAAAGACCAAATTATTTCCTCAATCACCTTCTTTTTTAGTATTTTGCCCTGTGATATTAATCTATAAATACATTGATTTGTCTTTGAACATCATAATTGTCTCTCTTAGCAGTGATGGCTAAACTGACTTCCTTCATTTATCCTCCAAATAATTGTTCTGGTTATTCCTATGTTTTGATCCTTAACCATGGAACACACTGATTCCAGAGGTGCTATTGGCCATGGAGAGCAGATAGTCTGATGAATTTTTTATGTCAGGATACACTTCCCAAGAATTTTGTTGGCTTCCTAAAAAAATCTTTATCACCATATCAGTGATATTCCTCAGCTCTTGCCATCCTTTAAGACTGGGACTCTGTTTTCAGAACTCAAGTACCCTTTTTAGGGTGATTTTTTCTTTTAAGTCAGTGCAAGAGCAATGCAGGAATACTCATCAGTTCAGAGCTTCCTGTCAGGTTTTATACACATTGTCTGAAGCATAAATCACTTAGAAATTCATCTTTCAGAAATCATTGCCACTTAAAGGAATATTTATCCTTCCTATAGGCTGGACATGAAAAGCCCTGAAGGAAAGCAGATGCTTTTGGAAAGGCTTGATGAGATACCTGGGCTTGCAGTAGGATGCGTTTTTAAAAATCAGACTACATACTTGATCTTTAGCAGTTTTAAGGTGGTCTGATAATGCAGACTTGCAGCTGGACTCATTTCTTATCTGTGCTACATTTTTGTCCACCAGAGTGACAGCTTGTACTTATTTTTTATGGCCATTCTGTACATCATCGTTTATGTTTTGATTGTGTCATGTCTGAACACAGGGAGATAAATGGGAGCTGTTCAGAGGAGCAAAGAATGAAGATGGTGGTGAGGTGGTGACCAGTTTTATGGCATTGCTGGAACCAGTGCTTAAAGGGAGTTACCGGAAATACGGGAGCTTTGGGACCTTCCTTTCCTGGAATACATCACCAGCACACCTGGGGTCTGCCTTCCAGAACATTTTGGGAACAGATCCCTCTGTTCACCCCATCCTAAGGTGAATCTTGGGCTTTCCAGGGCATCACTCTCTGTGACCAGGCCTTGTCCTGGTGACGAAATTCCCTTATTATACGGACAGGTAACACTTGGAAAGAGAGCAGAAAATCAATCCCTGTCACCTCACTGTGTTCTGGCTCTGTTAATACCATAGTGAGGTGTGAAAGTGATGGAAAGATCAGAGGAAACATGGAATTACAGACCAGGGAATCTTGCTTGGTGTGGGATCAGACCCTGGCATGGGCAGTATCAGTGATGGGAGCTGCTGCTGGCACAGAACTGGGGGCACTGGTGGATCCACCTGGGGGCTGAGCTGACCTCCAGTGGGACCTGGAGAGAGTTGGGTGGAGAGAAACCTGATGAGGTTCAACCATAGAAATGTAGGTTCTGCAGCTGGGCAGGAGCAACCCCCAGTGCTGGGGGGACCTGGAGCAGCTTTGTGGGGAAGGACCTAGGAATGCTGGTGGGAGACAAGGTGACTGTGAGCTGACAGAGTGTCCTTGTGACCTGGAGGGCCACTGGGATCCTGGGGATATCAGGAAGAGTGTGGCTGGCAGGTCAGGGAGGGATCCTGTCCGTCTGTCCTGCCCAGGTGAGGCACAGCTGGAGTACTGTGTCCAGCTCTGGGCTCTGCAGTTCAAGAAGGACAAGGAGCTACTGGAGAGGGTCCAGCGGAGGCCACAGACATGATTTGGGGTCTGGAGCACCTCTCAGATGAGGGTCAGTCTGGAGAAGGGAAGGCTCAGGGGGGATCCCATCAATCCACACAGACATCTCCAGGGGGTGTCAGAGGATGGTGCCAGGCTCTGTTCAGTGGTGCCAGGGACAGGATGAGGAGCAGTGGCCATAGAACACAAGTTCCACCCCAACATGAGGAAGAACTTTCCATGGAGGGTGGCAGAGCCCTGGATCAGATGCCCAGGGAGAGTCTCCCTCTCTGGAGACATCCCAAACCCAACTGGGCATGTTCTGTGCCACCTGCTCCAGGTGCCTCTGCCTGGGCAGGAGGATTAGACTAGGTGATCTCCAGAGGCCCCTTCCACCCCTGCTATTCTGGGATTCTGGGAATATTGACTGTGCCAGCTTGTGGCCCTGCAGTGGGCTGTGTATAATGCAGAGCTGGTGGTTTTGTCTGATACTGTCCTGCCTCGTGCAGCGTGGGAATTCCAGGTGATTTTGACCTGCTAGGAGCAACAGCATTAATCCTTGCCTGAGCAGGGACTGCAACAGTTTCCTCAGGTGGTTTCAGTATGCTCTTGGAAATTGTCTTGGCTCCCAAGCATTTCAGGCTGAGGACACTTGGAATTCTTTATAAAGCCCCCCTCAGCAGGGCCGTGCATCTCATCACCTCTACTTAAGGCAGGGGCTCATTTTCCAGTTTGCAGGGGGGTCAGAGGGAACATCATCACATTCTGGGGTCATCTCTGCATCCTCAGGGTTCCTGCTGTCAACATCCTGTAATTACAGTTTGGGAACTGAATTATTTAGTGTTTCATAGCTGCTGAAGGGATGAATTTTATTTACTGCCTCAGGAGCTGGTTGTTCCATGTCTGAGTAGGTGGATATTCATGGAGAGAGCTCTTCACTCACTGCCCTTGCACCCCCCAGATTTGTTTCTCCTGTCCAAGGAATCGATTCTTTCTCAAGGAGGGGAATGCCTTGTAAATTGTGTTTAAAGGATGTAAAAAGGGTTGGGTTTTTTATTGTCTTGTCTCATGGGGAGTGAGAACGCTTTTATTATAAAATGCCACACTGCCTTATCCCCTCTCACAATTTCACCTCTCCTGGGCCATTCTGAACAACAGGTTCTTCACAAGTCTGAGATCAATGAAAGGAGTCTGTGGGATTTTAGTCTTTCACTGATTTAAAGTCTCTCACAGTCACATTAGTTTAAGTAGACACTACAAAAAAGGGAGAAGAACCTCTGTGTTAAACTCTGTAAAGTCACAGAGTCACAGAGTGACTCAGGATAAAGCACAGGTTTTAATTCCAAATCTATTTTATTTCCTACAAGGCCTTAATGTTATTATTTGTAGCTATAAAGACATGGCTGACCTAGAATATTTTTAATCTCATTAGGAAAAAAAGTTTCAATATTTATGGTCTTGATTCAATTGGGTGATTAGTTTCATTTTAAACATAACTTAGGTGACTCTAATAATGACTTCACAAAGGAAAGGTCCCCTCACTACCTGCAGTGTGAGGTCTCAGAAAGGTTAAGTAATAAATGTTAATTTTATTGTGCACTTAAAAGGCACTAAAAATGTGAAAATTACACCAAACTTACCTAGATCTTGTTTGCTTTTAGTTTGAAACTGTTTTTTTTTTAAATGTTGCCTTACTGTAGCACTGTTTTGGTGAGTTTTGGTTTTGTTTTGGTTGGTTTTTTGTGCTCCGGTTTTTGTCCCCATGGTCAAAACCCCTTTCTTAAAACACAATAAGGAGAAGCCATTTTAATAAGTTTATTTTTGTTGTGAATCTCATTGTGTGTATTCAGTAGGCTGACTTACCATTTTATTTGTTTTAGAAAACAGCAGGGCAGATCTTTTTTTTTTTTTTAATTTAATTTTTTTATTTTTATTTTAGTTTTTCAAAACACAGCCATGTCTGTTAAAATTAATTAGAGTTGAAGGTCAGAGTGTCAGTGCTGCTGGAGTTGTTATGACACGTTTTTAGGTGCTGAATCTCAGCAGCATTTAGAATCACAATCAGCAAAATTCAGTGAGAGGAGCCAAGGGAGGATGCTGATTAAACTTTTGCTTGTGCTGTTGCTCTTGTGCTGATTTAAAAGCAAAAATCACCATAAAAAGCGCAAAATTGCGGGGTCAGGAATGGGACTGGATCCTCCTGGGTCCCTGGCAACCCAGGATTCTGTGATTCCAGACAGAAATTCTCTAACTTGCCAAAATAAGCAACGAAACAAACCTTTCATTCACTTCAGAGTCACTTGAGGGGTTTTTTTAACTTTAAATCAGAGTACATAGAAAATAAAATCTGCCAGGCAGACTGAGAATGCAGCATTTCAAAGCCAGAGGATCAGGGAGGTTTGACCATTCCCTCTGCCTGCTTCCCTCATTATGCCAATGGCATCTGGAATTTTGGATGGTAGAGGGAAGAGCTGCTCTCTGCTGTACCAACCCAAGGCTTTCACTGGAAGTGGGCACCAACCTTCCCTTCCTGCTGCTGGCACAAACACAGTGGGGTCCCTGGCCCTCTGATGTTTAAAGGGAGACATCAAAGACAAATCCCTCAGCTGGAACTTGGGGAATGCTCTTCTGCTGTCTCTGTTAGTGCAGGAAAGCAGATTTTGAAGAATCTCCTTGAGTTCTGGTCCTTTGGCTTGGAATTAAATTCCTACCACTCATTTATGCACAAAAAGAAGGTCAGCAGGTCATGAGGGGGCTGGAAGATTGAATTTGAATTTCTCTGGTCTCTGACAGCCTTTGCCTCACCTGAAACCACGCTGCTCGTTTCCTTGTCCAGAAAATCCTTTCTTTTTCCTGTGGTAAGGACATCAATGGATAAATTGGAAAATCTGAGCTGAGCTACTTATACATGAAAGATGTTAAAGAATCTTGGCTAATCAAGACAATGTATTCAAGTCAGTTATTACTGAAAGTTAATCTGGTGAGTTTTTATAGGTTTTTGAGCTGGAATGGCAACTGAAAATGAATAATTTTGTATTACAGAGTGTTTTCACGTGGTTGGGAATGGCACAATGCTGCAAGAGCTGTACCAGTTCTAGACTTGCTATTTATTTAACATTTCTTTAAAAATTAGGTTTGTATCAGGAATTAAAAGGATTACATTAAAATTAGAGATGATTAGGTGAACTGTTATGCCAGTTATGGGAAATCTAAAAATAGCTTCAGGTATAACAAGCAACTTCATTATATTAATGTAAAATATTTTCCTATCATTAAAAAATTAAAGAACGTTCCAAATGTTATTTTAGCTCCTAGGAAAAAAAATCAAAATCTTAATTTTTTAGACTTATTGCTTTGTTTTTAAATGAAATGTTACCTACAAAGTACTTTCAGGGCATTTCACTGATCTCAGAGAAAATACTCTAAAAAATATCATCCAGCTTGAAGGGAAATAGCCATTTGAGTTATTTTCTGTCTCTTCCCTCGACACCTAATATTAAATTAATTTATTAATTGTCAGGAACAGCTACAAAGCAGTGCTGCACTGCTCCTGCTAATTTTGATTTCCTCAGAAAGTGCACCGTTGTTTTCACTTGGAGAAAACCAAACTGCGCTTGCTGGAAATAGCAATGAGATGCAGAGATGAGAGGGATTGTCATGGGAACGTTTTATCATTCCCTGGGAAGTGGCTCATGATCCTGCTGTAGTTTTCTTGTGTGGACTGGGATAATTTGGTCCTTCCCTGCCCCTCCCACAACCAGGAGAGGGAAGCTGTGTCTGACCAGGGGGTTTCAGGGATTACAGTGCCACACACAAAAATAAATTACATTTTTTTTTGAGGGGTGAGATTGCTTTGTGTCCAAGTACAGGCACGCTGAAATCTGATTTTTGTTCTTACTTTTTGCATCTGACATTTCATGGAGACTCCTCAGGAGCAGCCTCCAAGCAAAGGGCCATCACCAAGTAGTGTCAGGAGTGATTTTGGTGTCATCAAAACTCATTTCCTACCTTGAGTGTTTCCTCACAGCCGGGTCCCCTCTGCTTTGGGGCAGAGCCTGGCTTACAGGGTTATGAATTTATTTAAGGCTGGTACAAAAGCAAAATAAACTTTGCTTCTTGTTCCTTCCATGGCCTGGTTTTAAATGCAGCCAGTGCCCTTCAGGGGGCAAGAGAGGGGGAGTACCAGGATGTTCCTGCATTTAAAACTGCAGCCTAGGAAAAACCAAATGAATAGAGAGAATTTCTTTGGCCCTAAAATTCCTCCTAATGCTCAGTTTTAATGAGCTTTAATCACATACCTGCTTGTTCTGTGTGCTTTGCCTCATCCAATCTCAGTTACTACGGCATTAAATATTGTCTGTGTGCTTATGAATGTATAAAATAATGGGAGAAATTGAATTATGACAGTGATCCATGGATATATTTTGGAAATCATACACAAGCACAAGGAACCATCAATCTAGTCCTGCAACAGTTTTTAAATTTATTGAGCCTGTGTACTGAAAATGTTAAATGAACTCATGTATTTTAAGTCACCGTGTTTGGCACAGCTGGGCTTGTTTTGTTGTGGTGTGGTCAAATGACCTCAGAAAATACTTATTTTGAAGTATGTTCCATCTTGCTGAAATCAAGGCTGTTACTTGAAGGATAGGTAGGAGAACACACTCAAAGGCATTCGTTATAAATCAAACCAATCCTTTCTCTGCAAAGCCTTGATTTATGCACGTCAAATTAACTTTTCCAAACTTGTTGCAATTTATCTCAAACATGGGACTTCTCAAAAAAAGGGAAATGAAATGTATTTGTGCTGTGCACTCAAGGTAAAATTTTTGAGTCAGTATTAATCAGGAACAATGTGTTCCAGGATGAAGGGAACGTAATTCAGCAGACTCCTTTGGAGCAGCAGTTGTTCTCCTGGCTGACAGAGGGATCAGAAAAAATGGTAAGAAAACTTCTTCTTTTAACTGGAAAGTGTGTCTTCAATTCTCTCCCTCTTTCTTTTTTCCTTTTTATTTTAATCCACTATATTAATAATCTGAAAATGCATATTGGGAGTTTCGATGGTGAAGTGTTGAACAGATAAAACAGGTAAAGATTAAACTGTTTAATTGGAATTGTGGAGTAGTAAAGAAAGTGTGATGGTTTATTACCTCCAAAGGTATAACTAATGTGTCATTTCTGCTGTTCTGCATGTACAAAAAATAGTTCTGGGGTCTGGGATAGATTTATTATTCTTCATTGATTGCCTCATTCTGCAGTAGGACATTTCTGGCAGTAAAGCAGCAGAACTGTCACATCCATCATGATGTGTCGGAGATGTGTCAGGGCTGGGGCTCTTTTTTGAACTTTACTGCTCCTGAAAAATGTAGCTGAGCATTATAGGCAGAAGTCTGACATTTCCAAGATGAAAATCAATCTTTTTTTATGTGGTGATTCTCAAAGCAGACTTGAGCTTTGATTGCACAAGGGGTGGTTTCACACGTTGGGGGATACAACAGGGACACCAAATAATTTGGGTAACAGATCTGGCAGGTGTTCTGTAATGAATATAAATTGGAGAAATGATCATAGAAGAGATACTCAAGTCAAGATGGCACAGCAAACATTGATCTGCCGCTGTCACAGCTGGGAACCTGAAGGTGTTTCTTTTTGGTTCCCATATTTTCTTGTATTTCTCTTAAAAGCTGGGGATTAACCAGGTAAATACAGCCTTTTGTGAATTTATAATCCATATTGTGAATTTATAATTCATATTATACCATATTTAGAGGAGTGGAAGAAAAGAATTGTTAAAATTAATTACTAGAAGCATGAGAAACAATGAGAGGTCCTAATGTACAGGAAGTGAGAGCAGATGAAACATTTTGAGCTTGAAAATGAATGCTAAAAAAATGTTCAAATGTTCAAATGTTCAAAATGTTTACATGTAATTGTAAATACCTTGAAAAAAGAAAAGTCATGGTGTCACAGGTCCTGGGGCTCGGCACCTGGGCATTATGGTGTTATTAGAGATGAAAAAAGGACAGTTTTATGCTGGTGGCTGTGTCTAGAAGCAGCAGAAATCTGAGGAGAGGGGCAGAGCAGAGCCACGAACAGCCAGACAAGCACAAATTTTTAGATGCTGGGAGTGTGATGATAAAATATTTTGATGTTGGGTTGTTTCCCAGGGAATATGTTTGGAAATAATGAGCAGAGCGGTCTTGTTTTCTCATATTATTTTTATTCAGGGAACTATCTAAATAAATAAGATGATGATGATGATGTGATACTCAGTTGTCCCCTTCCAAGAGGAAGGAGCATGGAAATTCCATGTCGTAGCCACTTTCAAAGATAAAGATAATCAGTTGCTATTTAAATCAGGAGGTTTTAGCTTGGTTGTTTCTCAATTAAGCCACTCAAATGCGTGCTGATTTTCCCCACAAATAATGCCCTGTCAGCCTCAAAACACTGACTCAATTTTGTTAAGGATTTTAGCAAGGCACGAAATGCATAATTAGGGGAGGAACAGTGTCATCCCTTTGAGTTCCTAGCAATTATTTAATTTAGGACAAACAGCAGAAGTCCCTAGAGCACACGAGTAGCCTGAAGTTTAAACAAGATGACAGCTAAGATGGATCAATAATTTCTCATCCCTACAGTTACTAATAATAAGGTGAAGAAAGAAATATTGGCTATCTCCAAGCTAAAGGCACTGAGAGAAGCAAATCCACTCCACTCCAGAGTGGACTCCATTAACACAGATTGCCTTCAGCCCATTAAGCCTCAGCACTGAGCTGTTTTAAGCAAGACTTTGTTTCTAAAACTCTGGAAGCCAAGGAATTAAACCCTACCTGAGTATTAAAAGCATGTTTTCTGAGCCTTAATAAAATGACACTTTGTCTTACTTTTGTGTCTCCAGTCATGCAGGAAATTAGAGGACTGGCTTCTTCCTGCAGACTTTGGGTTTCAGGCTTCAGGCTCAATTTGGCAGCTTATATTGCTCAAATTGGCTTCTAAATGAGATATTTGTTTCTAAAGTACGACTGATATCAACTTGCTTACAAATACTTACAACGTGGACATGTCTCTCATTTGATTCTGTAATTATATGATAGTTTTTCTTGTCAAGAGAGCTCAGAAACTTAATACTGATTTATGTTCCTGAGTTTCTGAAACTGCAATGTGTCATTGTTGAGCATAATTTAGAGAGCCTTTTTTCTCCCCTCTAATCTTGTACGTGCCAAGCTTGAGCTCATTTGAGGCTGGAATGATCTCAAAAATCCTTTAACCCTTGTTGTGGGAGTGGTGACAGTGGCATGGATGAAGATGATGCCATTGAGGTGTCTGATTTCTTTATGGTTATCTGTTTGATATGAAGTGGTATTTTCAGGCAAGGCCCTGAATAAACTCAGCATTAGAATTATTAACATCTCTTGGGTGTCCTGTGAGGTTTCATCTTCCCCTGACACCGCAGGAGGTGGATATGGATGCTCTGCTTGCCTGTGTCCAAAATGCACTGGAGGTGCTGCAACGTTCTGTGCTGACACCCCAAAGTCAGCCAGACCTTGAAGGGATCTGTCTGTGTCTCCTCAATAAAGTGAGTTCCTCAACGATGCCCAAAATGTTTTTAAAATTAAAATTTAAAAAGGCCAGGTTTTGATGGAATAAATGATCAGTCTTTCTTGATGGACAAGAAAAAGAAAAAAAGTTAAAAAATCAAGGGACTGCCTTCCAACCCAGTCCATTCTGGGACTCTATAATTCTATGATCAGTGGATTCGGTATTGTAATAATATATTAAGGGGCAACTACATTTAAGGAGCACAGTGGCATTTTTGTTTTGAGTCAGGTTTTTCCCCTTTATTTGCATTTCAGACCATCTGTAGAGGCCCAGGCAAGCTGCAGTCTGTGCCCCAAAGTCTCTGCTGGAACCACTGCATCACAATTCCCCAGTTCAAAGGAGGCTGCCATTGAGCTGATGCATTTAACATACAGATAAATAAATGCACAAACACAGTCCATATTTTCAATTCATTTTCACAACAAAAACTAAAATCATGATGTTGAGAATTGATTTCAGCTTTTACATTAATAAATTGATGGGAATATTCTGAACATTAAATTCTCCTTGAATTTCTTTTGAAGCATGATGCATTATTTGAGAGACAGTTTGTGGGATGTGGAAATGAATTTTTGACACATGTCGATGTTGTGATCAGAGCTCTCAGTTTCCCAGGATGAAATGAAACCAAGGAGCTGATCCAGCAGTGGCTGGATCAGGTGGACTCTCTGTCATGGATACTTTGATCTGTGTGCTGAACCTGTGCTCCCCAGTCCGTGACCTAGGATCAGACAAGGAAGTGTGGGATGTAGGCAGGAGTTTGGGCTGTTTGGTTTCATTTGCATTGGAAGATTTTTTTTAACTCAGTGTTAACGATTATTCAACTTTATTCAGCTCAGTATGAAGTGTTGATGTTTCAGCACTGCTGTGCTCACCCCGTGTGTTTCTTTTACGAGGAGAGGGTAATTCCTGTCAGCTGGAAGGTCTGAGTAGCTCAAACTGCACAACTTTCCTCTGAGGGCTGGTTGCCAGTGGGATGGAGAGCAGTGGTGGGTTGCAGTTTTAAGAGGATCATCAGAAGCATGAGGTGAGGAGGAATCCAGCAGAGAGAGGGGGTGAGGTGGGCAAAGCTCATGGAGTGTTCCTCACTGCCTTGTCAAAGGGATAACCTTGGGAACTGTTCATTTATTTGCTATTTGATGAGTGGAGCAGCATTTCTGTGCCTTCACGGCCTAACTAGTGTCAGAGGGGGTTGTTTATCATCAAGTTTTGTCCTTGTGGAGGGAGCCAGGCACGGGCTCAAATTGGTGCATTGGTCAGAGGGGCACGTACCTGAGGGGAAGTGTTCTGGCTGAGCTGCTTTAGTCAGATAAAACAGCCTCCTGCTGGAATGCTATCCACGTGCAATTGTCCTTTCCTAGCTGCTCACAGCTGGGAAGTGCAGGATATACACCAACACTGATATCTGTTCAATTTTTCTCTCCAAAACCACCTCCCAGATGTACCTTTAATGACTCTTTAATTCTGAACCGTTTCCATCTCTGATAAAATTGCATTAATTACTCATATTCCTGTATTTGCTTTGCTATGAAACAGAATAAATTTACTCTGTGTTATTGCACAGCATTCTGGGACAAACTGCAATCCAGGATCTGTTGTGTTTGTGTCATCACAGGGGATCTTTGAAGCACAGGCTGAAGCAACAGAAGTGTTCTGCACTCGCTGGGGGTGCATTTGGGCCTTGAGGACTGCAAAGAGAGGATGTTTTTCCATCCTGTATTGACAGATTTGCCGGCAGAAATAAGTAGGGTAGGTCAGGTGACTGTTCAGTGATGCTGTCACCCTTTAAGTTCATTTAGAAGAGAGTGTGGGCCAGCAGGGGCCCCTTGCTACCTGTTGTAAACAAGGTGGAGTGTTAGGTTTTCCTTCACCTGCCCAGAACAGCCCTTCTGCAACACTACAGTCCAAATCCCCTTATATCTGTGTCCATGGAATGGTTTTGGAGCTCTTCACACTTCCAAAGCAGACTGTCAGAGGTGTGGAGGAAGGAAAGGGGCTCTGTTTCCCCCAGTGATGTTTTGGGGTGGATTGTTAAAAACAACCCAAAGCTTCCACGGTGTCATTTGTCTGTTCTTGGAGAAAATTTGAGTGGGACAGTAGATTGTGGGCCTAGAAGGCCAATGGCCCCTGGGCTGTGCCAGCCATGGGGTGGCCACAGGCCCAGGGCAGGGCCTGTCCCCTGGGCTGGCCCTGCTGAGGGACCTCGAGGGCTGTGTCCAGTTCTGGGCCCTCCTGGCCAGAGAGCCCTGGAGGGGCTGGAGCGTGTCCAGGGAAGGGAAGGGAGCTGGGGAAGGGGCTGGAGCCCCAGCAGAGGCTGAGGGAGCTGGGAAAGGGGCTGAGCCTGGAGAAAAGGAGGCTCAGGGGGGACCTTGTGGCTCTGCACAAGTCCCTGACAGGAGGGGGCAGCCAGGGGGGGTCGGGCTCTGCTGCCAGGGAACAGGGACAGGACAAGGGGAAACGGCCTCAAGCTGGGCCAGGGGAGGCTCAGCTTGGACAGCAGCAGGAATTTCTCCATGCAAAGGCTGCTCAGGCCTTGGCAGGGGCTGCCCAGGGAGCTTTGGAGTGCCCATGCCTGGAGGTGTCCAAGGACGGCGTGGCCGTGGCACTCAGTGCTCTGGGCTGGGGACAAGGTGGCCATCGGGCACGGTTTCTAAAACGAAAAGATTCTGTGATTCTGGGGTTCGAGGTTGGTGGATGAATTTTCAAGAGGAAGGATGATCACAAACATCTGTAATGTCTGTGGTGATCTCATAGAGAAATAAGTCTGAGCCTTGGTGATTTTTCATTCTACAGCAGGGCTTTTATAGTAATAAGGAATTTGGTTTTCACAACTGAAACCAAATAGTGTGTTTTTAAAAGCCAAAAATAGTTTTTTGGACTTAGTTTTTTGTGTTCCTTTAATGCAGGGAGGCACCCACCTTTTGAGTTATTGGCACCTATGCATCTTAATAATTTCTGAATTTTACCTGAGTTTTCATTCAAGAACAGGTTGGATGGGGCCCTGAGAAACCTGTTCTGGGGAGTGACATCCCTGCTCATGGCAGGGGGGTGGAATAGGAGCTTTTTAAGATGCCTTCCAAACCATTCCAGAATTCTACTGTTCTAATCTAGTTTCCATTTTGCCAGAGAATAGCTGGTGAGTCAGAGGCATATATTGGCAAACATTCCATATGCCACCGTGTAATAATTTATGCTTGAAACAAGCTTGTGGATAAAGATCTCCCTTTTGAAGTTGCAGTTCCTTCTCTCTGTAAAATGGAGAGAGGGGGGGTTGGAGGAACAGGTTGTGCAGTTTGCTTGGATTTGGGGGGCATTGCTGCTGACAATTCTGCCCACAGTTACAGACTGGTGCCACAGAGCAGCAGATTCACTTTTCCATCTCTTTTTTTAACCCCAAAGGTCTGCGATATCAAACCTATTGAAAAAAGTATATATATATATATGTGCATATATATATGTGTATATATATATATATATATCTTGTCCTTAATGAATGTTTCTGATTCCTTCAAGGTTATAGGGACATAATTTCAAAGTATGAATCATTCTGCTGAGAGTTGTCTTAAAATTGGATGCAGATTGTGTCTGTTACAAAATTCAAAAATCTCTTAAATTTGTCTAGATTTATTTATAATATATGTATGTTCATATAACATCCATGTTATTAAACATATTTGCCTAATATTTCTTGCATAGAGAGTTTGAATATTGACTGACCTTATACACCCTCAGACTCCCTACCATGGCATCTTAGAGAGGACTAACTTAAGACTTAATTTAGTCCCAAATTTTATAAAGGATAAAAAGAAAATCAACTTTTTCTATCCCTGATGTGAAGTTTTCTGCATTGTCTCAGCTTGGGGTTTATTGAGTTCCACATCTGTGATGTCAGGACTGCAGAGAGGCACCTCATCCCCAACAGTTCTCTAGCATTGTGACACCAGGGGAGGTTCAAATCAGATATTAGGGGGGAAAACTCTCTGGAAGAGAGTGGTCAGGCACTGGGATAAATTGGTCAAATACTGGAATGAGCTGCCCAGGAAAGTGGTGGAGTTACCATCTCTGGAAGTGTTCTAAAGTTGTATGGATGTGGACCTTGGAATGTGGTTTAGGGGCGATGCTGAGGATCTTGAAGGTCTCTCCCAGCCCAGATGATTCTGTGATTCTGGAAGCCGTGACATGAACTTGCCAGGTTTAATTTGGGTTAATTTCTTCATCTCCCAGGAGGTCTGCTGTGTGTCTGGGTGGCTCTGCTGGTGCTAGACAGATTCCCACACCCAGACAGGGAAAAGTTATAAATAGCAGTGTAAATCCTGAGCAGCTACTGAATCTGTACAACTCCCAGATGATCCCAGGGATCAGGCCTCTGGAAATATTTGGTGAGCAAGCTTTTCCTTCCGTTTCTCAGGGAGCCAACTGATTGTGTCGAGCAAAGCAATGTTTTTAGGAGCGTGATTTCTCAAGGGCTCTAATTGCTGTGTGCTGTGCAAGAGGGATATTGGATGTAATGCTAAAACTGCTTATTTATAAATTAATGTTATCTACTCAAAATTAGTGTTGAAGAGGGCTGATTGCCATTCCAGTCAGTGGTAATATGTTCCTTGAGAAGTTGTTAGTCATACTTTATTTTTCATTAAGTTGCTAATTTTGGTGGGGTTTTTTTTCCATGTGACAAATCTTCTTCATATTTCAGCTTCAGCTTCACCTGAGTTTAACCAATGTCTCAATGCTTCATGTGTTAAGCACTGGAATGGGTTGCTAGGGCAGTCCTGGAGTCACCATCCTGGAACTGTTCAGAAAATGAGAGGATGGGGCTCTTTCTGGTGTGGTTTAGTGGCCATGGTGGGGTTTGGTAGAAGGCTGGGCTGGATGATCTTGGAGATCTTTTCCAGCTGTATTGATTCATTGATTGCACGACAGTGGTAGCACTTTAGGTGATCTTACAGCTGTTGTGTTCTCTGTTTGCATTTCTTTCCTTCCCTCGCACTGCAGACACAAAGCTGAGGCAAAGCCCAGCCTAAATGGATCACTCTCAGTCTTCTTCCTAACGAAAGAGAGCATAGCAGAAAAAAGACCTTGCTACACTCATATCTTTTGAAGCTGCTGCTTCTTTTCAAACTGGAATGTTTTCTATTTAAATATTTATTTTCATTGCTCATGGTAACTGCAGCTGTCCGTATGTGGGGGCATATTTTTATTCACCAGGATGAAGCATGAAAGCTCAAACTGCTTTAAAGCACATTATCTACTTTCGCTGTGGATAAAAAATACCTATCTTTAATCAAACCACACATTATCTTTTGTTTCAGGCAAGTAGCTCCTCAGAAGAGATAGAGATTGGAAAGATTATTAAAAAAAACCTATTCAGCAGCAATCCGTGGTCATGTTTAAGACCAGGCTGTGGTTCTGAACCCAGTAAATCTTGATTCTCATCCTGTTAAACCTGGCAGCAATTGGATTTACACTTCCCAAGATCAAGAAAAAATTAATTCAGAGAGAAGTAATGGTGTACATCCATATATTATGTCACATATATTATATTATATCCTTTATATTATATTAAAAATGTGACAGCAGAGAGAAGAAGAGCAAGCATGTGGTGTTGGTGTATGAGCACAGAGACTGAAGCAAGTATGAAATAATGGAAATAATGAAAACAGACAAAATCCATCCTAAAAAAAAGCATTGCTGGAAATTAGGTTACAAGCATTGCCGTGATCCATTGAGTTGCCTGTGGTCAAAACATTCAACTCCAATATTTAAATGCCTAAAATTGGACATAAAGGGAAGAAATACTTGATACCTAACTAGCAATTTTTTTTTCTCTAAATGCAACCAATGCAACTTAAAATCTTTTAACCCCAAGTAGTTTTCTGTTGAAACATGTGGGCAGGGAAGTTCAAGTGCAA
Source organism: Eopsaltria australis (assembly GCA_034509425.1). Taxonomy (NCBI): domain Eukaryota; kingdom Metazoa; phylum Chordata; class Aves; order Passeriformes; family Petroicidae; genus Eopsaltria; species Eopsaltria australis. The sequence goes on from JAVTVJ010000138.1 coordinate 6,204,347, forward strand.
GTAGCTTATATGAGTGTGTGGGTAGAGAGTTCCTTCCCAATTGCTCTCGAACAGGCAGGGGTTTAATACAGTATTAAAGGATGAAATGGAAGTGCATGAGAACACCTGAAAAAACCACAGATGACTTCCAAAAGAAGCAAAAATATGTCTGAGTGTCAACTATTTCCTTCAGGTTTCTAAGAGGTGAAATGGAGATGCATGAGACAGACTCACATATAGCTCGTGTGGCATTTTGGGGCAGGGTCAGGGCATTGAAAGCAGGGAACTCCTTCCTCCTGCTGCACAGTTTTCCTGAAGGAACCCTCTGGACTGTGATCTGGTAGAGAAGAAATGGTCAAGGAATGGAACATGTTCGTTTTGTATGAGTTTTCCCAAATTATCTTGGTTAGCAAATCAAGGACTGTGTGTGTGAGTCTAGTTTTAAAGACAGAACTCATCGCCTCCTTGAGGAAGAAACTCTGGGGTTATGTGGACAATGGAGCTCTGGTCACTAAGGATGTTTTGTTTCAGTGTAGACATTGGAAAATAAGAGGTCATTTTAGTAATATAAAATTATCAGGCTAATCTGTTAATTAGACAAGTGGAGTGCCCGTCACTGTCCAACGAAGGCGTGGACAGGGCACTCAGTGCTCTGGGCTGGGGACAAGGTGGGGACAAGGTTGGACTCCATGGGAGTCCTTTTTTAACCTAAATGATTCCATGATTCTAAATCCATTTGCTGTTCATTCTCCTTTCCCTGTTTTTTTATAATGTACTTTACTTCTGGAATATTTATTTTGTAAAATCTGTGCACATTTTCCTTTATCATCTCCTGGCATTTAACAAATTATATGTGGTACAGACACCAGTGTGAATCAGCACTTAACTCACAAAATTTTAGCTATTTTAGGGTATTTTGTTTATTAAAGAGCTCTGTTTTGGAGGAAATACAATGATTACAGAAGTCTCTGAGGATTCAAGGAAATGAAAGCAGCATATGAGCAGTCTTTTCTGATAAAGCTGGAAAATTACTCAAAATGGTTTGAGCCAGAAATGCATGAAAATGACAGGATTTTCTGGGGCCTGTGATTTTGGTGGCCTGACTCTCTTTATCTGATGTTGTTTGGTGTTACAGTTGGTGTGTACCTGTGTCATGTTATCAACTCGCAGCATTTATTTATTAATTTGAAATAGAAGTATTTTTCAGGACTTATGATCTGTCCTAATTTAAATCTAAGAATACTCTTTATTTACCCCTGGGTTTCTACATCTTCATCCCACTCAATTTCTATCTCTGATTACCTTATCAACTCAGATGTGTGAAGTTCTTGGTCTTGCAGAGACAACTTTTGTCCATGAGCTATGGGCAAAAGTTCTGGAGAAAAACCCAGGAATTGTAACATTCCTCCCATCTTCAATTCTGTTATCAAGGCCTGTATTTCATTAAATCATACACTCAAGTGATAAGCAAGTACAAACATGCAAAAATAACTGTGTGTTACAGCATGATCAGTGTGTTAAAGGAAAGATTTTAGCTGTAGTTGTGTCCAAACCACTTTTTGATAGTGAGTTCTTGGCTACCTGCTGAACTTTCAGGTCTGTAGTAAGGTACAGTTTATCACAATTTAAAATCCCAATCTATTTTGAAGTACTTGAGGATTTTTCCTGAAAAATTATAATCTTGTTGTGGCCTGCACAGGAAATTTGAGCACCTGGAGTTAACAGGATGAACCATGGGAATATGAAAGGAAAGGGGAGAGGGGACATAAAATCAGAATACGTGATGAAAATAACTGCAACTAGGCAAAAAAATAAAAGGGAAAATTGCTTGTGATTATAGAAGAAAAATTGATTAAAATTTAACAAAACTCTGGCCTGAGAAGTCCCTGACCTGCAAACTTCTGGAGCTTGTTTGGGTGAAACGAAAGGAATTTTCTCACAGGGATTTTTCACTGAAAGGATTCTCACCTGATTTTCTGTGATCAGAGTCTGAGTCACACAAACAGTGGGAGAAAAGGAATGGAAAAATAAACTCAGCCCTTGGTGCAGGAATTGCTTAGGGGGAGATCTATATGCAAAACAAACTGGTAAATAAAGTAGGAGCTAAATAACAGAATAGATGGAGTAATAGAAAAAGTAATTTGCATTATGAAATCAAGAGTAAATTAGGAGTGTTTGTTTAAATGACAAATGTTGACATTAGATCAAGGGGAAAAAACGTGAAACACAATATTCCTTGAAGGAAGCAATCAGTGTTGGGCTTAAGCACCCATGAATTGTATTGGCTTGTGCAGTTTCATGCCTTGGGACATCTTTTCCTTTTCAGATAATCAGGAGCAGCCACAGTTGTAGTGCCACAGTGTAAGAGCACCTCCTCCATGTAGGAACTCCAGGGAGACCCATTTGTAGTGTATTTCCCTATAGGAGTTTCCAAAATTCCCAAAAATTCCCAGCCAAACTGCAGAAAAAAAATGCCATCATTTTTTTCTTCATTTTTTCACTCTGCTTTTCCTGATCTGAGACAAAGCTTTTCCCTCTCTGATTTAGGATGGAATTTGATCCTTAAGAGAAGGCCTTGGATGCACAGATCAGTGTCTGGGTTTGAGGGCAGCTCCACAGTGGAAAGTACAAGGAAAAGGGAGTTAAAAGGACCAGCAGCTTCTGACTCTGCTGTTGATGGTGAGGAGCAGTGTCACGGCAGTAAACACCTGAGGTCACGTGAGCAGCTTTTTCCAGCACAGGTGACTTCTAAGTGAGATCCTGGGGTTTATTTTCACAGTTCCAGAAGCGAGGAACGTGCAGGGCCTGATGGCAAATCTCAATCATCAGTTCATTCTTTTCCTTTCAGAAAGCATAACTTTTTCTCCTCTACCTGTCAGGTTCTGTATAATTAATGCTGTGTCCCTGTTCTCTCAGCTCACACATCATCTCTTCCTTCCCTTCTCTCCATGACATTTCCTCTGCAAGTTTGAAGGAACTGATTATTCCACTTAAAAGGCAACAGAAGTTCAAACTGTTTTTCGTATGACAGCAGAAACATCAGCTGTGGCTTTGCTTGAAAACTGATCCATAATTTCCTGGGAATGAATTTAAACTTTCCCATTCCACACCTCTCTGGGAGCAAGGCCTGGTCTGGTGGAAGATGTCCTTGCCCATGGCAGGAGGGTTGGACTGGAGGATCTTTAAAGTCCTTTCTAATCCAGAGCACTCTAGGATTCAAAGAGGTCCCCAGTCCAGCCAGCCTTGTTCTCTCCTCAGAGGCCACCTGGCTGCTTCAGGAGGCATCACTAGAATCAGAGGTCTCTGTCAAGAAGTAATTGGAAATCAGTGGAACACCTGGAAGCGTTTTGAGTTGTCAAATACCAGCTCCAGATGTGTGGTGGGACCACTGCTGGATCCATAAAAATGATGTGCTTTCAGTGCTGTTGAATTTGGACATTGTGAGAAGGATCTGGGAAACTGCTGGACAGATTCTGCACTTCCATACCCCAGCTGAGGTGTTAGGAGTAGCTAACCCTGTTCAAAGGCTTGAGCGGGAGTGCTATCAACACGTGGCAACAGTGGATTTTTGCAGGAAACCCTCTTAAAGTCGGGGCTTGAATTGGTGTGCTTTTAGAGACAAGTGACAGACATCAAAATGAGATCAGTCCCAATGATCTCATAGCACAGCAGTGCTGCCCTGGTGCAGGAGCAGCAGTGAACTCTCTCCTGCTGGGAGGGCTACTGGGAATGTGTGATAAGAAGGGTTTCACATGTATAAGCACCCTGAGTTTGATTTTCCCACTTGAGGCAGGGGCTGTCTCTACCTGCTTGCTCCCAGGTCAGAAGAATTCTGGTGTGTTACAGAAAAAGCTGTAGTTGCAATAACGTGAAGATTTTTGCCTATGGACATAATAGGAATATCAGTTTTAAAATGGACTTGATTCTCCAGGCAGATCTCTGTTCTCTTCCTTTGCACACTGCATTTTAGGCTCCAGGGGCCACATTTTCAGAGAATATAAATTCACATAATTCCCTTGGGGGCTTTGATGACTTACAAAGATCAGCTGTTTTATGAACTTAGCTGAGAATTTTTGGTCTTTTGAGGGTTAGGTCACAGCCTTATCATTTCTTGTCGTCATGTTTTGTATGGGTTCTGTTTCTCAGGGATGCTTATGTGGCACTTGGGGATGTGGTTTGGTCACGGACTTTTCAGTGCTGCATTAACAGCTGGACTCGGTGATCTTGGAGTTTTCCACCCTAAATAAATAGCAATTCCAGGCAGAAGAACACTAGTTTAAACTCTCAGATTCTCACAGAGTGGCTTACTTCAGTGTGTGCTACAATTTATGCACAGGATTTGTTGATGTCTCAGGATTATTGGTAGATGGCATTCCTGGGTCACACATTCCAAAGATTTATGGCTGATTGTGTATAAATACTGTGAGGTTACTGGACATGCTGACTGCAGCATATATTTTCTAAAATACTCATCAGTGTGGGTTTTTTTCAACTAAATATGCATTTTCCTTTCTCTGCTCTTCCCAAACTTTGATGAATCTGATAGCTTGATACCTTTAAACCATCTCAGCAGCTCAGACAGATTGCAGATGCTAAACCTTATGTTCACCTCATAAGAATATTACTGAAAATTATTGGCAACATCTGACTTGAATGTAGATATATCTTGTTCTGCTTATATTCTGTGAAAATCAGAAAAGCAAAATCTAGGGAATGTATAATCAGTAGTTTTTGAAGTTAAGAGCATTAGCATGAGCATCTGCCCTTGTGCTTATATCTTCTTTTTTTTTAATTCTTTTTTCATAAATTATTGCTGAATGGGAAGGATTTCCAACCCCTTTCAGATACAGCCAAAAAAATCATTTACTTGTTTCTCAACCCAAATATCTTCTGATTTGCCTTCCCTTGTCATGGTTTTTATCCATTATTACAGAGACTGCTCATCCTTAGGGTATTGGTCTTTATCCACTCAGTTCAAGCTGGAATTGCTCCTCACCCATCAGGAAACTTCCTGTGTGCTGATCCCAACCCAAACAAGTTCCATCCCTCTGTATTTTTGCCTCTTGCCATTGTGTAGGAACAGTTGACCCTCAAAGAGGAGAAAGAAATCTTCACTTGGACAGTTCTTCCCACATAAAACACGGGGCTGTTCTGTGGTGGTGCTGCCCCTGTCCCACGGTCCAAAGAATTGGGTGAATTCAATTCCTGCCAAAGAACTGAGTGAATTTCTGTCAATTTGTCTTTCTGCAGAGTTTTGCAGTGTGATCTTCTGCAGGGAGTCCCCTTCCCTGGAGGTTTCTAAAGGACACAGAGAGGTGGCCCTTGAGGACAGGGGTTAGTGGTGAATGTGGCAGTGCTGGGGGAACGGTGGATTTGCTGACCCTGGAGGGCTTTTCCAATCCCAGCCATTCTGTGATTCAGTGATTAATGACCTCTAACAAGACGAGTGCTTTATCTCTGAACACACAACAGGGTGCTCGTAAAACTTTATAGAAGTGTCAGTAGCCTTGCTGGGCATGGGGAAGGTTATTTTTTTTGCAACAGTGGCCACACTGCTAATATGATCTCTGGGAGAAGGGTCATTTAAAGGTTCATTAAATCTGCTTCCTGGGGCCTTGATAGCACAGTGTTCTGTGATTTCCTACAGCTGTCTTGAAAAACATTTTTTATGGTATTTGTTGGAATGCTGGGTTGCCAAAATCAAGTGAAGTACCATCAGAGAACAGGGGTGTGTCTGTAGCTCTTTAGAATGAAACCCTCGACTTTCCTGCCCCTCAGTGATGTTATCACTGCATTACATCACTGAAGTGATAACGGCTATCACTCATTTAAAAGAAGCTGGTATGACTGTTGGGAACTTTGAGAATTCTAATTGACAAAACCAATAAACTCCCAGCTAGAATAGCACCTCTCTTTTTTAAAATTTTCCACAATTGCAGAGCAGGGAGTGATTTATCACCTGGCTTCCTGTTTTTAACAGTTTTTCCAATACTCCTTTCCCATTGTTAACCCCAAAAATGTGCCCAGCTGCTCCAAGACAAGGAATACATGAGAACTATAAATACTTTTTAAGTCTGTTGTTGCTTTATTATTTCAGAGGTAGCAATTTGAGACTACAGGTCAAATAGATGCTGTTGTAACCTCTGTCTGCTCGCTGCTCCCTGGAGCAGCTGTGACAGGCTGGACCCACCTTCCTTTCACTGAGTTTAGTGGAGTGTGTGGCACCTACATTTCAATTGGAATGGACAGGGCAGCATTTCACACCTCCTGCCTCAGCCTGAGGGACTCTCTTCCTAATCAAGTTCTTCTACAAAGTCAATAAAAATGTGGTTGTAGGAACCACTTGACAAATCGCAGGTGAATGTTAATCCTGAGAGGTGAACTTTCATAGAGCTCAGTGATAATTTCAAATTGGGGGATAATGAACATTTAGACAAGTCTGACATAAAGATGGGCTGGAGACCCACACCAAGAGCTGCTGTGTAGTTATTAAAGTCCAAAGCAGCTGTTTCCAGAGGTCAGGCCTGTGAGCCCACTGCTTATTCACGACTGACTATGGTGTGCAAACAAAGAGAAGTCACATGAATCGATCCTTAATCACAGCAAAACCCAAGAAAGCAGAATGGGGGATCTCTGAAAGCATTTTTGTTTAAAAGAGAGTTAAATACGCTGCTAGATTTGTTTGCCTCGTCTTAGGAAGCCTTGATTAGATAGAGAAAATAGATTGTTCATCATAATGTGTTTTCCTACTTAGCCAGTTACTGGCAGTTCAGGCCATGGAAGACATCAAAGTAGCATGATGAGACATAGCACTGAATATGAGATTTTTTATAAATGCCCTCACTTTAAATTATTTTCTTATTTATAGAAAATGGATTTGGAAATTAAGTCAATAACCTCCCCCCCCCAAAAAAATACCCCAAACCACACAAAGCTATCTCTGTCTAGAATGTCTGGTCTTATGTCTGGCACTACAGTTTTGCCATTCTGCCTCCATTGGATATTGTGTTTGGGGTCATGTCTGTGGCTTTCTTCTCCATTTAGTCCCAGGCTGCATCATTCCCTAAGCTGGATCTAGAAGCTCGCTGGTCCTCAAGGCTTGAGGTGAGCCAGCTCACCCTGTCAGAACTCTATCTTGCAGAGGGCATGAATGGGGGGTGAGTCCCACCACAGGATTTCTCAGCTGGCAGGAGCTGT